>JAKOOJ010000002.1:181595753-182930753 GCA_022577455.1 Arizona elegans | reverse complement strand
CTACCAAAGAATCTTAGAGCTGTAGGTTAAGACTTAAAGATCAGAAAGCATCCTGGAAGAAGACATTGTCAAACTTCTACCATACGGTTGCCAAGAGAAATTAATAACTTGTTCATGCAGTTATCAATTAGCATAATAAACTATATATAGAAAGACATGTTTGTTTTGATGCTGATGCTGGCATTGTAAGCTAACAAAATATTGTGGACTACTATCCATTTTGTAAGATGAGTTATCACTATAGCTAATTATTCACTTGCTTATGGTCAATAAAAGGCACAAAACGTGTGTGAAAACTTGTTCTTCCATAAAGAGCAAGTGACGTATTGCTACACTGTTGGAATACATAGGCCCCAAGGATATACTACTGTTGCATTCCCTGAAAAATCCCCACCAGCTGATACAGCCTATTGGGAGAGCATCAGATAAGCTGCAGTATCTGTCAATGCTGCTGTTGGTCTTGCATCAGTATGTCTCTGTGCCTGAATTATAAAGGGAATTTGTCATTTGTTTTTAAAGCTTTTCTTTCTCTTCCCCCTTTTCTCTTTCTTCTTGTTTGTTGCAAACAAATTTCCTAAAATTCATAACTGATTTATAGCACCTGTGACTCTAATGGTAATATCTGACAGTTGGAGAGATATTCCTCTTGCTTATTAATTTGGGTTGAATTTGGTTCTTAAGAAAATTAGGGTCTGTTTCTTCAATATCTAAAAATTAACAAGGATCTAATTATCCATAATTAAAACAACTTAAAATTTGTAAAAAAAAAACCCCACCCCATTTTACTATACTGTATTTCTATGCAATTGTAATCTGACAAATCTAAAAGGTTTAGCAGCATAACATTTTAAAAGTGTTGTGGAACCATTTAGGCAGATAGGTAGTGGGATCCATTGAATGTTTTCAGATAGTTTAGAGAGCGTTGTCTGGAATGCTTAATTTGGATTTTTGTATTGATCTGGTTGTTGGATATAAGGACCTTAATGCCCGTTCCAATTTAGTTTCTAACATAATTTGTTTAATATATAATGATGTAGTGTGATAATCCAAAATCGAGCAGATTATGTAATGGCTTAATTGTGTGAACCCAGCCAATAAAATACCACAAATAATATTTTTACAGTTGAAACTCTAACTTATCTTCAAAAGCTCCTATAATCAGTTGCAATACCAAAGTTTTGAGTCATTGTTTGGAGTTCTTTCCAAACACTTTCCCATTTTTCATACTGTTCCTTTACTTATTTAGCCTCATGTAGCTTCTTAATGAAAAAAAACCACATCTTTTGAAGGAATGTATTGTCTCCAGATTCTTAACAACAAATTTATAACAAATTCTGTTATAAATATATTGGCCATAGGCCTATTATCACAGTAAAATATAAAGTTTAATAAGTGCCGGAAGTCCTGTAAAACATGAAATTAGGCATTTTTAAAAAATCTCAACTAAGTTCATTCCTTTTGATCAAACAACACTGTACCTGGTCATTCATATCTTTTTGCCAGGGGCTGTTGGTACCACCTAATCATAGTTTTTGCCTGAGGAAGAGTGGCACAAATTTAATCATTAAGCAACCAATAACAATAAAAACAATTTAAGTAATATGTCACATTTGCCATTTTGAAAATATGCAATTGTCCTTTGATAATAGAATGGTTTATTTTTTGTTTCTGTAGTTGATTTCATGCATTATATAAATTAGAAGCAAAGTAATTACCCTGGAATAAGATACAAAGAGCCATGTCCCAAAGATGCTTTTTCAAAAGGCGACTGGACTTGTTTTTCCTTGTAGATGTTTCGCTTCTCATCCAAGAAGCTTGTTCAGTTTCTTTGATGAAAAGCGAAACATCTTCAAGGAAAAACAAAGTTTAGTTGCCTTTTGAAAAAGCACCTTTGGAACAATCATGACCTGGATGACTGAGAATGTTCATAGACGCGAAGAGCCATGCTTGTGAACAATCAATTCATCTTTGTTTTCTTTAATGTAAGGGAAATGATAAGCCTTAATTTCCTTAACTATTTCTACTGTCCAGCAAGCTTTAACCTTCTGGAAATTCTTATTTCTAGAAACATAGTATTTTGGTTTTGTACTCCCAATTGAGCAGAAAGGACAATTGGGATATCTATTAGCTGCCATTTTTTTCTCTAAAATTGGTAGCAAATACATTGCATTCTATTATGAGATATCCCTAAATTTTGATGACCTGTTATATCTGTGACTGATTGTTACAGCATTTCCTGTTTGGCTTCCCTAATTAAATTTCTGAGTGCCACTTTATTCATCGGCTGCATATATAAATGCAGGTGAAGTTGATGTTAAGATGTTCTTTTAATTGGCCTAGTTTCTGAGGAGTAGTTTCTTCCATTCATTCTTTGATATTCAAGTTATATGACAAATTGAGGAACAAAAAGTTGGATTAGAAGTTATATGTATTTATGGATTATTTCAGAGGAGGATTGTTCAAGTGAGCAATATCTAATCATAAAAAAACTACATGCATTATTTAGCTGAGTAGATTTGCTAAGTAGTCTAAGTCTGCTCTGGAGAATCCTCTAACTGCAGAGTGACTTCAGGAAGCTGAGACCGGACAATGAATTATTTTTCAGGTACAATGAGACAATTCAATATCTCGGGTTAATAGAGTTTAAAATGATGTGATTGATTTGAAGCAACAGTAATATTGTCCATGATTCAGATTGAGCTCTGTTGCTGAGCTCCTGCTACTTGTCAAAACAAAATTTTGAAAGTTATCTTCCTGCTGCTAAAAAGTATTGTATTAAGAACAATATCCATCTTTGTGTCTCTTTTATTTGTAGTTATAAGAGATTCATAGAAATGGTTTTTAAGTATTTGCAGAGATTTAGGAAATGCTTAAGAATGAGAGTTACAAGTTGGAGGTTTGTTTATTCTTTTATTCATCATATTTTTATAGCATAGTGAGTCCCATAGCGTTGCAGTAATTGTAGAACAGAAAAATAGAATCTTTAATACCATCTTCAAATTTAGAATGCAATGCTTTGATAGTTTGTTTATATACATATACCTTTTAGTAAGAAATTCCACTTCCTGTTCCTATAGCATCTAATATGAAATTGGAAGAGGTCATGGTGGATATGAATAATATAAGGCTTTCTGCATTTCAGTCTGGTTCTGATTTTCTTTTAATACTTTGGACACAAATCCAGGCAGCTTTTCTGACTGTTCTGTATTTCCAACACTTGCATATAAAGTTGAGTCCATAAGGTTACTTTACAGAAAGAAGGCATGTCATTCTGTCATTGTAGGGTATCTGTTATTAATTAGGTTTGTTTTTTAGTTATCTTGTGCTCTGTTTTTTTAAAACCTAGTTAGATTCCAATTCACAGCAAGCTGGCACTAATCTCTTCTTTTAACTATAATGCTGGATCTGATTATCCTAGCAAATAATTGGAAGTGAAATAAAATTCTTGGAAATGTGGTTATGATAAAAACATGTATGGGGTATAAAAGTAATGATTAGAGAAATTGATGGTCTACTACACAATGTTTTTTTTAAACAAAATCCTTATTTGTCTGGTTCCTTTTTGTCTATGGATTTTTATTGCACACTAGGATTAAATTATTTTAAGCACTTGACTGTTGTCTGTCAATATGAGATGACAGTTTCAAATCCAGTCATTTTTTATCCTTTTCCTTTTTTCATTTCCCATGATTTAATGGACACTTTTATTCTCATTTTTCAAGCTTGGTGGTAGGTGTCTGTTGTAATTTTATGTCTTGTCTGGGAAACTCCCCTCTCAGTGTAATTTCCACACTATTGAAGAGCAAACTTCTCATTTTTTGGCTCAGACATAAAAAAATACATTGCTTTTACTATTAAAATATTTTTTCTATAGATTTGAGGGACATGAATATGAAATACACATTTTATACTACTTAGATTTTTCCTACTCTTTAGGAATAACGATGGATAAAAGTGAGCTTGTACAGAAGGCTAAGTTGGCTGAGCAGGCAGAACGCTATGATGATATGGCTGCTGCCATGAAGGCTGTCACTGAGCAGGGTCATGAGCTATCCAATGAAGAAAGGAACCTCCTATCTGTTGCCTACAAAAATGTGGTTGGTGCTCGTCGTTCTTCTTGGCGTGTCATTTCCAGCATTGAACAGAAGACAGAACGGAATGAGAAAAAACAGCAGATGGGAAGAGAATATCGTGAGAAGATTGAGGCTGAGTTGCAGGACATATGCAATGATGTTCTGGTAAGAGTCTAGTAGCAATCTGTATTCCGGCACTTCTTAAAGTATATTATTTCTAAAAAATACTTGTAGTGCTGGGTCAGCAGTATAAGGTTTATTCCTTGTTCAATTTAGTACAGTCCAACATATAAAGAAAAGTTTGTAATTAGTTTACTGAAAGAAATCTTTTAAGGCTTACTCTAATGTGTAACTTATGCACGTATATAAATTAAAAACACATAGTTATATATACAGTTAATAAAATCTTTGGAGATTTCCTCTTGATATTTGGCAGATAACTATTCAGAACGGCTTTAAATGACCCATTTTTCCCCCGGGTAATTTTGTTTGCTTCATCCACTTAACTCCCTCATCATGGTCAGTTACCCACTCATAACTTCTTGTAAGTGGAGAAAAAGCAAATTGCTGGAGAAAACTCTGGTACTATGATATTAAGAGCCTGGTAGTACAGTGGACTAAAGCACTGTTATTAACAACTGCTGCTTGCAATTACTGCAAGTTCAAATCTCACCAGGCTCAAGGTTGACTCAGCCTTCCATCCTTTCAAAGGTAGGTAAAATGAGGACCCAGATTGTGGGGGCAATAAGCTGACTTTGTATAAATATACAAAAGTATGAAGGCTATTGCTTAACGCATTGTAAGCTGCCCTGAGTCTCCGGAGAAGGGCGGCATATAAATTAAAGCAAAAAAAAAATCAAAAAAAAAAAACAAACCCAAAACTTTCTGTCCCTGTATGAGGGTTTTTGTGGGTTCTGTATCCTCTCTTTCATTAGTTAATAGGAAAGACAATATGGCAACTGAAAAAGAACATCCTATTTTAGATACAACTAGAAAATTGACTTTACCCAATTAAGAAATTTCACAAGAACCTAGGGATCAAGGGAATAGAGTTGAGGATTCTCACAGACCCCTAACTTGATCAGGCTACCAAAGTTTTTCTGATGCTTCCATCCCATTAGAAGTCTCCCTTTCCCTGAACTTTTCAACTTGGTTGTCTGTCTTCTCTGGACAGCCAATATTTGAATCCTTCAAGTGCCTCTAATTCATGCCATAAAAATACTTTTCATGAGGGAAAAAAAAAACAATGGAGAAAAAAATGAGTGGTATTTTAATTTTTTTTGCAAACATAACAGAATAACAGAGTTGGAAGGGACCTTCAAGGTCTTTTAATCCAACCCCCTGCTCAAGCAGCAGACTCTATACTATTTCAAATGGTTGTCCAATCTCTTCTTAAACACCTTAAGTGTTGGAGTGCCCACAACTTTTGGAGGCAAGTCGTTCCACTGATTGTTCTAACTGTCAGGAAATTGCTCCTTAATTCCAGGTTGCTTCTGTCCTTTTTTAGTTTCCATCTATTGCGTCTTGTCCTGTCTTGTCTTCAGGTGCTTTGGAGAATAGATTGACCCCCTCTTCTTTGCAGCATCCCCTTAGATATTGGAACACTGCTATCATGTCACTCCTGAGTCCTCCTTTTCATTAAACCAAACATACCTTCAGTGTCTGGAAAATTTTGAATTTGTGGACTTCTGAGAAGGCCTTGGGAGACTCCTGGGGGTCCTCAGACCACACTTTAAGAAACACTGTTCTAGTTCATGCTCTCATATATAAGTCATATTAGCCAAAAGTGGATATTAGCTAAGATATTAGCCTTGTAAAATTCTGAAAGGGTTATGCCCCCCCCCTCCCAAATTCTCTAGCTTAAAAAGCAGGGAATTAGCTCCCGTCATTTGCTGTAGATTGAGTCACTGTTAGAAAAAGCATGACCCAACAAAATGAATGTTCTGTAGCTGTAAAAGGCTATCAGACCAGAACCTTTGAATTCAGACTCATTGACAACCTCTGTATGTCCTTGAAACAAACAGCCCTGGTTACAGAGTTTCCATGCCATTAACCCTGCTGTGTTATGCTATTTACCCTATCTATGGAGTTCAGTCATGTTCCAGAGAGGTCGTGTCTAATTCTAGATGAAGTGCTATCAACTCTATTACTTTTAATATTCCTCTAGGAGATAGGTGCAAGGTGGCTACGTGGTATTACACACTGTTAGTACATTGTCAAACTATTTTTAAAGTGCTAATACTTAGACCTTATGAAGCTATTAAAATAATATTGAATATACACATTTTGATTTTATTGTATAGCATAGGTTTTTATCCTAGATATGTCTTTCTTTATATTGTGATTTTATATTTTTGTGGTACATTATTACTTGCTGATTTTTGGTCTATGCACTGCACACATGTATAGCTCCATGACAGATAATTTGCAACTGCAACTACTAGAAGTTAAATATTTATACTTCTTTTGAAGTCTCCTTTGGCTAAACAATCCTGCAAAGAATGGTTCCTCCCACTAGCTAGGCCTTAAGATTCTTCTACTATTTAGGATTGCTTTCATATGCTCCACTGTTGGATACCTACTTCCATTGTAGGTCAATAGAACAATGGATTTGCTGTAAATGTCCTTTTTCTGTAGTAGGAATAGGAGACCCTCCTATCCAGATATTTTCCCAAAGGAAATATTGCTAATCTGCAGCTTTGCCCTTGTTTAAATTTCATTTTCCCTCTAAAGAGTGAACTTTTATGAACCTTAGGTAATGGCTCTGAAAGTCATTGGAGTTGGGCTGGTTAGCAAAATGAATGGGAAGAGTAACCTGTCATTGTACATTTTCTTTTTGGGGATGTCTTAATTTTTTTGAGATGCAGGATGCTGCGAGCGTAGTCACCTCTTGGCTGCTGGGCCCCTTGATCATGGCCCGTGGATCAGCTGATCCAGCAAGGGTCCAGAGTTCTGTCTCTGGGTGCTTGGAGACACTCTTGCTTGTCCCAGCCCTTCCCACTGCGCCAGGCAACCTCGCAGCCGAGGGGCTCACTCTTCCACAGCTTACCTTGTGGCTATGGAGCAGGCAGCAAGCACGGTTTGCGCTCCGCTAGGCCTGGATCTCAGGTGTTGCTCAGGCTGCTGCTACAATGAGGCAGAAAGCCATACGGCCCATCAAAATCGGTTCCTCTACCTGGCTGCTGGGACTGCTGCACCTTGTTGCTGCTGCCCTCGCAGGGGCTTTTTGCCCTCCTGGCTGCTTGCTCTCAGCAGCCCTTCTGGGTTGCTCCTGCCTGGCGCGAGGCAACTCAGCCCAGATCTACAACCGCAGAATGGAAGGGGCGGCGATCGCCCCTTCTTCCTTTGCACTCCAAAACCCCATCTTTCCTGGCCCCCAAGCCTCCAGCCTGCACCCATCTCGCTGGAGCAAGACACACAACTCAATCTTACCCGTGGAGGCCTTCCAGCACAATGCTCTGCCGTAGCTTCGGAGCAAAAGTCCCCTTTGCAGGATTGCAAGGTAGAGGCGAAGCCACGGGGGGAGCAGTTTGGATGTGTGTCTGCAAGGCTCCCCTTTGAAAGGAGGATTGGCAGGAAAATCCACCCCTCACTCGGATATCACTTTCTGAAAGAGTTTCCTCACCCTGCACCCTGCTTCCGATCTTTCCCCCTCAGATCCTGCATCTCAAGCAAAATCAAAGTGTGATTTTTTTTTGGGGGGGGGGAGAATTTTCCTGTGAGTACAGGCTAGAGATGGGGGGGGGGGACTTTCCTGCCAATCCTCCTTTCAAAGATGCCCAGAGAGACAGAACTCCCAGCCCTTGCTAGATCAGCTGATCTGCGGGCTGCAATTAAGGGGCCCAGCAGCCATGAGGTGACAGGGAAGGGAAGGGCTACCTCCTGTGCTGCCTACGCCCAACCCCTTCACTAGGGCTTATTTTGGGGGTAGGGTGTATATTAGCCCCCCCCAATTAGGCTTGGCTTATTTTCAGGGTGGGTCGTATTTTCGGAAAAATATGGTAGCAGATAGGTAAAACTATTTATATGGCTGTCTAATCTCTTATTAACCTTAAATTTGAACCATTAGTCTCAATGTAGTTAAAGTTGCTTTGATTTTCCTGTTTATTAATTATGCTCACTAATTATTTGCCTCTGTTAGATATGTTTGCTCATTATTTTCTGGAGAGAGAGGTTTTGTCTGTATGTCTTCATTCATTAATAAGGAGTACTTGAGTGTCCATATTTTTATTTGGTGAGTATATTTACTTTGTATAGGTCTAGCTTGTGTTGAGGACATTATTAGTCATCCTTAAACAAAGCATCAGAAAATTATTTGCTAAAATTCATCTCAATAAATAATGATAAATTGAAGAAATAGCATTCTTAATTATATGAATAATTTGTTTTTCAGGAACTCTTAGATAAGTACCTTATTGTTAATGCCACACAACCAGAAAGTAAAGTCTTCTATTTGAAAATGAAAGGCGATTACTACAGATACCTTTCAGAAGTGGCATCTGGTGACAACAAGCAAAGTAAGTGATGTATCTTATATGGTAGGGTGATGTTCTACAGGAACTATAGATAGCATTTTAAAGGTTTGTTCCAACATTTCTAATTACAAATTGACTCAGGATTGTCAAAATATAGGGAAAAAGTGATTTTCATTGCATTTATGTCCTCCAAGGTAACCAGTGCTCCCAGTGCAAGGAGAGATGAGATTTGACCACAAGAGAAAATGTGAATGTTCTACTTCATTCTACTTCAAATGTTCAAATATTAAAAAATGCGTGGGAAGCAGAAAGCATGAGTCATTTGTTGTTCTTGTACTCCACATCTTAACCCTGTAAAGGCACAGATGTATGGAATGAAATGTGTTTGCTGTATTTATTTATAGAAACCTAATTTTTCATGTACCTTAAAATCTTGGAATGAAGTGGGCTGTGCGTATGTTAGTTTAACATGTGGGGATGTTCTTTTCACAAAATTATTGATATTTTACTGTATACCGTATTTTTTGCACTATAAGACACACTTCCCCCGCCCCCAAAAAAGTGGGTGGAAATATCTGTGCGTTTTATAGAATAAATATTGTGGCGGAGTGGAGGGGGGTTGGTACGGCAGCAGCATTCGCTGCTGCTGTTTGCCACCACTGGGGAACGCTGGAGCCTTCGCTGCTGAGCAGCTGATTGTTGGATCAGGTTGGATCAGCCTCCCGGAATACTGCCAATCAGCTGTTCTAGGCGGGGGGGATCATGTTCCCCAGCAGTGACGGCAGCTCAGCTCAGTTGATCGGTAGTGGGCGCAACAGAGCAGAGCCCTGACGAGCCACATGCTGGGGCTGCGATACCGTGCTAAAGCTGACCAGGCTGTTTGCTGTTTGCTGCAAGGACACTAGCCAGATGAATACTGGATGGATGCTGAGAGGCAGAAGCAGATTTTTTTTTCTTGTTTTCCTCTTCTAAAGCTAATGTGCGTCTTACAGTGCGAAAAATACGGTAACCTTTTCAGACTGGGACTGGGACTGGATTCCAGTAGTGCTGTTCCAGATATCCCAGCTAAAGATAGGCAGAAACTTAGGTTTATTCCCTCCATCTTCCTCCACCCAATCTTTTTATACCATTGTGAAATATCTGTTAGGCCACTATAGATAGTCCTTGACAGTTCAGCAACTGTCTGAAGTTATGACAGCATTGGATGAATGGTGGTTATGGCTGGTTCTGGGAGCTCCAGCCATCCCAACATCCCCTGCGATTATGTGATCACGATCTGGATACTTGACAACCCCTTTGCCTTTACAGTCAGTTGCCAAGAACTCCCTGATCACACAATTTGCAACCTTCCCTGCCATCTTCCCCAAGAAAGTCAAAGGAGAAGCCAGCAGGGAAGATTGTAAGTCACTCGGGTGAGTCTCCCCTACTCATCTACCTTCCCCCCAGCTCATCTGCACTTGACCCACGTGGCACCTTGCTCATTCTCCCTGACCCACACAGTGCCTCTTGCACATCCTCGACCCTCCCCCATATCTCCACTCCCTTGGTCTTTCCCCTACCTGGCACCAGCCATCTTATCTGCTTGTGGGCCTGGGGCTTGTGACTTCTTGATGGCTTCCCCCTTGACTTTGATTGTGGGAAGGCAACAGGAAGTTGCCTTGCCTCACCTAACAACTGTGAGATTCAGGTAATGACAGCAACTGGTACTGAAGTGATTTCTGTCGCTAAGCAAAATGGGTCGCATTTTATAAACATCACTTAGTGACAGAAATTCTGGTCCCAGTTGCCATTGTAAATTTAGGACTGCCTGTATACAAATAGTATGCAGTCTGTAGATATTTTACTATTTTCCCATTTTAAAAATCCTTTGCAATTCTGCATGCTTAAAATCAAATATTATGTTTAGTTATTCTCATATTGATTCACACTTTTATCTTACTACAATATTTTTTAAAATAGATTTTAAGCTTGTGATGGCAAAATTGGGAATTTTTAAATTCCCAGATCATATTGTAGAAAGATTAATTTGTTGAGGGCATATTATTAATTCAGACTTCAAGTCTTCAGATTTTAAAATTGAGCAAACTTTTTAGACACTTGTCATGAGTTATGCCTTGCTTGCTCTCTCCAAACCAAAATCTTCATTATCTCTTTCTCAGAACATTTAATGCCTATGGAATTTAACAGGTCTCCTAAACTAGTTTCTAATCTCACAATCACAGTCCCTTTGCTGCCTACTAGAACAAACAATTTTGCCGTAAAATAGAAACTGCTGCAAGACTTTATTCGATGAAGGCTGCAGCCCTGTGATATGCTTTGTAATGTGCTTGTATACGCATTGATACAAGCCCCATCTATTTTTAATTCCCTTACCAGCTATTTAAAGAATAACAGTTTCTTGAAACAAGAGTTCCCCAACCTTTCTGACTTTGCGGACTGGCGGAGGAGAGGGGGAGAGGAGATGGTTCCATGTGAGCAGTGGGCAAGTGTGCACGCACAGCTCCATTTGTGTGAGCGGCTGGCATGTCTGCCCACCAGTTGCACAAATGACGCACACTTGTTCGCCCCCACCCCTAGGTGGCCCGGTTTGGAACGGCTCAAAGCCCAGTAGTGAATTAATCAAAAAAAATAGGCAGAGACTTTTTTTATATATAAAAGTTTTTTATTTTTATTTCTCATAAAACATATATAAATATACAATCTCTTTAACCATTCTTATCACACATACTATCTCTTAGTTTCCATATTGGTTCGTTCTTCATCCTAAAACTTTAAAATACATTCGGAGTTGTTGTTCTACTATTCCATATCTCCCTTCTTCCACAACAACCATTCCTCTTCTTCTTCCTCTTACCTTTCCCTCCCTTCTTCTATTCTTTTCAACTTTTCCCCCCCTCTCCTTCCCCTCCTCTCCTTCTCCTTCCTTTCCCCCACTCCTCCCCTCTTCCTCTCTTTCTAACCCTCTCTCCTACTCTTATTTCCCCCCCTTTCTTCCTCTCCTTTTCCCTTTCTTCTCTCTTTCTTTTCCTCCCTTCTCCTCTCTCCTTCCTACCTGTCCCTCTACTCCTCTCTCCCTTCCCTCTCCGTTGTTGTGTCCATTTTCAATTCAATATTTTGTCAAGATTGTATTCGAGCAACCCCGATCTTATATTTATTTTATTTATTTTTATTTATTTTATTGGATTTCTATACCGCCCTACTCCTGAAGGACTCAGGGTGGTGAACAGCCACAGAATAAAACACATAAATACAAAAATTTAAAATAGAATAAAAACGAATTAAATAATTTGGCTGAGACAAATTTAAAATGCCCCATAATTTAAAAACAAATTAAAATTTACATTTAAAAAGGGGAGAAGATTTAGGCCAGGCCAGCTTGATGAAATAAAAAAGTCTTAAGCGCACGACAGAAGGTGCGCAGATCCGGGATCCTCCGTATCTCCGGGGGGGGAGCTCGTTCCAGATCGTAGGTGCCCCCACAGAGAAGGCTCTCCCCCTAGGGGCCGCCAGTCAACATTGTTTGGCTGACGGCACCCAGAGGACCCCTCTCTATGGGAGCGTACTGGCCGGTGGGAGACTATTGGTGGTAGCAGATGGTCCCATAGATAACCAGGTCCTAAGCCATGGAGCACTTTAAAGGTGATAACCAAAACCTTGAAGCGCACTCGGAAGACCACTGGGAGCCAGTGCAGCTCGCGCAGGAGACCCACATTTACCCACATTTTCCTTTCAATTTCTTTTCTATTTTGCTCAGGTGTCATCTGAATTTCTATATTTTTTTTGTCTTTTCTCTCATTTATTTTTATTCATATTCCTTTTCTAGTCAATCATAAAAACGTCCCCATGTCTTGAAGTACACCGATTCTTCTTTATCTTTTATTCTTCACGTTAATCTGAAGTAATAATAAAAAAAATAGGCACAGGCTTTATGGTTCTCATGGTTAAAGCCCTGCAGAAAGATTGGTGACACAAGTAGAAACTCTGCTGCAGCTCTGTGCAGTGAAAGTGCAAGTAGTTTTCGACTTACAATCACAATTGGGACCAGAAATTCCATTGCTAAGTAAGGGATTTGTTATGTGAGTCATGCCCGATTTTATTTTATTTAATTTTGCCACAATTGTTAAGCAAATCACTGTGGTTGCTAAGCAAATCTAGCTTCCGTCATTGATTTTGCTTGTTGGAGGCTTTGTCTGGGAAGCTTGCAAATGGTAATCACATCACCCAGGAATGCTGCAACCTTTGTAAATACATGAATTTGGATTACTTGAATGCAGGGTTGCTGTAAGAGCCATATTTGTGCGAGGACCCACATATATGATCACTTTTTCCAGTGCTGTTGTAACTTTGAGTGGTTTCTAAACAAATGGTTATAAGTCACCTATAGTGGTGAAATGAGAAGAAAAGAGCACAGTACTTATTGTCAGCAGCAATTCAATTCCAGCTGAGACCCAGGGCATGCCTGAAGAGGTGGGGCCAAAAGGTGAGGCTCCAATCCCAAGGAAATCCCTACCATCCTTCTGTGGCGGTGGCCTCCAGGCCTACAATTGCAGACTGCCTCCTGGTACCTGTGGAGATTGTAAATGAATGTAGCGCTACTGTTGTTTTTAATTTGTAGCCCAGTTTTATAATAAAATCTCAGCTTGGCTATGTATTTTGCATCGTTAACTGAGCAGGTGACAACACCTGGCTGAACGTATCTTAAGCTTAGCAGTTAAGCAAGTTGGGCCTGGCTAATACTTGGAATCTTAAGTACTCTTTCCCAGGAACATTTATTTTTGGATATACTAAAAATATAACAAACAAATTTGTTTGCTTTCCTGTATTGAAATAATTATGAAAGAACATTCAGTTTAATTGCTCAAGATTTTCATTATTTGTTTCTTACTTGATTGCTCATATGATGAGGAATTAAAAATATACTTATCTTTCTTCATAGCAACAGTAGGAAATTCTCAACAGGCATATCAAGAAGCGTTTGAAATCAGCAAGAAGGAGATGCAGCCAACACATCCTATTCGGCTTGGTCTGGCACTTAATTTCTCTGTGTTCTACTATGAAATATTAAACTCACCTGAGAAAGCCTGTAGTCTGGCAAAGACAGTAAGGACTTAATTTTATTTGAAAACTAGTGAATGGGGAAGAATAGGAAGTACACATTAAGGGGAACCTAAGTTTAGGTTAAATTAATATTTGAGAATTATTATCCTCTAATGTATTTAATGAAATGTTACTAAGCTAAAATAGCTAGCTGGATACTGGAAATAGTATCTAGATAATAACTTGAAATGTGCATACTTCTAGATTCTATAGCATTCCAATGTTAGTGGGAAAAAGCAAGGTATGACTTTAATTTAGATCCAGTTACATAATCTACAATTTAGATTTATACCCAACTCAACACTAATTCTAAACATATGGATTGAAAACAGATACCTTAACTTTTTTTGTTTTGTTTTTAGCTATTGTAATAGACATACTTAACCAAAGCAGGCAGTGCATGTCAGAAGGGCATACCCTGACCTATTCCAGAGCCTGGAGGGAAAAGAGTTTTCTGATTGTTTAAACCTACAAGGTTGAGGCTGTCTGAACTGGGAATGGGCAGTTCTATTTCAGAGAGAGAGAGAGAGAGAGAAAGAGAGGGGGGGGAGGGAGAGAGCTGCAGCAGAGAAGGTCTGTTTTTTTATATCCCAGGGACGCACAGTGTGTCTATTGTGTTAGATCTTACAGGAAGGCTGAAATGAAAAAGAAGTGCTCCCTCTGATAGCCAAGCCCATTGCTATAAAGGGCTTTGTAAGACATATTGAATATATCCATAACAGTTTGCACCACCTTTTCATGGACTAGGTGAATCTTCCAAGTGGTTTTTTAGGGCAGTCCCAAGTAGAATGCATTGAAATTCATACACAAAGTGACCCATGCATGCATGCATGACTATAAGGGGGAGATTCCTCCAGGAAAGGGTACAGTTGGTATACCAGAGGAATCTGTGAAGGCCTTCCTCACCACAGCTGCCAGCCACCTGCTCCTCAAGCAGGAACTGTGAGTCCAGAAGGGACTTACAAATCATAAACTGGTTCTGTTGGGGAAATGCTATCCTATTCAGAACAAATAATGCAGAATTCTGGTGCGAGGAAATCATATACCCATAGCCATTCAGCTTGTCCGGGCTGAGTTGAAACCTGTTCCTCTTCATTCATACCCATATAGCCTCCAACTGCTGGGATAAGTCCTAGGCAGCATTACTGATAATCCTGAGTCAAGCTATACCTGAGCCTTTATCAATGGATGACCTCACCCAGCAGTTCCATGTAGATGTTAAACAGGATAGGTAAGAGTGTTCAACTCTGAAGCACACTGATATCAAGATCTTTGAGCTGGCGCTCGCCTCACCTGTCAGAATTGGCCATGGAGAAAAGAAATTCTAACTCTTAAGCTGCACCTAACTTTATCACACCAAAGCAGCCTCTTAGGTCCACCATTACCAACCCCTCAGTGGAGTTCAACAGTTTAAGCAGAGAGGTGGAGCAGAAAAACTATTGTAGTATCATTAAACCCAGCTGCTCCCCAGAGCCCAATTTCAACCTTGTAAGTAGTATGTCCCATTTAGTTAGCTCTAATTAGACTTTAAAGTGAATTGTGTTTCTTAGTTGGAAATGGCAGAAAAAAACAAGTCAAATAATACTTGAATTCGTTTTAGGCATTTGATGAAGCAATAGCTGAACTGGACACACTGAATGAAGAATCTTACAAAGATAGCACCCTGATTATGCAGCTACTTAGAGATAATCTTACTGTAAGTATCTTTAGAAAAAGTGGCTATGCCAGTTAATTTCTATGGAACATCGTATCTTTAACTGTTTCTAAATATACAGTTAGTTATTATTTGTGGATTAATTGGAGTCCTGTGGAAAATGTTATATTTGGAAATACTATAAGGCAGCGGTCCCCAACCTTTCTGGCTCTGCAGACCAGCAGCAGCTGCGGGGTGGGGGGTGGGGGGGGGAGAGGTGATGGTTTCATGCATGCCGCTTGTGCAAATGCAGCTTCGCACACTCACCCGCCACTTGTGCGACCTGGTTCCCAACTGGGCCATGGACTGGGGGTCAGGGACCCCTACTATAAGTGATAACATAAAGCTTTATACAGCAAGCATATCTATATTAGAAAACTTAATAAATGCCTTTTACAATCTGCTAACATGTCTTTGTTTTCTCGTTTCTTTAACTGCCTATATTCTCTAGTCTTTAATTCTTTGTTAAGTGTTTCTCTTCACTGCTGTGCTGAAGCCAAGTCAATATAAAATAGACTGCCCAGTATCTACTTTCTAGACCAGCGGTCACCAACCGGTTGGCTGTGGACCACTGGTGGTTCGTGAGAAAATTTTGATGGTCCATAGAAAAATTATTCGCATTTTTTATATTGCATTAAATCAGGGTCCTCAAACTACGGCCCCTGGGCCGGATATGTGCTATGAACGTTTGTGTGACTGCAGAGAGTCTTCCCCTTTGGTGTCTTTTTGTGTGGGTCAGAGGGGGGCAGAAATTCCGACTTGGGGTCTGCTTCAGCCTCATGCGAGGCTTTGGGTGAAGGCTGGAGGGAAGTGCCACTGGTGGCGAAGAGCCGAAGGACCTTGTTCCAGGGGACTGCATCATGGCCTGGAACTGGCTGACCATCTCAGCCCGCTGGGCATCCAGGCGCCGGTACCTAGCCTTGCACTCCTGCAGGTCTTCCTTCTGCTTGGAAAGCCTATGCTCCTAGTCCTCAGTGAGCTGCTTCTGCTGAGCCTCCTTTTCGGCCAGATCCAATTTGAACTGAGCCAGCTGTTTTGCCAACTCCTTCTTGTGGTGGCTGCTTAACTCCAACAACTGCTTCCTGTTGGGGCCCTAAGGAGCTTGGGCGTGCAGGTGAGAAATGGCTGGAAGGGAAGGGCGAATAGAGGCCTGCGAGGTGCCCCTCGACACTAGTGACATCGAGTTGGCCATGCCCACCCAGTCACATGCCCACCTAGCTGGTCATTAGGCAGATCACATTAGTGGTCCACGGGATTTAAAATTATGAATTTCAGTCCCTGAGGTCCGAAAGGTTGGTGACCCCTGTTCTAGACTAGTGAAATTAACTGCATATTTTTAACATAAACATTCTTGTATATTCTTGCAGCTATGGACATCAGAAAACCAGGGAGATGAAGGGGAAGCTGGAGAAGGTGAAAACTAAGTCTGTCGTGCTTCACTATGTGTTCAATGTCACTGTATCCTACACATTATATTCCTTTGTGCGGCAAGCAAAAAGAATAGTACATCGACTTCACAACCTCAACGTAGCAAACTGTCTGTGGGGTAAAAAAAATTGGTTGGTGTTCTGTGTATGTCAAATGGAAATCAGTTGAACAATGGCATTCTGAACCTTTCCTATTATGAACACTTGCAGTTATGATTACCGTGTTTATATTTTTTTAACTGAACACTGTGATTATGGGTTTTGCAATTGCAGTTGACTTTACAAAACTCAGATGATGAAAGAATAGATACAAATCGTGTAATTCCTTGGAAGGATAATAATCTGGTATCAAAGTTGCTGACATACAATTCTGCTGTAAAGTTGTATAGAAAATTATAGAGATTATATTGTGATACTGCAACATGGAAGGGGAACAATCTACTGTGTGGTATTCCAGTTCAGAAGCTCACTTCTGTGAATTGAATAGGCATGTTCATTCTGACATTTATTGTGGTTTTTTTTGTTTGTTTGTTTGTTTTGTTTTGAAATAATGATGCTGGACACACTGCTTTTTAGCCAAATGCTCATGTGATTTTAATTTTTTTCTTAAATTTCGTTTAAAGCCAAGGGGAAATAAAAATCTAACTAGCAAATACTTAATGGTGGCAGAAAAATGTGGCCTTGCCTTTGGCCAAATAGTCCACTGCTCTTGCCACTGGCAAACATAATTTTGGTCAGTAATGTATTATACATTTATTTTGTAGGCTAGTGGATTAACGAAATTTGGATTCTACTTTTATGGCTTTATTAGCTGTAGAATAGTTGCATGAAATAATATTTTTACCAGTTTTAAAAAGTTAAACATTAATTCCTTCCAGGAAAGAAACCTGTATCTTTAAATATTTGAGTTCTTGATACAAATTGTGTCTCTCCTGATGTAATTTAATTAGAAAATCACTGTAATTGAGCTTAATTTCTGGTAATGGTAGAAAGTAAAATATACTGGAGGACAGGTCTCACTTAGATGCAGATGGCCTATTGCTGCTATAGTTTTTGCCACTCCTGGTTCAAAACAAATATCAGGCTCATATATAACATTTTCCTTAACTTTCTTAGAAATATAGATCATAATGTTGAATTATATACAAATTTGTCCAGGCAAAGATTGGAATTCAGTAGTAGTTGCATGGATAATGCAGTGAAAGATGAGACTATTTCTCTTATTGGTCTTTTCAATATCGTTTCTCTGCTTGTGACATTCCACTTGGCTTATAGAGTCCATCTGTCTGTTCAACTGTTTGCTGAAAAGAAAATTCATGCACTGACTTCAAAATTCCCCTCTACTAGCTGAACAAATTGTGCAGTTTTACTTGGCGCTTGATAAATGCAGTAGTGAATGTGGAACCGAGCCTGTCTGTATATCTGGTAGCTCTTTTTGCATTGTTTCTACTGACCAGTATTTTGCCTAAAGTTTGCTTCTGTGATGGTTGTATTAACTAGCACACATGTGGTTGTGAGAATAGTATAGCAAAAAGAAATACCTGGTTATCGATGTACTAGATTTGTGTATGTCTTTCAAACAGTTCTAGTTTCACCCTACACAATCAGGAAAGTGTAAAACGATTTAAAAATAAAAAAATTTATCAGTTTGCAGTTTCTCTTTTTTTTATGTTATCACAATCACTTGATAAAATTATGGCTACATTCAATATGATGGAATGGCTATGTTATTTTGGGACCCTAACAATACTGATTGTATTAGATTATATGCAATTGATGTAATTAATGTATCGGTGATGTCTATGAACTGATTTTTCTATTGGTCTAAAATGATTTAAACTTATTACTATTTCTTTGTGAGCAAAATAATGAAATTTGGTTTTCTATATGGAATAAAATTGTACTTTATAACATGATAGCATATACTATACTGTCCAATTTTCCTAGAAACATCATCAGTACTTCATAAATGGTATAAAACTAAGGTACATTATAGTCTACATTTTTAAAAAGGAGTTAAAAAGCAAATTGCATCATAACAAGAAAAGTTAGTCTTGTAAAACTTCGTTTCAGAACAAATTGCCCTTTGGTATAAATATTGGATCTAATAAAATGGAATATTTACATTGAGTATTTGTTTTAATCTGGACACAACTAAAAATATTTCTTGAAACTCTTGCAATAAAGTATCTTAAAGCCAGTCTTCTTGTAGAATATAGGTGGCAGCAGCCCGAAGACAGAGATTGTTGTATGGCCATGAGGAAAAAAATGTGTATCTATGGAGTTACAGCTGTTCTGTTAATACCAGACATCAAAGTGGTTACTTTAGTTTCCAGCACAGATGTTTCTTACAAATGGGTAACATCTATGAATTGGAATTGACATTCACAAATAGAGGAATGGGTTATGGTACACTAATGGGGGGATGGTCTGAGTGACCCCATATACTGCAGCAATCCAGATGAGAGAATAATTCAATCTATAGGAATTAACTCAATGTTTCTATACGCACACAAATTCTGTGGCACTTTCATTTAGAAATCTATTTTATACAGATTTCTTTGCATCTGTAGTTTTGCATTTCCTGTAAATGCAGAAAAAATCTTTTGGAATGTGTTTAGATTCTTTTTAACTTCCAAGTAGATTGGTCCTCAGATTCTTTCTGAAATGAAGTATGAACTCGTATTCTCAAAAGCTACATTTATTACAAAAATAAGACAAGGTTTTATATTTTATAATTGACTCAGAAGTACAGAGATAGTAGAATGGATTTTCAGACTGGGCCATGGTGACATGCTCCTTTTGGTTTAAATTGTTGAAGCAAAGCAGAAGCATATTTTGACAGCTCTTCCAGTCTGCCTGAGCTGACTACAATACTAATAGTTTTGAAAACTTCAATAAAAACTGACCCAATGTGGATCCCAGTGAAAACTTTATTCATAGGGGATATTCTTGTGATGTAGTACGTAGTGGTACATACTACTGCATTTTTGAGAATGCCTGGTTTCTATATAGTGATTTAAGTGTCTTTAAATAAGTCTCTTAAGATAAACCTTAGCAATGGATGAACTATGCTATTTTACATTTCATTCAGATTCAGCAATCTTATTTTGGGAGGTATGCCATACATCCCAAGCATTGTTGTCCTAGCAAGCCATAATAAAGTCATGATGGCATATCTGTATAATATCCAATGCAGATATCAAAGTCACTTCACTTATGCCATGATGCATGTGTCATCCCATCCCATTCTCCACACGTTAGTGCCTGCAAGATTTTCTTTGAGTTTGTTTAGTGAGAGTGAGGTTCTAGCCTCCTAGAATGTTGGAGTTTTATAGTTTAGAATAGTAATTTGGAAAATGGCTTGATCATCCTATAACGGGTATCAAACTCAAGGCCCGTGGGCTGGATCTGGCCCGCCACAGGGTGCTTAGATCTGTGGCCCACAGGGCTGCCCTGGAAACAGTGAAGGACTGGCCCGCGAAAACGGAGGTCCATTTTCAGCTGAGATGGCTTCCTGCAGCCCTCTGCCAACAAAACCGGAGAATAATGATTTATTTTTGCTGAAAACACTATAGTATGTCAAAAATATTACCTCTATTGTAATATCAACTAGAGAAGCAAAGATATAGGTAGTCTTCCTTTAACAATCACAGCTGAGACCTGCAGTTCTGTGTTAAGTTGCTAAATAGGAAATCACATGACCGTGACCGTTTTCCCCACTCCCCCATCCTTTGCATAGCACTCTTGTAGCTGCCAGTGCCATCTTATTGCTTTTTATGTGTATTCCCCATTGTGTGCCTATTAACCCTCTTGTAATCCCTTCATCCTCTGAACAGGGCAATCCGTTAGTAAGATTTACCTATAATGCATACACAATGGAATGCAGCTCTTGCAAATATTGTTGGCACTTCCATAGAGATTCTATTCAACATATTTTTTTGTAAACTTTAGCATACACCCCCCCCCCCCTTTTTGGGCCAAAGTTGTGTAATTCTTTTAACAAATTTTAAATTTTGTATTGGGATGTTTCTTATTTTGGCTGTGCACCGCCCTGAGTCCAGCAGGAGAAGGGTGGTATACAAATTTAATAAATAAATAAAAATAAATAATATACACTATACCGGTGTAAGTAGCTTTCAAAAATGGGTTCCGAAGTACTTACATTTCATGGGAAATTAGGTTCAAAAATGAATTGCCTTGGATCCAGAATATTTCATCACATGAATTGCTTACAAGAAGGATCTGGTATTTTTCTGTCCTCTCATTCCTAGAATATAGGACTATCTAGTCTAGCCCTCAAATATCAGAATTTAAAAAATTTCAGTGTTATCATAAACAGCATTGGCTGTAGTCAAAACAATATAGAGAATAGTTTTCATGATAGACTGAACTAAAGCTAACCCAAAGGATGGAATTTAACATATCAGACAAAAATGTGGCTTGTTGGGCTTATACCCTACCATTCCTTTTGGAGTTCAAGGTAGCATATGTTAGCATTTCCTCCTCTTAACAAAACCCCACTCTGGGATAAATTGGTCTCTAGGAGAACAAGTACCCCAAACCACCCAATGAATTTCTATGGTTGAAAAGGAACTTGACCTTGAGTTTCTGAGGTCCTACTACAATTCCTTAACCCCAACACTAGGAACATCCTTGCGGGAGTATTACAAAATTCCAGATGACAATCGCCACCAAACCCCTGCTGTTTTTGTTACGTGCACTGTACATACACATAAAAGAAAGCAGCATGGCTTTAAATACTCAGTCACAGCTGCTATTATGACATTTTTTAAATCCCCATTCCTGAACATCTTTCTCAGAACATTGTATGAACTCAAGCAGTATACACAAAATCCTTGACTTACAGCAGTTCATTTAGCGACTGTTCAAAGTTATAAAGACACTAAAAAAAAGTGGCGTGACTTTTTCACACGTCTGTTGCACCATCACCCTGGTCACGTGATCAAAATTGACACGCTTGGCAACTGACTCACTTTTATGACCATTGCAATGTCCTGGGGTCATGTGATCCCGTTTTTACAACCGCCTGACAAGGTCAATGGGAAAGCTAGATTCATTTAACAACCGTGTTACTAATTTAACCACTGCAGGGATTCACATAACAACTGTGGCAAGAAAAGTTGTAAAGGGGGGCAAAATTCACAACAAAAAGTCTCGTGTAGCAACAAAAAATTATGATCGTAAGTCAAGGACTACCTGCACTCAGGCGTTAATAGCTCATTAGTTAAGCAATGGGTTTAAACCACAGATAAAAATGTGGGTCTTGAAGCTTCTTGTAAGAAGACATTAAGCTAGAGCCATGATGGCAAACATATGGAAGTGGCACGCAGAGTCGTCGCCCATTGTCCTTCCAGGTTCCAGTGTGCCAGCCAGCTG
Organism: Arizona elegans; assembly: GCA_022577455.1. Taxonomy (NCBI): domain Eukaryota; kingdom Metazoa; phylum Chordata; class Lepidosauria; order Squamata; family Colubridae; genus Arizona; species Arizona elegans. The sequence goes on along the minus strand of JAKOOJ010000002.1, from coordinate 182,908,588 downwards.
GTTTTCACACACGCGTGAGCACCGAAAGCCAGAAGAGCAGCCGCCCAGTGCGCATGTGTGCACCGGGCAGCTGTTCTTCCACTTTCTGGCACACTCGTGCGCTCCCATTTTGGCACTCGGGGCCAAAAAGGTTTGCCAGCACTGAGATAGAGTTTTGCCATAAGGCATTCCCCCGCCCACTCCCACCCCCATCTCTATGCTGCTGAGAAGAAAAAGCTTTTGATCTGCTCCTGTAAGATTCTTTGGAGAGGAGTAACAGCCTTGGTTAGGATGCTGGGAACAGGAACTGCCTGGTGGTCACACCTGCTGCTCTGTGAGTGGAAGGGGTGGGGCTATGGGATTCTGAATATCCACATTAGAGAGCACCTGTGCAAGAGGAGAGCTTTTTACTGGTGGTTTTCCATTACTGTAAGTGAGTGCTTGATGGAGAAGGGGTGGGTTCAGGAATTTGAGCCCCAGCATATTTACTCAAACAGCAATCCATTTTGTTGGAAGGGGAAACTAATTTTCAGAAGTAAATTGGACAGAGGTACTATAGGCAAGTGAACAGTGGTATTATTTAACTCAAAGGTGTATTGAATTGAATAGACCAAATCCATTAGAGCCTTTCTATCCTGCAATGGACTGGTTTCTCATGACTGCTCTGAAGCCAGTAGTTGAGCTTGTATAAAATGCTTGTCTGTAATTAAGTTAACCATGGTTTATTCAACTAAGCTACCTTTTGGGTACAGGTAACCCAAGAACCCTATGCTAACTGCATAGGTTGGATTTAAGCAATGTGGTGTTTTAAAATGTGATAGACTGATATTATATAATCCAGTGTGTGGTACTTACAGAACTGCTTAATATCTCCCCTCAGCTGCACAAGCCAGCTTTGTGACTTTGGCTCAGTCATCCCATTATTCAGGCTAAGTGAAGTGTTGTGAAGCTATATTTTAGGGTCAGGAAGGACACAGAATTAGATTAGAAGAATAAGGTAACGAGTAATTGGTCCTAAGGCACACATTTGCTTTCTTTTATTTATGTTCCTCATTGAAAAATGGTTGTGGTAGCTGTTTTCATCTACTGAAAACATATATGTGCTTTTCTTAGGTAATGATGCCGGCAGCAAAGTACCTGATCTTTATGTCTTTGAAATTGAAATACTTCTAAATGTGGAAATAAGTAACCTCCCTTCTCAATCTTTCAGAGCTGTAATGGGACAGCTGTGATTGGGAGAGACTTTCTTCAAACTCATAGCTTCCAACTGTGCTGAGATTACAATTCCCAGCATTGTCTGTCATTTTTTGGCTATATTGGGCTTTGTAGGATTGAGAATACCAGATTGAGAAAAACTAATCTATGATATTAATAATAACTGGTAAAATTGCATAGGTAATGAACTGAAACAAACAACTCTTCATTAAAAAAAAAAGTTTGTTGAGTTGCATCTGAATTAATTACTCAGAAACAGTAGCCATTTTAAAAAATAGTTTTGCATCAAATCAAAATATTTTTGCAACTTTCCACAACCTGAGTTCCTCCAGATATTTTGTTACCAGTTTCAACCTAACCTGACTACTTGAAGGTTGTTAATAGATATTATAAGGAGAGATAATTAAGAATTATTGGCAATGTAAAATATTAGTTTATCTATTGATACATTTGAGAGGTTTTTTTTAAATCTAAAATCATTTTTACAGAATCTATAATCCAGGGTGCTCTTATAATTTTCCTAGGAGGATTAAATACTTTTGTAGCTCTCTTGAAGTAGTTTTAAACAATTAGGCAAATAACTGGTACAGCATTGAATCCTCTAATATTAAAGAAGCATGGCATCAGTATGTTGGCCAATCTTTCTCTTAAAATTCTTCACTACTTGTACTATATAAAAGCACAGAAAAATGTTATAGTAAGAATTAAGTATTATGAGTTTGTAGTTATCTTTTTTTTTTTTTTTGGAAGAACAAGGGAGGATATGTATGTAAGTAAAGATTTTAGCTACATAATGAATTTTTTTCTGCAAATGAACAATCAATAGAATAATTGTTTGCATTAAACAGAGGAAGCTAAAATGCATCCTACAGCGAAGAAAATATGAGAAAGAAGTTAAACTTCCCCTTTCAGAACATTAAACTTGAGATTAGTACTGAATATCCTGTAGAAAAGGTGAAACTTCACCAGAATCCTTGTCTCATGACTCTGTCTACTGTCCAAGTTTATATAAGATGCTTCATATGTTATTTCTCCCATATATGCATACAGTAGTGTGGGAAGCAATTGTAAGACTCAAAAGGTTTAAGAACTCAGTTTGCAAAAGACCTACTTTTTTCTTCCAGTAAAGAATCATTTTACCAATGACCTCTTCTGAGAATACCGTTGGATTTTGAATAGTGTGATCTGGCTTTGAAAATTGCTTGGCCATAAAAATTAGCAACTTTGAGATACTTACTCCAGTTTAGCAATCTTGGGATAATAGTTTATCATCATCAAGTATAATGAGTTTAGTATAATCTCAGCCCATTGTACCTCACTAAGTACATTAGTACTTCACTAAGAAGATATAAAGATAAAATAGGTTCCAAAGAAGTACCAAGTCAGTTTACTGCAATGTTTCTCAACATCAGCAATGTTATGATGTGTGGACTTCAACTCCCAGAATTCTCTAAATAGCATTTCTTGTTTTCTGCTATAGAGAGTTGAATTCCTTTACTCCCCCTCCTAGTCTTATTGCAATATAATGGGGATTATGGAAAAGGGATTAGATTCTAGTTTAGCTAGACCTGGGTTTGGAGAGCTTATATATACTTTGCTTTCAATTATATGTTGGAATGTAATTCACTCTAAATATTTTTTCCCTGATACCATGTGAGTTTCTTCATGGCATTGTTGTCAGACACACATGGAGAAGTTACAAGGAGCACTATTGTAGCTATTCTAACCCTATGTTATTTTTGGGTCTCAAAAGTCTACATTATGCAACTGAATAGTAACTAGGTTCTGCTTCACTTCCAAAGTTACATTAGATGATTAGCCATGAATGCTAGTGGCCCAGGATATCCTCTAGCCTCTCTCTATGTGGGTGACCTGCATCCAGATGTTACTGAAGCCATGTTGTACGAGAAGTTCTCACCTGCTGGATCCATCATGTCCATCAGAGTTTGTCGAGATGTTGCCACACGGCGATCTCTAGGTTATGCTTACATAAATTTTCAACAGCCTGCTGATGGTAAGAACTTTCTTTGCTTGGTTTAATATTGATACTGTACACAAATGCAATACATACTAAAATACTCTTTTACTATTTTCTTCCAACTAGTTTGTCTTTAAAAGCTTTAGATTTTCTGAGAGGACATGGTTTCTTCTTGAGTCTTATTTTCCTTTTTCCGATGGAGAAGGGGTGTAATATCCTTTTCAGGGCTAATAACTTTGAACTAATGTTTCATATATGCTTTATATCAATATTTCTTATTATTCATAATTGTATGAACACTCAGATTTGCTTGTCCATTTTTTAAATGTGACATTTTTATTTCTACAGCTCTTAATGGCAGTCTGTGCTCTTCTGTTAGAAATCTAAATGCCACTTGTTGATCTATTTCAATCTGAAGAAATGGGAGAACTGGTGCTTTTAATTTTAAAAAATGATAAATAATATTGTCTTGAGGAAGCAGGTGCTGAAACAGAAACCACCTCTTTTACTCATAAATTGCAACTGCAAATGTTAATTTTTAATGCACAAAGTTGTCCTTATGGATTTTATTAATGGTGTCAAACACCAACAATGGATCAAATATAAATGTTAATGATTATAAATTCAACCTGTCAACATCACTCTACATTCATAATTTCTGACAGGGCCTTTGTTTCCAAAATAATGTCTGAAACATCAAATTGAACATGTACAATTTAAGCTTTTCATCAGAAAAAAAAGTTTTGTTAAATAAAAAATGCAATGAATATGCTGCGGAAGGCTATATTTACATATTAATCAGTTCTATATTATTGTTTTCATTTTGATCATTTTAAATTTAGGATTTCACATGCAAACAACACCGTGAAAACCAGTGATTTCTTAAACCCTTATCCTATCTCTTGATTTCTTGAAGATAATCTATGTTAGTAATTCTAAACTATTTGAAAAGTTAGATGTTGGTGCACTGCAATTTGTGTTTCCCAAGTTTGTGTTTGATTTATTGGTAAATGAATGTGCTTTTATTTTTCCTCCTTCAAGCTGAACGGGCTTTGGACACCATGAATTTTGAAGTCATAAAAGGTCGGCCCATTCGTATCATGTGGTCCCAGCGAGATCCCGGACTCAGAAAATCAGGTGTCGGGAATATTTTCATCAAGAATTTGGATGATTCCATTGATAACAAAGCCTTATATGATACATTCTCAGCTTTTGGAAATATTCTTTCTTGCAAAGTAGGTGCAACCTTTTCAGAAATTATGAAATATAATTATGAATTATAATTATAAATATTTACTCTAGTGCTGACAGTTCTCTTTTTTATGATGCATTTTCATTTGGAAGTCTGAAATATATTCATGTTTGTGTCACTTTTTCTTATCAATGTTCAGCTGCAGTATCAATCTGTTATTGTTTAATGGCTTTTAATTTAACAAGACTTTCAATTATTTTTCCCCTGGGTGAAACATCTAGATCACGGATGTCAAACTCGCTGCATCACGTTGCTGTCAGGTGATATTTTGTGACATTTTTCCCATTCGCGGAGCTGGGGAAGGCATGGCCTGCACATGACGCATCCTGCCCATGGGCTGCCAGTTTGACACCCCTCATCTAGCTCATTTCCCCATTTTCTCCCAGCATCTTTTCAGGATGGGACAAGAGATTATGGTTTCTCAACTGTCAAAATTACTAGAATGGCTCCAGAAGAGCAACTGGGAGCTCTAGAACTGTATACATTGAAATCTCTCCAAATACGCTTCCATTCAGTATCCATATAATCTCCATCCAGCATCAACAGTACAGATTAGTAGTTGGAGATTATGAGATATTCTTAGATGGCTTCATGTTAAGCAGGTGATAGCTATTATTCTTGGGAACTGGGAATATAAAAGGCAACTGGGAAGAACTGGGAATATAAAAGGCAAGCAATGGACTGATTATCAGTTCCAAATTTTGATTTGCCTCATTTTCTTTCTTTCACCCTTCTCTTAAATTTCTTAACAGGTTGTTTGTGATGAGAATGGATCTAGGGGTTATGGCTTCGTCCATTTTGAGACCCATGAGGCAGCAAATAGAGCAATTGATACAATGAATGGAATGCTTCTAAATGATCGCAAGGTGTAAGTGGAAGCCTGAGCAGATGGTGCAATGAATTCCCCCCCCACCATCCTTTACAATGGGAATAACCTGTAATTCTAGTATAGTTTAAAGAAACAGTCATGTCTTGGTGGTAAATGTGTGTTTTGAATGTATAAGATCCAGGTTCAGTTCTAGGATCTCTTGGGAAGCAAGACTCTCTGAATCTTTGAAACTTAGTAGATCCTTTATTAGTCAGGGCCGACAGAGTGAAGTCAGTTAGGTTTACCAGGCTAAATACATCAATTGGCATGAGGCATTTTTCTATATACTGGAGTGGTTACTGTAGTATTTTGCCTGAGAGTTTACTTTCAACTCATAATTGGGGTCAGGTTTGACCTTTTAGATCAGAAATAGCCCAAAGCAATTGGTAGCCCCCAAACCCCTGGTTGTGGCCCCCAGATTTTCTGTGTAAGTTGCCATCAGATTTCAATTCAAAGTGTACTAAAAGAAGGGAATTGTGAAATAAAAGGGGAAAGTCATTTTATAATACTGAAATTTTAATATTAAAATTAGCTTTCATATTGGTTTCACAGACATTTTAATAATAAATCACCAGGAATAAGGGTTTACTCCCAAAAGCCGACTCTGGTCCTCGCTTGAATGCTGCAGATACTGTTTTAGATTTTTTTAAAAAATCTCAAATTATACGTTTTTTTATTGTACATCTTGAAATCATTCTACATATTTTATACAAAATATAAGTATAAGTATAATTTTATTTCTATACCGCCCTTCTCCCGAAGGACTCAGGACTCACTACAAAATATGAATGTAGTAAAGCAGTTTTTATTCTTTTCTTTTATAAATAATAATTTAAATCTATGAAGCAACATTCTTAAACTTACTGGGGTTTTTTTGTTTTGTTTTTAAAAAATTGACTTTAAGGTATTGCACACTTAGAAACATTATTTTTAAGGGTGGAATATGGATTTAAAAAAAATTAAAATAAAAAAACACTTCTCAATCTCATTTTTTAACCTCTGGATTCCCTTAAAGCAGTGGTTCCCCAACCTTTGCAACTTGGAGACCTGGCTGGGGAGGAGGAGAGGGGAACTGGGCCACACTAATGATGGGCTGGTGTGTATGCGCACAACTTAACTTGCATTAGCAACAGGCCTGTGTGCATCAGGGGTGAAATCAAGCAGGTTCTGGAAAACCGGTAGTGGAAATTTTGAGTAGTTCGGAGAATGGGCAAATACCACCTGTGTCTGGCCCCAGAGTGGGGTGGGAATGGAGATTTTGCAATATCCTTCCCACAGGAGTGGGGAGGGAATGGAGATTTTGCAATATCCTTCCCCTGCCATGCTCACCAAGCCATGCCCACCAAGCCACACCACGGCTACTAAGCCACACCCACAGAACTGGTAGTAAAAAAAAAATGGATTTCACCACTGGTGTGCATGTGTGTGATTACCCGCTGGCCTGCCACTCACACAAGTTGAGCTACGCGTGCGCACTCCAGCCAGCCACTCACGTGGCTCAATTCCAAATAGGCCATGGCACGGTAGTGGGCTGCGGCCCAGAGGTTGGGGACCTCTGCCCTAAAGAAAATACCTTTGCAAACATACCAAAGCATACAATCCTGCCTCTTTCTGAATTTTATTGAAATTTGGCTTCTAAAAGATTCACCTGAGAAGACAAGCTTTGGCTTTGCAGAACTGCAAGGAAGAAGCTGCCCCAGCTGCATAATTTGTCAGCTGAATAAAAGAGAGTAGGAGGTCTCTTCTGCCCTTGCAATACCCTTTTAAGAATTGGCTTCACATCTCCTGTCTTGACTGCAGATTTGTTGGCCACTTTAAGTCCCGCCGAGAGCGAGAAGCAGAATATGGAGCCAAAGCAATGGAATTCACTAATGTCTACATCAAAAACTTTGGAGAGGACATGACTGACGAGAGGCTGCAAGAAATATTCTCAAAATTTGGTAAGGGTGACAGTTAAAAGTGCTGCTAATAAAATATGGGTATGGGTTAGGGTTAAGGTTAGGGTGAGCATAAGTTTAACAGTTTAGCAGAATAGCAATAGCACTTAGGCTTATATACTGTGTCACAGTGCTTTGCAGCACTCTCTGAGGAGTTTACTTATGTCAGCATTTTACCTCATGTTATCAACTTCGGAAGAATGGAAGGCTGAGTCAACCTTGAGCTGGTCAGGATCGAACTGCTGGCAGTCAGCAGGGTTAGCCTGCAATATGGCATTCTAATCATTGCGCCACCATGGCTTAGATGCTGCTTCAGTTTTTTTGTGCAGAAGATAGAGCCAGAAGTGTGATCTAACCTACTTCCACATAGGTAAAAACATTCCATTGCAAAGTAAAAATTTGAAATCATAATCTAAGCCATAAGGGTACAACAATTTTGCATCTGTTTTAAGGATATATTTTGGGAAGTTTTCCCCATCTGTTGCTGTTCTGATGCAGTGCTCATCACCTCCCCTAATTCTTTTGAATTTGTCTAGTATCCCTAAGGGATGAAAACTGATAGCCATTATATTTGGAGAGTACAGGCTTATGGGAAGCTACACTTTTACATGTAAACTGGTTTAAAAATGGCTTCCTTTTCAATATCAATTAGAAATTCCTTCCCTGTAATAATATACAGAACACCTGACCTGTTTGTCTTGAGCTATTAATAAGTGGATGCACTTGGTAAGCGGAAGACTTCATTTTAATATATATAAAATGACAAGGATCGCTAGTATTTGGAGAATAATAACTTGATTTGTATGGCTAGCCATCTGATTTAAGCAACTCTGGGTCCCTTGAACTGCCATGACACAAATTTGAATTTTCTATTGCAGAATTTGAAGACATGAAAAATACCTCCCTGGAGTAAAATTTCTCTGTGAGCCAAAGGTTTAAATGTAATAGAAGAATGTGGTACTTATTGGCATGTATCCATTACTATCCATGAATGGAGCTGAGCACCTTGTGCCTCAGCGCTCCATGAAAACCTTATTTCTTGTAGTATAAGCCTAAACATTTTTGTTCTACTTCCAGGAAAAACTTTGAGTGTCAAGGTCATGATAGATAATACTGGCCGCTCAAAAGGATTTGGTTTTGTCAATTTTGAGAAGCATCAAGATGCTCAGAAGGCAAGTTGATCTTCGTTCTCAATCTTCCTTTCTCTGTTTAAGAGTAATGGTAGAAGGAAGGATTGGGGAATATAATAAGAGTTTAAGAGTCTTTTTTAAAAGCTAGCATCTCGTCATAAGTTGAACTAGTGTTCCAATTATTTCCTCAGGCTGTGGCAGGATAGCATTTCATCCTTTGGCTAGTTCAAAGCAGGCCTTGATTAAAATAATAAATGCAGTTAGTACGCGATTTACAACATTTCATTTAGCGACTCTTTGAATTTACAACAGCACTGAAAAAAGCAACATACAACTGGTCCTCACACTTAAGACTGTTACAGCATCCCCATGGTGGCATGATCAAAATGTGGGTGCTTGGCAACCAGCAAGTTTTAGGACAGTTTCAGTGTCCGAGGATCATATGATTGTCATCTGAGATCTCAAGGACTTCTGACAAATGAGGTTAATGGGAGAATCAAGATTCACCTAACAACTGCATGATTCATTTTAACAACTGCAGCGATTTGCTTAACAACCATGGTAAAAGTTGTAAAGTGGTACACAACTCACTTAACAACCTGCCTTGCTTAATAATGGAAATTCTGATACCAATTGTGGCTGTAAGTCAAGGACTACCTGTAATGAAATCATAAAAGTATGAGGTGATTTACTGTGAAATAAATTTACGGTGTGGCCTGTCACCTCTTCTCACTGCAGGCCGTTGAGCAGATGGATGGAAGTGAAATCAATGACCGAACAGTATTTGTTGGCAGAGCCCAAAAAAGGATGGAGCGACAAAATGAGCTGAAGCGTAAATTTGAACAAATGAAGCAGGAAAGAATGAACCGATATCAGGTAATATGAGCTGAAGGCAAAGTGTGGCTGGTACAGAACCATTGGATGTCTTTTAAAAATCCCACATTCTGTTGTTGGACTCCAAAATGCACCTCTACTAGAATGAAGGGACTGGATGAAGGGACAGAGATAGCAATAGCACTTAGACTTATATACCGCTTTACAGTGCTTTACCTGCCCTCTCTAAGTGGTTTATAGAATCAGCATATTGCCCCCAATAATCTGGGTCCTCATTTAACAACCTCGGAAGGATGGAAGGCTGAGTCAACCTTAACCTGGTGAGATTTGAACTGCCAAATTGCAGGCAGCTGGCAGTCAGCAGAAGTAGCCTGCAGTACTACATTTTAACCACTGCGCCACTGTGGCTCTTGATGAAAGAAATCGGATCAGGAGGGGGAATGAGAGAAGGAAAATTGAACTAAATTCCCCTTTTCTGCTAAATAATCTCAAATGTCCCATCTATGGCTGGCTATGATTCTTCATCTTGTATTATACAGTAGTTGACTTGATTTGATTCAGTCCCACAGTTACATTGCGAGTTTTATTACAGTAATGTTCTCCATTCTCATACTCATTCTCTGCCCCTCTTCTATTCTGTACTGGGACCTATTGAACAGAAAGTTGGAATAGATCGAGTTTAAGTGACTGTTATTGGCTAATTCAATACTTTGGATATTTTCTGATGACTCTAGTAGTTAGGTTCACTCTATTGTGTTGTTTTCAGTCAGAAAGAGGCAGATGGGGAATGGGGGCTGCCTGAAGGAAGATTTGGAAGTTCTGAACAGCAAGTGTCAGGTTGTTACTAAATAAGTGCAGTGACGTCTCTCTTCTTTTTATGCCTTTTGAGCAGAGTGTCTTTTCCCAAGAAAAGTTCTCAAACTGGACAAACATCATTTTCTTGTACTTTTTCTATTTTAATTTGGATCCAGTTTCCTACCCTGCACTTTTCTTGCTTTGTGTTATAAACTCTAAGGTATATATTTTGCCCAAAGAAAAACCACAAATGTTGGCAAGATATAACTGGATTGGAAGTTAACAAATATGGTAGTTTAAAAAACTTTTTCTAGAGGCCAGTTCTGTCATGCTCTTCCTTAGAGCCATATGGCGATTAATGGATATTCCTGTTTTGAAAATGTACAGTCTAATTATCCCAGAAAGTGCTGAGACAAGGTTCAAATGAAGTTCCTCATATTTCTCAAATGTGGAACTTTTCAGTTAATTGGTTTTTCTGATAATTAGCTCTTATCTTTGTTATATGAATAGTATATGTAGATTATTTTAATCCAGGAGGAATTTGGGGGTCATTTAGGTAAGGACTACTTACAGTATAGAGGTGGGCCTTTCTAGCTAGTTATTCTTCTTTTGTAAAATATGATCATGGCTACATAGCTTAGGACTTGGATATCGATGGACTGCCTTCAACCAGTGGATTCCATCCACTCATTAAAATTGGGAAGGGTGGACTCTTTTAAGATCCTTTCTCTTAAGAAATGTCATCTTTAGGGACCTTAAGATTGAGCCTTCTCAGTTGGTGTCCTCCTCCTTGGGAATAGCATTCTTCTCAAGATTAGGTTTGTTCCCATCTCATTGTTTTTCAGAAACCGTTAACATTTTCCTGAAAGGGTTGCGATTGATTGATAATTAAAGGGATCATCCTGCCATGAATTGGTTGTTATAATCGATCCTCAGGGTGCTGTTATTCTGTTTTGTTGCATATTGTCATTGCTATATTAATGTTGCATTGTTCCTTCTGGTATGACCCTCATTAGCAACATGTAAACTGTAGTAGGTATAAACAACCAGAGAACAAAGTCAATAAAAATAACATGTATTCTGGATTTAGACACTGGGTAAATGGCAAATAATAGAAGTTAGCACAGGTCAATGTTAAGTTCACTTCATGAATTTGAAAGATAATATCTAGGGCAGCCTCTCCCCCAAGTCCTCTAGATATTTTCAACTATAACTCTTTTTTTATCTTTGATTTGCATGACCACTCATCAGATAAAGCTAATCCTAAACCCTAGATACTGCTCTTGAGAGCACGTGAGGTTCTTTCAGCCTTGTGATACTGGATGATGTCACTTATATGTCTATATTCATTACAAAACTCTTATCTCAATATCATTTATGATGAAGAGACAAAAATGGCTGTGCTTGTTTGCTTTCAGGGAGTAAACTTGTATGTAAAGAACTTGGATGACGGCATTGATGATGAGCACTTGAGAAAAGAATTCTCGCCCTATGGAACCATCACAAGTGCTAAGGTAAGATTCTAACACCTGAGTATCCTTGCATATTTGATGTGGATGCTTGCTAGTTGTTCTCACCAATTGCAAATAGTACTGGGCTGTTTCCTTTCAGAATGCAGTTTGAACCTGTTTCATGATTTGCTTTTCCAAAACCTAGTGGATGTTTTAATATGTAGGGCTGCATATTATGGAAGGAATAATAATCACAGGAGTTTTCACTTGCAGTGCAGTCTGTTACCATTCTCCCTTAATTGTTTTTATTGATTTATTTATTAATATGCTTAAACCACTCAATAACCAAAGCTCATTTTATGACACCAAGTCGGCCTCTGTGTAATTATAATTAATTACCCCTCTCTATGCCTTGTATTTTCTGCAGTAATTCTGATTGCTATGTTTTTTATTTAAAACATTTTAATCGAATTTTTCTGTCTGAAAGCATAAAACACAAGACTTGTTTTGTACAGTTGTTGAATGCAGAGGGATAGCAATATGGTTTACTGATAGATGTAAGATTATCCAATAGAACCAAGTTTCTGCAAATTCTCTCTCTTCCTCTTATCTCTGGGGGAGAGAATGTGGAAGGGTAGAAACATTTTACAATCTTGAAATAATAAACCAATCTAATACATTGATTACTGTGTGTTAGAAGCTATGTAATAGGTTGGGCACAGGGGTGAAATGCTCCCGGTTCGGACCGGATCACCCGATCCGGTAGCGATGGTGGTGGGTGGTTCAGAGAACCGGTAGCAGAAATCTCTGCCCCTCCCATGCCCAGCTGAGTCGCGCGATCATCAGAGCCTTTTTTTTTTTTTACTTTTACTTTTAAAAGCTTTTTTTCTACAAATGCTTTTAAACGTTATTCTTCCATCATGGAAGAAGTCTACACTTCATATACCTGGGCTGGGATGATCTCATTGCAGCCACACCAGAAACAGTTAGATCCGTGATGGTGAACCTATGGCACGCGTGCCTGAAGTCACACATGGAGCTATGTTGTCTGGCATGTGCAGCGTCGCCCATTCCTCCTCTGAGTTTCTGGCGCATATGCGCACGAGCCGATCAGCTTGCCTTTGTGCATGCGGCATTGCCAGAAACTAGAAGAGCTGGTCTTCTGTTTTCCTGCATGAGCATGCATGCCGGCCAGCTGACCGATGTCTTGCTGGCCAGTGAGCATGTGCATGTCAGAAACCGGAAGTACTTTATCCGGTGCATGCATGCCCCCTGGGCAGCTCCTCTTCCTGGTCGCGGCCCTGACGAGCGTGTGTGCGAAGTGCTCCCTTTTTCGGCACTTGGTGCTGCGCGCTCGCTCCATCGCTGAGTTAGATGGTGACTGTATGGTGACTCTATGGTACCACATTAGGAAGATTTTATCATGGTTTTACCTTAATGTAATGTTTTATCTTATATATTGTACTGTACATGCACGCACGCACACACACTGCTTTATGTAAACGCATATTTGTGTATTAGTGTTGTATATCAGTGCATGACCTCTGTAGATGCCATAGGCTAAATAAAATAAAATTTAATTGCACTGTTATAAGCACCATCTTGACTGGTTTGACCATACTGACCAGGGTGGACATCCCTGTCTGTGCTGAGAGTCATGGGCTCAGTGGACTTTGTTTTAATTTCCCATTCAGGTAATGACGGATGGCGGACACAGCAAAGGTTTTGGGTTTGTATGTTTTTCTTCCCCAGAAGAAGCGACTAAGGCTGTGACTGAAATGAATGGACGCATCGTCAGCACTAAGCCTTTGTATGTTGCCCTTGCCCAACGGAAAGAGGAGAGAAAAGCCATTCTCACTAACCAATACATGCAGAGGCTGGCCACTATGAGAGCCTTCCCTGGTCCCCTCCTATGTTCTTTCCACCCTTCTGCGGGCTACTTCCTGCCCTCAATGCCACAGGTAAGACCTATAAGAATACCACTTCCCTTAAAGATGCATAAATAAAGCTAACAGCATTTGACAGCTTAGACCTCAAGGAATATGAAAACACTTCTCCCTTGAGATGCATATTTTAAAATGTGCCCTCAGGCATCAGAATCAAATTTATACCTGCAGCATGTGAGTGATTAGGGTGGACTACTTTTTTTTCCAACCTGGGGAGTCTATTTTGCCCTTGTGCCCTCCTGGAGGCACAACAGTGTGCCAATGATGTCATGGCATCGCCAGGTGGCAGGACAATCATTTGGGAACTTTTTTTTGTTTTGGGGGACAGAGATGGGAGTGAGATGCATTCTCTTCAACCTTCACAGAGAGATAAATGATTTATCTAATCCTTACAATATTACAACGAAAAACTGGAAAAAATTAGATTTTTGGTACCATGTAACACTAAGTTAGAATTTTGTTAGTGCCTATTATCATTCTGATGGGTATTATTTCCACAAGGTAATTATGCACTCTGTGAAGAGGTATGATTTTGGCTCATCGAAATCTAATCAGCTTTATTTGAATGCCCTCAAATTCTGATGTTAGAAGAGAAGTCTGAAAAACAATGAATTGTTTCAAATAAGAAATGATGCGAATTGTTGCATGTGAAGAGAGGCTTCATCATTGTTCATTCACCATGCTCTGATTGAAATCTGTAGTCCAATACCTTTGAAATTTACTAGGTTGACAACAGCTTCGTATAGTCATCTCCAGCCAGTAACATTATTCAATTATGCATATAACTGAAGCTAGACTGGGAAATAAAAAGAAGACAATAGCAAAACATTTTCATATTGTTGCCATGAAACCTACCTGGAGGTACCAGATTGGGAAAAACTTCTTAGATTTATAATCCTAGTGCAGGATAGCAACAATCTGTAATAATGCTGGAAGTACAAAAATAAAAACATCACAGAACCAGTAGTGGGTTTCACTTACCTTTGCTACTGTTCACTATTGGAAGCGCACACACGCACGCAGAAGCTTCTGTCCAAGCACAGAGCATCCGTGATGACGTCCGGGTGGGTGGGAGGAGCCTCCCGCCGCTGCTACTGATTCGCTTGAACCGGTAGCAACCCACCACAGCACAGAACCTATAAAATCCCCATGTTGGTTCCTTCGTATGTTTCAAAATGTTAATGAGGTCAAAAATAAATACCTTGTTAGTTTATATACATTGTCATGCCACCTTCTCTTCTTTCTTCTCAGCCACAAACTAGAGCTACTTTCTACAGTCCTAGCCCAGTTGCCCCGGTTCGCCCAGCCCCTCGCTGGAACACTCAGTCCTCCAGACCTCCTTGTGAGTTGAAATGTTATTATCCAGAAAATACGTCTGTGAATGTAAGGAAATGAGGTTGCCTATGCTTGAAGTTCTTCCTTTAATGTCATGGTGTAGGACAGAGGTCTTCAAACTTGGCAGCTTTAAGACTTGTGGACTTCAACTCCCAGAATTCTCCATCCAGATATGCTGCCAAGTTTGAAGACCTCTGGGGTAGGAGGATTAAGAAATGTTCTTAAAATAGCAACCAAACTATGGTTCAAATATTATGGGGTGGTGTGCATGGCTGGTAGTCTTAATTGTAAACTCAGTAATGAGAATGAACCAGAATTCTGGTATTAACTACTGCTATGATCTCATCCATAAATAAGGTTTCTGACTGAAGGTATTTAATTGTTGTTAGCATCCTATCATCCAGCTACTCCAATGGTAAGACCAAATGGACCCCCTCGCCGTCTCCTCTCCAACATCAGCACTATGAGACAAGCCTCCACTCAAGTTCCCAGAGTACCATGCACTGGCCAGAGAGTGGGTAGGTTTGGGGCCTTTGCTAGTACATCGTCCAGATGAATGCAACTTATATCTCTCAAGGGAATGGGTTTGCCTTGATTTTTGAATCACTGACCGGAAACAGGGAGGAAAGTGAACTTGAAAGTTTGCACAATGAATTCTACAACATGCTCCTTATTTCTTAACCTAAAACCTAAGTTTTGGAAGTCTGTTGCTGTATGATTGGAAAATATAATCTGAGAATACAGTACCATGTAATGGTAAAGCTTAAATGAAAAATAATTTAAATCTAAATTAAATTTGTTTTGGCTTACTGAGCAAGCCCATGAGTGTTAGCCAAAAGGAATGGGTTTACACAAAGCTAAAACAATTAAGACGCATTATGGCTTTTAATATTAAATGTAACCGAAGAAACTAAATTTATGACTTAGTTGGGTTAAATGTATGGACAGCAGACTGGTGAAAATGTTACTTCTTGGGAGCCTGCTCTGGACAAAAGGCTCACTAAGAGTTTATGTCTGATGTAATCTTTCTTCCCGGAGTGTCATTGGGGGATATCTTTTTACTTTTGTACCATGTATCATGCATGTGAAATCTGGCAAGGTTATTACAGATCTGTATGTTCCCAGGTTTGGGTGCAATGTAGAACTGTGCTATTTTAAAAGTTTTTTTAAAATAAAAATAAACATGTAATATTGTGGAACAATTAAAGCCTTCCTTCAAAATATTTCTGGTTTCATTCCAGTCAACATTGGAACCCAGACCATTAGTGCGAGAGCATCCTCTTCTCCAACTTTCTCACGTGGTGTCTCGCAGTACAAGTATTCTTCAGCTGTGAGGAATGTCCACCCTTTGGGCGCAGTAACATCTCTGCCAATGCAACAGGTCTCTTACTCTTCCATTCTGCAGTTAAAATACACACTTAGATGCAGAACCTAACTGCTCTTAGATGGGTTATTGTTGAGTTACTGAATTTGGCAAATTATAGCAGAGATATGTAGAGCTGGGATTCTGATTTGGGAATGGTCTTAAGTTGGATATCGTTGAGAACTCAATCACAGAGAAACCAATGAGTCAGATCATTAACCAGTTCATGTTTGCACACTTGGTTGATCAGATGAGGTGACCAGATTACCAATAACATTCCTTTCCTGTGTTTATCTCTAGATGGAAATGGAGAGCACTACACTCCTGATTATTGTGCTATTATTACACTGAACATACAAGATTGTTCTCTTCTGCATTTGATTACACAAAAACATATCTTGATTAAAAAGAATACAAATATAGAATTGAGAGGACGCTGCAAGATACTTTCTGTATTTGTCCAGTGGTCAGAACATAGTGGGGATCTTTGGGCTATAATGATTGACAGCAGCTTTCCATTTTTTAAGACAACTCCGCTTTCAGAAACTGAGGTTTAGATCTATGGCTTTCTGTATGAAAAGGAGATATTATACAACAACATTCCATCTTTTAAGTTAACTTAAGATATATATTGATTATTGCATAGTGTACAGAAATCAAAGGTTCTCTGCTGTTTCTTCAATTCTCTGGATAAGATTTGAGTTGGACAGATGCTTATATTAAAGCTGTCATATGAGTTTGCAAAGAGAAGCAAAGCTCTAACCAATGCATACTTCACAGAGAGTCCTCAGTTGATATTAGTTGTTCGATAGGAATGGAAGGGCTCTTCTCAGTATATTTTGTTTCTTGGGCTTTAGGCTGTAGAACCAATCATTCATATCCATGGACAGGAGCCTTTGACCACATCCATGCTGGCTGCAGCTCCTCCTCAAGAACAGAAACAAATACTTGGTGAGTGGTGTGTGTATCTTCTAGTAAGCAGCACTGTGAACCTCCCCCTCAGCCAGGACTTTCTCATAGAAAAAGTTGTAATCAAATATTTTATGCTTACCATAGTTCAGCTTAAAAAACAATGTTTCCTAAAAAAAGATGTACTCCATTCAATCAGAATAGAGCTGGAGATTTTCTATTCCAATCCCTTGCTCAAGGAGGAGCCCTATACCCGTGATGACGAACCTATAGCATGCACCACTCTGTCTGTGGGCACACGAGCTGTCACCCCAGTTCAGCACTGCCACGCATACGCATTCGCTTCCCACCAGCCAGCTGGTCGTCGGGTTTCTGCCATGCATGCGCGGGGACACTGTGTGCGCTGAGGGCCGTGCGTGCATGCATAGGGGGTGTGGGGGGGCGTGCGTGCAGGGGCAGGGGGTGCATGCATGGGAGCAGGGCACCCACGGGGGTGCATGCATGGGCCAGCGTGCGCATTGCATTTGGTGGTTCGGGCACGTGCTCGTGCATTTGCGCGGGTCCATTTTGGGCACTCGGTCCAGTAAAGGTTAGCCATCACTGCCATATACCATTTCAGGCAAACAGCTGTCCAATTTCTTCTTAAAAACCTCCAGTGATGAAGCACCCACAACTTCTGAAGACAAGCCGTTCCACTGGTTAATTGTTCTCACTTTTAGGAAGCTTCTCCTTAATTCCAGGTTGCTTTTCTCTTTGGTTAGTTTCCATCTATTGTTTCTTGTCAATGGATGTACATGTACTACTTGTAACGGCAGTAATTGGGACTGAAAATTCTATTGCTAAGCAATGTGGTTATAAAATGTGATGTCATGTGACTGCACCAACTTATGACTGCAGTTCTGGTTGCTGAAATTAACAAAATCCTTCCTGATTGTTGCGTGCAATGTCACGTGATCACCACTTGTGACTTCCTGCTATCTTCCCCATTGACTATCCTTGTCAGAAGTCGATTATGAAGGTTGCAAACGGAGACCATGTGGCCGTGGAACACCACAACCATTGTAATTGCATGCCAGTTGCAAGTGCTTGAATTGCAATCACCTGACTCTGACACTCAGTGTGCAACAGCAGCCAAAAAAGCTAATACAATCCTTGGTTGTATAAACAGAGGCATAGAATCAAAATCACATGAAGTATTAGTACCGCTTTATAAAGCCTTAGTAAGGCCACACCTGGAATACTGCATCCAGTTTTTGTTACATTACAAAAAAGATGTTGAAATTTTGGGAAAAGTGCAAAGAAGAGCAACTAAGATGATTAAAGGTCTGGAGACTAAAACATATGAAGAACAGCTACAGGATTTGGATTTGGCTAGTCTAGAGAAAAGAAGGACGGGGGGGGGGGATATGGGTAGTCTATATAGAGCAGTGATGTCAAACTTTTCGGCATTGAGCGCCGAAAAGGTTGTGCGGAAATGTTGCGCGCACACGTGTGCTCATTGGGGCTGTGCTCCGGAAAAGCCAAACTTCTGGGTTGTAGCACACATGGGCGCCCGCTGATCAGCTGGCTGGCGCACATGCGCAGGCTGGTTTTTGGCACTGCCACATACGTGAAGGGATTGTGCTCCAGCAAAGCCAAACTTCTGGGTTCTGGCACGCATACGCACCTGACAATCAGCTGGTACATGCACACACTGGTTTTTGGCACTGCCATGCATGCAAAGGACAGCTGATTGTTGTGTGTACATGTGCGCCAAAAACCTGGAAGGCAAACAGGCAAGGCCGCACGTGCCGGGCGACATGGCTTCACATGCCACTTTGGGCACGCGTGCCATAGGTTCACCATCAGAGATATATAGAGTATTCCAGTATTTGAGAGGCTGCCACAAAGAGGAGGGGGTCAATTTATTTTCCAAAGCACCAGAGGGCAGAACAAGAAACAATAAATGGAAGCTAATCAAGGAGAGAATCAACCTGGAATTAAGGAGAAACTTCCTAAGAGTGAGGACAATTAACCAGTGGAACAGCTTGTCTTCAGAAGTTGTAGGTGCTTCATCACTAGAGATTTTTAAGAAGTCACTGGAGAGTCACTTGTCTGAAATGGTATAGGGTCTCCTGCTTGAGCAGGGGGCTGGACTAGAAGACCTCCAAGGTCCCTTCCAGCTGTATTCTGATTCTGACTGCAGAGATGTTGCAATGGCTGCAACTATGAGGACCAATCCTAAAACTCATTCAATGCCATCAAGGTCACTAAATAAATGATTATTAAGCAATGACTCTCTGTATTATACTAGTCCTAAAATCTATCATAGTGTTTTCTACAAATTATCTAAAGCTTTTAATTATTTGTTTAGAAATCCACACATGGCCACCTATCTGATACAAGATAATTCTAGGCAACTCACAACAACATTAAATAAAAACAGAATAAATGAAATATTTAACTTCATATACACAGTGCTGCAACATCACATAACTTTCCATGCTCTTACATTTGCTGATTTCTATCCTAGCCCGGAGCCAGGTCTTTACAGTTCTCCTAATACCCAATACAGTGGGTAGCTTCCAAATCTCAGGGAAACTGTTGAAAAAGCATGTATTAACAAATTAATGGCATATGCAGTATTTTAGAAGGTTAGTTTCTTAGATGAATGCTCTACAACTCTTGTAGACATATGTACTTGTATAGGAATAAACCAGAATAAATCAAATTGTAGTAAAAAGACTGGAAGAGATGCATCTTTTAGCTGATAGGATGCAACTTCTTTTCTATTGCAGGAGATGAGGATTATTATCCAGTTATCTTCAGAGGCTTAGTTTTTTAGTCTCGCCCTGAATTGTATGTTTCTGGCCACCACACTGAGTCTTGGAGTCAGTCTTTGTTGCTTTGCTCCTCTGCCCCAATGCTTCTGGATAATACAGATGCAAGAAATAGTCTCGGGAAAATCTAGCTTCATGACTTAGTTCAGTGTCACCCATGTCCACTTTATAGCATTTAGAATAAAGCAGGCAAAAGGGATGAAATTGTTACAGCGAGTACTGGAAAGAAAAGAGGGAGAAGTATTACCTTGGTGAAATCTTCAATTTTCCAGTTTAAATCACCTGATAAACAAATGATAAAGCTTACTGCAACTAACTTCAATTTGTAATGCCTTTTATGGGCAGTCTATGTAGAGTTTTTTTGGTAACAGTGAAGAAGTTGTCTTTTGGGGTGTTTTTGTCATCTACTCAATGTAGTCTACAGCCTAAACACTTCTTAGAGCCTACCTATCTTACTTTAATCAGGATGAAGTCTACTTAGTTTTTTGAGATCAGCCTAGGTCATCTAGTTATTCCTACCTAAGAGGTGGTAATAGGACAGCAAAAACAAAGAGTTGGCTGGTTAGTCATAGAATGTAAGAAACCATATAAATCAAGAAGTCCTTGGTTAGAATCTTGTTAGGATCACATGTCTTCCAAAAATGTGATGTGCATGACTTTATAACATCTCTCTCTCCCAAACAATCTAGAACAGGGGTGTCAGTCTCATGTCGTCACGGCGGAGTACATGACGTATCGAGACTTTTTCCCCCTTTGCTAAACTGGGCATGGGCGTAGCCAACATGCGACGCATCTGGCCCACGGGCCAGGAGTTTGACAGCCCTGATCTAGAATATGTGGGCTAAGGGAATAACAACAGCCTGGCAGTTTGCAGATCAGAGTACCTATAGCTAATGCACACACACAGCACTGTGAGAAATGAAATCTATATCCAAATATTACTTATTACAGATATTTATAAAAAGAAAAGAATGCAATATCTCTTATTGCAAGATATGTGTGCACCTAAGTGATTATCACTTTTTCTGTCTTTCTGTTTTACATTTTTGAAGCATTGATCTACCTCAGTCTTTCCCAACTTGGCAACTTCCAGATGTGTTGGGACTTCAGTTCCCAGAAGTCCTCGTACAGATGGAGGGCACCAGGCTGGAAAAGGCTGGTCTAGTTATTTAGTATGTAAAAGAATGATCAGTGTAACTTTTTTGATTAGAAGTGATACATTTCTGAATAGCTAAGGTTGGGCAGCAATTAGCAGTAGTTACTACAGTACTTGTCATTTTCTCATCTCTGATTGTGAAGGAATCTTTGCGAGATCTTATCCACCAAAACATTTAATGATGGTAAACATGAGTCATAAAAAGTAACTCCCAACTATCTCTTATTAAAAGTGAAATAAGGAAGGATTTGATTTCCAAATGAGTCCAGTGATATTTACGCTGGTCTGAAGAAGGGTTTTCCAAATATTTCCAGAATTTTTCAAGAGACTTGGGATTAAAAAAATCAGGCAGATTTGACTCTGAATATATCTAAGTTTTCCTTCTTCATCTTGTACTCCCTTTGATAAATTGCCTATCAAATTGATATTTGTGAACTTTGCAATTAACTTCAATAATCTTTTGACTGGGGGGGAAACTGGGAAATTTATCTGCACATTTTAATGGGTGGCAGTAGGACAATAAATGCTGTCACATTTTGTGCTATTGTCTCTGTGATAACCATAACACTAACATCCAATGCTGATAAGTGATACACCAAGTTATTTTATTATTTTTTATTTTATTTTATTTTACCCAATTTAAATAATCTAGTTTCTATAGCAAGTACCTGAATGTACTTGTCCATGTACTTCCTTACTGTTCAGCCTAAACAAGCATGTCCAACTCAGGGCCCATGGGCCACATATAGCATGAATAGTTAGTACTGTGGCCCCAGTACTAAAAGATTGTAAACTTTTACATTATTATGTAATGTATTATTATTATGTGATATAACTATATTATGTATTTTATATGTGGCCCAAGACAATTCCTCTTCATTCAATACGGCCAGGCAAGCCAAAAGGATGGACACCCATGGCCTAAAACATGGGTGTCAAACTTGATTGTGTCACGTGATGTCACATGACATATCCCGACATTTTTTTGTCCTTGTGGAGCCGAGGTGGGCGTGGCCTGCACATGATGCATCCGGCCCACGGGCCGCCAGTTTGACATCCTTGGTCTAAAACATCTAATGAGCAACATTAGGCCTTGATGCAGAGATAGAGATCCAGAAAAGTAACAAATAAATATTGCTTAAAGAAGTATGATATGAGAAAAATACCTACTCGGTGTAGTCTTCAAAGATTTTTAAAAATAGCATTAAATTTATATGCTGCCTTTTTATTTGTTCACCTTAAGACAGTATACATAATGCTCTTACCTTCTATTTTCCCCCCACAACAACGACCCTATAACATGTGTTGGACTGAGAGAGAATGAGAGACCCAAAGACAACCAGCCAGCTCAACTTTTAGGCCTAAAGAAGGCCTGGAATTCAGTCTCCCGTTTTGTAGCCCAGTACTTTAGCCACTACACCAGACTGTCAGTTGGGTTGTCTGCATTATCTGTGTATCATCTTCTAACTGTGGTGGCTATGGAGAGCACATGGGTTGCAGCGGAGGATGAAATCTGCCAGCTCAGTTTTACCTAACAGCTTAAAGACAAAACATTGACAGGTCTAGGTCTGAGGCAATGGTGGTCCATCTGAGGTTGCTACTTCCCTTGCTAATGAACCTACTTTTCAGATATGAGTTCCCTAGCAATGGTGATGGCTAGCTAAGAATTTGCCATTTAAAGTTTTCCACAGTACCTGACAATGATCACGATATATTAGCTATTTCAAAGATTGTAGGGAACTTCTCAGACCTCATAGTCTTCTGTTGGTGGGCTGGATGAAGGTTAGGTGCTGAAATAGAACTGGCTGGGGGACTTCATAAAACACAAGATAAATTCAGGTTTCCCAGTACTTCCTTTTTTTATTCTTTTTTTTTTTTTTTTGCTGTGCATAGGTGAACGTCTCTATCCTCTAATTCATGCAAGGCACCCCACCCTGGCTGGGAAGATTACAGGCATGCTGTTGGAGATAGATAATTCTGATCTGCTACTTATGCTGGAGTCACCAGAATCCCTTCACTCTAAGGTACTGGGATTCCATGCTTTAAAATGCCCTAATTGTGCCATTCCAAATTTTTCAGATGAAATGAACTGTCCTACTTTGAGTTAGGTTGGTCTGCATGGTTAAATTTGTCTCAATAGCATCTCCATGGCTATTTTTTTTTTTCAGTTCAGTTTTTCCTAAGCAGACTGATTTTCTACCTGCTTTGTTCTTTTATATTATTCCTTGTGCTACTGTACATAACTGGGGTTATGTAATTGTCCTTTAAGTGTTGTATAGATCCACCAATGCATATCTGGTTTAGCTTTTCAATGGTGATCCATTATAATGATAGCACGAGGGAAGAACAGAGACCAACAGCCTAGAGCAGTGATGGCTAACCTTTTTGACGTTGTGTGCCAAAAGCGGGAAGAGCGCGGGGGGGTCATGCATGCATGTGTCCACACTCATAATTCAATGACCCCAATGCCCCACTACCCCTGCATGCGTATACGACCCCCTGCATGCGTGCGTGACGCCCCCCCCCCCGCGTTCCCACTTTTGGCACGCGACAGCAAAAAGGTTACCGGTGGGTCTGGTAGGCCCATTTTTCACTCTCCCCAGGCTCCAGAGGCTTTCTTGGAGCCTGGGGAGGGCGAAAACAGCCTTCCCCACCCCTGAAGGCCTTCCAGAGGCTGGAAACAGCCCGTTTCCCAACTTCTGGTAGGCCCGGAAGGCCCAAAAATCAGCTGGCCGGTGCATGCATGCGTACTGGAGCTGAGCTAGGGCAAGGCTCGCGTCCCCACAGATATGGCTCCATGTGCCACCTGTGGCACATGTGCCATAGGTTCACCATCACGGGCCTAGAGATATTAACTGTAGAGTATTCACTCCTACATACCTTCACTCCTGTTTCAACCTTATGAGCATACGGATACTGGAAGAATGATAGCAAACGTTCACCTAGTCCCTTGTTCTGCCTCCTGTAATGGCCAACTAGATGCCTCTGGAAAGGATGACATTATCAAAATAGCACTCACTGGTGGTTGATCCCCAAGCTAACTATCAAATTTCTGATTTGGAAATCTAGCAGTTGCATATACTAGTAATATATTCATTACTGGCCTGTTCTATTTTAGCATGATATAGGAGTGCTACTATGAATACGATAAGTTATAAGAATGATCAGAACTGTGGTCAGAAGAAAAGCAAGATAGATTGTGAAAATGCTAGTTTTGTTTTTAAAAAGTGGTGTGAAGGAACTATATAATAAGAAAGAAAATCTTGAGCAGATATAATGGGAGTGATGCAAAAGGTTGGGAAGGATTGCATTTAAAATAACATTTAAACTTGTAAGAATGTATTCTTCAAGGTGTTTGTTTTTATAGCCTCTCTGTTATATATCTACTGTATATTCATATACCTCTATTGAAGCAGGTTTGATCCTAGAAGGACAGATTGACTACAAGTAATCCTTGATTTACAGCCACAATTGAGCCCAAAATTCCCATTGCTAAGCAAGGGGGGTTTAAGTGAGTTGTGTCCCATGTTGTGACCTTTTTTGCCACAGATGTGAATCACTGCAGTTTTTAAGTATATAGGGTTGTTAATTAAATCTGGCTTCCCCATTGACTTTGCTTGTCCGAAGCCAGCTGGGAAGGTTACAGATAGTGACTCCATGATCAGTGGTGAAATCCAAATTTTTTTACTACCGGTTCTGTGGGCGTGGCTTGGTGGGTATGGCAGAGGAAGGATACTGCAAAATCCCCATTCCCTCCCTACTCCTAGGGGAAGGATATTGCAAAATCTCCATTTCCACCCCACTCTGGGGCCAGCCAGAGGTGGTATTTGGTATAGTTCTCCGAACTACTCAAAATTTCCGCTACCAGTTCTCCAGAACCTCTCAGAACCTGCTGGATTTCACCCCTGCCCATTCCAGTTGCAAACTACCCAAATTTTGATCACACGATCATGGGGATACTGCAGTGGTTTTAAATGTGAAGACTGGTCATAAGTTGCTTCTTTCAGTGCCTTTACAATTTCGACCGCTCACTAAATGAATGGCTGTAAATTGAGGACTTACCTGTAGAGCAGTGGTGAAATCCAAATTTTTTTACTAACCAGTTCTGTGGGCGTGGCTTGGTGGGTGTAGTGTGGCTTGGTGGGTGTGGCTTGGGTGTGGCCGGGGAAGGATACTGCAAAATCTCCATTCCCACCCCACTCTAGGGGGAAGGATACTGCAAAATCCCCATTCCCTCCCTACTCCTGGGGGAAGGATATTGCAAAATCTCCATTCCCACCCCACTCTGGGGCCAGCCAGAGGTGGTATTTGCTTGTTCTCTGAACTACTCAAAATTTCCACTACCGATTCTCCATAACCTGTCAGAACTTGCTGGATTTCACCCCTGCTGTAGAGTAATTTAATTCATGGTCTGGCCTTAACCTACCACTGTTTTCAAGAACAGTTTTTAGTTAATAAAAGTACTTGGGCTGCTTTATCTCTGTACCAAGTCACATCTGTTTTCTTCCTCTCCTGCATCTTCATTAGCATGAAAGAGTTTCATCATGTATCTTAAAAGCTCAAGTGCGGATTAAAAAAAACATTGAATTTGAATAGGAAATAATTAAGTGGCTTTGGGTGGCATTGTTCTTAATTAGTAGCCCCTTTTCAAATATTTTATAGCAAGATTGTTTGTCAGAAGGCTTGTGAAGGTGGGCTCAGTGCCAAGTAGAGAGAGAGCCCACAAGTAAACAGATGAACTGGATTATAAAGACAACTTCCCAGATCTGTTAAACAGGGGCCATTTCACCAAAGTAGCGAAAAAGTTGTCTCAGGGTGTTATTATAGTCTTCTCCAACTTGGGAGTCTTTCAAGACAATTGGAATTGGAGCCAATGAATTCTGGGGCTGCTAATCTCAAAGCATCAGCAGGGCTCTGGAGAAGCATGAGCTACTGTATCAGCAAAATTCAAGTGGAGCTTCCTTTTAAAGGCTTTGCCCTGACTGTGTGTTGGATTCTTTGGATGCAGAAACAATGATATTTCAAACTCTGCAACTGACTGTTCTAAACTCCAATCTTGTCTTTGGCTTTGACTTTGTTAGATCGAGGAAGCAGTAGCTGTGCTTCAAGCCCATCAGATTTCTGAAGCAACCCACAAGAGCAGTTCAATGGCATTTCTCCCCTGACGGAAGGTGCGCTGAGTGAGCATTACCTGCTGAGCCTAGCTTTCCATTTCCACAGTGTCTGTGATTTTTACAAAGTCAATATTCTGTTTGGGCTGCCTTCCCCTTCCCCTCTTATAAGCATTACTTTCCATTGCACAGAATGTCTTAGCATGGTGTTTTGTCAACCTCTACAATTTTAAAATGCAAGGACTTCAACGCCCATAATTTCTAGGAGCTGATGTCCACACGTTTTAAAGTTAAAGACTAAGAAACACAGCTTTAGCAGAAATGAAAGTTGATGGTATAATAGATTTAAAGTGCATGAAGACTGCAGGAAGGCTCATCTGGGAGGGCAGGTCTAATTTACAATTGAGGTATCGGATACCTCACAAAGGCTCACTTTCACATTGAAATGAAAAAAAATATTGATTTAAAAAGTTGCTGCTGAGGCTGTGAAGCTAAAAAAAAAAACACTTGAAAACCTGTTAACTAGCAGCATTTTGTTAAAAAAAATTAGGCTTGGCTTCCCCAATTAAAATTGAAATGTGTCGTTGCAGGAAAAAAAGAAAATGGACAATCCCCACTGAAGAGAGGACAAAACCTTCAGGTTACCAGAGATTTTATGAATATCTCTTTAAACTAGTTGTTCTTGCAAAAATCTAGCCTGATTTGAATTGTTTTCTTTTTTGCACTGAATAACTATTATAGTAACTTTTCCTGTGTGTGATCCTGGTATATATGATAATGATGCAGCAGGAAGATGAAAATGGAACATAATAATTCTCTTATGTTGTTTTTTGCAAATTTATTTTTCAATCCTGGTTCTTTTTGGGTAACCTTAAGCTTGAGAGCCTGTAACGGTATTTTATTTATTCCTGCTGCTGACTTGATAAAATAGCTGAAACTTCACCAACCTTTGTCTCCTTTTCTAGATGCTACTCTTCACATTTACTGTAGAAACGGCAGAAACAACTATTTTTCTGTGTCCGTGGGTAGATTCAAAACTCTCCAAATGCTTATTTTTGTATTTATTTTATTCAGTTTATATGACTGTCAACTTGCAAGTAATTCTGGCCACTAGCAACTTTGAAACCAGCAAAGGAATATAACTAATAAAAATCCAAGAGGAAAAATACCATTAAAAAGCACACAGATCTGTCGCATCAAAATTTACCAGGACTGAAATTGCTGTTGCTAAGTGTGATTATCATCAACCATCATCGCTTAGCAATGGCAGTTTTGGCAGGCCTCGTTGCCATTGTTTAGTGACAACCATATAGCTCCTTAAGTGAGGACCTCACATGGTTCTGACTTCCTGCTGGCTTCCCTACTGACCTTTGCTTGTGGAAGCTGTCAGGAAACATCAGAAATGTTGACGTTAGAACTGCAACTCACTGTGGTGGCCAGAACTCCAAGGACCTGGCATTCATGCTGTCGTAACTTTGAATCTGAGGACTGCCTATATTAACACACTGATGGCTCATGGAACATCCTGACCTGCCAACTGTGGGAAGGCTAGGTTTTGGGAAGGCTTTTCTGAAATCTGGCAGTGTTGGAACCATCTGGATCTCTGAGTATTTTTAAGAACTGTTCTTAAGACTTAGAACAATCTTAAATAGAAGACTGTTCTATTTAATAGAAACCACAATAGTTCATGCTGGCACTGTTAAGTAGATGCGACCTGGAATATGCCAAACCTTTCTAATATTCTTGGATGAGCAGAGAAATGGAGATAGACAATTCTTCAAATATCCTAGCCCTGTGCCATAAAGGGGCTTTGTACACAGTAACCTACTCAATAGAAGTATGCCAGTAATCACTGCAATTTATGCAGGGATGGTATTAGATGCGTGTAGTAAGATGTACCCATAACTGCTAAATTCTGCATCACATATAGCTACTGAGTCTCCTTCAAGGAAGCCCATCTAGAGCATGGTCTGTTAATCCAGATGAGTGACTCTGAGCAGAGCCTTCTAATCCAGGAGCTGGTTTAGAAGGATATCTTGACTGACTTGTGAGTTGAGGGTGACCAAAAAAGGAAATTGAGGTTTTATAAATATGCAAGGTAACACTCTCTTTAGTGTGAAGAGCCCTGGGTCTTTCAGCCGATGGCATACAGCCTATGGCATACTATATGCCACAAATCAGACTCATTATAAACTTTTATTTTCCTGGTAAGTATGGCACCATCATTCATATTACCGGAATTACATTTAATATTACCATTTGGGCCTATGCTTGCACTTAGTTTGGAGATGTATGTAATCTAGTTCCAGTTGGCTCCAAAAGAGGGAGGGATGATTAAAGACCCTGTCTGGAAATTGGGTATTCATCTAGGCATTCATTTATGCCATTCAAGTAATGGCTCTTTTCTCTGATGTTCCATCTGCCTTAATATACTGATTTTTATTTAAACAATGCCCTGCTATTCAAAGCCAGTCAAGAAGGGCCAGGATAGATGCACCGTCATCTCTGGACCCACCAGGATAACTAATTCCATGTCAGTGCTATACTAAAACCAATAATTTACTTTCTCCAAGGCCCATTGAAGCTGCAGCCTAATCAATTTCTCCACTTTCCCAAAAAAAGGGGGAGGAAGATTGGTTGAAAATTTTCTAGGACGATATCTCAAAGAAAAGGTGGATCAACTATCCCATCCCATCTCCCACAAGCTGGAAACTTCCACAGATTATAAAATGTTAGTGGGTTTACATTTATTTTTAGCGGATAGTATTGCTTGGCAGGTATAGATGCTACATGCATTCCTGGTGTAAATCCTCCCCTCCTTGGGAATAAAATAACACAATGATAATGTAGGGATGAAATTAGGATAAGTTTCCTTCAAAAAGAAGAGATGCCCAGTATTATAACACACACACACATAAAAGAAGAGATTTAGAATATTCTGAATTTATATCCGTAACAGTTTGTTTATTTTGAAAGTTTAAAATAACAAGGTAACGTGATACTGTAAGCAACAAGCTTTATTCCTGGCAACAAGGCCCAAGGAAAGACTTTTCCCTCTATCTAAAATTTCTAGGAACAAATGATACTCCACAGTACATTGAAAACGTATCTTCTCAAAATGCTTGGTGCGTAAATCTCTACTCTGTAGGAAGAGGCAAAACTCTTCTCTCACTAAGACAAGAAGTAGTAATGCTCTAAATGGGTCCCTACAGACTCACCTTGGAAAAGCGGCAGAGAAAGCATAATTTGAGTAGCAACATCTGTATAGGTACTGAAGAAGAAGTAAGGAATTTTTTAAGGTGACATAGTGGTTAATCTTGGATAGCATTTTTACCAAATAGCAAGTAGATGTTCAATTCTACTCTATCTCTAGCAGGAAAGGAAAATGTGTAGTCACCTAGATGTTGCCAAATTACAACTGCCCAACAGACCCATCTAAACTCGGCCAATGTGAGAGATACAATATACATGACTCATTCCTCTCTACAGAGATGTTTGTTGAATTATCATTCTGAGGACACTTTTTTTTTTTTGGTTTGCAAAAATCTAGGTTGTAGATAAGCAACTGAAAACAGATGCAAAAGCAAAAGCCCTGAGATTGGGCCATTCTAAACTGATAATATTTTCCCTCCTCCACTATAACATGAACTTTAGCTTTTAACAAGGTTAAAATGAAAAAATATCTCTGAAAAAAAGAGTAACATATTTCAAAATGTATTTAACTTCAGAGAATGTGAAATTAAGGTAAGCTAAAAGGTATAGATAGAATGAAGAAAGGACAACATGCCATTCTATAGTAAAGGACAAAAGCATTTTTAGATTTCCAAATAACACATTGAAGACCAAAATGCTCCACCAAAGCTAGTCCACAAAAATTAAGGCAAAGCAGGATCTTGAAAGTCTTACTGCCTGTTTGTTATGCCAAGACTTTCATCAATCAGCCACTATAATAGTTCTGTCTCTGCAATCACACTAGGAGTACATTGGACAAATAGTGTGCTAATTAAAAATAATTCTCTAGAATTCCTCTTCTATATAATTTGCAGATCTCAAGAGATAACACAGAATTTTTAGAACTGCAGGAGGAAGAATGGACACTTTTTATAAGGGAAGGAACCAGAGAAACATCAGCAGGCCTAGGATTTTGCAAACACATCCCAGTAATCTCTTTTAAAAAACAAAAACATATCGGAAAAGCACAAAGTTCTAGCTATCTTATTTTAAAAGCTTGTTTAGTTCTTGTTGTAGCTTCTTAGCAGCATTGTTGTCTGGTTCAATTTTCAAGAGGCTGTTGATATCTGCTTTGCTGGATTTATAATCCTAGAGAAACAGAAACAATTAAAATTCTGAGAAAAATACCTTTAATGTATTTTTAAGGGATTAAAATACTTTATTTTGTTGCAGCCATACTGTTTTAACTGTAGACAATACCTGCCCCTGTATGTACTGTCCACTTTTATAAGCAAAGAAAGAATTGTTTGGAATTGTCTTTTTAACTTACACAGAAGAAACCACAAAAAAACCCCAGAAAAATATGATATGCAGCTCCAATAGTTCCAAATTTGCAAGATTTATTTTTTATTTATTTTATTTTATTTTTGAACTTGTATAACGCCCTTCTCCCTGAGGACTCAGGGCGGTGAACAGGCAAATAAAAACATCAAATACAAATATTAAAATACAGTTAAAAATATGTATAAATTTGGCCCCATTAATTAAAACAATAAACAAAAACAAAAAACAATTAAAGACATTTAAAAAGAGTTAGGCCAGCCCGGCTTGTTGGAAAAAGAAGGTTTTAAGGGCACGGCGGAAGGCACTGAGGTCCTGGATTCTCCTTATCTCTGGGGGCAGCTGATTCCAGAGGGTAGGTGCCCCCACAGAGAAGGCCCTCCCCCTGGGGGTCACCAGCCTACATTGTTTGGCTGATGGCACCCCGAGGAGGCCCTCTCTGTGGGAGCGCACGGGTCGATGGGAGGTCGTCGGTGGCAGCAGGCGGTCTCGAAGATAGCTAGGCCCTATGCCATGGAGCGCTTTAAAGGTGAGAACCAACACCTTGAAGCGCACCCGGAAGACCACCGGGAGCCAGTGCAGCTCGCGCAGGAGCGGTGTTACATGGGAGCGCCATGCTGCTCCCGTCACTACCCGTACTGCGTTCTGGACCAGTTGGAGCCTCCGGGTGCTCTTCAAGGGGAGCCCCATGTAGAGAGCGTTACAGTAGTCAAGGCGAGAGGTCACGAGGGCATGAGTGACTGTGCACAAGGAATCCCGATCAAGAAAGGACCGCAACTGGCGGATCAGGCGAACCTGATAAAAGGTCTTTAAATGCAATGCAGTTAAAATTATCTACATTGTAAAGAATATTATCTCCTGAAAATCTTAAGAGAACACAATGGATTATTTCCTTACTGATAAATCTAAATGTCTTATGTTGACTGCGCACTTACCTAAAACTAAAAAAAAGTTATTTACCTTAAGCTCTTTATATGCTTGTGCTCGTCTGTAAAATGCCTTGACATTCATAGGATCTATTTTAAGGGCTTCTGAGCAATCCATAATTGCTTCTTTGTACTGCTTCAGATTCAGGTAACAAAGAGCCCTGAAATATAGAAAATAACCTATAAATATCTTCAAAAAAATTGGTTACAACAATCTAGGATTCAAGGAATTGATTCATCTCTTGAAGACTAATGGTGCAAATGTTCCATTTTTATTTTCAAATGTTGGCTTTAATTATACTCCCTATACAATGCATGTGTTAAAATGTTAAAAGGCTTTACACATCTTGCAACGTTGTCTACAATTTCTGAAAAGCTTGTCCTCCAAATCTGTTTCCATATCCCTGAAATTATAATGGATGTAATTATTTGGCAGTATTTGTCACCACCAGTACAGTATTTATTTGTATATTCACTATCATTACATATCTACTGTTACTATGCACTTACTGAGGATACTGCAGTTATGTATACCCTGACCAGTTTCTCTAGATTTGTTATTAAAATTGCTACAATATATCTCTTTCTGTTCATGCATATAAATGACATGAACTGAAAGAGATAGAATGCAATATTCCGGCCAATCCAATTTTTATAGCTAACAGTTCTCCAGAATTTTTTTTTTTTTACAAATATACAAATGCCCTCCATGTAGCATTTATTCACAACAAGTTTGAACTTTCAATCTAGTTTTCAGTGTCATCTTGAAAATATTACTAAGCCCTTTGGAAATATAATAGAAATGGAAAAACTGAAATCTTTGATCTTGTTTTCATTGTTGTTATCATCATCATCAATCATCATTTTTCATAATTGGAAATTTTAAGATGTGTGGAGTTTTGGAAGCCCATGTCCACACATCTTAAAGTTGCCAAGCTTGAAAGCCAATATCCAACATTAGTCCACGACAGGATGAAGGCTTTTTTATTGGTGGTTATGAAATCTACCATATTGATCCAGTGCCGGTTGATAGGCAGTTCTTCAACTTCTAGGATTGAATCACTCTGCCAACTTCCATGCCCAAAGGAGGCAAGAAACTAGATCTCCCTACTTCTATTTTCACACTTTAACTTCTTACCATGCTGGCTCTCAGAACAGCACTATTTACAGCACAATATAATCCCTTATAATGATATATATTTTTTCATTTTGTTTGCTATGCTGCATAATTGAATGTAATCCTTTTCTTGTGTTAGCTTAGAAACGGAGCTATTTTACCAATGTGTGTTTTACTTGGATAGATGGCAAAGAAATTAAATAAATAAACATCACCAGCATTTTTCCCACAGCCCCACACAGGATAAAAATGGAACTGCATTCTACCAAAAGGATTCTTACCACTGCAAAGTGTTATCTATTTCACTATTACTACTGTTCGTAGATTTTCTAATTCAGTATTCTTACATAATGTAAATGGGAGGTAGATCATTTTCATGGGCCAAGTTTAACTTAAGGATCTAAACTGCCTTCAGAAGAGAATGGGAAAAATGTTTTTCCTATATATGAAAGACAGATAAATGCCATGTAAGTAGAACAGGAAAATGCTGTTCTAAAATAAAGAACAACAGAAGGAAAAAAGATCACGTGTAGGTGTGTTTTCCATGAATTGAGTATTTACTAAGGTACTCTGCCTTCAGGATAATTTTAAACCAACAAATAATCTCCAGTCCCTGACACTATATGCCAGTGTTGGCCAACTTTTTCGGCACTCGGTGCCGAAACGGGAGCACGTGCGGAGAAGCACCAGAAACCGGAAGAGCAGCTCCCCAGGGCACATGTGTGGGAGCACTGGAAACTGGAAGAGCAGTTTCCCAGTGCGCATGCGCACGGCGGGAAGCTGAGCTTCTGGTTTCCGGTGTGCACATGCCCCCATCACCTGGTTTTCCGGTTTCTGGCATGCATACGTGTGCAAGACCAGCTGGCTGGCGCGCATGTGTGTGCCGGAAACTGGAAGCTCGGCTTCCTGGCGCACACATGTGCACCAGGGAGCTGCTCTTTCTGGTGCTCCCGCGTGGGCGAAGACCAGCTGGACCCAGAAAAGCAACGGGCGACAGCTGGCGTGCCCGAAGAGATGGCTCTGTGTGCCAATTCCAGCACGCGTGCCATAGGTTTGCCATCACTGCTATATACAGTGCTTTGATTCATACATGAGGCAAAGCTGTTACATCTATCAATCAGTCAACTTTACAATGGCTTAAAAACAGCAAAAATATCCATTTTATTGCTTCAAATTATAATAACAAATAAGAGATGGAGATTATATAAGCATATTACAAAATACAATAAGATACACTGATGAGATGCATTTCCATCTTCCCATGGGTTTTTTTTTTTTTTTTGTTCCATGTGATGGGGTTGAAAAATAATTTTGCTATTTGCCATTTGATTTCGGTCCTTATTTAAAAGTAAACACTTATGCTAAATACCATCCAGAACATCTGGAAATGTTTGCATTAAGGGAACAGGCTATCATGACATTGTAGACATGCATATGGAAGAGGCAGTCATCGATTTACAATAACAATTTGGAGCAGAATTGCCAGAGCTAAGCAACACAATGATAAAGCACAATGATAATAGGTGATTACACCACTTAGCAACGGCAGTTTTGGTTGCTGTTGTTAAGCAATGTTACGTGACTACAATGTCTGACTCTCTTTTTTGTTGATTTTGCTTGTGGGAAGTCAGCAGGGAATGTCGCTGGCTGCAACATCAAGCATTGCAGGGGTGAAATCCAGCAGGTTCTGACAGGTTCTGGAGAACCGGTAGCGGAAATTTTGAGTAGTTCGGAGAACCAGCAAATACAACCTCTGGCTGGCCCCAGAGTGGAGTGGAATGGAGATTTTGCAACATCCTTCCCCCAAGAGTAGGGAGTGAGGAGGGAATGGGGATTTTGCAGTATCCTTCCCCTGGAGTGGGGTGGGAACGGAGATTTTGCAGTATCCTTCCCCTGCCATGCCCATCAAGCCACACCACGCCTACCAAGCCACACCCACAGAACCGGTAGTAAAAACATTTGGATTTCACCACTGGAGCACTGCAATCAATGGCTGAGGGCTTACTGTAATTCCCCCTCGTTCAGTGCTGCCATAATGATAAAAAAAATGGATGTAAACTGAGGACAACCCATACAGAAAACATTGGCAGATCAAAACTCCATTCCTGCAACTCACTGGAAGAGTTTGCTTCCATGCACACTAGGGAGCTGAACTCCTTCAGGGCACTGCAGAAACAGAGCTCAGAGCCCGAAGGTCTGAGCTCCATTCCGGCAGCCTGTCAGAGCAGTCCCCAGCGGGCAGCTCTTTCAGTCTCTCTGCATAATGATCTGGGAGATCGCTTAATGATCACAACTGGGAGGACTGGGATTGTGGTTATTGAGGAAGGCAGTCATATGGTTGTCTCACTTAATTACCACTTCACTCAATAATCGAGATACTGGTCTCAAATATAGTCATAACCTAAGGACTACCTGCATATTTGTTATATAAGGAAACCATTTTCTCTGCCCTTGGGGTGTAAGGTTTGGAGATGCTGTTCCAAGTTCTCATGTTCCTCATCATATTAACATATCTGAATTATGTTTTGTTATTGCTAATAGGTGATCCAAAGTAATGCAGAAGTTCAGTCAAGTTAATGAAGTTATTTTTCATTTGGTTACATAAGCATTACCTGTTAGTGTAAGTTGTGCATTCCATCTTGTGGAGTTTTATGCTCTCTGTATATTTTTCAATAGCTTTCTTATAGTTGTTCTTTTTCACAAATTCATTTCCTTCTAGTTTCAGCATATTTGCTCGTTCACTTGAGGCAGCGTTAGGCACTGGAATTCATATTCAAGAAAAAACAGTAAACTATATAGTAAAATGAAAACATTTCATTGCATATTTATTATTGTAAGAGAAAAATATCAGGATGAAAATCTAGTGCTTTGGACTTTGAATGACAGTACTTAACATTTTAAGATTTCAGGAATTAACCATTTCTGCTATAGAATATGATACTTCAACTATCAACAAGCCCAATGTTTTTCCAGTTACTTGGAATTAATTAATTCTGTACACTTCCAGCCGTAGTGCATGGAATAGTGGGTTTTGCACTCTTCTTCCTAAAACCAATTCATATAGCATGCCACTCCATTTATTCTTTTTAAAAATCATGTTTCCTACTGTTTAGCAGAGCTTAAGGAACACAAATAACCACATGCTTATTTATTGATGTGATATGTGCTGATAGCAAGTTTTTGTACATGTTTTTATCAATTATTTTCTAGCCAAAATATTCTCTCTTCCTCCACTCCCAACAGCCATTCCAAAATGCATTTGTGGTTCCCTGTAAACACAACACAACAAAAATGAAAGTGACTGTTTGGACAAAATCTTTTAGGAAAGTATATATGAGCTAAAGAAGCTTTAGTCACTTACTACTTAGTAAATGAGAAGGCTACTGACCTTGGTTTGTTACAGGAACAGAATTGCTTGCTTTGGGTCTTGGAGTACCTTCCTGGCTTCCAGTAGGTGGCTCCCACCTTCTCTGAGCAGAAACAGGAACAGTTGGGATGGGGGGTAACTTCTGGCGCCATTGAAGACCATCTTTTTCCAATAAAGCCTTTGTCATTCTAAATGAAGAGAACTATCTATAAGCTTAATGCATATTATCTGCTGCAATATCTTTTTAAAATATTTGATAAACAAATGTATGTCTATTGTCAGAAAATAAGCAAAGAAAGATTTTGGTTGATAAGTTTAAATTAGAAAATTTTATTGGTCACATACAATGGTCATATACATTATATATAATTTCATGGCAGTAACTTAAAACAAACAGATAGCTGATTAATAATTTCTTGGTCATTATGGCCATTTCTAGAATGTTTATTTCAGTATAGTATTCCCAAGAAAGAGCTGGGTAACTTTATGCTATGCCTGTCCTCCACATCTGATGGCCTACCTGTTGACAAGAACCTGAATACTGAAAGGATTCTAACTCATATGTGCTAGGGGGAAAATTGGTAGAGGGGGAGTAAAGTGTGTCACCTTGACTTCCTGGAGGACAGAATATAAACCAAATAATTATATAAATAAATAATATTCTTTGTTCCAAAACATTACCTTTCAGTGCAGAACATTTTATATATCTCTATACACGGCATGCATTTCTTACCTAAGTGAGGCTACAGTAATCTATTATATGACCTGAGAGATTATGTAATTTCATGCTAAGTATTTTGAATGTCAAATCCCATTACTCCCAGCCACTATGGGCTAGTCAGATTGTAGGAGTATAGTCCAATTCATCTCAATGGCATTAGATTTGCAAACCATTCAATCACTTTTGTATACTCATTAGATACAAAGAAAGGGATTACCTATTGACTCCATCATGTGCAGCCTGTACAGTGCAATCAATCTGTAATACAGTTTTGTAGTCCACATAAGCTAAATTGTATCGTTCAAGGGCTTCATAGGCTGCTGCCCGCCTCAACAAAGGTTTGATTCCAAAAGGGACCAGATCCAGAGCGCTAATCAGCAGAGAGAAAACAATTCATGGGAGCAGAAAAGTTAATATTCATATTTAATTTCCGGAAAGATTATATACATAGAAGTACCATCAATACAAATAATATTTAAATTCACCTAATTTAATATTTGAAATTTGGCTGAATTATCCTAACAGCTTTAAGCATTTTATCGAAGAGTATAAAATATTTCTATAGAGCTTGTCTCTGACAAATGTTTCCAAGGTATAAGAGAAAATAAAAATATAATAATATAATATAATAACAGAGTTGGAAGGGACCGTGGAGGTCTTCTAGTCCAACCCCCTGCTTAGGCAGGAAACCCTACACCACTTCAGACAAATGGTTATCCAACATCTTCTTAAAAACTTCCAGTGTTGGAGCATTCACAACTTCTGGAGGCAAATTGTTCCACTGATTAATTGTTCTAACTGTCAGGAAATTTCTCCTTAGTTCTAAGTTGCTTCTCTCCTTGATTAGTTTCCACCCATTGCTTCTTGTCCTACCCTCAGGTGCTTTGGAGAATAGCTTCACGCCCTCTTGTTTGTGGCAATCCCTGAGATATTGGAATACTGCTATCATGTCTCCCCTAGTCCTTCTTTTCATTAAACTAGACATACCCAGTTCCTGCAACCATTCTTCATATGTTTTAGCCTCCAGTCCCCTAATCATCTTTGTTGCTCTTCTCTGCACTCTTTCTAGAGTCTGTAGATGTATGATATATAAATATTGTGCTTGCGATATAAGAAGACTTACTCCGTTACAAATCTCCACACCTCAGAAATAGCTGTTTATCATCTTTACTAATGCTGAATAATATTTATTTAATAATATTAACTTTCAACTCTTGTGACAATAATTTTTTTCTTCTGAATCACCTATCAAATAATTGGAATGCCAAATCTGTTCAACTCAATCAGTGGCACAGACAGGTCACATTTATCCAGATAATCATCAGGGATGATTTCCAACTTGATGGTACCTAAATAACAAATATGACATTCCCATTTTTTAAATATTTACTTTTCCCAAATCTAAGAAGTGTAGTGCTAACTCCAAGTCAGCAGTTAAGATGGCTGCTGCTATCTTAAGGATGCATGGCAAGCCACTTTTTAAATCTCTCCTACTTTTCCTACTGTTTGTCAGTTAAAGGAATATACATTTAATCCTCAAGGATGCTATCTCTCCTCTTCTCTTCTGTAAAAAACTATTGACAACTGGATACACAGAAACTGTACGTAGCCTCTACAAAGAAGAAAAGTTAAATGTGGGAGAGAATTTTTCAGTTTTGAACAAGCAGAATTAGTTATTTTCTTTATTTTGCAATCCCAACAGGACTATGAAAAACCTCAAATGTTAAATAGCCAAGTAAAAAAACCAGGGAGGTATGCACTCATTCTCCTTTTCTTGAGAGAGCAGCTACTTACGCAGAACAATCCTTAATGCAAAGACTACAGTTCCCATCTTTCAAATAACAAGCAGCACGATTGGAATAGAGAACACTTTTTTCTTCTGTATTCACATCTCCTATGTATAAAGACAAGTATTAAAATATAACAAACATGCCCTAGTACAAGAACAGCATTTGTTTATGATAAGGTACAGTTGGGTTTGGCACAATCTCCTCTTTTTTAGATATCTTTTGCCGTCTACATAAAACTTTGACTCCACTAATTTCTACCTAGCCTTAAGTCATAATTGGGGAAAAATCAAGGGAAATGTGTGGCTTATAAGTAATAAAATTTTCTCTATCACATTATATATTATCATGAATATATTAAACTTTTATCTTGTGAAAGAACTTCAGTAATCAGTAAGGTCTTTTTATTTGGAAATTGAAATAGTCCTCCCTAGCTGACCTATGACTGAGCTAAATTCATTTTTTATACATATAATTTTGGTAAGGATCATTTAAATGTAGTTTATATGCATTTAGATATACCAGCATCTCCAATCATGTTAGCATCTCAGTTAAGACTATAAAATATCGTATTAGCAGGAATAAACATTACTGAACTCTATGGATCAATGGTTTTCAAAGTACTGTTGAATATTCCTATCAACATGGCTAAATAACCAAT
Source organism: Arizona elegans (assembly GCA_022577455.1). Lineage (NCBI taxonomy): Eukaryota > Metazoa > Chordata > Lepidosauria > Squamata > Colubridae > Arizona > Arizona elegans. Next base: position 182,869,419 of record JAKOOJ010000002.1, on the reverse strand, counting down.
ATGGTCTGTCAATTTCCTTGTAATTGAATACAAATATCAAAAAATATAAATATACGCATTCAAAAATGAAGTTTTCTTACATGTTACCTTTGCTGATTTATATACACTGGGTCCCTAAATGATGCTTGTACAGTATACAATTTAAAGTAGAATTTATTCAAGGAAAGAGACAGAGCTAGCAACTTTTTACCTTATTTTTAATAGGTAGCATGTAAACCTTTGTATCCATTATTCATACATGATAATTACTAAAGAAAATACCATATGATACCTAAACAAATTATGGAAATACTTTAATTAATTTTATGTGAGCTTTTCAAACAACTATGTTATAACTATTTATTTAAAATTCTTTCTCAGAATATACATTATTAGCATTTTATAAAGACAAAGAAATGCTCCTTAGAAAGGGTCTTATGTTACAAAAGACCTTTTAAGCCTTCTCTAATTTCTTTCATTTATCTGCTGCATATCTTAGGGCTTTCACTATGTTCTATCATTCCAGAATGTTGCTTTCTATTTAGAAGGTCACTCACTCACTATCTCTTGTGTTTAGGAAAGGCCATGGGCTACAACTGCGTAAGTGAAAGGGTGACAAGGCTGACGCTACAAGGTAATTAGATAAGTTTCTGTTCCTCACCTTAGAGTCCATAAGGAACACAGGGGACAGAAATAATCAGAAAATACTTAAAAATGAATTGCTCCTATTAAAGCTCTGAGGCTCAGGGCAGTACAACGGAACAGAAACAGAAAGTGCTTCACTAGAGCTATCCAACTTCTGACTCCACACATAACTTTCATTTCTGCTAGTGGCCAAAAATCTCTCATTGTGACTGCAGCAGATAGCTTTGCTGACATAATAAGTCTAAAGCTTATTATGAAAGTGGACTCAGAGGCTCCCAGTAACTTAAGACCAGGAAATTATGAAGACCTAAAGTTCTTCTTGTATGTCCACCACAATCTGCCATATTTGGTCTATGTACTCCACGGGCTGCAATTCCAAGAATATGTAGCAAGAGAAAGAATGCTGTTCCATTTTAATCCAGAGGACCATAAAGTACCTCTTATCTACCTAAGAAGCTGGTAAAAAAAAAAGGCCCAGAACGCTCAAAGCCAGCTAATGGGATGGAGTTTTTATATTCTGCCATCAGGTACTGTTTAAAATATTCTGGCTGTCCACATTTATGTAGCAGGGTTTTGTGGGTTTGTTTGTGCATTTACACAAACATCTTTGTGGGTTTGTTTTGTGCATTTACACTTCAGGATCCTCAAGCTTGGTTTTAGTTCTATAATCTAAAATATTAGTCACTAACATAATTTTTTTTTATAAAAACTAATGGGATGGAGTTTTTATATTCTGCCATAAGGTACTGTTTAAAATATTCTGGCTGTCCGCATTTATGTTAGCAAGGTTTTGTGAGTTTGTTTGTGCATTTACACAAACATCTTTGTGGGTTTGTTTTGTGCATTTACACTTCAGGATCCTCAAGCTTGGTTCTAATTCTATAATCTAAAATATTAGTCCTAACATAATTTTTTTTTTTAAAAAAAAATGTCCAGCCAGGACTTAAACCCAAAGAGAAAGTGCATTGATATCAATTGGAATTCATCTAGGAAGTTGTTTCAAAATATAGTATTACTCTAATAAACCCAGGTTTATTAAGCCCAGGTTTATTAAGCTCTAAAAAGCCCAGCCTCAATTCAGAATTGTGTGTCTTTCTAAGCTTCTGCTTGTCTCTTGACAAAATTAAAGACAGTGGCCCACACACTTTCCTACCCAATCGCTGTCTCTCAAGAGATTCAAATCTCATCTCTGCCAGGGAATCTCTCCTCCTCAGTTTCGCCCACCTATGAAATGGATGAAGCCATTACCCAAGAAATCTTCCTGAGAGAATCCGTAAAGGCCCTTCATGATTTTGCAAATTAAATGTGGAATGTAAACGTAAATCATGCCAACCCATACACACACACACACACACACACAACTCCCCCCCCTCCACCCGGCTGTAGCTTTGAAGCCCAGCCGGACGCTCCCACCCCCCATCTTACAACTCATTTATAACACGAAAGAAGTAAATGGAGTCAAAACTTGGGGGAATAAGCCGGTACCAAGCAAGGAGCGACCCGATGACTGAAGCTTAAAAACAAACAAATCCAAAAACCCTTTCAATGCCTATCGAAGGGTTTCTAAGGGTTTCTAATGAGGCGACTGCCTCAGAGCCCTAACCCGAGGTCTCTCGTCCCGGACTTCCCGCCCCGGACACCGAGCGAGGCCTTGCGGTGGCTTCGCGCTCCACGCCAGTACCTGCCGCTTCCAGCAATTCCAGAGCTCGGCCGTAGAGCGCAGCCGCCTGGCCGTATTGCCCATTGCGGAACTGTTCGTTGCCCGCTTGCTTAAGGTCGGCGATCCGCGACGCAGGAGCCATGAACTCGGGGCGAGGGAGGTCTGAAAAAGCCGGCACCGGCTGGCGGCGTAGAAACCAGGAGACGCTTTACTTCCTCCGTGCTCGATTTAATTAGGGGCGGCGCAAGAGGCCTACGCCCCGCCTCCTTCCTTTAGAGACGCCCGTGCACCGGAGGTCCAGCGCTGCAATCCATGCAGGGTTGGTTAGGAAGTCAGTTATGGTGGGGGGGGGGGGAGTGTGGGGGGGGGGGCAGAAACGATGCTACCTGCTTAGATTACGGATGCTGTACTCAATGGAAAGTGAACCCAATGGAGTATTTCGAGATTCTTCTGTGAGAGGAAACCCCTCTGCCTTCATTTTGGAAGAATTTCTCAATAAATTTATAAGCAGTAATCTCCCATAAAACTGAATAGAATAGAATAGAATAGAATAGAATAGAATAGAATAGAATAGAATAGAATAGAATAGAATAGAATAGAATAGAATAGAATTCGTCTTGGTGCATACGCTCTCCGTGTACATAAAAAGAAAAGATACGTTAATCAAGAATCATAAGGTACACCACTTAATTATACTAATGAATTGAACAGGAAACTGAAGTTTCAGTAAGAAAGAGAGAAGGTAGATGTTAAACTTAAGTCTCTCTCTCTCTCTCTCTCTCTCTCTCTCTCTCTCTCTCTCTCTCTCTCTCTCTGGCAATGACTTTCCAACAGATAGTGGTGTTTGTATTGTATTAAAAGTGGGGAGAGTCCTATCAGGTTTTTTTTTTTTCTAGCAAGGTTTAGCACAGACATATAATAAAGTATCCATGGGATGGGAATTTAGAACAGTGCAAATTCTGGACCAAGACAGAATGCTTTTCTATTAAAAAGGAAGTGGATTCTGTACTGAAGTTTAAAGCCATGAGGGACCTTACAAAACGGATCCATGAATTGCAACCCACCTTACAAAACGGATCCACGAATTGTTACACTACTGAGATTTATAATTCAACAGAAGGGAGGATGATTAAATACATGAAAATAATATGAGCTCCATTGAATTACAGTTAGATTTATATAGAAGAATATCCATTTGTTTGTGCCACCCAACACAAATTCATCACTGAAAGATGTCTGCAGACTACATACAGCCTCCTAGTGGCTCTCATAGCCTTTTCTAAACCTCAGAATCCCCCTTTTAATCTTTTTTAAAAATCAGAATCATAGCATTGAATGAGGCCTTGGAGGTCTTTTAGACCGGGACTCTTCATGATATACCATTCTTAAAAGCAAATGAGCACCTTAACATTTGCAGTTAAGATACTTATTTTATTTTTTAAAAATTCCAGCAAAGCTGAAATTTTCCAGTTAATACATACTCATTTTGGTCCTTATTTTTCCTCAAACCTACAAAAAAAATGGACCAGTTCTTAACCAATTACCTCTCCCCACTCTTGCATAATTGGCTAACAGATTGTTGTTAATAAGCTTTATGCCACAGACAATTTAGTTGTCTGATGGAATTTAAAATGTCAAATTCTTTTCTTGGGAGTTGCTAGAATTGCCCCTGGTAAGATCATTCTGCTTAAGCCAGTGCGTGCTGTGATATATAAATAATCCCTAATTCTCTGTATTATTTTAACAATTATAACACAATTCACTTGATTCAAAGGAGCTTTCTTCCAAGTAAATGGATTGAAAACTGAATCCAAATAGTAACAATCCCAAATAATCAGGACTGTTCTTCTGAACTAGGCATACTTAGGACGATATGCTTACAGTATTCTAATCATGAATATTCACAAATAACCCTAAGTATAAGATTGAGCCACGGTGGTTAGAGTGCAGTACTGCAGGCTACTTCTGCTGATCACCGGCTGCCAGCAGTTTGGCAGATCGAAACTCACCATGCTCAAGGCTGACTCAGCCTTCCATCCTTCCGAGGTTGGTAAAATGAGGATCCAGATTGTTGGGGGCAATATGCTGACTCTGTAAACCGCTTAGAGACGGCTGGAAAGCACTGTGAAGTGGTATATAAGTCTAAATGCTATTGCAACCATATGTAAGTTAAATTCCCACTGACAAAAGCTAATATATATTTGGATAAGAGTAGGCTCAAATATTTTTCCTGGGTAGCTTAGAAGGATCCTTTGGGCCAGTTACTGTGAATGTGCTGACTTAACATAATTTTCTGGGTTTGTACACTACATTGGAATATAAGCCACGAAACTTGGTTTTGTGTGACAAACAAGCCTAATGGATGTCAACCTGTGCTCAGGGGATCGCTGGTAGCCAATGGTTGCCCTGGATTGTGATGCTTCAGTTTCCATATATTTTCAAAAATTGTTAAAATCTTAGGGATTGATGTACTCCCTTTTTTAAAACTTCCTGCCTGAAATCTTACAAGATGACAAGAATTCGGGATATTTCAGTCCTTTTTACTTTTTAACTTAGTTTTGTGGTGCTGTGGATACATCCTGGGCATCAAGAAAACGAACGAACGGGTAATAAGGATATAAATTAGCGAAAGGTGTGAATTCCGCCAAGGTGATTGGGGGGGAAAAAATCATCTTTTCATGCAACGTGTGACTCCAACACCTCCAAAGTTATAACGGGTTTGCCACATCTTACTCAAACTTAACTAAGTTTGAGTAAGATGTGCCCACCACGCCCTCCTTCGTGAATAAATGAGGAATAAAAAGGGGGACGCGATTATTCTCACCCCCCCCTCCCAGCCCCATAGCCACGCCCTCCAAAGCCAGGAGAGAATTGGCGCGAACCACGTGGGCCGGCCTGTGAATTTCATCTCCCCCCACCCCCTCGCGCGCCGTCGTCCGTCAGTCCCAGCTGCCGGGTGGGCGGGGTCTTGTCTTTAGCTTCGCTTTTTGCAAAGAGGCCGGCGGGCATCGCCTTGATAGGCTGGCTCCGAGGCGGAAGTGCAAGCCGCTTGTTTTGGGGGAGGCGGGGCCGCTCCTTGAGTCGGGAGCGAGTAAGAAGAAGAGCTGAGAGAAAGCGGGCGGGATGGAGCGCCGGTGACTTGCCGCCTCTCTTTCTCATTCTCCGCATCGTCTACCGGCCGCTTTGCTGCTCCTGCGGCCATGGAGACCGTGCAGTTGCGCCACCCGCGCCGGTGAGAAGCCGGACATTGGGGGGCCCCCTAGAGAAAAGGGCGTGACCGCGCGATGAGGATGGTGGAAGACTCCTCGAGGACAGAGCCCGGCGGGGTGGGGGTGGCGGTTGCTGCGCGCAGACTGCGCTTTTTCTCGCCTCTGAGTCCGACTCTTGGGTCTTCTCTGCAGAGGAAGCTCTGACCCTTCTCCGCTGCCTTTCGCTAGTCCAGCTTCGCCTGCACCTTGTGCTGAAAGACAGGCGTCTTTCTGTAATTCTTTGTCTCAAACTGGGTGCCCGGCTCGTTTCCCTATTGGTGGAGTCGGGTTCTGCGTTTTGCAGCTGGTTTGCCTCTTGGCTCTGCGTTAGTCCCAACTATTTCTCTGGATTTTAAGTTCCACCTGAAATCTGTAGCTACCATTTTGGGTCCCCCTTAAATCTGTGAATCTTGAGCATCTGCTTTCCTCAGTCGTGTTCTTTTTCCCACTGTTAAAAAATCGGAGCAGAAATGCAGCGGTACCGTTACTGTGCTAAAACGTACCGTGTATCGCGCTATCAAAAGATACGAACTTGTCATCTCAAGTTCGAGGGAGGCCTAGGGTGAAATCCCATATTGATTATTCTAGTAGTTTTCCAAAGATTGTCTCTGCCTAGGGCCTAAGTATTCCTGCCTGGGCTTCCTACAATTCAGGTTGGTTTCCAAGTTTTTGGGTTTAACCCATCAACAGAAGAATAGAGAAGTGCATAGTAAAAGTTTTGTTTTATAGATTTGCAAGGCTTTTCCAAGTAATATGTTTTTCTTTTTAGAAATAGCTTTTCTCTAGGAGGTAAAGCAGAAACTGAAATCCAAAATAATATGAGCTCGCATGTATACATTTTGATGTACTTTGGACATTTTAGATGCCGTCTACAGCGGAAGTTGGTATCTTTAGTTACCAAAGCTCATTGCTTAAAAACATGCTAAGGGGAAGTGAATATGTAAAGGAGCACCCAGTGTCTTAAAATGCATAAAGGGAAGTTCTAGAATGTCAAAACCCTGAAATACTAGCAATACATTTCTTGTGCAGTTTTAATTGCTTAAACAGTGCCTTAAACATTTGAAGTATTAAAATTTTATGTATATGTAGATTGCAAATTATATAATTTACTGAATTATTATAGATTTTTGTCCCATCTTTTTAAAAAAAACATCTTGCACATACTCCTTGATATTAACTCATGCTAGTCATGCATAACCTATATGGTTGCCTTTCAGCTGTATATTTTAGGTATGAAATAATAAAAAATCCCTTTGAAAGCAGGCAGAATGCTTGTATGAATATCTTTATAAAAGTAAAACAGTAAAGATTATACTGGAAAAAAAAACCTGTTATTTACTGTCTGCCTTGTTTAGTGACTGTTTGCAATTACAATGGTGTGAAAAAGTAACTTTGCAACCATTCCTAACATTTACAACCTTTGCAGGCCTGGAAAGCTGCAGATTATAAAATTGTAATATTGTACTTATTTTTATTACTATTTTGTAATATAAGTTCTGTGAAATCAAGTGGCCTCTAAATTGGATGGACATAAATTGGAGTTGCAACTCAGTATATGGAGAACAAAAATATAGTATAGGTAGACCACAACTTATGGCCACAATTTATGACCACAATTGAGTGCAAAATTTCTGTTGCTTAACTAGAGGGTTAAGTGAGTTTTGCTCCATTTTTCTTGCCACAGTTAAGTGAATCACTGCAGTTGTTAGCAACATGGTTGTTAAGTGAATCTGGCTTCCCCACTGATCTTGCTTGTCAGAAGGTTGCAAAAGGTGATCACATGACTCCAGGACACTGCAGTTGTTAAACATATGAACCAATTGTGAAACACCCAAATTTTGGTCATGTGGCCACGGAGATGCTGCCATGGTTGTAAATGTGAAGAACAATCATCAGTCATTTTTTTCAGTGCTGTTTTAACTTCGAATGGTAACTAAACAAATGCTTGTAAATTCAGGACTATCTGTACTTTACCCATTGCAGTAGGAACCCAAGTTAAAGACAATTGAGATCAGAAGGAATTTCTGTAACTAAACTGTTATCGGAGACTGCAGCTGGTTTCAATTAATGCATTTGCATGCTGAGCATAAAAACCTGTTTCCTTTCTTTTGTGGTACATTTTTTCCACAATAGTGATGGAGTGAGAGAGAGAGAGATATTTGTGTACATGTCTCACCATCTCAGCCTTTCCATATTTATATTTACTTGAATATGAACAGTTTGGATTCTCAAATTTGTTTCCTTTCCTTTTTTTCCCTTTTATTGCCAATTATTTTTTAAACCTTTTAGGTTTTGGATTTTACTTAATGTATGATTTGCTTTGTAGCAAATCTCTATTTTGATAAATATCTCATAATTAGTCTATACCTGTATACATTGAATTGTATTAGCCACATACAGTATGCTTGTTGGTTATGAAATTTTGTAATCACTTTTTTCAGCAACTTTATTCAATTTCTATAGCTGCCTATCTCAGTGATTTTACAGGCACAAGTAACTTTGAAATTGGGCTAATGTTTTTCTGTTAAAATACTCAGTGAAGTAATACTCAAAGAATGTATATGAGGGGTTCTAAAATTGTGGATGAAGACTGCTCAGAGTCATGTTTGTGAAATGAGCAGCTGCACAGGTAACCCTCACTGACTGCTGGTGAAGTGTCTGTTCAAAGTTACAACCATGCTGTCCTTCAGTCATATGATTGCCATTAGAGTTAATAGGCATTTTGTGCCTGAGCTGTTGTTTCTCCCCCTTTCCTTGTAGAGCAGAGAAATTGAAGAGGAACATTCATTACAAGAGAATAAGCAGGCACACAGTGGAAAATACACGTCAAAAGCAATATGCTGTTTACTCTCCAATCTCTCCCCTTTATAAGGAGTGGGAATGGATCAGACTCAGGAGAAATTGCTTGTCCCTAGTGGTGAAATCTACTTACCTTCGCTACCAGTTCAGGAATGGAAGCGCACGCTACACGTGCACGCACCTCTTCTGCACATGCGCAGAGGATAAAAAATGGGACATAATGATGTCCCAATGAGTGGGCAGAGCCTCTCGCCTCCGGTGCTACCGGTTTGTGCGATCTGGATAGATTCGGCTGGATTTCACCGCTGCTTGTCCCCCTTTTCCTGCAGAGTGGAAAGATTGGAGAGAAAGAGATTACAAGAGAGTAAATAAGCACACAACAGAGAATACAGTGGGATATTTTCATTGTGTGCTCCCAGCTGCTAATGCTAATACGTTGTTTTTCATGGGTATTCCCCCTTTGCCTGCTTACTCTCTTATAATCTTTCTCTACAATGAGTCTAAATAAAAACATTAGTTCCCTTGTTAATTATCCCGGCACTAGGGTATACATTCCAAAGGGTAGGGAAGCAATTAGGAAGCAAACAAAACTGAAAGGCGTGAAACTGATTAGTGTTGTCAATTTTGATCCAGAAAGCACCAGTTATTGTTATTTCCTACGTAGCACTGGGCCCAATTGTGGTGCTAAACAAAGACTACCTGTATAAATTTACCAAATAAATAAAATTACAAAGTTTAAAAACTCCTAATATATATATGTAGTTGCTAAATATGTTATGATAACATTTAGAAATGAATTAACTGGTTGTTCATAGTATATGAGCACAGTTAATACATTTGAATTCACACTATGATATATGAAAATAGTCAATTATGGCATGTTTAAAAATGCATAGCTGGAACAGTTTGTGGGCTAACAGTTACCCAAATTATAACATGGGAAGAATAACATATTTGCTATTTTCTATTCTAAACCAGATTATATTCTGTAATCTTAAAGCTTTATCATTAAGACTTGTTTTCATGTTTCATCATTTCCTGGATAGAATCTTAGTAATATTTCCTCTTTTAAAATCATTGTCTGTTTTGCATATGCTGCTGATTTTTTTTATATTTTTGTATTCAGAAAATGAATACCTAGTTTTCATGAAACTGTAGAAAACATTTCATTACCAATAAGTGCATTTTGGGTGAAAAATATTTTATGAATTGGAATACACTGTAGTACAAGAGATATTCTTCTTCTTCTTGTGCCATATCTGTCATCGGACGTTGGCGATCCTATTTGTATCAACAGCTACATGAAAAAGTGCTGCTGAGTTTTGTCCACACCGGTCCCTTAGACTTTGAAGTCATGATGTTCTTCTGCCTGGACCTTGTTTGCCTTCAATCGTTCCCTGGAGGATTAAGTGAAGTACTTCATGCAAATATCAGGCTGCCTTAGAACTTTGAGAGTCTCTCTTCTGTCTGTTCTTTAAACATGCAGTGTTGTGTATGTATTATACTCGGTATTAGTAGAAGAATTTGTTAATAAACTATATTTACTGCTGGAATTAAGTTGATACTGAAGGTGCGTCCATCAAAATCTGATAACATACCTAATTATTTGATTCCAGGCAGCTAAGAAAATTAGATGAAGATAGTTTGACAAAACAGCCTGAAGAAGTGTTTGATGTGTTGGAAAAACTTGGAGAAGGGTAAGTAAACCACATAAATATCCTTACCACACTGTTTATAATGCTACCAAAGATAATAGCAGTACATATAGGATTGATATCATTTCCTGATATCTATGTACAGTCAAACAAAACTATTTGAAACAGCAAGTAATTTTGAAGACTGTAAATAAACTCAGATTACTTATTTCAGGTCAAAACATTGTTTTATAGACTGCAGTAGAAAAAGTTAGCTATAGAGTAACTTGTATTCTAGGAGATAGGAAATGTGAAGATGTTTTTTTTTAGCATCAAATGTTCTATATATCTTACACTGTATATCTAGTGGGAATGCCACAGTTTGTTTGAATTACAGTTTCTAGATACTTTTCAGGGGTAGCCCCATCTAAAGTGGAATGTACAGTCAAGAGAGGTTATAATGAGAAGAGGTTAAATTGCCCACCGAGGAAAGATCACATAGCTTCATGAACTGTAATTATGCATATATAATTTTTCCCTACACAGGAAAACTCAGTGATAGGTGAGGTTCAGGAACCATCCCCAAACTGAACTTGATTTTTCTGGGAATGTTTCTTTCAATCCTAGAGTCCATCTTTTTCCTATGAATGGTACATTTCTTTTAATCTGAATTTAATTTCAGGTTGTTCTCTTTCATCTAGTGCACTATCAAAATTAGAAGGGATTCAAGGATACTGATTGCTTCCTTGAAATTAATTGGTAGGGAGCCGTTGAACTTAATGTCATCAGTAAATACATGGCACTCTAACCCTAGAACCCAAAACTCTCTCAATAATTTCCTATAGATGTTGTATATCATGGGAGATAAGACTGAAGCTTATGGAACACCATAGATAAGTGATTCAGATATTGAAGAGTAATTCCTCCAGTACCACCTTTAGGCAGGATCCAAACCATTGCAAAAGAAGCTGAACTGGATCATTTTAATTAGCCCTCTAAGCTTGTAAAGAGGGGTGTCAAACTTGATTTCATTGAGGGCCGCATCAGGATTGTGTTTGACCTCAGGGGGGCGTGGCTGGGAGGCATGGCCAGCTCAACATCACACACAGCACCTCCCTGACAATCTACGCACCCTCCAAGCCTTGCTGTGCTCATGCCATGTATTCTCGTGCACACTGTACGACAACTTGCACACCTTCCCCCATCCAGTAGCAGCCACCCCAAGCCCTCCCTTATCTGTACTACATTTCCCAGGCACCTGCTGTCCCCTCACTCCACCTCCCATTTGGCAGCAGCTGTCTGCTGGCCTGCTTGTAATCTGCCTGGGGCTTGCAGTTTCCTGCTGGCTTTCACACTGACTTTTGTTGTCGGAAGCCAGCAGATAGTTTCAAGGAGGGGTTTGTTTAACTACTCCCAATCCTTGCTTAAGAATAACAATGGGGACTACAGCGATTGCCTTTGCTAAGAGATCTGGTCATATGATGCCATCCTTTACAACTGCATTGCTTAGTGACAGAAATTCTGCCACCGGTGGCCATCGTAATTCAAGACTTGCTTGTATACGTGCAGAATTCTGTAAAGATTCCATCACTATTATTTTAAAGACTATTTTTCTAAACAGGCCAGGAAACCATTAAGATTTTTTCATCATGACCGGGGAGGAAAAAACCTAAAAGAGTAGTGTTAGTGAGGTCTATGAAATGGTTTTGTCATTTCTATGCAGAGTGTTTGTTACTATCTTCACTTTTGCAATGTGTGACCTAAAGATTATTCCACTGGTATTCCTGTAATGTCAAATATTCCATATTGCCAAAGTGGTGGAAAGTGCACAGACATAAATCAGAAGATAAAATATTTTAGTTTCTGTTTTCCAAAACAAAGTAAACCTTTTTACATGAATCAAGTTGTTAGTAGCATTTAAAATGAATTCTTAAAATTTTATTGTTTCTTGTTTGCTTCCCCCCTGCACCCCCCAATTTTCTGGTGTTTTGTTTGTTTAGCCTATTTTAGGTTCTGCAAGTTTCCTGCCTCAAGGCAGTAGGAAACTGCGGTGGTTAGAGGGGATCCGAAGGGGGGCTGCTATGTCTGCAGGTTGTCCATTTCTAGCAATTGAGGAAGTCGTGCTGTGTGCAAAGCCTCACTTTCTCGGTCTGAGTTAGAAGAATGAGAGAACACTGTAAATATTTAGAAATTTTTCTCTTATATCCAGCAGTGCCATGCGTGACTTACATCGCACTCTTTCCAAAAGCAAGATTAATCATGCAAAATATACTCCACAGTTCATTTCTAGTAGTGAAACAAGTCGATTAATCTTTAGCACATTTAAAATTAAGTAATGTCACTGGTACGTAACTTGTATCCCACTAAATAAAAATATTGATTAGTGATGAATATTTATACTAGTCTAGTTTTTAGCTTCTAAAAACTAAAAAGTCAGCTTCTGAGAACAAAAGTTATGTTTCTCCTCCAAATATATTTTCTCCACATTAGGAGTATTAAAACAGCTTATTCCAGTAATGTTTCTTATATACAGTAGTACTTAAAGGTTGATGAACCCTTTTCACTTTTCAATATTTCTGCATGTATGATCTATTATATGATCTGTTCCCTACATAAATCCTAAAATTAAATAAAAACCCAATTAAATGAGTCAGAACATTGATTTTCATTGATTTATTGAGGAAAGAATCCCTTGATTTATTGAGAATAATCCAAACTTACATATTTGTGTGTAGCAAAAATATTTGAACCTTTAAATTTATCAGTTTATTTGAAGGGAAAAATTAGAATGAAGTGTTTCAATCAATGAGATGATAATAAGGTATGAATGTGGCCACGGGGTAGTGCTACAACTAGTGGTACAGCACAATGAACAAGCTTCTTTTATTGCCCTTTCTGAATTTCAAGTTTGGGTTTCTTGTTATAGATCCTATGGCAGCGTATTCAAAGCTATCCATAAAGAAACCGGCCAAGTTGTTGCAATTAAGCAAGTTCCTGTTGAATCTGATTTGCAGGAGATTATTAAGGAGATATCAATAATGCAACAATGTGATAGGTAAGCATCAGCACTCAGTATTTTCATTCACCTGGTTGGAAAGCTCTTATTTCTCATTCTCTTAAATGACTGTCTTTTCAAAATTATGTGGGAGGTTATGTCACCTCTTTCTCTAGTTTGATGTGGGGGAAAGACATGGTTTCTGGATTAAGTGTTGGGTGAAATAATGGTCAAATTTGTCATTTCCCACCTTACGTTTCTATGGAGATAGAGTGACAATATAGAATTCTTGCAGTGCTTTGTGCTTCAAAATGGCAGAAAGCAATGGAGACCATTCTTTTACCTAAAGAAAGCTTTTACTGTATTTTATTTTTACTATATTGTTAATATAGTAACCAGCAAACTTCAGATACTACAGAAGTGTTATCATATGCATCTTCCGGGTGCGCTTCAAGGTGTTGGTTCTCACCTTTAAAGCGCTCCATGGCTTAGGGCCAGGGTATTTACGAGACCGCCTTCTGCTACCGATAACCTCCCACCGGCCAATATGCTGTCACAGAGAGGGCCTCCTCAGGGTGCCGTCGGTCAAGTAATGTCGGCTGGCGGCCCCCAGGGGGAGAACCTTCTCTGTGGGAGCACCCACCCTCTGGAATGAGCTACCTCCCGGAATACGACTGATCCTGGATCTCCGCACTTTCCGTAAGGCCCTGAAGACGTTTTTATTTCAGCAAGCCGGCCTGGCCTGAATAGGTTTTATGGGTTAGTTTTTAATTGTATAGCTTGGGGTTTTAAATTGGGAGGCCGATTAATTTAATTTATTTTTAGTTATCTTAACTTTTATATTGTATGTTATTTTAATTTTCAGCTGTTCACCGCCCTGAGTCCCTTCGGGGAGAAGGGCGGTATATAAATTTAATAAATAATAATAATAATAATAATAATAATAATAATAATAATAATAATAATAATAATATGGGGATATAATTCATAACTTTTCTCAGAGCTAAACACAGTCAGTTCCTATAGTGTCTTCTGATAAAATTTCCCTTATTTTCTTTTTCTGCCTCTGATTTTTCTTAAAATATAGGGCCAATGACTACATACAGTACTTAAAAGGAATACAACCTATGTTGCTTCCTGTGATTTATAAACTAGATAGCTATTGATTTAGCTTAAAATTGCATTTGTTTTTTGGCAGCTATGTCATTCTGTTGGGTGTTAGTTATCTGGTGATGTACTATTCCACTATACCTCATGCGTGCTGTTACTAAGGGGACCAATATCTATACCTTCGATTTACTTCATAATTTAAGAACTTTGCATTCCTCTTTCTTAAATTTTATTCTATTATTTTCATCCTATTTCTCTAGGTAGTGGTTTTGTTCTCATTATATACGAAGTTAAGATATGTCTATAGCATTTCACAACCTACTAATGAAATTACTAGATAAGTATACTCTGGCAAGATTTGTTTCGGACAAACCATAGTGCTGTTTTAAGATGCTTACAGATCAAACTCTTTATAATCTTCTGTAGAATGTTTCAGGTTAAAAATTTCAGATGAAATAGTCTGAAGCCATGGCCCCCAACCGTTTGAGCACCACGGACCGCTTCCGTGGACTAGAGGGGGTGTGGTTTAGTGTTCTTGCCTGCAAACCGTGGATGGGGCTTTGCTTGTTTCCATGGCCCGGTTGCTGCCATGCCGCAGACTGGTGCCGGTCCAAGGACCAGGGGTTGGGGACCCCTGGTCTGAAATATTCAGAATTCCACTTTGCCTTTCTATAGTTGGACAGAATTCGGCTGCCCCCCTACCCCCCATTCTCTAAGATTTCTCAGAGACTAAATCAAAGTAGGAATTATATAGTTTTGCTTTTTCTTCATTAACAGTTAGGATGTTATCATTTTCACCAAATAGCCAGTAAATGTTTTTAAAAAATTTTTTTGCCCATATCCGAAGAAGCCCTTTTTGTCATTCCAAAAGTGCTTTTTCAAGAGGCAACTAGACTTTTTCTTCAGCTCTTGAAGATGTTTCGCTTCTCCACCACTCAGTCAGAAGTGAAGAAGCAAAATGTCTTCAAGGAAACATCTTTGGGACAACCATCACCCTGGATAACTGAGAATCTCCATAGACATTCTTCCTGTCATTCTTGGCACCCTTTACTGACTGACTCATTTTGAGCTTGATCTTTCCTGATACCACCTACAATTTTGGCTACCTGTGTGTACTATTACTCTCCATCCTCAATCCTAATTCTGTATGTTCCTTGTTTAATTTTTGCTAAACTTTTTGGGCTGCCACATTAAGCGCTTCTGCAATTTTCCTTTATCTCCTGCTGGAATTAGTCATTATTGTGCTTTTAATGTCTTTATTTCTTAAGACTCTTTCAACCATTTTGAGCACCTTTCAGGGATCCACATTTCATTGTTCTGAATTTATTAAATCTGAAGTTCAAGATAATACTCAGTTATATTCATCTTTAGTTTCTCTTAATATCAGAAACTATACTATCATGTAACTTTCCTCAAAGTTTCCATTACTTTCATTTTGTCTACCAAATATTTTGTATTAGTTAAGTTCAAGGCCTGTTTAGCATATTCTCTTCTTCTATCTCTTCCGTCTGAAGGAGAAAGTTGTCAAGAATTTCCTGGAATATCCAAGCATAATAGTGGACACCAGCAGGCCCTGTTTATTTTAATAAGAGATGCTCTCAATAGCAGAGCCTAGATCACTACTCTGGATATCAGGGCAGATGTGGATATTTTTTAATAGTTAAATGTGTCATCCTTTTCTGTTGCTTCTATTCTTTCTGAACAACTGAAGCTTTTAGTTATTGTATTCGCATACATTTGTATTTGTATTCTAAATACAAATGTTTTATTAACTTGGCCGTATTGATCTATGTAGTCTGGCTTCATTAGGTTGTTTTAAACTTTGTAAATAAGAGAGCTCTGTTAATTTCCCACAATCCTCTTGAACTACAGTAATTTTTTTAAAATTAAAGTGATTAAATATGATCAATTATGTGATTAAATGTTGGTTTTTCCCTGGAAATTTTCAGTTTATTCAAAGAAGGCTAAAATACAAAAGCTTAACTGTTATGTTAAAAATATTTTTATTGGAAATGATTTATTGGAAAATTATTGGAATATTAGTAGATACTCCGAAGTCCATATAATCTTTTTAAAAGAAATAAATATGTGTAAACTTAGAAAAAAACCCTATTGGTGCAGACAGGAGTTTGCATGGTTTAATTGTGTATTTGGACTTAAAATAGATTAATAATAAGCATACAAATCTGAAATATGTTAAAACTTTGAAGCTGTCCCACTTGATTGATAATGGATTATCCCATTTGCTGAAGAGATTGAGATCCGATGAAAGAATTGAGGAAAAACATTTTTCCTTGCTTTTGCCTACCCTTCTTATAAGAATTCCCCCCATCCCCAAATGCTTTGGAGCAGATTTTCACTAGTGTACAGAGGAAGCAAGAATGTTTGTGTGGGTGGGTTGGGAGTAGGGAGAGGACATACCTTTCCTACAGCAAGAATATGTAAACCATTCATGAACCATTCATTCGTTGCTGTTATTTTGAAACAACTGAAGAATTTCTACAGAACAATACATCAAGGGAACCCTCTGTGTGAGCTGGTTGTTTTCACCATGTATTGGTGTTTAAAGAAATGTTTTAAATGTTACTAAGATAATAGATAGAAAACAATGAAAATGTATTTTGCACAATGTTCTCTGTTAAATATACTATTATTATAATAAACTAAAATATTTGTAGAGGAATGTATTTTGAAAAGTTGTGGCTAATATCAATATAATGGTTATAAAAAATCTCAACTTGAATAACGTTTCATACCTAAATTGAATTATTTTATTTTATTAGTATATTCCTGTTAAATATTGGGTAGCCGTTGGAAGTGCTGGATTCAGAAAAACATGACTTCAAATACTCAGCTGTCATTCCCATAGTCATAGCTAAATAACAGCAGATGTTTCAAAGACTTAACACCATTAAATAAAACTTTTATTGCTAATTAAGTCATAGCTACATAATTGCTGCAGAATACAGGAATCCAGCTTTGCCTGGGTATGTACGTATGAGAGACAGCTAGTCAGATGGGCACTCAAGACTTAAATCCTAGATCTTGTTCTCATGTCCTTTCATGGTGCCAGTAATTTTTAACACTGTTTTCCCAGAACAGAATGTGGAAAGCGCGTTATCCCATATTTACAGAATGGTCTTGCCAAGGTCTGCAGCTTTTTTATTTTTGCCTTGCCAGCTCAATCCTTAGAGCAAGCCAGCTAAATCAAACTCTTCCACTTGCATGAGTTGTCTTGTGCAAAAAAAAAGAAAAAAAATTGCACTCCTTTGAAATAGGAGTAGAAATACATAATTGAAAACCAGAGAATGGAATTTCATTTTTATGAGTTTATACTTTTTCTTAAGATCCTAACACTCCCCCAATCCTAGGATTTTAGGTTGATGCCTTTTTTTTCCTTTCCAAAATGTGCACTTGAGTCAATTCAGTAATACGTTCTGTCTTCCTTAGTCCTCATGTAGTCAAATATTATGGCAGCTATTTTAAGAACACGGACCTCTGGATAGTAATGGAATATTGCGGTGCCGGATCTGTGTCTGATATAATTCGACTACGAAATAAAACGGTATGTGCTGCTTCAGGATTTGAATAAATGCTTGAGGGGATTTTTTTGGATAAAATGTTTGGATAAAAGTTGATGAACTTTATAAATGTTAGCCTGGTTTATTGAGTAATAAAAAATGTGAAAGTGCAGACTTTCAACATTCCTTCTATGTTCCACTGGAAATTGTTATTACTGAAAATCAATAAGTCGCATTATCCTCTTGTAGCCTTCTCCATCCCTTATCCTAATAGAAGACCTGTATTTTAAGTGACAATAACAATGACTAGTCTAAGCAATGACTATTTGCTCATTTAGTAAGTTTCCTTCTACAGTTGATGGAAGATGAAATTTCTACAATAATACAATCAACACTGAAAGGACTGGAATACCTACATTTCATGAGGAAAATACACCGTGACATCAAAGCGGGCAACATATTACTTAATACAGAAGGACATGCTAAACTTGCAGATTTTGGGGTAGCCGGCCAGCTTACTGTAAGTGTAGAAACTACTGATACATCTCTTCCTTATTGTGCAAAGACTTGGTTGTTTAACAAGCCACAATTGGGAACATAGTAATATATTAACAATGGTTTACAAATTGTATTGACTGAATGCAAACATCACAAAATGCCAGTATCCAAATAAACATTTTAGTTCAATATATGTAAACCAAGCTGGAATATATTTTCTGGATCAAATGTTGCTATATAATATGAGATGGTCACCGGAAGAACTACTGGCATATATAAATAACCTGATTTTCTAAGATCATAAGCTTTAGATTTTTAGAAATTATCTATTTTCATTTGTTTTTGTATTTTCAATGTATTTCAATGTATCTCTGTTGACATGGATGTGCACAAAGGGGAAAAATTGTTTTCAACCCAGAACCATCAAATTTTGGTGGTTTTGCTAACTTGTTCTGGTCAGGCATAATTTAGAAAAATTGAAATTCAGAATGCTTTGCTTGTTTAGGTTTTGAATGAAACAAAATCCAGACAGGTTGAATAGGAGAAGGTTGATGTGCATTTCTCCCAACCTAGCATATCCTACCAGCTTGGCTATCTGTAATCTTCTCACCACTTTTTTTCTTTCTCTCCCCTCTGCCACTTTCCTGGATTGGGAGCATCACTCATAGTCCAGCAAAAAGTCCTATCACCTTACCAGAAGCATCATATCCTTTCTCCTGGTCTTTCTGCCTCCTCTCTCTTAGGCAAGTTAGGGTGACTAACTTGCCTAATATTCCTTCTTCTTTCTGTTTTCCCCACAATATCAACCCCATGAGGTGAGTTGGACTGAGAGAATGACTGGCCCAAAGTCATCCAGCCAGCTTTCTTGTCTAAGAGAGGCCTAGAACTCATAGTTTCCTGATTTCTAGAAGAGCATATTCACCATCACACCAAACTGGTGCAGGGATGTTTAATATAGCTACAGTATCTGTAATTATAAGGTTACAGTATAGCTTACAGAATATTTAAAAGCATTTGAATAATTGATCAGCAGATGTTTTTACCAGATCCCTTTTAAATAGCTAACTTCCTTAAAATTTGTCTCCCTTCATAGGATACTATGGCAAAAAGAAATACTGTGATAGGAACTCCATTCTGGATGGCACCTGAAGTGATCCAAGAAATTGGATACAATTGTCTGGCAGACATCTGGTCTCTGGGTATCACTGCCATTGAAATGGCTGAAGGAAAACCTCCATATGCTGATATTCATCCAATGAGGGTAAATGCTGGATCTCTGGTCCAAGATAGGGAGTTGATTGTAGCTTTAATGCACTAGTAAAGTTGAGCCCTAGTTCTCATTATCCTGCTTTGCTAGATGTAGTCTCTAAACACCAGCTTAATAAAATTCCACATGCATGATGATACTGTGTGTAGTAAAGTAGATTTGCCTAGCTTTTTGCAGGCATAAAACACTAAATTTGATTACTAAATATGTCTATACCCCATACGCTTAATAACTTCTCTCATCATATTAAAAAATGTCTATTCTTAGAATAGCTATAGGTATATTCAAAAGTTTTTACTGCCTGCCTGAAGACTCGCCCTTCCTTTGTGATCAACAGTACAGGTAGTCTTGTTGAATGACCACACATTCACTTATGACAAATCCTTGTAGTTGTGGCGGTTGCTGTTCCCTGTGGTCATGTGGTTGTGATTTGGGTGCTTGGCATTCAGCTTGCAATTACAATGTCACAATGTCCATAGTCACCGGATTGCCATTTGCAATCTTCATTGCCAACTTCGGACAAGTTAAGTCTATGGAGAAGCTGGAAGGACGTTGCAGACGGTGATCATGTGACTGCAGGATGCTGCAACCACATGGGATTTACTTAAATCAGTGTGGTCATGTGACATTGCGTGTTAAGATCGTATCACTTAGGGAGTGCAGGTCCTAATTGGCATAATGAAGTGAGAACTACGTGCATAAGTGAAACATCAGTGTGAAACATAAGTCTTCTTATAGCCGTGATGGCAAACCTATGGCACGCGTGCCACAGGTGGCACACGTAGCCATATCAGTGGGCATGCCAGCTCAGCTCAGGCACGCATGTGCGCACCGGCCAGCTAAATTTCAGGCCTTTTGGGCCCACCAGAAGTAGGGAAACAGGCTGTTTCCTGTCTCTGGAGGGCCTGGAGTGGGTGGGGAAGGCCCGTTTTTCTTTCTCACCTGACTCCAGATCCTCTCTATGCAGACTCCTAAAGAGGCTCTGGACGCTGGGGATAGCAAAAAACATCACTTCCTGTCCAACCGGGAGTTGGGAAATGGGCCGTTTCAGGCCTCCAGAGGGCCTCCGAGGGGGTGGGGAAGGCTATTTTCACCCTCCCCAGATGCATAGAGAGGATTTGGAGCCAGGTGAGAAAGAAAAATGGGTCTACTGGGCCATCGCGTGCCAGAAGCGGGCGGGGGGGGGGGAGAAGTGGTTGCATGCGCAGGGCAGGGCGCGTAGAATTATGAGTGTGGGCACGTGTGCACGCAAACCTCCCTCGTTCCCCCCCCTTTCCTGGCACGCGATAGCAAAAAGGTTAGCCATCACTGTCTTAGAGAATAAAATGTTTATTATTTTCAACCCACTTTAAGCAGGAAGTTTGGATTTAGTAAAGTTCAGAGTTATTTGAATGCAAATATGTAAAGTAGCCCATGTTGAAATATATTGTAGTACTGTTGCTAATCACAGGTAGTCCTCGACTTTCAATCACACTTGAGCCCAAAATTTATGTTGCTAAGTGTGAGGCATTTAAGTGAATTTTGCCCCATTTTACGACCTTTCTTGACACATTTCTTAAGTGAATCATTGCAGTTGTTAAGTTAGTAACACTGTTGTTAAGTGACTTTGTCCCCGTTGACTTTGCTTGTCAGAAAGTGGCAAAGGGGGATTACATGACACCAGCACACTGCAACCATCATAAATATGAACCAGTTGCCAAGCGTCTGAATTTTGATCACATGACCATGGAGATGCCACAACAGTTGTAAGTGTGAAAAATTGTCATAGGTCACTTTTTTCAGTGCCATTGTAACTTCAAATGGCCACAAAATGAACTGCTAAAAGTCGAGGACTATCTGTTTACTGAAACAGAAGATGAAGACCACTAAAACAGCTTTTCCAATCTGGGCCATTCAGATAGTTGGGGAGCCATTGCATTTAATATGTTGGGGGAAGACTACAGGAATGTCCAGTTTCAGCCTTATGCTCTGAAGCAGGACATTGCTATCCTTTAATATTTTCTGCGAGGCCAAGAATGACATTATATATGGACCCATTTCACATCTGGGCAGGGTTTGGGTTCTTGAGAAAGTTTTTTCTTTTTTAATACCTACTTCAAGATTAATACTATAATTTTCATCTCTTTCCAACTTCAGTATGGCAGAAAATTGTGCCATCAGTTTTTAATAGTTGTGATTAGAAAAATAGCCACATGAAGCTGTAGTCCCATTTTTGACCTACAGAAAAATGATAGGGAAGCTTTGGCCCTTTGGGCTCTTGTAAGTGTTTTTCTTGTGCGTCTATTTTTTGCTTAATTGCAACATGAACAAAGGGCAAAAACCAATATTGTTATTTGCAGGCAATTTTCATGATTCCAACAAATCCACCACCAACATTTCGAAAGCCAGAACTATGGTCAGACGAATTTACAGATTTTGTAAAACAGTGTCTTGTGAAGTGTCCAGAACAAAGAGCCACTGCTACGCAGTTGCTTCAGGTTAGTATCTGCTATTCTGGAATAGAAGGAAATCTGGAGCTCTTCCCTCCACATACATGTTTGGAGATCTTAACAAAGTAGAATTTTCTCCTAAGCTTTTAATGGGGGATAAGAATAGAAGCTTCCTTTTTTTTTGTCTTTCAATTTCATTTTACCAAACTTTGAAAAATCGTGCCTGTGAATTTTGTTTGGGAGTTTTCAAAGATGCTAAAGGGGACTGACTAAATCCTGCAGATTGGACCTCTGTTCCAGGCTATTAAAGTATTATAGAATAGTGTATCAGTTTTTCATTTTCTGTATAAATTATATAAGTTGAACAAAATTGACCTAGTTTTGCATTAAAGTTACTACTAGCATTCTCTTTAGAGTTGTATTAACATAATATTGGGTTCTGATTTTTTCCTACTGCCTTTAACTTTTGTGTTAAAAAATTAATATCTGTTTTTTAGCACCCATTTGTAAAAAATGCCAAAGGAGTTTTCATCTTGCGAGATATGATTAATGAGGCAATGGATATTAAACTAAAAATTCAGCAAGCTCAACAGCGTGACATGTTTCATGATGATGAAGAAAATTCAGTGAGTGCTAAAGCCATAACATTTTCTGTAGTAGAATTGTAAACTCTTTTTCCTGTACTGTTCACTCTATTGTTTAATATTTATTTATTGCTAGCATTTGTGTGCCAATCTGTTCCAACCAGTTCTGAGTAGTACGTAACATAACCTGAAAATTAAAAAGAACACATTAATTTGGAATAGAATAGATTAACAGAGTTGGAAGGGATCTTGCAAGTCTTCTAGGGCAACCCCCTGCTCACGCATTTCTTAATTTCTTAAATGTAGAAATTTTTCCTTTAAAAAAAATCACCTCTTTGGAGGTGAAGCATCAACAGACTGTAAGATGAACTTGCTGCATTTTTCCCCAGTGTTCTGGCCCTCACCTCTTTCCTTCCTATCCTATGAAGAGGAACAGGATCATTCCTTTGTGGATAGCAGGTGATCACTTGACCCTTCTAAGGCTTTTTGTGTGTTGTGTATTGGGAGAGATGAGATATTGGCAGGTTTCATGAAACTCTAGAAAGCCAAGGCTCAGCCCCATAAGCCACCTGCAGACGGAACACTGTTGCTTTGAGCTCCCAAAGGAAAGATGGGTATAATCTAACAAACAAACAAATAAATAAATTATAGTGGTTGCACAATTACCGCACTCAGGAAGGCAAGGTTTTTGACACTTGAACTGTGAGCAATCTATCAGTTATATAGAGCTGCGGGGGTGCAGTGGTTAGAATACAGTACTGCAGGCTATTTCTGCTTACCTTCGAACTGCCTGCAATTTGGCAGTTCGAATCTCACCAGGCTCGAGGTTGATTCATCCTTCCAATCTAGCCTTCTGAGGTTGGTAAAACGAGGACCCAGATTGTTGGGGGCAGTATGCTGACTCTGTAAACCGCTTAGAGTGTAAAGGCACTGTGAAGCGGTATATAAGTCTTAAGTGCTATTCTATTATCTACTTCAGAAGTATATCATCTTCTTAAATAAGTTTGCTTTTTTCCCCCTATTTTTATTTTTCTAAATATGGCAGTCATTTTAGTGAACTTGGTTAATTTCCCTAACAGAGGTTGGAAACAACTTCAAAAAGTTCCTCTTATAAGTTTGCTGCTCTTTTTTGTTTTAGCCATCCTAACACATTGCCTGTGGGTCATTTTGATATATTGAAGCCAGTTCAGTTAGGAACATGGTTGGTCTGTTACAAATGTTTCTCTGCAGTTCATTAGATATAATTTAATTTTCTTAATATCCCTAGTTTCCATGCCTTGCATTCTTGGTGTTTAATGACAGAATTGTGTGCCATCAAGTTAGCATCAGTGACCACATAGATCAATTGCCTCCAAGGTGATTTGTCCCCAGCATAATCCTTCAGGTCTTCCAATAGTGTACTCATTGCCATTGTAATTTCATCTGTGTTTCTGGAAGTCATCCCCTTGTCTTTCCTTCCAGTAACAAAATAAATCTCAAGTTGGAATATTTTACTGTCCATTTGTGGCCAAAAGAAGAAAACTAATTATAGATAGTCCTCGACTTACAGCAGTTCATTTAGTGACTATTCAAAGTTACAACAGCAGTGAAAAAATGTGACCTATGACCATTTTTCACAGTTACAATCTTTATAGCAACTCCCATGATCACATGATCAAAATTCAGGTGATTAGCAATCTGTTGATATCTTTGACCGTTGCTGTGATCCCTGCATCATGTGATCAACTTTTGCGACCTTCTGACAAGCAAAAGTCAGTAGGGGAAGCCAGATTCACCTAACAGCCGGGTTAGTAACTTATCAACTGCAGTGATTCACTTAACAAGTGTGGCAAGGTTGGTCGTAAAATGGGGCAAAATTCGCTTAACAAATGTCTCGCTTAACAACAGAGATTTTAGGCTCAATTACGGTTGTAAGTCGAGGACTACCTGTCTGATGCTGTTTGATGAGTTTTAGAAGTATGTTTGGAAACAAACCACACATTCTTGCTTCGCTTCTGTTTCAGTGGTAATTGAAGAACCATGATGCGTTGAATAATTCTAGATGACTGGAGTTGCCTTACTTACATTAGAAGTTTTTCTTCTCTCTCAATGTAGGAAGAAGATGAAATTGATTCTAGGACCATGGTTAGAGCAAGGGGTCAAGAGACAGGGACAATCAGAGCTGCTTGTGGAATGAGTGAAGGTGGCAATACCATGATAGAATACAATGACACTCTAGCATCACAATTAGGAACAATGGTCATAAATGCAGAAGATGAAGAAGATGAGGGGACCATGAAAAGTAAGTGCTTTTTAAAATTACTACTATTCAGCGAAATTGGGGAAAAGGATGCTCAAGAATTCAATATAGAAAAAAAATATTAAAAATATATTTCTAATAAAGATGATAATTCATGCAAATTTGGTGGTTTCTGCTAGGTAAGAAGAACTTCCTTGTTTTAGAAGGAGTTACTATAGCCACTCCTTGTCACACTTGGATGCACAAATTCAATTGGTCTAGAAGATGACTCTGAATGAACTTTTTATGTAGCAACAGTGTACAGTAAATATGGTGCTAGCTGTTGAACAAAATCATTTGCCATATATACTTGTGAATAAATTTAGAATTTTTAATGCCAAAACATCTGGTTAGGTTTACCTACGGTACAGGTATACATGGTGACACTTTTTACAAGTACCTGTATTTTCCATAGATGCATATGGACACACCAATCTGTGGATAACCGACCCCTGAATTTTTAACTAAAGTGCTGGTATGAAAAATGCAGGTCAGCTTAGTGGCACATTTGTGATACATTTTGATTAAAACTCAGGGTCGGCTGATCCATAGATGGGTTTATACATGAGCAGGCATTGTAAAAACAATGTTATTATTCCAGTTAAACATTCTTTTTCTCAGTTTAATATTAGCACAGCAAAATGGCCCCAAAGGACCCTTTCGGGTTATATTTCTCAAATATCAGCCATCTCAAAGTGCTAGCGAGAGGACTCTATTTGAAACACAGATGTTTCTGGGATATTAAGTGTCTTCTGGCAACCTGGTTTGAAAAGCATCAGCTTGTAGTTGTCATTGCTGCCATTATAGGAATTTGAGGTATGATGGAACTGAAAGGGTTCTGCCACTATCCTAGATCCTATCCTAACTGGCCAGGGGAAGGGCACAGACTTCGTGTAGCTTTTGGGGCGACACCAGTGGCAGAAGACCTGCTTTCTATGTTTGCAGTTTCAAATTACAAAACTAATTAGATAATGTAGTTAGTTATTGCTCTGACTTCCTGTCGGCTGTTATAGGTTTTCCCCCCACATAGTTTGGATTCTTCTGATTATGTCTTTCCATGGGAAAATTTTAGAATTTTTTCTTTTCACCTAAATGGTTTTTTGTAATGACAGACAGGCTCATGTTTATCTTACTTAATGTTTGGTCTCTCTGTAGAGGGTTTTATTACTATGAAAATAAAGTTTAAAAAACATTTAGTAATTTGTAAAGTGTGTGGTTGTATCTGCTGGTTTTTGTTTAACATACCATTTTAACATACCAATGAAATTTTGTTAATACCATTGTATAAATGAAAATGAAATGAAAATTCAAAGTAATATTTTACTCCCATTATATCGTTCATATTCCAAAAAATATTTCTACCATTAGAAAAACTGACCTGCAAAATAACATCTGGATAACATGATAACATCCCCGGAGGGGTCAGTGCTAAACATTTTTCTCCAGTTTGCTGTGCTTTTAAATGTCTTCTAGGGTGAGAAAGAAACAGGAGGCTATCATCAGTTTTTACCATAAATGTCTGACTGCCCCTACTCTCTGCTACCAAATTTTGGTGGTAAGGTTTCAGCCTTTTAAAAAAGCATTTAGTGTGTGTGTTAGGATCAGAATAGTAGAGGCTTTCCCTCACTTGCATTCCCACTTCTTTTGGGAATGGGGTAGGGCAAGATAAAAAAAAAAATCTGAAATTTGGCTAGTTTGCCATAGAAGTTTGAAATGTTGGAAATAAAATTACGTTCTGAGGGCCATTTGTTGTTTAGAAGTACAAGAGGCTAAATAATAAGACTCAGGTCTGAAAAATACGTCCAAAGCTCAAGAAACCCAAGCATCTTGTGTGTTCAAGCTTAAGGAGACATGGACATTTGAAGAACAAGTCATCCCTTGAAAAAGGGCTTATTGGGAATCAAGTTCTCTCAGCCAATTCTGCATGGTTAAATTATAGATCAGTAAACCTAGGAAATCAGTTTGAGAAAATATTGACTAAATTAACCATGCATAATAGGTCAAATGAACACAGACTAGTCTGTTTCTTGATTTACCCATATCCCAACTTGCAAAATTCATAGTGATCATGAGTTCTGCTTTGAACTCTGTGCTAGGTGCTATCATCTCTCCTTGAATATCGGACATGTATTTTGGATTGTCTACCGTCTGTTGATTTTGTTGCAAGGTTCATGAATTCATGACCTGATTTTTGGCCCATGTGGAGCCAAGGTGATGCCAGAGACTGGCAGATGGATTATTAATCTTCTACTCAGGTTATTCTACTTTGCACTAATTCTTTGAGATATTAATCCACCTATGTTGCACAACCAGCATTTGTAATCACCATATCACTGTATTTAATCTGATTTAAATAAGGAAAGAGCCTAAGCCCGTGATGGCAAACCTATGGCACGCGTGCCACAGGTGGCACACGGAACCATATTGGTGGGCACGCGAGTGTTGCCCTAGCTCAGCTCCAGTGCGCATCACCTGATTTTTGGGCTTCTGGGCCCACCGGAGGTCGGCAAACAGGCCATTTCCGGCTTCAGGAGGGTGCAGAAGGCCATTTTTGCCCTCCTAAGATAGGCTCTGAAGCCTGTGGTGATCAAAAAACGGGCCTATCGGGCCCACCGTGCCATCATGTGCCAAAAGCGGAGGGGGTGGGGGGGGTGGGGGGCACGGGTGCATGCACAGGGTGGTGGTGGTGCACATTGAATTATGGGTGTGGGCGTGCACATGATTCCCTCGCTTTTGGCACACGATGGGAAAAGGGTTAGCCTTCACTGACCTAAGATCTTGAGTAGTTCAGGAATCATTTCTTAACCCAGTGTGAAAGTCTGGGTGCCCATCATGTTCACCAGAAACTGGTAAAACAACTGCATTTACAACATCATGTGGCTTCTATTTTCATACTGGTAGTTCTGGTGCTTTCACTTTCACTAGTTCTAGTTGAACAGGTGATTTGTCTCTTTTGATGGCTGTTCTTTATTTTCCTTTTTGTTTCCTCTTGCATTTTCTCAGTTCTATAGTTTTCTTAGTTGTACTTTATACTCCATGCCCTTCTGTTTGCAGAATTTTTGGCTTTAGAGCTATAATGTTAGTGTATTTTCTTATTAAATGTTTATCTGTTTGTAACTAAGGCATCCAGTTGCATATGAATGTTACTGATATTATGTTACTAAGAATGTCACTAAGATGGTGCAGAATACATAATAAGTTGTGAAGCTTAATGGAAAGCAAAAACAAACGAACAAAATATTCAGCTATCCTGTTTCCCTGAAAATAAGACATCCCCTAATAATAAGCCCAATCGGGCTTTTGAGCACATGCGCTAAAATAAGCCTCCCCCCGAAAATAAGCCCACCCCGAAAATATTTAAACGCAGAGCTGGAAATCAGGTAAGAAGGCAAGAGGAGCACCCATCTTGCTCCAAGCACTCCAAAAATAAGACCTCCCTGAAAATAAGGCCAAGCGTTTATTTCGGGGTTCAAAAAAATATAAGACAGTGTCTTATTTTCGGGAAAACATGGTCTCTTAATCTGCCATTGAGCTTAATACAAAATTCAAATAAGGAAAAGCTAGTGTGACTAGCACAGTAGCACAGCTAGTGATGTGTAGCACAGATATTAGAGATGGTTATTACATAGAACATTTACAGATGCTTATTCTACAAGTGGATATGGCTATAAAATGCTTGCTTGGACTATTTTCTGCTTTGTCCAGATTGAGAACAAAGCATATGTTCTCAATAAATGCCTTATTAAATACTTATTTTCAACTACATCATTGTAAGAAAGCAATTTAAGATGGAGTCTTTTGTCTTTTCTGCTATAGGCAGATTTTTTTCCCCTTAAATCCATGGTTTATTTTTGGATTTGTGTTATTTCAGTAACAAAATGTGCAACAGTTTAGGATTTAGATGAAAGAGGAGGCTTTTGATTTAAATAGTTTAACTTCTATCCATGTGATCTTTCAATACATGATAGAATTTGCATCTTTCACTCAATTTTATTTGGCCTACAGGACTTTTATTTCTAAATATGATGTGCACATTCTGCATGAAATCTTCCTATTTTAAATTAATAGGGATTGTACTGAGTTGTGGACTTTTGTGTAATTTTGTATTAATGTTATCTGACTTTAGCAGAAAAGGTGATGAAGTGGAGTATCAACAAAAAGATACAGCAATGAGAGCAGTTAATCAAAAGGGGGAGCTCCAACATAACTTCAAAGAATAGATTGGTAGAAAGTTAACTCAGAACTTATTTTCTTCTTGGCGTTACTAACAATGCTAAAAACAATTACTGAATTATTCTAACTATTGCATAAGGATTATTTGGTATGTATATGCAATATGTCTCCAATATTTATTTATATTGTCAGGCTCCAAAAACCAAGAAAGACACACAAAGTTACTTTTAAGCAGTTTCCTTTATTA
This sequence comes from Arizona elegans, assembly GCA_022577455.1. Lineage (NCBI taxonomy): Eukaryota > Metazoa > Chordata > Lepidosauria > Squamata > Colubridae > Arizona > Arizona elegans. The sequence continues at coordinate 182,840,352 of JAKOOJ010000002.1, read as the reverse complement.
TTTTTCGCCTATAGACAGAAACTCCACCACGTATACCAGTGGCCCCAACCTTTTGGGCATCAGGGACTGGTTCCGTGGAGAAAGATTTTTCTGTGGATTGTAGGGGGCGTGGTTTCATGTGCTGCCTGCATCCCATGGATTAGGCTTCACTTGTTTGCGCAGCCAAGTTTCTGGCATGCCGCAGACCAGTGCCAGTTCACAAACCGGGGCTTGGAGACCCCTGACATATACAATGTATAAATGAGAGACTGACATAAATATCTGTGTTAGTATTACATTCATCGGGAAACTTTTTTCTGAGTTTTCTGTCATGTTAAATCTAGGGATACATAGTTATTTGGCTGCAAAGCAGCAAAGATGCTTCAGTGAGGGTCTGGGTACATGTGTCTGGGCCCCCTTACCTGGACCTTTTCCTGGGGTCATCCTTTAGATGCTGGCCCAGGAAAATATGCTTTTAATAAGTTGATGAATGGGGGTGGGTGGATGGACAAGGTTACACCCTGTTGATATTTCTCAAATACATATTTCATGGCTGTTACTGCTTCTTTAAGAGATACTGGCAAGCGAAGCAAGCAAAACCCCAAAACTAATAGAATGTGAAAAGATTCATAAACAGAGAAATAAAATAACAAAAAGAAGGAAGCTTGTGACATAGATTTGCAAAGAGACATGTGAGTGTGTGGAGACAAATATGTTAGGGAGTGCAAGCAGCAGTTTTCAGGAGAATGAGTTAAAAAGAACACATCCACTAATGATATGAATTAAAACTGGAACCTGGTTTACTAGTGATTCTCAGCCTTACAATTTTAAGATGAGTGGACTTCAATTCCCAAAATTGGCTGGGGAATTCTGGGAAGTCTACTTGTCTTAAAGTTGCTACGGTTGAGAAACACTGTTGAACACGATATGTAAAGAATGTTTATGATTACTGTTTCCAATTTGAAATTTGAAATTTGAAAACCAATTTGAAAACCAATGTCAAGCTGACCTGCAATTGCCTTTGTGGCTCTGAAATTTAGAGAAGAATATCATTTTTTTGCAAGGTGACTTGTGCCATATTCAATACATGGAGTGCTCCACATACATTTATTTCTAGAGCTCTCTTTTTCTGCTTATCACTTCTGCAGTAATAATTCCTTTCACATTTCATTAAATTGATTTATCTGTAAAAATTTATCAGCCTTGTATAGGATTCTTCATGGAAAAGGGTTTTAAGTGATCACTATAATTAAATGGTGTTTTAAATGCAGTTGAATTGGGGTCATTAATATCCTAGAGTGGCTCATATTTCATGCCTGGTGTTAAATAGTAGAAACAAATTTCTTCATAAAATAGGTATGCTGTTTATCTGTTAGGCCTAAGAATGGTATTTTTTTTTCTTCTTAGACACATTTTCAGTGAAAATTTTATTTGTCAGAAATATGTAACATTTAATTCATGGGGCATAGTAGGGAATTTTCTACCCTTGTTTGGCATTTTGTTTTTGGTCCTGATTGGTTCCTGCAAACCTATATCCTCCATGATTATGCCCTCCTTAAATCTATTTTGATGAAGGCTGGTATAAAACCATTTAAAACAGAGAAAGAATGTTGAGAAGTAAAACAGACCCTGATAAGAAAATGCTCATTGGCATTAATTTTTAGCTATTCTTTGGACCAAGAGATGGAATATTTGCAAGTACTTTTCTTTTCAAGATCGGTACTTGAATAACATTCTTTCATATTTACTGGTTTTGGCAAGAAGGTAGTTCAATGCTTTTTATTTCTCTGAGTGAATTAAAATATTTGCTTCCTCCCAATAAGTATTATGTTGTGAAAGAGTAATATAAGTTTTATTGACATAAATTTGGATGTTCTTTAGTTTCATTTGTTTGCCACTGCCTCATATTACTACTATGTACCAGGAAAAAACTAGGGGAGCATTTCATCCCTTTCAATGCAGGTAACTACAATCTGGCTATTAACACTACTCTTGGGGTGTCTTAAACCTACAGGATTGAACATCCTTAGAAATCTATGGCATTTTGGTCCAGCTTTCCCCTGAACTCTGATTTAAATTCCTTTCTGATTATGTGGAATTTTGCCTTCTTGCTCTGATTTCCCCCCATACTAAATATGTAGTTCACTGTGATCTTTTTAATTTTCTTTTTTTTTTAAAAAAATTATATGCCGCCCTTCTCCAGAGACTCAGGGCGGCTTACAATGTGCTCAGCAATAGCCTTCATCCTTTTGTATATTTATACAAAGTCAGCTTATTGCCCCCACAACTGGGTCCTCAATTTACCTACCTTAGAAAGGATGGAAGACTGAGTCAACCTTGAGCCTTGGCGAGATTCGAACCTGCAGTAATTGCAGGCAGCTGGTCTTAATAACCAGCTTAATAACAGGGTGCCTTAGACCACTGTACTACCAAGAGCCTTGGTAGTACAGGGGTTTAAGGCACCCTGTTATTAAGCTGGTTATTAAGACCAGCTGCCTGCAATTACTGTAGGGTTCGAATCTCGCCAAGGCTCAAGGTTGACTCAGCCTTCCATCCTTTCTAAGGTAGGTGAAATGAGGACCCAGTTGTGGGGGCAATAAGCTGACTTTGTATAAATATACAAAAGGATGAAGGCTATTGCTGAGCACATTGTAAGACGCCCTGAGTCTCCGGAGAAGGGCAGCAATAAATCAAATTAAAAAAAAAAAAAAGGCTCCTTCATGTTTTTGTATCAACATCCTGTGTTTACAGTGAACATTCACACTGAAGAGATTGTGACATCACAAAAGTAACAAACATGCAAATTTTAAAACATTCCAATTTTATTGTTGACCTTGGAGACGGAATGGTTTATTTATTTATTATTATTATTGTGCAATCCCTGAATTGCACAAAGATTCTTTTTTAAGAACCCTTTCATAATGTAATGGTTCTATAGCAGTGTTGGTGAACCTTTTCGGCACCAAGTGCCAAAACGGGAATGCGCACATGCAGGGGAGCGCCAGAAACGGGAAGAGCAACTCTCCGTCGCGCACATGCAGCAGCGCCGGAAGCCGGAAGAGGAGTTTCCCAGCATGTAGGTACTCGTCGGGAGGCTGAGTTTCCGGTTTTCAGTGTGCACATGTGCGCCTGTCACCTGGTTTTCCCGTTTCTGGCATGCATGCATGCACGAAGACCAGCTGGCTGGCACACATGTGCGTACTGGAAACCGGAAGCTCAGGTTCCCAGCACGTGCGCACCAGGGAGCTGCTCTTCTGGTTTTCGGTGATCCCGCACGTGCGAAAACCAGCTGGCTGGTGCACATGTGTGTATCGGAACCCGGAAGAGCAACAGGCGACGGCTGGCATCCCCGGAGAGATGGCTCTGTGTGCCACTTCCAGCACACGTGCCATAGGTTCGCCATCATTGTTCTATAGTATCAGACTGTGCATTGCACCCATATGTAAAATGATGACCTTCAGCTTTGACTATACACAAATAATGGTTGCTATTTTGGGTATGTGGGAATGACGTTGGGAGACAGGAGGAAGAGTTGCAGTCCACAGAAGGTGAGAAAGAGGTATGGGAAGTCTCTCAGAAGGGACTCCCTAGTTTTCCAGAGTAGAAAGAGGTAGTGAGAAATTTTTCCCACCCTTCAAAATTCTGTTAACATAATCTTACAACAAAGGTAGAGTTAGGACTCATAATTCTGCTTCTTGTCTGGACTATCTCAAAAGGCTCATCTCAGTCTTTTAAGACTCTTATTTTCTTCTTAAGAGAGGCACAAGATTTTGATTGGAGTTTTTGTAATGGTCTGTAGTCCTCAGGGGACACTTCCACCCACCAAGCAGCTAGCTGCAACATCATTACAATACCAGCAACACATGGATATATAAGTAACTATTTTTTTACAGAATGCTGTCATAAAACTAATACAGCAGCTCGGACAGAATTTACCCCAACTCAGGAGAGAATAGCAAAATGCAGCTCTTCCTTCTGTCTCCCAAGGTCATTCTCACATATTATTATATTAGAAAAGTAAAGCTCATCTGCTTCGTTCAATAAACTTTTCACTTGGTAATTTTTCATGCAGAGCAATGGCCCTATTTTCTCTGTAAAATTGGAGATCTGAAACAGTATAATTATAGGAGCCTCAGAACAGCATCCTTTAAATGTGTAGACAAAGCATGATTGATCACATATTTTTTAAGGGAGAGCTGAAGGTGCTTTAATAACAGAGTCGTCCCCCCCTCCCCCACCAATATTACATCTTATGCCTGGTTTCCAGTTTTGAAAATAACTTTTATAAGAGATGTCTTTATTATGGTTGCAGATAAGTTCTTTGTGCTCCAGAATGGCTTTTTATCTATCAGTTTTAAAGTTGAAGAATACTGAAATCATATAGCATTATTGATATTTCACACAAGTTGAGATCTAATGTCTAACCATTTAGCATTTTATTGCAAAATTGTTTTTATTGAGTACATAAAAAGTAGGGATAAATAAGTGGTTACTTTGTACTGAGCATGTCTTTCTATTTTAATGATAGACCTGACATACACTACACCAGAGGTTTTCAAACTTGGCAGCTTTAAGACTTGTGGACTTCAATTCCCCAAAAAGTTTGGGGACCCCTGCACTAAACAGTTAAAGTTTGTTTAACTAAGGTTTACTGAATAACCACCAATTACGAGCCCAATGGCTGGCTTCATACTTGTTACGTCAAAAGCAAACAAGCAACATTTAAACAAAACAGATGTTCTGCTGAAGTCTTAGGTCAGGGAACTGCTCTTTTAGGAAAAAGCAACCACATACAGAGCCAAATTTGGAGCTTCTCAGACACCAGAAGATTTCTGAACAAACGGCCACTCTGTCTTGCAAGGAATCCAACTTGAGCCTCTTTTGATCCAACAAGTCCCTGACAGTCTCCAGATCCTGGGTCAGGACATCCATTTAATTTCTCTTTTAGCCCAGAGATTTAGTTAATATCAGCATAGTGATGTTAATCTTAACATTGACCAACAGATGATTTTTGCCAGAGCTTTCATAAATATTAACTAAGGTAGGGATAAGCCATGCCTTGGGTCAGCCAATACTGGGCCGATTAGAACCATGAACTTTCTTCCTTCTTCACTTTCAACACTGCTTAGGGAAGAGCAGAATTGTTATAAAACAATTTCCTTCAATCCCAACAGAATGACCAATAAGGTTTTCCTAGATTAAAAAGAAACCCTTAGATTAAAAAACACAATAAAATATAAATGTTTAAAAACATCTGTATTAAGATACGAATGTATAGGCCACAGGTGTCAAACTCGCGTCGTCATGGCTTTTTTCCCCTTCGCTAAACTGGGCAGGGGTGGGACCAGCACATGACACATCTGGCCCACAGGCCGCAAGTTTGACACCCCTGGTCTAGGCTATCTAACCACTGAAATACAGTCTGGGACCTGCAGATACTTCACCCCTTAATCCCATTATTTTTTTCCCTGCAACTTCCGTTTTGCTCTTTATTCTATAGTATCTATTTTCTTTATTCTACAGTATCTTAGCCATTGACTATTACTTTTGCTATCTCTCAGGTTACTATGATCTAATAAAATAGCACACATCTCTCATTAGTAAATGTAAGACTTATGGTGATTTATATTTCTGAGTTAGACATTCATTTTTTTTTTGCCTGTACTTTTGTGATACTTGTGTAAAAAGAGTTTCAAAGAGAAAATTGCAGTAAGTAGGAAAAAATTCTTATCTGTAATAATTCAGAAATCTATAGTTTACTTTTATATTGAATACTTCTAGGAATGCCAGTTAAATTGCTATTGGCATTTTAAAGATTTATATTAATATTTTAGACTGTATGTACAGACTCCCTTGCCTACCTTGAAATATTAACAATTGACCATCTCTTTATGGGAGTTCACTTTGTCATTTGTCTCTGCCATGAACAGAATATTATCCTTATTAAAAAAAAATCCATTCTGTCTTTTTCAACACACATATAGAATTACAAATAATAGAAATTGATTCATTAAAAATTTGAAATTACGGTTTTAGAACAAACGGGAGATGAGCTCAGAGAGTGGCTGCAGTGATGAGTATGGCCAGTCACTGAGCTCTCATTTCGCAGATTTCATCCCACAGTGCAACACTTTGGAAGCCAAGTCCATCCTGAAGATTCTCAAATAAGCTTCTCTAACCAGGTTTATTAAAAGGATAAAAGTTACAGAAATCCCAAAAATGCTTCACTCCCCAATTTTTTTCTTATTTTACTAGGGCATACCTTTCTACTTTTTCCTGGTAAGAGCCTTTTGTGGAGAGCTAGCTATCTGTGCAGATAATGGAAGAATTTGCAATATTTTTTAGCCATCACCACTCTCGGAGGCACCCACTCTCTTATCAACTATAGCATCCAGAGTGTTTGCTACCACCCAGTAGGGTATTTTTGACATACAAAAAACTAGAGTTATTTGGAAAAAAAACAGATTGGAAAGGCACTTAGTTAAGAGTATCAGGGGAGCGCTGTGAGGCAGAGGTTGGGGCAGATGATACCTCACCTTGCGTCCGACTCCCAGCTCAATCCCAAAATCCAACTGCTTTTTAACTGCAGCAACTTTAATATACATTGTTGGAGTTGGAATTCTCATGGCTGATTCTTTGAAATGTTGCACTACTTTCTAGGTAGACTGGCTCATTCAGGGAGTAAGCAAATATCTTGTTTATTTTCTCCCTATGCATTATAGTTCTGTTCTTGTTGAAAGTCTAAGAAACTTCCTCAGGTCCTTTACACAGTTACATTAAAATCAGCTAGGACTACATTAAAATGAAGCAGAACTGTATAATGAGTTGTCTGAAACCTCATGGTATGAGAACAGCTGTGAAACAGTAATAAAAAGTTTACATTTGTGTGCTACTTTAATTTTTATTTATTTTCATAAGTAAGTAAATAGTCCAGCAACATGATACAACTGTTTTATATCTGGTAGTACATGTGTATTTATTTATCTGTAAAAGGTTTCTCCTGTCCAGTCAAGTCCAACTCTAGGGGGTGGTGCTGATCTTTGTTTCTTATCCAATGGGAGCCAACATTGTCCAAAGACATTTCCATGGTCATATGGCCAGCACGCCGAGGCACACAGAATGCTATTACCTTCCCACTGAAGTGGTAACTATTTATCTACTTGCTTTTGTATGCTTTTGAACTTCTAAGTGGGTAGGAGCTGAGGCAAGTAATAGGGGCTCACCCCTGACTGTTCCAGCTGACAAACTCAGCGTCTTGAACCACTCAGCCATTAAGTCCCTCTTATTTATCTGAGTAATATATAATCTGGCAGGAGGGATCTTGAGTAAATGACTTTTCCAGTTCTTTTAGCCTAAGATGCCAGGAAACAAGATACTGCTGATTTTCATATATTATATCAAGTCAGGATTCCTGGTGAGTTGATCAAACATCTGTTTCTTCAATTTAAGATTGTTTAGTAAAGGCTGGTTCTGGGCAAAGTTATTTGCGAAATCCTGTTTTATAGTTGCTGAGATCTGAAATTTCCGGATTGTCCCTTAGAATTGGCCAGTCTTTCTCTTTTTTAAATAATAAAAATGAAAAATAGCTGGACTATGTTTCTAAACTAAAGAAGCAGTATCTCTGCCACTGTTTTAATTTAATTTTTGAACAGTGCCTTCTCGCATCATGGAAATGTCTGTTGAAGAGTACTCTTTAGCTTTAGAAGCATATCCCAATTCTAGAAAAAGCTTAAAAAACAAAAACAAAAAAGAAGAAAGGGAGCTTTTGCCTTAGGCCTTCAGTATCAGAGAACAGTTTAAGTGATTGAACAGCATCAGCTGGTAGGGTGGTAGAAAGGTGCAAGAAAATGGAGCATTTGAATTGAGGGGAGGAGAAGTAATGAATAAGAGAAGAGAAGCAGCACAAGGATTTCTACTTACCGTATTTTCCGGCGTATAAGACAACTGGGCGTATAAGATGACCCAAGACTTTTCCTGTTAAAATATAGGGTTTGGGCTATACTCACCGTATAAGACTACCCCTCTTCCAACGCACACCAAATAAAAATTAAAAAACATTAACTGGCTCACTCACAATGTAAAAGCAGCAGTGCTAGACCCAAAATGGCCCCTGCAACAAGCAGGAACCTCACACAGCCACAAAAAGCCCCAAAAACAACTTTCACACTTTACACACACAAAATTCCACATACAGCTTTGTGAGATTTTGTGTGTTTGTGTAGTTAGAGTGAAACACTACAGAAACACACTAAATCTCAGAAAGCTGCACAAATATTATTTTATTTTTATTTTTATATGAAAACTAAATTTAAAACTTCCTAAACTTTAAATGGCTAGGTCTAAAAAAGAACAACTAAAAAAAACCCCAATTAACTATTTTTTTTTAAAGCTTCCAAAGGGGAAAAAAACCTTACCCAATAGAACAGGGGTCTCCAACCTTGGCAACTTTAAGACTTGTAGACTTCAACTCCCAGAATTCCTCAGCCAGCTTTGTTTTGCTGGCTGAGGAATTCTGGGAGTTGAAGTCCACAACTCCTGCCTGCTTGATTGCAGGCAGGGAGTGGCTTGCTGATGGAATGGATTCAGGTAAGCGAAGCAAGGCAAGCGTTGCAATTAGTAGCTAAGGTAAGCAAGCTGGAGGGGGAAAACTTTTTTCCTTTTACAGGGCTCTGGCGATCCCAGCTGAGTTGCCTGATTAGCAGGCAACTCAGCTGGGATTGTCAGAGCTTGGATCGCCAGGGCCATTTAAGGCTCGTCAGAGTCTTTTGGGCTGGTCTGCCTGGTTACAGGAGAATGACACCCAGCGTATAAGACGACCCCTGACTTTTGAGAAGATTTTCATGTGTTAAAAAGTCATTTTATACGCCGGAAAATACGGTATTTTCTGGATTGTTCTGTTCCCCTTTCCCACACAGGCAAACACACAACCAGGCACGCCTGCCAAGATTTTATTAAGCAATCAGACTAGAAACCCTTGCAGATAAGAGTTTTGGCAATAAACTGCGAAATGCCTGCCAAGTCAGTTTTCACTCACAAGTCAGCAAGAGAGTTTCTCCTCAGTCCAATTCAGTAGCAAAAAGTAATCCATGAAGCCAGAATTGGCCAAGGTCCAATTCAGATTTCAGGTAACACGATGTGACTCTCAGGTTTTTAACTTTGACCATCACAAAGCCTGAAGAACAATCACACCCACTTTTATTCCTTGTGGGGTGTGGCTCAGTGACTCACCTCAATCTCTGGCCCTCCCACACCTCTTTCATTGCTGCGCACACTTCTTCCTCCGACATGCCTGGGATCAAGCCAGGATTCATCATCCTCGCTCCCTATCTGTTGTTGTTCCGATATGCTTTCCTCCTGGCATATCCCAGGCTGTTCCTCTTGGCCTTCGGATGGAAGCTGAGGCATTGCCAGAGAGGAGAGTCCTGGAGAGGGAGGCCTTGTCAGTCCCTCCCCATCACCTTCTGAGTCCTCTTCCTGTTAGGACAGGCTTGGGAGTCGGGGTCACAACATGGATGGAGGCTTTTTTTGTGCATCTATGTACCATATTTGCGCTTGTGTTTTGGAAGTACATGTGGGGAAAATGGGTTTGTGAGTGAACCTTGTATTGGCTAAAGCAGAGGTGTGTAACTATGGCCCTTTTATGACTTGTGGACTTCAATTTCCAGAATTCCTGAGCTAGCATGGCTAACTCAGGAATTCTGGAAGTTGAAGTCTCCAAGTCATAAAATGGGCCATAGTTCCACACACCCTGGTTTAAAGAATGGTTTGCATTCCAGGACTCGGATGTTTTTGGTATGCAAATTTTGGACTGCCTGTGATAATCCCTATGTCTAACCACACCAGGTTAAAGATTCTAATAAAAACGTTCAAAAGATAAACATTTTAGGATCAAACACTGCAAGATTTCAAAAGTAAGTTATTTTTCTTTAACAATTAGGACACATTGATTTGATCTTGCCGAGCAAACTCAAATGTGTGTAGGTGGCAATTTACATGCAGAAATCCATCACTCTTCAAAACAATATCACATTTATATATGAATCATCTTGGTAAATAAGTTGGGACTATTGATGATTTTAAGTCTTTTTATGATTCATTTTGCAGATACTGTATTTAACAGATGTTTTACATGAATTCCATTGTTTTGTAGGGCATATCAGTTTGGCTTTATTCAGACCAGCATACTAGCCAGCATATTTCTAGAGTTACATGGGTAAGCTTCTTAGCAGATCACATTTTTTAAAAAATGTGCAAGAATATAGAACGTTAACAATTGGGATTTTAGTTGACCTTGCAATAGGACATGATTTTCATGTGAAAATATTGTACCTAAAATATCACAGAACTATCCCTTATTGCTCTGATTTCCCACCATACTAAATATGTAGTTCACTGTGATCTTTTTAATTTTCATGTTTTTGTATCAACATCCTGTATTTACAGTGGACATTCAGACTGAAGAGATTGTGACATCACAAAAGTAACAAACGTGCAAATTTTATTGTTGAGCTTGGAGACGGAATGGTTTATTTATTATTATTTTTGTGCAATCCCTGAATTGCACAAAGATTCTTTTTAAGAACCCTTTCATAAGCTAATGGTTCTATAGCAGTGTTGGCTATAACCCTAACCCTAACCTCTATGATCATTGATGTTGTTTGGGAAGGACTTACATAAAACAATCTTCCAGAGATTAATAAGAACTTGGAGTGATACTTCTTTGGTGGTTATGCTGATGATGTGGAATTTCCATTAAGGGAAAATCAATCAACCAAAATTTGTATTTCTGAGCAGGCCGCACAGATCTGGCACTGCAAATGCCAGCAAACCTTTGCCTCTGTCCTGGACCAAGATGAACATTTGCACTGTGTTACAATTTGCGATTAATGGTTTTGAGTGTTGTGCTTTAAAAAAGCTTATGAGTTTTATAGAAACTTCAAAATATATTGAGGAGATTGTAATTCTCTCTCTCTCTCTCTCTCCCTCCCTCTCTCTCTCTCTCTCTCTCTCTCTCTCTCTCTCTCTCTCTCTCTCTCCTTTATTTCACAGTTGGTACACATTCTAGATTGTCTTGCATTTTGCCTTTTGTGATGCAGAAATTTTGATTTTAGTCTGTCTTATTACGTAAGAGCTTTAATATGTCTTAGAAGAAGAACCATCAAAATCTGGATTATTGTGCATTGAAACTGATACAGTAATTTTAGAACTGTCTTATGCATGTTAATTGAGAAGCCCAACCACAGTCATAACATATAAGTGCATATAAAATTGCAGACTAAAGCTTCAGTTGGCATTATTATGCAGCTTCTAGATAACCATAAAACATAAATTGCATTGATATGGCGGATACCAAGGTTTAGCAGTCATAAATATCATGCAACAGTTTTGCAGTTTGTGGAAAGAGGAGTGGATTATAAGGGTGGGCAGCATCCTGTGAACGTTTCTCAAAATTCACCAAAAGGTAATTTAACTATGAAAAATAAAAGCTTTTATGAAAATATTTTGTCCTTTCTTTTTGTTAGTTTTGATAAATCTGTTGAATGTTTCAGAGTGCTTTGTATTTTGTTCAGTGCATGGATTGTTGTCACATATATGTGTACCTCATAATTGAATATTCATGGGAGCGAAAAGAAACTTGACATTCCATTCTCTTCATTATCTGTTGCCTTTTGCCCTTTCTCAGTTAATTTACAGCTATTCCATCAAGTTGTAGAGTAGAAAAAGAGAAGCAAGGCTATTCCATTGCCTCTGCTGAGAAACTCAGACTTCTGAATAACATTTTCCTTGTTAGCTCTGAATTGGTAACCTAAAAGGATATGTTTAAAATAAGAACTAGCTATAGAATGAGGCATTTGTTTCCATAAGCTTCCTCATCTCATGACAGAGTGGGCTATTGCTAATGAATGCTGTAAAATAAATACACTAACTACGGTACATACAGTGTTATTTTTCCCTGCTCTTGAATGTTTTGCTTGATTTTTCTTCTCTGTGTAAAATGGAGATAATTGAAAACAAATTCCTACTGTGTTATCTAAATGACATTGCATTATCTAAATGATACCTAAATATTTAAAATGACATTGAGACAGAACTCCTTGATAACATCATTAATGTGTTTTTAAAAATCTTTAGAATACAAGCAAAACAGTTGCTGAAATAGTTTAATGGTTTAATGGTTCTCTATTTGTTAAATTTATAACCTGTCTTTCTTCTAAGAACTCTGCACTTCATATAGCATTGTCTCCTCTCATTGTTTCCTCCCACAGTTACAATACTATGGATTAGTTTAGAGTATAAGATGGAAATTGACTCAAAGGCAGCCATTCTCTGGCTAACAATGGTCTTGAACCAGGGTCGTCATCATCCTAATTCTATATGTTAATCACTGGTCTGGGACACTACAGTGATAATAGAATAACAGAGTTGGAAGGGACCTTAGAGGTCTTCTAGTTCCACCACTTGCTGAAGCAAGAGACCCTATACCATTTCAGACAAATGGCTGTCCAGTATCTTCTCAAAAGCCTCTAGTGATGCAGGACTCACAACTTCTGAAGGCAAGCTGTTCCACTGGTTAATTGTTCTCACTATTAGGAATTTTATCTTAGTTCTAGGTTGCTTCTCTCTCTGTTCGGTTTCCATCTGTTGCTTCTTGTCTTGCCTTCCTGGTGCTTTGGAAAATACATTGACCCCCTCTTCTTTGTGGCAGCCCCTCAAATGTTGGAACATTGCTATCCTGTTACCTCTAGTCCTTCTTTTCACCAGACTAGACAAACCCAATTCCTGCAACCGTTCTTCATATATTTTAGCCTCCAGCCCCTAATCATCTGTGTTGCTTGTTTCTGCACTCTTTCCAGTGTCTCTGCATCTTTTTTATAATATGGTGACCAAAACCGGATGCAGTATTCTAAGTATGGTCTTACTAAGGCTTTATAAAGTGGTACTGATGCTTCACGTGAACTTGATCCTATCCCCTCTGTTAATGCAACCTAGTTGTAATGTGTAATGTGTAGGTGTAATGTGGGTTTTAAGATGTAGAAATTAATACCTAAGGATTCTAATCTGAGGGATTTTAGGAGATGAATACAATTAATGTATTCCTAATTTTCCTCCTATTTTTAAATTAGGCTTGTGAAACTCTTTCCTGCCCCTCTTCTAAAGAAGAAAATATATATGTTCTGTTACTAGAATCATCAAGCATTTATTTACTATTTGAAAAATCCATCCCTGATGCAAGTTCTTCTGCAATGTGTATAAGATAAGAGTACAAGGGTATTGGATGAATTTGCTCCTAACTGGACTTTACTCAGTAACTAATCATCGGGTGTGTCATAGTTCTCCAAGAAGCTCTGAGAAATGAAGCGAATAAAATGACATCTGTGGGGGAAGTGCAAAAGACAAAAATGATTGGACACAGTATAGGATTATGCTGATAATAGTGAAATGAAGCCTACTACATTCGCCAATAGGCTGATAGGATATATTTGCAAAATTCTGTGTAAATCAGATTTTTGATATTTACTTTCAATTAGTCACAAGATGGACATACTTCAATATTAAATTTGCTTAAAAGGGGTTATTAATACATGAAACACCTTCTCTTCTGAATCAATATATGTGTCTTTACTTGTAGGGAGAGATGAAACCATGCAGGCTGTCAGACCATCTTTCCTTGACTATTTTGAGCAAAAGGAGAAAGAGAATTGGCAAAACAACTATGGAAGGCAGGTATCTGAAAGATGTTCCTCAGATTGGAGAGTTCCTCTGGATGGTGATTATGAATTCGTAAGTAAAATACTTTTGGCCTGTTCTTCAATTATAATTTCTTCTGTTTTTACTGATATAGAAAGAAATAGCCATTTCAAAGGCAAACTTGAAAAGCAACCAGAAAACACTTTAAAATATTTAAAAATGTAAAGAGTGTTTATTTAAAGCAATAAATTTAAAAACATTTAGAATGCAAATAAAATCAACATGTTGTTCAACATGTTTATTTTCTGATTATATTACGGCTAAATCATTCAGTTACTGTGAAAATAGTATACAGATTGTCCTTAACTTACGTCCACAATTGAGCCTAAAATTTCCATTGCTAAGCAAGACAGTTGTTAAGTGAGTTTTGCCCCATTTCATGATCTTTCCTGACATAGTTGTTAAGTGAATCACTGCAATTGTTAAGGTAGTAAAATGGTTGTTAAGTGAATCTGACTTCCCCATTGACTTTGCTTGTCAGAAGTTTCCAAAAGGGGATCACATGACCTGGGGACACAGCAACCGTCATAAATACCTGCCAGTTGCCAAGCTTCCGAATTTTGATCATGTGACCAAGGGGATGCTGCAGCAGTCATGTGAAAAACAATCATAAATCACTTTTTGTTGTAACTTTGAATGGTCACTAATTGAATGATTATAAATCAAGGAGTACCTGTATAACAATTTGATTACTAAATGGCTACCATTATTATGACCACTGTTGTTACGGGATCTCTCGGTAGCATATTTAGGGGACACGTTCTAGACTCTTTCCCAGGGCTGTCAAAGTCGTGGCCTACGGGCCGGATGTGTCACGCATTGGTCACGCCTGGTTTAGCAAAGGGGAAAAGTCCCGATACATCACCTGACACTGCTGTGATACCGCGAGTTTTGACACCCTTGCTCTATCCTATAATACATTTTGAAAAGATGCAAAAATAAGAGGACCTAAATTTAACTGACTTGATTTGTTTGGGCTGTTACAGTGTTATTTGGCTTCTATGAACTAGTTTTGATTAAAACAATCTTCAGGCAAACGAACCTGAAGCTATAGTAATCATCTTGTTATTGAGATGTAGATTTTTAGCAAGTGTTTCTTGCAGCATTTTTAATACAATGTTTCTCCAAATCATTCCTTCAAGCCATACTAAAGAAAGAGAAGTGGGCCAAAGCAACCATCAGTTCTCTTTATTTGTCTCCTGAATATTGTTTAGCAGCCTTTTCTATCAGAGTGCAGCACAGGGAGAGTTCAGAAGCGTTCTGGGGCACAATTGACAGCCCACAAATATTTGACACTTCTTTTTCAGCTGATCATAAGATTGACAACTTTGGCTTTTTAAAGCTAATTTAGATAGTTGTAACAAGAGCTAAGCACAAAAGATCCTGGGTCTGGATTTAGTTGCTTTCCGTTTCCTTCCCCATTCTTTTTTTTTTTCTCAGCCCATTCTTTTTAGATTGTAAACTTGAAGTCAGGGACTGTCTCGTGTTTTTATTGATTTGTAAGCCTTTCTGGGAGTCTTTGTGGCTGAAAGGAAGGTATAAATGCCATAAATAAATAATTACTTTGACATTGACAGAGCTTGGAAAATCATCCTAATTTTGTATACCCTTGATAGATTGTAAGAAGCTGGTGTAAGAAATTAGATCTGCGTTGACAAGCTAAGTGCTTAAGAATCTGAATAAGATTATTGTGATGCTTTTGACCCTTTTGATTTTATGTGGATAAATTTCTTTTACGAACTGCAGAATTTAGTCTGCATATCGAACCAGATTTCTGGTTGCTCAAACTGTAATTTTTATTAACCCTTGGGCAGATAACTTTTCATCTACTCTTCCAGACCAGGGATTTTACTTAGAAGTTTTGCATGAAAAGTCTTAAGCATCTCTTTCAGAGTCATCTGCTTTTCTTAGAGGTGTCATTCACCACTTAGTGCGCAACTTTTAAAAACAGAATTTTGGTTGACCTAAATTGTTACTGAAAGAAATCTGTTATTTAAGATGTAGCCATGTTCTTGTTATATTATGTATACCACTTTGGTAGGAAGGTAACAGCATTCTGTGTGCCTTTGGCGTATAGCCATGCTGGCCACATGACCACAGAAATTGTCTTTGGACAACACTGGTTCCCTTGGCCAAGAAACAGAGTTGAGCATTGTACCTAGAGTCAGACATGATTGATAGGAGGGAAACCTTTAGCTTTACTTTTTATAGCTAATAGCTAAAGAAATACAGCAAAACTTTAGCATGAAAATTTGTAGGTGATAAGTGTTGGATGGAAGAGTTCTGTGTGTAGAATTACTGATTACAGTAATGAAGAGCACTTGTAGTAATTTAATAGCAAGCTGTAGTAATTTAATAGCAAGGCTTGACTAGCATTATATCAGGTTATGCAATTAGTGACACTAATTGCACAACCTAATATAATGCTAGTCAAGCTTTGCTATTAAATTACTACAACCTTGCAGTTTGAATAAATTCTTTTACTTTAGTAGATTTTGTTGATAAGTGTTTCCTTCCCATCTTTCCTAAACTGCTCAGATTTTTATACCACAGAAAAGTTTTACATTGCATTTCTAATTTGCTTTAAACCTCTTTAAGATTGGCCTACTCAGGTTCATTTCTAAATTGGGAAATGTCAAAAAGATGTAAAAGGATTGTGAAACTCAGTACAGGTTTACTCAAAATAGTGATGGAAAAAGGTATTCACTATGAATATTCATGCTTAAATGTGTACATGAACTTGGAAACTATAGTTATTATTACCTTAAGTTCTGTTTAATAAAGTAGTTATAAAAGATGAAATTTTTGTTTATTTCATTTCCCTCAGTGTAACCTGACAAAAATACGTTTGGGAAACACCATTAAGAATAACTACCTTCAGTTCTAGAAAATTTGTAGCCCTTGAAACACATTAAAGACTACTGGGTGTTCTTTTATTACATTTCATGTTTTTAAAAAAAGTAGTTTCCTTTGATTCAATTTAAACTCCTGGACATTTTTATGTAGTTCTCTTGACAACAGTACAGGATATGTTTGCCATTAATCTAAGCCTTTTTTCCACAATTGTTTTTTGACTTCTAATGTAACTTTCAGCTCTGAGGTTCCCTGGAGATTTCTACCCAAAAAATCAGCAAAGTCACTTAGATGCCATCAACTAGCAAACTCAAGTATTTTTATTAGCAGGTCTCTGTCCTGAATCCAAAGACATTTTTTTCCTGTCATATACTAAACCTCCTTTTAGCAAAAGTGACACCCCGCCCCCCTTGATATACTAAACATCCTTTTAGCATGTCATCCTATAACTGAATTTTCTGCTTACATAAATGCTGTAAATGCTAGACACCTTCAATGCTACATATTACTTTTAATTCGCCTTAACAACTTTAACAACAATATATATAATATATATATAAATATTATATAATACTTCAGCATTGGCCTGGTGTTTCCTGTGGCAATGCAGCACTTCAGATTTGAAGGAGAAATATGGTTTTGGATTACAGGGAGGTACCCCTATTGCATCTGTCAGCTACTGCTTTAGGAGAGGCATCCTTTCTTCTGGATTGAATGGCTGCCATCTACAGTTGCTACAGGATCCTTTAAGGAATTGTTGAGACATGCCGAGTGTCCTTCTCTGAAATACATGTTTCTTTCTGTGTAGAGAGCCACAGAGATGGCCTTGAAGGCAATATACAGAAGCAACAAGGGCAGGGACATTCTTGAAGCCCAAGGGAAAGGAGATATTGTTAGGAAGAGACTTGAGTTGACTCATTCCTGACTAAGCAAACTAGCAACTAGCAAATGCAATTCTGGCCTTCCCATGGAATCAATTTTCTGATCTAGTCAAGCTCAGAGTGTTATTACTTCAAATCCAAAGCTTTTTGTAGTCCTAGTGCTGGCTACATTGAACATTTTAGAGCTAAGGTGCAGTAGATATTTTTAAATGCACAGCAGTTATATAAAAAAAGGTCATTCGTGCTCTTGTTTTACAAAATATTGAAAGCAATGTATATGTGCTATAGCAATAGCACTTAGACTTATATACCACTTTACCAGGGATGAAATCCAGCAGGTTCTGACCGGTTCTGGAGAACCAGTAGTGGAAATTTTGAGCAATTTGGAGAACCGGTAGCGGAAATTTTGAGTAATTCGGAGAACTAGCATATACCACCTCTGGCTGGCCCCAGAGTGGGTTGGGAATGGAGATTTTGCAATATCCTTTCCCCAAGAGTGGGGAGGGAATGGGGATTTGGCAGTATCCTTCCCCTGCCACGCCCACCAAGCCACACCACGCCCACCAAGCCATGCCCACAGAACCAGTAGTAAAAAAATTTGGATTTCACCACTGCACTTTACAGTGCTTTACCAGCCCTCTCTAAGCGGTGTACAGAGTCAGCATATTGTCCCCAACAATTTGGGTCCTCATTTTTCCAATCTTGGAAGGATGGAAAGTTGAGTCAACCTTCAGCCTGGTGAGATTTGAACTGCCAAATTGCTGATAGCCGGCAGTCAGCAGAAGGAATCTGCAGTAACATATAGTTTCTAGTTTCTAGTTTATTTGATTTGTATACCGCCCTACTCCCGAAGGACTCAGGGCGGTGAACAGCCAAACAATAAAATAACATAGATACAAAAATTTAAAAAACCAGATAAAATCAAATTAAATCATTTTGGCCCAGACAGAATTAAAACACCCCAATAATTTAAACAGATTAAAATTTACATATTTAAAAAAGGGAAGAGATTAGGCCAGGCCCGCCTGATGGAATAAAAAGGTCTTCACATTTATATATTCCATTTTTTATTTACTTAATCAGTTTAAGTGTCCCTACATCTAGCGGATGTGGCTTTGGGCAGCTAACAACATATTATAAGCAATGAAAAAAACCAATCTCAATGCCCTGGTCATTTAAAAGAATAACATCTCATGATATCTAACTTCCAATTCTGAGGCCACGGGGTATATATCTAGATCTTCAGTGCTTTGCAAAAGGCCAGTAGCATCAAGGCCGGTGACCAGTCATGGAACTCATTGCAGAGAATTTAGTGTTTTAACATTTGAGAGAACAAATATTACATCTAATCAATCCAGGGCCATAGATTGGATATAGATGTATACTGAATAGTGTTTGAATCTTTATAGGTTTTTAACATATGTTGTAAACTTCCAGGCTAAATTATACAAATTTTTATATTAGATCATTAAGTAATTCTTGTGTCCCTACTAGTTTCTCCTCCAACAGCAACTCTAAAGTTTTTCCTAGTCCTACTATGTCAGATGCTAAAGGCCAGGTTTGGAATCTTTAGTAAGCAGAGTGTGTTTTCTGTAGAAAACTTTTATAAAAGAATAGGGTGAAATGAAGGTCTTTTATTTTCCTCAAGCATATTTCACTTTCTAAGATTTGATATATTAAATGCTTCAGAAGAGCTCTCAAAGAATGTAAATGGTCTTACCAGTTGCACAGAGGAAACATCTATTATTATTTATGGAAATGATTGATAGTGAGGCTTTTTAAGAAGCCAAATGATTTACTGTTTATTGATTAATGAAAATATGTTCTGGTTTACAATGACCAATTTGCCTGATGATGTATTACTTTTTTGTGCTGATGTTTTTTTTGTCTTACAATGCTTTGGTATCTTGCTTTTTTTTTATACACACCACTCAATTTTTTTTTTTAAATAAAACTTGATGTTTCTCCTTCTAATCTTCCTTGACGGCAATCAAATTTGGAGGACAGTTTGATGCCAAACAAGTTTATTTTTAAAATCTGATTACTGCAAGGAGGTCATATTCACAAGGGAATCACAATTTCTATAATTTTTACTTTATAGCCCCAGTCAGTCAGCTCTGGGTAAAACATCAAATGACAATCCAAAGAAAAACTCAGTACTATCAGATGAACATAGCATAACTTAAAATAGCAATATCCAGTTCTTAGAAAATTCTTTCTCCCTTACTTCATTTAGAATAAAATAAAATAACAGGGTTGGAAGGGACCTTGGAGGGTTAGGGTCTTCTAGTCCAACCCCCTGCTCAGGCAGGAAATTCTATACCATTTCAGACAAATGGTTGTCCAATCTCTTGATAAAGTTTCCAGTGTTGGAACATTCACAACTTCTAGAGGCAAATTGTTCAACTGATTAATTGTTCTAACTATTGGGAAATTTCTTCTTAGTTCTAGGTTTAGTTTGGGGGAAGGCCTTCCATTGAAATCAGTGTTGAAGAAGTAGATGAAGCTATAAAGATTTTTCCTTTCCTCTACATCTTCATATGTTCTCCAGTGCTGCAATGGGTCTTGAAAATCTACTGCCACTAAGACAAATTATAGCATCTTGGGAGAATCTCAGCCTACGTGAAATGGTTGCATGAGAGGCGCCGGGGGGGGGGGGGAGGGAGGGGAAGCAGGACTTTTTACTGACTCTGATAGATTTTTTTTTGTCTTCGTCTTTTCCTGTGACTGATTGCAAGGCAATCTAGACACTTAGAGACTTAGTTTTTCAAATAAATGAGGGTAAATCCATACAATATCTCTATTTGTGATAAATTAATATTTTAAACAAGGAAAATGGTTTAATAACATTGATTTCACCCAGATGTAAATGATCCTGCTTTAATTGTTTATGTGGGCTGAACGCTGTGTTCATAATGAACAAGTTTTGCTTCATTTGCTGCATTTAGAACTCTCCAGATCGATGACATTTTGTTCCAAGATCCAAAAGGTGTATGTTGTTCTAACTTTAGAATAAAACTGACCACACATGTGAATATGTTTTGAGCTTGTAACATTTGAAAAGATCCTTCAAAGTCAGAAGCCATAGCATTTCATAACATTGGCATATCTTGGAAAGGTAAGATATTGTGATTAAAAGATTATAATGGATAATGGATAATTTTATGGATTCCATAAAATTAGAATTAATGTCTACTTTTTAAAAAGTTTTTTGTAACGAGCATATAATTATATAAGGTTTACGGGTAGTCCTCAGGTTACAATGGCAATTGGGACAGGCATTGCTGGCACTAAATAATGCAGTCGTAAAACACAAGTCAAATGATCCATTGCTTAGCAGCAACAGTCTCAGCAATCCAGGTTGCTGTTATAACCATATATAAGCAGCAGGGGCACCAGGTAAGGAGAATGGGGGTGGGGACGGGTGCAGGCTCTGCATAAGTGTGGGGAGCGCAAGAGAAGCAGGCTTGTGTTTGTGCTTGTGATACTGCACAGGGAGACCAGACAAAGGAGATTGTGGGTTGGTATGAGCACAGGGAAGCCAGGGACACTTAACAGAGTGACTTGTCCTGGATTTCTTTTCTTTTAGGGTCAAGTCCTAAGCAAAAATTAAAAATCATCTCACCCAGCTCCGATCACTGTCCACTCACACCACTCCAGCACAATCTTGGTTTCTTCAGCTTCCCCTGCTTCACGGCAGCCATAATGGCTGCCTCGTCTTTGTCTTTGGCAAAGAGGGCCTGGTGGCTCAGCAGACTGATAGCATTGTGATTAACACCAGCTGTCTGCAATTATTGTAAGTTCGAATCTCACCAGGCTCAAGGTTGACTCAGCCTTCCATCCTTTCTAAGGTAGGTAAATTGAGGACCCAGTTTGTGGGGGCAATAAGCTGACTTTGTATAAATATACAAAAGTATGAAGGCTATTGCTTAACGCATTGTAAGCCGCCCTGAGTCTCCGGAGAAGGGCGGCATATAAATCAATTTTTTTTAAAAAAAAATAAAGAGGGAAGAAACCCTGGGTCCAGCAGGAGAGTTGCTGCTCTCCGCGACCTGCAGGGTGCCCCTCCTTTGAGTGTCACCCCTACGGAGTGACTTTAACCCCTTGGGGGGCCCTCCAACAAAAAGGATTTGGCGTGGGGATGCGGAGCCCCGCTCCCCTGCATTGATCTCGCAGCAACATCAAACCGCCTTAACAGAGTGACTTGTGAGTTTCCCTACCAGCTTCTCCGTAACTGTCGAGTGTCAAACAACCCCTCGATACAATATCCTGTGCAGCACAGGTGGTTCCAAGTGGGGCTGACAGTAACTTTGCTTGTGGAAAGCCTGGCAAGGAAGGTGCCAAATCGTGATCATATGACCATGGGGTGCTTCCTTAATACTTTTTTGGAGTTTTGAAAGCAGACACTGATACTGTTTGCAAAAATATAATCTTTTTTCATTGAGGGTTTTATTTTGTTATGTTTGCAACCAGGGTGGATAAAAATCAATGATTTTTTTTAAAAAATCAAAAAAATCAGATTTTTTTTATTTAAATCGGATTTTTTTTATTTAAATCGGATTTTTTTATTTTTATCGAATTTATTTTAATAAAAAACTTGGGGTAAAAATCTATCGTAAGATAGTTTTCTATTTAAGATACATAAATAATTTAGTTTATTCAGCATGAAATGGAGCTTAGTTATGTAGCATGAGGCTGTATATTCTGCAATACTGGGACTATCGGTGAGTCAACAGTGGGTCAAAGGAGTAGCAGAGATGACAGTTGCTCTTTAAAAATTATGATTTAAATCAAGTTGATTTAAATCAAGCCTTTTTACTAGTGATTTAAATCATGATTTGAATTATGATTTAAATCAACTCGATTTAAATCAAATCCACCCTGTTTGCAACCCAACTTACTATAAAGACTCCTAGTGTTTGAACATTGTTTATAACAGAAGATCATATTAAGAATGTTTTGGTTTCCTATAAATCTAGTATGAATAGCTGAACTGATTCAATTTAAGCTCTCATTTTAGTGAGATTATATTCTTCAGTTTTATGTTTGCCCTCTTAAACTATGTATAAAAATAATAAAATTTAAAAAAAGGTAAGGAATAATTTTTTTAAAATAAGAAATGGTACAAAATATGTCACTTACAAAAGCCACCAAAAGAGGTTTGACTAACAAGATTCGATTGCAATGTTTGCCAGTCTACTTTTGAAATAGACACTTTTCTTGACCTCGGTGAACCTAGCTCCCAATTAGCTACTGTATTTGTGCAGCAGTGTCATTGAGGTGTTCTACAAGCTTGAGAAATGTGATCTCATTCTGGCTGTATGTCTTACAATGAATCACTAAGCAGGGACATTTTGCTTCAAAAGATGGCTCCTTACTTCCTTTGTAAATCATTTAAGACCATCACTAATATAAAAGGATGAAAGGAATCCAGCCACCCGCTTCCTTGGTTTAATGGCCATGTCAGAGCAGGCTTTGGTAGTTATATTTCTCACAAAAGCACTCCAAGATAGTTTGGAATGAGAATATTGACAAAACCAACTCAGTGTGTTTCATGATTGAGGATCTAATTTTTTTTAATGTAATCAGAGTCCAACTTTTTGCCATCAATTACAGAATATTTGTAAGGCTGAAGTAAGGTTGAATGCAACATGACATACAAACAAAAGACAACTGGGTGAGACTAAAGTTCTAATTGACCAACTTTATCTCTTCATATTGCCCAACTAGATGTTTATGTTAGGCTGCAAACAATAAAACTGGATACCATTTTTTGTGCTTCCTAGTAAATGATGGTTAGAGGTATATTATTTCTGATTCTGGAGGCAATATATCACTACAGTAACTGGTAATCACTGATAGCCTCAGCCTGTATATATTTGTTAACTCTTTTTGAAAGTTTACTGGCACAAAATTGCCCAAATCTTGCATTATTCATTTTCATTAAAAGATTTTAGGAATGGTCCTGAGAAAGGATGAAGCATTTTTCTGTTTACTTTCACACATTGCCTAATTTTATATATCTTTATTTTGTCATCCCTTTATTCTGAAATATTGCAATTTTGATGTCTGAAAAAACATCATTATAGTTTTCCCCCAGAGTATTTTTTTCCCTGCTCTTCAGTGTGTTTTGCATGTTATAACAGTCATGTGCACCATATTTCCAACATGATAGCAACATGGATTATCAGGCTATCCACCCAAAATCCAGATTAGTTTTCCTAGTCAATCACTGTCAGACCCAAATCCAAAGACAACACAGTGAAATCCAATCAACTGAATTATTTTTTTGCTTATACCTAATAGACAGAATCTTGCCAGAATATTGTTGTCAATATTTGTTGGACTTCCATTGGCACCGCCGGCGTCGCGGACGGTCTTTTCAGACTGCCAGCCCCATGATTCCGTTGGAGCCGTTCTGACAGCGCTAATCAGCTGTCAGACGGCTTGAAAACCTCTCCTTCGGGAGAAGAAGGAGAGGAGAGCCGGTGGGCGAGGGTAGAGCTCCCCGGGAGCCCCTGGAGCAATTCCAGGGGCTTGGAGGGTGAGAGCTCCCCGTTCAGCCCACTGAAGCTCCGGATCCGTGGCGACTCCATTTTAAACGGAGCCAGATGCCGGCGACCAACTCTGCTGTCAACAAGGAGACTAATTGAGTCCAAAAGCAGGCAGAACAGAAGCAGGAGAACAAGCCTTTGCAAGTATGTTGCTTAACTCCTGAGATACATTGTTTCTACTTGATTTTGCTGAGCTGAAGGAGGAAATGGCGTCTTCATTATGGCTGGACTGAAAGTGAAAGTTAAGTGCTTGTTAATAGATTTGTGCTTAGAGACTGGACTTAAGCTGCTGAGATTTGAGAGCTGGGTGTAGAAAAGACTATCTTGCTTGATAAACTACAAATAAATTTGAGAAAGTTGCTTAAGAGATATTTTGGCTTTGAAAAGAAAAATTTTCTTAAAATAATATGGCTTCCAAGCAAGGAGTTTTTGAAAGTGGTGGAAGCTCTCTAATGGCGTCAGAAATGACACAGAAAACTGACTCACAGAGCCAAGAGGATTTTTTCAGAGACTTTACAGAATTTATAAAGGAAGCCATGAATAACCAAATGGCAATTATTAATAACTTTACAGCAATCATGGAACGAAAATTTATAGAACTGGTGAAGGATATAAAAGCAAATGAGGATGTTTTTGAAGGAAAACACAATGACAATGAAGGAGACATTTTGATTAAAACAGAGAAGTTGGATTTGGCTGATTCTCAAGAATCTTCAAACTTTCTTCCTGCCCTTGTGGAATTAATTGACAGAACTTTTCAAAAATATAATTTGGAGCAGAAAGAAGAAGAAACTGATCAGCCCTACGAGGTTTCGGAAGATTTGGCAGAGGCTTTCACACAATTAATTGAAATGCAACAACTGGACTTTTTTTTCCAAGCTCATCGAGTTAACTCTTTGTTCTATGAACTGACTGATTATATAAGCAAGAAGAGTCGATATGGGGGCTCCAAATCAGAGGAAATGATTCCAAGAAAGAGGCAAGTTTTAAAGATACATCAACCTCCAGTTGAAAATCAAAACCTCCTTAAAATAAAAGTAAGAGGGAGGAAGAAAGATTGGAAAAAATATAGAAAGAAAGGAAGAATGGAAGATTAATTGTCTTTGGTCTAATAATTGATGTATTAATGACTAATTACAATGATTAAGTAAATGAATTAAGAATTCAATTAATGATTAATTAAGGTTTAAGAAAAAATATTTGAATTTTGAGAATAAAAGTAGGAGGGAGAGTAATATGATTAAGAAAATGAACTAAGGATATTTTACAGATGTATTACGAGAATTTTAGGCTTTGAATGATCTATTAGTGTTTGTTAATGTTTTTAAAACTCTTAGGCCTAAAGGATTATATGTTATTTTGAATTTAAAGGGAGGTTGATGAATAATCTGTAGAATGGGAGTTAAGGGGTCTAGGGAGTTATAATCTTTCATTAACTTAGAATATTTTAGCGTATGTTTGATAAAACTTATACCCTGTTTTTCTTCTGGGAAGTCGGGGGAGGGGGTGGGAAGGGGGGTGGAAGGTTGGGTTTATAAATGCTTAAATATACAAGTGAAAATGTTATTTGTTTGATTATAAAAAATAATAAAAACTTTTTTCATAAAAAAAAAATTTGTTGTCAGTATTTTCTGAATGCATGGATTATTACAGTGTACTCTATATGAGACTTCCCTTGAAAAGCAGTCAGAAGCCACAGCTGGTACCAAATGTTGTGGTATATGTAATTATAGACAAGTGTTGTTAGGTACAGTTGACACTTTTGCTCCATGAGCTGCTTGGCTTCTGTGAATTGCTCAGCTTCTGAGTGCAGTTCAAAGTGTAGGTTATTACTTATAAAGCTCTCCATGGCATAAAGCCTGGTTTTCTAAAGACCACTGGTCTTCCATGGTTTTTGCCCAACCTGTATGCTGTTGACATGCTCCTCATCTCATCCATAAAGCATAGTCACCTGATGAGACCTAGGAGGCATGTTTTTTGGAACACCATTCTTCTATCAGATAAACCTGGTCCCCACCCTGGCCATCTTCAAAAGACCTGTGAAAATGTAATCTAGGCTTTGAGTTAGAATGGGTAGTCAATCTGATGTGTTTGATTATCTTTTAATGGTAGTTTTTCTTAAGGAATTTGGGTTTTTTAAACTGTATTTGTTATTTTTACTGTACACCCTCTAAAGCAGGGGTCTCCAACCTTGGCAACTTTAAGCCTGGTGGACTTAAAGTCCTGGGAGTTGAAATCCGCCAGGCTTAAAGTTGCCAAGGTTGGAGACCCCTGCTCCAGAGTTATAGAGTTTGACAACTTTATTTCTAAATAAAATGTATCCCTCATCCTGGTAAGATTGTTTGGTAATAACTGGTTTCTGTGAACGATGTAACTGGTTTTAATATTCTAGTTTAAATTAAATGGCAAAAGTGTGTCAGGTTAGAAGTGAAGAATAGTATATAAAATTAGAAGTAGGATAGTTAAGGATGCAATCATACTGCAGCTGTTTATTATAAAGCTTCTTTTGCTCCTTTGTGAAGCTTTTTCAAAGAGTGTGATTGTTTTTCTTTATTCCAATGTATGTATGTAGATTTTCCTAAGTATTTTTACTCACTTCTTCTGCCTTTCAAGTTTCTAATTTGTGAATTAATATAGTTCCATGGGGTCCTTGGTGCTCTCTGAGCTTGGTTGTTTTCTTGTAGACATTTCATTACCAAACTAGGTAACATAATCAATGCTAGCAGAAGTTACGATATTAACTTGTTTAGTAATGAAATTTCTGCATGAAAACAACCAGTTCAACCCTGAGCTACAAATAATTGTCTTCTAATATAGTTCAAGAATGACTGCAAGAAAAGTATTGCAACAAGGGGTATATGAAATAATGTGAGATCTTTAAAATATGTGCATTATATAAAATTTTATTTAAGAAAGTAAATTTTCTTAAATCTAAGTTTGAAAGCTAGGCTAGCTGTGATTTCTTTTTACTGTTGGCTGTAAGTAATTACTCATGCGTAATTCAGAATGTATTAATGTAATCCAATTCAGTGAAACTATCCCAAGGGCCAGATATATTTTTTTTCCTGCAGAGGATTGATTCAGGCTCTTAGAAGCTCGATATGGTTAATGTGTCGGTAAATTGAAACTGCAAGATTTGATTTCTCATCAATTGTGAATGCTATGGAATCAGTTTTTGCAGCTTACAAGTCTTCTGTGTCTTAAATATCCTGTGTCCTATGAATATCCCTTCCCTATTAAAAGTTTGCATTTCAGTATCTGTATAATCTATATCTATCAGTACTGCCCAATAGCAGAATAAAGATTAATATTGTCTGTAGAAAGGGAATTTAAATGCACAAAGCCTATATTGTTTATGTTACTGATATATATTTGTCCAATTTGTATATATTTGTCCATCTTTTGGACCCCTGATGGCTTACAACAGTATACAAAAATACAATATAAACCTATAATAAATAAATAAAATAATACTATTCATAGAATTATTAATAGAATAATTATTATTCATATAATTATTCTATAATTATTCATATATATTATTAATTATTCATAGAATTATTCATAGAATAAGCAAAAACATTTTCTTCAAGGACTCTCTGAGGAATATTTTCTTCAAATAAGGCAGAAATTTTTGAAGGCTAAACTCGGGGTTGTGTTATTAAAAGTAGTTTGTGTACATGAAGTTCGGAGCTTAGTAATTTGATTTATTGCTTCATTAAGTATTAACTACTTTGCTGTCTAAAATCAGAAAATGAAGTATTTATTTTGAGGAGAAAATATGCCCACGTGAAACAGTCAACAATTTCTCAATTTGTAAGTATTTTAATGCTTCAACTACAATAAATGGCTATGCGACAAAGGTCTGTGTTTCATTTTTGTTGATCCTGAGATGCTGACCTTTGCTTTTTTAATTCAATTACAGGGTAGGATTAATGGAAGAAAGACAGCGTCCTTTGTGTGTTATTAGATTAAATTATCAAAGCCTTTTGATGTCCTTTAAAGATTTATTAGATGAAATGCTTGTAATTGGCTTTTGTGAAACAAGACAGTTGAGGCACCCTGACATTTCTTCCCTTCCAAGCAAGCTTGTATCAAAATCTAAATGCTAGCAGAAATTACATTTGTTCTAGCATGAGCAAATTGAAGACGTATTTTCCAAAATGTGGGATTTGCATGCATTTCTTCATCATTTTTTCCCCTCGAACACTTGTATTAAAATTACTATTTTCTTTTACATCTAACCCAAAGGTGCTTTTTTCAAGAGGCAACTGGACTTTCTGGTTTTTCTTTGAAGACATTTCACTCTGAGCTGAAAAAGATTCATGGTTGGGAGATGAAACATCTTCAAAGAAAAACCAGAAAGTCCAGTTGCCTCCTGAAAAAAAACACCTTTGGGACAACCATGACCTGGATGACTAAGAATCTCCATAGACTTTTACATCTAAGCAGGGACATTTAATTTGATATCAGTTAAATAATTTGTAAAGGTGAAATTGTTATGAATAGGTAGTTCAGATCAGGCAAAATTCCTATAATATATCTTTGAATGCTAACAATTAACATTAGCCTTGACCTAATTCATATAGTGTACAAAAATATAGTATAGAAAATTCTATTCACTTAGAATTGCAATAACACCTAGGTATCAAAAGTCTGGGCCCTATGTTACACATGAAAAGGAAATGAGTCATAAGATCATGCACTTTAAAATCTTTCTAGTCCTGTAAGAATGAAATTAGGATATCTATTTTTCATTAGAGAATGAAAAGGTACAAAGACAGGAGCTCAAAACTCATTGTTGCTTTTCCTGAGGCAATACCTGATAAATAAAGAAATAAAGCATGGCCATTATGCATATCCTGCCGCAGTTCTTTGGGACTGACTGAATAATGACAACACTAGACAATTGATTTTATCATTGTAATTTATTGTTAATGCAAAATTAAGCTATTTATTATAATTGCTTTACTTGTGTTATTAGCCATAGCCAATTAGAATCTATTAACAGCTGAGACGAGGGTAAACCAAAATACTACATAATCATATGTATGGGCGACTCTAGATCACATGGGTGATTATAAGTGACTGTTTAATCTAAATATTGATGATTTCCTTAATCCAGATTCTAATACTTACATTTCTGTGCAGAAGAATTGGTCAAAGCAAATAGAACAGAAGCATCAAACTGTTCAAGTGAGAATAAATATTTTATTAATTTTCTGTTTTCTTTTTATGACTTGATTTTGGTAAATCATATTTCTTTTTCAGAAGCACTGCAGGATTTCAGTTCAACTTACAATCAGAAGTCTGAATTTCCCCAGTGCAGTGAATTTCCCTTTCATAAGCTTAACATAGTTGCGTACAAATTCATGCACTCACTGTTTTGGAACAATGGTTATGTAGCATGCTACGTAAAATTCAAATGAACCATACCGTTTGCCCTATTTTTTAATGGAGTAAGCCACTGTATTTCGGTGTCGCATAAAACTGGATTAGCAAGGCAAATCTGTTCCTTAAAATTGGGAGTAGGCAGTGGACTACTTACATTTTGGGAGTATCACATTTGATATCCTATAAATTGAATATGTCTTGAGAAGTTATTGATGAGTGGGATCTCTCAAAGTTGCTCTCAAAGTCTATGTTAAATTTGACCTAAAAGCAAGTTTACTTGTGTACCTGAATTCAATTTAACATTCTGTTAGATCATCACAATAATGCTGAAACCTAGTAGTGAACTGTTGTGAGTATATGGAGCCTGATTACTGTTTTTGAACCATTTTTAAAAAATCAGGGCAAAATCATATTTATCAAAATAACAGAGTGATTGAATTTAAATGAGTGTTGAAATGAGTGCTGGTCACAACAAATTGGTGAACTAGTGAATTGGTGATGTTTATTTATTTAAGAAAAATTATATGGCTGCCCAATTCACTCTTGGTGACTCCTGATGACTTATAACAATAAACTCCCAGTACAAAAAACAATAACCCCCCATCGCCTTGGCAACAACAATCAGCCGAGCCACTTGATGGGCCCCATATCATTCTGGGATCTGCAGCCGCAGAATCATGCTTTCTCTTGTGACCTAGACCCAAATAGTTATTACCAGACACAATCAGTCCTAAACAAGCATATTTTATTAGAACAGCTGAGGATTCCTTCATTCTCAGCTTAGTCCAAATTAATTCCAAAACAAGTCCTTCAGAAAAAGTCCTTCGACCTTATCACAAACCTTTGTCTTCTTTGGCATCCTGCCAAAGGCTTTTCTTGGCAAAGCCCCATGAAGTTCAGAAACAAGAGACACCAACAAGAAACAAATGTAGCAACGTTACTTTTCTACAAAGAGCCCAAGAGCCTTTGCTGCTCTTTTAAGTCTTATGGGAAGGGCCAATCATCTCCTGGCCTTACTCCCTAGTCGTCCTTTTTGCTTTAGCTGCTCTTGCCTTCTAGCAGCTCTTCACATGCGTGCAATAGGAACAGGCTCCTCCTGTTCCTCTGCCTCTCTGCTGTCCGTCTCTGGAGGTTCCGGAGTCCGTGCATTGCTCCCAGATGGCCCTGGCCTCATCTCTGCCTCTGACGCAGAGCCCTTGTCTGGGCCTTCCCCTGACTCCAGGATTGGCCCATTGTCCTCCCCAGCCTCCTCACTGTCCGACTCTGCTGCCAGCTTTGCAGGCTGCTAGTGGACTACAACACTTTCAGGGCCATGCGAAAGAACGTCAAAGTGGGGACCAATCTTATCTCTGCAGGAATGATGTTCCACAGGAAGGGTGCCACCATGAAGAAGATCCTTCTTCTTGATCTTGCTAGATGGACCTCCTTAGGAGAGGGGACCTGTAGCATTCCCTGCCTTCTCTCTGTGGTGGGTTGAGTAAATATGACTGGGAAAAGATGTTCATATTTAATATGCACTTTTTTCCCCTTGGGCCTCTGTGAATGAAGAAACACTAATTCAGTTGCCTGGTAGCAAAACAAAATAACCCATCATCAGGAATTCTCCAGACGCTATTTTCCTTTTTCCCAGGCTATCTGGAGTCCCTCCCCTTGTTTAAAAATCAAGATGCTTAGTTGAGCCTAAAGAATTACGGGTATGTGCCTCCACATTACTGATTAGGTGGCTGTTTGTCTTCTAAAGAGAGCTGCTACTTAACCCAAACTAAATATTCTAGGCAACCTTTTCACACGTTAAATGGATTCCCATATTTTTCATGCCAAATTTTAACATATATTAAAGTGTCTCAGGTCTTCCAGTCCTTGATAAGGGAACTGCAGCTTAGAATAAAGTAGTTTTCCCCACCACTTTCTAATATCCTGAACCAAAATGCAATGTACATAGTGTTATGAATGTACTCCGTGTGGCTGTACAGTATCTCCTCATCCAATAAGCCTAAATTATTAAGCTGCATTAAGAGTAGATGCTTGTGCTAAGATTTTTTACTTTTTAGATCTTCTAAAATATTAATAGCTTTCCATGTTGCAAATTTACAGGAATTCCCACATAGCACTTGATGTTCCTTTTCAATTGTTTCCAGTCTCTGATATTTTCTGGTCACATCATCTTATTTCATAGTTTGTGCTATGACTAGGATATATACACATAAATATTTAAGACCTGATCCTGTTGGCTAAAATATCTAATTTGGCCTTTTGTAAAAAATGTGACATTTTGCCATTTCAGAAAATTTCTTTTCAACGTTTAAAAAAACCAGGGCAGTGTAGAATAAGAAAGTAACTATCAACTGCTAAGAGGCCTACAAGAATAGATTCCAGAATTATTTCTTCCATCTCTGTCTCCTGACTTAGTTCATCAGAGTAATTGAAGCAGTTTCTCTGTAAAGGATGAAATCCGATGGAAGTGGATTCTGATAATTAATCTCATCCATTATTATTTAGAGCCCTTTGTCTCTAGTGACACCAGTTTTAATTTAAACAGTCTGAGATAATGTATCTTTATGATGACTTGCAGTTGTTTAGCAGTTAGACTAACTAAAGCAATGATTGAAGAAACAGAGAAACTTCTGCATCTGCTCATCTGTGTCTGTAAAAATTGGCTCAGTGTTGCTGAGGATTGGTCTTTTTTCCTGGAATGTGAACTGAGTTCATATTAATTGCTGACCAAGTTTTTGAACCCGTTTGCCAGTACTTAAACTGAGCATGTAGTCTTGATCAACTTTCTCAGACTTGGTGGCAACAAAATGTGTTGGCACTGCGGCTTCCAAAATTTCCTAACACCATAGCACCATGATGGCAAACCTATGGTGGCACGTGGAGCCATATCAGTGGCTACGCCAGCTCAGCTCTGGTATGCATGTGCGCGCCAGCCAGCTGATTTTCAAGCCTTCTGGGCCCACCAAAAGTAGGGAAACAGGCTGTTTCCTGCCTCCAGAGGGCGTCGGGGGTGGTGGGGAAAGCCCGTTTCTTGCTGTCCCCAGGCTCCAGAGCCTTTCTAGTAGTCTGGGGAGGGTGAAAACGGTCTTCCCCACCACCCCTGGAGGCCAGAAACAGCCTGTTTGCCAGCTTCCGGTGGGCACATAGAATTATGGGTATGGGCACACGTGCGCGACCCCCACCCACCCACCCACCCCCGCGATGGCAAAAAGGTTAGCCATCACTGCCATAGCACATACCCTGCTAGAAGAGAAGAGGTTTATTTGCAAAGGAGCTTATATGTATTGATTCCAAAAGTCTTGTAGTTAAAATTATTGAAGCAGAAACCGCTGTGATCTTGTAACTTGGCAGCTTTAAGACTTGTGGACTTCAAGTCCCAGAATTCTCCAGCCAGCTATGCTGGAGTCCACAAGTCTTAAAGCTGCCAACTTTGAAGACCTCTGCATAAAGTATTAAGTAATAGTCATATTTCTGCCGAAGACTAAAATTAAGTCATATCTTTATTCAAATGTGGCAGCTATTTTGTGCTTGGTCTGTACTGATGCTGTTTCTAGAAGATTCAGACATCCTGCCCTGTTCATGATTGTGTAGTACAGGCTTTAAAAATGTTTACTTAGTAGAATATTGATCCCTAAAACTTGTCAATATTGTAGAATCCCTGGTTAATGACGTGACCTGTCTTCTGTGCATTGTGATGCAAATCAATTGGGAAGCTGGATTCAGGGGTGGGATTCAGTCGGTAGTTGTGATCTGCGGGTGGCCCGCCACCCGGGCAC
Organism: Arizona elegans; assembly: GCA_022577455.1. Lineage (NCBI taxonomy): Eukaryota > Metazoa > Chordata > Lepidosauria > Squamata > Colubridae > Arizona > Arizona elegans. The sequence goes on along the minus strand of JAKOOJ010000002.1, from coordinate 182,807,172 downwards.
TATGCTGTCCTATTTAGCTGCGCTTTTTAAGCCGCGCACATGCATGCAAGTGCATGTGTGAGCAAAGTGCATGTGCAGAAGGCCACACGTGCACTCACATTTTCAGTCCTGGAGCAAACCAGTTGTTAAATTATGTGAAGCCCACCTTTGGCCGGATTCATTTAATATCCATGGTGAATCACTTACTGTCCATGGTGATTCATTTAATGACCATGGTAAAATGTTTGTAAAATTGGATCTGATCACATGATGGCTTGCTTTATGACTGCACTGGCTTACACAGAAATCCAACTGTGGTCAGAGCTGCGGTGGCGCAGTGGTTAGAGTGCAGTACTGCAGGCTACTTCTGCGTATCATTGGCTGCCAGCAGTTTGGCAGATCGAATCTCATCAGGCTCAAGGTTGACTCAGCCTTCCATCCTTCCGAGGTCAGTAAAATGAGGACCCAGATTGTTGGGGGCAATATGCCGATTCTGTAAACTGTTTAGAGAGGGCTGTAAAGCACTGTGAAGCGGTATATAAGTCTATGTGCTAAGTGCTATTGCTATAACTTGAGTAATAGTTGAAATAAGTTCATTTGTAGTTGCTAGTGCCCTTAGTATGGCAGTTCCCATCTCTGAAAAGGAAATCAGTCAGAAATCCCAGTTTAGTTTTGCAGCTGCTAATTGTAGAATATAATCTGTTAACTATATTTTAGAGAACGTCAAACATACTGTGCTGTTAGTATTCATGAAAGAGGATAGTTAGATAATTCAAAAAACTTCCTGATTCATATTTTCTGCTTTTGGGACACAAGCAAAGAATTATTTGCCCTCAGAAATCCCTATTAAAACTGATATAAATTTAGATGAGTACATAAGTACTCACAGGGCTCAATAATTGATTGCGCAAATTTAGCATTAATAAATACGTTTAAGCATAACTACGAAATCTCTTCCATGTGAAGCTTTTTATTTATGACATTGCATTTACTCACAAATAAACCAAAAATATTAGATGCCAAAATACACATCCCAAAAATAGGGCTTAGTTCATTCACAAGTATATGGTAATATACTTGGTACCCATATATCCCATTTATTTTCAAGTATAAGCCCTTCCACAAATTGACTGTTGAATTTTTAATAAAAAATATTGTAAAAAATGGATATCCATGAATTACCTACAGATAAGCTATTTGTGAAAATTTCGCTTATCTGCAGGTAGTGCATTTTTCACAGTGTGTTAGATAAATATTTGCAGGTTACCTTATATTGGATGGGCTCATGCAGGAGTATATAAGTAACCACTAGGAACTTTTCTTCCTGGTAATATAGATTTGGTTCCCTTCTTTCATCCTACAAAAAAACCCACCTTCCTTCAGTCAAATGCTTAAAGTATTTAACTATTACAGGCCTAGATGCACTACACTAAAATGAATTATTTTTTATTGATAACTTTAGGCAACCATCAAGCTGATACTGTACTGTACTGTAAAAGTAAAATATGTTGAATTTAGCTTTGGCGTTTTTCTGATAGTATTTTAGGAAGGTTTTTATGGCTGCACTTTCAGTTTGTTTGTTTTTTTAATTTCCCATCCAGTCATAAAACTTGACATTTCCTGAGAGTCTCCCTTATTATGACCACTGGAATGACTGAGTAGAATCTACATTTAAAAGAAATCAGTGCCTGAATTTGAAAAATTAAAAATGTTAATTCGTGGGATATTATGTACAGCTGTCTTTTTATTTTTGAAGGGAAACAAAGTATCATCTGTCCATGTACAGTAGATTACTCCAGTATTAATTGCTTTAGGCTGTGTATAAAACACTTGGTAATCCAAATGGAACAGGTTCAAATGATAGCTTTATAACTCATTTATAGAAATCTGGGATTAAAATGATTTTACATTTCTCAAGCATATGAAATTTCCTCACAGTGGGCTACAATATGAACCCAGTATTTCCCAAAAGTGCTGATGTCTACTCACTATTTCAGATACAGGTAGTTCACAATTTACAGACATTCGTTTAGTGACTGATTCAAAGTTCAAAGTTACAACGGCTCTGAAAAAGGTGATTTATGACCAGTTCTCACACTATGACTGTTGCAGCATCCCCATGTTCACTGGTCAGCATCCCCAATTCAGACACTTGGCAAGTGGAATTTCCTAATGACAGTTGCACTGTCCTAGGCTTACGTGATTCCCAGCAGAGTTCTGAAAGGCAGAATCAATGAAGGAAGCCAGATTTGCTTAAAGACTGCATGATTCACTTAACAACCGCAATAATTCGCTTAACAACTGTGGCAAAACAAGTCGCAAAATGGGGTGCAGCTTAGTTAACAACTGCCTTACTTAGCAATGGAAGTTTTGGGATCAATTGTGGTCATAAGTCAAGAACTACCTGCAAAGATAATTACCACGTCTGCAAGCTAATACTGTATATTTGAATATAGGCTAAGATTGAAGTTACAATCTTCAGTACAATAAATAAAGCAAGCTTAACTAGTTAACTAAATTTACGCTTCATGCTTCTTTTGGTTTGCATTCAGTGTGGCTTCAGGACAACAAATTACACAGTATATGATAAAGATTTGGAGAAAATTATATTTACAAATAGTAAATGTTACAGTTGAAAATACCTAACCTACTATCTGTAAATATGTGTGCTTGTGCATATGTCATTGTGTGATGTCATTGTGTTCCTTACCATTGGTTACTACTTACCATTAGCCCCGCCTCATCTGTATATAAGCTTTCGCTCTTCTCAGATTGATAGCTGTCTAAATGTGTTCCTGAGGAAGAAAATAAATATTATTATTACAAGAAAGTCTACAGTCTCTTATATTGGGCCTAACCAGGATAACCAACTAGCAACAAATTGGTAGCAGAGGATGGTTTGGTAGGCCCAACCGAACATAAAGATGCAAGACTCACATAACGACAAAAGAAGACCTGCCACCAGATACATAACGAAAAGAATAGCAGCTCAACTAACTCCTGACAAATATACACCACTTGAAAATATTAAGAAACAAACGCAATTACAAGAAAATGAACTGCTAACACAAAACAAACAACCACTAGCTGGAGCAGAACAAACTTTCTCAACACCAAACAAAGAAGATGAGGTAAAAAGAAAAATACTAGAATTAATAGAAACAACTACAGTTGAATCAAATCTGCTTGTGAAAATCCGCAGCATGATAAACGAAAATAACAAACAAGAAAACTGCAAGGTAAGAAACTCAACCCCTGACTTCAAAAATGACACCGAAGATGGCGACAGCTTCCCGCCTTTTTCATGGCAGCCATCTTACCCACCTAATACCTCTAAAATGCCTGACCAATTACTAAAAGAATTCCAAACCTCAAACTATGAAATAAAAAACAAAACCTACCAAGAAGATGACTACCCGAGTCCAAAAACAAATAAAAAACAATTATTTAAACAAAACAAAGCTCAACCTACTGAAGTAGAAATAGACAATGCTATACAGGTGCTGACTGCAGCACTCGGGACTAAACTAACAATACCAAACAAACAACCAGAAAATGAAATAGAAAATTCTAAACTACCATCTACCAAAAGCCAAAAAGAAATAGACTGTCTAAAGAAAGGCCTAGCCACCCGAAGAAAGACAAGCTGGCAATCATACTTACCTACCGAAGAGCAACTCCATGAACAACCCGGCTCCATTGGCAATGGCGGCCTGCCTCAAGCTCCACTTACTGACGACCTCAGAGAAGACTCCCCGACGAGCAGAGCAGCACCCCAGGCATTCTTCAGTCACCAGAGGCCCTCCGGAAACAAAGCAGAGCAACAGAAGGCCGTCTGGGACTTCACCCCAGGAGCTGCAGACACAGGAACCTCCCTCGCCGGCTGCTGGAGAAAAATGAGGACTGAGCATGCCCAGAACGAGCCTGCAAAGAAAGAAGAAGAAAACATAAATACAAGTCAGCGCAACATAGAGATAAGTAAATACAGACATGCATCTACCATACCCAGGCCTTATTGTGAGTATGCTAAGGTCTTAAATCATGGACAGCTACTAAACATGAATAACACTTCACAACACTCAGGGACAATACCTTCAGACTTTATAAAGTTACGATTAGATGGAAGCAACTTAATGGAATGGAACCAGTGTTTACAGATTACATATTTGAAAGAGAATGTTTTATTTTTTATTGATAACCCACCAGATAAGCCTTGGACCTATGAAATAGACTGCCTCCATCACAAAGCATATTATATATTAATTGCTTCTATTTCCCCAAGTATACTTCCCAGTATAGAGCATAATTTAACTGTATTTGAAACATACCAAAAATTATTCAATTTGTTCTATAGTAAAAGTGTAGCCACCACCACAAAAATTTCTAGGGAATTCTATTCTGCCAAACTAAAACATGATACCTCCTTGAGTGAACATATCTTGAATCTAAACGCTGTAAGAGCAGACCTTATTCAAAGGGGGAAACCATTTCTGATAATACCATGAAAAGCATTATAATTAACTCATTAGATCACAGCTGAGATAACTATATTACCTTAATAGATAACCTAAGTATAGAACAAATTACTTTAGAAAACCTCACCAATAAGCTTATTACTGAAGATAGACGTAGAAGAGAGCGATATACACAACAAAGGGAAGGTAGAAATCAAAGAAGAACTGATTTTAGGGTCAGAGATAGGTACCCACATGAATGTCTCATATGTGGATCTGAAAGACATCAGAGTAGAGATTGCCCCAAGAATGCAGGATACAGTGACTCATATCAACACAAGGATAGGAGAATACACTTCTTAGACAGAACTTCCCCAGATTACAGGTATAAGCGAAGAGAATCACCACACCCTAGAGAAAGACAAATGTACAGAAATAACCCTAGAGAAAATAAGAAAGGATCACTATATGGAATAAGAAACGATAACATTTTGATGTCTGATTCAATCAACACTTGGCTCATAGATTCTGGAGCCACATGTCATACAACTCATAATAGAGAAATATTAAGCAACTTCACTGAAAAGAAATATTACATTAAAGTAGCAAACCAAAATAAGGTCCTAGTGAGAGGAATAGGAGACACGCATGTAAAGGGTATAGGGAAATTAGAGGGGGTACTATTTGTGCCCGAAATTCCAAATAACATATTGGCAACCCTAAAATTAAGTATAGAGAATGAAATAGAAACCACTTTCAGAGGTGGAAAGGTATTTATGACTAAGAACAACAGAAACATAGGTAAACTATTTACAAATGATGGACTAACATACCTACTGCCACAAGATAACGAACTAGTCTATGCAAACTATCAATTAAGAAACAAAAAGCCAAATTCAGATAGCCATGATGAAAGTAATAATGATAATGCATCAAACACTGATACTAATATGTCTGAAAATTTAAACAATGGAAGACCTATTCACGATAATTGTAGTCACTTACTCCACAGAAAGCTAGGACACGCAAGCTTTCCCGTCATACGAAAAATGTTAGAATGTTCCGAAGATTTAAAAATAAAGAACTGTAAAAATTACTTAGAATGCTCTGTGTGCAATTCATCCAAAATTAAAAACAAACCAAAACCCAAAAAAGCCACTCGCACCACACAATCAATTTTTCAACTAATTCACATGGATGTAGTAGGTCCATTAAAACCCTCAATTAAATATAAAAAAAGATACTTTCTAACCATAGTCGATGACTACAGTAGATTCGGTTTTGTATACACCCTTAATCACAAAAATGAGGTTTTCAAAAAATTTAAGGAGTTCTTTAAAATGGTAGAGACGCAACACAATACTAAAATTAAACAAATAATGACTGACAGGGGGTCGGAATTCCTATCCAACGAATTTTCAAATTGGCTAAAATCACAAGGAATATTGCACTTTAAATCTTGTCCGTTTTCCCCATTTCAAAATGGAGTCTCTGAAAGAAAAAATGGTTTGCTACAAACCATGGTTAAATGTGTGTTAGATGATGCTGGCTTAAACCAATCATTCTGGGCTGAAGCCCTTACTTATTCCAATTACACTATAAATCGCTTATGATCCAGTACAATCAACAAGACCCCATACGAACTCATGTATGGAAGGAAACCAAAAATTGGACATTTACACGTATTTGGTGTATCTGCTGATGTATATGTCCCCTCACAATTAAGGCGCAAAGGAGAGAAAGTATCCAAAAGACTGATATTTATGGGGTACGAATCAGGAACCAAGGGATATCGCTTCATTGATAAAAATAACCATTTCATTGTATCCAGATCTGCTGTGTTTCATGAACACATGAACTGGTCAAAATTACATCTCAACGAAATATATCCAGAATCAAAAAATATTACACACACGCACACAGATCATCATACATCAGATACCAATCCCAAAACCACAACCACGAACAGAATTAAATGCCCAAAAACAATTAATGATGAATGGAAGAAAGGACACCCCACTTTGAAGGTAGACCAATTAACTGAAAAAGAAGCTAAATATATGCATAGCGATGAACATCCCCAGAATAGGCCCATTAGATCCAATAGGGGCACAATTCCTAAAAGATTAGATGATTATGTACTGTCTATTCAAGCTAAACACCTGACTCCCAACACGTATGATGACATACTTAAGTTACCTCCAGAAGAAAAAAGTAAGTGGGAGGAAGCAATGAAAAAAGAGATGGACAGTTTAAAAGAACTAAATGTATATACACCAACAGATCTACCCACTGAGAAGTCCCCCATTGGCACTAGATGGATCTATAAAATCAAAGAGCTAGAGGATGGTAAATTCTTATACAAAGCCAGGTTAGTGGCTCAAGGCTTTGCCCAAAGGTTTCCGGATGACTATGAAGACACATACTCCCCAACCGTTAGATCAGAAAGTGTGAAAACAGCATTAGTATTAGCTTCCATTTTAAATCTGGAAGTATATCAATTTGATGTACAGACAGCCTATCTGCATGCTGATCTCGATAAAGAAATTTATGTAAAAGCACCCCCAGGAAAAGATACAAAAAAGGGAGAAATTTGGCTATTGAATAAGAGCCTTTATGGACTAAAACAGTCCGGCAAACGGTGGTATGAGTGTTTATCAAAGATACTTAACGATATAGGCTTTGTGGCTACTTCATCTGATTTTTGTTTTTTCACAAAAAGAAATAATGATTCTATTGAATATGTTTTGATTTATGTTGATGATATATTATATTTTGGAAGTGACAAGGTTAAATGTGATAATTTCGCTGAACAATTAGGCAAAAATTTCAACTTAAAAATATTAGGAAAGGTAAATAAGTATTTAGGAGTCCAAATTGACAAAACAGATAAGGGTTTCAAATTATCCCAGAAAGACAAAATTATAGAACTCATAGAAAAATGTAATATGGTTAACTCAAAAATTTGTGAAACTCCCATGTCAACTGATTTTTATAGGAATGTGTGCAATGAATACGAACCATTTAAGGATAACACTTTATATCGATCAATTATTGGGTCCTTATTATACATATCTAATTGGACTAGACCTGATATCACCCTTGCCGTAAATTTGTTGTCAAGACATGTAAGCAATCCTAACTTATACCATTGGGAAGGAATCAAGAGAATTTTGAGATATCTGAAATCTAGCATTAATGTATGTCTATACCTAGAACCATTCATTTCTGAAAAACCAACTTTGACCTGCTACGCCGATGCAGATTGGGCTACTGATTCAAAAAGCAGAAAAAGCACTTCTGGATATGTTTTTCTTATAAATGGTTGTGCGGTGCACTGGTACACTGGCAAACAGAACTTAATTGCCACCTCTACAGCAGAAGCCGAATACGTTTGCTTATCCAAAGCGGTCAATAATCTAACTTGGTTCGATGATTTATTATGTAATGTGTGGGATGAACCTATTTATCCAATTATCATCAATGAGGATAATAAGGCAGCGATAGATATATCAGCTTCCGAAGCGATAGGTCAACGATCTCGACATATCGATATCAAATATAAACATGTGAGGCAATTGTCATGTATAGGATTCATTAAGGCTGTTCATTGCGATACTAATGAACAAATTGCTGATATCCTCACTAAGCCATTAGCAACCAAACAACATGTGTATTTGACTTCCAAACTTAATGTACATATATAAACTTAATAACCCACCATTAGTTAGGTATTTTAGAGGGGGATTTGTTACAGTTGAAAATACCTAACCTACTATCTGTAAATATGTGTGCTTGTGCATATGTCATTGTGTGATGTCATTGTGTTCCTTACCATTGGTTACTACTTACCATTAGCCCCGCCTCATCTGTATATAAGCTTTCGCTCTTCTCAGATTGATAGCTGTCTAAATGTGTTCCTGAGGAAGAAAATAAATATTATTATTACAAGAAAGTCTACAGTCTCTTATATTGGGCCTAACCAGGATAACCAACTAGCAACAGTAAAGTCTTGAATCAAGCTGCACACCTGGTGCCATATAGTGTTGTTTTCTTGACAACAGTATGGATTTGCTATTACCACTTTTGGAAGTGTTTTATTTAATTTCCAAGGCTAGACCATTGCTTTGAGTTTTCCTGATCCCATCCAGGTATTAATCTCTCTCTTAGCTTTTCCAAGAACAGTTAAGATCAGCTATGTTATGCCATTTGCTGTGGTGTTTAGAACAAATGTTAAGTAAATAACGGTTAAGTGAAATTTGTACAGAAAACTGGCCCAGCTGCTCTCTTGGCAACAAAACAGTGCTTGGATCCAGAGACGCTTATGAGCCTGTGAAGAACTGAGAGTCACTGGCTTTTTCCTCCAGTAGCTGTTGTGGCAAAGAATCCTTGTGTTTTGGGAAATGCTTTTACTGTTTTTAGAAAAACCGCCACAGGCATGCAGATAAATATGTATGATCATGCTTGGGGCCATTACCAGTATTGGAACAAATGTAATTTCTAATGTCAGAAGTCATCTCAGGACATAATTAAAAATTTTCAAAAGCAGATTTAAATGTGATGCTTACTTAGAACCTTGATAATTAAAACATGCCCAGTGTCATTTTTAGTCCTTGTAGAATTGTTATTATTGAATTATTGATTGTAGTTCCAGCTTGCTTTATAAACCACTTTTTTCTCAAACAGGTACGCTCAACAGGTATATTAAAGCATAAAATGTGGATGAAGATAACATTTAAAATAATAGCAAGGGGTGTGGAAATAATTCAACATATAAAACGAAAACTAGGTGAAAAGTAGAAGACGTAAAAGCACTAAAATAGTTTTTAACACTGCAAACATTTAAAGAAAAAGATTTCTTCTTGGCTTGGAATGAAACATAATGTATATACCCAGTAAATTTCCCTATAGAGGTTTTTCCAAAAAAATAGGATGATTTTTTACAACTCTTACAGAGTTTTTTTCCTCATATGACAATGGGATAAAAAGTGATAGTAGAAACTTAAGCTATTTTAATACCTGTCCTCCTAGGCAGTGTTATTTTCTTTTCAATACAACACGTTTTGCTTCACACCTGTGTTGTTGAGATTGTATCAAGGCTTCAAAATTTTGCTGCATGCTAGGCTAGACACAGCCTGCTTATAAGATGCTTCAGAGCAGAGTTTTTGTGATCCCAGGCATATAGCATGAAGATAAATTCCCACGCATATTGAAACTTGTCTAACCCCCAGTAGAGTCTAATTCTATAAATTCTATAAATAATTCATTTGAGCTTCAACTTTTCCTTCATTCTGTCTTCCCATAGACTTCATGATTTTAATTTTAGCTCAGCCTATTAACTTCTCTTCCAATATGTCGTTACTTAGGGGATCCAGTAAAGTTACTTCCTGACCAAGAATTTTAGATTTCTTTTTCTTATCAACTACCGGTATCTCAGTTGAGAGTCTCATATAATTAACAAAGGTGACTGCCAGAGTAGGTGCTCAGATATTACAATTGGTCTGTGTTATTAAGTAAAGAGCTCTATTGTGTTTTCCAGATTTGTCTGTTGGTTATAAGATCAGTGTTTAACTTTCACACTTCTCAGTATTTGGTTCTGTGCTGTTCCTGGGTGGAAACAGACAGAATGAATTTATGTATGAATAATGTCTACTGAGAGAATGGAATTAGACTAATGTGTCTGCCCTCTTTCAGGACCTAGTTTATGATCTAAAAACTGTAATCTTTGGAAGATGTTAATGGCATATTTGGAATGGAGTAGTGTCACTTAATCTGGAGAGGTCTGTACTTATGTGCTGCATCACACACACACCCATGGTTCAGTTTCCTGCTCTTCTATTTTATTATCGTTTTGGCAATGCTTGCAATTCTCCCATTCCATCTTGAGAAAACAGCCATATTGCAGTTATAAAATGGACTCTGGAGGTCAAAACAGTGTATGATACTTTAAAGTTATTGAGTGACATGCTCTTGAGAACATGAATTACAGGTTGTCCTCGACTTACAACTATTTGTTTAGTGACCATTCGAAGTTACAAGTTCAAAGTTGAAAAAAGTGAGTTATGACTGTTTTTCACACTTATGTCCATTACGGCATCCCCATGGTCATGTGATCAAAATTGAGATACTTGGCAACTGACTCTTTATGATGGTTGCAGTGTCCCAAGGTTATGTAATCACCTTTTATAACCAAAATCAATGGGGAAGCCAGATTCACTTAACAACTACTGGAGTTATTCATTTGCCAACGGTGGCGAGAAAGGTGGTAAAATGGGCCGAAACTCACTTAACAAATCAGTTAGCAACAGAAATTTTGAAAAACTATTTTGATTTTTTTCAGCTTTATGTCTGAAACCAGGATCCATCCTTACTCCTGGTTTGTTTTTGTTTTCTGCCCATCTGGATTTTGTATGAATATATGAAAACAGACAAGAAAATCACCATGGTTATTTTGTTTCCCTGAAAATCTGGCTTATTGTTGCAGGAAATCAACAGTAAAGCAATTTCTGGCTCACTGCAAATTGGGGGTGGGGTGTGTGTGCATGGTGTTTCTATCTAACAATTCTTCTATTTAAGTGTGCATGGGTCCAAGATTAAGACCCTTTGACTTAATCTTGGAAATATTCAGTATTTTTATTTGAAAAACTAAGGGTGGAAGAAAATCATATTTTAACCAGACACCTAGCAGCTTTTTAGTGATTTGAGACAATGGGACTTTTAATCAAAATGCTCCACTCAACCCTGAATTAATATTTTCTTTTTTGCATTATACTTCATTCTATTATTTCAGTTCCTGAGGGTTGCGTGTTGAAGAGTCTGATCTGAAGCAAATATTACAAGAATAGTGTAAAATTTTAGCTGGTTTAATACATTTAAAGGATTGTTGGCTAAACCCATGTTATTGTTATGGGTGATAATATTATCTTTCTGTCATTGGTTGTTGCAGTTGTAAGTCAACTCAGGCCCGATTTTACAATTATTCTAATGGTGGTTAAGTGAATTACTACGGTTATTTCACAAATCACTCAGTTGCTAAGCGAATTCAGGTTCTCCAATGGGTATATTTTCCCAGGGATTGGCAAAAAAAGGTTACAAACAGTAATCACATGATTGTAGGATGCTGCAATCAGTAGTAAATGCAAGCCAGTTGCCAAGCACTCCGATTGTGATCACATGACTCTGAGTATCTGTAAATGCAAATGCAGTTCATAAGTCAGTTTTTCTAAGGCCCTCATGACTTCAGAAGATTGTTAAATGAACAGACATAAGTCTTACGTGTAAATAATATTGGTTAACAATTTAGGATATTCATTGTACTATAATGTCTTCTCTTGGAGAAGTATTTAATATAGCACATGATATGCTATAGCAGTTGTTTTCTGCTGAATTTAAACAAAGTAGTGCATCATTTCTTATATAATAAAGGGAAAATATTCCCACTACCTGGGAATTAGGTATTATGATGGTCATGATTAAAAGTGCATTTTTGGCAAGGTAGGAACAGTAATTAGGTCCTAGCATTAACAGTAAATTTCATTACACTTATTTGCCAAAAGTAAATCCCTCCACGTTATTCTTTAGCAAACCATTTAGTGTAATACATGTTTGGTTCCATTTTTCCACTTCTATCTGTTCTTCTTTTTGCCTGTTGCAAGTTCACTCTATTTTATTTATTTATTTTGCCTTATGTTTTTCTTTAGTTGAGGAACTGGACAGTTGAAGAACTTCAAAGACGACTTGGGACACTCGATCCCATGATGGAGCAGGAGATAGAAGAGGTTCGCCAAAGGTATCAATCAAAGCGGCAACCAATTCTAGATGCCATTGAAGCAAAGAAAAGACGCCAGCAGAACTTCTGAGGAAAACCTGGCAGTAGAATAGATGTCCATCATTCCTTACAATAAACTGTTCTACAATAAACTGTTCTATGACTACTGTGTAGGTGGATTTCTATTTCTATTTGCTATAGCACCTTTTCTAACTCAGGTATGCCATTGAATGGAGTTCTCATGAAGAGATCATGCTTTGTATGAATGGTAGATTTTAGATACATTGCATGTTGCTTTTGAGAAATCCTGACTTAGCTGGGAGCTAAACTTTGTATTACAAATCAATACAAAAGTAGGAAATGGATTTGAATAAGATCGGTACTCAGATTTTACAGTTTTTACAGTTCAGTTCCAAACTATATATATATATATATATATATATATATATATATATATATATATATATATATATATATATATATATATTAATATAATCTATCAGAATGTATAGTACACATTTATATGAAAAACCCAAGTAACTAGAATAATAATTCTGACGTGATGTTCTTGGATGAAGTATAGAAATTCAAATTTTTGCTTTTTCATTGAACTGTTAAAAATGTTGAGAAATCCTTTCACACTAATCTGTTATCTAAATTGATCCAAAAAATATTCATCATCTTTGATATGTAACAACCACTTGAGGTTAAACAATCCTTACTTTCATTTTGCTGTATTGGTATAATGAACTTTGGAAATGAGTTAAAAAAGAGAAGTGATTCATTAGCAAGTTTACCTATCCTACTCCAGCATTTGAAAAGGAATATGAACTTTATCTAGTCTAGAAATGTCTTTAAGAGCTTCATGCTTTTTTCCCTTTTTTAAAGTATTACTCCAGTGTTATATTTTTGTCTTTGTTTTTTATTTTTACTAGAATTATAACTCTGAATGAATGCTAATATATTTTCAGTGATGTCTATCAGATAAAAAAACATAACAAATATTTTATTTTCAGTATTTTTTTCTGACTTTGTGATAGCAGAGGAATGTCAGTTCCCTTAGTTCTGGAAAAATGAGTATTTCTTTTGATAATAATGTTATTTAAAATAGTTAAGAATTGTGGACTTTTGTATTCTTTGCTACTTCAAGTTGAATTTGTTTAAGGTTTATGGTAGCAGTTTTGAATTTAAATTGGCGTGTTTCCTTTTATTTGGAAAAATACACGTATCAGTTAGGATCTAAGAAAAAATCTTGAGACCCAAATTAATTTCAAAATACCATTTAGTTTAAAAAAACCCACCACAATACATCTGTGATAAAACAATTCATGAATAGATATCGTGTTTCCCTGAAAATAAGATAAAACAAAGTCTTATATTTTTTTTGCCACCAAAAAAGGCACCAGGTCTTATTTTCAGGGGGTGTCTTCCACTGACTCACCTCGTGGCAGCCGCACTGACAGCCCCGCCCAGCAGGAGCCTGCTGCCAACCCACTTCTTCTGTGGCCACTTGTCACCGCTTTCGGGGGCGACACACATAAGCGGCAGCAAGCAGCCGCAGAGGCAGGTGTTGGGGTATGTGAGGCCTGGTAAATATGGCAGCTCCACCCCCCCCTCCATCCCCACCCTAGCTTAATTTTTACCCATGCGTGTCGCCCCACCCCATGCACCCCAGAGTGAGCAGGGTCTTAACTAGGGCTTATTTTGGGGGTGGGGCTTATATTGGGTGCACATGTAAAAATCAAGTTAGGGCTTTCGGTGTAGGTTGTATTTTCGGGGAAACACGGTACTTTGTGAAAATCTCAAGGTTGGATTTGTACTAAGGGAAACTTATGATGGAATGTGTCTATGACAGCTTCAGGTTTCATGAAATCTTTCTTCTTTCCATCCACAACATATATGAAACTATTGGAATGTAACAACCAAACTACAAAGAGAGGTCTATATAATTAAGTGGTGTTCAGAATGTGAAAAAGGACTTGAAATTCTTCTATTCTTGCAACAGCCTTGTGTGCCTAGTACGTTTATCCTCAGAGGTTCTTTTGACCTGTAGAGGATACATAGAGAATGGTTGAAATATTATACTTGTGTATGGAAGACCGTGCCTACAGTTCTGATGAATGTCTGTAATTTCTGACACTGCAGTTTGATAACTTCCCACAGGAACAAAATGGAAATATATGATTATGTCCTTGCTGCTCAAGATCTGGAAACATTTGTTTGATACTTAACACACCTAATTGCAGATTACATATACAGTATGTACTGTGTTTTGTGTTCCCACAGAGCTAGGAAGAAGAATCTGTTTGGTACAGAAATTCAGGAGATGTTTTAAATTTTCATTTCTATAACTTTGTCTATCTTTTATCTGGTGGGAAGTTGTTGAGTTGGGCCATGCCCTTCTTATTTCTCAGAGAAGAATGATATGCTAAGTAAGCCATGTTCTTTTCAGTATTGATATTAAGGAAATACTGCTATTGGCTCAATCAAAACTAAAAATTTACTCCATTACTACCATTGATTCATCCTGGAACTTAGGAAAAGCCAAGATAATTTCCATTAACAAATCTTTTATATAAGTTCAGGGCTGAAAAAAGGAAGTGTTAAATAATAAACCGAAGTATTTATGTTCTATATAAAGCAATGTTGGACAGGTACCACATATGAGCTAAAGTTGTCAGTTTCTTTTAATTAAACAATCTGGCTTACAGAAATTTGCCACGAAGACTAAAAACATTGCAATTTGCTATTCAAATTAATATAACTGGATGCTCTCTGTGCCATTGAATTCTGTACCATGTTTCCTGATTAAATTCTCTTTGCATCTATCCCTTTAACCTCTATTCTTACAATTCCCCTCCAAAGAGTTCTCATTCTTGTAAAATTCCACTACCCAAATAAAATGGGAACTATTAAAATAAATAGCTTCTGAATTGAAGACATTTTGTTTTTAGTAATGAAGTTTCTGCAGAATATGACTCATGCATTTAAAATCCTATGTAAATTGAAAAGATGGTCCTTTGGTTGGACATATTTCCCTTTACAGTAATCAGTGAATATTCTTCACTTCAGTCATCGTAAGAAAAGATCTGTGCCTGACAGAACTACATTTTAGTTTGTCTTCTGGGTAAAATGTAGAAAAAAACAAGGGAATGAAAGAGTATAGCAATTATAGCAGTCAAGTTCCTTCCTCAACTTTGAAAACTACAAGAATTGAGAGTTATGTTCAGAATGCCCATTCTCTGCAGTAACTTCAGCTGAAACAGGAGATTCTGATTCCTATTTTGGAGTCTTTTACAAGAATATATCACTTCATTTGTCATCCAGGCTATATTTTCAAAGTATACATACATTCCATTCTCGTGGATCATATGTACCAACTGAAGTCTTTTGAGTAAACTGTCACCTTTTTCTTTTTATCAGTCTTAAATCCACTGTCTAGTTTTAGTTCTGTGAGAAATTAAATGTGAAGCCAGTAGCTTTAATGCTTTGTAATAAAAGTTACCGCTGTAATTTGAACTTCTCTTTTTTTTAGAGATCTGACTGTTTTGTATATAATTGTTTAAATCCTTAGTTTGTATATGAATGAAGATAATTTTTTTAATCTTATTTAGCTAAATACAAGAAACTTGTTTTGGATTTAAATATTTGTTTTATAGGACAAAATAAAACTATTCTGCTTATTGTAAAATATTGTCTTTATCTGTCATAAGAACTGTTTTCTTGGAGCACATCTGATTTAAATGCTCTATAAGCACCGCTGGATAATGCATTTTGGAAACACTGCTCCCAGGTCCTGTGGTTTGCTCTTCATGCTCCATTATTTTGAGATTCCTTGAGCTCCCAGCGTCTGGAAGTTATAATCAGCTGTATTCAGGCCCAAACCCATAATGTGGAATGGCTGCAGGTTGGATACCATTTGAAACCAGCAGTTCCCTGGCTTTGAGTCTAGATGAACTGAAAAAATATTCATTAGGGGTCCTCCTAGACTCACAGCTGCTAGTTGCCTGTTTAAGCTATTCCTCTTTAAACTATTCCATCTCCTTGCCAAATACATGAAAGCATCAGGAACAACTGTAAATAATGTGCTGATTTCCTGCATATAAAACATATCCATATCCTTCTTTTGTATCAGCAGGTATCACTGCTCCTAACTCAACCCAGGATTCTGCTTCTCCCAATTTACAGTTGCACATTTATATTTGAAATTTTGGGCACATAACCAATGAAAGCTGCAAACTATGGCTGTTTTCATAGCACTCATACCCATAATTAATCTTGATTTGCTCAGTCCCAAATTTGCTGAATTACATGATGCACTGAACCACAAACTAACCATGAAATCTAAGTTCATTCAACATAGTAGAAAATAAAATGGAATAATTTTAGTTGTGTTACGTGTGGGCACAGCCTATATCCACCTGAAGCATGCTTTCATAGGTCACTGTCCCAGTTTCCTTCACTGATGGGCAGAATGCATCAGCAGTCTTTGCACGCCACTTGTCTTATGATTCACAGGTCAAAATGTAACCTTGGAACGCTCTTATTTTAGTCAGGGATTGTTTATTTTTAAATCATGATTAATCTGCATGCATGAACAAAATCCTGTAGAATACGTAAAAGACAGCAATAGGAAATAATTACATCGGAGGCTTTCAATCATTTTGCCAACATTGCTTTTTTTTTAAAAAAAAATGCAAACTATAAATCTGGAATAAAGGGAAGGGAATGTTCAAGAAATACACTGGCAGGATAGAAAGCTTTTTACAGCTGCAGGTTGTACTACTTTTGCTGCCATACTTTGGTGGCACGTCGACTCTGGGCTTTCCTTTCTAGTTAAGAGGTGTAAAGCATTTGATAAAATTGGCTATAGTCTCTTCCTTGATAAAATTGATTAACAGGATGGATGGTTCCACTGTAAGATGGATTCACAGTTAAACAACCACAATATGTGGTCCTTAATGGGTCTATATATGGAGAGTTATGCAGAGGGGTCCCAGGATTCTGTTCCAGACCCAGTGTCTTTAACATTTTGGTAAATAACTGAACTGAGAGTTTTACAGATAATACAGTATTGGAACTGGGGGTGGCTAATCCCTAAGAAAATAAATTCAGTGTTCAGTGGACATTCTTGATAATCTTGAACATTGGACAGTATCTTAAATTGTGCTGTTCAATAGCAAGAAATTAAAAGGTTTTGCATTTAGACAGGGGGAAAAAGTGCACAGGTACACTTCGGTAGTAGCTTGACAATAGTACTTGTGAGAAGGTGTCCTAATAGACTACAAATCAAGTATGAGCCAATGCAGTCTGGAATTGTGTTACGTCAACAGAGGTACAATGTTAAGATCATGGGAAGTTATGGTTTTGCTTTGCTTTGCACTGGTCAGGTTGCACCTGAAACTATCTAGTTTTGGATGCTGGAGACGTGGAAGGATTCTAGAGAAGAGTGACAAAGATGATGCAAGGCTTGGACTATAAATCCTGACAAGAATGTTTAAATGAACGGATTATTATGTTTAGCCTAAAGAAGAGAAGGCTAAAGTGGAGCCGTAATGGCAAACTTCCAATACTTGATGCAAATTTATTTTTCTTAATGCTCAAGGTAGGACAAATAGATGGATGTTTGAAAGAGATTCAAAATATAGTCATTAGTATGCAAGGAACTAATATTGAAAAGTTTTGGTGGTTATTGGGGTTACAATTGCAACTAACAATCCAGACAAAAGAATCCAAATGGGTGGGAGTTCCTAAAGAAGAAAATATGAAACCACAATTGCAAACAATTTCACCTAATAGGGGGAAAAGAACAGTAGAAGACACAATATGACTAAAAAAAAAAAAACTAGTGATAATCTGCAAACAAAAAAAGGACAGGTATAGGAAATGGGAAGAGGAAGTGTTCACAAAGAAAAGAAGCAAATAGCCTATAAAACTGGTGTTAGGAAAGTGAAAACTCTGAGTAAGCTGAGGTTTAGCATAGGATGCAAAGAGTAACAGAAAGGCCGCCTTTGGATATCTTAAAAATAACACAAAAAATAGTGTAACAGTAATTCTGTGAAAATAGTGACATCTTAAAGGCAACAAAAAGAGTTATTTAACTCCTAAAGGTAGTCCTCAATTTATGACCAGTTACTTAGTGATAGGTTTTATTCATTTATTTATCAAATTTATTAGCTGCCCATCTTCCCACAGCATAACTCTGGGAAACTGAAAATATTAAAAATAAAACTATATAAATGCTACAAAACTATAAAATACAAAATAGGTTGAAGTTACAGCCTGTCTGAAAAAAAAGGACTTGTGACCCAGGTCCGAAGTCCCATTGGCCACTTTCCCCTCTCTCATGTGACGGACCTTTGGGCACTTGGCAACATGGCTGCATGTAGCAACTCATGGTCACATGACTGCATTTTGCAATGGTTTTGTTGAAAACCATCACTTCCAGTTTTCAGCAAAACCGTGTCATAGAGGTAATGGGGTTTTTAATGACTGTGCATTTGCTTAACAACCATCACAGAAAACATTGTGAAATCAGGTTGGTTGTGTAACTGACCCATTTTATGACCATTATGTCTTACGACCGTAATGGGGCGCCTCCATTATGGTTGTGACTTGAGGACTACTTTGTATTTTGGTTCAGCTTTCTCCAAAAGAAAATGAGTATTCCACTGACATGGTGAAGATCAGACTGAAGGGGTAAGACTTAATGCTTGAAATCAGCAGAGCTCATTTTTAAAAAAATCAGGTAACATCCTTAATATATTCTGGGAGTTTTCCAGACGAACTACACTGAGGGAAACTTTTATCTTTCCTTTCATTATTAGAATAGCAATTCTTATATTATTAAAGTAAGGCTTAAATCAAGAACCCCTAAAGTATTTAATCTTAATAAAACTCCACATAAGAAAGCTTAAACAACACATATAAAGGCACTCCAGGCACAATTGAAAGCATATAAAATTTCTAGTTGCTAAAATATATGATGGCATTTTCTGGAACTGATTTCCCAAGAGTTACGCCACAGTGCTATCATTCATTCACTGGCAGTCTTTGGTTTCTTTTCAGCACTGAACCAGTTCTGAGATTTTGTATAAGTAACATGACTTTTTCATGTAAATGTTATCATGGTTCATGGATTTTTTATTTAATTGAAAAGTGACTTGTCTTGTAGGTATTCTAAATAAATAAATGTGTTATGGCTGGCAGTTTCCATTTCACACAGAATTTTGTACTTTCATCTTTCTACAGCCACAGTGTTCTGTTTCGGATTTTAGCTGAAGAGATGCACTGAGATGCAGAGCCCTTGTACTAATCTGCCTTCTCTATTACTCCCGCATAGTAATAAACTATTCATTACTAATTATTCAACTCTCTAATGATCAGTAATTTACCAGAATCACAGGACCAAATTCACAAGTATATTGAAAGTTAAGAAGAAAAACTTCAGAAAGTAAAGCTGTTATATTAATAATTGGAATAGGTAACGGATCATAGGATGAAATTGTGCTGAACTATTTGTAAAAGAAAAACTCATTGTTAGTACAGAACCTGACACTGAGAGATTATTTATAAGGTTTTGTTGTTGTTCGGTGATTATAAGCAATCAGAAAGCATGGAATCTTGTGCATCAAAATAGAATAATGATAAACAATAATGTAAACAGACTTTTCAGTGGGCGAATGCCAGTAATTCACAGGAGCTAAATAAAGAGGGATTTTTCGGAACAAGGAGTCTGTTTCTTGGTTCTGCTAAGGCTGGGTGAGAACAGCTAGAGAAAAAAAGGAGAAGCAGAAGAAATTGCTTTGGGGACATAACACACATTTGTCTAGTGGTTTCAATCGGCACACACAGAATTTTTTCTCCATGTCTTTGGAATGTTAACCTTTCTTAAACTCTAATCACTGTCACAATGCAAACTTTAAAATGGCAAATGGTTGTGTGTTAAATGTAACAGCTAGGATTACAGCTCCTGCGATTGCAATATGGCATGCTAATGGGTCTGTAGAAGGGCAAGTATGAAAAATGCATGAAGCAACCCCCCCTGTCAGTACCACTAAACTTTGGCACCAAAGTATATAATGTTAAAGTTGTTCAAGAAAATCTCTAAAGATGAAGTAAGGGAAAGAAACTTTTGAGAAGTTTTCCTATTTGAACCTTAGTGATTATGTATAATCCCTTTTCAGTCATCAAATATAACAACAATGAGCACAGGCTTTGTAATAGTGCTCAGATACATTAGATCAGAGGTGTCAAACTCAAGGCCCGCAGGCTGGATCCAGCCCATTGGGTGCTTAGATCTGGCCCGCAGGGCCACCCTGGAAACAGCGAAGGACCGACCCGCGGTGCCTCTTCCAGCAAAAGCAGAGCCTGGGAGGGCCATGAGCTCCATTTTTGCTGGCAGAGGGCTGCAGGAGTATCCCCCGCAGCCCCACCTGGCCACCAAAGGTGCCCCCGACATGAGTGATGTTGAGCTGGCCACACCCACCCAGCCCCCTGAGGTCAAACCCAGAGGTGGCCCTCAATATAATCAAGTTTGACACCCCTGCATTAGATGATGTTGCAAGTTGCCAGTGAAGAGAAACCTTAATTCTTAGTTTGCCATACCCAGAAGTAAGTTGATTTGCAATACCTCAAATGAAAATATATATGACTTTACTCAGTGGTTATGTCCAGGAAACATCCTGTATGATTGAAAAAAGGTAAAAATAAAGAAAATTTATAGCTGGCATTTGCTATGCCTACTGTTAGGAGAGTTAATATTTCTACCATACACCGTACAAGTTATAATAACTTAATGTGAAAATGCTATCAGTTCAGACTTGTGGTATATGACAAACAAAGGACAGTCTTTAATTTTTAACATGCTTCCTTAAAACACTCCTAAAAAGCACAGGTGAAATGATTTAAGGCAGAGGTGTCAAACTCACGTCGTCACAGTGGTGTCACGTGATGTATTGGGACTTCCCCCCCCCCTTCGCTAAACCGGGCATGGCCGTGGCCAGTGTGTGACGCATTTGGCCCGCGGGCCAGAAGTTTGACAGCGCTGATTTAAGGCAACATGAGCACCTCTAGACCTAGAAGCAATATAAAGGAATCTGTTTCAGAACTGCAATTAAAAAGAATGGCAGTCCATAGAAGAGAGCAAAAGAAATGGGCAGTAACCATGGAAACAAAGCACCAATGTACCTGTATATTAGTTTGCCCACAGCTATAGTAAATTCAAATGCTGTCTTGAATCAGCAGAAAACTTGAAAATTGCTGTTCCCATCGAAACAAAGGCAAGGAAACATGGTGGGAATGGTGTGGCCATTGATAAGAGCCGTGCTGGTGCAGTGGTTAGAATGCAGTACTGCAGGCTACTTCTGCTGACTGCCGGCTACCTGCAATTTGGCAGTTCAAATCTCACCAGGCTCACGGTTAACTCAGCCTTCCATCCTTCTGAGGAGGGTAAAATGAGGACCCAAATTATTGGGGGCAATATGCTGACTCTGTAAACTGCCTAGAAGGGCTGTAAAGCTGTATATAAGTCTAAGTGCTATTGCTATTTACACTTTACAGGTTCCATCCCAATCTTTCAGATGTGTTGGATTCCAATTCTCACAATCCTTAGCCATCAATTCAGTATATATTTTCAGCACCATTTTGGGAAAGCTGAATTTTAAAATTTCTCTCTAAATAAAATGTCCATAGGTCATTCCTGGAAGATCTTAAGGCATTTCAGGCAAAATAGAAAAAATGTGCAGTAGTCCCCGATTTACGACAGTTCATTTAGTGACCGTTTGAAGTTACAATGGCACTGAAAAAAGTGTCTTATGACTGTTTTTCACACTTATGACCATTGCAGCATCCCCATGGATCGAAATCCAGATGTTTGGCAACTGGTTCATATTTGTGATGGTTGCAGTGTCCTGGGGATCACGTGATCCCCTTTTGCAATCTTCTGACAAGCAAAGTCAACGGAGAAGCCAGATTCACTTAACAACCATGTTACTAACTTGACAATTGCAGTGATTCACTTAACAATTGTTGCAAGAAAGGTCGTAAAATGGGGCAAAACTCACTTAACAAATGTCTCGCGTACCAACATAAATTTTGGGCTCAATTGTGGTCATAAGTCGAGGACTACCTGTATTTCCCTTTGTCTTTGAAACCTCAAGGGAATAGGACAGTGATGGCTAACTTTTTTGCCATCGAGTGCCATCAAAGCATGGGGAGGGCAGGGGGGGTCACACGCATGTGTGCCCACACTCATAATTCTATGTGCCCCACCCCCTGCGTATGTGCGTGCAACCCCCCCCCCCATGCTCCCCACACTTTTGGCACGTGATGGAATGGTGGGCCACTGGACTTCTGGTGGAACCGGAAGTCAGGAAACAAGCTGTTTCCGGCCTCCAGAGGGGTGGGGAAGGCCATGTTAACCCTCCCCAGGCACCTAGAAAGGTTCTGGAGCCTGGGGAGAGTGAAAAACAGTCCTTCCGGTCCCACCGGAAGTCTGGAAACAGGCCATTTCTGGAGGGCCTTTGGGGTGGGGGTAAGGTGACCAGACGTCCCGCTTTTGGCGGGACAGTCCCGCTTTTCAGCAATTTGTCCCGCGTCCCGCGGCGTTTTAAAAAAGTCCCGATTTTTCATTCTGCCTCCTGAGTCCCAGCTGATGGCTAGAGGGAAAAAACCTGTTTAAACTCTTGCCGCGGGGCTTCAAAGCGCCGCCCTACGTTGATTAGCTTGGCTTCCCCCTCTCAGCTGATTTGCGCAGGGCTCTGCTCTTGCTAAATTGCTCAGCAGTTTTTTTTTTCTCTTTGTGCAAACCAAGCTCAAAACGAAACTGAAAGTAAAACAGGCTGTTGGCTTTGCTGTTTGCTTGCAACAATTAGGCAGCAGATTTATTTTCCTTTTCCTCACCAAAAAAGGTAAGTGCAAACAATGGGAAATTATTTAGGGCGAAAGAGGAGAGTTCAAGATTTTAAAACACAAAAGAAAAAAAAGCTCTTTTTAACTAGGGAATTGTAATAATTGAGATACTATTAATTGTATACTGTGTTGAAAGCAGAAATGGTTAAGTTGTGGTTTGGAGGAATATATGGGGGAAATTATTTGGTTTATTATTATTGGTAAATATAATTAATTGATTTGTAAGAAATTGGATTGCATGGAAATAATTGGAATATTCATGTTCATATTGATTAATATACAAAAAAGATAGTTATATAACTAATTGATTTATATTAAAATGTTGAATTTGTATTAAACAACTGTATTACATAATTACATAATTAACCAATGTGAGGATGGATATAAAAATAGATGACAATGGGAAGGGGTATAATACAGAATAGAAGGGAAAATTGAATTTGATTAAGATTAGAGATGAGGATGAAGGGTAATATTGTTTTTTTAAAAAAATAGATGAGGAATAAATATGGCAAAAAGGAAATATAGAAATTGTAAATTTAATTGAAATGACTAAACACTGTTTAAATTTGTGAACCAGCCAAATATTCTGTTCAAAGAAAATACATTGTATGTTTGTATGTGTGTTTCTAATTATTGCTATTTATTCATATTTGTTCTCTTTTATTCTTTAAAGTTTAACAATTCATTCTTTATCTTAATATCTTTATATTTGTTTGGGGTTGGCTTTCTTCCCTTTCATCTTTTTTATTGTACAGCAATCTTTCTCCTCAAACCTACCACCTCTCTTTTCTTTCCTTCTTACTTTCTCTTCCTCCCACCCTCTTCTTCTCCTCCCTATTTCATCTTCCTTTCTCCTTCTCCTCCTCTCTTCCTCCCTCTCTTACCGTCACTCCTACTCTAATTTCCCTTCCCTTCCTTCATCCCTCTCTATTACTGTATCCTTTTATGCATATGGACTACTCAGAGGGCTGAAAAAGTTATTTTTGACTGGTCCTCGCACTTTTGACCAGTCCTCGAACTTACGACTGTCCTCACATTTTACATTTTTGCCCTATCTTGTCATCATGGTGAAGAGAAGCAGTTGTGAAATGAGTGACATGGTTGTTAAGAATGCTGCACAGGCATAAATGTGAGGATGGTCATAAGTGTGAGGACCAGTCAAAAGTGCGAGGACCTGTCAAAAATGACTTTTTTCAGCCCTCTGAGTAGTCCCTATACACATAGCCATGGCCACCCGGTCACATGACCAGCTAGCCACGCCCACCCAGTCACATGGCCTCCAAGCCACGCCCATACAATAAGCCACGCCCACAATGGTGTCCTTCTTACCAATGTTAAAATCTGTTCACCTTACCTTATACACATAGCCATGGCCACCCGGTCACATGACCAGCTAGCCACGCCCACCCAGTCACATGGCCTCCAAGCCACGCCCACACAATAAGCCACGCCCACAATGGTGTCCTTCTTACCAATGTTAAAATCTGTTCACCTTACCTTATACACATAGCCATGGCCACCCGGTCACATGACCAGCTAGCCACACCCACAAAATAAGCCACGCCCACAATGTCCCTCTACCAATGTTAAAATCTGGTCACCTTAGGTGGGGGGGAAGGCCATTTTCACCCTCCCCAGGCTCCTAGAAAGCCTCTGGAGCCTGGGGAGAGCGAAAAACAGGCCTTCCTCACCCACCCACCCTGGAGACCCTCTAGAGGCCAGAAACAGTATGTTTCCTGACTTCTGGTGGGCCCAGAAGTCCTGAAAATCAGCAGTCTGGCACATGCATGCACATCGGAGCTGAACTTGCGTGCCCACCAATATGGCTCGTGTGCCATAGATTTGCCATCACGGGAATAGGACTAAGAATGGGGGGGGGACCCACTTTCCTTGGAACACCCAAACCTTTTCATATAGGAAGAGGGCATGAAAATACAGATTTTGAAGTGGTTTTTTTTTAAAAATATATATATATATAAATAAATATATTTGAGGAAGCAGTGAAAGAAAACCAGGGAACAAAATAGTAAAATACTGCATTGATGAATTCACAGATTGCGTTACAATATGTTGAGAATGTGGTTTTTGATTTTGGTTTTGAGTAGTTGCCCAAATCCAACTGTTTTCAATGAAATGATGATTTATGGCTTTGTGTGATTTGTTAAACCAGTCTGTAATGTATTATGCTTTAAATACTCTTTGAATCCAGCTTGTCCTTTTTGCTGTACTCGTAGGATACGCCTTCTGTAGTTAACTGAACAAATTAACTCAGTTTCTGGATTCACGGAACACTTTGAATCAAACTAATCACGCTGGTTGGGGATCATACAAGAGACAGCTCCAGATGAGGGAATAATATTTTCTTTGAATGTTTGATTCCATTTCCCAGTTGTATAAACTGATGAGAAATAAAGACGTGAAAAAGAAGCAGGCTGAGCTATTTATGATCAAACTGAGACAAAGTGAAAATGTGGGGCAACTCAGTTTGATTGATGCAAAGAATGATTCATTCCCCTTTGGGCAATTTCTGAGCAGCTACCATGAAGATGATCTAGAAGCAACAATGATAAATAGGGCTTAATATGTCTGCCTCTTGTAACAAAAGTGAAAAAGGCGATTTTTGAGATCTAATATCTTTCAAAAATCAAAGTCATAACCAGAAGCCCTAATTGGTCATTAGCCAAAATTACAGCAGACATTTCTTCTTAGTTCTTTTAACTAAACACATTTGATCGACTAGAGATCTGTGTTCCTTCAACATTGCATGGAATCAGCCAGCTTCAATGAGTATCAGAAAAAGAAAAGAAAAGTTTTACAGTATTTGTAAAGAAAAACCCTCTGAAATCAGTGATATTTTCTGCTTCTCCAGAAGAGAGGAGTTCATATCTTACGTTGCAGACTCTCAGGGACAAAGAAGCTGGCACTGATTATTGAATCCTCCAGGTCAAGTGAGAATTCCCTGGACCTAGATTTTAATTCCCACAATGCCTGCAGGGCATCCATTTTTAAGAAGGAAGGGCAAAGAAATCATGCTGGAGGTGATATATTTCTGAGTTCTCTTTTTTTTAGTGTTGAGACTTTCATGACAGACACTGAAATTACCTTCTCCCTATTGTAATAAAAGACAAAATGTTCTGTAATGCAGGAAGGACAATTTATTTAAGAAGTGATTGGCAAAGAGGGAGCTCATTCCTCCACCTTACATACTATTTCATTACAGAGTGAACTCTCCATTTTAGTTCCTATCCTGCTAAATGTGTAGCAGAATAGGCTTGCCTAGTTTTTCATCACAGCTGTGCTTTCAAAAGTGCCTTAATCTGTAGCCATTAGAAGCAGAGAAAAAGCGGTATCTTAGTTATGTGCAGAATTTTGCTAATTCTCAAAATGAAAGGTCTTATCTAAGGCACAATTGCAGCAGATGTCAGGAAGTGTAAATTACGTCAACATCCTAATTCCCCTTCCCCATTTATAGCTCGCCTGATTACTGGAACCAAAAAATATTTGGAGAACAGTATTGAAGGAGATAGGTATGGCTATTGAAGAGAAGGATTGGAGATGACAGGATAGTTGCCTTCCAGTCAGTGGTGGGATTCAAATAATTTAACAACTGGTTCGCCCAGGGTAAGATTTGGTTGTCATGGGAGGCGTGGCCCATTCCCATCCTCTAGTTATGCCACACATACGGGACGAGCCTCCTGTGACAGCCAACCTGACCCTGGGTGAACCAGTTGTTAAATTACTCTCCCCGCAATGGAAGTGGATCCTGGGCGCTGGCTGCAATGGAGAAAGGGAAACAGAGCAGCTGCTGGCAGCTCTGTTGCCCGTTTCTCCATTGTAGCACAGCACAGCATCCAGGATCCACTTTGATAGTGGGGGGGAGGTAGTATAACAACCGGTTTACCCAAACCAATGTGAACCGGCTGAATCTGATCACTGCTTCCAATACTTAAGGGGCTGTCACAAAGAAGAGGGGATTCACTTATTCTCTAGGGCACCAGAAGGCAGGGCAAGATATAATGGATAGGAGCTTGTCAAAGAGAGATTCAACTTAGAAGTAAGCGGAAGTTTTCTGACATTAAGAGCAATTAATCAATGGAATAGTTTGCTTCCTCGTATTGTGGATGCTCCACAGTGGTGGGTTGCTCCCAGTTCAGTCCGGTTCTATAGAACCGGTAATAAAGCCAGTACTAAAACCGGTGGGAGGTACGCAGGCTCCCATTGTGAACTGGTAGTAAAGGTAAGTGGAACCCATCTCTGATGCTCCATCACTGGAGATTTTCAAAAATAGACTGGACAACCATTTGACTGGGATGGTCTAAGATTCCTGCCTTGAATAGGGGGTTGGACTAGATATTGGAGATTCCTTCCAGTCCTATGATTCTATATGTATCATTTTAAAGCCTATCTGTAGGTGATAGCACCTGCTGACTCCCTAACAGAGCTCAAAAAGGCTAAGCAAAATTGCTTTGGTAAGCATAAATGTGGTGGTGGCAGCAAGTGACAAACATGAGTGATGATGCCATAATAAATTATTCCTCACATAGGTGTGTGTGTAATAATATGATATGATTGGGCTTGCATTGTGATGTCACAATGCATATTTTGTCAATTCAGTATCATCATGATTAAGTATATATGCCTATCTTTGATGGAAAACTATTGGTAAACATCAGAGCTGTAACTTGACTGGAAAGTCCCAAAATAGCATGGAAGAATATACCCTGTTTTTCCCAAAATAAGACATCCCCTGATAATAAGCCCAATCAGACTTTTGAGCGCATGGCGATAAGGCCAAGTGCTTATTTCAGGGTTAAAAAAAATATGACAGGGTCTTATTTTTGGGGAAACACGGTAGTGTCAAACCACTTATGTACTTTTGCCAATCAATATACATGTATCAGTTCAATTTATAAGAATTTTCACATTTACATCATTTTAAAAGTATGGATGATTCCATTTTACATAATTCATAAATTTACAGTATATATAGGATACTGTGGAATTTCCTTAGCAAACCTTGGTAGAGTGGCCAGAGATTTTATAATTGAATTATTATTGAAAAATCTTTCCAGAACTTTAAGACATTGTTCCTTTCTGGTTTCTTCTCTGGGTATTCAATGGAAGTGGAAGAAATGTCAGAAGCAATGTAGACTGCACTCTTGAGACATCGAAGTCAAGATATTCATACACCCCTCTTAGCTATCTTGTATTATTAATTGCAAAAATGTTTCCCTGCTACCAATGAAAATGTCTCCAAAATTCTTGTTTTCAAACAATTTTCAAAGTGAATGCTTGCTTAAAATTGTTTATAGAAATATATGTGCAATTTTTAATGTTCTGCACTAATTTATACTCAAATATGCATTTAGTTGGGATGGTCATATGATTGCCTCGTTGAACTAATGTCTCTATCTGACTGTGCTACCCACCCACTCATAGTAAGAATTCTACAAATGTTTATTCAACACCCCCCCCCCCCGCCAAACAGGTCCTCAGAAAGTACCCCTGTTGCACAGGCCCAAATTTCAAACTCTTGTTGGAAAAAATGTCGTCCTGGGTTCAGTTCCAAGTGGAGAAAAAGACACTGGAAACATGGAGACTGCTTGGAAAGATGGTTTTTTAATGGTGGACAGGACCACATGGCTTGAGTTCCTGAACAGGATCACATGGCTTGAGTTCCTGAGCAGGAAAAGCAATTACATGCTTCAAGATGTTGGTTGAAGGAGAAAAAAGGGCCGAGATGCTGAGAGTTCCTTGGTTTTACACCCTCTCTTGAGCCCCGCCCTGGGGCCTCCCACTCCAATACAAGAAATGCACTCTGATTGGCTGTCAGACTCCCATGGGGCCATGCAGGGGCAACTCTGTAGGCTGTTCTGGTCCAGGTTTGTTGAGCCTTGCTGGGTGATGATGTAATGAAAGGACTTTGGGATTCCTATTATGGCTTTGTCTGTAGATCTTTGTTATGTAGAATAGACTGGCTCAGGCCTTAATGGCCCATTGACAAAGGTGTGGGGGAGGGCAGGGAGCTGCAGGGAGCTGATTTGTCTTTAAAACATGTTTCTCCATTTCTCATCCAGGGAAATATAATATTCTGACTTTTTAATATTTCCTAAAATATTTCATTCTTCTAGGAGAGGGATGAGTTTTAACTTCCTACAATCTGTACAGCAAGAATCACAGGGTAACAAAAGTCCAATAGGCACATACAAAGTCCAGTCAAGCTGTCCAGGATACATGGCACAAGGCACAGAACTGGGCCCATTGCTCCAGCAACACTCAAGTCTTTAAGGTGGGATTAAGTAGGCAATGCTGGTGCAGCCCTTCGGGAGAGGTGAAGTTGCTGCCTCATAAGTACTCTAGCTGACCAGTGTTGTGCCTGACTTCTCTCTGCTCTATGTGTCCTTGGATCAGGAGGAGGTGTAGACTTCACCTCCTCCTCATTGCTAACAGGAGGTAGCTTCTCCCTGTCCTCACTTGGACCGTCCTGGCAAACTTGCTTCAGCTCGCCTAGTTCAGACTGTCACTGGTCTGCAAAACTTTCCTTTGCAGATTCAAACTTACCCTTTTACTCTGAACTCGCATCTGGAGAGGGGTGGGGATGGGGCGGATCCATGACACTGCCTAGCCTTGTGTAATTTGAAGCACTTTATGAAGTTTGACTTGGGTGCAGTATCTAGACTACCACTAAGTGGCAGCATAGATATATCACCTTGTGTTGTCTGCCCATTGCCATCTAGTAGTCATCCAGTGCTTTGTAGCCCAGGAATGGTGATTCTGTTATAATGTACATGGCTGAATAAATTTTTGAAAGCAGCTGAGCTTCCAAAGATACACTGCATAGCTCTGGCAATACTGTTTTTCTCTTTGTCTTGAGCATACCACTTTTAGCTTTCAGAATAAAATACATCCCCTCCCCCCTCAGCTTTTGTAAAAGCAGTCACAAGAGAATTAAACCTTATATATTCTCCAGGGAAATTTATGACAACACAAGTGTCATAAATAGAGTGTCTGATAGAAAACTTGGCATGACGACAAATATAGAAGAAAATAGTCATGAACTTTTCACCCAACTGCTATACCGGTACTTTTAATTCCAATTTGGAGAATGATGCTAGAATCTACCACTGATGCTTTGTATGGCAGGGAGCCAAATAATCAAACTTGTTTAAAAAAAATTGCCAAAGACTGGTTGTAAAGCAGATTGTGGATGAAGGGTGTGGTGGCTTGCATGCTAACAGATAAAGTTTTTGAATCTATAGCTGTGTTCATATATAACATGCCTAATCATAACATAGTGAAATAAATTGTGGTTTTGTTTTACAGTAATTTATTTTTCTTATTTTTATGGTTCATTTCTTGTATTTTATGGATAAAACCACCAGTGTTTTATTCAATAGAAAGAGAGAAACTTAATCAAGTGAGTAAACACATTGTAGTCCAGTATTTCATGCAAAGGCAATCTGTTTATCAGTTAATTGGATAAACCATGACTAAGCATCTTACACAAATATAGCCAAAGGGTAAGAATGCCTTCTAGATTTTTAAAACTGGCAAATTTCTTTATGGAGCTATTTCTCTATATCAGGGCTGTCAAATTCAAGGTCTGTGGGCCGGATGCGTCATGTGCTGGCCAACATCCCCCCCCCCAGTTTAGCAAAGGGGAAAAAGTCCCAATATGTCACGTGACGCTGCCATGATGACACAAGTTTAACACCCCTGCTCTAAACTGTCAGTAAACTTACCATGATTTTCAAGTCTTGCTTACACTTCATTAGAGAACTAATGTAATTGTAACTTTCCAGAAGAACCTTGATCTGAAAAATGGAAATGCCGATGCTGATGCCCTTAAAAGCACCTTTTATTTCTGCAGGTAAAAATCCTATTGAAAGATTCCAGAAACAGATTGTATGATTTACTTCCTGGGTCCTTGTGGACCCTACATTGGACAATTGATTTCTTAATATAGATAAGTAAGCAGCACATTGCAAAGTCAATGGTAAAGAATATTGTGTAGCTACAGAAAGTTATATCTTCAATTTTTTGTGTCTTATACTGAAAACAATTATATACTAGAAGCAAGGAAAAATAGCACTTATCAAAGAGCCTAATGCCCAAAATATTTGGTGCGGATTTTTAAAAATTATTTTTTAGTTAGTATTAACTATTATATTATTTTAAAAAGTTTCTAAACCATTAGCTTCAAAATGATAGGTAAAGTTTGAAAATATTAACAAATGTTAATCAAATATAAAGTATTTCTTTAATTGGGTCAAAACTGCACCACAGTCAGCTGTTCTGAATGCTAGCTGTTGTTTTTAATTTTTCTATTATTAGGGCAGAATGGTTCCCACAGGCTGTAGCTAAATGCAATTGGTTACGTTACTTCTTGAACAGAAAGGCAGATTGTAAATTACTGGATATTTTCTTCCAGGATGCCAGAAGTTTTAAACAGTATAATCTTTTTTTTTTTAGCATCACAAATGGTAAACCAGAGATCCTCTTATAAACAATAAAAGGGAAGAAAAAAATAAAGTGTTCTCTTTATCTTCAGCAGTTTATGATGATGCACTTAGAATTTATGGAATCCACTTAACCAAAACAAAAGAATCAGAATGAAGCAGGTTTGACTATATTTTATTCTAGGAAAAGCATGATTTAATCTCTGCTCTAAACTTCCCTAGCTCTGCTTGCAAAATTCTTCATACACATTTATATACATCAGCATACCTGGAAGAACATCAATGGCATTTATAAACTACATTGCATAATTAATTAGCAACATTTTTATAGTTCCTTTGGCTGTAGTGCTATATATAGATACATGGGCCCTTAAATAGATTTTGTTCTGACCTAGGCTTCCTGATACAGTAAAAGCACACAATGAGTCCCAAAAACCCTCTTTTTATTTCAACGGCTGTGAATTCTGCTCATTCAGAGCCTGTTCATTCTCAACCTCTATTTGAGTCCCAAATAGTTGTAAAAAGTCCGACAGAAGTCTGGCACAGTTCTTCAGGATAAGGCTGATAAGCACCCACCTTTATTTCCCTTGACACGCTGCCAAGACCTAATTGGCAATTAACTTTGCAAGGCCACACGGAACACAGATTCAAAACGGAGCTGCACTATTGAAACTGGCCAGCACGAACAACAGTTGCTTCCTGCAAAGGCCCATGTACCTTTGCTCCTCCTTTATGTTTTATGGGAGGGGCCAATCATCTCCAAGCCCTATTCCCAAGTCATCCCTTTTGTTTTAACTGTTCTTGCCTTCTGGCAGCTCTGTGCATGCGCGCACTGGGAATAGGCTCCCCCTGTTCCTCTGCCTCGCTGATGTCCAACTCTGGAGGCTCCAGAGTCCACACATAATTCCCAGATGGCCCTGGCCCCATCTCTGCTTCTAATGCAGAGCCCTCATCCAAGCCTTCCCCAGACTCCAGGACTGTCCCATGTTCTTCCCCAGCCTCCTCACTGTCCGACTGCTGTCAGCTCTGCTGGCTGGCGGCGGACCACAACAGATTTGTACAGGTTTGAACTGTCAGTTTCTGATCTATTAAGCAGCTGCATCATGCTATCTTGGATGGCTGGGTATATCCATCAATTCAGTAATGAAAAAGAGAACAGTTAAAATTCTAAGTTGAATTGGTTATTTGATTCTGTGGATGGCTATCTACTTTATCTTATGATGTACAAAACGAGAGCAGTGGTGGATTTCACTTACCTTTGCTACCGGTTCGCTCGCATGTGCAGAGTGTATTTGATGACGTGTGGGCGGAGCCTCCCGATGCTGCTACAGGTTCACCCAAACCGGGGCAAACCGGTAGCAACCCACTACTGAACCAGAGGCAGCAACCAAGAACATTTATGCAGAGAATTTATACACTTCATCTTTCAGCAAAACATCATTTTCATTTATACTTTGGATCATTCAGGATTCAAGCACAGTACTCATTCTTTTTAATTTATAGTACCTAATTCTCTTTCACTGAAATCAATGGCATTTAGATCATTGTGTTTTCTTAATAATGGCCAGCGGGGAGATATCACAGGCAACATCAGTTGGTGTTGCCATATTATACTGAGTATTATACTCAGGATACTAAAACCCAATTATCTGAACAGATGTTACTGAATATGAAGTGTATCTAACCCCCTTTCAGTTCATCTGGTTCCCATAAGTGATACACAACTAAAGCTAATAATAAAAACAAAACAAAATGGAGACAAATTCACAAGAGGAACACAATGACGCAAAAATAATTATGGGTGCAAATGAGTACATCAAAGTCCTACTCTCTCTCTCTCTCCCCCCCCATTTTAGCAGGTGTGCTACATATTAAATGTATACAAGAAGAGGTGATGCCTTGATAGCCCAGGCCTGCCCACCATTTTGACATTAATGACACCCCCCATGCTTCTGTAAATTCAAAATGTAATTTAAAACAAAGCATCTCCCAGAACGATATAATCATTGTTGTCCGTCTAAAACACTGTATGGAGTTCTAGCGCACTAACGGAAGCTTTCAGTACTATGCTGTTTAGACCAGATATTATCATCCTCAATCCGATTCTTTTTTTAAAGGTGTTGTCTTGTGTTTCTTTTTTATAATGATGATGAAGGTGTCATCTGTATAGTGGATCCATGAAAGGTTTCCTGCTTTGCTGGTATAATTGTCCCTTGAGTTAAAAGGTAGCAAGATAAAGCTCAGTGAGTTCCATGAGTCTGGATGTTTCAGGTTATCTTGTGCAGTAATGAATTCTTTTGCTAGTTCTGGATTTATGGATGCGAGGAATGAACCTGTATCCCACCAATTCAATCCCAAACAACGTATATTCTTTTCTATTAGAAAGAGGCTTGTAAGTACCATGACACCAAATATTCCTCTTTCCACTCATTTGCTGGCAAAAATAAAATAAAATATGCAGCCTACAGATGAAGAATGACTATAAACAGATGCATTTGAGAAATGCAGAAGGCTTCCTTTCCTAACATTTGAGCATTACATATAATGGTCTTTAACTGATATCAACAGAGAACATTTGTCAGTAGGAAAGCTTGTAACTGTAACTGCAAATATTCCAGCCAACCAAATGTCATAAAACAATGAGTGCTATACCCTAGGGTGGATGTTACACAAAATGAGAGTGAATGGTGAAAGTATTTGGCATGCTAGAAAAATCATGAAGTCGAACATGCAACCCATTTTTACATTTAATGCCAAATGACTGTTAACAACCAGAATGGCTGAATTCACACAATATGCTTAATCCAAGTTAAACAAATTGCAATAATATTTAGTGTATAATTCAGCTATCATTTGTAGTCTACTGCGAACAGGGTTGACTTAGATTTTACTTAGATAAAGTAGAAAATAGAATTTAGTTGAATGAGGCTTATTAGATGTTCTATGGATCTTTAGGAATATTAATTAGCAGAGTAAAATCCAATTAAGCATCTTTTGGCTTCAGTGCCAAGCCAGATTTCTCCCTAAATCTCATAATTCTGACTATAGTCCGACTGATAAGAGTTCTGAAAAATTAAATGGGTTTTCTCATTGGTTTATGGAATGTTGGTTGACTTTCAAGTTTAAAATGTTTTACGTATTTCGATAGACTGCATGCAGGTTAATAAGAGAAACAGATTCCGTGATGGATCTATTTAATTTTTAGTATCTCCCATGCCATAATGATTACTGTAAATACTTATCTATTTGCTTAACAACTTTCATTCACATGTTTGACTTGCATATTATATTTTGATTCCAGAACATATTAGGAGAAAGAGGAAACTCCTATATTTAGATCTGTAGCATTCTTTTTCTGAAGTTAAACTCTATCAAGATGAACAAGATGCAACAGACCAGTAAACCAATAACAGATGACTAGTTAATATTTTTATGCTCAACATTATCTCTTGAAATTAGCATGGTATGATTGTACTAAGGATCGAGACTAAACAGGATGTTATATTCCAGACCTGTTTCTTAAAAACCAAGCTGTAAGAAAAATAGTGCTATTTGCACACCTAGATTAATGACCAGATTCCTAAGGGGTTGGTATAGTTGGAAATGGACACCCATAAGAGTGATAATGTGCATATACAGCGGTCACCAACTGGTGGGTCCACAGAAATATTATTTGCATTTTTTATATTGCATCAGGGGTCCTCAAACTAGAGCCCCTGGGCCGGATACGTGCAATGAACGTTTGTGTTGCTGCAGAGAGTCTCTCCCTTTTGGGTCTTTTTGTGGGGACAGAGGGGGGCAGAAGTTGCAACTTGGGGTCTGTTTCAGCCTCCTGGTGTGGGGCTTTGGATGAAGGCTGGAGGGAAGTGCCACTGTGGAGAAGAGCCGGAGGGCCTTGTTCCAGTGGGACTGCATCATGGTATGGAACTGGCTGACCATCTCAGCCTGCTGAGCCTCCAGTGCTGGTACCTGGCCTTGCACTCCCACAGGTCTTCCCTCTGCTTGGAAAGCCTATTCTCGTAGTCCTCAGTGAGCTGCTTCTGCTGAGCTTCCTTCTTGGTCAGATCCAATTTGAACTGAGCCAGCTGTTTTGCCAACTCTTTCTCATGGTGGCTGCTTAGCTCCAAAAACTGCTTCCTGTTGGGGCTCTAAGAAGCCCAGGCGGGCAGGCAAGGAGTGGCGAGTAGAGGCTGGCAAGGCACCCCTCGACGTGAGTGACAGCGAGTTGGCCATGCCCACCCAGTCACATGACCACCTTGCCATGCCCACCCAGCCATTCATTAGGCAGATCATATTAGTGGTCCACGAGATTTAAAATTATGAATTTAGTGGTCCCTGGGGTCCGAAAGGTTGGTGACCCCTGTGCATATACATTAAAAAAAAAACAACCAGAATTGCAAATCACACAAGGCACATCTGAAGAAACGTGGACCTAAGCCATCAGTTTATGACTATGTGATCATGTCTTTTCTGGCTGTTTTCTAAAATATCAGAATCAGATTAGACAAGATATATAATGTTTTATTTAACAACTTGAGAGCAACCAGAAAAAAAGTAGAGACTGACCTTTTCATAAAGCAGTTTAAAGAAAAATGCCAAGAGATGAGGAAAAATATAAAATGTAAGTAATCCTCAAATGCAGGAGTGGGCAAATGTGGCCCTTTTACAACCTGTGGACTTCAACTCCCAGAATTCCTGAGACAGGAATGTCTCAGGAATTCCTGTCTCAGGAATTCTGGGAGTTGAAGTCCACAGGTTGTAAAAGGGCCACATTTGCCCACCCTTGCTCAAATGGATGCTGAAAATCCTGTTTATTCCAAGAAAATGAAAACTAGAACGACTGGAATCTAATGTGAAGATCTGGAAAAATTTCCTCATTTTTAAAACATCTTTATCAGAAAGGCATACTGCATTGTTTCTTTACACTTCTGAACTTCTTCAAATAATCTTTCTGTTTTGAACCAGATGTTGTCAATGACTTCTGTTGAATGCAACACGGCTTCCTCTTTAGGAAGATGTGGCTGTAATCTCCAAGGATAGCTTAAATATCGAATGTTCATTCCCTGGTCATTGTTAGCAAAGATGTGTTTGGAACATTTAGAGATAGTAACAGCAATTATGACCAGCAGTTTTCACAACAATAATAGCTAAGGATCTTTGGATACTTTACCTTTTTAGTAAAACTATTACTTTTACAAAGACTTAGTCACATGGCTGTTGTCTTCCTTCCAAACTCAAGAATAGTAATTTTAGTATTTTTATTTTCATAATATTTCAGATAGATTACAATGTAAGGCTAGAAGTACTTGTAATCCTAAATTGCATTAACAGAGGGATGTATTAACAGAGGAATTAATACGTGAGGTATTAACACTACTCTATAAAGCCTTAGTAAGACCACAGCTAGAATACTGTATCCAGTTTTGGTCACCGCACTATATAGCAATAGCAATAGCACTTAGACTTATATACCACTTCATAGTGCTTTTACAGCCCTCTCTAAGCACTTTACAGAGTCAGCATATTGCCTCCAACAATCTGGGTCCCAGTGGTGAAATCCATTTTTTTTCACTACCGGTTCTGTGGGCATGGTGTGGCTTGGTGGGCGTGGCTTGGTGGGCGTGGCAGGGGGAGGATACTGCAAAATCTCCATTCCCACCCCACTCTAGGGGAAGGATACTGCAAAATACCCATTCCCACCCCACTCTGGGACCAGCCAGAGGAGGTATTTGCCGGTTCTCCAAACTACTCAAAATTTCTGCTACCGGTTCTCCAGAACTTGTCAGAACCTGCTTGGTGGGCGTGGCTTGGTGGGCGTGGCAGGGGGAGGATATTGCAAAATCTCCATTCCCACCCCACTCTGGGGCCAGCCAGAGGTGGTATTTGCCAGTTCTCTGAACTACTCAAAATTTCTGCTACTGGTTCTCCGAACTGCTCAAAATTTCCACTACAGGTTCTCCAGAACCTGTCAGAACCTGCTGGATTTCACCCCTGCTGGGTCCTCATTTTACTGACATCGGAAGGATAGAAGGCTGAGTCAACTTTGAGCCGGTGAGATTTGAACTGCCAAACTGCAGCTAGCAGTCAGCTGAAGTAGCCTGCAGTGCTGCACTCTAACCATTGCGCCACATCAGCTCTATATAAAAGATGTTGAGACTCTAGAAAGAGTGCAGAGAAGAGCAACAAAGATGATTAGGGGACTGGAGGCCAAAACATATGAAGAACGATTACAGGAACTGGGCATCACTAGTCTAGTGAAGAGAAGGACCAGGGGAGACATGATAGCAATATTCCAATATTTGAGGAGCTGCAACAGAGAGGAGGGGAACAACTTATTTTCCAAAGCACCTGAAGGCCAGACAAGGAATAATGGATGGAAACTGATCAAGGAGAGATTCAACTTAGAAATAAGGAGAAATTTTCTGACAGTGAGAATAATCAACCAATGGAATATCTTGCCTTCAGAAGTTGTTGGAGCTTCATCACTGGAAGCTTTCAAGAAGATACTGGACTGCCATCTGTCAGAAATGGTGTAGGGTCTCCTGCTTGGGTGGAGTGTTGGACCAGATGACCTACAAGGTCCCTTCCAACTTTGTTATTCTGTTATTTTTGTTATACTTGGGGATTGGTAATGAGTGCATTCATGTGAATAGACATTGAAGCAATATGATTGTTCAATAACATCCCATAGAACACCTGAAATAAGAATATAATACAGATAATTACTATGGAGAAGGGAGTGTTTTCTGCTGTCTTGATCTCCTGGGGGAAAGATGGGATATAAATAAATAAACAAGTATATAAATTGCTTTGGCATAGTCAGAGTTTAATCACCTGTGCTATCATGACAACTTAAGACAGTTGAAGTAATTAATCAGCCTTTTAAACCTTTTTCAGAAGTACGAAGAAAGCTCCTCTTTAACAAATCCATGTGTTCTGTTATTTAATGCATTGCTTTTTATCACTGTGGTAGGAATTTCCTTCAATATGGCATGCAAAGTTACCTTCCTTCTCGGCTCTGTAAATGATATAGTCCCCAAGAGCCTATTTTTTCCAGTATTTTCATAAACAATATTACATAGGAAATGTGTCATTTTAAGAACCATAAAAGCTACTTGACTCACTCCTAGGTGTCACAAATAATTTATTGCACTCATCTGATGCAACCAGCAATGAGATGAACAAGGAAAAATTATACTGGTAGATGGAAAGCAGGGAAGGAAAAATGAATTATACTGCATAAGAGACAGAGCTGACATAAATATGGATGGAAAATCCTAATTCTTAACAGCCGCACGGCCAGTGGTGATCGATTGCAGGAGGGATAGTTCAACAACACCAAAGGCTTCACACCTTTGACCTAAGTATAAAATTAGATTATTCAGAATTATATATAATAGCTAGTTCTGGGTGTGGTTAGCTATGTCAAGGATTCATCCAGACCAGTGTTTCCTAACCTTGGGAACTTTAAGATGTATGGGCTTCAACTCCCAGAATTCTCCAGCTACATTGCTAGTTGGGGAAATCTGAAAGTTGAAATCCAAACATCTTAAATTTGCTAAAGTGAAGAAAATTGATCCAGACAATGTCTTGAATGTCTAATACAACACAGCTGGTCATGTTTGCCCAAACCTCTATTTGCATCGATAACAGTTCAGCATCTGAATAGCTTTATATCAAATTAAGCATTAGTCTATCAGACATATTTTTTTTTAGTCAATAAATGCATCTGAATTTTGAGAGTATGTCACAAGCATTTTCACAAAATGGCTGTAAATTAAGATGATGTATAATGCTTTTCTGGATATCATGTTTCCATTTAATTATGATTTCATTAGAAGTTTCCCAAATTACAAATAAAGTCAGGTAGAATAGAATAGAATAGAATAGAATAGAATAGAATAGAATAGAATAGAATAGAATAGAATAGAATAGAATAGAATAACAGAGTTGGAGGGGGCCTTGAAGGTCTTCTAGTCGAACCTCCTGCTTAGGCAGGAAACCCTACACCCCTTCAGACAAATGGTTATCCAACATCTTCTTAAAAATTTCCAGTATTGGAGCATTCACAACTTCTGGAGGCAAGTTGTTCCACTGATTAATTGTTCTGTCATGAAATTTCTCCTTAGTTCTAAGTTGCTTCTCTCCTTGATTAGTTTCCACCCATTGCTTCTTGTCCTGCCCTCAGGTACTTTGGAGAATAGCTTGACTCCCTCTTCTTTGTTGCAGCCCCTGAGATATTGGAACACTATTATCATGTCTCCCCTAGTCCTTCTTTTCATTAAACTAGACATACCCAATTCCAGCAACTGTTCTTTATATTTTTTAGCCCCCAGTCCTCTAATCATCTTTGCTGCTCTTCTCTGCACTCTTTCTAGAGTCTCAACATCTTTTTTACATTGTGGCGACCAAAACTGAATGCAGTATTCAGAATAGAGAGACTGGACTGCACCAGAATTGCTATTCCCACCAGAAGACGTGCCCCACAGAATCAGAGTATCTATGCTGATCAAAATACTGGATTCTTGGTTTCTCTTTATCTTTCCATTCTTGCTATCATTAATGGTGCTGCTAGAGTTAAAACTGAACTCTTCAGACTGGACACCTGGGCCTTATGAAAGGACCCAGTCACCTGGGGCTACCAAGACTGTTTTCTGAACACATGTGATATTATTGATAAGACCCATATTGAAAGCAGAGGAGATACTTTACAGTACACAGATAATTATACAGCTGAGTCCTCTGTTCTGTCTGCAATTAGATCCAGATCTCAGATTTAAAAAGCCATGACCTGCTTGAAAAAAACAAGTTTGGACTGACAAAACCTTGCCTGATAATGGTAAGCATAACTAAATAGTGATAAGCCACATAGCCAAGGGATACTTGCAAAAAAGAAAATTAGATAATCCAGAATTAGGTATTATAATTGTGACCAAGAAGCTTAGCTATGCCTGAAAGACTTGACCTGCAGGTAGAATTTCCTTCCATTCATGCAAAATAAATAGATAATGGATACATGATTTTCTGGGTAAGTGCGTGTAAGTACATATTCATTATTTCCAGTGCTTGGACTGGATGTAACTATTTGTGTTTGTTTATGTACACGCAGCCTTGGAGCTCAAAGCTTTCACTCCGAAAGAGACAAGTCAAAGCAATTTTCATCACTCTTACAAAGAATGGCTATCCATTCCGAACTGCAGTGCTCACCCTGATCACTTCTAACTTGCTTTTCTCATTTGGAGATGGTTTCAGGATCATTAGCTTCTCGTGGTCATCAATATTGTAGCTTAATGCAATTTTTGGCAACTTGGAACACTTACATTCATTTTGACTTTTCTCACTTTCTCCATCCATTTGGCATTCACAGCTCTTGGAGACAGATAGATTAGTTTTCCATATTTGCTTGCTATCAGCTGATGAAAAAAAGGCCTGCCCTATCATTAAATGAAGGAGT
The DNA here is from genome assembly GCA_022577455.1 of Arizona elegans. Lineage (NCBI taxonomy): Eukaryota > Metazoa > Chordata > Lepidosauria > Squamata > Colubridae > Arizona > Arizona elegans. Next base: position 182,766,144 of record JAKOOJ010000002.1, on the reverse strand, counting down.
AGATTTTCTGCAACCTATTGCCCCCAAGTTGTGTTGTGCTTTTGGCTCCCAGCTGAGATTCTGAATATATTTTGATTGCATTGCAAGGGAAAAAATGGGAGGGTAGAATATGGTCAAGATCCATTCTCTCTCCTCCCTTCCATTTGCTTCTCTCCTCCTTTAATGTTAACTTGTAACTCCATGTCCAGAGAGTATATAGCTGCAGAAATTTCCAATAGTGAGAATCCATGGACAGGAAACAAAATGACCTTTTGGCACAGGTTTCTGCTAAAAGCAGGTCTTCAATTTAGCAGTGACTAAGAATCATCCACTCAATTTCCAATATGTATTTGGAGAACCACCTGAGTAGCGACATAGACATTTTACTGAATTTGTTCTTCCCACTTCTCATTTTTATTCCCAGCTTCATCCTAGTTAGGTTGTGACCTTTGTCACAAAATAGATTTGTTGTCACCTACGCTTAGCTTTTAGTGCTTCAATTTAAACAAGGTTGATCTTGTAGCTGTACATATTATAGTTAAAATTCAGTCCTGGATCTTTCTCCGGCATTTTCTGGTTGCTAGACAATAGCCAGTTCCCTGATAAACTGCAGTGTTTCTCAACCTTAGCAACTTTTAAGTTGCTAAGGTTGGACTTCAACTCCCAGATTTCTCTAGAATACTCCCTCCCATGTTCTCACAAAATGGATCCATTGTGATTCCAATTCCTGCTCTTGAAATTTGCTGCTAATTCTTTAGATATTGCTTGTCTTCCCTGCCCAATGGATTTGCAATGTATCCACTGATGTCCTTTTTTTATTTTTAAATTGAGTTGGTTGTCAGCTTTGGAAGCCATATTAACCTCGGAAGCTTCCATGCTGCCACCTTCTTGTGTTTGGGAAAGTAGGAGGGGGTATTTGATAGAGCGATTTTGTTAGACATAATAGCATTCTTCTTTTTGGTCAAGGTCATGGTGCTCCTGCATCTGGAGGAAGACTGGTTGCCGAGGTGTCTCAAGTTGGGACGGATGGTGATTGGGCTATGTGATGGACTGATGGGTGCAGGGGCTGGATATGGGGTTTTGATTTATTGAGGGAAAACCCAGAACTCTCAGATTCGGGTTTTCCCAATGCCGGTATACCAGGGATGAAATCCAGCAGGTTCTAAGAAGTTCTGGAGAACTGGAAGCGGAAATTTTGAGTAGTTAGGAGAACCAGCAAATACCACCTCTGGCTGGCTCCCGAGCGGGGTGGGAATGGAGATTTTGCAATATCCTTCCCCCAGGAGGGGAGGGAATGGAGATTTTGCAATATCCTTCCATGCCATGCCCACCAAGCGACACCCACAGAACCAGTAGTGAAAAAAAATTGGATTTCATCCCTGCAGAATACCTATTCCAATAAATGAAGATTTTGAGATGAAGATTGTCTTGGAGTTTTTAATTGGAGTTGGGGTGTTCCGGAACGCTGACATTGGCATTGGCAGAGCAGTGAATGCAAAGGAAGCTCTGGGAAGGGCTTTCCTGAATAAAAAATCAGCTCTCTTGAACAACTCAGTCCTACAGGTTGTCCTTAGTAACTCAGAAAGTTCCTAAAGAAGGACATGGAGACAATAGCTATTCCTTTAGTCATCATCATGAGCCAGAAGCCTAGACATCCCTTACAAAAGAAAGCTCTTTCTTTTAAGGTGGTAATAAGGCAAGTGCCTTTGGCCCCTCACCAGAGGAAGACTGACCCAAAGCAAGTTCAATATTTTAAACAGTTGGAAGAATTCACATTTTTTAAATGGAAGGCAGAAAAAAACTGAACATTTCTAATTTATTCCCAGGAGTTATTTCAGTATTTTTCATTCTGTTCCATTTACTGGGCCATTGATTTCATTAGGAAAAGAAAATAACAAAGAAATAAATCATAGTGAGTGGTGAAGAAAAGAACTGAGAGATACTCAGATAAGTATGCTATTCCTGGGCTTCTCATAGCCTTATAAAGGCTCTAAGACAGATGTCAGCAAAGCAACAAAGATGATTAGGGGACTGGAGGCTAAAACATATGAAGAATGGTTGCAGGAACTGGGTATGTCTAGTTTAATGAAAAAAAGGACTAGGGGAGACATGATAGCAGTGTTCCAATATCTCAGGGGCTGCAACAAAGAAGAGGGAGTCAAGCTATTCTCCAAAGCACCTGAGGGAAGGACAAGAAGCAATGGATGGAAACTAATCAAGGAGAGAAGCAACTTAGAACTAAGGAGAAATTTCCTGACAGTTAGAACAATTAATCAGTGGAACAACTTGCCTCCAGAAGTTATGAATGCTCCAACACTGGAAGTTTTTAAGAAGATGTTGGATAACCATTTGTCTGAAGGGGTGTAGGGTTTCCTGCCTAAGCAGGGGGTTGGACTAGAAGACCTCCAATGTCCCTTCCAACTCTGTTATTCTATTCTATTCTATTCTATTCTATTCTATTCTATTCTATTCTATTCTATTCTATTCTATTCTATTCTATTCTATTCTATTCTATTCTATTCTAATGTCTGTAAGCCATTAATTTGAAATTCCTGCTTTTCTTACCACTAAGTAAAAACAGAAAGCAATGCCACGTGCATGCCATTTATGCCATTCAAAATGATCAAGGCAATAGACTTCTCCTCAAAATCATTTCTATCCAAAGAGTTCAATTTAGGGAAATATTTACTGCTTTGTTTGGAAGGAGTGGCCCTTTTCTCCCTGGCCCTGATCAACATGCATCACATCTCATCCATCTCCACTTCTCACCCACTCATCATCTTTCCAGTAGCTTAACTTCAGTTACTACCATTAAAAGAAGCTTTTTTGTCATTTGCCGCATGTCAGCAACTATAAAGGAAGAAAAGAAAGACAGATATGAAGGACCAACTCATTCCCAGTTTATAAAAGTATCTCTGCCTAGTTTCCTGGAGACAATTTTTAATTGCTATAGGCAACAAGGCAAAAGGTTATTTAATACAACAGCTTCTGAACAGGTAGAGGACAGAAGTGATGAGTAGGAAAATATTTCCTTGCCTCAGATCATGCTAAGTTGCATGAGAATGGCATAAGAATCTAGTTAAAAGTCTTTTACTTTTGGGAAGTTGAAAGGTAATCAATTTGGGATTTTTATATGAAGTTTATAATTTCAAAACAGCACTAGGTCAATGCCTGGAATGCACTACCTGACTCTGTAGTTTCTTCCCCAAACCCCCAAAACTTTAACCTTAAACTGTCTACTGTTGACCTCACCCCATTCCTAAGAGGTCTGTAAGGGACGTGCATAAGTGCACCGGGGTGTCTACCATCCCTGTTCAAATATTCCTTTTTACTTACTCTTTTCATGTATTCAAATTATGTTTATATTTTTTACCTGTAATCTTATATATGCTTGACAAATAAATAAGCTTAAACTTAATTGTTGCATTGGAGATAGTACAGATACTTCTAGAAGAATCCAGTAATAAAATAATGAGGGAGCAACTAGATATCATGGTTTATCAAATTATTACTGTGAATTGATAGTGATGAGGATTTGCATTTGGGATTATCACTTGAGTAATTAGGAAGGATTGTATGGTCCTCTTCTTCTCCAAGAGACTCCAGGAAGACTAAAAGATCTAGGGCTCTCCCTCATCTTGTTTATTTAGAACAGTGGTTCTCAACCTTCCTAATGCCGCGACCCTTTAATACAGTTCCTCATGTTGTGGTGACCCCCAACCAGGGGTGGGTTCTAAATTTTTTTACTACTGGTTCTGTGGGCGTGGCTTATTTTGTGGGCGTGGCTTGGAGGTCATGTGACTGGATGGGCGTGGCTAGCTGGTCATGTGACCGGGTGGCCATGGCTATGTGTATAGGGACTACTCAGAGGGCCGAAAAAAGTCATTTCTGACAGGTCCTCGCACTTTTGACTGGTCCTTACACTTATGACCATCCTCACATTTATGCCTGTGCAGCATTCTTAACAACCGTGTCACTCATTTCACAACTGCTTCTCTTCAACATGGTATAAGATAGGGCAAAAAACATAAAATGTGAGGACAGTCGTAAATTCGAGGACTGGTCAAAAGTGCGAGGACCAGTCAAAAATAACTTTTTCAGCCCTCTGAGTAGTCCCTGTACACAAAAGGACTACCCAGAGGGCTGAAAAATGTGATTTCTGACAGATCCTCGCACTTTTGACCGGTCCTCACCCTTATGACTGGTCATCATTTATGCCCATTGTACCATTCTTAACAACCGTGTCACTCATTTCACAACTGATTCTCTTCACCATGGTGACAAGATAGGGCAAAAACATAACTTGTGAGGACAGTCGTAAGTTCTATGACTGGTCAAAAGTGCGAGGACCAGTCAAAAATAACTTTTTCAGCCCTCTGAGTAGTCCATATGCATAAAAGGATACAGCAATAGAGAGGGATGAAGGAAGGGAAGAGAAATTAGAGTAGGAGTGAGGATAAGAGAGGGAGGAAGAGAGGAGGAGAAAGAGAAAGAAAGAGGAAGTAGGGAGGAGAAGAAGAGGGTGGGGGAAAGAGAAAGTAAGAAGGAAAGAAAAGAGAGAGGTGGTAGGTTTGAGGAGAAAGATATCTGTACAATAAAAAAGATGAAAGGGAAGAAAGCCAACCCCAAACAAATATAAAGATATTAAGATAAAGAATGAATTGTTAAACTTTTAAAGAATAAAAGAGAACAAATAGGTATAAATAGCAATAATTAGAAACACACATACAAACATACAACTATTTTCTTTGAACAGAGTATTTGGCCGGTTCACAAATTTAAACAGTTGTAGGAGGTTAGCACCCACCCCTTTCCTAGAAGAATGAAATATTTTGGGAAATATTAAAAAGGCAGAATATTATATTTCCCTGGATGAGAAATGGAGAAGCATATTTTACAGACAAAGCAGCTCCCACCTTCCTGCCCCCCCACCCTTTGTTAATGGGCCAGAGGCAGAAAGTCAATCCTTTGTCAAAGGACATTTGCAACACAATAACAACAGAAACTAACACAATGGGCCCCATCTAGCAACCGAAACTCACCACACGTGACCTGGGAAGCATGTTACCTGGGAAGCACATGTGACCATCAGCCAGCAAGGCTAGCTAAGACCCCCACCCCCTGGGAGTCTGACAACCAATCAGGATACTTTTTCGGGGCCCCAAGAAATGCAAAGCCAGAGAGAGCATAAAAACCCGAGGATTTACTGTATCTGACCCTTTTCTGTTCAGGAACTCAAGCCATGTGATCCTGTCCACCATTAAACCATCTTTCCAAGCAGTCTCCATGTTTCCAGTGTCTTTTTCCCCACTTGGAGCAGAACCCAGAAGGATATTTCTTCCAACACAGTGTTTAGTCATTTCAATTAAATTTACAATTTCTATATTTCCTTTTTACCATATTTATTCCTCATCTATTTAAAAAAAAAACCCAATATTACCCTTCATCCTCATCTCTAATCTTAATCAAATTCAATTTTTCCCTTCTATTCTATATTATACCCCTTCGCATTGTCATCTATTTTTATATCCATCCTCACATTGGTTAATTATGTAATTATGTAATTATGTAATATAGTTGTTTAATACAAATTCAACATTTTAATATAAATCAATTAGTTATATAACTATCTTTTTTGTATATTAATCAATATGAACATGAATATTCCAATTATTTCCATGCAATCCAATTTCTTACAAATCATTTAATTATATTTACCAATAATAATAAACCAAATAATTTCCCCCATATATTCCTCCAAACCACAACTTAACCATTTCTGCTTTCAACACAATATACAATTAATAGTATCTCAATTATTACAATTCCCTAGTTAAATAGAGCTTTTTTTCTTTTGTGTTTTAAAATCTTGAACTCTCCACTTTTGCCCTAAATTTCCCATTGTTTGCAGTTTTGCACCTACCTTTTTTGGTGAGGAAAAAGAAAAGGAAATCTCTCTGCCTCATTTTGTCACATTGCAGCAAAGACCCTTCTTTACTTTCAATTTTGCTTTTTCAGCATAGCTAGGGGGAAAAAAAATTGCTCCAGGAATTTACCTCTTTGCAGGTAGCTCTTTGAAGCCCTGCAGCAAGAATTTAAGGTTTTTTTTCCCTCTAGCCATCAGCTGGGACTCCGGAGGCAGCAATAGATTGGGAGTGGGCGGGGTAAGCGAACAGCGACGGGGCGATCCAACAGAGGCAGAGGGTGAGGGTGAGTGAAGGCGTGGGGGGGGGGGGGCGAGAGAGGGCTTTGGTGACCCCTGTGAAATGGCCGTTCGACCCCCAAAGAGGTCACGACTCCCAGGTTGAGAACTGCTGATTTAGAAGCAGAAGAAGCTGCCTTACATTGAAAGTGGACTGTTGATTCAGATTACATTATTGATACTTGCAGGACCACCTACTACCACCAATAGCCTCCCACCGACCGGTACGCTCCCATAGAGAGGGGCTCCTCCGGGTGCCGTCAGCCAAACAATGCCGACTGGCGGCCCCAAGGGGGAGACCCTTCTCTGTGGGGGCACCTACTATCTGGAACGAGCTCCCCCCAGAGATACGGAGGATCCCGGATCTGCGCACCTTCCGCCGCGCTTTAAAGACCTTACTATTTCACTAGGCCGGCCTGGCCTAATTTTCCCCCTCTTTTATAAAAGATTTTTAATTTTTAAATATCTTTTAGTATTTTATACATTCAATTTTAAATTGGTTTCAAAAGTTTGGGGTTTTAAATTTGTGGGGGCCAAAATTATTTAATTTGATTTTATTCTACTTTTAAATTTTGTATGTATGTGTTTTATTGTTTGACTGTGCACCGCCCTGAGTCCTTCAGGAGTAGGGTGGTATAGAAATCAAATCAAATAAAAATAAAAAATAAAAATACTGTTGAGATCTTTCCTATCCCTGCAAGACGTTAGCAAAGTTTATGCCAGGGATGTCTACTTGCAAAATGTGTTTTTCACTAAACTGAGTACCACCAGCAGTGCCTGGGGATTAGGAGAATAGTGGACATTGCTTCTTTAAATTGGGGCAGCACCAAGCAAAAAGAGAATAGCCTAAGTGAGCATCTAAAATTTCCCCAGTAGAAATAGTTTTATTTTGTTCTGAAAAGTTTGGATTAGATATGGATCACAGAAGCCATTATGCAATCTGTTCTTTTGTAAACAACAGTGCAAGGCTTTGGTGAATCATGATAATATGATTATTGTTCATCTAGGCTTACTCAAGCATTTCAATCAGACAGGAGGAAAAGAAAAATATTTTTTCCTCTGCTAGGCAAAGGATTTGGGTTTGTCTGCTTTCTTTCAGAGGTCGAACAATCCAAGGCAGAAGCCTGGGGCAAAGGAACTATATGGCTTCCCCAGGGACATATCAGAAGGGGCTTGTCTTTCCCAATCAATGAATTGTGTTGATCTACACCTCCACAAAAATTCTGAAGTTTTGGTCAGGAGAAAAAGACAGAGCTGCAACTGCACTGTTAGGTGAAAAGCAGAAAAGAGAATAGCATCACATAATAAAACCATCCTGTGCTTTGTTTAATAACAGCGAGAGATGTTTGTGGCTTAACCATGAAAAGACAAAGCTCATAACAAATTAACAAGAGCCAACTTAGGTGAACTTTCAATTTAGGGGAAAGATCCAGCTATTCCAGCATTCTGTCTCAAACAGCATCCCACACCCTGGAGGCTCACAAGCAGGAGAGGGAAGTGATGGTTTTCAATTGTTGCTCCTCAGAACATGGGATTGTAACAATCATGCCTGTGATTTACAGTGTAGAATGCCAACATTAACACAACCAATAAGTCTGCTTGTGATGTGCTGAAACCTACTGGCACATGCTACAATATTGGGTAGCATAAATCACACTTGGAGTTCTGCAGCTGCTATTTTTAATTCTTGCTTAATCATTTTATTATTTCATGATTCAATTGAAAGCTCTAAAACTACAACTCTAAATGGCCCTTTCCCAAAGAACTTGCTACCTACCAGATCCTGATGGCAGATTGAGTTAAATAATAGGACACTTGTGGTAGTAGCATCCATAACGTGAAACAGCTTCTCAAGTAGATTTTTGCTAAAGTATATAACTGCTTGCCTTCTTCAATCAGCAGAGTTCTCCCTTCAGTCTTTATTCCCTTCACACTTTGTGTGTGCATGTGTATCTATCTATCTATCTATCTATCTATCTATCTATCTATCTATCTATGAAAATGAGAGCCAAGTAAAAATAAAGATAAAATAAAGGTTAAACATTAAAATTGCTTTTAACTTTATTGCTTTATTGGCTTTGTAAATTAATGGCTCATTCTCTTGATTTTAATGGTTTTGTTCTAATCATAGTTTTATTATTCATTTAGGTTTTGATGGATATCTCAATTGTGTTTTTATAGGCAGGCAAGAGATAACGTATTAAATAAATGAGTATAATTGCTTTGCCTGCATTTGGGAGGTCAAAGAAAGTGGCCTTAGAAATTGATCATCGAACTTAACTTCCACCATGAGAATACCAAAGAATGTAGGGATGAAGAATCATTTTATATAAAGACTTGGGAACAATAGTTTCATACAAAGCAAGCCCTCCATCTTTTTATTGCTATAGTAACACTAACAAATAATTGAAAAAATAATTGAAATACTCAGAAAGAATAGCAGAAAAAAAGTGTAAATTATAGAGGGGAGCCTGCACAGGCAAATGTGCTCTGTTGATTTGCCTGATTTTCAAGAGTTCTTAGTGATCTTTTAAACTAATTTTTAACTAGTTAGTTTTGTTTGCTGTAGTGGTAATGGCTTCTAATCACGGAGGAGAAAATTATAATGACCATATTATGACTTACAATTTTATTGGATTATATTTATGTAATTTGCCTTTGACACCCAACGGGGTCAGGTTTATTCACACACTGCAGGTACAATGCATTTGTCGTGACTTATCCCATGAGATTTGAGTAATGAGGACTGTGCTATTTTGGGATACAATGATAATAAGATGCACTACTTATGTTACTATCTTGCTCGTCCCCCTTATTCAGGCTGGGAAACCACAACCATGTTTTTCTGGTAACAAAAATCCTGAACTGTGGAGGACCTGGTGTATTAAGGACTTAGGAGACTGAAGAGGCAACTTGCATGAGGAAACTAATGTGTGATTTTGATCAACTAAGCATATTATTGAGCTGGGTCAAGATGTAGTTATAAAGAGAGTACACCCACTGAAATTGAAATTGATGATGGACCCAACCTTTATGGGTTCACATATTGAGCTGGAACTCATCGTGCCTCACAATCCCAATATTCTGCCTCAAATCACACACATATTGGAACCATTATTTTCATGGTGGGTAAGCTTATGCCTTTTTAATACAACAATGCATTAGAAGGTCCAAAGTGAATGCTTAAACATACAAGAGGATTTGTGTGTTTGTGTGTGTATAGTCTCTCACATTAAATACACAATTCTATTTTTTTTAAAGAGATGAAACAATTGCATGAACCAGGTCTTTGAGACATCTACCTGGATTGTACTATTAGTCTTGCTTCACTCATTAGCCCACCACTAAGTGCTCTTCCTTATTGTTGATATAAAATGCTGGTCACCAATTCTTGAGCCAGCAGAAAATCATATTCCCATAACATTTTCTGTTTCTACTGGCAATTCCTCTGCTGCAGTAGGTAATGCCAGCAAATACAAGATAGCAAATGGTGCTAACTTAATATACAGAACATGTTAAAGAATGCGATTGGTGGATTCCCCCAGTTTTATTTTCTTCCCCATCCACCAAATATCACGAACCAGCAAAATATGGGATGGATGTGGGACTGGAGGGGGAAGCATGTTTTGACAGACAGCTTGGCACCTATGTTAGCTTAGCTTTTAAAATTAACTCTGTGCAAGTATTTTGGATAGGTGCAAAGTGAACCAATCAACCAAGTTGGATTTCCACATTCAGATTGAGCTAAACATAGATACAGTGCTATGCAGATTACTAAACCTATGTTTCAAATATGAGCAGGTTTGGCAGTGTTCCAGAAGAGCATTGGATCTGTGTTCAACTTGAATAATTGAGAGACATGGAACCACAGAAACTAAACCCTATCCCTCTTCATCAGTGGTGGGTTGCCCCCGGTTCGCACCGGTTCTATAGAACCGGTAGTAAAACTGACCGGAGGCCCTGTCCACTGACCCTGACGTCACCAAAATGCTTCTGCGCATGCGCAGAAGAGCGTGCGCGCGTGCGCAAAGCAAACACACATGCGTGGCTCCATTGTGAACCGGTAAATAAAACCCACCCCTGCTCTTCATTCCCAATTTCATCATATGCCCCTCTACTGTTGGTCAGTTTCTGTCAGGTCCCCATTTTGTCCTGCCATTCTGTTGGAAGTGAGAGGGGAAGGACGGCTTGCTGCCATTTTTTGCATACTTTTGCTATAATTGCTTGGGAATTAGAGAGGGGGGTTGTCTTTGGAGATGGAGCAGACTCCCTCCCAGCCGGTTCCAAGGCTGTCATGCTCTGAGAGTGAACCATTATCTGCCTAACACCTTGGAGTTCTCAAAACAACCTTGCGGCATCACATTGGCTGGTGGTGGACTGGTCAGGGGTTTTGGGGATGAAATAATTGCTTTGTACTTGGTGTGGGCTTTATCAGATTTCACCTGACTTTACTGCAACCATAGTCTCTCAGTAAAGGTTCTTTTGATTCTGCTCAATGGAGTCAAGAGTCTTGCTTTCCTGAGGGACCAGCTGGGGCAGGTCCTTACAGCTGCAGTTTAAAAAGCTGCAGATCATGTTTCTGTTTCTAATCATGTTTCTGTCCTGTGGTCTCTGATTATGCTTGTGGACTATGGATCTTGCCTTGTGGATCTTGAACCGTGATTATGACTTACGGATCTTGCCTTGTGGACGTTGCATCTTGTTTTTGGATTATGGACTTCCTCCTCACCTTCTCTGCTGACTATTGGCTTTAATTTGTGGGACTGTGTTGCATTTCTGTGGGAATGTTTGGGGTGCAGCTTTACCAGCCATTGTAGGGCCATTTGTTGTGGGACAGCAGACTAATAAAGGACTTTATTGAAGCCTGCATCTGTCTAGGCGACTGGGTTATAACACAGTTTAACATTGATTTTGTTGCTGCCGTTTCTCATACAGTATAATCTGTTCCTCTTAATATTGTTAAACAACAGCTTTCCTCTAGTGAAATATATTGAATTAAATAATGACTAATTCTAAATTAAAAATGTGTTGAAAGATGATTTTGCTGCAAATATTGTGACTGAGACACAGATGGATCAAACATGAAAACAAAAACAAATATATTACAAAGCAGTAAGACTGAAACAAAAACTTACCTGCCAACAGATGACTTAATTTTCTTGCTGAATTCCTTTTCCTAAGGTATTCCACACATTATACAAGTATTTTTAAACCAATATGGCACCCAGTGAAAAACTGCATTGGCTATAACTTCTTAGTAACCAGTTGTAATTTGAATTCTATCTGTAACTCAAAATACACTGCACAGAAATTACTCAGTGGTTCAAGAAATATGTGACTTCTGTTTTCTATAGGACTCCAAAGACTTAACTCTTTGAGAATACATTTCCTGACAAGTTTTCTCCTCTCAAACTATTATACTCAGTTACTCTAATTTAAATTCTCTCTGCCATATACTGTAGCTATTAAAGGCAAACTATCAACCATATCCAGAATGAGATATCAGAGCAAAATATCCAAATGTAAGCTACTAATAAGTAGGGGGCTACCTTATGGCTCTTCCATTTCTAGTTATTTAGATTGGGAGAAGCCATCTTTGGCAGGCAGTGATAGAAAGCCACAGGGAGAAGGCATGTGACAGTGGTGGGTTCCTCCGGTTCACACCGATTCTATAGAACCAGTATTAAAACCAGTAGGAGGCCCCGCCCACCGACTCCGACGTCATCAAAATGCTTTTGCGCATGCGCAAGCAAAGCTCACGCGTGCGGCCCCACTGCGAACCGGTAGTAAAGGTAAATAGAACCCACCCCTGGCATGCGATATATGCAGATGGCAGTAGTTTGAAGAAAAATTGATGTGCATTGTTTTTACTTTTACCTGTGATACAGGTAGTCCTGAATTTACAACCACAACTGGATCTAACTTCTATCACTAAATGATGCAGTCACTGAGTTCTGCCCAATTTTACAATCTTTTTGTTTTGGCCATTAAATGAAACATTGTGGTTGTTAAGCAAATCATGTGGTTGTTAAGCGAGTCTGGCTTTACCAATTGACTTTGCTTGTTGGAAGCTCTCTGGGAAGGTTGCAAATGGCAATTATGTGACCCCAGAACACTGCAACTGTTGTATATACATGCCAATTGCCAAGGATTCAGATTTTGATCATGTGACTGTGGAGATGTTCTGCTGGTCATAAGCAGGACTGGGTTGTAAGTCACTTTTTTTCACTGCCATCATAAATTTAAATGATTGTTAAATGAATGGTCGTAAGTCAAAGACTACCTGTATGTCAATTTTAAGGCTTAGACTTCAATTTGCCACCTCAGGTTAGCAGGAAACTATGTTTTTCATGAATCATGACCATGATATGTCAGTAGGCCTGAAGATGCCACGGGAGTCGTAAATTTTAAGATGGCTCCATCATTACTTTTCTGTGCCTGGTGGTTTATGTATGTTTAAATTAATGACTGTTTTATATTTTGTAAGAGCTGAGGTGGCGCAGTGGTTAGAGTGCAATACTGCAGGCTACTTCTGCTGACTGCCTGCAAATTGGCAGATCGAATCTCACCAGGCTCAAGGTTGACTCAGCCTTCCATCCTTTCGAGGTTGGTAAAATGAGGACCAGATTGTTGGGGGAAATATGCTGACTCTGTAAAACCGCTTAGAGAGGGATGTAAAGCACTGTGAAGTGGTATATAAGTGCTATTGCTATTGTTATTTTGAATGATTGTTTTTATGTATTTGTTTTATTTCATTCTGTTATGCTGCTCAAGGTCACTTTTTGTGAGGTGAGGGGAAGGCTATATAAATGTAATAAAAAAAATTAACTCATAGGGCCTTAAAAACGAGATAGGAAATATGCAGGGTAGATATTTCAACCTCTTGTCAAAGGGGCAAAATCTGAAGTATCTGAACAGAAATGAAAACACTTATTTTCAGTGGACAATGTGCACTTTTTGCAGCACGTAGCAATTACAAATGAAGGGAGAAAAATCTTTCTATTTTGATCAGTAAACAATTACATAACTCTAAGACTCATATTTGTGAAGAGAGAGAAACCAAACATCTTTCATCTAATTACTTTTAGTGAAATTGAAACGTTTCCCCCATCCATCACATTGACATAGTTTAAATTCATTAAATCAGCATATACCCTCTCATCTGATTTAAGATTATTGCAAATGGTAGACTGTAGGGCTTTATAATAACCTTCAGTAACAACCTTCCTTCCTTCCTTCCTTCCTTTCTTCCTGCAGAGTATAAAAAATGTGCATATTTTTCTATAAATATTCAATTTTAGACAAGCGTTCACTTTGAAAATTGTTTGAAAACAAGTAAGAATTTTGGAGACATTTTCATTGTTAGCAGGGTAACATTTTTGAAATTAATAAATACAGGGTAGCCAAAAGGTGTGTAGGAATATCTTAACTTTGATGTCTCCAAAGGGCAGTCTACCTCATTTCTGACATCTCTCCCACTTCCATTGAATGCCCAGGAAAGGAACTTCCTTCCTTTCCAGTAAATTTCCAGTATAAATAATGAGTATTGGGAGATTAAACATCTCCAGTAATGAACTAAATGTATTTCATTAAGGAAAGGCAGTGCAGTCACTTAGTTCCTGGTGAATACATGGACATGTCCATCTAATCGTTTTGGTAATAATAATGAAAGGATGTGTTATTACTTTCTTCCAGGATATCTGTGTATTTCCTTATCTATCCTGTGTAGTCGGTCTCCTTTGGTCTAGAGATGTGGGATGCCTGGTAATCAACTACTAACCAGGCCTGATTCTGCTTAGCTTTTGAACTTAAGACAAGCTGGACAGCGGTGACACCTGCTGAGACTTATCAAGTTGTCTTGTTCTGTGTAGAATAACAATCAAGTTAGAAACAGAAGCATACATTGGTGGAGATGATAGATTACAAAAATACAGAAATTATGTTCTTCTAAATATTAGGCTACAAATGCCAGCATTATCCTGATTAAGTAGATTGAATTGGAATCCAGCAACATCTAGGAGGTCCAGTTCTCCATTCCTAACATAAGAGGTGTTGGGATGATCGGTATCTTCCAGTCTTATTCTACATGACTATAATCATGAGGGATACAAGACCAGTTAGATCAAACTAAAGGCTCATATTATTCAGCATATTTTTCTCACAATAGGTAATCAAATATTTCCAGGAAGCTCACCAACAAAGCAAATCATAATACCGATAAATCTATCTTGTTATATGGGTTTGTCAGCACTTTACTTCTTTTCCAATGACTCTGATTGCACTTTTAGTAGCATCCTATCCCCAAATTAGTGCATCGTAATAGAAGAAGTACATCCTTTTAATGTGTATCCTGAGTTTACCATCAAAGAATTTTATTGGATGGCAATGAGAACAAGGTGTGGAGAAGGAAATGGGAGCTCAGGAAAGGGAAGGAAAGTATTTATACCATCCTATACATCATGCATAGATTTGTTAAGAGTTGGGAGTGCAAAATCAGCCATAGAGAATTATGTAACATGATCATGACTTGTGCTCCAATCCTTCTTCAGCACATCAGCCATTACAATCTCTCCTATTTATCTTTTATCAGCTTGGATTAATTTGAAATCTTTCTAGGTTATGCTGGTAGCTTCCATGGTTTCCATCAGACAGACATTTATAAGGCAAGTTAGAAGTTCTTTCACAATCTCAGTTCTGTGGAAGCCACAAACATTATTTGTTATAACTTTACAATCAGTATTTCATTTCTTTGGCAATCTTTGAAGATAAATTATGAATCAGAACATTGAAATGTCTGGGGGAGAAAACAATACTGAATATGAAAAAGTTAACATACAGTATGGAAATATTTGGTTGCATGTAGACCCAGAATATGTGGTGAAGATTAGCTGCAGCTACTGAATGTCAGATGAAATAAAGCTGTGTTTTTAGAAGTATAATTTGCATATTTATTAGATTCCAAACTTGAGTTTCCAGCCCAAACCAGGTACTTGGATGTCTGCCTGTAAATTACAGTGTGGGATGTGGGATACTAAGACTATTATTGCCAGTACAATACTCAGACAGAAAAGCTTGTGTTGATGAATCTTTCTTTTGTTGCATTGAAGGAATGGAATACAGATGGAATCTTAAAACTATTTTGTCCATTTTGCTCCAGATGTCTCTTGGCAGACTGAGATTTGAATTAGTTATAATGTATACTGGCTTGGAAGAATGCTGAAAATCCAGATGCATAAGGTCAGTGCGTATTCTGCAATGGCTCAGTAAGAGGTTACTCCATACATGCTTTTGGAACAGATCACTTTTAATGAATAAATCCATAATGGTGTAGTTAAGGGTTTTGTTGATCATCTTGCTACCAACATGCCTTTTTTCTGACACCAGATACAGTACGTACGTTTTCAATTCCCAATCATTCAGTAGACTGGAAGGATGTTCCTGGTGAGATCTTCATCTCTCTGGTAAACTTCACTGAAAGCATCAGATTCTTGGCTTGGGTAATTCTCAGAGTCCTCCGGTTCTTTCTTGTCACTGTTCCGCACAGCAGCTTCAAGGGCCTTTTGCCGGCGGTAGAAATGGGAGAACTTATTGAAGATGATAGTGATAGGCAGTGCGACAACCAAAATCCCACCCAGGATGCAACCAGAAGCTGCTAGCTTGCCGGCGACAGTCACTGGTACCACGTCCCCATAGCCTACAGTTGTCATGCTAACTGTCCCCCACCACCAGCAAGCGGGAATAGTGTCAAAGCCAACTTCTTCCTCCTTTTCTGCAGTGTAGGCTATTCCAGAGAAAACAGACACCCCAACAGCCAAGTATAGGAGAAGAATTCCCACTTCTCTGTAGCTATGCTGAAAAAGAAAAGATAAAAAAGAAAAGAATATGGAGGTAGGTAGTTAAGATCAATAACTAAAACTAGTATGAAAAGAGGCCTCATTGTTTCAATACTGGGTTGTCTACACTTTTGAGTTTTATCTCTTACTGTTTCTATAATATTAGACCACAGTTGACTAAGATCATGATTGAAACTTAGAACAGAAAAATATTTTGCCTTCGCACTTTTCCAATGATCTCTTTCATAAAAAAAAATAGCACGAAACAAAAGTACTTTAACACCAGCATTATTTATCAATTTTCTTTCAATGGTATGTGCATAAGAACATCTGGATTAATGCCCTCCAGATGCTTGGACTGTGATTCCTATTACTCTCAGCCAACGATCCATGCTGAAAACAATGGAGGTTGTACTCCAACATATTTGTATTGGGCATAGCTAGTGTTCATTTATTGTGGCGGGCAACATTATTCAAGAGTTTGAGGAACAGATTACTTGCAGGTAGACTCTAAAATGTCAGCATTCAAAATAGAGACACTCCTTCAGTGAATTGCATTAACAAAAGGAAGCCAGGAGATCTTGCCTATATCGTCAATTCTGTTGCCATACCACCAACGTGTCAGAGCCAAAATTGAGGGGTAGGGGAAACAGATAAATTACAATTGACTCACATTGTCTTTGCAAGGAACAATGGCATACAAAATAAGGTTTAAGCACCTTCTCACCATGTGTGACATATACTTACCACTTCATCTCATATAAATATTTTCCTTAGTAGTATGTGTAGTTCCATCTTTACAATGTGACTACAAAAACATACTTAAAATTATTTATTAAATTCTTCCTTGAGTACTTCCCATATAAACATAAGTATACAACAGAGCTTCAGCATGTGATATCACTGTTACACAAACTGCACTGCTTGCCAGCTTTCAGAACCCATTAAATTGGGGGTGGCTGATGGGTTAGAGGGGATTCTCACCCCCAGGCTCCATCATCTTGGTTTTTAATTTTGATTTTTAAATTTTTGTTGTATTTTTTTGCACTTTATAACTTTTATTATATTGTAAACTGCCCAGAGTCACTGTATTAGTGAGATGGGTGACACAGAAATCCAATAAATAAACCACAAAGATCAAAGGTCAGTGATATCCAGACAGAAGTTACTTTCTATACTCTATCCATTCCTATTACTTTCAGCCCTGAAGAGCTGAGTTGTAATATAAACACCGTTTTTTTCACACAGTTGCAAGTTTTATAATGGTAATATTTGAAATTATTTGCAGTGCGTGAGGGTGGCTGAGATTTTTATAGTTTAGGTTGTTCATCACTGCTGCTCTTTGCTTTGAAGATTTACTTGGGAGTAACCTTCAACAAATTCATTTGGTCTTACTTTTGATTAGATATGTATAGGAGTGTGCTATAATTCTCACTTATTTAAATGGAATTCACTCATTCTAACTGAATGGAGGATGGAGACCCATCTGCTCCCTACTGCACCACTTGATATATTCTTCTCAAGCAAGGCAACTTTCTAGATCAATGACCTTTTTAGCATCTCTTAGAATATAAAACAAAGTATTTTTCTGTGCAACATTTCTGGGACGAATGCAAACTCTCCAGATAAGAGAACTTATTAATGCTTTGGTGCTCCTTTGGTTCTCAAGGACAGAAGGACAGAATGTGGTGATGGCAATAATCACTCTAATATCTGCTTTTAAGGATAAAGGTTGTTACTGAACTCAAGACTGATGCCATCAGTCATATCTCAGTTTGTATTGAGTCAAGATCTGCATCTGGAGGCAGAAAGTCAGATGTCTTAGTGGCAAATAAATATCTTTCATTAGCCTATTTTATAGGTTTAAAGCAGACATATAAAACGGGGATGTCTACTCAGTGCCTTCAGAATGCAATATGATCCCTACACAGCTGCAAGTAAAATCAAGACATGTACTGATTTCAGATTTAGCATCTATAGTTTTACAAGGGATAAATAACTGAGGAACAAATGTGTTTCTGTTGTCCCCTTCCATGGCCTTCCCCTTTTCCTGGATCAAATCTAGCAATCTTTCTCCTGGTCTATCCCTTTTATGCAATGTGATTGAATATCCAGAGCCAGTTCTCAGGACACGGGATCAGAAGCAGCAGCCCTTCCAGGTCCTGAGCCAGACAGAGGTATCAAGCTTCTTTAGTTGCTATGGTCCCAAACAAAAAATTATTTATCACAATTGTGCTGTCATTGGAGATTCCTTTCTTTGTTGTTGACAAGTAGTCCGTCTTCTGCCTTCCTTGCTTTCCCTGTAGCATAAAAATCACAACCACCATCAAAGCATGTGATTAGGGAAGATAGAAGAAGCTTTTTAGAAGAAAGCTGCAATTATCCTGGCAAACCACTCTCATGAGCCCTTCAGCTCCAGGCTTCAATCTTAACAGGGTTTTAAGAGTCACAATCTTAATTTGCTTTTTTATTTACATACAGGCATTTCCTTTAGCATATGTATAAGAAATCCAGGCTCAGAGCTGATTGTATTTGTAACTTGCAAGACCTATTTGGACAAAAACCTGCTATTTGTCCAAAACAGATACCAAACTATAATTATCCTGAGGTCCAGCAGGAAGATTGAGACAAGCTGTTGCTGGAAGTGAGGCTGTTATAACCAAGGCCATTGACAAAAGATGCCAAGATGATCAATCAATGTTAGGCAGGCATGGTAGGTGGGAAATGGAAATTCCTTTTCAAAAATATACAAGGAGCCCAGCAGATGCAGTAGATAGGCTCAATTCAGAGCAGAACAAGGACCGTCAGAGCTGGCTATTTATAGGCATGGCACAAGTGACAAATAGAAAGAGACAACACAGTACAGTCAGACAGAAAATGAAGCTGCCAAAGAAAACATGAGACATGATAGCAGTGTTCTAATATCTCAGGGGTTGCCACAAAGAAGAGGGCAAAGCACCTGAGGGTAGAACAAGAAGCAATGGGTGGAAACTAATCAAGGAGAGAAGCAACTTAGAACTAAGAAGAAACTTCCTGACAAGTTAGAACAATTAATCAGTGGAACAACTTGCCTCCAGAAGTTGTGAATGATCCAACGCTGGAAATTTTTAAGAAGATGTTGGATAACTATTTGTCTGAAGTGGTGTAGGGTTTCCTGCCTGGGCAGGGGGTTGGACTAGAAGACCTCCAAGGTCCCTTCCAACTCTGTTATTCTATTCTATTCTATTCTATTCTATTCTATTCTATTCTATTCTATTCTATTCTATTCTATTCTATTCTATTCTATTCTATTCTATTCTAAAACCACAGCCTATAGACAGCCTAGGCAGTTAAAATGTATTCATTAAAAGTATACGTAAGAAAGAAGCAGAGAATATGGTTAAACTGCAAGAAGGAAAAATAATGTAACTAGCTAAGGGCTAGGAAGTTTAGTGCTTTGAATAAAAAGAAAATGATGTGCACAAAGGAATTAGGCACAGACTGAAATGTGCAGTTTACACTTGAATAAAATGGATTGCAGGCCTCTGGATCAATAATACATTTCCCATTTTTTAGACAAGCCATAACATTTATGTTCATCCTCTCACTTCACTGGCTGCTTGAATCGAAGGGAAAGCAATAAACCAAAACATTCTTACAACATTAAGGCAGCAATAAGAAATGCACTGCCCAGGAAGCAGATGCCCCATGCATGCTGCATACGCTCTACTTTCTCTACCAGAAGCCTGTTTTGATCTCAATATAACTTGCCAGCAGCATCTCCAGCACTCCTGGTGTCTCTACTGAAACAGTTTGGATTATTTGATGAAGCCAAGCATAATATATTAATTAGAGTTAGCAATTTAACTCCCTTTGTTTCTTTATGAAGCCGTTTGTTAGTAAGGGAAGGAAGTGGGCTGCTCACTCCTAGCCAGTGGTGGGATTCAAGTAATTTAACAACTGGTTCTCTGCCCTAATGATTTCTTTCAACAACCAGTTTGTCAAATTGCTCACAAAGTTAACAACCGGTTCTCCCAAAGTGGTGCGAACTGGCTGAATCCCACTACTGCTCCTAGCCCTATAGAATCAAAACAAACCTAACAGCAAACCAAAGCTCTCCTCTTGGCCACCTACTACAGCTGGATCATATGCAAGTTATCAATGCCAAGATGATTGACTAGGTTGACTAATCAAGATTTTGTCTTACTTACTGCAGGAAGGAAAGCTTCCTTCAAATGAGCCATTGATCTGATTTGTACAGTGCCCTAGTCTATAATTTGTTTAACAAAGGTTTATTAAAACTGGACTGCTTAAGTTCATATTATAAGCAATATCACCAGCATGTTTGTCAGCAAAATGACTACATTCATACATAAAACTAAATTATAGTAAAAAAAACACCATAATTTTGCTCAGTGCTGGGTGTGAATTTAGTTACTGGAGAGAGAAAAGAAGAAAGCAAAGAGAGCATTTCTGTTGTTTGGGTACTTTAACAATATGTGACAGTGGTTTGGGCAACAAATTATTACTCAAACACCTACATCTGTTTCCTCTTTCTCATATACCTCATACTCTCTCTCATAATCGGTTCTTTTATCCAATGCCTCATATTTCACGAAACCTTTGACTTAAAACCTGTAATTCAGGGATAGGCAATACAATGTCTTTTGAGTTACAACTCCCATCAGCCTAGTTAACATGGTCAATGATTTCTGACAGCTGCCCTTCAAAGCATCTGGCAAGTCCTTGGCTGCTTACTTGAACTTTAGTTGTAAATAACAAATGAGATATTTAGCTACATTTATGTATGTTTATGTTAAATCTTAAGACTTAAACTAGTCATAATGCATTTTCCAAACCGTAAACATTACCTGGTTCTTAAAAGACAAGAAGATCACTCCAACCAGGTCCAGAAGAAGAGCCTTTTCTGCCCCCCCACCCCACTCTCTGGAATATTTTCCTAGCAGAGGTAAAATCTGGCCCCCGCATTCTTGGTCTCCTGGAACAGCCTAAAACTTGGCTATTTGGCCTGTTACATTAGAGCTGGTTGATAGGGTAGAGAGGAGTCTCATCCTCCAGACTGCCCATCATCTTGATTCTTAATTTTGAATCTTTTTATTCTAGTTTTAATTGTTTTAGCATCTTTAACTTTTATTAAACTGCCCAGAGCTGCTGCATTAGTGAGATGGGTAGCATAGAAATGTAATAAGCAAACATTTTTTTGCATATTACATTTTCCTGGGAAGGAAATTTAATAACTGGGATGTTACAATGAAGAGAAGACATTTCTCCTATTATCCTTAGCATCCTTTTCTCTTCTATTAACTTTCTTCCCCCAATATTTGAAATTTATATTGAAACCATCAATACTGATTATGTAAATACTGTATCCTGATTAGGGTTGGGATCAATGCATTGCACTCCTCTTGTTATGGCATCCTTTCTTATATGACTGTTTACTAAGTGTTCTATCCTCTTTAGGAAAATTAAAAAACACAAAGAAAAAGGTCTTAGTTAAAATATGAGGAAGTCTAGACTTAGTATTATTGATAACTTCATATTTATATCTGGGATATTTCTACTTACCCTTTCTTAATCTCCCAATAGTAGTTTGAATATAATTGATGAATTTAGTGATTTGCAGAGCTGAGTCCAAGGGGCAGAAATCTCTAATCTGCCCTAAGGAGCTGCAGGTCTCACAGCAACAAAATCCTCTGACTTCTAATCCAGGCAAAACAAATACAATAACTAATTTGTGTTGCTTTTCCACATCTACGCTCTTAATTCACATTATGTGCATTCCAGTGGTGGGTTGACCCTGGTTCGGATCGGTTCTATAGAACCGGTAGTAAAACCAGAGGGAGGCTCCGCCCACTGACCCTGATATCATCAGAACGCTTCTGTGCATGTGCAGAAGAGTGCGTGCGCGCATGAGCGAAGCAAGTGCGAGTGCGCGGCCCCATTGCAAACTGGTAGTAAAGGTAAGTAGAACCCACCCCTGGTGCATTCATATGATCATATGCCACTATATATGGTTAAATTATTTTTAAACCTGAATGGGGTAAGGAATTGTTATTGTTTTAAAAATGGATATACCACCCAGTTTGTGCGTGGGCCAGCCTGAATTTAAACTATCATGACATGTATTTCATTTTGTTTTAGTTATATGTAGGAAGTTGTCCCATAAATTTTGCACAACCCTTGTCGGCTCCTAAGCGATCTTCTCTAGTTCCTGAAGGACTGGATAGGGGAACAACTGGGAATACCAGGGCTGTCAGACTGAGAAATCCAATTAAAAAAATAAGCAATGGCAAATCACTTCCATAATCCTGCATGAAAAATGTACAGATATGTTCACTAGGAGCTGAGTTTGATTTAAGGGCTTTCTTATCCCAATCACAAACTGGTATTCACCCAGATTACTGCGTACATGGTGTGTTTGGTGTGAGATGCACAGTCATTTAAAGTATTTTGTTCTGCTTTCTTACTTCAAGACATGTAAAGCAGCTTACAGCTCTTGTAAATAAATAGAATCAAGGGAGACCCATCCTTCTTACTGACTTGAGTGGGAGAAAACTTCATTTTCTATTCAAAACCAGGATTAAAGAAGGAGAGAACATACATTTTCAGTGTTGCAGTTTATTGCAATTTTTAAAAAAAGATTAAAAGATGTTCTTTCTCTCATCTAGGCAGTTTCGTTAACTGATGAATGAGGATAATGGCTGAGAAGCAGACTGATAGGGAAAGACACTCAAATTTCCATACTATTAAAGGCCTCACCTCTAAATCAAACGAAGCAGAAACACTAATCACTTTCCATGAACATATACGGATCATGCATGATTTAAACACGAGGAGGCATGGCTTCCCATCTGCTTCTTTTCCCATTCATATCACGCTCTACATAGCCTATCAAACAGACATTAGGCTTGGGGATGTTGATTCCATCTGGTTGGTGATGAAAACCAACTATTGAAAAAAGTTAGTTTAATAAAATTTAACAGCCTCTTCACTGGGGGAAGTGAGTTGGTAAAGTTAGACCTGACTACCCTCCGCCTTCAAGAACAGCAATCAACATTTCTAGTTTACAACGGTTCATGACACTGTAATTGTAAGGTCCCTGAGAGCAGGGGTTCCCAGCCTCCAGGTTGCAGCCCACCTCTGGACCTTGAGTCCAGGTCACGGAAGCGGTGGGCAAGTGTGCCTGTGGACATCCCCACTTGCATGAACAGCGGGCGAGCGCACGTATGCACACACTCCATTTGCACAAGGGGCTGACATGCATGTCTGCCGCTCGTGCAAATGGAGCTACGAGTATGGGTGTGCTCGCCACTTGCATGGAACCATCCCCTTCCCCCCCCCCCAATCACCAGTCCACAAAGTTGAAAAGTTTGGGGAACTCTGCCCTAGAGAAGGAAAGATTGGCTTCCCCTCCCACATGGGGTTGGGGCTCGAACTGGCATTTAAAGGGGAAGCAGTGTATGCTGCTTGCTGTTTCACGTCCTGCTTCTATATTCTGTGGATGCATTTTGAAAATGGTGTTCCACTAAGCTTCTTGGATAGGAAGGCAATCAGAACTGCAGGTATATATGGTGAGAGAGAAAAATAACAAGAAACATATACATTAAACAAACAAAGAAACAAACAAACAAACAATAACTTTTCTGAAGGACCTGAAACCTTACAAGGACTTTTTGTTGAAAGAAGAAAAAAAATGTTATGATGATTTATGGGTTTGAGGATTAAAAAGATGTGGACAAGTTGGAAGTTCAAGGCATTTGTATAACATTCAAGGGAGAGGGAGAATTATAAAACTGTAATCCTCTGTTGAAGAGAAGATCAGAAGCCATTACATTTTGTACACTGGTTTTCTTTTCTTTTTTCTTTTCTGGCACCTTTTTCCTTCCTTCTTTTCCCTCTTTTATTTTTTTTCTTTAGATTTGACTTTAACTGTATGTAAAAATTTTAATAAGTAGAAAGAAAGAAAGAGAGAGAGAGAGAGAGAGAGAGAGAGAAAGGCAGAAAGAAAGGTAGAAAGGTAGAAAGAAAGAAAGAAAAGTAGAAAGAAAGAAGGAAAAAGAAGGAAAAAGAAAGAAAGAAAGAAAAAGAAAGAAAGAAGGAAAAGAATGAATTTCAGGTATATAATTGAATGAAAGAAATGGCAGTTCAGGTTATCAAGAGACTACATAAAGGAGAATATTTAGTGGGCATTGTTCAACAAATTGCACAAAGTGAACATAAATGTGAAATAGCATAAACTGATTTTTTTTCCTTCATCAAGTTTGGAGGCATCTCAGAGGCTAAGAGAGAGCTTGTGGAGTTGAAGTCAGAAGGAAGACATTCATAGTTACTATCTTCAGCTATTCTTTCCAGTTGTTATACCCCAGACTACAGCAATCCCTTGGGATTTTCTGGAATGCCAGCGTATTAGCCTTCTACACATATCTGGATTCTATACTAGCTAGAGCCTCTCTCAGAATTCATTAGCGTTCTTTGAAGCAGCTATGCCTTTTCTAGACTTACTGAACATTACAAGCAAAGCATAAAAATAAAGACAGCAAAACAAATTTCAGTCCCTTAAATCTGATGTGTGCCATAGGAGATCACCCTTCTCAGTCACCTGTTCTGACAAGCAGTCACGTGCACACATCAGCTGGCCCTGAAACTCCTGGTGCCAGATGGTGCTCTTGTAGGTTAGCCTTAGGCTGCCTGGCAGCAAGCCCACAAATAAATGAGCTACAATCAACCAAGCTGAACAAATAACGTAAGTTTTAGGAATCAAGATGGAAAGTTCAAGGTTTTTTCAATGCTGTCTGCTTTCCTCCTTCAAATCTTCTTTTTTTATGGTAAGGAAGCAAAAGCATGAACATAAACACAGCCAACTGCAGAGGACCACATTAGAAACATCTCACTGAATTCTGCAAGGTATAGGAGCTTAATATGTATAAATACTGCATTTAAAACAGGCCATGTTAACCCACATTCCATGCCAAGAGATTAATTTTGCCATTACATAAATCAAACAAAGAAACCTTTTGGAGGCCAGACAGAATACAGGAATATTTCACATTAATTCCATATATAGAGGCAAGGACAGATATAATTCTGTCTGTGAGCCTTGATAGTACAGTGGTTTAATGCACCCTGTTATTAACACAGCTGCCTGCAATTTCTGCTGGTTCGAATCTCTCCAAGGCTCAAGGTTGACTCAGCCTTCCATCCTTTCTAAGGTAGGTGAAATGAGGACGCAGTTTGTGGGGGCAATAAACTGACTTTGTATAAAATATACAAAAGAATGAAGGCTATTGCTTAACGTATTGTAAGCCGCCCTGAGTCTCTGGAGAAGGGCGGCATATAAATCAAATTAAAAAAAAAATTCTACAGATTCCTGTCCTGTCCTGTCCTGTCCTGTCCTGTCCTGTCCTGTCCTGTCCTGTCCTATCCTATCCTATCCTATCCTATCCTATCCTATCCTATTGCATTCCATTCTGTTTTGGGAAGTGTTGCAGTGAAGATGATGCTAGATAGATATAAACAAAACTGAAGTAGATGTTGAGAATAGGTGGGAATTATTGATAGGAACAAGGTTTACAAAATGGAAACAGAAGGTAGTTTTTTCTGTTTGGCAAGGAATATTGGATTTCCAACTCATTTGGGCTTTATAACTCTGCATGATAATTTGCCAGTAACTGCCAGCAAATTTGGAGAATGACATAGCAGCAAACTGATTGGAAAAGGTCAATCTAAATACCAATAGTAAAGAAGAGACTTGACAGAGTATGTAAATTATCATACAATACCTATAATTTCATGTGCTAGAAAAATAATGCTCCGGATCATCCAACACAGCCCTACATGAAAAAAGAGAAACCGAGCATTTGAGCTGGATTTAGAAAAAGCCAAGGAAGATGAGACATTATTGCTGATTCATGCTGTATATTGTAATTGAGAAAGCCATCACCATGTGCTTAGAAAAATGAGAATCTCAGGAAATCTTATTGTGCTCATGAGAAACCTACATAGAAATCAGGAAGTCACAGTATAGACAACACATGGCAAAACAGACTGGCTTCAAGGTGACAAAGGAGTGGTACAGGGCTGTATACTTTCTCCATTTTATTCAATCTGTATGGTATATATTAAGGGAAGATGGATTGAAAGAAGAGGAGTAACTTCAATAACTTGTGCTATGCTAATGACAGTAAAAGCTGAAAGTCCAAAGGATCTACGAAGTCTATCAATAAAAGTCAAAAAGCAAAGTGAAAAATATGGTTAACAATATATATAAAGAAAATTACCTGGTACTACAACCAGTTTTCGAACTGATAATGAAGATTAGCCATCAGAAAATATACTACAGAGTAGCAGAGCAACTATGAAGGCCTTGAAAAAGATACTCAGGTGATGTGATAAGTCTATACCTACAAAGATCAGAATAAGGCAGGCAATGATATTCCCTGTGGCACTCTATGGAAGGGAAAGAATTGGATTTTGAAGAAGCAGGATAGAAGGAGTATTGATGTTATTGAACTTTGGTGTTGAAAAAGGCTTCCGGGAATATTGTGGACAGCTAAGAAAACAAACAAATGAATCATCAAAACAATCAATCCAGAGTTCTCACTGAAGGCACAAAGGACCAGGCTCAAATTATTATACTTTGGAAAATTAGCAAAAGTCAAGTTAATTCTGGGAAAAGTGAAAAGAAAAAGAAGAGGATGATCAGCAACAAGATGGGTAGACTCAAAGTGGCCATGGCTGCAGCATTGGAAGACCTCAAAGACCAGGTGAGGGCCAGATCAATTATGGAGAATATGTGGTCACTAAGAGTCAACATGATTTGATGAGACATAATCACACAATAATCCATCATTGTAATTGAGCTTTAAAAAGTTCAAAAGCATGAGTAATTTTACCAGGTTGAAGACAGATACAAATGTAAGATTGAAACAGGACAAAGGTGCTTTTGACTACTCTTTTGATTATTTTTTTCCTTAGAAATATGAAATAAAAATAAATGAGCTAAAGCTCATTTACCTTCAAGGTAGCTCCTAAAGACCTCAGGCCTGTTGAATGCCTTGCCAGCTTCAGCACTCGGAATATTCTCATAAGACGAAACACTTGCACCACCTTACCCAAATTTCCCAGTTCTGAATCTGTCTTCGTGGTCACATCTACCCAGAGGGTGAAGTAGAAAGGCAACACTGAGATAATGTCAATCAGATTGAGGGGATGCTTGAAAAATTTCCTCAAGTTTGGAGCCAAAAGCAAGCGGGCAGTAACTTCAAATGTGAACCAGGAGATGCAGAAATACTCCAAGTTTTGCAACACAGAGTCATCCTTCAACTTGCCCTCCTCGTCAAGCTGCTGGTACTCTGGCATGCTGTGAATACACATGGTAGCTATGGAAACTAGCACAACACTGATAGACAGAAAGCTGAAGAGTTTGCTTGGGATGGAGTATCCTGGATTTTCCATGGTGAGCCAAAGGCGCTTGCGCAGATTGCCACAGCGGAGCGTACTGTAGCGAAGCAGGTCATGATTGAAATCTAAGATCTCATCTGGGGATGTATCCACACTGCTAACTTCACTTTCCTCATCCCAGTTGTGATGATGTCTCTCCAGTTTCCTTTCATGATAGCGATAGCTGCAGCAGGAATCCAGAAAGAATTCATTAATGCCCCAGTATTCTATCTCTTGGCAAAAGGAGAAGACACATAGTTCCTCCATAACATGTAGCTTGCCAGTCTGGTAAAAATGGAGCACGTATAGGAAGAAGCCAGGATTCCGATCAAAGTAAAATTCCCTGGCACTCACATCATAATCATCACACAGCTGTAGGATGGACTCTTCAGAGTCACAGGAAAGCAAGCGTCCAAGCCGAGTGTCAGGAAATTTGGAGAGGGCACTAGAACTGAGTCTCCTTCTCAAGCCCCCAACATTGATATTGATGATCTCATCCTCAAAATCAGAATCCCAATAGTTTAATCTCCTGTTGGCCATGATCAGTAGAGATGGGGCTAATTTGGCCTGCAGAAAACGCTGAAACAGAAAGAAAAGAGAAAATTCTTTGCTTAAGCTAACTGGCAAAAAAAATCAATTATCCAAAACATCTAAAGATAGTTTTGTGCCTGAGAATCCTCTAGCTGTTTAGACTATCTAAGATTTGTTATAACAAACAAAGGTAATAAGTTCTACAGCTAGGAGTGTGCACATGCTTTGATCATATAGTTTAGAAAGAACCCCAATACACTTTTCAATTAAAGATTTTTTTTTTAAATCCAGAACAAAGCTGACATTTGAAATCTGTGTTTTTCATGGAACTGCCAACAGTTTTTTTTCTACATAAAAACAGAAGGGAGGATGATTGTAATGGAAAAACAGAAGGCACTTCTTAATTCCACTACCTTGCTGCAACTTCTTTCACTTTGAGGAGATCTATCTATAATCACAGGGAATAAAATATATATGTCTCTGTTTTCTCAATGGAATTACAGCAAAAAGTGATGGATAGAGAAGAATTATAAATATCCATCTGTTTTTGCCAGAATGTGACTCAGGTGCAAAATGCTGATAAACCTCACTTGAAGGTTTTCATATTGAGGACCAGAAAAAGCTACCTTATACAGTCAGATTCTAGGTAATCTAGGCCACAATTTTTGCCACGTAGCAGTAGTGGCTCTCTCCAGAATTCGAGGCAGGAATTCTGCCTAATCCACTTGGAAACATCATGGATGAAACCTGGGACTTTCTACATGCCAAAAGGATGCTATTGGATCAACAGCCTACTAATAGGTTTGGTTTTTATTTCTACAACTGGCTTCTTATTCCTTTAAAACTTCAACTAATTGTTCAATATTGCAAGGATAAGATGCTGTCTGAGAAAATTAAAACCAAAACCCTGTGAGGATCATAGAAAGAAGCTTCAGGTGTCTTTAGAACCTGCTCACGCATGTCAGATAGCACGGTCCAAGACACAGTTCACAAAAATAAACATTCAGCTGATTCAACTAGCTAACACCCAACAATTTTGCCCAAGATGGAAAGTCAAGGAAACTGACTGCATGTTTAGCTTTAAACTAAATTATTGATGATTGCAGATCTGGATGAATGTAGGTTTTAGTTCATATCAAGCATGCTACCTTCATCAATGGGTGAAACTCTATGTCAGGGTTGTCACACTCCCATCCCGCGGGCCGGCTATGCCCACGCCCCGTTTAGCAAAGGGGAAAAAAATCCCAATACATCATGTGATGCTGCTGTGACGCCGTGAGTTTGACACCCCTGCTCTATGAAAATAATGCAAACGAACAGATCAAAATGGAATTGTACATCCCACAAACTCTAGCTCTGTATCTACATCCGAAGATCCTAGATATCAATTTTTTCAGCAGAGTAGGTGGCAGAACTTCTACAACAGGCCAAGGATTCACCTTTGAATAAAACTAAACTTGTATTACCACACCATTTCCTACACTCAATTATCCTTTCCAATGGTTCTCAGCCAAGTTGTAGGTAGTAGAAAAGATCTTCTGTGATTTTACTTGTCTTGCACATTTTTAATGATACCTATAAGCAATATATAACAACTAGCACATATGTGCGAGGGGAACCTTTACCTTTACCTATAAGCAATATCTTAAAGGCAATCTGATTAATCAGATCCAGGTAATATAAGAAAAGAGGATAAATAAATATCTAGATGCTTTCACAGCGACATCCTTATCTAACTTAATGATCCCAGATTTGCTAAACTTGTTAACCATGTCAGTTGGGAGATGAACAGGAAAAGAAATTATATTTTTCAGAGGGTACCATGCTGAAGGATTTCACTTAAAATCCAGTTTATGATTAGGTGCCAGATAGATTTTTTTGGCCTGATTTTTCAAGGGTATGGTGTTTTCAAAGCAGACAAAAATAAATGAATAATCAGAGAATAGAATTAAAGAATAAAATATACTAAGGTTGTAAATGCTGCAAATAGGGGCATTAATTTATTGGGATAGATAGCATAAAGACAAAATCAAGCTGAACCAATAAAAGCTATTCCTAAAGAAAATTTAAAACTTGACAAAGTAAATAAATCAATCTTAACCAAATGCTAAAAAATAATAATAATGAGAATGTCTGGAAAAGTCTAAGAGCAAAACCACAGAAACCTGGCACCTGTATTTGCCCAAATGCTACCGCAATACCCCTAAGAATCAATTTACTTTATTCATATTTGTCTATAGTCTCCAACTTCCCCTCATCGAGTGGGAAATTCTACACAGGGACTGTATGTGTATCTGCTTGAATGTAGGAAAAAAAATGATATACAATCAGAAACTTTGGTTTAACAGGCTTTCTCTTCCAACTGGAAACACAGATATGCCAAAAAAAATAAAAAATAAAATGTCTGTAGCTGCACATAGTTCTCTAAACTAGCTACCTGTGATGGTTACCTTGTTTAGGTATGATACCTATGATACCTACAGTTGACTAAAAATCTCAGATCCATACCTTGATTTTCTGACCGGTTCATATAGGAAAAGCCAATCCTTCGGATACCTCAGGACTCCTCAATATTTTGCTAAATAAATAGCTCTTTTATTTGCAGGATGCTAATCCATGGAAGAATAAAAAGGCAAAATCTAAACACATTAGAAACTGAAATGTATGACTAGGGTTCCAACTATTTAAAAGAAATCACCAATTCTAGAGTTGGAAATGCTTCCAATTTTATCTTCAGCATGTTCCAGAATTATTTAGAATAGCCTTGGTGGCGCAGCGGACGAAAGTGCTGTTAAGTAGCACTTACCTGCCAGCTGCCTGCAATTACTGCGAGTTCAAATCTCACCAGGCTCAAGGTTGACTCAGCCTTCCATCCTTCCAAGGTAGGTAAAATGAGGACCCGGATTGTGGGGGCAATAAGCTGACTTTGTATAAAATAAGCTGACTAAAATAAGCTGACTTTGTATAAAAAAAGAACATCGCTTAGGGGGGGCCAAAAGCCCTACTAAGCAGCCCTACAAAAGTATGAAGGCTATTGCTTAACGCATTGTAAGCCGCCCTGAGTCTCCAGAGAAGGGCGGCATATAAATTGAATCAATCAATAAATAAATAAATAAATTTGTTCCAAATTCTATAGAATGCTTGTCTATTCCACTTCATAAGCCAGCCAGAATTGGTCTCGTTAGTGAGATGGGTGGCATATAAATGTAATAAATAAATAACATAAAAGTAGTGTCTCTTTAGTACATTATTAACATCAATGGCAGTCACGCATAAAAGTATTGTGGAAGATCTAAAGTTCTATCCCTGGTCTCTCCTGTCCACAAGGATCAAGTGGCTAGTAATGAGGAAAGATGCCAGCTGCAGATTTTAGAAAACTACAACTGACCAGACTAAATATATTACTGGGCTGATTGACAAATAACTTGACAACATCCTATCCTGAGATCTTGTCTCAGATTTCACGTTTCACAAAGCAACTCTTTTGTTTTGCATTGCATTATATGTTACAGCCACTTAACCTGGAAAAGTCAACTGAAATATTTTTGTAGCACTCATGAGCTACTCAAAACTGCCCAGCTAGGAAAATGCGCTCCAAGCAGATCCCAGACATCTCTTTAGAAGATGCTTATGAAATCCAGCTTGAATGATCCTGAACATTTTTAGACCAATTATTTGTTCATATAAACAAGTAAGGATTTACAAAAGAAGCTGGTGTGCAGGTCCTGCTAAGCCACCGGTTGTTTTAAACATGGATATAGAATAATCCCGAAGTAACAATATGGCTCAACATGAGCTGGAATCCTGGTATCATTTTGAACAAGATTACTATTGTTCTGAGTTCCATCCAGACAAATTTGAATGAAAAGTGTTCATTCAACTATTCTCCAACCCTGATTTTGTTTTGCAAACATACACAATACTCACTTATCATTGAACATCTTTGTGTGTATCTGTACATGGCATAATACAGTGGCATAATGCAGTTTAGTGCTTTTGAAACACAGCTACAGATACTAGGGGCTTGCTCCAATTCTCTGTGAAGTGTGTCAACTGAGATAAAATTGTTAATTATTAAACATCTGAGAGAATTCGTTCAGAAGAAAGCATAGGGATCCAGGTTATTTTCCTACTGAAATTTAACACAGACTTTCTCACCGTAATCAGTGCATGTCACTTCAAGTAACATGACAACATCCCAACAGCACTGAAAAAGATTATATGTATTTGGGCTTCACTGACTGATTTTTGTGAATTTCAAAATTATTCTGAATTTAGTCTAGTCTAGACAAAACAACATTCCGCTGCCTTTTGCAGATGAAATCTTATTGAAGAAGGTAATCTTCTTTGATTATTTTACAAACAGATAACTTCAGTAGGTCATTAATTTTTCCATGTGTAAGTTTAAAGGTTTGGATCTAAGCAAGCATAATGAGAGCAGATCTACTGAAACCAGCATGAATTCAGTTGAATCCAATGGACTACTGCACTTGTGAAACTCATCTTCAGTCACATTACCCCATGCCATGGTTTTAAAAAAATAATTAAATAAGTCACGGTAGGCTAGCTTATATGTATATATAACAACATACACCCTGATTTATAAATAACTATTTGAGATTTGTGCAACATGTAAAATGAAAGCCAAACAAGTCATGCTTAGTACAATGTGTGAACCAAGCCAAGATCTAGGTCTAAATGTTTTATTGACAGAAGTATCTTGTTAGTGTGCTATATAGTAATTTTATTAAAGATTATAATTACAACAGTAAAAGTTAGACTATGAAAGACAGAAGAATAAAGAGCAGAAGATGGAAAGAAGAAAAAATGAAATAGAAAGCAAATTAGGAATTTAGTAAAGAAAAAGAATATATATATAAAGAAGTGACTTCCCACTTTCATCATAAGTATAAACAGTTTTAGTAACTTATCACTTCCAATTAAAATATAACAATTTCTTCTTCCCATATCCCATCTCTTACCTGTAAACAAATCCATAAAGCATTGTCATTTCAATTCCGTTGTCAGCAAGTTTATTAACTATTGCCAGAAATAATAACTTACCTATTTTAACCTTAATCAGATAAATCAACTATATATTCCTTTATTTTATGTTTAACCATCTTAATCTTTAGTCCATTCAAATAATGTAATAGCTTGATTTTTCTTTTTCTTTTTGTCCTTTCTTGCAAGATTCTTCAAAACATCAACGAACCTCACTCTTTTGCTATTACAAACTTTTTTTAAAAAAAAAAGTTCTTAAACTTGTTAAAACATTACCTTACTAAGGAAACTCACCCGCTGTGAAATGTGTGGATCCAATTCTGCTCTTCACTCCACAGCAAATCAATCAACTCTTCATTCTATCAGCAGTCAACAGAGCTGATAATTGCTGTGGCATGAAGAGCAGGTAAAATGGGCTCTTTGGTTATTCCTCTCCAAACAGGGAGAGGACTTGAGATCTCCCATAAGTGTTGGAGTGATGCTGCCTTCAGTCCATTCCTTCCTCTAGAGAGAGGATCATTGGTTTGAAAGAAGGGTACCGAGGCCATTTATGAGCAGCCTTCTCTCAACAGAGGGGAAGGAATATGACACCACCTTTCTCTAGTCTGCAACGCAGCCCTTGCAGTGGTTCCAAGAAGATTTCACAACCAGTTGCACTCTGATTCAGGTGACCCTGAAGGCAAAGGTAAACCCTCAAGTGGCCTCAAGAGCTCTCAAGGAGAGCGCTAACAACTAGATGACTGCAAAGAAATCCTTCTATCTCCCCACCATCCAGTCTCAACTGTCAGAACCAGGGGTGAAATGCTCTGAAATCTGCTACCGGTTCGCTTCACTACCTGTTCGCTTTGTGCACGCATGCACAGTGCACGCCAAACACATGCTTTGTGGGCAGGCTTACCGCAGGTACTACCACGCAGCGTTGAAAAAGGAGGACTAAGAAGTCTTTTCTGAGTCTGCAAAGATAAGTAGAACAGTGAGGGGGGGGAACAGCTGTGCCGCGTGATTTAGATTTCCTAGAAATCAGGATTTCCTGCTTTCTAGCGAATATAAATCGAATGGCACAGCTGATCGTCGGAAATACTGGTTCGCCTGAACCGGTAACATTTTTTTTACTACCGGTTCATTTGAACCGGTAGCATTTATTACTATTGGTGTGGGCAAACTGGTCCAAACCGGTAACATTTCACCTCTGGTCAGTATTTTTCCATTCCTCCCGCCCCTCTCCCCTGCCATCACAACTGATGAAGCTTCTTGGATGAGAAGCAAAATGTTTTGTTCTTCTTCCTCAGGGAAAAAGCAGGCCAGTTGCCTTTTGAGGAAAAAAAAATGCCTTTGAGACTTCCTCTGGAAGCCACATCTAGATAGCTTTCAATATTCTCTATGGGAATAAAACTGATCTTTTCATAATTTTTTTTAGACTTAGGAGCATATATATTTTTTATTTTATCAGTCTTTTCCCTTCTTTCATTACAGAAATCAGGATGGAATAGTAAAAATTCCAAATTGACATAATTCAATATTGCTGTTTGTTACAATTAAATACATATATGTAGGAAAACAACTAAAATGTGTAGATTATGTGTACCTTCATTTTTTTTTAATTAATTCCCTGGGTCCAGTCCTGACTCTAACCCTTATTGTATGTTTCAGGTATTGACCATTTGCAAAATAAACTGCAGTACTGTGGACAGTAGAATCCCCATGTTTTCATATTAGAAATCAAGGATCTCTACAACATTTTAGGAATATTCTGAAATTAACACAATATTCAGACCTGGTGCATGCAGGATTTGTCATCAAATCTTTATTAATGCTTTTCCCTCCCTTCCAGCACACACACTAACGAAAGTTATTGCAGCAATTTCTCTGAAAGACCATTTTTGTTATTGATTTTTTCCCGTGGCTTTACAAGAGTCGTCATGGTTGTAGTATTAATAAGAAAGAAAATAAATAAATAAAACTGAAATACATACAATGGGAAGAAAAAGATCCCATTAAATGAGATTCAGTTCCGAAGACTTAAAAATAGTTGTTTTTTAATACGGATATTTCCGGAAGAGGAGAACAACTCAACTGCAGTATATGCAAAAGTGATTCTTATTTAAGCAAACATTAATCCAGCCACTTTGAGAAAACAATTGGAATGTCAAGTTTATAAGTGCTGCAATTTGTCTATAAGACTAACACACGATTAAATCCAAAATTACATATTTTTACCTCCTCTATCCCTGAGTCTTCCTGACATTCCAGCACATTAAATTAGTTATCTGAGCTGTAATATCTAAAAATGACCATTTCTGTTTACTTTTTTAGGATCAGAAAGTATTTATACACTGCCGTCCATCAATTCAGAATTTCTGCAGTCCAAGTTTAACCAAAAGCCGGATCTCCAGGGCCTGAATTGGCTGAGTTGTTTCAGATGCGGAAAGGAAAAAGATGATGAGGGCTGAGAAAGGATGGAATGAAAATGACATGTGATTGTATTTGCTCATGGAACCATCTTATCATTTCTCAGAAAAACATCCTTGGGCCAAAGACAGGGAGCATATCACTCTGCAAACTTGTAGAAGAAAATCCAGTTTTTAATTCTATTTCATGATGGCTTCCACAACTCTTTATTATTTGCAAGAGTGGGTATCTAATCTTGTAAAGTTCCCCCAAAAGGCATGGAACTGATTGGATCCTAAGCTATTTGCTCCCCCTTATACTTCTTCGCAATACTCCAAATAACAAATAAATGTAGAACAGTTGGAAAATTGGCCTAAATTAATTTATTTCCATTTCATTTACAATGAAATGTAGTGTGTGTGTGTGTGTGTGTGTGTGTGAGCCTAGCAATTACAGTCGTAAGTCTTGATGGTCATTAAATGGGTCATCACATGACCAACTCAATTTTGCAACCTTTTTTGTGGCAGTGGTGGTTAAATGAACACAGTAATGACAGTGGTCATTAAGTGAATGCTATGGTTGTTAAGCAAGCCCATTGTCTGCAATGGGCCGGCTTGTCAGCGTTTCAACGCTGGCATAGAGAGCAGAGGAGAGCGAGGGATAAACTCTGAAATTTTTGCCTGCCAAATCCCTTTGAAGTGGGGTTGTCGTGGAAATGAGGGGAGGGGGCACATTCCTGGGAAATGACGAGAAAAGGAATCTGAAGAATGACTTGGAAGATAGCAAATGATAAGCAGAGATTTGGGGATCGGAAAGGGAGGGATTGGGGGGGGCAAAAGGTCAGTCTTGTCCACGTGGAGTCATGATCCGGTGGCTGTGCTCAATTAAAGAAAGATTTCCTTAAAGATTGGCAGTTTGGAAATTCATTTAATTTTGAGATAGCATCACAGTCTGACACGGCTTTTGCCAGATATCAGAAATAAACACCAGTTTC
Organism: Arizona elegans; assembly: GCA_022577455.1. NCBI lineage: Eukaryota > Metazoa > Chordata > Lepidosauria > Squamata > Colubridae > Arizona > Arizona elegans. Next base: position 182,729,774 of record JAKOOJ010000002.1, on the reverse strand, counting down.
TGGCAAAACCATCATAAATCACAATCACATGACTGAGGGGCACTGTAAACAGCTGCAAATATGACCAGTTGCCAAGCACCCAAAATGCGGTCACATGACTATGGGGGACGGGTGACACTGGAACTTAAGTAGCTTTGGGGAGAGGAGTATGTTGTAACTTTGAATAATCGCTAAGTGACCACTCGTAAATTGAGGTCTACCTGTCCTGTAAGCTTTGAGTTTGGAAATAAAGGCTAATTGAAAGAGATGCTTCAACTTTGGAAAAAAAACCCAATCATTTTAGGAAAAGATTTGTTTAAGACTCAACGAACTGACTAATCTTTCTTTCTTCTGAGAAAAAGAGAGACAGTATAGAGGATAGGAAAAACCACCTGGAGCCCAATAATTATCAATTTTCTGATCTACCATTTCTGTGTTTAAGGTTTATTCTCAAATTCTTAATGCATACTGTGTGCGTACATCAAATAAAATATTTCAACAACTCCAAAAGTTGAGTGTTTTACACGTTTTGTTTCAAAGTTCAAATGACCAACAAGAAAGCAAGACAGCACAGAGCAGGGTGGATAAAAATCAATGATTTTTTTTTAAAAAAAAAACAGTTTTTTTTTATTTAAATCGGATTTTTTTTATTTAAATCAGGTTTTTTTAATTTAAATCAGGTTTTTTTTATTTTTAACGAATTTATTTTAATAAAAAACTTTTGGGGTAAAAATCTATCGTAAGATAGTTTTCTATTTAAGAAACATAAATAATTTAGTTTATTCAGCATGAAACGGAGTTTAGTTATGTAGCATGAGGCTGTATATTCTGCAACACTGGGACTATCGGTGAGTCAACAGTAGGTCAAAGGAGTAGCAGAGATGACAGTTGCTCTTTAAAAATTATGATTTAAATCAAGTTGATTTAAATCAAGCCTTTTTACTAGTGATTTAAATCATGATTTAAATTGTGATTTAAATCAACTCGATTTAAATCAAATCCACCCTGGCACAGAGCATAGGTTATTGATTTGCTTATCATTTTTAAAAAGGCATTCTAGATTAGTAGTAGGAAATAATATTTTAAAAGTAAGTAAAAGCAAAATAAAGCAATGGCATATTACCACTGAATGATGAGACAGATCTTACTGACATCTGTAAGCTAGCTATCTAAAAAGTCTGTGGGGGGGGCATTTACAGAGGATTTCCATTTCCTAGACCTGTACCACACTTTTTAAAATGTCTTTTGTGTCCCTTTCTTTGTTGTAACAACTGGAGAGTGCAAAGAAACGTTTTTCATCCAGAAAAGTTTTCAAAGGGCTCACAGTATGGGAGATGATTGAAATTCTGATCCACAGGCTGCTTAGATTTTTAAAGGTCAAATCCAGCTCTATAAATTGAGCCTGGAATTACATCCCTGACTCTGGTTACCAATCACAATAATTTGATTTAACCAAGTGGTTCTGCTCAAAGCAATGATAGCCGCATTCTGGGCAAATTGAGGCCTCAGAACAGTCGTCAAGAACAGTTCCACATGAAATACATTACAGTGAACTATTGAGGAGATGATTACAGGTCAAACAAGAACTGGCTGTTTTGTTTGTGAAACCATGAGGATGAAGATAATGTTCTGGGCATGGCTAGTCTAGCGAAGAGAAGGACCAGGGGAGATATGATAGCAGTGTTCCAATATTTGAGGGGCTATCACAGAGAGGAGGGGGACAACCTATTTTCCAAAACCTGAAGGCCAGACAAGAATAATGGATGGAAACTGATCAAAGAGAGATTCAGCCTAAAAATACATAGGGAGAAATTTTCTGACAGTGAGAACAATCAACCAATGGAACAGCTTGCCTTCAGAAGTTGTGGGAGCTTCATCACTGGAAGCTTTGAAGAAGAGACCGGACTGCCATCTGTCAGAAATGGTGTAGGGTCTCCTTCTTGGGTGAGGGGTTGGACTAGATGACTTACAAGGTCCCTTCCAGCTTTGTTATTCTGTCTGCCTATTCTGTCACTATGATATCAAGGTCACAGTAGGCTTTGTACTGCACACTGAGGGTTACACTATTTTCAAGAGAGGGTCAGGGACTTTAGGACCTAATTATAGATGCCACCCAGGCTTAAAAGAGTAATTTTTTTGCCCCGGGTCCTCTAATCCTCGAAAATGCAAATGTTTTTGCTAATGCCTACTCTGCAGCTACAAGATGGTGCTAGTAGAGTACGAGTGATCCAAGGGCTACCTCTTTTTACATCTGGTTAAAGAAGACCAGGAGGACAAAACAGATGGAAAATTTCTTCCTTGCATTTCCATTTCATTCTCAAAGACAGATTAGGCTGCAATCAGACACCATCTGGTGCTCCAGATATTTTTTTGCATCTTTTACAACTACACCAGAGGTTTAAAACCTCTAGAACTTTTCTCCACCACCATAAACAGACAGAGATACTTCTCTTTTGAGGTAATAATCTTCATGTCCAATAAATTAAATTATTGCCTACAAAAGATTTAGATTGTATTAAATATACCAGCTATTGCAAATAAGTAGTCTTAAAGGCTAATATGGCTACTGCTCAGCTACAAAGCGTTGGCGCAACCGCCGACAAATCGTTTAGGATTTTCAAATAAGTAACCACAGAATCCATCATTTGATAAAAATGTTTGGGGTCGGAAGGATTTGGATCCCCTTCAGTTTCTTTTACTCCACGACTGAAAAAAGAATGTGAATAGAATGCGTTCTAGTTTCTGCTTTAGAACAGAAAATAAAGCAACTAAGTTAGAAAAGGTTGTGCATACCACATCTGGGCTGTATCATCATCATCATCATCATCATCATCATCATCATCATCACCACCATCATCCATCATTATCATTTATGAAGCTTGTATGCTGTCTGATTCTAAGCATTTCTAACAATCAAACAAAATAAATTGCAATAAAATCAATGGATAAATAAATGAGAATAAGGAGATACAAAAAAACCCTCCCTTTGCTTCCATCTTTCGTCATCCTAACATTCACAGCACAGATAAAGTATTTGTATAAAAGGTATAGATTAAAAAGCACTCACCATCCATTCAACTTCTTCCCTCTCAGCCCCACACATAAACTGTACTCTCAACTTGCAACACTTCTCACCATTCTGACATCTATATTAATATTCTCTAGATGGTACTTTATAATCTCCATGGATGCTCTACCACCATTAGCATAGCAACCTTCATTCTTCCAAGAAGTCAAACTGTACAAGATGTTCTCCTGCTTCTGTTTAAGCACAAAAACGGAGCACGGGAACTCATACCTGAATCTATATGAAATCTGTTTATACATTTTTCTCTGGAGTGGTCTCTGTTGAATGTACAAAAAGACTGTCTGCTACATAGACCGTTTAGAAAAATAGTGTGGGTGGATGTAGAAGAGCACCCATATGAGGATAGATGCGTGAGGTTGGTTTTCTCTAGCCCTGGGCTTCCCCTTTTTTAATGGCAAATTCCATCACACGTTTGTGTGATGGCTGTGGGTAAGGGGCTCTGCAGCCTCACAGATCCAGAAAGAACCAAACTGGCAAAGATTGATCTAGATCAAAAGAAGATAAAGGTTCACATGGAATTTTGAGAGTCAGCTGTAAGCACTCTCACAAAATGGCTACTATGGTAATCATATATATAGTCAGTCACTGAAAATCCTTTCATCAGAAGATGAGGTGGTAAAATGGCTACCTACCACTTCTTCGAGCTTCTTTGGATTCTTTGGATTAACATCTTATCTTTGGGGTTTCCCTCTTGGGCACTTCCAAAAATAACCCTGGGCTGCAGCAATTCACTGGGTTTTTTATTCAAAGAATGTTTATGGGATTTATTTGACAGACAACAGAATGTAATAGAACGGAATGTTATCATAGTCAGTTGCCAGTACAAAAAGGAAAAAAAAAAGACAGCAAAATATTTGTATCCATATAGCTAAGTAAATGAATAAACTAAAAATAGCATAAAAATAGACATCCATTAAGTATTAATGTTCTGTATATTATTTACTGCTTTCAGTCCTTGATTAGATTTATGTAAAAAGTAAGAATAATGGAGTGGAGGAAGTAAATAACTTTATGGCATACAATATTAGAGTATGATGAATGAAGAGTTTTGCCTTGCTAATCCTGCTGAATTTTTTTAAAACTATAAAGTGCTTACACTTCTGTAGATTTTTGGAGCAAAATCTTGAACTTGTGACAAAGTAGTAGAGGCTTTATGTGAAGGTAAAATTCAGAGAACTAGCCTTTAAAACTTAAGTGGACACCTTATTCGTAGGAGTCTAGATTTCTTGCAAAAGGGAAGTGACAGACAAGTATTTCCAGTCAATGAGGAAGATGCTAGGGCCTATGGTTTTTTAAAAATCTATGTATTTATATATGTATATACACGTGGTGTCTTCAAATCAGTGTTGCCTCCTGGAAACTGTCTGGACAAATTCCTGTAATTTTTTTGGCAAAATTTTAGAAGTGATTTGGCATTGCTTCCTTCCCAGGGATAAAAAATTATGACTGGCCCAAGATTACCCAGCTGGTGGGACTAGAACTCATGGTCTCCTAGCCTCCTGGTTTTTAGTTGATGCCTTAACCACTACACCAACTGACTCTCTCTTTAAAGTGATCTAAAAACATTGAGGAAGCAAAGTGCCTGGAAACAACAAAGATGATGTCCTTGGGGACTTTGCTCCAGCCAAAAATCATGCTGTCTCTTTTTCATTTAGATTAATATAATAGCTGGGTCAACAGATTGTCTTCACTTGCCTTAATTGCAGGGCTCAGTTTGGCACCTGTGACTTCCAAGATTCCTAGGCAGCATGACCATCAATTCTCTGGAGGGTAATTTGTGGAGCTGCATTTCCATGTCCTTCTGGAGGACACCAGAGTGGGGAATGCTGTACAGTGAAGGTCATGGTTGAGTTAAGACTTGAACTTCTACCTTCTATGGCTACATTAAAATTCCATTTGTTGCATTGCTTCTCCAAACTCTGTCTTGAAAAAGGCATTTTGTGTGCTATGCCTCATAGCTAATTAGCATCAGATTTCCTCTGCATCAATTCTGATTTTGACATGTAGGGGTCACTGACGAAGAATGCCTTCTTTCCAAATAATCTACCCCTGTGGGAAATTGAGTCCTACAGAGGCTTTCAGTGACATTTGAATAAGACTGCCTGAAACGTAGCAACTGTCATTTTATATTTATATCCTACCTTTCCTTAAAAGCTCAAGAAATGGCTTATCTTTCACAACAGCCTTGCTGGTTATATTACACTGAAAAATCCTGCACAAGGATTTCCAGCAATATGGCTGAGGGAGATAGGAACCTGGATCCATTTATTTTGGTCCAGAACTTAGAATTTGCACAGTATGTGAAACATATTCTTTGAAACTCTGAATTTGTGTTTGCATATGTATGTATCTGTATCTAACCCACATTATTTGAACAGAGAAAACAGATTAATTTAACAGCAAGGAAAAAAAGTGTTGTGCAAATAAAAACATTTAGAATCCTGTTTTTCCCACCTGGCAATCAGTTACTGCATCTTCGTGACCAGTTAAAACCCAGAACCGGCTGCTATGTTTACAGAAGTGGAGAGCCAAAGGATTCTAGAACATCATTTGCCAGTTTCTGGATCTATAACATGACAGCCTGTCTTTTCTTTTGCACAATAAATCTTCTGCAGAATAGGCATGATGGTCTGCGCTGACTGGAGTTCACCCCCCACGTTCACATTCTCTCAGTCTGAATCTCCGTGATGCCTGACTTGATAGCTAGGCCTACACTTCCTACCCACATCCTCCTTAGCTATGCTGGAAAAGTTTCCCGGAGCTCTCACTCAAACTCCTGCTGGCCACAGCAACAACCTGCAGGTGTTTTGGAGGTCATATGTTTGAATACAAAATACTTACTTTCTAAAATCAAGCCCAAACATAGACAAAACAGCCCGTCCTGGAAAAGCTGCTCAATATGATTTGGAATATTTAGATTAATAACCCTGCATGTATACTGGGACACATAGGAATTGCTTATTTCCTGGAGTGTTTTACCTTGTTTTATTAACATTTGAATTCTTATGGGAATAATATCCTAATCTTCTTTATTATTCAGAATAAATCCTGGAGTAAAACACTGCAACTCAGTCAGGGCACAGCTTTTCCTGCTAATGCTGCTCCAATTCCCTGCTCTCCTGCCATTACATAAGGGGCCTCTCCTTGACAGTCCCTATCAGGACTACCGACAAACACTCTGCACACGCTCAAGGGCACTCTTCTTCAGCAAGAATCCTGCCGGTTAGCGGAAGGTGAGAACAGGAGAGACTGCTTGGACACTAGTGAATCAAAGGGCAAAAAAAAAAAAAAATGCCCCGGATTTCTAGAGAAGGAACTTCAGCCGAGCGTCTGGTTATAACTGAGTTTCGCGGGCGCCCGTTTCTTTCACAGCGAATGCCGCTTACCTCTAAGGCACGGCAGGTGCCTTCAGCCGCTGCGCCCCGGCCAAGGACTCCGGACGCAGCGTAGCGCGCACATACCGGGAGGCAGCAACAGCGTCGAACTCACCCCGCCAGAACCGCGCTTCGCCTGAGCCATGTGCGCCTTTTGGCTGGGAGGCGCCCGGTCTTTTCGCTCTTCTTCTCCCGGATCCAGACTGGAAGCGGATTTAGCGCCGCAGCAGCCCAGCGCCCTCTTCTTGATGCCGAAGGCGCCTGCCGCTCACTCTTTGCGCGGCTCCCGAATCACCTCCAGCCATCCCGGGGCTGGGAGTGGGGGGGAGGTAATCCCGCACGAGTGCTGGTGGTGCCGCCGCCGCCGCTCTCAAGCCGCTTCTGAAGATGTGAAGAGCCACGCCGCCGGAGAGACGGCTCCCTCTCGCAACCCCGTCCAGGCACCGTCGACAAATGTTCGCTTTGTTGCTCGCCAGAAAGAGGGAGGGAGAAGAGGAGGGAGACGAGGCGGCGGTGGCTTTTCTTCCTTTCCAAATCGGGGGAGGTTGCCGGATGGTGACTTTCTCTCTGGAACCCAGGGGGAGGACGGACCAAGCGCGTCGTCCCTGCCTCCGGGGGTCTCCAGTTCCTCCCGCGCATAAAGGCCATTCGGCCTTGAGGCAATTAATTACGCGCGTCGCTTGGCCTCCGAGCTGAGACAAAGACGCAGAAGAGGAGACGGAAAAGCCTCCGAGGAAACCTCGGCTGGATTTGGGTCTGGCCCAAGAAATCAAAGAGCGAAGAGAAAAGCAGTTTCTCTGGGTGCTGCTGAATAGTTAGTTGCAAGGCAGAGAAAGGTCAGTCGGGAGGGGGATACAGGTAGTCCTCGATTTACAACGGTTCATTTAATGACTGTTCAAAGTTACAAGGGCACTGAGAAAAAAAAAGTGACCGATGACCATTTTTTTCACACTTTACAACCACTGCTGGATTCTCGTGGTGGTCACAGGATCAAAATTCAGACGCTTGGCAACCGGTTCATATTTATGGGGGTTGCAGTGTCCTGGGGTTGTGTGATCACCTTTTGGTGACCTTCTGACAAGCAAAGTCAGCGGGGAAGCCAGAGTCGCTTAACAACTGTGTTATTAATTTAGCAACTGCAGTGATTCACTTAATGCATGGGGCAAGAAAAGTCGTAAAATGGGGCAAAACTCACTTAAATGTCTCGCTTAGCAACATAAATTTTGGGCTCATATCTATACCTGTAGTTTGTGAGCTATCCAACAGAGATGCAGAGCTAAATCGAGAGACACTTTCTCCTTCTCAGAAAGCAGAGGTGGGTTTCAGCAGGTTCTGACCCTGTTCTGGAGAACAGGTAGCAGAAATTTTGAGTAGTTTGGAGAACCGACAAATACCACCTCTGGTTGGCCCCAGAGTGGGGTGGGAATGGAGATTTTGCAATATCATTCCCCCAGGAGTGAGGAGGGAATGGAGATTTTGCAGCATCCTTCCCCTGGAGTGGGGTGGGAATGGAGATTTTGCAGTATCCTTCCCCTGCAATATCCACCAAGCCACACCACGCCCACCAAGCCACGCCCACAGAACTGGTAGTAAAAAAATTTGGATTTCACCACTGGCTTAAACCCACTTCTCCAAGGCCTTGCCCGTTGGGGATCATTGGATATGGGAGTCCAAGCAAAAAAGCGGCTTTCTGGCTAAAGAGTTATTGCCATGTTAACAGGGGCACTTTCGCTAGCATAATATCCTGCTTTTGTAGAACCTGACACGTGGGCATTTTTAAAATTTCACAGGAAGCATATGTGTTAGGATGCAGGGCCCAAGAGAAGATGAAACAATGACAGTACCCAGCCTGCTGTCCTTGCCAAACCTCTATGTAGATTGACCATTAAAATAGTCATATGCCAATTTAAAAAGATGCCTGCATACTATCTAAAACAGTAAATTGTGTGTCTAAAATTTTAGATTTTAAAATAGTTTTAACACTGCTTCCAGTCACAACATGTAGACTAGTGTATCCCTTTGCACAAAAGCTAGCCAGAGGCACAGGGAGCCCTTTTTCTCACAGTCCTTGATTTATGGCTCTGTTATTTTACAGTGTGGTCAACATGAGACATGGGACGTGCCCTCAAGGACTGGCATATTATGGGCTGGGTAACACAGCTCAAATAGTTTAATATCACACTCACTGTTATAATACTCTTTCCCTGATATGATCAGTAACCAGTTGAGATGGATTTGGAATACTTGGGCTGTCAAGCAAAATAATAAATGTTTTAGTTTTCTTGGATATAGCTCTCTTGGAGTAAGATCAAGGAGAGGAGGAGCTTTCAGAAGAGAGGGGAGATCCCAGTTGGCTTCGAGTATGAGATGAAACAAAAATTATTTCTTGTTTATGGTAATTAGGAATAGATGGGATTAGCAACAAGGAAGCCAAGATGTAAAAGCATATGTTATGTGGAACAAATAATGGGTACAGATTTCAGGGTTACTTTGCTCCAGGAAAAGGATGTTTTTAAATGAATTTTTCTAAAAAAGCTCACCAAGGATTGACGTCATTATCTGCATATTTTTCTGGGAAAGCATTTTTCTGAGAAAAGAGTCCTAAGCTCAATAGTATTTAGAGAAACAATCTCAGATTAAGGCATTTAAAAGAAAACCATCGAAAACCCATTTGTAGTGAACAAACAAATATGGCACTTGTATGGCTCAATAGAGACAGGACAGAGATTAGTTTCATGAGAGATGATTTAAATATCTCTTTAACTATATCTCTTGATATAGTTGTAAGCTTGTTGGTGTTGCTGAAATAAGTATTTCTGATCATTCTTTTTTATTTACATGGAATACAGAAAACTTCCATTTCCGCTTTCTGTGTAGGTAAAAACTATTTGCAGAAATAATCAACTGAGTGGTTCCTCGGTGTAACATCACTGTAGTGATTTGGAAGCATGTAGGAGTGTTACAGTTGGACAGTGCCCACTCTTTTTGAGAATATATTCTCCTTTGTAATTTACAGTGTTCTCTCATAAGGGCTAGAACGAAATACGTTCTCATCTTAAAGCTTGAAAGATTCAGTATTGTGGAAAGAAAAATTGGTATATATGGATCCTGTAGCTTTTTGAGCCCATAAAAGGTTCAACATCAAAACCCCCTAGCCATACCAAGAATTCTCTTCTCTTCTCTTCTCTTCTCTTCTCTTCTCTTCTCTTCTCTTCTCTTCTCTTCTCTTCTCTTCTCTTCTCTTCTCTTCTCTTCTCCTCTCCTCTCCTCTCCTCTCCTCTCCTCTCCTCTCCTCTCCTCTCCTCTCCTCTCCTCTCCTCTCCTCTCCTCTCCCTACTCCCCACTCCCCACTCCCCACACTCCATACTCCACTCCCCCCCTCTCACACACAAACACACCTCACTCCTGAAAGACTTTAAACTCTGTATTCCCATTCTCCCTACACAATTTTGGCTGTTGATACCCATCTTGGAAGCTTCCTTGAATATGTGATTAATAAAATGGCCAGGGATTGGGATCTGCTCAGCTTTTACTGGCCACGATGACTGCTGGGGCACTTCCATCCTCTCCAGTTGCAGGGCATTCCCCTCCACTGCCATTTTGCAGGTTTAAAAGAGTACTAAATAAATGCTTATAAACATTATGCTACCCAGAAGATAATATTAAACAGGGAAAGAGCTAACTTCTTAGCTACTTATTCCTAGTTCAGTCATCGTTAGGTATATTACAGATTTTTGCTGCTTCTGCTGAAAAGGGGTTTTGGCTGTATTTTCTATTGCTTATACTGTTTTATTATTTTATGTGCAAAGACTACAACTGCTAGTTAGAACAGTTCATGTCCTAGGGACTAGAATTACACAGCAGCAATCCTCATAGCTCTTTGAAATTACATAGGTCACACTTTGTGAGGGGTCCAATTTTGCCTACCCCATTCTATCTTTGGCATCTGCTGCCATGGGGCCATCTGTTTTTATTATGTTTTGGCCAGTAGCAATTGCATCCCCCCTCCCCCCCAGCTACTTCTGAGTACTTCCAACCAGAGGGTCAGATCAGTAGTTCTTGGTTACTTGATGCCAAGATTTCTCACTCAGCCTTTGGCAACATTGGTCATTGTGGAGATCACTATTGTAATTACACATGTGCTAAACACCATTGCACAGTTCTGAATATGGGTCAGCTATATCCGCCCATGTCTTCCATACTTGTCATTTGGCTGCCAGATATAAGGTCCAAACTGGAATCCTAGTTGCTAGCACCAGCATTCCTTTGTAACACCAGCAGGTCAGGTGCTTGTTTATTTCCTTCCTCTTGATGTTACCTTGAAAGATCATTCCATATTCATATGCAAGTTGGAAGCAACCACCTTCTCAATCATGTCCCTCCAAAGGCAGTGGTGCAATCCAATTTTTTTTACTACCAGTACTGTGGGCGTGGCTTGGTGGGCATGGGGTACCTTGATGGGCGTGCCTTGGTGGGCATGGCAGGGGAAGGATACTGCAAAATCCCCATTCCCTCCCCACCCTAGGGGAAGGATACTGCAAAATCTCCATTCCCACCCCATTCCAGGGGAAGGATACTGCAAAATCCCCATTCCCACCCCACTCTGGGGCCAGCCAAAGGTGGTATTTGCCGGTTCTCTGAACTGCTCAAAATTTCTGCTACTGGTTCTCCAGAACCTGTCAGAACCTGCTAGATTTCACCCCTGCCCAAAAGGGAGGATGGAGAATGTTGGAAAAAGCAGTTTATTTGGATCCCTTTCAGTTGGAATTCAGGCCTGGCTATGGGATAGAAGCAGCATTGCTGGCATTTTTCCTACGACCTCAAGCAAGGGCAGAATGAGGGTCATCCATGCCCTACTTGACCTCTCTGCAATCTTTGAAACCATCAGCCATGGTATCCCTCTGGATTGGCTCTGAGGATTGAGGATAGGTGGCATGATGTTCTACTGATTCTCGCCCTTCCTCCAGGGACAATTCTAGGTGGTGTTGATTGAGGAAGAGAAGTGCGGCACTTGGCCCCTACTGTGTGGGGTGCTGCAGATTTGGTGCTGTCTCCTCTCCTGTTTAATAACTACATGAACCTGTTGGGTGATTTCATCCATTGCCAGGGTTTGAGGTATCATCAGTGTGCTGATAATACCCAATTATATATCTTTGCCCCAGGAAAATTAAGTGATGCCATGATGCCTGCAGGCAGTGAGAGCCTGGATGAGGGAACAACAGGCTTCAGATGAACCCTGGCAAGTCTGAGTGGCTTTGGGTTTTGGGATCTTCTAGTTCTGAGGACTACACCATCTTTGATGCAAGAGGGGGTTGCACTGCCCCAGACATACCCAGTGCACAATCTGGGGGTTCTCCTGAATTATGACTCCTGCTCAAGGAGCAGTCGCAGTTGTGGTTGGAAGGGCTCCTGGATCCTTCATGTTGTGTACCAGTTGCACATGTTCCTGGATCAGGTGGTTCTGCTCACATCATTCATACCCTACTCACCTACACATTGGATTACTGTAATGTGGTCTACAAGGCGTTGTCTTTGAAGAGTATTCAGAAGCTTAAGATGCAGAATACAACTGTACTGACAGCTACAGTATGTGTGGTTCCAGAATGCCACATGCCCCACCTCTGCCCTGCAAATTGCATTCCAGGTTCAATTCAAGGTGCTGGTTTTAATTTTTAAAGCCCCTTCATGACATAGAATTGAACTATCTGAGGGACTGCCTCTCCCCCAATACCTCTACCTGTTCCATTAGATGTGGCATATCATGTTGGGCACACGTTGCATCTGTCAGCGCCTCCTTAATTCCCACCATACAACTTTGGAAAAAAACATTGCTTCTGTAAAGAATTGATTTTTCTTCAAATTCAGATTGCTGCATAGCCTTACATGCTGATCATGAACTTTAAAGTCTTGAATCTGAAGGAATAATAATTAATTTAGTTGAAGGACTGCCTGAATCCTAGTGGAGACTAATTTTTATATCATGTGGACATGATTTAATTGTATTTAAATTATTGGTACTCTCATTTTAAGTTTGGTATTTTCTTGGGAGAGCTTTTTTATCTTGAAATATGGTCTATAAATTGTTTAATTAAAAATTAAGTGCAACAGTCAGCTTTTCATGTTGTTCAGATGAAACTAGTTCCATAAAAAAATATACCAGACTGCAATACAATAAGGTAAATACAATAAGCACCAAGAAAAATGATAGCAGTTCTATGTTATGGAAATAAATGCCATAGGCACTGTATTGGAAGTTATGTCATATCTCTCCTTCGGCTATATTCATTAAATTATTCATTGTGCCTTTTAACTCTCCAGATTTAATCATTTTATTTTACAAATACCATAATTATCAATGTCTTATTATTGCATACATATTTGCATAAAAGTGACACATGCTGTTGTGACTCCGACCCCCAAGCCCGTCTTATCGGAGGGAGAAGACTCCGAAGGTGAAGGAGAGGAGTTGGCCAGGCCTCCCTCTCCAGGACCCTCCTCTCTGGCAATGCCTCAGGTGTCTCCCGAGGGAGAAGAAATTGGCCAGGAGCCAGGTATCTCCGAACAGTCGCAGTCGGACAGTGACAGAGATAAGTCTTGGTTGGATCCACGCCAGCGTCAGAGAGACAAGCGCACACAGCAGAAAAGGAGGCGTGCCAGAGATTAAGCTGAGTCATTGGACCACACCCCACAGGGGATAAAAGGGGGTGTGATGGCCATTCAGGCTCTGCGACGGACAAGACTAAACAACTAGCGACTCGCATTGTATCTCTGAAACTATGTTATCTGCCTGCCTTGGATTTAATACGGACTGGACTTGACAATTCTTTGACTTTGTGTATTTGTTTTGGTTTATCTGACGGAGGAGGAACACCTCCCTCTGTGAGTAAAGTTCTTGGCAAGCAGCTACTGGGTTGCTGCCAATCCTGTTATCGAAGGAATTTATTGTCTGCAAGTTTTATTTAACCCCTGGCTAACTGTTTGTGTGTGTGTATGAGACGGGGACAGAACACATGCATCTACTGTTTCCATCCATCCTTGCTTTTTGAGAGGTATGATCTTTAATTCAGAGTGATTTTCCTTTTGAACATATACATAAATAATACATAGACATAGACATATTTCTAGAAATATAACCAATACATGCAGTTGAATGCATACTTACCTGAGATAATGCCACTTGGAACAGCTGATTTACACATTGTGTTTACCCATGATTTGTTTAAACAAGTTTCTTGAGTAAGCCACTGTGATATGATTCATGATGGGATCAATCCATTCTGTGAGATTAATTTCTAAGTAAATCCACATGCCACACCACAAGATTGTATTATAACAGCTGCATTCATATAACTCTGAAGGTATATTAACCCTTTTTCTGGATATACACAACACATTAGATTAAATGAGGGAGCTAGGCTTGCTCAATTCATCAGCCCACAAAAAACAGTCTGAAGTAATCAAATGACACATTGTGCAAATTGCAGATTTTTACCTGGCCTATGGAAGCATGCTGTGTGAATCAATTGTGTGAATAGAAGAGAAAGAGAAGATTTTTAGAACCAGAAGCATCAGGAAAGGGGAAATGATGAAAGTAGCATTATACTGTTATGGCACATTTATTCCTTTCATATGTGTATTATGATATTGTACAAAAAGGGCAGAACTTCAGATTCTGGAAATCTCTTTTGGACATTTTGACAAAAAAAAAACACCAACAACCAACAACACCGTCTGATTCTGTGGATATCATTTGGATTTACTAGCAACTCACTACAACCATGAAGCAATATAATTTTTGTTATCTCCTCATCTGATTCTTTTTCTTCACCCCCCTTCTGTGGTCAGTGAGAAGGAATTATCTAAAGTAGCTCCTGGACTAGAGTAAGGGCTTCCTAGGGCGCATTAACTGAAGAATAAAATCAAGATCATGTGTTAATAATACCACTTTATAATGCCTTGGTAAGACCACATTTAGAATATTGCATCCAGTTTTGGTCGCCACGATATAAATAAGATGTCCAGACTCTAGAAAAGAGTGTAGAGAAGAGCAACAAAGATGATTAGGGGATTGGAGGCTAAAACATGAAGAACGGTTACAGGAATTGAGTATGTCTAGTCTGATGAAAAGAAAGGCTAGGGGTGACCTGATAGCAGTGTTCCAATATCTAAGCGGTTGCCATAAAGAAGAGGGAGTCAACCTATTCTCTAAAGCACCTGAGGGAAGGACAAGAAGCAATGGAAGGAAACTAATCAAAGAGAGAACCAACTAAAACTAAGGAGAAATTTAATGACAGAACAATTAATCAGTGGAATGGCTTTCCTCCAGAAACTGTAGGTGCTTCAACACTGAAGGTTTTTAAGAAGAGGTTGGACAATGATTTGTCTGAAATGGTAAGGTTTCCTGCTTGAGCAGGAGGTTGGACTAGAAGACTCCAAGATGCTTTCCAACTCTTGTTCTGTTATTCTGCTTTGGAAATAGGAAAATGTTATAGTTTCAGTCACCTGATAAGCCAACCCAAGCCCTTCATGGACCCCACAAATGTGTACAATGCTAAAAATGTGTACACAATGTGTACAATATTAAAAATGAAAACAGGACTGCTAGAAAAATTAGCTGTCAAATGAAATCTGTATCATTATATTACAGAATCATTTATAAAGTTCCTTCCTTTAAAAATAAAACAACTTCAACTGTTATAGAAATCCTGCAAACTTTTGTCATAATAGTTCTTAATAATTAAGTCTTGGTGGTGCAGCAGATTAAAATGCTGTTAGGTAACGCCAGCTGCCTGCAATTACTGCAAGTTCAAATCTCACCAGGCTCAAGGTTGACTCAGCCTTCCATCCTTCCGAGGTAGGTAAAATGAGGACCCGGATTATGGGGACAATAAACTGACTTTGTATAAAAAAGAACACTGCTTAGGTGGGGCCGAAAGCCCTACTAAGCAGGTATATACAAATGTATGAAGGCTATTGCTTAACGCATTGTAAGCCGCCCTGAGTCTCCGGAGAAGCACGGCATATAAATTGAACAAACAAACAAACAAACAAATAAATAAATAAATATTTGGAAGGAATTTTCACATTAGTTACCACTTCAGTGCAACTAATGTTTTGCATCAGCTATTTTTGTTAGTTATTCCTATAAATAAAATAGGCATTTATCCTTTCCTGTCCTCTCCATCATATCTAGTATTTTATATGATTTATACTAGGTTTCATTTTCCAATATTCATCTATAAAGCAATTTCCTTTCTCTTATTCTTAATTATTTATTTCATAAAAAACATTGATTTTTCTCTCCTTTTTCATTTCCTACTGAGTAACCCCTAATAATTTTCAATATCTTCTTTCAAATATTTCAGCCCCACAAGAACAGGTCAATTAAGGCATCTACGTCTTTCCCATCCTGATATTTTATGAGAGCTATTTTTTTTTTAATAATGAGAATTCTCTGGTAGTAGGCCAGAATTTTTGGAGCAAGGAGATATATGGAGTTTGGGGAACGCTTGATGAATAGCAACACAAAATGGCTACTGTTGTAATATGGCCAGTAACAAAACACTCACCAAAAGGCAAACTATACCCCATTACAATCCTAATAGAAACTTAATGAGGCACAGAGGTATTATTGTGAACATATAGTTAAAAAACTGGTGTTTTACAGCATGTTAACTGTATTCATTATTTTTATTAACATAATTATTTTAAGTTGTGTGGAAGAGAAAGACTGGTGGGCAACAGGTACCTGAAATTACATTGATGTATACAAATACTATATTGTCTAATCCTGTTCTAACCAGAAGAGCCAGCAACCTGAGCAACACTAGTCAGCTGGTGTAAGGTAATTCGCCCCCTCCCTGCAGCACACCAAGGGTAGGCAAGCAGGCGCTGAACAGAATGAACTAGCAATTTAGGCTGTCAGGACTGCGTTGTGTCTATTTCCCTGACATTGTATGCCATGTGCTAAATAAATAAATAAATGAAAGCTATTGTAAATAAGAAACACTTTGGCATCTACACTGGGGCTCCATTAAGATCATTAAGTCCAGGACCTAAAGTTTCTTAGTTACATCATTGTTGGCAACTGTAACATGATTAATATTTCAGGCTGATTTAAAGCACTGAACAGAAGAAGGCGATAAAGCGGTAACTTTCTACATATTAATTTTGAAAAGGTGTACCTTCTTGCAACCATTGCTTGTATTGGCAAAAATTTCCTTCTGTATTAATAAGTAACCTCTTCAAATGTCTGTCTGTCTGTCTGTCTGTCTCTCTCTCTCTCTCTCTTTCTCTCTCTCTCTCTCACTTCCTATCTATCTATCTATCTATCTATCTATCTATCTATCTATCTATCTATCTACAGCTTCCAGTCTGTCTGTCTGTCTGTCTGTCTGTCTGTCTGTCTGTCTGTCTATCTATCTATCTATCTATCTATCTATCTATCTATCTATCTATCTATCTAGAGCTTCCATTTTTACATCCTGAGCTGATTTAGCTTATCATGATTATTGGATTCTCTTAAAAAAAATATTTGCACCGGATAAAGGACCAGTCTGATGCAAAGGGATTCCATGTCACCTGAATCCAAACAAGAAAGATTTAGTAATATGCACTATTGCTCAGTGGACTCTAGCATCAGAATCAAGCGCGCCCCGGTCCCCATAGCCCTTCTCGCACCCTAGGCTGTTCAGACTCTCAGGGCCCGAGCCTTCGGCTGCTGTTGTGCAATGCCAGGTCCATGGTAAATAAAGCCCCCCTCATTTGCGATCTTATTCAGGAGGGGGGAGCAGACCTGGCAGATATTACGGAGACCTGGTTGGGCCATGAGGGGGGGGGGTTCCCCTCGTGAATATGTGCCCACCAGGTTTCCGAGCATTCCATCAGCCGAGAGCTCAGGGCAGGGGCGGGGGGGATGGTGGTTATTATAAAGGAAAGTCTTGATCAGAGGGAGACCATTGTTCCACAGATAGCCGGATGTGAGTCCCTTTTTGTGAAGTGGGGTCGTGGAGTACAGATGGGCTTGTTGATCACGTACCTGGCTCCCTGCCGCGTGGCAACGGCCCTGCTCAAGCTGCTCAACGTCATAGCTGAAGTGGCGGTTGGTACCCCCAGACTTCTAGTCATGGGGGATTTCAACCTGCCATCTGTCGGCGAAACGTCTGAGGTGGCTCGAGAGTTCATGGCTTCCATGATGGCCATGGACCTTACTCAGTTAATTCATGACCCTACTCACACGGGTGAACATACTCTGGACTTAGTTTTTGTCTCTGGTCAGTGGTTGAGTGGCCTTGATACAGGGGATATAGTCATCGAACCCTTGTCATGGTCTGACCACTCACTCCTTCGACTGGACTTTCTAACTGCTGCACCCTGCCGCAGGGAGGCGGGACCGACCAGGTGGTTCCTCCCCAGGCACCTGATGGACCCTGATAGGTTCCAGATGGAGCTTGGGCCATTTCCTGAGACTCTGGCTCATGACTCGGCTGAGGACCTGGTGCCCGCCTGGGATAGTGCGGCTGCCGGGGCCTTGGACCGTGTCGTGCCTTTGCGGCCTCTGACCCGGCACCAAACTCACCTAGCTCCTTGGTTCTCCGAGGAGCTTAGGGAGATGGAGCGCCAGAAAAGACGCCTGGAGAGTAGTTGGAGGACCAGCCGCTCCGAATCCGACTGAACACTGGTGAAGTCTCATATTAAGACCTACCTAGTGGCGATAAAAGCGGCGAAATCTAGCTATTTTGCCGCTCTTATCGCGTCATCAGATAATCGCCCGGCCGCCCTGTTTAGGGTGACCCGCTCCCTCCTCCATCTGGAAGTGCAGGATGACCCCTTGCAGGGCTGAGCTGAGGACTTTGTGCAGTATCTGTATGACAAAATCGCTCAGATTCAGGAAGGTCTGGCCTCTGACTGGGTATGTCCGGACGGGATGACTGAGGCAGGTCTTGAGAGTGTTATCTGGGGGGAGTTCGATCCTGTGGCTCCCGAGGACATGGACAGGGTCCTGGGACGGCTGAACGCGACCACATGTTTATTGGACCCGTGTCCTCCTGGTTGGTACTGGCTTCCCGGGAGGTGACACGAGGCTGGCTCCAGAAGATTGTTAACGCTTCTTTGAGTGAGGGGGTCCTGCTGGCTGCTTTGAAAGAAGCGGTTGTGAGGCCCCTCCTCAAGAAGCCCTCTCTGGAGGGCCAATGCGAGCCCTCTCCGTGGGGGCCAAGGATTCGCCCCCAATAGTCAGTGATGGCATCAACTGACTATATCGGGACGTCGGAAACCACAGCCACTCGGTCTTGGATGGGTTGAGCCTGAGCCTGTTCCTCCCCATCCAGATCCGTATGGCCTCCAGGCACTGGGACATCACTTCAAGGGCATCGTTGGGGTGATCCGGGGTGGAGACGTACAGCTGGGTGTCATCAGCGTACTGATGGTACTCCACCTCGAAACCACAGATGATCTCGCCCAGCGGCTTCACATAAATGTTGAACAGGAGAGGCGAGAGGACTGACCCTTGCAGCACCCCACATATGAGGGGCCTCGGGGTCGACCTCTGTCCCCCTGTCAACACAGACTGCGACTGGTCAGAGAGAAAGGAGGAGAACCACCACAACACAGTGCCTCCCATCCCTAACTCTTCCAACCGGTGCAGCATGATACCATGGTCGATGGTATCAAAAGCCGCTGAGAGATCTAACAGGACAAGGACAGAGGAGCACCCCCTGTCCCGAGCCCTCCAGAGATCATCAACCAACGCGACCAATGCCGTTTCCGTGCTGTACCCGGGCCTGAAGCCCGACTGGAACGGATCCAGATACGTCATTTCATCCAGGTGCTGGGGGAGCTGTTGCGCGACCACACTCTCAACAACCTTCGCCACGAAGCGAAGGTTGGAGACCGGACGATAATTTACCAACATTGCTGGGTCCAGGGAAGGCTTCTTGAGGAGAGGCCTCACCACCGCCTCTTTCAAGGCAGCGGGAAAGTCACCCTCACCCAGCGAAGTGTTTATAATCCCCTGGAGCCAGCCTTGTGTCACTTCCCAGGAAGCCAGTACTAACCAGGAAGGACACGGGTCCAATAAACAAGTGGTCACGTTCAGTCTACCCAGAATCCTGTCCACGTCCTCAGGGGTCACAGGATCAAACTCATCCCAGATAACATTCTCAAGACTTGCCCCTGTCTCTCCCCCTGAGACTACCCAGTCGGAGTCCAAATCTTCCCGAATCTGAGTGATTTTGTCATACAGATACTGAGCAAAATCCTCGGCTCTACGCTCCAAGGGGTCCTCCCGCGCTTCCTGATGGAGCAGGGAGCGGGTCACCCTAAAGAGGGCAGCCGGGCGATTATCTGATGACGCAATAAGAGCAGCAAAATAGCTACATTTCGCTGCTTTTATCGCCACTAAGTAATTCCTAATGTGGGATCTTACTAGTGTCCGATAGATTCAGAAAGACTGGCCCTCCAACTACTCTTTAGGCGTCTTTTCCGGCGCTTCAACTCCCTCAGCTCCTCGGTGAACCAAGGAGCCAGTTGAGATTGGCGCCGGGTCAGAGGCCACAAAGGCACGACCCGATCCAGAGCTCCAGCAGCCGCCCTATCCCAGGCGGCCACCAGGTCTCCAGTCGAGGCGTGTGCCAGAACCTCAGGAAATGGCCCAAGCTTAGAAGATCATTTGACGGCCGTGGCCAGGGGGGCTTTTTATCAGGTTCGCCTGATACACCAGTTGCGCCCCTTTCTAGATCGGGACTCCCTACGCACAGTCACTCAGGCACTCGTCACTTCCCACCTGGACTACTGCAACGCTCTCTACATGGGGCTCCCCCTGGGGTGCACCCGGAGGCTCCAGCTGGTCCAGAACGCGGCCGCACGGGGGATTATGGGGGCGACGAGGCACTCCCATGTGACACCTCTCCTGCGCAAGCTGCACTGGCTCCCGGTGGTTGTCCGGGTGCGCTTCAAGGTGTTGGTGACCACCTTTAAAGCGCTCCATGGCTTAGGGCTGGGGTACTTACGAGACTGCCTTCTGCCACCAATAGCCTCCCACCGGCCAGTACGCTCGCACAGAGTGGGCCTCCTCAGGGTGCCGTCCGCCAGACAATGTCGGCTGGCGACCCCCAGGGGGAGAGCCTTCTCTGTGGCAGCACCCACCCTCTGGAACAACCTCCCCCCAGAGAGACGTACAATAACAGACCTCCGGATTTTTCGTCGGGCCCTGAAAACCTATTTATTTCAACTAGCTGGGCTGGCTTGAGTTAAATTTTAAATTGATTTTAAATTGGGTTGTTTTAATTTACGGCCAAAATATTTAATTATTTTAAACTGTTTTTAAATTTTGTATGTTCTGTTTTTTACTTTGGCTGTTCACCGCCCTGAGTCCTATTTGGAGAAGGGCGGTATAGAAATGGAAACAAACAAACAAATAAATAAATAATGTGCCTTTGATTGAAGGGTAAAGTTTTACCATGTTTTCTTTGCCTGCCTTATGCAAAACATTAACAGGTACAACTAAATCCTGGTTGTTAACCGTGATGTGCAGAGGCCTTCCTCAGGAAGCTTCAACATTCAGTTTATTTATTTTAAACTTCAGAGGGAACTCTGAAGTTCTATTATGAGAGCAGGGAGATATCAAGGTTCTTCTTGCTTAGAAAAGTCACTGTATGCCTTTGGATCAGTCATCAACTCTCAAGCTATTTCACAGGGATATTGGAAGTGTAACAATGAAAAGAAAGGAGAAGCACATAGATCACCCACATCCTTGGAAGAACATCAGTATATACGTAGAAGCAATAAATAATCAAGGCCTCTACATTTACTGTATATGCTTTATGGTTTCCCTATCGTCACTTAAGGTCTCCTAGAAAGCCACTAATGCTCCATATAAACAGAGATGAATTTGGAATCACTTAATCTATCATGCTACATTTTTGATACGGAGTTTTCCTCACACCACATAATACTTCCTTGTTTTTGAATGACTTTGCCCATATTCCTGGCTTGGCAGGAGATTGCCGAATATCTGCCCTTAAAAATTACAGTGTTTTCAAAAGACTGTTTCTCTCTTCTCTGTTATCCCCATTGGGAATTGCTAGAGAGAAAATGAATACGGGGTTAAATCTTTCAGAAGCCCAAGAACACAAAGCTTTAAAGATCAGCCCATAAGACATAACTGCTAATTAAATGACTCTTGATTTTGATATTTGGAAAGCATAAAATGCCTCAGTGATTTTAACATTTTTCAATAAGCCTCAGCTTTGACTTGCAGTTTGCCTTCAATTAACTTTCTGCCTGACAATATGTTTTGAATACAGAATCAATTAGAGTCTGAGCATTTGTGGATATGCAAAGTAGGCCATGTACACTAGAAAAGGAGACCCAACAGGAAAGGCATATTGGCATGACACTGCTGCTTGGTTACTCAAAGACTGCCTATACTTTTGGCATAGCTGGATCACTGGAATAAATGTTAATTAATAGACAATCAAAGCCAGTCAGCAAGTGATAATGTCAGGGTTCCGACCAATAAAAGCAAGAGCCTCAAGCCACTTAGCAAGGAAAATCCAGTTGTTTATTAGGAGCGCCATGTTGGCACGAACTAAGTGAAACCAGCTCTGACTTCACCCAGTTTGTGCCTTGCCTCTGACCCTGTTTCCCCCTCCCCACAAGGTTTGTCACCAGTCACATTCCCCAATGAAGCAATTTTGCAGGTCGTAGAAGTCACTCCCTCCGGCCGTTGCGGGTCTCTGTGGAGATGGCCTTGACTTCGGGTGGCTAGGATGTGTTTTGTTTTGACCGGGGTGTGAATTCCTCGGTGCAGCTGCGAGGCGTGATTTCCCATCCCCCTGCCTATGGCAACTTGGGAGCAGGTCAGGAAAGCTTCGTGAGTTGACAGATAACTTATACCAGGAGAGGAGCTGAGGCACGTTAGGACTTTGATCTTGGGGGAATAACTGGTTTCTGGCTGTGGGGAATTGGTTGGCAAGAAGTTAGGAGTGGGTTACAGTAGTTATGATCTTCATCTAAAACTTAAACATTCTTTCTGATCAATTCTAAAAAAATCCCTTTTTGGTTATGTTGATTGGAAATTGTGGGAATAATATTTGTTTGTTTATTAGATATAATTGCCCCTAGCCATCTTGTCTAGGGGCAATTATAGTATTTCTAGGGGCAATTATACAAATCATCAAGTTGAAAATATTGAATTCTGAGGATGGGAAAAAGCTGGTAGGAAACAGATAAGGTTATTTCAAGGATACAGAATCTCTCACGAGAAGAAATAGATATTGTATTTTTTGGAGTATAAAATGCTCTGGACTATAAGATGCACCTACCTTTCTTTGGTAGGTGGGGGAGGCTACATTCAGTGTATAAGATGCACTCAAACTTTCATCCTCTTTTGTGGGGGAGGGGAGTGCGTCTTATAGTCCAAAAAATACGGTAATTGAAAGTAGGCTAAGGAGCTAGCAGGAAGAGACTTGTGGCTACTGGAGTCAGAGAAGGAGAAAAATGTTCCTAGCAAGCAAAAGTGGGATTAGGTAGTTTCAGACTGCTGAAGAGAAAAGAGATGTAGGTTACTGATAGGTTTAAACCAACAAATATGGATTAGTACAGAGGAAGGAAAATGGTGCAACATGAGATCAGTCTATTTATATGTTCAACTTGTATGCCGCCTTTCTCCGAAGACTCAAGACTCAAGGCATCTGTACCCAGTACAGATGCCACAACAGGGGAAGTTACAATTGAGGCTGTCTGTATGGAGAGAAATTATCTGGTAATAGTCCAGATTTGACAGCTCAAAAACAGTAATTTGAGATCAAGTTAAATATAAATGTTAAAAATATAATTAATTTTTAATACATTCTTGGTTGATGTGTTAACCAAGAGGTAGGGCTAATTTGAGATAGCATGAGATAAAATGGAGAATGTGTTCCTAAATTTCACTTGTAAATATTTACATTGGATTTAATTACTGATTCAGCCCTGTGACTCTTGAAGCATTTATTTATGAAGAAAGGTATGAAGAGGTAAAGCTAAACTGAAAAGAAAATTAACCATGTTTTGTTTTGCGTAATTCTTGCACATGATTAAGTTAGAATTGGTTGTTGCTGCTTTCTGAAACAGTTCACATCCCTCCCAGGCAAACTACGGTAATTATTATGTACGCTACTTTCAATTGGTGCATACTGTACTATTTATTTTTTAACATTGTGCAATTTATGTCTTTCTTGAATACTTGTGACAATCTTCCAGAAAATAATCTGTTTTTCTTGACAATTGAGAAGAAGATTCTAAATAAATATATAATGTGCTTAACAGCTGAAAGAAAACTAGGCAGGATATAAGACTTGGTTGCCAGTGAAGTAGATAATGCTTGGGGAAAGTCAGTGCCACATTATCTTCCTGATATTTAGTCTCCTGACCACCTCCCCTAAAACTGAGTCTCTGTAGGGAATTATTATTTGCACTTCAAAATGAATACCTGTTCAACTGTAGTTCTGCAGTTCAGTTATTCTGAATTGGAGAGGAAAATTGCAGCATTGACTGACATTCTACTTAGATCTCTTTCAGGGGTATTCTTTGCTGAAACTGAAAGTTGCATTTCAGCATAGCAAATTTATATAAACTGTCACTTTCAATTTTTTCTAGAAAAACAACAATGACGACGACAACAATGTTAAATTAAGTAATGTGGTGCAGAGAAAGAATTTGGGAAGTGGAGTGCAGAGAAAGAAAGATAGAATATTATAATAGAACGTACTTAGCATGGCAGTTTTGCATGCAACCCAAATGTAAATTCATTACTTTCCTGCTTATTGGACTTTTTATTGTTTGGAATCATAGTCAGTTTTATATTAAACAATCAATCTGGAGTTTTTTCCTTCTTTATTGCTACTTTTCTTTTTTTGAAATAAAAATATGCTTCCCCAGGGCTCATTTTCATAGAGATCAGTCCCAAAAGATTCTAGCTAGCTAAACAAATACATTAAATACATAAATAATTTTCATTTATAGTAATTTGCCATGCCTTAGTTGAGACTATTCTCTCCCTCTTGCTTTCATTTAAAGTACTTTTTTTTTAATCTTCAGTAGTATCATTTGCCTGGTGATATTACTGCTAGACAAACTGTTGGTGCTTCTCAGATGAGTGCTATCATGACATCATGAAGATATGTAATGAAGAGATAATATAGAAGTAGAAGTAGCATCCCCGATAGTGTGGAGTCCACCATGTAATGAATCTTGGATGAAGGAAGAAAGTGCATCTAGTGCAGTGGTCTCCAATCTTTAGGGCACCAGGATTGGTTCAGTGGTGAAATGTAAAATTTGTTACTACCGGTTCTGTGGGCGTGGCTTAGTG
This sequence comes from Arizona elegans, assembly GCA_022577455.1. Classification (NCBI taxonomy): domain Eukaryota; kingdom Metazoa; phylum Chordata; class Lepidosauria; order Squamata; family Colubridae; genus Arizona; species Arizona elegans. The sequence goes on along the minus strand of JAKOOJ010000002.1, from coordinate 182,704,981 downwards.
GGGGCTAATGTGACAGTGGGTGTGGCCAACTTTTTTTTTTTTTACTTTTACAACCATTTTATCTACAACCTCTTCAGCTGAAGAGGTTGTTTAAAAATGCTTTTAAAAGCCTCTGACGATTAGGCAACTCAGCTGGGATCGTCAGAGGCCTTTTTTTTACTTTTAAAAGCATTTTTTCAGCCAAAGAGGTTGTAGAAAAAAATGCTTTTAAAAATAATAATAAAAAGCCTCTGATGATTGCGCCGCTCAGCTGGGCATGGGGGGGGGTAGGGATTTTTGCTACCGGTTCTCCGAATCACCCGCCGCCATCGCTATTGGATTGGGCAATCCGGTCCAAACCAGGAGCATTTCACTCCTGGATTGGTTCCATGGAGAGAGATTTTTCCACAGATAGGAGGGGGCATGGTTTCACGTGTTGTCTGCATCCCGTGAATGGGGCTTTGCTTGTTTGCACGGACCGCTTTCTGGGATGCCGCAGACTAATGCCGGGGACCCCTGAACTAATGACAGGAAATTATCCACCAGTTTTGAAATGAACAAAGGAAGGCTGTATGCACCTATATATAAAACTGGTAAGAAATTGCATCATATTATGAAAAAGTCCTGTAAGACCAATCTCTTCCAACCTTGTCCAAGACCTCATGATATGATAAAGGCGAAGACAAATGCAAATAGTACAGCAACTGCCATGTATGGAATATGGAAATATGTTCAATATTCTTTTAAAGACAACTTTAAAACTTATCTGTCCATATATAGAAATATATTTTCCATTCTAGAAACCTTTCCATGTTGCACAGGGTTTTGTTTTGGTTTTACTTTGAATTGCTTTGCAAATCTTAATTAGTTTTTGGTGTTAAAAGGCATACTTGAAAATAAATTTGAATGTTTAAAGTCAAGTGTAAATAAAACATAAAAGAAATCATTTTTTTAAAAAATTAACAAAATCTTTCAGGTGCTAATATTAATGAGATGAATTTAAAATAAAACATTCATCTTGTGATCTATTTCAAACATTTCAGAGTTTCTCTTTTGACAATTCCTTTTTTCCCTTTTGGTAACACTTTTATACTTATATAGTTTTTAAAATTAATTTCTCAAACATGTGTAACAATTTAAAAATCATAAAAATCATAACAAAATAATATTGAAATTACTAGATGTAATTAGATACATATCTACAATGTTCTCAATAGTATCCTAACTTGATTAAACGCCATGGAAAATGGATTAGTCTTCAGGGACAGCTGTACATGAGTTCGAAGATGTCTGAAAAACATCAACTGGAACAGCATTTCCCAATTAGACCATAGCTTAGAAGGCCCAATGTCTCCTAACAAGTAGAACTAATAGTTAAAGTTACTGGCAGTTTCCAGTGATGATCTCAAAACACAGACAATTTGATGTAAGTGTAGTGAAATTTGTTTCCCAATGCAGTTAGATCTATTAAAGAGCAATAGATAGAATAGAATAGAATTCTTTATTAGCCAAGTGTGATTGGACACACAAGGAATTTGTCTTGGTGCATACGCTCTCAGTGTACATAAAAAGAAAAGATACGTTCGTCAAGAATCATAAGGTACAACACTTAATGATAGTCATAGGCTACAAATAAGCAATCAAATCACATTAGGAAACAGTCAATATAAATCGTAAGGATACCAGCAACAAGGTTACAGTCATACAGTCATAAGTGGGAGGAGATGGGTGATAGAAATGATGAGAAGATTAATAGTAGTGCAGACTTAGAAAATAGTTTGACAGTGTTGAGGGAATTATTTGTTTAGCAGAGTGATGGCGTTTGGGAAAAAAACTGTTCTTGTGTCTAGTTGTTCTGGTGTGCAGTGCTCTATAGCATCATTTTGAGGATAGGAGTTGAAACAGTTTATGTCCAAAATAGGAACATTTTGAAAAGTATTGGAAATATATACTAATGCAACTATTAAAATGTAATCGTTATTAAGGTTATTTGGAACGAGGGATATACAGTACATTTAGTAAGCAGATTTCAAATGGTTTAAAGGTAATCCCACTGAAATCCAGCCTGCATATCCACTACAGGTAACTAAAGCAAGATCTCTTCTCTGCAGAAAGTCTGACAGTTGACATTCCAGCCAAAGCAGGAGAATGGTACCATTGGGTACAACTGCCAAAAAAGACAGCCATGGAGGTCATTGATACCAGCAAACAGCTGCTCCCCTCCTTGAGGTGCTGCCAAAACATGGCTGAGGAATTTGTCCTCTGTACAGAAATGGATGTGTGTCTTCAGTTTTATTAGCTGAACTTTTGCAACAGTCGGAAGTAAGTTTTTCAGGAAAATGTGTAGGCAGCTAGAATATATATTCTATAGAGGGCTGTAAACAGGTCTGAGAATGGCTTGCATAAAACTCGATAAACCTTGTTATCAACAGAGAATCCTCGCTGGATTTAGAGGTCACTCTTCTCATTAGTGCTCATCTAGTAAGTAAAAAAAAAATTTTTTTTGCAGCAGTATGGGCTATATGCAAAAACATATTTATATTTTAATATAAAGTTTGCAAATTAGAATTTTAAACACTTAAAATAAAATAGCCTTGGAACAGAATGCAAACTCAATAATAAGAATGCTGCATCCTTAATTATCTCTGAAATGATTATTTCCCCTCATAAACATAATAAAATATTATTAAGGATAATAATTTATTCTTAAATAGGATAACTTTGGAACAGTTATAGCATAGACTACCTTAATGTTTTATAGCATGTAGTATGACTGGCTGGGGAATTCTGGGAGTTGCAGTCCACATGTTGCTTAAAGTTGCTCAGGTTGAGATACATTGTTCTATAGTCTCATATGGCAATCAATCATTTCTGGGTGAGAAAGGCTTACAAAATGGATGCTTAATGACGCCTCAATTTATGTCCTACAGCAACAGTCCAGAAAGTTTGCTGATGGCATGCAGAGTGTAAAAAGCAAGTAGCAATAAATCTTTGAGTTTATTTGTTAGGATGACACAAGCTGCCTGTTTTTTTATTAATGGGTTTAAGATCCTGCTATTGGCTTGAAAAGTCATTTAGATGATGGAGTATGCATTGTCCAGGGTTGGATACTTCTGGCTCTGATTGCAATTTATTTGCCTGTCTGCTTATAAATTTAGGGCGATTTTAAATTTCTCTGAAGAATTCCAGATTTAACTAACTTATATTGCTGAATACAAATACCAGATGCACTTACATCTTTAATTCATCTTTGCAAACCAATAATATCAGACATATTTGAGCCTTTAAATAATTAAGGACTTTTCTGGTTTTCTCTCCTTCTTTCTTTTTCAGTTGGGCTCTGCTGAATTTGTTGGTAACTGGAATTGAATCTTGATTCCCAAGATGTGTTTTCTCCTTGAAAGACCCCTATATTAACACTTGGAACTTGAGCTGAAATCCAACTGGAGTAACAAATTTGTTGTGTTGTGCAATTAAGTACAACCAATTACCGTAGTTTGCCGGTATTCTTTTATTTGAAAACACATTTGGTTCTGGGCCAGTTCTGCCTGCTGATTTTAGGTTTTTGCTTATTTTACCTAAAATGTTTCTATGTCCACTCATCTTAAACATAAAAATGTATACAATAAAGTAAAAGATTTGGATTATGAAAACATTTGCCTTGTAGGTGACTTTAATGCAATTTTAGATACTGAAAAAGATTACAAGAGCACCAAGAAAAATAAAACTAGGAAAAAAACTCTGCCAGACTCTTTTATGGAAATTGTGCAAGAGCTATGCCTACAAGATGCATGGAGAGAAATAAATAAGGAAAAAAACCAGTATATGTTTTATTCTAATCCACATTTATCTTGGTCCAGAATAGACATAGCCTGGATAACAACAGATCTTAGAAAAGATTTGGAAGAAATAGGAAAAAAAAAAAAAAAAGGAATAGAGTAGACATACTGTCATGTGGAACTTTCTGTTGCTGGAAAATTTGTTTTGTTTTGTTTTAAGTATCCCTGCTTGATGAAGATATCTTTAGAAAAATTCAGGGTTCTTTTTACAAAGTAACCTGTTCTAAGCTGCTTCTGATACTTTGAGTACCTGATACTTTTTTCTTGTTTGGAATTTGAAAAGATTTAACAATAATTAGAAATATGAATTGTCCTATAACACAAGAACTATCTATTGATAAGCATTGTTTCTTAAACGTTTTGCTCACACTTTTAAAAATTGTGGAGGACCCTAAAAGAGTTTGTGTTTGTATAGGTTACGTTTATTGATATTTATCATCTTAAAAATTAAAATGGATGTATTTTATACTTTGTTTTTATAAAAGATAAATATTACATTTATTAATGTTTATTTTTTTAAAATCCCCTTTTATGACCTATCCCTTAATTCAGGGTAGAGTTGGAGTGATGGAATCACGTAAAATAACAGCATTAAACCTTTAGGTAATAACACAAATATTTTTCATGAAAAAACATTTTTAAGAAATAAAAATAATAATGAGAAGGGAAAAAAAAAAAGAAATATCGACAAACATATGGGCGGATCATAGCCCGCTAAAAATAATTTGGAAAGGATATCGAAAGAAAAAGAGATGGATGATGAATGTCAAAATCTTAAAAGAGAAAGATTATATACAAATGATAGAAAAAGAAATAAAAATTTTCTTTGAGATTAATTGTAAAGAGCAAACCTCTCTCCAAAATCTGTGGGACACGGCGAAAGCTTACATAAGAGGTCTGACAATAGCATATTCGGTGAAGAAAAATAAAGATAAACAGCAGAAAAGAGATAAATTGTTCAAAGAACTTAAGGAACATGAATACAAACTACAAAATGAACCACAATACAAAAAAGTCAAGGAAAAAATAGGTTTGATAAAACATGAAATAAATCTGATCACACAAATAGAAATAGCTAGGAAAATTAAATTAGTGAAATAAAACTATTTCGAACATGCTAACAAGACAGGCTGATGGTTGGCATATAAATTGAAGAAAGAAAAGGAAAAACGGACCATACATCAATTACAAGACAACACTGGAGAGATACAATACAGGAATATGGACAAAAAGAATATAGCAAGAGCATTTTTCCAAAAATTATATGAACAGAAAGAACCCTTGGAAAAAGACATTAGACAATACCTAAGAGAAGTTGAGATTAAAGAATTAACAGAGACACGTAGAGACCTATTGGATAGGCCAATTTCAATGATAGAACTTATTGCGGCGAGGAATAAACAGAAAATAAATAAAACTCCAGGACCGGACGGAATACCAGCAGAGTTCTATAAGAACTGCCAACATTCAATAGATGAAATCCTGCTTGAAGTATTTAATGATGTAATTATGGAAGCCAAAATTCCAAACTCTTGGACAGAGGCTATCATTACGCTAATACCTAAAGAAGAAGCAGATCACACATAGATTCAAAATTATAGACCGATATCTTTGCTGAATGTGGATTACAAATTATTTACATCAATCATCACAGAAAGAATCAAAAAAATAATTAAAGATTATATACACCCGGACCAAAATGGCTTTATCCCAAAGAGACAGTTAAAAAATAATATGAGACTAATAATCGACGTATTAGAATATTATGAATTGAACATAGATAAACAAGTGGCCTTAATTTTTCTAGAAGCCCAGAAGGCATTTGACAATCTTAATTGGAAATTTCTCACTCTACAATTGGAAGCCATGAAATTTGGGATAAATTCATAAATATGATAAAAAGAATATACTCCTGCCAGACAGCGAAAATAACAATTAACAGTGACTTAACAGAACAATTCCCAATATTAAAAGGGGTGAGGCAGGGATGTCCCCTGTCCCCCCTATTATTTATACTAGCCCTGGAAACCCTCCTAAAAGAAATCAGAAGAGATAATGAAATAAAAGGCCTAGAGATCAAACATGAAGAGTACAAACTCCAAGCTTTTGCTGATGATATTGTATTCATTACAGAACAACCAATAACATCCGGCACCAAGTTACTAGACAAGATAGAGAAATACGGGAGAGTAGCTGGGCTCAAAATTAATAAACAGAAAACAAAAATATTGACTAAGAACCTTACCAATCAACAAGAAAAACAATTAGAAGAGAAATTAGGCATACAAACGACAAAAAGAGTAAAATACCTAGGGATATGGCTGACCAATAAAAGTTCATCAATTAGAGAAGATAATTATGATAAATTAACAAAACAAATTAAGAAAGACTTAGAAATTTGGAAAAAGTTACACCTATCTCTTTTGGGAAGGATCGCCTCCATTAAAATGAACGTGTTGCCTCGAATACCATTCTTGTTCCAAGTGATTCCAATAAAACCGGGGAAGAACTTCTTCAAGGACTTTAATAAACTAATTGCAGATTACATATGGCAAGGGAAGAAGGCAAGAATTAAACTAAAACACCTACAGGACTCAAGAGAGAGAGGAGGATTGGCATTGCCTGATTGGGAAATATATTACAAAGCATCAGCATTAATTTGGATCAAGGAGTGGATGGAACTCAAAAACAATAGACTATTGAATTTGGAAGGATTTGACCTTCAGCGAGGATGGCATGCCTTCTTATGAGAGGGCACAGACAAAAGGTATGAATATTTTCAGAGACATACAATCAGACACACATTATACCAAACATGGCAGAGTATTAAAAAGGCACATTATTACAAAACCCCGGAGTGGTTGTCAACGATGGAAGCCCAGATCTATCCAAATGCCATGGACTATAACAAAACGAAAACTTATAAAGATCTGTTGAACAACCGGGGGGAACTAAGAACGAGGCAAGAACTAAGAGAGATGGGTACAGACATTGACTGGTGGCCGTATACACAAATAAAATCAAGATACAATAAAGATTCGGCTCAATTTGAATTCCAAAAAGATCAAACCTAATTAGATAAAATTTTGCAAGGGACACAGGACAAACTGATCAAAAAAAATTTACTATTACTTAAGAGGATATAAATTAGAAGAAGAGGTAGTGAAAGAAAATATGATAACCTGGGCAAAAAAATTTGGTTATAGTATTCAATTAGACAAATGGGAAAAACTATGGAAAATAAATTATAAATTGACAATGTCTGTACCCTATAAAGAAAATCTCTATAAAATGTTTTATAGGTGGCATTTGCCACCAGCCAGATTTGCAAGAATGTTCCCTGGCACGCCATCAACATGTTGGAAATGCAACCACCGCAAAGGCACCTATTACCATATGTGGTGGACCTGCCCAATGGCGAAACAATATTGGCAAAGGATCAAAATACAAATAGAGGAACTAACACACTAAAAGATAGAACTAAGACCAGAAAGCTTCCTACTAGGCATAGTGAATGGACACTACGAAAAAGAAACAACATATTTAATTATACATATGATAACAGCAGCACGAATACTATACGCGCAACACTGGAAGAGTAGTGATCTACCAACACCAGATAAAGTAATCAATAAAATTATGGAATGTGCAGAATTAGATAGACTCACAAAGGAATTACAAAATAGGGAAGAACATGACTTTTACTTAGTACGGGAAAAGTGGTATAGTTGGTTGAAAGATAGGAAAGAGATGAAGCAATCGGAAGTAAACAAAATGACCAAATATAGTATGATGGAAACAAAGAACAGACATAGGTCAACAAAGATCAATAATAGATAGACAAAAGGGAATGACCAAATAAGGAAGAGTCAAAATACAAAGAGAAATGTATATTACAGTTGTGACAAACTGGACATGTATTGAAATGGGTGTTTATATGTTTTTATGTTTTGTACATTTCATTGTTCTGTTTAGTTTGTACTTATAAATAAAAATTGGGGAAAAAAAGAATAAACAATTCTGGATGGCCAACAACCCTGGGCAGTTCCAGCAGCACTTGGTCAAAAGAAGTACATATGGATAAAGAAAACTATATTTTGATAGAGTAAACTATGTGGGATGGTTCAGGTTAAAGTCTTGGAACTGTGAACAGCTTTGCGATCTTGAAGAACCTTTGTATGTGGTATTTCTGCTAATAAGTTGGTCTAATAACATACATTACTTTAAAGCTCACATGTTAAAGAAAGATAATCAGTACAGGTTGCTTGAAAACAAGATATTTATGGTTTCATGACAATCTGGAAGAAGGGGTATAAATGCATTTTTTGTGTGTCTTTGTATGTATGTCTGTATGCATGCATGTCTTCAAAACAGTTTTTGAGTCCTGGAGATTACCTGGGCTAGTTCCTGCAGTTTTCTTAGCAAGGTTTTTCAGAAATGGTTTGTCACCATCTTCTTCTAGGGTTGAAAAAGAGTGACTGGCCCAAGATCACCTAGCTTCATGTATATGGCAGGATTGGAACCCATGGTCTCCTGGTTTGTAGCCTGATGCCTTAACCACTACACCAAACTGCCTCTTCTAAATGTATTTAGCTAAGTATATTTACAATACCACCAGGAAGTATGCTTTATGAAGCCCTGTGCAAAGTGCCTTACTAGATGAGCATTTGATGAATTTTCTAAATAATTGGACATATGGGGATGTTAGTAAGGGCTTGGAGTGTTATGTGTGCATATTCACTTTCTTCTCATTCTAAATGGGGTTAAGTGGGTAAATGCAGAATGTGATCGGATTGAATCAAGGAGATTACAGGAATTTTCTTGGATGAGTTGTACATTGTTACAGTGGAGACAAAGCAGTGGTGAAATCCAAATATTTTTACTATCGGTTCTGTGGGCGTGGCATGGTGTGGCTTGGTGGGTGTGGCTTGGTGGGCGTGGCAGGGGAAGGATACTGCAAAATCTCCATTCCCTCCCCACTCCTGGAGGAAGGATACTGCATAAACTCCATTCCTTCCCCGCTCTGGGGCTAGCCAGAGGTGGTATTTGCTGGTTACTACTCCGAACTACTCAAAATTTCCACTACTGGTTCTCCGAACTACTCAAAATTTCCGCTACCGGTTCTCCAGAACCTGTCAGAACCTGCTGGATTTCACCCCTGAGACAAGGGTATGGTAAGAGCTAAACCAGGAATAAGACACCAGGAATCAAGATCAACTTGACAGTAAATAAAAAAAAAACAATTAAATAGGAAGATTTGCACTATAGACTGGTATACTTAATTATATGCAGATTCCCCAATGAATTTTATTTCATTTTTTTAAATTAGTAAATTGCCCTAGAGCCACAGCACAGCATTCAGCACAATTTATTGATAAATGCAAAAGGCAACGCAATATAATTCAGCTAAATATAATAAAATATTGAGAACATTCACATTTAATCTACCATATTCTTCGGAGTATAAGACACACCATTTTTCCCCCTAAAAGGGGGTGAAAATTTAGGTGCATCTTATACACTGAATGTAGCTCCGCCCACCAACTGGCCCCCACCTTTTGGCCTCTGCCTCGCAGCAGTTACCTCCTTGCAAGCAAACAGCAAGAAAAAAATAGGCTTCAGCACAGCCTAATTAGCACAAGGTGATTGGATCGGCCTCCCGACTCTCAGCTGATTTGCTCTCAGCTGTTTTGTTCAGGGCTCAGCTGCTTGCTGCAAAGAGGTAAATTGTTGCATATTTTTTTTCCCTTGTGCTAATCAAGCTATGCTGAAAATGAAAATGAAAGTAAAGCAGGCTGTTTGCTGTTTGCTGCAAGGAGGCAAAATTGCTCAGAGGCAGAGGGAGATTTCTTTTTCTTTTTTTCTTCACCAAAAAATGTAGGTGCGTCTTATACTCCGGTGCGTCTTATACTCCGAAAAATACGGTAATTTAAAGCAGCAATGATTAAAATATAAAAAACTTCAGAAACTATGTCAAAATAAATACCTCTAGGATATAAGCATGAGAAATATGTCAGTAGTAGACTTGCAAAGATTAAAAGGTCTGCTTGGCATAGAAAAATCAATAATGTAAAATATATAGTGACTCAGCAGAGATGCCTGGTTGCTTTCAAAAGAAACTTCAGACCCAGAATTCCCTAAGGAAAAGGAAAGACTGTATACAGTACAATAATTGGTACCGCACCCCACTCCACACTGAACTTCTTGATATTGGCACGCCCTAAGTCCCTCATTTCAAAAGGGCTCTGTGGTAAGCTCTCATTCACATGCAATATTTTTTAAAATTTAGTTTAGTTTTAAGTTTAATAAATATTTATGGTATAGGCAGTGTTAGCTAACCTTTGTGACACTGAGTGTCGAAAGTTCGCGCACACAGCCAAAATGCAATGTGCTCGCAACCCCCCCACGCCCCTACGCATGACCCCCACATATGCTCCGCCCCATGCATGCGCAAATGACCCCTGCATGTGCACCTCACCCCTCCATGCATGTGTGCACGTCTCCCGCATGCGCCCCTCTGCATGTGCCGCAGAGACCCAAAAACCAGCTGGTCGGCGGGAGGCACACATACATGCGCGGATGAGCTGAACTGGGACAACGGCTCGCATGCCCACAGAGAGGGCTTTGTGTGCCACCTGTGGCACGCATGCCATAGGTTCGCCATCACAGTTATAGGTCATCTAGTCCAGGGTCACCAACCTTTCGGACCTCAGGGACCACTAAATTCATAACTTTAAATCCCGCGGACCACTAATATGATCTGCCTAATGACCTGCTGGGTGGGCGTGGCTAGGTGATCATGTGACTGGGTGGGTGTGGCCAACTCGATATCACTCACATCAAAGGGCGCCTCACCAGCCTCTATGCATCCTCCCCTCCCAGCCACTCCTCGTCTCCCTGCCCAGGCTCTTTAGGGCCCCAACAGGAAGCAGTTGTTGGAGCTAAGCAGCCACCATGAGAAAGAGTTGGCAAAACAGCTCAGTTCAAATTGGAACTGATCTAGAAGGAGGCTCAGTAGAAGCATCTCACTGAGGACTACGAGCATAGGCTTTCCAAGCAGAGGGAAGACCTGCAGGACTGCAAGGCCAAGCATCTGGAGGCTCAGCGGGCTGAGATGGTCAGCCAGTTCCAGGCCATGATCCAGTCCCACTGGAACAAGGCCCTCTGGCTCTTTGCCACCAGCGGCAGTTCCCTCCAGCCTTCGCCCAAAGCCCTTCAGCAGGAGGCCAAAGCAGACCCCAAGTCAGAATTTCTGTTCCCCTTACCAGTGGTGAAATCTAAAATTTGTTACTACCAGTTCTGTGGGCATGGCTTGGTGGTGGTGGGGTAATGTGACTGGATGGGCATGGCCATTTTTTAAAAAAACTTTTAAAACCATTTTTTCTACAACCTCTTCAGCGAAGAGATTGTAAAAAATTGCTTTCAAAAAGCTCTGATGATCAGGCAACTCAGCTTGGATCGTCAGAGGCATTTAAAAGAAAAAAAGAGGTTTTTTCTTTTAAAAGCCTTTGACGATCCCAACTGAGCCGTGAGATCATCAGAGGCTTTTTTTTAACTTTTAAAAGCATTTTTTCAGCCAAAGAGGTTGTAGAAAAAATGTTTTTAAAAGTAAAAAAAAAAAGCCTCTGATGATTGTGCAGCTCAGCTGGGGGGCAGGGATTTTTGCTACCAGTTCTCCGAACCACTCGCCTCCATCGCTATCGGATTGGGCGATCCGGTCCGAAGCGGGAGCATTTCACCCTGCCTCTGACTCACACAAAAAGACCCCGAAGAGGGAGATTCTCTGCAGAACACAAACGTTCATTGCACCTGTCTCAGGGGCCGTACTTTGAGGACCCCTGATTTAGTGCAATATAAAAAATGCAAATAATTTTTCTGCGGACCACCAAAATTTTCTTGCGGACCACCAGTGGTCCACAGATCACCAGTTGGTGATCGCTGATCTAGTCCAACCCCCCGCCTAAGCAGGAGACCCATACCATTTCTGACAAATGGCAGTCCAATCTTTTCTTGAAAGTCTCAAGTGATAAAGCTCCCACAACTTCTGAAGGCAAGCTGTTCCATTGGTTGATTGTTCTCACTATCAGAAAGTTCCTCCTCATTTCTATGTTGAATCACTCCTTGGTCAGTTTCCATCCATTATTCCTTGTCTGGCCCTCAGTTACTTTGGAAAATAGCTTGACTCTGTGGCAGCCCCTCAAATACTGGAACAGTGCTATCATGTCTCCCCTGGTCCTTCTCTTCACTAGACTAGCTATGCCCAATTCCTGTAACCATTCTTCATGTTTTAGTCTCCCCTAATCATCTTGGTTACTCTTCTCTGCACTTTTTCTAGAGTCTCAACATCTTTTTTATAGTGTGGTGACCAAAACTGGATGCAGTACAATAGGTGTGGTCTTACTAGGGCTTTATAGAGTGGTATTAGTATCTCACTTGATCTTGATTGTATCCCTCTGTTAATGCAATTTAGGATTGTATTGCCTTTTTTGGCTGCCGCTGCACACTGCTGGCTCATGTTTAGTTGGTTGTCCACTAAGACTCCAAGGTCCCTCTCACAGTCACTGCTATTAAGTCTGGTTTCACCCAGTTATATGTGTACTTTTGATTTTTCTTAGCTAACTGTAGGACTTTACTTTTCTCTACATTCAATTTCATTTTGTTAGATAGGGCCTAGTGTTCAAGTCTGTCAAGATCCATCTGGATCTTAAGCCTATCTTCTATTTTCTGCACAGCTCTAATTTCATTAGCTTTGCTTAAAGAGCAACATTTCACTAAATGTTCCAGAGGAAACAGAGAAACTAATATAGAGTGACATAACTCACATATTCTTATGACTGAAGAGGATGAAAAACTTAGATAAAAAGCATGAAGCAGAAAAGTCATCCCGATTCCTGAGAACTGACTAATAGGCAATAACATCATCTACTGACAAACTGAAGGAAGCATTTAAGAACTGTCCAAGAGAAAGAAAAAGAGAAAGGAGAAACTAGTAATTTTTAATTTTTAGAGATAGCTGTGATGAGAAAAAAGTAGGGTCTTCAAATAAACAATGCTAATTTCTATGGTAAAGCATAGAACAGCATCCATTAAGGAATGTATCTTTTTTTTTTCACTGCTGAAAAATAAAATTGAGGTTCACAAGGGTTGCATTTTTCCTTTTTCCTTTTTTATATTTTCAGAGTAAGCAGTAAGTTCAACTATCAGTCCTAAATAATATACTTCTCCATATGTCTTTCTTCTAATGTAGGAATTTGAAATCTACAATCAGAAGGTTGTACTTGGTTCTTCCACATCTTTTTTGCAACCACCTAAGCATCCCTAGAGTAAATTTAGACACTCTTCATATTCTCCAGAGGGTGCAAAAAGATAATAAGGGTTTTAAAATAAACTACCTACTCAGTATAGGTAAAACATTTCCATCAATTTAAATGGCCCTATTGTGATTGGGGAATGCCATTATCACCACAATTTTGGGTAATTTACCAAAATTTGGCAAGCATTGTATTCATGTAACCTTGCAATAAACTTAAAACTAATACTTCTGGGTGTGCTTCTTGTCTGTACTAATTGGCAAACCTCACACAGTCATTTCCATGTATGCTTTGGGGGGCGTGGGGGCATCATCAGTTCCAGGTTGATACTACCATTTTCCTGTATTGGCTTTAACATTTTAACATCTTTTAGTATTCCTTAGACCTGCGGTTGCTTGGATCACTGCTTCCATTCTTAGATGTCTCCTGAATGACTTATCACATCTCTCCAATTACTAGCATAAGCTAATCTGATTTGTTTAGCCAATTTACAGAACAGATGCTCTTTTTATTGGCAGTAACTTAGATTAACATTCAGCCTAACTACATAAAAAATGAAAGGCTCTACCCATAATTATTGGTATTGTTGTGTTTAAACACACAAACATAAGACACATGACAGCTAATTAAAGTGCTATGAGCAAACCTCACTGGAGCAGCTCTTGAAAAATACTGTCTCTTTCTTAACGAGCCCACATCAAGCTACTGTTCCAAACCAGTGGTTTGTCAGAGACAATTATTTTAAAGTCTTATCCTCAGATGCCTATTTAATATAATTGTGATGAAATTAAGACCCATTACAGAGCTTTGGTCAATCACAATGCAGTGGCAGATTAGCAGCCTTTTAAACAAAGAAAATAATTCTCAATTTATCATTCCAATTTCTGGACCACCCAAATCTCTATCAACTTGCATAATATATACAATCAATTTGCAAATCATTCCCATTACTTCCAAATTTCAGGAATCCAGGATACCTAATATAATATCTACAGACATCTCCCTTGGGATTATCAGATTCTGTATCCTCTTGATTTTTAAAGGCCATTAATGTGTTATTTAATATCTGCTACAAAATCTATCTAAACTCTAGAAACAGTGCAGAGAATAATAACAAAGATGATTAGGAGACTAAAATATATGAAGAACGATTGCAGGAATTGGGTATTTCTAGTTTAATGAAAAGAAGGACTAGAGGTGACATGATAGCAGTGTTCCAATATCTCGGCGCTTGACATAAAGAAGAGGAGGTCAACCTATTTACCAAAGTACCAGAAAGCAGAACAAGAAACAATGGATGGAAACTAATGAAGGACAGAGCCAACCTAAAACTAAGGAGAAATTTTCTGACAGAACAATTAATCAGTGGAATGGCTTGCTTATAGAAGTTGTGGGTGCTCCAATACTGGAGGTTTTTAAGACGAGATTGGACAACCATTTGTCTGAAACAATATAGAGTCATGATGGCGAACCCAAGGTGGCACATAGAGCCATTTTTCCAGGCATGTGAGCTGTTGCCCAACTCACCTGCAGCTGCGTATTCACGCACACCCCAGCTGGTATTCGAGTCTCTGGTGCGCATGTTCGCAATTCCGAAGACCCAGCTGGTCTTCGGAGCTCTCCTGTGCATGTGTGCGCATTTGTGCAAGTGCGTGTGAGTACCTACGCACAGCCTGTGCATGCGCAGATGGAGTTTGTGTACACGCATTGCACTCACAAAAACCGTGCACAGGCACAGGTGGTATATAATTGCACATGCAGCATATAGGGGGAGCTGCGCAAAAGCCATGCATGTGCGCCAATGGTACAGTTGAGCCCACAGCGCACAGGAGGGCATGCGAAAGCTGTGCGCATGTGCAGATAGTGTGGTTGCCCGCGCAGCACCCGGGGAAGGAACCACGCATAAGTGAAGCATGTATCTGTTTGGCACTCAGTGAGTAAAAGATTCGCCACCACTGACCTATAAGGTCCCTTCCAACTCTGTTAATCTGTTAAAAAAATGCTTTGCAGTTTCTCAATATTGCAATTTCTCAAACTTTTCTCTCCCTGAAAAAGAGTCATACTCTCTTTTTCATACTCTCAAGTTGCTTGAGAATTGATTTCTGATTTCTCCCATTGAACAGATTGTATTGTTGCAAGTGGCAGAGGGTCCTTTTCCTGTTCTACATATTTTCATTGCTATTAAGCCCACTCCCCTCCTACCGCTGCTCTTGCTGTACACTTTTCAGTCAGTTAGAAGAAGCCCAAAGGGAATTTCTGGCCTCATAATGTCTTCCTTTGGAATTTAACTGAGGCAAGAGAAGTGTTGGAGAGAGATGAGGTGCAGTGAAGCATTTCATATAGCTTTCGGCCATTTCATAATAGATAGCTGATGATACAAATAAGTGTAAGAATAGAAGTTGAGAAAATTTCACCCAAATGGGGAAACAAATTCTTTTTTCTAAACTGAATGAGAATTAACAGGGGGAAAGGGCAGGGTAGGTTGTGTTTTTTTTTTTTGCACAAGTAATGACAAAGACAGTTCAAGAAATGAAGCCATTATTCTAAAAAGTGTGATGATTCTCATTAAGACAATAAAAATGCAAAGGTTGGATAGTGGGAGCTACCTTTGGAAATATGTTTTGAGAACAGTTTGGGATCCCCGTTGAATTTCCATTCTTGATGAGTGTGTCTCTCTCTCCAGTTCCAATTGCACAGTCAGTTACCTTCACGATGCTCCAGGAATGCATAGTAATGAGAAAGTGAGTCGTGCACAGAAAAAAGGAGACAGAGCTGAGCTTGATGACAAGCGGGATGGCAGACTTCCCTGTGGTTCTGTCTGGAGCAAGCCCTTGACAGAATATGCTGCATGTTTAGTGAGGTACATGCTGTTTGGAGGACAGCATTTGGCAAGATGTTTATGAAGCACGAAACAGAAAAGGGCACATTAGAATGCTACAGTGTTCAGAAGGAGCATATCTCCTTCTGAGCACTGGGTTTGGAGTCTCCCCTCTTCCCAGTTTGTGTATTGTGCCTTCTGTTCAGCAATTCAGCTTTCCTGAATGTCTGTTTTGTGATTGGAATAGGTGTGAAAAATGATGAGATTCCACCGTTCATTTTTCAAAGTAGCTGCTGGCAAGGTCAGTTGATATAAAGGCCACCTCCTGTTGACATTTTGGGCACTTTTGCTCACTGTACTAAACAGAATCCAGGACTTTTGTCCTGGATACCTAGATGGTACATAAGTTGAATCTATATAGATTGAAGGCCGTGGCCAGGTCAGCAGGAGTAGCAATAGGAGAAGGCAGGCACGACAATGGGGCAGAATCTGGAAATCATAATATCAAACCAAAGGAATCTCAATCCCAAAATGAAAAAAAGCCAATTTCCAGGTTGTCCTCGACTTACAACAGTCCTTTTAGTGACCGTTCAAAGTTACGATGGCACTGAAAAAGTGACTTGTGATCATTTTTCACACTTACGACCTTTGTAGCAACCCCATGATCATGTGATCAAAATTCAGGTGTTTGGCACCTGATTCATACTTATGATGGTTGCAGTATCCTGCGATCATAGGATCACCTTTTACAACCTTTTGACAAGTAAAATCAATGGAGAAGCCATTAACAACCATGTTACTAACTTATCAGTGATTCTCTTAACAACTGTGGCAAGAAAGTTCGTAAAATGGGGCAAAACTCACTTAACAAATGTCTCATTTAACAACAGATATTTTGGGCTCAGTTGGGACTTCCGGTGACACCGCAGGTGCTGAAGACGCTCCTTTTGTGAGCCCCAGCCCCATGATCTTGTAAAGCCACTAGAACAGCGCAAATCAGCTGTCTAGCAGCTTGAAAACTTTCTCCTCGGGAAAAGGGGAGGAAGAGAGCAGACGGGCATAGGTAGAGCTCCCCAAGCAGCCCCAGGAACAATTCTGGGGCTTGAAGGGTGTGAGCTCCCTGGAAGCCCGACAGAGCTCCGGATCCGGGACGTTTCTGCTTTGAGCAGAAGAAGATGCCGCGACCACCCCTGCAAACAACACTTGGAATAAACATCATTCGGAAGCAGGCTGAGCAAACTCAGGAGAGATCAGATTTGCAAGTGCTGAACTTTAACTCCAAATGTGTATTACTTCCTTCTGACTCATTAAGGGGAGAAAGTGAAACCAAGATGGCGATTGAGCTTTAATGGGGCGTGAAAGTGAAAGTTAAAGAGGAAAGTTTCATTTAGCGCTGGTAGCCCCTGTTCAAAATTAGAGATTTTTGCTTCAAAAAAAAAAAAAAAGATTAAAGGCTAAAAAGACTACAGTAGTGATTTTTCAAAAAAAGGATTGATATTATTTAAAGACTGGGAATTTTTGGATTTGGTGGATTTATTGTTCTGGCTGCTAAATAAATTCAAATTGGAAACTAAAAATGGCTTCAAAACGAGTAAAGACTATTGTCCCCAAAAGTGCTGGGACCTCGCCAGCTCAGACATCCAAATTGCAATCTCTCTCTGTTCCAACAGAACCAACAATATTAACACTTGAAATGTTGCAGGAAGCCCTTAAAACACAAGCCTCTGTTACGGAAAAAAAATTACTTCGGTGTTTGAGGATAAAATTCGAGATATTGCTGAGGAGATAATTCAAATTAAAGAGATTATTCAAAAGCGAAATCAAGAAATTAGAGAAGATATTATCATGGCAGTTCAAGGTCTGGCAGGCCATATTGAAGCAGTAGATGAAAAAGTGGAAGAAATTAAGCAGTCTAATGAGAACTTGGAAAATAAAATGGTGGAGGTCCAGGATAAGATGGAAAGAACAGAGGCTGAGGTGATAATGATACAATATAGAGATATGGAATTTGCTTTGAGAATAAGAGGCCTCAAAGAAAATAAGCAAGAGAATTTGAGAGCGATCTTTTCAGAAACATTTGTACAGATAATGGGAGATCAAAAAGCAAATCTTGAATGGCAAATTGATAACATTTATCGTGTCAATTCATGGGTTGCCAGACAGAAACATTTACCAAGAGACATTGTAGTCTATTTTACATCAAGGATGCATTGGTAGAAATAGATTCAGAAACGGAGTTAGTTAAGGACTGTATGATAAAGTGGGCACAAAATATTGAAGAACCAACAATGATGGAAATGTGGGAAAAAATATGGATTAGAAATATAAAGTTTACGCAAGCCCAAAACCTAAGAGAAAATTTTTATAAAATGTTTTATAGATGGCATCTAGATCCCAAAAAGCTAGCCTGTATGTATCCAAGTTTGCAACCTAAGTGTTGGAGATGCGAATATGATGATGCCACGTATTATCATATATGGTGGACATGTAAAAAAATTAAGGCATTTTGGATAAAAATATGGTGGATTATCCAAAATATTCTCAAAAAGAAGATAAAATTTACTCCACAGTTCTTTTTGTTAGGTATAATTACAGATTGTACTGTTATAGAGACTAAGTTGATTTTAAATTTAATAACAGCAGCCAGACTCTTGGCTGGAAGACTTGCCTACTATTGGAAGAAGGAAGACTTGCCTACTATTGAAGAATGGACACTAAAAGTAGTGAATTTAGCAGAGATGACTAAAATCTCAGTGTATTTGAAGGACCATTCAAACGAAAGATATATATCGGAATGGAGAAGATGGATTGACTATATTCAAAACAAATATCGGACTAAAAAGTTTCAAATAGCTTATGAATGAAACCAATATTTTCTTTTTGAATTATGTTTTGTTAGTTGAAAGGGGAGTTAAAGAGCAAGAGGGAATTTGGGGACTACAGAAAGTTAGCTTATTTTAGCTTATGTTTGTTATGCTATACCCTGTTTTTGCTCTGGGAAGTACAGGGGTGGGTGGGTGGGGGGAGGGGGGTTGGAGGGAAGGGGGGTTGGAGGGATGGGAAAAATTGCTGTAGTACTTGTTAAAACTTTTTAATAAAACAAAAAGATATTTTGGGCTCAGTTGTGGTCGTAAATTGAGGACTACCTGTATAAAACTCAGAATTGCATGTATTAGAATATTCCCTTCTCCATTGTGGGGGGAGACAGCAGCCAGGCATGGGTTGTACTCGTCTGTTCAGATTGATGGACTGAGTCTGTCATAATTTTTAAGTCTTGCCCCTGTTGCTAGGGGCTTCCAGCTTTTGACTCAGTCTGTCAGACTGGACAGACGTGTGGGACTGTTTCAGAATTGCATGTATTAGAATATTCTCTTCTAGGCTAACAATCCAGCAAGGTAGTTTACCAGTAATTTAATAGATACTAGATTTTCAATGGCCAGCCTTGAGTTTCATCGTTACAAAAAGGAGCTGGCTGAAGACCTAACACTGCTTCCATGATTCTCCATGTGTATGTGTGCCACATATTATGTTTATTTACCCTTAAAAAAAACACCTATACTTTATCTTTCAAATTGATGGAGGGGCATGCTGCCAGTGGCTAACGACTGGTGATAACAATGAAGGGAATAAAGTTTATTCATATGAAGGATTTATCATCTTTTGAAATTTGCAGTCGGGTCCACATTTTTATTTCTAAATAAATCGAAATCTTATTAAACAGAGAAACATCCTGTGATATTTCAGCTGAGAGACAAAAGAACCTGTATAGGTCTTGCATTTAGGGCATTTAATTCTCCTTGAAGAATTGTTGCACGCAGAGGAAAATATTTAAAATACTAGTCTCACAATAAATGGTTAAAAGACCGCATCATGGTTTTCAGAGGAGGCATAAATTTGCCTGATTTTTTTTGTGGTAGAGAAATCAAACATATGGCTTGGACAATGTTATAACATAGAAGCATGTTGAAAAGATGTGAAGGGTTCTACTCAGGGGTTTCAATGGGAAGAAAGAGGCAAAAAAAAAAAATCAAGATAGCACCTGCAACCTCTACAAACAAATTGTGTGCAATTTGTGTGTAGAAAAGAGGCGGACAAGAGGTGGTTATTATTGCACAGTTGTATCTGACATCTTGATTTTTTTTAAATCTTCCTTTCCCCAAGAGATCCCTCCCCCAATGTACTGAACGATGAATTGGATCTGGTGTTACTCTGAGCAGAATTTGCTTGCAATCTTTAAGAAGCAAAATTGAAATGCACGATTTCCTAGTGGGGAGGACCCAGATTAGCTCTTGCTTTTGCACTCTGCTGAAAACCATCTTCTAATTTCGCAGCTGTTTTCCTCTTTTTAAAACTAAGCTTCTTTTGTTTTCTCTTCTTATTTTCTTTTCACATTGTTTTAGAATTGTTGTTTTTGGACTTCTTTGGAGAAGTCCTTTATTCTTGGAGCAGCAGGGAATCCTAGTGCTGGTGCTGTTATTTTCTGACTCAACATTTTTCCATTTGCCAATTTGGAAAAGTCCAATGGAAGAATTCTCCTCTGGGCATGGAAAGGAGGCTTGGAAAGTTTCTGGTTGCTGGAGAAATGAATGGATAGTACAAATCAAAGCCTACTGCATAACTATCTTATAACTAGGAGAATAAAGTTTGCATCCTAGTCAAAAGAATTTCACCAAAAAAAAAAAATCTCCTCTGGAAAACGGTTGAAAGCAATTGCTTTTCCATCAAAATTGCATGCAAGCGATTGAAAAGAACCTCAGAAGAAATTTTCAACCCAGCCCTATAAAACAATATTTTTTTATTTATCATTACATTTATTTAAACAACTTGTTAGTCTGCCTTCCATTTCAAATAAACTCAAATAGATATGTCATAAACCAAAACCCACCAATCAAATCTTCTGATTTAAAAGCAACAAAAACAGGAATACTAAATCACGACACATGACATTTCTCAGAATATCAATATTCTAGGAGAAAAATACTATCTGTGCTGAAAATGCCTTTATGTATTTTTTGTGCGGATTGGATAATACGTCTCCTACTATGTTCAGCCTTTTAAAGACTTTGGAAACCCAGTGTGTGAAAGCCTAAATAGCTGCACAATAAACTGCCCACTATTGCTCTTCTGTTAACTCCCAGACAGCAAGAAGATTATTAAAAGAACAGAGACAAAGGAGAACTAGAAAACACATTACGAGATGGCAGCCTTTGCAAATGGTGTTAACATTGCAATCTTGAACAATTTCATTCCATCTCAGAGCTCCCATCCTTTGGGGGATTGAGAGGCATATAAATGGCAGCAAATAAAATACATAAATAACCTAGAATGTTACTGGGGCTACATTGAAACACAGATTTAATGAGGCATGAATGCTTGTTCATCATGGTCATTAAATTCCGTAGAGGTTCTTTTCAAAAACATAAATTTAAGGATATAGCTCAGGGGCTTATTCTCACACACAGACATACCTATCATACTATTTCTCTTCGGTGAAAGTAATGTTATGCAAAATGCTTAAAAAGAGTAAGAAATGGTAAGTCAAAACAATTAGGAAATGAGATAAGAACAAGAAAAAGGAAAAACAGTTTATACAGACACTTTGTACTATAGCCAACTGTCAGGGTTCCAACACTATCAACAACAGATATTTACTATATCTGAGTAAAGAGAAATCAGGGATGCATTTTCATTGTCATTGTGAGGATTGTTCTAGGTATATGTCAGACAGAGTTGCTTGCTTTGGTCAGAACTGGACTTTACCTGTTCAGGTTCTATGAAAATGCCTGAGGTACAAGTCTTATTGATTGATTGATTGATTGATTGGTTTGATTTATATGCTGCCCTTCTCCGGAGACTCAGGGCGTCTTACAATGCGTTAAGCAATAGCCTTCATACTTTTGTATATACCTGCTTAGTAGGGCTTTCACCCCCCCCCCAAGTGGTGTTCTTTTTCATACAAAGTCAGCTTATTGCCCCCACAATTTGGGTCCTCCCAGTTATCTGGGAAGATTTTGAATCTAGTAGTCCCTATGAAATGAGGAGGTGATAAGCCACCTGGGAAAGCCAAGGGAAATCATCAAAACCATAAAAAAGCTAAAGTTAGAATATTTTGGACACGTGATGCGACACCCATAAAAATACAGCATACTTCGCTTAATCTTCCAAGGAAATATTGAAGGCAAACGAGGTTCAGGCAAAAAAAGAACATCATGGCTTCAAAATCTAAGGGACTGGTTTGAACAAAACTCAACAGCGCTTTTTTGTACGATTATTGATAAAAATAGGATCGCCAACATGATCGCCAATGTCCAATGATGGATATGGAAGAAAGAGGAGGAAGAAGAAGAAGAAGAAGGAAAAGAAGAAGAAGAAGAAGAAGAAGAAGAAGAAGAAGAAGAAGAAGAAGAAGAAGAAGAAGAAGAAGAAGAAGAAGAAGAAGAAGAAGAAGAAGAAGAAGAAGAAGAAGACCCTATGAAGTGGATAGGGTTTTTGGAGCTGTGAGCTTGGTTACCAGTGTCATAGATCATGTCCCTCCTGGTTGGTTAAGACCTCCAAGATGTGATATATGGTTGGACATCTTTAGGGAGAGAGTTATCTGCCTGGTCTTCAAAAGGCCATTGCTGGACTCAGAGGAACTAGAGAATTTTTTGTCCAGTCTCCAAGTTTAATTTTCCAGGGAAGGTTGTTGAGAAATGGTTAGTTTCAACTCCAGAGAGACCTGGAAGAAGCAGATTGTTTGGACCCTTTTCAGTCAGATTCAGATCACATTATAGCTAAGAGATGTCATTGATTACACTTGTTAATGGTCCTTGCTCCTTGGGCTTGGGATGAGGGTACTGTATCCATCCTGGTCCTCCTTGATCTCTCTGAGGTTTTCAGTGCTATCAGTCATAGTAATCTTTTGGACAGGTTCAGGGGATTGGGAGTGGTAGACACAGCACTTGGGTTGTTCTGGTCAGTTTAGTCCCTGCCTTGTGTGGTTCCTTAGGACTCCACCTTACCTGCTCCTTTTAAACATCTGTATGAAGCAATATGGGATGAGGTACCATCAACTTACTGATTGTATCCAATTACACAGCTTTGTCCGGGGTCAGCCCTCAAATCCAGAGACTTTTCATCTTTATTTCTGAATGGGATTGCGTTTCCTCAGACAAAGTTGGTGCACAATCTGTGGATCCTTGAAGAATCTGCCTTTGTGCAGGTTGTGCACCATTGTACCGTTTTTTAGACTAGAAGACCCTACTCATTGTAACTCGTGCCTTAGTCACCTCCTGGTTGGGTTACGATAACACACTCTTCATACTCTTGAAGAGCTTTTGGAAGTTGCACCTGGTCTAGAGTGCAGTGGCACAGTCAGTTTTGGGAGCTCCACAATGCATCTTAGTAACGCCTCTGATTTGTGAGCTGCACTGGCTCTCAGTGAATGTTTGGGTGCAATTTTAGGTGGTGCTTACTAACTAAAAAGCCCTACATGGCATAGGACTAGGTCATTTCCACAGTTACCTATCATTGATTGCCTACCGAACCTGCAGGATTGGCTTTCTTTCTCTTAAGAAATACAATCTTATGCAACCTAGGAGTAGTGCATTGTCTATGCAACGATTGCACCAGGAGATCTGAATGGCACCAAACTGGTTGTCTTTTTGTAATGCGTTAATGGCCTGAATGATCTTTCAGGCATTTGGGTTGGGGGTTAAACTACTCCTCTTGGCTTGTTAGCCTAATTCATGTCTTCACTGACTGGAAATGGAATAATGATTAGACAGTTGCATTATATTATATGTAAAAAGGATGTTTATTTATAAATTATGTTACTGTTTTTCACTTTTAACCCTCTATGTGCCATTGCTGTGAGATGGGTGCTTATATAAATTGCTTCAGTAAATAAATAAATAAATAATCAAGCAAGCAGCTTCTGACCACCTAAAGCAGGCCTGTCAAACTGACGGCCTGCGGGCCGGATACGTCACACACAGGCTATGCCCACCTCGGCTCCACAAAGGCAAAAAACGACATGATATATCACAATCCGGCCTGTGATGCAATCGGGTTTGACACCTGTGACCTAAAGGATGCTTATCCCCAGTATAGACGATGTCAAACTACAGTAGATGCACTGAGTGTTGATTTGATATAAGGGAAATGAAGATGTCATAATTTTGAACAAGTAAGTTGGATTTGGATATATTGCCTCGCATCTTTTGCAGAACTGCTTGCTGGCACACACAGCCTTCCCTTTCCAAAGCATTTTTAGCAATTGCCAATTGTCAAATAAATATACTCTTTATTAGTGAAGTTGCATTGCACATAAACTAATTAGCTATTTAATCTTGTTAAAGGCCATGATAATTGCATCATTATCAAATCAAGTGCAATATAGAGATGCTAGCTTAATAGGTGATAATAACTACTCTTGATAAAGAAGTGAATCATCTGACCCCTTAATTGCTGAATTCACCTTATCCACCCTGCCTGCTTTTTCTAGGACTATCTTTTTCTGCATTGTTTTAATTGAATAATTTTCAATTGGAGGGAATTAAATATAAATAAGTACAGGGC
Source organism: Arizona elegans (assembly GCA_022577455.1). NCBI lineage: Eukaryota > Metazoa > Chordata > Lepidosauria > Squamata > Colubridae > Arizona > Arizona elegans. Next base: position 182,680,475 of record JAKOOJ010000002.1, on the reverse strand, counting down.
TGTTACCATATATTGTTTTAGTCAGATGGGGGTCCAGGAATATAGGACTGACTGAGTCATTGGAAGCCTTCTATTAGCTCAGAAATATGAATCCTGCATTTGAATCCTTATGGAAACTTTTCCGTAGGATTGAGGCTATGTATAGCTCTGAGATGGCATTGATTACATTTGATATAATCAAGATTAAATAGCTAATTAGTTTGATGACATGCAACATATCTTCACTAATAAAGAGTATGTTTATTTGACAATTGGCAATTACTAAAAATGTTGTGGAAGGGGAAGGCTGAGTGTGCCCTCCCACCTTTGTTGAAGCTTTTTAGTGAGGTGTCAGGGATTTGACCCCTAATCACGAATAGCCATATGGGAGTTGAATAACACTGGGAGATAGCAGATTCATATCTTTGCTTTAAATCATCATTTTGGAGTTAGTCCAAGATTGTACAGGGATGTCATATTATACTCTCTTAACTGCAGAGTCTGAATTCTGAATCATTATTACAAAATAGTGTAAAATATATTCCTTCTCATGTAGGTCTTGCAAATGGAAGGATTCTAATCTACTATCATCTATCTATCCATCAGATTTATATTGCAGGTCATCTTACAAAGTGGCTCTGGGCAGCTAATACAACAAAATATAAATGTAATAGCTAATAACATAAATAATAAATGCCCACAAAACCTTCCAGAAAAGCAAAGAATGGCAACCAAAGGCAAGCCCATCATACCAAGTTCACATATCTTACAAATTCAACTACCTCCTGACTTTTGTGCCTGGGAGTATAGGAATATAGGCAAGTTTTAAGAGCTTCACAGAAGGCAACCACTTTAATCTCTGCACTGGAGAAGGTATTCTTCCTGGAACCCAACAGATGACACTCTTTAATTGACAAGACTCAGAGCATGCCCTATCTCTATATAGAAAGGATGACCTTGACAGGGAAATGAATGATTCATTGATGTAGAGGACAGAGGGAATGATCTTGAAAGACAGGAGGAAGAGCTGCTACCAAGGCTTTAATCAATGGAACAACATGCGTCCAGAAGTTGTGAATGCTCCAACACTGTAAGTTTTTAAGAAGAGATTGGACATTTGTCTGAAATGGTATTGTGGTAGTGTGAGTAAATGTAATAGTAACAGAGTTGGAAGGGACCTTGGAGGTCATCTAGAACTCACGCAGGAGACCTATACTAGGGATTCGAACCGCCAAAGTGCTGACCTTTCTGATCGACAAGCTCAGCAACTTAGCCACTGAGCCACCAAAGCCCGAGTCAATGTCTCAGGCAAGCTACCCCCTAGTTTACACAAAGATCAAGCGTGGTACACCAGTTGCACCCTTGCCAGGAGGCTCTGCTCACAATAATTCACACCCATGAGCCATGGTGGCACAGTGGTTAGAATGCAATATTTCAGGCTAACTCAGTTCATTGCCAAGAGTTTGATCCTGATTGGCTAAAAGTTGACCCAGCCTTCCATTCTTCCGAGGTTGGTAAAAGGAGGACCCGCATTGTTGGGGGCCATATGCTGACATAGTAAACCGCTCAAAGAGTGCTATAAAGCACTGTGGAGGAGTATCTAACTCTAAATGCTCTTGGTGTTGCTATTGCTATTGTAACCTTTAGGTTAGACTACTGTAACATGATTTACATGGGGCTGTCCCTGAAGACCATTTGGAAACTTAAACTAGCGCGGAATGCAGCTGAGTGGATAATAAATGGTGCCAGATACACAGAACATGTAACACCACTTCTGTGTGAGCTGCACTGGTTACCAGTGTGTTTCTGGGTGCAGTTCAAGGCTTATGTGATTACCTTAAAGGCTTATGTGGCTTGGAACTACAGTATTTGATTGGATTGCCTTTTCCCAAGATTCTCTATCCATCCAACCCGATCTAGCAGAATAGGCATGCTTCAGATCCTGTCAGCCAAGGAGGCTAGCAGAGTCTAGAAGACAGGCTTTTTCAGCAGTGGCCCCTGCTCTATGGAACATCTTCCTTTCAGAAACTAGAATGACCTCAACACTGTTAGTCTTTTGTAAAGCCCTAAACACTAGGCCTGTGTAAAGCCCTAAACACTAGGCATGAGTGCCAGAGGTGTCATGCAGAGCAGGGGTGAAATCCAGCAGATTCTGACAGGTTCTGGAGAACTGGTAGCGGAAATTTTGACCAGTTCGGAGAACCGGCAAATACCACCTCTGGCTGGCCCCAGAGTGGGGTGGGAATGAAGATTTTGCAATATCCTTCCCCCAGGAATGGGGAGGGAATGGAGATTTTGCAGTATCTTTCCCCTGCCATGCCCACCAAGCCACGCCCACAGAACTGGTAATAAAAAAATTTGGGTTTTGCCACTGACGCAAAGCCCTCTTGTGGGCATGTGCGCTGTCGCCAGCTGCTCTTCTGGTTTCTGGTGTGCATTGTCTTCCAGCCAGCTGGTCTTCACAGGTGCCAGAGTGCTGGAAAATGGCCTGAAAATGGCCCAAAAAACAGCCAGAAAATGGTCTGGAAAATGGCCCAGAAAACGGCCTGGAAAAGGCCTGGAAAATGCCCCCCAAAAACAGCCCGGAAAATGGTCCGAAAAACACCCAGAAAATGGCCTGGAAAATGGCCCCAAAACAGGCATGCACGCACTGGCCAGCTGGTCTTTGGGTTTCCGGTGCTCTGGCACGCACACATGCACACACATGCACACACATGCACACACGTTCCGGTTTGGGCACTCGGTCCCGAAAAGGTTTGCCATCGCTGCACTTGGCTATGTTTGTGTTTGTAATGTGATTTGGAAATGTTAGGTTGCAAGTTTAACGTGACATCCTTGGCCTTTCATTGTTCTGATTAAGAGTGTTGTGTATTGTGTGATCATGACCTTTAACATAAGAATGAGCACAACTTTGTGAGAATAAGACTTAAAGTTCTGGAGGCACATAGAAGCCAGGACAAAATGAACAGGGTCAAGAGAGGAATTATGTTTCAACTTCAATTTACAGTAATTCAGTTTAAATGCAGCTAACGCGGTCAATCCCCATATGTCCAGTATGTAGATGCTCTACTGTAGAATTTATCAGCACTCTATGATTTGATCTTGGGGAAATAATAACAAATGTTCTAGAAGGCAACATGAGATCAGGAAGTCATGCAATGCAAATGCAGTATGTGTAAAAGGATCCAAAGAAATAAATTAAGTCTTAATGGTTTTGATTTTATTTCATGCACTACATATAGTACTATATTAAAGCATTAGCAGACCAATAAGGTTAGAAATTCAGTATCAGATATCCAGAAATCTTTAATGAGTTTCTATAAAAGGGATGGTTTTGCAAAGAAGAGCAACATATTGCCCTCTTGTGGTAATGTGGCAATACAGCCCTAATGAAAAGTTGTGTATGTAATGGCTTAATTTTATGCCGAATCAAAATTCATGTTCACTTATATAGCCCTCTTAAATTGAGCCTTCAGCCCTGGAAGAAAAGGGCTTAATAGAAATAGAGGTAATGGTTGCATGGCCTTTTGCTAGAGATACCTCTTTAATAGTAATCTTGACTGAGTCTTGCAGCATGCAGCTACAAATAACAATAGAATAGAATAGAATAGAATAGAATAGAATAGAATAGAATAGAATAGAATAGAATAGAATAGAATAGAATAGAATTTTTTATTGGCCAAGTGTGATTGGACACACAAGGAATTTGTCTTGGTGCATAAACTCTCAGAGTACATAAAAGAAAAGATACATTCATCAAAAATCATAAGGTACAACAATTAATGATAGTCGTAGGGTACAAATGATACAAGCAACAAAGTTACAGTTATACAGTCACAAGTGGAAGAAGATGGGTGATGGGAACAATGAGAAGATTAATAGTAGCGCAGACTTAGTAAATAGTTTGACAGTGTTGAGGGAATTATTTGTTTATCAGAGTGATGGCATTCGGGAAAAAACTGTTCTTGTGTCTAGTTGTTCTGGTGTGCAATATAGATATTGTTGTTTTGAGGCTAGGAGTTGAAACAGTTTATGTCCAGGATGTGAGGGGGTCTGTAAATATTTTCACAGCCCTCTTTTTGACTCGTGCAGTTTACAGGTCCTCAATGGAAGGCAGGTTGGTAGCAATTGTTTTTTCTGCAATTCTAATTATCCTCTGAAGTCTGTGTCTGTCTTGTTGGGTTGCAGAGCCAAACCAGACAGTTATAGAGGTGCAGATAACAGATTCAATAATTCCTCTGTAGAACTGTATCAGCAGCTCCTTGGGCAGTTTGAGCTTTCTGAGTTGGCGCAGAAAGAACATTCAGTATTACTAGATATTTATACTACAGTATAAAACTAGGAAAGCACAATGCAGTATTAATGGTGCAGCTAGATCTAGGGATCAAAATCCAGAGTCCTGCAGCGTGTTGGGGAAATTACCACCCAAATAGCATGGTTGCAGACCATAACAAAATAAGTTAGATATAAGGCATCCACAGGGATAGATAAAAAAAAGGCAAGATGGCAGGAAAGAAAGAGGCAGGAGCTGGATATTTGGGCATGGACAAAATATAGGACAAATTCTGATTCAAATTTAAAACTGATTTAGATAGAGACCTTTGTAGAAAAGATGGATTTAAGAATAAAAGAGATGAAATGATTTCATATGAAACTGAAATTAAGAAATGCTGGAAGGAATATTTTAGGAATGCTATCTTATGTGGAAGAACGAAATTGAAATGAATACACTTGGTTATTTTAATGTAGATTATATGGTAGACTTTGGAATGTTTAGGTTAACAAATTTAGTCTAGCATTATAAAGGCACAGAATGCATAGACTCTCTCTCTCTCTCTCTCTCTCTCTCTCTCTCTCTCTCTCTCTCTCTCTCTCTCTCTCTCTCTCCGCCCCCCCGCTCCCTCCCTCCCCCTCCCTCTGCACGCCATACTTTCCAGTCAGTGTTGACTCCTGCTGATTGCCTGGACTAGTTCCTTCAAGATCTGCAGTGGCACAGTGGTTAGAGTGCAGTACTGCAGGCTATTTCTGCTGATCACCGGCTGCCAGCAGTTTGGCAGATCGAATCTCACCAGGCTCAAGGTTGACTCAGCCTTCCATCCTTCTGAGGTGGGTAAAATGAGGACCCAGATTATTGGGGACAATATGCTGACTCTGTAAACCACTTAGAGGGGGCTGTTAAGCACTGAAGATTTATATAAGTCTAAGTGCTAAGTTTTCCTGGCATAATGCCTCCCTCATCCTTCCCAAAGTTTCTTGGTTTCTCATCTGGTGCCTTAATCACTGCATCAAACTGGCTGTCTTCATAAAGAGTCATAGACTTATTCTTATGAGGTTGCTGAGGATCCTGGAGTCCCACACAGGATCAAGGATTCCCAAGATAAGCATTAAATCCATTATTAAATGAGTTGTTGGATAAGACCTACCTACCCAGCCTAGTGAAAACTTGGAATTTTGCTTCTTTTCCAAGAATGTGTTTACTGGGCAGCCCATTGCAAGAAACATACCGTGCTTGCTTTTCTTGATAAAACAAACTCACTGAGAGTATGTTGCTAACAGCATCATGATATCAGACAGTATTTTCTTCCTGTAGAAGAGAATATACTGTATGTAGTTCAGAGTTGAAATATGAAGTCCTTGGTGGTCTCTGAGTTGGCTGTTTGCTTCCAGACATTCCAGGGGCAGATTCCAAATCTTGTCGCTACTGATTTGCTCATGGGTGCATTTGCATGCGCAGCACTTCTGCACATGTGCAGAAGCATCTGGGCAGGTGGGTGGAACCTCCCACCACCGCTGCTACCAGTTCGCCTGATCCGGTGCGAACCGGTAGCAACCCACCACTGAGACATTCCATTACTCACTAGGTAACAACAATCCTAGTAATGTTACCGAGTTAGCAATGAAATTTCTGTAAGCAAATGACAATGCTCAGAGGACACCAAGGATGCCACATTTTCTTCCTGATTGGCTTTTATCTTGTAGATCTGCCCTTAAATGGTCATGTTATAAGTTTTCCACGTATTGTTTGAAGTAAATATTGCATACAGTACTGTGACCTAGAAGTAGCCAGTGCTTGTAGTAAACAGTTGGACGAAGACTCAAATAAGAATGACAAGGTGAGGGATCAATATATCTCTGAGTGGTTGGAATTAATTCTGATAGCTTGCAATATGTTCTTTAAAAATTACTGCTTAGTTAAGTTTGTGTTTCTTCTAATATTTTCTGTTTTTCAGGTTTTTAAAGGCAGGGAATCTTCTAATATTCTGTGCACATGATATAAGTGATGAAAACGATCTGATGATACAGTTGGAACAAAAAAAAATTATTGCAGAAGCTGTAATAATGTCTAAAGACAGAGAGATCAATAGATGGTCTAGGAGGCAAGATAAGAATGTTTCAATACCACTCTGCTGCCAAGTATGATTGCATGATTACATGTAGCAAGCTCCAGGCCTCTGTGGAAATGCAACCAACATCAAGTTTAAACTTTTTAAAATTTTACTTTTACCTTTGGGATGCCTTTCCTGGAAGCTGATATTCATTCCAGGGAAAGACATCCCAGATGCATTTTTATTCTCTACATTATGTCACACAAGAATGATAAATTGATTTCTATATACCGAATGGATTTAAGGCTTAAGCTTGCCGGCTCTAATTCAGCTTTACTGGATCACAGGAGTCAACAGCTTCATCCTCTTTGGATGAGAACTCTTCTGAAGGCAGCCAAAACATTATACCGGTATCTATATGTTACCCAGAGTCAAAGCTGTGAGATGGGTGGTTATAATCATCAATCAATCAATCAATCAGGTTAACTGTCATCATGGCTTCCTCCAAAACATTTCAGAATCTCAGAGGATTCTGAGAATTCTCTGTTAGAACCTCATTGCCCTCAACAGAGTTTCTAGGTTTCCCCAGGGAGATGGAATGACTGTTACATCAGTAATTAACAGTAGCTTTGAACAGGGCCCATGTGTCCAGTCCACTGGAAAACTAGGAATCCTGGCAGTTTTACAGAAAAACACTGCTAGTGCTCTTTTCTTCAAAAGTTATGCGTAAAAGATCATAAACCACTTTGGATGGCAAGATAGATCAGAGAAGACATCATTCTAACAGCACCATGAGATCAACTGACACTTTCTTTCTCACTGGCTTTTTAATCTTCTGTGAAGAACTAACATGCTTCACTGCAGGTGTCCCACATCCAACCAAAGGTAAGTGGAAGGACAATATTTGGGGATTTCATCCAGATCAGAAAGCCTCTGCCAGTTACTTTTCTTCTGTTTTTGTTTAGAAATGAGGATTCAAGAACCAATTTATGCTCTTTCTTTGTAACAACTGAGAATAAAGTAATGATGATCTCCTGCTGTGGTTTATATAGATTTATTTATTTTGTTGTATTTTTATCTTGCTTTTGAGAGAACCTTTTGCCTGTCAAAAGAGTCACATCAGTTGCTGGGGAAACCCCTCTGTCTTCAGGCTCAAAACACAAACATGGCACTCAAAGGGGAGTGAAAGAAAAAGAGAAAAAAGGGGAATCAAAATCAGAAAGCCATGCTGAGTGTGTAGGTGGTGCTTATTATGTGTGATTTGGTTAGCCTCATATTGTCTTCCTGAAGCTGCTGCTTATTTGGGAGAGGGTTAGGGAGAATTGCCACAAGTGATGGATGACCTCTAGCTGTCCAGGCCAAAGCAACTGTCAGTAGGAAGTGAAGTTCTATCTACCAGGGAGGGGGGAATGTAAGCTTCCTTCAACTATACCATCTCTGGCTGATAGAAAAGGCTAGGTGGATAATTATCCCCTTTCCCATTTTTTAAAAAAATTGGCACACAGACTACAGTTTCCCAATTGTTGTCAATTATTTGGGCTATAAACAAGGTTCAACTCTCCAGACTACATCTATTCTGTTACATGTTCCTGTTTTTATTTTTAAGGCCTATGCCTTTCTAATAGATTTCTAATAGATAACCAGATTGGGAAGCACTAACAGAAGGTCCATCTATGGAGGATTATCTTAGACCTGTGATGGCGAACCTATGGCACACGTGGCACAGGTGGCACACGTAGCCATATCAGTGAGCACGCCAGATCAGCTCTGGCGCACATGCGTGCACTGGCCACTTGATTTTGGGCCCACCAGAAGTAGGGAAACAGGCTGTTTCCTGCCTCCAGAGGGCCTGGGGGAGGCTGTTTTCACCCTCCCCAGATGCATAGAGAGGATCTGGAACCAGGTGACAAAGAAAAACGGGCCTATTGGGCCATTGCGTGCCAGGAGTGGGGGGGCGAGAGGGGGGGTTGGGCGCACAGGGTGGGGCGCATAGAATTATGGGTGTGGGCATGCGCACGAACCTCCCCCCAAAAGGTTAGTCATCACTGTCCTAATCCAAGGGACTATACAGTATATGTATAATTTGATGATAACATATGTGTGTTATATTTATTTTTCAATGAAACTTTTCTTTAGAAAATTCAGAAAAGTTTAGACATGTTAAAGTTTTATGTTTGCAATTTTTCCGCCCTGTTCCTGCCCTCTGGTAGATTCTCATCACAACGTTTCTAATTGTTCCGTTGTATTTACAAATATCCTTAAAACTTCCTTATATTTTTTTTCCAAAGTGAAACCTGGTATCTGTCCATACACTGATGCCATCTGTCATGAAGGACCTATTGGAAATCAATGCAAGCAAGATGACCAGTGTCCGGGTGCAAGGAAATGCTGTCCTGGCTCTTGCGGGCAAGCCTGCTTGTTACCAGAGAACGGTACTAGGTTCAGATTTTGCTTCACGGGGAGATAATGATTGCTAGTTTACGTAGAAAGCCATCCTGGAAAAAGAAATAATACATTTTTCAGTCCCTGCTTATCTTTCAGGCACTCCTAAAATGAATCCAACCACCTCCCCATTGTTTATGCTATTTCTGTGACATTGTACTTCCTTAATTGTTAATTGCTTCTGATGTCTAAAACTTACCAGTACCTTCACCAATGGGCCTAGACCATTGCAAACTGTCTTACATTCTTTCAAGTCATTGGTCCAGTGAGCCTACGGTTATTAATACTGTACTGACAAGCAGCAGCTCTATATACCATATTTTTCGGAGTATAAGACACACCTTTTTTCCCCCTAAAAGGGGGTGAAAATTTAGGTGCATCTTATACACCAAATGTAGCCCTATCCACCCACTGTCCCCCACCCTTTGGCCTCTGCCTCGCAGCAGTTACCTCCTTGCAGCAAACAGCAGGAAAAAGCAGCTCCTTTCAGCTTCAGCACAGCCTAATTAGCAAAAGTTGATTGGATCGGCCTCCTGACTCTCAGCTGATTTGCTCTCAGCTGTTTTGTGCAGGGCTCAGCTGCTTGCTGCAAAGAGGTAAATTGTTGGAGCAGATTTTCCCCCCCTTGTGCTAATCAAGCTATGCTGAAAATGAAAGTGAAAGTAAAGCAGGCTGTTTGCTGTTTGCTGCAATGAGGAAAAATTGCTCAGAGACAGAGGGAGATTTCTTTTTCTTCTTTTCCTCACCAAAAAAGGTAGGTGCTTCTTATACTCCGGTGCGTCTTATACTCTGAAAAATACGGTAATTATGGATAGGACCTTTTCCATCTTTTTTCTAAAAATTCTGGCATTGAAATTGGGTGTCAGATCAGTCCCAACTTGATCCTCTGGCAAAAAAGACTCTCAACTCCATTTGTAATGAAAGGCATGCTTTACTAAAAGCCAAGTGGTTTACAGTATAACAAAGCCTGAACTGAAATTGGTGCCCCAAGATTTCTCAGTTAACTTTCCCCATCCAGTTCCTGCTCCCTGCCAGTCCCTTCTTGTCCAATTACATTTGAATAAATTGTTTTGGGAACTGTCTCTTCAATGGCGGGATGGTTGGTGAGCCATTGCATTCCAGTGCTTTGACTTTGACCTTGACTGTGAGTACTAAATTCCACCCTCCCATCTGGTTCCCTCCCTCCATAGTTCATGGCAAACTAGCAGTTAGCGAATGTGAAGCTCAAGTGTGTGATGGGAATTCTGACATTGGGAACTTCTGCATACAAAGCAGATTCTGTATCACTGAACTAGAGCCCTTTTAGGATGTTATACCTTCTTTCCTCCATCATGCTTTAATTTCTAGAACTCAAGATCAGATTTGAGTGTGTATGTTTGCTCTAAAAGTTGCATCTTTATCCACATTAAGTAAGCAATTTTTTAAGGGAAAAGAAATGTAAGCAGTATTGCCATAAGGCTCTCTATTTACAGAAGAGTCTCACTTAGAGAATTCAATTTCCATAATTAGGAGGGGGAAAAATGCTATGAAAGCTTTATCCTGCAACCCTATCATTTTCATTAATCCTCTTATAATGATATCCTAATCGTACAACAAAAAAAATCAAAGGACATTAATGGATCTCTCCAAGAACCAGCAACTAGCTTGCAGAATTAGAATTGTGTTGTAATGCTTCCCACTAATCTTTTGTTAAACATGTCATTCAGTGAAACATGTGCAGCCAAATTACAGTAAGTATTAGACATTTTGGAGCAGACCAGGAGAATTAGAAGCATCTCTGCCATCATCCAGGATGGCAAGTTTGATGGATTTATACTTTGATTATCGAAATAAGTCATAGCAATTTCTAGCAGATAGATTTCAAGGTGCCGTGCCATAATATGAGTATTTTGGTTTGAATTCAAGCTACTGGGAAGCTCAATCATTGCACTCTGTAAATTATGACTGTAGCCTTGTATGGCACCCTAACATGATTAATGAATTTGTGTGATGCTCCTATGAATAAAACTAATAATTTAATCAGGGTTAGGGATGAGCAAGAAATAAATATCACTTATTTAATAATTAACATGTAATTCCAGATAATATATAATGTTACAATATATTTATTGTAGGGGGCATGATGGTTCAGCAGTTAAAGAGATTGAGCTTCTCAGCTGGAAAGCTGACAGCCTGGGTTTGAGACCTGAGCGCTGCATGATGGGTTGAGCTCCCATTACCTGTCCCAGCTCATGCCCACCTAGCATGCGAGTAGATAAATAGATACCACTTTGGTGGGAACAGCATTCCATGCACTTCAGCATTTCGCTGGCTACTGCTAGTCTCATTTGATCATGGAAATGTCTTCAGACAATGCTGGCTGTCTCGGCTAAGAAACGGAGATGAGCACCATCCCCTAAAGTTGGATACTACTGGACAGGGGGAAAACTTTACCTTTATATTTATTGTAAAATAAATCTGTTTAATTGAAAATAAATACCCCCACCCCAAATTAACCATTGCTTTAAAGAATGTGCTTGCTTACATTTCATTGCAGTTAGAAGAAAGAACATTGCTTTTGCAGATATGGAATAGAGCTGGGTGAAATATTTTGGATGTCCATAATAAAACATGTGAATACACATATTCCAAAAGGAGAGCATGCAAAAAAAGCCTGGGATGTGAGCTGTGATGTTTAGCAAAGGAGAGAGCGATGGTGCATTTGCTGTAAAAATGCAAGGTTATGACATGAATTCAGAAGAAAGAGAGGAGATGTGTATGTTCAAAGCCTGCATAACAAAGATAGAGGGAAGGTGGACAGGTGGGGCCCCTTTCAATATAGGAAACAAGAGCTGACTGTCAGGCATATTATACAAGACATATTGTTAAGATTTAAAATAGGGCTAAGATAGAGCCAATAGGAGACTTGCTACCAAATGTCTTCAACAGTACCTATTAGTTAACTTTTAGGAATAGGGGTGAAGTAGATCCTATAGAATACTTGTTAGATAACTTTTGAAGTATTTATTAGTTAAGATTTAGAAATAAGCGTGGAGCCAATAGGAAACACTTTAGATAATTTTCAAAAAGCCTGTTAGACGATGTTTCTTTATCCTGCCTTGAAAAACTGTATAAAAGCTTGTTGAATCTTTTGTTCTGGCATTTTATTATTTTATTTTATTTTATTTTATTAGATTTCTATACCGCCCTTCTCCCGAAGGACTCAGGGCGGTGAACAGCCAAAAGATAAAACACAGAAATACAAAATTTAAAATAGATTAAAACAGATTAAACAATTTGGCTCAATTTTAAAAATATCCCATAATTAAACAAATTAAAATTAGTGTTTAAAATTTAAATTTAAAAATTTTAAAAGGGAGAAGATTTAGGCCAGGCCAGCTTGATGAAATAAAAATGTTTTAAGCGCGCGGCAGAAGGTGCGCAGATCCGGGATCCTCCGTATCTCCGGGGGGAGCTCGTTCCAGATCGTAGGTGCCCCCACAGAGAAGGCTCTCCTCCTAGGGAGAGCCTTTGCTGGCTCTTTTGCTGAAGCTCTTCAATAAAAGGGAATGGATCCTGCACCTCATGTCTGATAGTCTTCATCGGCTTGGGCACTAGGCTAAGACCTGAATTTGGGGACAACAGTAGGTAAAGGAAGTACTGGGAAGATACAGGGAGAGTGAATTAATGGTCTATCGGATATAGCGATAGCATTTAGGCTTATATAGTGCATCACAGTGCTTTACAGTCCTTGACCTCAGAAGGATGGAAGGCTGAGTCAATTTTGAGCCGGTGAAAATCGAACTGCCAAACTACAGGCAACCAACAATCAACAGAAGTAGCCTGCAGTACTGCATTCTAACTGCTGCGCCACCATGGCTCATGCTATCTTTGAGCTTCAGGACATTGTTGGTGATAGTTCAGCTGTATAGACTAGACTAGACTAGACTAGACTAGACTAGACTAGACTAGAACAGAACAGAACAGAACAGAACAGAACAGAATAGAACAGAACAGAACAGAACAGAATAGAATTCTTTATTGGCCAAGTGTGATTGGACGCACAAGGAATCTGTCTTCAGTGCATATGCTCTCAGTGTAATAAAAGATATAAGTGATAAATGATCATAGTCATCATAAATCATAAGATACAACACTTAGTGATAGTCATAGGATACTAAATAAGCAATCAAAATCATACTAGGAAACTAAATACAACAATATAAATTGTAAAGATAAAAAGTGACAAGGTTATAGTCATAAGTAGAAAAGGAGATAGGAAGAATGAGAAGAATAATAGTAATGCAGTCTTAGTAAATAGTTTGCCAGTGTTGTGGGAATTAGTTGTTTAGCAGAGTGATGGCATGTGGGAAAAAAATGGCCTTGTGTCTAGTTGTTCTGGTGTGCAATGCTCTATAGCCATCATTTTGAGGGTAGAAGTTGAAACAATTTATGACCAGGATGTCTGTAGATATTTTCAAGCAAGGTGTATCCCATCTACCCATCCAGCCCCCAATCTTCTCAGTGCCTTCTTTCCCTGTCTCCCTTTGCCAGATCTGCTTGGGGGCAGTGAAAGGAAGATGCCGGGAAGTTTGGAAGGTGGGTGGGCTGATTGGTTATGCTGTGTTTGAAGCAAGGGCATCAGCAGTGTCATCAGCAATTAAGGGGAAAGGAAGGCCCTGGGAAAATCGATAGGTGGCTGGTACAGAAAGATCTTGCCTTTACACCCTCAGGCTTAGTACTTGGAAATTCCCTTCTCACTGCAGTCTGGTCACATTTCCTCATCGGAACCTTCTGCAGCGTAGAGTTCAGGGTCAGGGTTTGCTTAGCAGCTTTACCTCCTGACATGATTATTACTGTTATAGAACAGGGGTCTCCAACCTTGGCAACTTTACGACTTGTGGACTTCAATTCCCAGAATTCCTCAGCTAGCGCATGCTCTAGAAGGTGAACCAAAGGCATGTTTCAGACAGGGATCTGAGAACAGGACACTGCTTTCTATTCAGCATGTCCCCCCCCCACAATAAACTGGTCATCTCCTCTCTCTCCCTCAGTTGTAATTCTCTCTTTGAGACCACCTGGGTTGGTTTATTGCAGTCCAGCCAACTGCAACCTATTAAATAATCCATGATTAAGCAAACCATGATGCAATATGTATGAACCAGAGCCCTGTTTACCAGGACACAGGGAGAATTTTCCCATAGTTTCTTCAACATACATAAGAAGTAAAGGCATACCCAGTGGTGGGTTGCCCCGAGTTTGCACGGTTTGCCCCGGGTTGCCCCCTATAGAACCCGGTAGTAAAACTGACGGGAGGCTCCACCCACTGAACCTGACGTCATCAAAATGCTTCTGCGCATGCGCAGAAGCTTCTGTGCTTGCACGCGGCCCCATTGCGAACTGGTAGTAAAGGTAAGTAGAACCCACCCCTGGGCATACCCCTACATTTGGCTCCCTCAGAAAACAGTAAAGTGGTATCTCAGAAAAAGTTGTGTTAAAAATCTAGTTTAATTTTTTTTAAACAAATCTGTATTCTTTGCAAATTCAGGGTAGGCAGAAAAATCATTAAGGTGATCAAATAACAGATTGTGGTGCCTTTTGCAATGGATTATACCCACAATATTTGGATAGTTTGACTTTTTAGGTTTTTCCTACTATCTCTCTCTTTTCTAAAAAGTGCTTACCATTCATAAGACTCTTGCTACCCACTAAAGTGAATAACTTTAGTTATAAATGGGAACATTAATCACATTTCATTCAGTGGTGGGTTTCAAAATTTTTTACTACCGGTTCTGTGGGTGTGGCTTGGCTTGGTGGGCGTGGCAGGAGAAGGATACTGTAAAATCTCCATTCCCTCCCCACTCCAGGGGAAGGTTACTGCAAAATCCCCATTTCCTCCCGATCAGCTGGGACTTGGGGGGCAGAGAATAGATGAGGGTGGGGCCAGTCAGAATTTTTACCACCGGTTCTCCGAACTACTCAAAATTTCCGCTACCGGTTCTCCAGAACTGGTCAGAACCTGCTGAAACCCACCTCTGATTTCATCTCAATGAAATACAGTATTGTTTCAGGGGAATCAGGTTGCTGAGGTCCCAAAATCTAGAACATTTGCACAAGTGAGAAGGAAGATATTTCAAAGGAAGTATATGTCCTCCTCCCTCCCCACCCAAAAAATCTGTAGGAATTTCTTTCTGTAAGAAGCATCGAAGAACCTAATATATATTTCATATGCTTGTTTCTCTAATATTTGGACTTTTTTCTTACACAGTGAAACTTGGAACCTGTCCAGTGCAATATGTAGTTTGCCGAGCAGCCTTTGATGTATGTGAGAAGGATAATGAATGTCCAGGAATAAAAAGATGCTGTGAGGGTAATTGTGGGACAGTGTGTCGCACACCAGAAAAAGGTACTTCATGGGGCTTAAATCTCTCTCTCTCTCTCTCTCTCTCTCTCTGTCTGTCTGTCTGTCTCTCTCTCTCCCTCCCTCCCTCCCTCCCTCCCTCTTCAGCCACTAGAAACACCCCCTTTGCAATTCTACATATAGGTATCAAAGTGGAAAAAACTAATTAGGAAACAAGCCTAGTAACAGGTTTGCTGATTATTTTTGCCTTTTGTGGACATAGGAAGAACATCACTCCATGAACGAGGTATATAAGCATTTCATTTTGTTTTCTCACTCTTGAATTGAACTCTTAAGTGTATATTTATTTATTAAATTTGCTTGCCGCCCATCTCACCACAAAGTGACTCTGTGTGGTTTACAATATTAAAGCAATAACAGTGCTATTTAAACTATTTTTTCACATGAATTCTACATAGCCCTCCTGACTCTGCTTCGATTTGGATGTTTTTAATAGAGATATCGGATGATGCATGCTAGGAACATGCTGGATCCGCAAACAAGAATTATGGATTCCATTTCAAAGGTCCGGCATCCTATGATTTCAGAGACCAATTCCTGCAACATAGTAGCCTAATATTTTGCAGCCTGATGTTTTGCCCTGTCCTTATCTTGAGACAGCACCTTCTCTTAGAGCAGAAATTCTGGAGTCCAGGAGAGAGGGGAGGATAAGAATGAGATGTAGAATAGGACCGCTTTAATGATACTAGGTATAGGTAGCGGGGAAGAATTATTTTAGTAGGCACGATTCTGTTACAAAACTGTACCAACTATTAAGATATTTCCAGAAATCCAAGCAGCTTTTGTTTCCTTACTGTCCCTGACCCAAAGGACTTGATGCCATATGTTAGGCCAGTGATGGGAGCGTGCACACATGTGCGATATCAAGTGCCGATAAGGGAGCACTTCACTCGCATGCGCTCGTCAGGGCCATGACCAGGAAGAGGAACTGCCCAGGGGGCATGCGCGCACCAGATAAGGTACTTCTGGTTTTTGGCGCACACATGCGCACCAGCCAGCAAGTCTTCCGGTTACTGCCGTGCATGCACATACAGCTGGCCGGCGTGCATAGTCACGCCAGAAAACGGAAGACCAGCTCTTCATCGCATGTGGATGCACACCAGAAACCCAGAAGAGGAACAAGCGATGCCACGCATGCCAGCTGATATGGCTCCATGTGCCACTTTGGGCACACGTGCCATAGGTTCGTCACCACGGTGTTAGGCTATTATGCACTACGCCAGAGGTCTTCAAACTTGGCAGCTTTAAGACTTGTGGACTTCAACTCCCAGAATTGAAGCATAGCTGGCTGGAGAATTCTGGGAGTTGAAGTCCACAAGTCTTAAAGCCGCCAAGTTTGAAGACCTCTGCACTAGACTATGGCTTCTGTTCTAGCTTTCCAGATGCAGAAAATGGTTCCTGAGATCATAGGATGCAGAACCTTTGAGATAGAGTTCATAATTGTGGATCCAGTATGTTCCCAGCATGCATCGTCAGATATCCCTATTAAAACCTCCAAATCTAACATAAATGTCTAACATAAGTGTTTTGTGACGTCTGATGCAAGACCATAAATCACATTATTTGCATGATAACATTTGTTATATCCCACTGGGCTCCCACTGAGGTTACTTGTGTTCTCAAATATCCTTCTTTCTTTCTCTAAAGTGTAAGCATAGTTTCCTTATCAGATTTAAGTTTTAATGCTGTCCGCTTACTGTGGAAATAAAGTATCTTTAAGGCTCGGATTGAATGCTATGGATACAGCTTTTTTTCCTACTGCTCTTTTTTTTTTGCAGAAAAACCAAAGCATTGCCCAAAAGAGATTAGAAAATGTCCAACTAAAGGACAATATGAATGTAATAATGACTCTGAGTGCAAAAAAAATAAAAAATGCTGCTTCTCAAACTGTGCCTTGCGCTGTGTGGAACCACATTAAGGTAATTCCAGTGGGGAATACTGACCCCAAATTTCTGCATTTCTGCATACAAGCCAGAATGAATGGAAATGAACTGGTCTGAGGTTCTGCGCTGGATTATCCCACATCCAACTTCTCACAAATGCTCCACTTAAAAAAAAAAAAAAAGAATTCCTCGTGGTTAGGATTCTTCTAATCCAGAGGTGTACAACCTCCAGCACCCTAAAAGCCATTCCAAGCTTTGTGTGCCAAGTGGACTCTCTCAATTTTTCAGGATTCTTAAGTGGTGAAATGATGTCTTAAGTCTCTACAAAGCTTAGGGCCAGTATTTTGCCCTTAGACTCTCAAGAAGAATAAGATGGGCTAAATTTATCTTTAGGGAGAACTCTGGGGCCACAGAAAGGGAACTATTAGGTGTGGCCAGGGGTGAAATGTACTTACCTTTCCTACCGGTTTGCTGATGTGCACATGCCGCGTGTGCCATCATCTGCACATGCGCAAAGCGTTCTGTGCATGCACAGATGATCGAAACCGGGATGTGATGACATCCCGGTTGGTGGGGTGGAGCCTCCCGCCACTGGTGCTACTGGTTCTCCGAACTACCCGCCGCCGTCGCTACCGGATCCTGCGAGCCGGCTAGAGCCGGCAGCATTTCACCCCTGGTTGTGGCTGCATTTTTGGACTTCTAAAAGTCAGTAATCACTATGTTACTGAAAAGTCACAATGGCCTGTTGGGGTCATGATGTTTTTAGTGTTGGAGGCATTATTGCGGTCTAATATTTCTTCTGTTCTAGGAAAGGCAGCCTAGGCAGAAAAAAAGGCTAGCAGCTTGACACAAGATATGATCTTTTTGTAATTTATAGTTTATTGATGTTTTTCCCCCCGTAACATGATGAAAAAAAAGTTCTTTGCTGAAGTGTAAAAGTTGAGGGAAATTTTGAAGCATCCCTGCGCCTTCTTGAAACCAAGTTGCTGCTCTTGTCTGAGAGCCCATAATTTGAAGCTTTCAGGGAAAAATATGGTTGAACTCTGAAGGGTTCTCATCTGAGAAAAAAAAAATCAGCCTTTTGAAATTAGGATGGCATTCTAAGTACTAGTCCTTGTCACTTGGAAAGATAATTTTTCTTAGCTCCCTTTAAGCTCAGTGCGACAGTCATTCATTTTTGTAACCCCTTAGAGAATGCTGTAAATCACTATGAAGCAGTATATAAATCTAAACGTTATTGCTATTTAGAGTATCATTTTTTAAATTAATTGACTTTTTAAAAGGTGGTTCCTACTTTTAAACCCAGAGGTGCTTTTTCAAAAGGCAACTGGACTTTGTTTTCGCTTGAAGACACTTCACTTCTCATCTAAGAAGCTTCCTCAGTTCAGATCAGATCTGAAGACACTTCTTGGATGAGAAGTGAAATATCTTCAAGGAAAAACAAAGACCAGTTGCCTTTTGAAAAAGCAACTTTGGGACAACCATGACCTGGATGATTGAGAATGTCCATAGACTCCTGTCAGGGTAATGATGATTTAAAGCTGACCAGCCCTTTAAGTCTGAGGATGAGTCAGCAGGGTTATTGCCCTTTAAGAAGCTGTCTATATAAAGGCGGCCATTAGAGGGCATCACTCTCTCTCCTCATTTATCACTGTCTGTCCTCATGCATCTGCAATGTAGTTCTCTGTGTAGAGTTGAAGAATGATTGCTTGCCTGGCTTTGCTTAGCACGTGTATGTGTATCTGATGCTTGGTGGTGGTGGGGTAATGTAACTGGGTGGGTGTGGCCAACTTTTTTTTTTACTTTTAAAACCATTTTTTCTACAACCTCTTCAGCTGAAGAGGTTGTAAAAAATGCTTTTAAAAACCTCTGACGATTAGGCAACTCAGCTGGGATTGTCAGAGGCTTTTAAAAGAAAAAAAGCCTCTGCTGATCAGGCAACTCAGCTGGGATCATCAGAGGCTTTTAAAAGCATTTTTTCTACAACCTCTAGCTGAAGAGATTGTAGAAAAATGCTTTAAAAAGCCTCTGACGATCCCAGCTGAGCTGCGCGATCATCAGAGGCTTTTTTTTACTTTTAAGAGTATTTTTTCTGCTGAAGAGGTTGTAGAAAAAATGCTTTTAAAAATTAAAAAAAAGCCTCTGATGATCATGTGGCTCAGCTGGGCATGGGGGAGGGGGGCAGAGACTTTTGCTACCGGTTTGTCGAACCACCCGCTGCCATCACTACCGGATCGGGTGATCCAGTCCGAACCGCGAGCATTTCACCCCTGGTTTTGACCATATATTTACAAGCCACCTTCTTAGTGTATGTCATACAATCTTGCCTTAAATGAGCTGAAGTGTAAAATTGGTAGAATACTAAAATGCATAGCTCAGACTACATTCGCTGATTCGCTTTGCTGGAACAAATAAGTAATATACACAAATTTCTAAGAAGTGTCTTTGGATTTGAAATTAACTAAAATGGAAGCATGTAACTGGCAGTTCCGGGAGAATGCTGTTGTATTCTAGCAAATGGAAAATGAGTCACTCTCACGCTTGAGTTCACAATTTTAATCTTATGGCACTCAAGCAAGGAAGATGTGCTTCAATGGCAAGATGTGAATCAGAGCTAGCAATTTGGTGTGGAAATTGTTTATGTGACGTCTGCTTTCATTTGGAATTGCTGTGTTTTATTCCTCTATTCTTCCCTAATTATCTCTAGGTCTAATTCCAGTGAGGGCCTTCTATATGAGAAGAATTGTTCCAGGAATTTGTTAACATACCCAAGAAGCTCCCACTGGATCCTGGCAATTTGAAGATATCATTTGCATGAAGCTTCTAGTAAACTTGCCAATGGCACAACTTTCTGAATCGTAATGATTTGGTTTGATCATTTCCTTATCTTCAGCATAAAGAGCAATGATAGGACAATCCGGAGGAATCTAGATTGTTGGTTATATGTAAAGACTTTCTCAGTAAAAAGCAGCATCAGTATATTCTAGATTTACACATTAGCACAATTCTTAACCAATTGAGTACCCAAAGGTTTTAAAACGATTTAAGTGGAGGAATGGCTGATGTCAAACTCTCCTTAATTCTGTAACAGATGTGCCTAGGAAAGGAAAGCCTTTTGACTCCTGTCCTGCTGGAGTCAAAACTAGATGGCTATTATTATGAAGTGGATTAGTGGGGAAACATTTTAAACTAATAGAAAAGTTGATTGAACCCAAATAATTTGGAGAATCAAGACATTTATAAAATACAAGAAGACTGTGTTTAAAGAATGCAATAGGAAAAACAGGGCACATTTTCTGTATAAAATATGTAAGAGGAGAAAAAAATGGGTTATTGACATATTTTGCATATCCTGAAAATAGTGACTCAGCTAGGTATCAAAATGAAGAAGCCAAACAATTTGTAATTTGCATAAGTTGTCATATCTCCTGCAACTATTTTCTAGATGGGGCATGCCATGAGTCAAACTGAATGTTTTAACTCATGTGGCAGATTGTAACAGAGATGGAGAAAACATTTGGCTCAGTGGTGAAATCCAAATTTTTTTACTACTGGTTCTGTGGGTGTGGCTTGGTGGGTGTGGTGTGGGTTGGTGGGCATGGCTTGGTGGGCATGGCAGGGGAATTATACTGCAAAATCTCCATTCCCATCCCACTCCAAGGGAAAGATACTGCAAAATCTCCATTCCCACCCCACTCAGGGACCAGCCAGAGGTGGTATTTGCGGGTTCTCCGAACTACTCAAAATTTCCACTACCGGTTCTCCAGAACCTGTCAGAACCTGCTGGATTTAACCTCTGATTTGGCTGCTACAATCTCTTTTTGCACCCTGTCTGCAGGGTTTGGTCAAAAAGATCAAGAAGGCAATCATAATGGTGCAATCCAAGTTCTGATTTTTTAAAAAAACGTGCAATTACTTTTTAAAAGACATCATACTCTCCAGACACCCTAGTTGGTTCTGCTAGCCAATCCCATCAGTACAATTATCTATCCCTTGTTATCTTTTCATCTGCCTCAGAGAAACAACAACAACAAAAATCCATATTGACTATTTTTTAAAATCCTGTAGTCTTTTCATTCTAATAGGTTTCTTGGTTTCTTAGTTTGTACAATTTTCTCTCACTGGAATGCTGTAAAATTTCCAGTACTACTGTATTTCTTGGAATGAGGGATTTTATATTTTATTATTTCTGTATAGTTTTCCTCCTGAGGGAATCTCAAATGGTGCATTAAAAACAGAACAATATTCATTAAAGCAATTCAATATAGCAGCTTACTGTCAAAGAGCAATAAAAGTGGAGTGCTAAACTGTATTTAAAAAATCATTTAAAATTCATCCTGGAACAATGTCTTCCCAGCAAATGAGGAGTTGCTTGATGGTGATGGGTGGCAGATAAATTTAATAAATAAACAAATACCCATGTGAATATGTATTGTTTTATGTTTCTTGAAACCATGCACCAAAAGGGCTATCTGGCTCTCCTCCTTCTCCTGATTATGCAACTCTTAGAACATACAGAATAATAGAGTTGGAGGGACATTGGGGCCCAACCCCCTGCTCGAGCAGGAGACCCCTATACGATTTCATAAATGATTGTCCAGTGTCTTTTTGAAAGCCTCCAGTGATGGAGTGCACACAACCTCTGAAGGCAAGCTGTTCCATTGGTTGATTGCACTCATTGTAGAAAAATTCTCTTTAGTTCTAGGTTGCTTTTCTCCTTGGTTAGTTTCCATCCATTGTTTCTCATCTTGCATTTTGGTGCTTTGAAAATTAGTTTGAGCCCCTCACCTTTGTAGGAGCCCCTCAAATGTTGGAACACTGCGATCATGTAAAAAGAATGACTGTCCTCTTAGGCCACCACACTGAGAAGATCCTACTAGTAGTCAATTCCCAGACTGCTGGGAGGACTACAAGCAGAGTCTTTCCAGAAAACATTGCTTGCAAGGTATTTAAATAAGAAAATATGTTGTTTTTGTTTTTTGCTTTGTTTTTTGCTTTGATTCTCTTCAACTCCTCTCTGTCTCCCAAAAAGTAGCAAATATATATGTAACAGGTGGTGAAGTTTATCAAAGCTTAAAGACCACTGCCACCCTGCCAAATGCCCTTTTCACTTGGCACCTAACCAGATAGCAATAGCAATAGCATTTAGACATATACCGCTTAACAGTGCTTTCCAGCCCTCTCTAAGCGGTTTACAGAGTCAGCATATTGCCCCCAACAATCTGGCTCCTCATTTTACCAACCTTGGAAGGATGGAAGGCTGAGTCAACCTTGAGCCTGTGAGACCTGAACTGCCAAACTGCTGGCAGTCGGTGATCAGCAGAGTACTGCACTCTAACCACTGCGCCACCGCAGCTCCGTGGGTTCTAAGATGGTAAGAGGAGTGTGAATAAGGGCCTGAAGGTAACTACATCCCACTATAATTCTTTGTTACAACACTTAAATTTGCACAGGTAGCCCTAGACTTACAGTCACAATTGAGCCCAATATTTCTGTTGCTAAGGGAGAGAGTTGTTAAATACGTTTTACCCCACTTTACAACCTTCCTTGCCACGGTTGTTAAGTGAATCACTGCATTTGTTAAGTTAGTAACGTTCATAAGTGTGGAAAACGGTCATAAGTTGCTTTTTTTCTGTGCTGTTGTAACTTTGAATGGTCACTAAATGAACTGTTATCGGTCGAGGACTACATGTAACAAAAAGCTGCTGTATTAAGAAGAAGAAAAGGTCTTACAGCAAATATTATACAGTATAATATTTTATGTTTTTGAGGGGTATAATGCTAAATGATGAAAAAAGAGAGAGAGAGAGAGAGAGGGAGGGAGAGAGAGAGAGAGAGAGAGAGAGAGAGAGAGAGAGAGAGAGAGAGCGTGCAAGAAATGTATAATGGATCATGGATCAAGACTATGACCCTGGCCAATTATGATTAAACTGAGAAAAAAAAGAAGAACAGAGGCAGCCATTTTCTTTCAGTGATGTCTTTTTTTGATTTCCATAGCAACAGTTAGATAGTTATCAATGCCTTAATGTGTGGCCTTTTTCAGATGGCCAGCCACCTGACTATTATTTATTTATTTATTTATTTATTTATTTATTTATTTATTTATTAATCAAATTTCTATACTGCCCTACTCCCGAAGGATTCAGGGCGGTGAACAGCCAAGATAAAATACAGATAATACAAATATTAAAAAATCCCTTAAAATTATTAAATATTTTGGCCGAAACACAGATTAAAACACCCAATTTATAAAATCACACGAATTAAAAATTTAAAAGAGGAGAGTTAGGCCAGGCCAGTCTGCTGAAATAAAAAAGTTTTGAGAACACGACGAAACGTGCGCAGGTCCGGGATCCTCCGTATCTCTGGGGGGAGCTCGTTCCAGATGGTAGGTGCCCCCCCCAGAGAAGGCTCTCCCCCTGGGGGCCGCCAGTCAACACTGTTTGGCCGACTGCACCCTGAGAAGCCCCTCTCTATGGGAGCGTACTGGTCGGTGAGAGGCTATTGGTAGCAGAAGGCGGTCTCGTAAATACCCCAGTCCGATGCCATGGAGCGCTCTAAAGGTGGTAACCAAAACCTTGAAGCGCACCCGGAAGACCACCGGGAGCCAGTGCAGCTCGCGCAGGAGGGGAGTCACATAAATAAACAAGGAAAAGTTCTAAAATTTAGAGATTTGCATACAGTACTTATGTTTCTGAGTTATCACCAGAGGGCAGTACAGTACTAAAATTATACATAGTGTCAATCCTTTAGATGTGTACCTTATTCTGCAAATTTATTGAATTACAGCTTGTCCTGATATTGAATTTTTTAAATCCTTAATTTGCCAACGATGTTTATCAATGATCATTACTGAATGCATTTGAGTTACAATATTTCCGGCTAGTAAACCGCTATTTGAGATAAAACATTAAATGTTGAACATTTTCTATGTGATGTTTACGAAAATCTTAAACTATATTGAAAGTAATAGTATCTCAAAGCAAGTAGTGAAAATGAATTTTGCCCTCATGGGTACTGGCATCTTAAATTTAGCTGCTGTTATGTTATCACATGCTTCTACAATGATAGGGAATGGTTTTTGCGCAGGAATACATTTTATTCTGTCCCCTATACCGATGCTACGATTGAGAATTCAGAAACACTTATGTTCAGCGTATTTATTTTCTCTTCATGACCCCAAATAAGATTTTATTTGATTAGGGTTGTTGTAGGTCTGTGAGAAAGAAAGAAGCAGCTGAAAGATACAGAAGGGAGACCAAAAAATGGGCTGAATTGTACTTGGGCCATCTAATTTTTGCAATTGAAATACTATATGTAGGCACTATGGTCTGAGTTCAGAGGTCTGAAAAATAAGTGCATGTTGCTTTTTCTGCGCAGTGAGGGATTATTGCTGGAATGCATATTATTTGTTCATAAGAGTACCCTTGTGTTATTTTATTGGCTACATCTTTCTATTTTTTTTTTAATTGTGAGACTCATGATCTTAAAAGTACTTGCATGGTTTACTTTTTTTGTATACAGTATTGGATTGAAGATGGAACTAAAATATGATTTAAGAAGTGTTTGTGTTATGGGTCCTTCCCCTTTTGCTTTGTGGTGATGACATTTAACTTAATATTTTGTGCAACTGAATGTGGTCCAAAGCAGGGATGAAATCCAGCAGGTTCTAACAGGTTCTGGAGAACCAGTAGCGGAAATTTTTAGTAAGTCGGAGAACCGGCAAATGCCACCTCTGGCTGGCCCCAGAGTGGGGTGGGAATGGAGATTTTGCAATATCCTTCCCCCAGGAGTGGGGAGGAAATGGAGATTTTGCAGTATCCTTCCCCTGGAGTGGGGTGGGAATGGAGATTTTGCAGTATCTTTTCCCTGCCATGCCCACCAAGCCACGCCCACAGAACCGGTAGTAAAAAATAATGGATTTCACCACTGGGCCAAAGGTGTTATTTTATATTGCTTTATTAGATTTCCCCCAGTCACCACCCTAAAGTAATTCTGCCCACAGTGATTTATGATATCCTCATTGACTACATCAGTACTCCGTACAAGTTGCTAAAGTTAGTAGAGAAACACCAAATAAAGTGGCAAAATTGTACCACAGAGAAGTTAATTACCATCTTTATTAGTGATTTTTTTTCTTCAAAGTGGTCCTAAGAATGATAGAGATGATTGATGATTTGTTTATTTTGCTCCTCTTGTTTGGAAGGAGACCAACTAGTCCTAGAAGTAAAAACAAAAATAAGCAAATAAGGAAAAATTGCAACAGGTTTTTTTAACTGAAAAAAAATCCAGTTTTCAATTTCCCTCTTTTAATCTATTTTCTGCTTATAAGAAAATATCTTCTTGTATGAGAGATAAAATCAGAGTGATGTTAGTGCAGGATACAATGAACAATTAACATCCATTAATTGTGAAAGCTAAATATTTATTTGAAATTTCACATTAAAAGAAATTTGTAGATTGGGATTCAGTTTCCAATGCATAATTTTGGAGTGATTTCATAACCCACTAGATAAATATAGTTTAACTATACAGTATCTTAGGAGTCATCCTGCAGACATTGAATAACTCACATTCCACATACCTTATTGTGGATCCATACATCGTAAAAAGCAGTTAGAGCTGCAGCACTTCTTGAGTCCTCCACAATCATAATCATTCTGGCAGTTTTTCTTAAAAATGCGGGGGCATTTTATAGTTTCTATGGGGCAACTTTTAGGTACTTCTGTAAGAATTTTAAAAAAAGGAAACCAAAAGTAAGTGGTATTTTTTTCAGGAAAGATTTTGTCAACCACCATATCTCTCAACCTATCATAACAGTGGTGAAATCCAATTTTTTTTACTACCGGTTCTGTGGGCGTGGCTTGGTGGGCATGGTGTGACTTGGTGGGCGTGGCTTGGTGGGCATGGTAGGGGAAGGATACTGCAAAATCTCCATTCCCACCCCACTCTGGGGCCAGCCAGAGGTGGTATTTGCCGGTTCTCCGAACTACTCAAAATTTCCGCTACCGGTTCTCCAGAACCTGTCAGAACCTGCTGGATTTCACCCCTGGTTCAAGCCCATTCTCAGCCATGGAAACTTACTAGTGGCTTTGGCCTAGCTGTTCTCTCTCAGCTTAACCTGCATTGCAAGATTGTGGCTATGAGGTGAAAATCAAGGCAAGCTGGACATTTTAACTAATAAAAGAGCTAATTCTAAAGTCTACTGTCAAACCCCACTTCTCCCTGGTGGTTTGGTTTTTCACAACTGTATTAAACAATTCTCTTTTAGAGAAGGATATTTTGGCTTCTTTCCTGCTTTGGGCTGTTCTTTTTCCACCACTTTCTTTCTGACAGTGGTGGGTTTCAACATTTTTTACTACCGGTTCTGTCGGTGTGGCTTGGTGGGCATGGCGTGGCTTGGTGGGTGTGACAGGGGAAGGATATTTTAAAATCTCCATTCCCTCCCCAATCCAAGGGAAGGTTACTGCAAAATCCCCATTTCCTCCCGATCAGCTGGGACTTGGGAGGCAGAAAATAGATGGGGGTGGGGCCAGTCAGAATTTTTACTACCGGTTCTCCAAACTACTCAAAATTTCTGCTACCGGTTCTCCAGAACTGGTCAGAACCTGCTGAAACCCACCTCTGCTTTCTGAGAAGGAGAAAGCGTCTCTTGCTTTATCTCTGCAACCTTGTTGGATAGGTCACAAACTACAGGTGGTATTTGCGGATTCTCCGAACAACTCAAAATTTCCACTACCGGTTCTCCAAACTACTCAAAATTTCTGCTACCGGTTCTCCAGAACCTGTCAGAACCTGCTGGATTTCACCCCGATTCACAATCAGTACAAACAAGATACATTATCATGGATCAAATGATACAGCTGGGCTTGTGCATGATTAGTTCTATACAAATCAGAAAAGTATGTAATATTACTGTATCTCTGTCATTGATAGGCTATCTGACCCTGCTAAGATGATATGGAAAAGTTTTCACATGACTGATCAAGCCTAAGTGGACAGAATCTGATTATAACTGAATTGAAGTACCCCACATGCTTAGCATTAACTCTTCTTTTGCAGGGTTTTTCGGACAGTCCCACCACACCATATCACCCACTTTCTACACTTCATCGATGATCTTGAAATAATTCTCCCCATTGGTTGCACAAGCCTTTGAGACAGTGCTTCAGGTCTCCTTCACAAAGCCACTTAGTAATGCCAAGTGTCTTCCTTGCTCCTAAAGGTAAAGAGAAGCATCTCCATTCTATACTTCACTCTGGCTTACAATCTCTCCTCAACCTCTTCTTCCAAGAGACCTCTGGCAACTTTTGCAAATGCTGCAGGATGCTAAGAAGAAAAAAAAGGTACTAGGAAGGCTTTCACACCCACAGTGTGAACAGATTTAGATGGCTTTGCTTCCTTACCCTTATCCTTCTTTTGTAATGCAACTGAAGCTGACTTTTTCCTACTTAGCTTGACCCTAGAATGAACATACTATAAGGTTCCTTTGTTGTTGTTAGTTGCAAAGTCATGTCCAACTCATTGCAACCCCATGGACAATGTTCCTCCAGGCCTTCCTGTCCTCTACCATCCTCTGGAGTCTATTTATGAAGAGCCGACTGCTTCAGTGACTCCATCCAGCCACCTCGTTCTCTGTCGTCACTTTCTTCTTTTGCCCTCAATCTTTCCTAGCATTAGGCTCTTCTCCAGTGAGTCCTTCCTTCTCATTAGGTGACCAAAGTATTTGAGTTTCATCTTCAGGATCTGGCCTTCTAAAGAGCAGTCAGGGTTGATCTCCTCTAGCACTGACAGGTTTGATCACCTTGAGAGGAGGAGGAGGAGGAGGAGGAGGAGGAGGAGGAGGAGGAGGAGGAGGAGGAGGAGGAGGAGGTCTAAAAAATACTGCTTCTGACAAGTTATTGAGTACAATACCTTGAACAGGGAAAATACAAGCTTTTCCACAGACATCTATGCAGCATTTCTTTTGATGTGGGCACTCCTCGTCATTCTCACACTCATTTTTAAAATTAACATCTGAACAAAGTTGACTGACGCCTGGGCAAACTCCAGGTTTCACTGTAAAAATATGATGGGACAATCTTAATGGTATCAGAAAAGATCTGCAGAAAGCAAAAATCCTATACTGGCTGTAATTTACATTTAGTTGTTCTAATTTACAATGCATGTACATGCCTGAAAAATAATTCATCTCATGAATGAAGGAGAATATACGTGTCCCAGGATAATGTTGCAGGATCCAATCTGGGTTCTCTAGCAGAGAAGTTCCCTGAAGATGGGCTCCAGCATGAATCTGAAAACTCGAAAGATAAAATCTCTGGTTCCAGTGACCAACCCAGATTGGATCCTGCAGTGATTAATCTAGTCACCAAATTAAGTATTATAAATGATTACAGTATGTGAAAATTAGCTGCAAAATTCATTTCTTTTCAAAAGAGCGTGAAAAAATTCATACAGCTTCCAGAAAAATGGGATTTTTCTGGGAATCATTGCTGGTTGGGGCTAAGGAATCGGAGAAAATAGAGTATCAGTCAAGGGCCAGATCTGAACTTGACAGACAAGGAAGAGTGATAACTGACAGGAGATTTGGGAATTTCCCAGCTCTATTTGAAGGTTAAACCTCACCTGGAAAAATGTGGAAGAAGCAAGATTCAGGCTGCTGTCACATAGTTTTGCCAAATGTATATCAAGGGTTTGGAATCTGTTTCAGCCTGAGGGCTGCATCCGCCACCCCACTCATGTTCTGCCAATGATTGTCATGATTTCAACAGAGTGAGACTAAAACTTGACTTTTGTCTTAATTGTTTTGAATTCGGAGGGGGGATTTGAACAGGCAAAATTGATGTCTTGCATTCTAGATAACTCACTTTGCTCTTGATTTCTACTCCAAATTGAAAAAAAAACCCCCACACAATTCAATTCTATTGAGACTGGATAGAATTTCTAAGGGGTTGAAGTGGAGCTTGCATTTCCCAGATTTTAGTTGCTGATTTTACTGGAAAAATTTAATTAATTAATTAATTAATTAAATAATATCTACTCTGAGAGTAGTTTGGATCCATTTTAAATGAGATACCAGAACCAATTCGTATTTATTATATAAAAAAGTATGGTGGGAGGACCTTGTATTCCCAAGGAGGCTGAAGACCCAATGTTTGATTTGCTCATTTTCTGTTGACTAAACACATCTGGGCATAGTAAAGTTGGTTACCATACCTTTGTTAGGCACAAGACAGGCCTTTCCACATGGGCCTTGACAACACTTCCTACCATTTGTACACTGTTCGTCAATTGCACACTGGTCTTGAACAGGACCTGTACAGGTTGCAGTAACTGTTGGACAAGTCTCGGGGTTTCCTATAAAAATGGAAGTAAAGAATCATATATGAATTAGGGTGCTTGTTATAATTATAAGTATCCAACAAAGTTACCACTGATTAAAATCTCAATTATTTATTGGGTTCTTGTTTGCTGTATACTGTATGTTTTTCTCTCTCTGTCTTCACTATAATAAACAGAAAAGTTAAATAATTGATCTTTTGTAACTTGTATACTACTCTTTGTTTCTTTTGTTGCAGGTTAGTAGGGACGTTAATAGGGACGTGTTGGCTAAGACGCTGAGTTTGTTGATTGAAAGGTCGGCAGTTCAGCAGTTCGAATCCCTAATGCCGCGTAACGGGATGAGCTCCTGTTACTTGTCCCAGCTTCTGCCAACCTAGCAGTTCGAAAGCATGTAAAAATTGCAAGTAGAAAAATAGGGACCATCTTTGGTGGGACAGTAACAGCGTTCCATGCGCCTTTGGTGTTTAGTCATGCTGGCCACATGACCACAGAGACATCTTCAGACAGCTCTGGTTCTTCGGCTTTGAAACAGAGATGAGCACTGCCCTCTAGAGTCGGGAACGACTAGCACATATGTGCAAGGGGAACCTTTACCTTTACCTTTACTAGTAGATCTTAGACGATGGAGATAAATATATTTATTTAAACAATTCTATAGTATGGAAGCCAAGCACAGCTCCCAAAGAGAGCATTCTGTAGTCTGATTGTTCATATGAAAAAGCAGGACACAAGAAAGGAAGTTGATTAAGGAGGAAAAGGTGATGTATTTTCTTACATCATCAGAAAGATGACCTTTGAAAAGGCATTACACAAGATCAAGATATAGCTGATCTGATCCAGACTATCTCCAGGAACTGAACATCATACCTTTCTCAGGGGTCAAGCATTGTTTCACACAGGCACCTTGGCAACACTTTTTCTCCCCAGGACACTTTTCATCATTTCTGCACTGGTTCCTTTCACGCGACAGCAAACAGGAAGCATGAACTATTGGGCAAGTCCCAGGTTTCTCTTCAGGAACATAAAGAAAAGAATTTCAATGATAATTATAAGGGCTCTGGGGCAGGAAAAAAAATACTGTTTAGGGCCATGATGGCGAACCTATGGCATGCGTGCCAGAGGTGGCACACAAAGCTCTCTCTGTGGGCATGTGCGCCGTCTCCAGCTGATCTTCACACATGCTGGAGCCCCAGAAACCCGAAGACCAGCAGCTGGTGCGCATGCGACGCTGGCCACCTGGTCTTCAGGGTTCTGGCACTCCGGCCTGTGCAAAGACCAGCTGCATGCACCGGCAACCCAAAGACTAGGTGGCGAGCATGTGCATGCGCACTGGACAGCTGGTCTTCAAGTTGCCGGGGCTCCGGTGCATGCACATGCGTTCCGGTTTGGGCACTCGGTGCCGAAAAGGTTCGCCATCACTGGTTTAGGGCAACAATTACCTCCAAGTTCCTTCTAGAATTGGTCTGAAAGCTACAAATGGGATTCCTCGGAGATTACTGTTGCTTTCAGAGGATATCTTAAATATAATATTGATCACATGCACATTCGTAATAGGCTCAGCCTATTACAAATAGACATAGAGCAGTTTAAAATACGGTGAGGTCAAATTTTAGCTTCCAAAGCAAGATGCTGGTTTAAAGGACTATGCTCTGGTCCATGAACTAGAGAAAAGTAACCTGCATAAATTGCAGGGCCATTATTGCAAGTCCCTATTGTCTCTGGGTTACAAGGCTGTTACTATCCTTATTGTTTTAAGAGAAGGCAATCAATTGGTGGATTCCCCTGGCTTCATATTAGCATTCCCAATATCATCTGCTAGAGGGAAAAACAACTACTAGGCACTCTCTTTTATGTGTAAGAGGATGGGGATGGCCAAATGTGGGCAGGTGCTTTAAAATTTTACTGTGTGTATTAACTCTCAGGAAATTCATGAACCTGGATCTAGCACTCTTTGAAAGAATACTAAACCAGCATTCAAAATGGCCAGGCTGACAGGTCATAGGGATGAAGAAGGATCATTGGATTAAATAAGAGAGAGCGATTGATTGATAGCAATGAGCACCATTCAATTTCACTGGTGTTGCAAGTGACTGGTATGACCAGAAGTAGCTTGGGAAATAGGTCAAATGGTGTAGAAGTAGACAAAATGTCATCAACTCCAAACAGTAAAAAAAAAAAAAAGAATTATTGTGTGAAATGTCATGTTGGCAGAAACAATAGATAGTTGCAATACACTGATAGCCAACTGAGTCAACAACATGTGGTTAGTTTAACCCAACTCTATTTTCCAGTTTAAACTTGCTTTTTGTGCAACATCGGACCACTCTCATTCAAGAGTTCAAGATTTAGAACTTTTAGCACTAAGCCTGTGCTTAAAAAACAGGTCTAGCATCCTTTCAAATGACTCAACTTGTGTATTGAAGAGGCGTTACTCCTTTTGAGAAGGACTGAAGCAATCATCTTCCTGGACATATCTGGATAACATCAGAAGGGTCCTCAAGACTCTTTAAACCCAGTGATGACTATCCTTTTCACTAACCTCCTGAGAATCAGTGGACATCATCTTGAAGACAAGCTAAGGCAGGGGTCCCCAAACTTGGTAGCTTTAAGACTTGTGGACTTCAACTCCCAGAAGAATAATGAAAAAAACAACTGCTAATACCCATGGTGCAAATAGGAACAATTTGGATTCATAGATGCTGGGTGATGTTCTTTTCCAACCTTACATTCTATGATTCTAAGTCAGATGATGTTTTATTCCATTCATTAAAAATGTTTCTAATATCAGAGAAATCCCATCATTTGGGGAGCTATATACTGGTATGTACAGAGTTGTAACCTAAGAATTCTATTTGATGGCAGCATGGCAGAAGCAAAAGGGTATTGTTAGAGATTCCCTTTTCAAAAGTGAAAGAAACTCTGATTTCCATAGGAAAAATATTGATCTTTTTTCTATTTTCCTTTTCTTTGGCTTGGAAAAAAAATGTCCCAAAGGACAGGTGGCAAAGAGCAAGCCAAGAGAGTCCTCAAATGCCTTGCACAATTTGATGAGATCACTCTAAATAATAATAATAATAATAATAATAATAATAATAATAATAATAATAATAATAATAATAATAATAATTGTCAACAAATAAGAAAACAAGTAACAAAGTAGACACAGACATGGATACATTAAAAACTTTTGGCACAAAAAAAAAGATATAAATTGGCAAAACATATCTATAAACACATAGAATGATTACATATAATTGGGAACAGTAGGACAGGGACGGTAGGCACACTGGTGCGCTTATGCACACCCCCTTAGGGACCTCTTAAGAAACATGAAAGGTCCACGGTAGACAGTTTAAGGTAAAAGGTATGGGGATTAGAGAGACTAACAACAGGATCAGGTAGAGTGTTCCAGACATTTACTACTCTATTGCAAAAGTCATATTTCCTACAATTAAGATTAGAGCAAATTACATTGAGTTTAAATCTATTGATGGCCCTTGCATTATTATGGTTGAAATTAAAGAATTCATTTACAGGTAGAACATTTTGGTAAATAATCTTATGAACTAAGCATAGGTCGGAATGTAGACGGCATAATTCGAGGCTGTCCAAACCTAAAACTTCAAGCCTGGTGGCATAGGGAATTTTATTTCGAGCAGAAGATTTGAGAACTCTCCTAGTAAAATATCTCTGGACCCTCTCTAATATAATGATGTCTGAAATACAGTGAGGGTTCACTGTAAATTTATCCCCCTATTATGCACAATGAAAAGCCAGTCAGCAAACATTTCCAAAATTCTTATTTCCATCATTCCCATCTATAGCTGGTAAAGCTTCAGAAATCATTGGAATCTTCCCAAACCAATATGCTGTAGGCAAACATTTAGTGGAGACACAACTGCATTTGATGAGGCAGTTCCAATCCTAAAATGGAGTCAGAATCTTTAGATCTCATTTCTAACTAACCCAAATGTTGTCACATCCAGATTAGATAATAATCTGTAGTTTTTAACACTTACCTTTTGAGAAGAGATCTAAGGTGTAGCAACATAAAGGCAGTTCAACACAAAAAGCCAAGAGGCCAACAAGGAAGATGTGTCTCATGGTGCAGATGTGTCTCAAAAGCTCAATGTGTGAAGGCAGGATGAGTTTTTATAGTAGTTTATTTTCAACTTTCAAAGTGGGGGAGCATCTATACTATCTTCTTGATAAGATATTGAGTTTCTAGCTTTTCTGGTATTTTTTGTTTGCTGATAATAAACTGAGGACACATTTAATTACTCACATTTAACTACCATTCCTTCCTATGGTGAGTCTAGAAGCTCTGTTGGGGGCTAGTATATTAACAGATAAATCTCTGCATCTTCACCAAACAATTCCTAAGATTCTTTGGAGAAAACCATAAGAGCAGTTTAACCGGTCCAGCATTCTATACATTTATAACATTGGTTTATAGCGCTGAACTGTATTCTCAATGCTCCTAGAAGTACAAATACGTTGAGTTGGGTGGTTTGAAAACCTCTTATGTAATTTTTTTTCTTACATCACATATAAACCTCAAGATAACAGACATGCTGAACATCACTGATAAAGGTATATGAACTTTTCATATATCAAGGGATTTCTTTAAAAGAAAAGTGTTAGGAATATTGTCTGGCAATAGAAATGAAGCCACTATTTGTCTCAGTAAATATAGGTAGTTCTTTGCTCAAAGCCCAGAATTACGGTCATAAATCATTGTGGTAGTAAGTAGATGCCATGGTTATTCCATGGTCCATGGTCACTATGGTTCCATGGTCACTAAGTGTATGCCAGGCTCATTAAGTGAATTAATTTTCCACAACGGACTTTTTTTGTCAGAAACCAGAAGTAAATACTGAAAACTGCAATAAATATCCCAAATCATGGTATCTTGACTGTGAGTTGCTGCAAATGGTGTAAAGGCAAGCTGGTTGCCAAACACCCAAAAATGCAACCATGTTTGACCATGTGATACTGCAGTTGTTGTAACTCTGAAAATGGGTCATAAAAAGTAACTTTCAAAATGCATAGGGAAATCGGGTGCAGAGTTGCTGGAGGAAGGGGGACTTTTAGGAGGAGCTAAGAAATTAAATTTAAAAAATTTAATTAAATAAATAAATAAATAAATAAATAAATAAATAAATAAATAAATAAGAGGCTAATCAACCTGGAATCCTTGGTATTCAGGCAGAAGCAGAGAGTGGACCATCCTTAAATGTTTACAGAATATACCTGATAGTTATGAGCTTGTGCTTTAGTCCGGCAAGATTCTTTCTATGGTTGAGCAGCAATAATGAAACTAATCTGAGTACATCATAGTGTCATTCTTGATTCATTGCATCTGACAGGGAGTCTGCCATAACTTTGAATGGTTGTTAAGTGATCAGTCGTAAGTTGAGGACTATCTGTGAGGAATGTTGCATTAATGTTATGTTTTTATTGGAAGTATCGGCTTTTGTTCTTCATTGGAAAGTAGTCATAGAAAAAAAAAACTTATGAATACCAAAAGAACAAGAACTCTGATCAATGGCACTTCAGGTCAAATGAATTATAATTGTAGCAATACCAGGATTTATTTAAACAAAGGTGGCCTCATTGGCCCAAATTTATTTTGAAAACATAATGGTATCTTTAAAATCACACTGCCAGCATCCCCAAATGGAATGAAATACTGACGTTGTTTCTCTTATTTTTCCTGATAACAGAGCATCAGGGAAATACAAACAGGGTGCTATTATATTCCATCTTCAGAGGACAAGCCGATCAACAGTTAAAATTTAAAAGTGTTTGTTTCATAATAGCATTATATCAATATGAAACTTTCTTCTCCCATTGTATTTGTCAATTGAAAAAAAAAGTTATGAATGCAATCTATCAGACTGAACTGTTGAACTGAACTGTTGCTATATTACCCAATTGAATTAATTATGGATTTGAGAATGGGGAAAAACTCATATACAGCCCTGAACAGGAATTGGCTGTTTCGTGGGCATTGTGACTCAAAACCTTTATATTGTTCCAAGTGACTTGGCAATTAAAGGCCATTCCATGGGTAATAAAATCAGCTGCAGATTTCCTTTCAATACTTAATATAATAGGGAGACTTGCACAGTTATGAGATGGAAAATAGATGGCTTTATAAATGTGAGTAATGAATGAACGAACAAACAAACGAAAGAATACATAAATAACATATATGAATACAGACAGTATGAGTTCATAGTGCTTTAGACATTTCATTTGTTTTATTCATTAATTCTGAAGTTTGTAATTTTTTTAAAATTAAAATAGTTTTTAAATTAAAATATTTGTAATTTTTGAACTCTTTCTGAATATGCAGTTTTTTTAAAAAAACTTTTTGTAAAATGTCATTTAAGTTAATTTTTTTATATCAGACTTTTTGAGGATTTTGTAACTGTACAAATTAGGTTTACTCCAGTGTTAAGATCAATAAAATAAACCAATCCAAGGGCTCAGTCATTACATGGTTCTGTTGTAACTATAAGTCTGAATCGAAGCCATTGTGTATCATTGATATTGTCTTCTACGTTATCATATCCTCATTACTTAGTATTCCTCAGCAAAGACCTTAGTGGGTGACTTTGGGCCAGTCACTCTCTCTCTCTCAGCCCAACTCACCTCAGTGTTGCTGTTTTAGGGAAAATAGGAAATGAGTTTGGATACATTCTCTGCCTTATATAAATAAAAATGCAGGATGAGAAAAAAATAAATTGTGTCAAGAAACACACCCACACCCACACCCAAATTCTGAAGTTTGTCCTGGTCTTTCCCCCAAGGAGAAAAGTATGTGTGAGCTTCATGATGTAGTCAGACTTTGATTCCAAATCTATAACTAAGCCAGACATAAATATAAATGAAGTGTTTCTGAAATGGAGACTTTGGACTACAAAACAGAGACAGTTTGCTTCTCTTGCAGTGAGTAAGTTTTAACTCTTTGGACATAAAGAACATATTTACTCCATAATTTCATATTTTAATGCTAAATGTTTTTCAACTGATTCCTATATATTTATCAAATTTGCCTGAGTGATTTTGTAATATTCATAACATTTGAGGCCTTCTTATTAGATCAGCTTCTTACAGTAATC
Source organism: Arizona elegans (assembly GCA_022577455.1). NCBI lineage: Eukaryota > Metazoa > Chordata > Lepidosauria > Squamata > Colubridae > Arizona > Arizona elegans. The sequence goes on along the minus strand of JAKOOJ010000002.1, from coordinate 182,643,973 downwards.
AAAACAGTTATCTGTTGCTGGATGAATTGTCTGAAAAATATCTTCAGGTATCATACAATGATTTCTTTTCAAAAGATGCTTGGGTAAATTTAAGTTGCAATCCTTGTCATGCCATTTTTTTTTCTCTTTCAGGATGCTCTTTCATATATTAATTCAATTGGAGATTATTCTAGGGGAAAAAAGGGGAAGAAAAACTTCTGATTAATAGGGAAAATGAGATTTTAGGTTCAATTTTCCCTCCAAAAGGTCTCTACATGTCTTCACACAATGCACAAAAGTCCAATAAACACCTATGGCCACAGAGATATTAGAAATAGAAACTAAACACGCATAGAAATACCCATTTGCTAGTTTACATACATGTGCTGGTAATGTCTGTATACTATAGCTGTTTTCCCAACTTCTGATGATTCATTCTCCTCTCATCTGAATTTATATTTGCCCATTCATTGCAATTTTTACCAATGGTTACTCCTGCTGCATAGACAGTACCTTGATTTTCCCAAACTCTTTTACCCTTATATTTAGAATAGAATAGAATTAGAATTAGAATTAGAATTAGAATTAGAATTAAATTAGAATAGAATAGAATAGAATAGAATAGAATAGAATAGAATAGAATAGAATAGAATAGAATAGAATTCTTTACTGGCCAAGTGTGATCTTTGGATGCATAAGCTCTCAGTGTACATAAAAGATATAAGTGATAAATCATGATCATAGTCATCATAAATACATTCATCATGAATCATAAGATACAACACTTAGTGATAGTCATAGGATACTAAATAAGCAATAAACATAAATCATACTAGGAAACTAAATAAACAATATAAATTGTAAGGATACAAGCAACAAAGTTATAGTCATAAGTGGAAAAGGAGATAGGAAGAATGAGAAGAATAATAGTAATAAAGTCTTAGTAAATAGTTTGTCAGTGTTGTGGAAATTATTTGTTTAGCAGAGTGATGGCATTCGGGGAAAAACTGTCCTTGTGTCTAGTTGTTCTGGTGTGCAGTGCTCTATAGCATTTTTGAGGATAGAAGTTGAAACAATTTATGTCCAGGATGTGAGGAGGTCTGTAGATATTTTCACAACCCTCTTTTTTACTTGTACAGTATATACAGATCCTCAATTTACTGGATCAGAACTTGCATCACCTTTAGTTAACGTGATCATTGAGGATTTCTGAGATGCTGATATTCTCCAGTTCTCATCTTATTCCCTTTCTCCTTTCCTGTCTTTATTTAATAGTTATCACACCCTCTATACTAATCATTCCCAATACAATATTTTATTATTTTAGTAGTCCAGTTCATAATGTCTACTTCCTTGGTACATTTGTTTACTGTACAAAAAGTTTGTATTTCTGTTTAACTCAGCTTAATGCTGAGTTTTGTCTGTGTTTGTTTTTGTGCTTTAAAGTAAGTGTTGACTCCTGGTGTTGCCTGGAGAGGTTCCTACAATTTTCTTGGCAAGATTTCAGGAGTGGTTTGCTACTGCTGGCTTATTAGAATTGACAGAGAAGTGACTGTCCTTAGGTCATCTAGATGGCGTCATGCCTAGACTAGATTCACAGTATCCTGGTTTTGGCCTGATGCATTAATCAAATTGGCTATCAGCAAACCTTGTTGTTGTTGTTTTTTCTCCTTTGTGTAGTTTTCCAAAGTATAAAATGAATATTCTTAGATACCTTCTACCGGATTCACACAACGTTTTGCACACTGATATAGGCAGCAAATCTGGATTCCTTTGCAATCAGAGTTAATTTCACATTCATTAGGTTCTGCATAGTTAGGTGTCTTGTGGGCAGAGTTTCTGTTCTTTAATTGAAAGATGTGATAGAATAATAAATTGATCTTCAAAAAAAAAAATATCTAGTACTACACATATCAACTGCTGCCAGGATTGCCTACGCTCAATGTTGGAAACAGCCATGCACACCCGCAGAGAAACTGGTCATACAAAAGGTCATGAATTGCGCAGAAATGGACAAATTAACACTGAGTCTAAAAGATAAAGCAGCATTGATATTTTACAATGTGTGGGAACAGTGGTATAACTGGATAGAACGGAGATAGATGAAAGATAGATAGTTATTAAGTATAAGTAATAGATAAAATAAGAATGTAAATATGCACAATTTAATTTTTGTAAATAATGTACAAATTATTGTCACAAGAAAAACACCACAAATAGCTGTTGTTGAGTGAAATAATTTTTTATGTTTTTAATGTAATAAAAGCTTAATAAAGCGTATTAAAAAAAGAATAATAAATTGTTCTCAATTTCTACTCTTTTCATTCCCTCATTGTCCAACATAATTCTAAGATTTAAAAATTATCAGTAATATAAAATGTACATTTAAAAATGCATTTAGGAAAACTTACTAAAAAAATACGTCTTTTTACTTATATGAGTCCATAAACTGCACAGCCTTAAATAGGTGAAAAATATATATATATATTTTCAAAGTGAGAATAATTTACTACTGAATATATATATATACAATAACACCAAATTGAAAAATATACAATAAAAAAAATACAATAACACCAAACTGAAAAATAAAGAAACAAACAAAAAAGAACTATCAAAAGAATTTGGAATAAATTCTAAAATCCTTATTTAGGTCAGAGAAGGGAATATACCCTCTGGAATCTATTCTCTTTCATGGGGTTGAAAAAGTTGGGAATTTGGAAACCCGGGGCCTATTTCATGGGAGAATTTTTCAATCTTTCCACTGAAGGATGGAAAACAGGGAGGTTGTAGAGCTGTGGAGAACTGTGTATAGAGTGAAATGATTGTACCTACACCTTCTGCCATTTTGTAACTAAGAAATGGTCAATCCACCCTTTAGAATTTCATCTAAATATTCTTCTTCTTTGGGTAAGAAGAGATTGGACAACCATTTGTATGAAATGGCCAGGGGGTTGGACTAGAAGACCTCCAGGGTCTCTTCCAACTCTATTATTCTGTAAAAATGAAAACAATGTCTTTGTCACATACTGCATAACATATTGTACAACATAAGCTAACAGCATTCCTCTTTCCTGATTGGAGCCACTGCCAGATTCCTTCTGTTTCTACCCTGTCCCATTTCTCAAAATAGTTCAAAAACAGCCCGTAACAATTTTTACATCTGTTGAGCTCAAAATGCCAAAAACATGTGGAGATCATGTGATCTCTCCAACTGTCCAATAGAAGAGAAAAAAAAAGCATTCAGTTAATACTCTTTCTCAGGCATCTGAATACACTAGTTGCAAACAGAAAGATGGGTAAGGTCACCTTTTCTGAACTGAAGAAGCTTCTTGGATGAGAAACAAAATGTCTTCAAGGAAAAAAATAAAGTCCAGTTGCCTTTTGAAAAAGCACGTTTGGGTCACCTTTTCTCCATTGCAATTAGCAGCCCATGTACCGGTAGGTTGAGATGGCAAAAACCAACGAACAACCTCATTGCTGCATATTTGCAACTATGAGGGGGTGGGCTTCAAAAATTTTAGCAAGGAGTTCTCTGCCTGGTTGCTGGGTGGCCGTGCACCATGGTGGGGGGGGGCATTTTTGTCGTCCCCGGGCTTCAGAGGCTTTTCTTGAGCTTCCGGAAAGGCAAAAATGGCCTCCCCAGGCTCTGGAGGCCCTTCCTGAACTTCCAGTAGGCCCATTTTTTACTCTCCCCGAGTCTCCGTGTGTGCCCTGCGCTTACCTGCATCCAAAACGGGCTATGTGGGGACTCCTGGAAGGGCAGGGTGGGTGGGGCCAGCCAGGAATGGGATTTGGGGGTTCTCCGAACTGCACAGAATCTTAGCTAGAGGTTCTCCCAAACCGCTGCGAACCCCCAGCAGCCCACCCCTGCAACTATGCACTTTTGTGGCTGCATATGTTGTGAGAATTGGAATTCAGGAGAGGGGAGATAATAAATAATACCATTAAGCTTTCCATGCTGGTTATTTTGTATTTAGTATAGAGGAAATAATATAAAGCAAGAGGTCCCACTAGTAGGAAAATAGGCTGATTACAAAGCTGCAGCAATGCAACAGAAAAAAATTCTTGTTCTAGGGAGTGACTTTACTTTTCTTGCAGGAAGAACCCATATCATATCCCTGCAAGCACCATTCCTGTCAAAAACTTTGTTTCCACAAGAGAATATTACAAATGTGTTGGCTATAATGCCAAATACTGGTGGGGTGCTTACTTTACCTCAGGAACCTTATAATGCATGGGAAAAATCTAGGAATGTATTTTTCTACAAATGAAAACATATGGAATGGAAATTATGATCCCAGACAGCTAAGCACTTTATTAAATAAAAATTGGCACTCCCGATTAGTGCGGATCAGTATTGGAATCTAGGAATACTGTATCCAGGAAGCCACATATCAGCTGCCTCTATTTATCCTCCTTCAGCTACATACAGAACATCTAGTTTATAAACGTTAGATTCCTAGTTTAATAGATAAATATTGCTTTATACATGCACCTTCAAGTGCACAACTAGTATGGTCGTGGATCAGATATTTTTATATTCCCAGTATTTTCTTCTCAAATTTAACATCAGAAATTCAACACATTTATGGAGCCATAAATATGGAGCCTTGAGCTGATACATTATCTGTTTGCCCAACATCTTGATCTATAACATTTAACTACATCGTTGATTACCTTCAAACAATCAGACTAAAAGCTCCTGGTTTATAAGGTACCAAGGATTGCATTTTATCCCACCAAACTCACCCCTCATTTATGGATGCTTGAAAATTGTATAAATGGGGCAAAAAAGCCAGGTTCCTCCAAATAAGTTTATAAATACTCAAGGATTAGAGGATGGCTTTCAAAAATACCTTAAGGGAAGGTTTAAATGATTGTATAGAGCAGTCTTCTCCAACCTACTACCCTCCAAATGTGCTAGAAGAATTTCCTAAATTTCCAAATAACGGCCATGATATAATGTTACCAGTCTGCTAATCATTGCATTTCATGAAGTCCTTTCCTTGGTTATGTTCTTTCATAGCTGCCAATAACTGTACTCTGGATTATATTCTGTAGCACTGTATATTATCTAGACTCCCATGGTCTACATTATATACAGTGTTATGTAGACTCCTATAGTCTACATAATATATATTATCTGTCCATAGTCATTTTAAAGTTGAGGGAGTATATGTAATGGATTAATTACCACTACTTATCTTTAGTACATGCAGTGTGTTCCTCTGTCCATTTCCATAGAAAGCTATTTAATTAAGAACATACCTGTATGTGTTTTACCCAGTGTTGATGTCATGTCTGAGAAAAGAACAAGGAGACCCACAAGAAGAATGACACTTGGTATCTTCATGGTAACAGCAGATCTTAAATCTAATCATTTTCTAGTGTTAAACTGGCATTTATATTAGAAGAACTATGCTAGGAAAAGATACTATCTTCTCCCACTCTCATACCTAGCATTTTCTCTATGTGAAGTTGGACTGACCTGTATTTTCAGTTTGCTTGTACATCGCAGATGATTGCTTTAACTTATTTTCATTTCTATACTGGAAGATGTCTGGAATCCCACTGATAATTTCATTTATTACATGCACTCATTTAAGAACTGCAAATTTGATTGGATCAGCTTAAAATATGAACTTGTTTAGTTGCAGAAGTAATAAGAAAACAAAGCCAAAGGGGGTGAAATAAAATTAAAACTGCATATCAGTTCAATGCAATATAGAGGCCAGGCAGGGTTAAACACAAAACTCCATACTAGAGAAAAAGCAACAAGCAAAATCATACTCTAGATATAGTTCAGGGGATCAAGTATCAGAGACTCGAAATGAATGCTTAGAACAACCAAGTATGTGTATTCACTATAAAAGGAATGAATGAATTCACTACAGAAGGAAAGTTTTTTTTTTGTTGAAGATGATTATGGATGATAATCTACCACAATGGTCGAGTGGGAGTTGGTAGATAGATTTAAAAATTAAATTTAAAAAATCCACAGTCTAGGGCTAAAAGATTGACCGGATCAAAGTAACCCAGTTTGTTTCTGTGCCTAAGGGAGAACTAGAACTTGGGTCTTCCTGTTCTGATCTAGCATTTTGATCACAGCACCTCACCAACTGTCCACCAGATGGGCATGTCAGTTCATAAATGCCATTCCAGCACTGACATACAAAATATAGGATTTAAAAGGCATAATTCCTAAAGTTTAGCCCAGTGCTTTCCAGCTAAGAATCACGATTATCTGGAAAAGAATTTCTCTCCGTATATAAATAAGACCCCTTACTTCTGAGAAACATTATACTTATAATAAGATATTTTGCTCAGCCATGTATTTCATTGTTTATTCTTACACACATGAACTTCCTGCTCTCTTCAAACTTCTGTGTCTTCAAAACCAGGTTCAGAGTTCTGTGGATTAGATACAGTACTTCCTTATCCTGAAATTGGCAGAAAACTATATTGGCATGAAGTGCCATCTCCATTTCCAATCTACAGTCTGTCTTCACGGCTTTTTAAAAACTCAATTCAAGTATCCCAGGACAGGATGACAAGGCAAATTGATTCTATACTACTTGGGACAGTCTTTGAATAATAGGGAAAATATTGCTTTAATACTGACGTAGCTATAGTTTCACTCATAGGCTAGGGATGAGATGGAGGCAATGACCTGGGGGTATGATGTTTGCCAGGGCATGTTTGTGCCTTGGTGAGGAGCAAAAGGGGAAGGTTCAGAATTCTAGTTCCATCTACTATAGGTATAGGTAAAGGTTCCCCTTGCACATATGTGCTAGTTGTTCCCGACTCTAGGGGGCAGTGCTCATCTCCATTTCAAAGCCGAAGAGCCAGTGCTGTCCAAAGACGTCTCCGTGGTCATGTGGCCGGCATGACTAAATGCCAAAAGTGCATGGAGTGCTGTTACCTTCCCACCAAAGGTGGCCCCTATATTTCTACTTGCATTTTTTACGTGCTTTTGAACTGCTAGGTTGGCAGAAGCTGGGACAAGTAACAGGAGCTCACCCCGTTACGCGGCACTAGGGATTGGAACCGCTGAACTGCTGACCTTTTGATCGAAAGTTGGAGTCTGATGGGCACCCAACTTTATATATTTTCTACATATTTTGATGCTGTCAATTTGGAATTTTGTCTTTTTGAGAGGCTTGCTTTTTATTAATGCTGGATTGTTGTATGTTATATGTATAAGAAACAGAGCTTGGGAGAGCCACGTTTTCTCTGGCAGAGCGCTTGGGCCACCATAGGTGCCCCTGACATGAGTGATGTGGAGCTGGCCATGCCCACCCTGGCCACGCCCACACTGGCCCCCTGAGGTCAAACACAACCCTGATGCGGCTCTCAATGAAATTGAGTTTGACACTCCTGTTCTAATGTGAGTGTCAAGTTGAGTCAGTTTGTTTTGCTGTGCAACATCGCTTCAACTGAAAAGTCTGCTGTGCAGCTACATGTATGCACAGAAGATTAGCTAAAACACACCAAGCATTTACTTCAACATGATGAAATAGTTTCATTGTTTTGTTTTGATAAAAATTGCCACTTTATTTTGTGCAACTGGATCCTCAGCCTGGGAAGTAGATACTATACATGTATTAAGCAATGATTTGTTACTGTTAGATTGAAAAAATATAAATAAGTGCTTTCTAATTGTCTTTTCCAAGAAACTGGATGCTATTTGCAGAAAAGTTCAACTATTATGTATATGGTAACACCCCCCTACCCACAAGTATAGAAATCAATACAGGGACGTTTGTGTTATATGCCTTTAAGCATATTTTCTTTCTTTCTTTGTATTTTTTAAAATCAAATTTGTATAAATGTTTCAAATTACTCAGTTTTGGGGGATGAAGACAACCTGAACTGAAATAATAAACAAATAACAGGCTCAAATTCACCCAGATGGCTTTATACTTAAGGGAGAATGAGAATTTAGATTTCTCTCTCTTAGTCTGGTTTCTTTAATTGCTACAGCAAACTGACTCATAGTAATGGATACCTATGGTGAATTATAGGCAGATAATTTGAGTGGTTTTTGGAGAAGGGGAAGAGATAATAGAAAGGAACACTGGTGCTTTTGAAGGGACTGATTTGAAGTAGCTATGAAGAACAGTATCTAGGGCAAGGGTGTCAAACTGATGGCCTGCAGGTCATGCCCACCCCAGCTCCATGAAGGGAAAAAAGCATTGTGAAACATCACATGACAACAATGTGATGCCGTGGGTTTGACACCCATGATCTAGAGAGAAGTTTAATATAATCCTTAAACCAGTCAGGTAGGTAAGAATCAGTGGTGAGTTGGTCCCGGTTCTGTCCGGTTCCTGCGAACCGGTAGTAAAAGCTGTGGGAGGCTCCACCCACCTGCCTGGGCATCATAATAGACGATCTACGCATGCGCAGAAGCGTGCATGCGTGCGCCCGTTGCCAACCAGTAGTAAAGGTAAGTAGAACCCACCCCTGGTAAGAATCTTATGGCCCCTAAAGGTGTAGGATGGGAAAAGCAGGATGGGCAAATACTTACGCTAAAATCTTTCTCATCTAAAGTGCTATGATTGAGATTGTGCTATGATTGAGACCACTGATGGTATGATTTGTTCCTGAGTTCCTGAGTCAGTTGACTTTAAAAAATAATCTCCCCACCTTATGTCAGATTTTGGGATGCTGTCAAATCAGAGCATAGATATTTCGTAGAAATATCAAGGCCAAGTATCTACTGTCATCTTTAAAGCATCTAAGCTATAGACCAATTCATCCCTACATTACAACTATACTACACTACTACAAATTTGCTCACACCTGAAGAGCAGATATGCAAAGCTTTTTCTCAGACTGTAGCAGCTAACTGGCTGTCATAATCAATAATGCCTAGATAAATAGAAAACTAATTTTATCTGAATGAAATGGTAAGATTTATTTCTATGTTGTTTTTCCAACAGCTCTTGTATTGAAAAAGATAATAAAGGACAGAAGTTGATTGCTACCAGCAAAAATATGTTTAAATCTGTAGGCACAAATGCTCCTTTTCATCCTTTTATTTTTGTATACTTCTGATGTATACCTTGGGAAATAAAGGTGGAAGTAACTGTTAGAAAATCAGTTTCTACAGCACTGTTTTGGATGTAATCAAAGGTTTCTCACTTACAGAGAAATGTTTCTTATTTACGGCACACATCAAGCAATCATATATCATTCTTAGTATTCTTAGTATTCCTATAATGTTGCAGAAAGCAAAGGGAAGATTATTTGGCATACAGCATAAATGCCATAAATGAATGATGTTCATACTTTTTACATTTATTGCAACAGTCCCAAATTCTGAAGCAATGGGGCATCCATATATCCTCCCAAGAAGGAAGAGAGTCATAACTGCTGGATTAAATTGTTTATTGTAAATAATAATATAATTCTAACTGCATCCAAATATTCAGTTTAAACCAGGGTAGATTCAATCCTTCTTTTGCACCACCACCCCAATCTCTTCCTACAAAAGGTGTTTCATTCAACAGTTAGAGGCACTAGAATGAAAACAATTTTGTCTAAATTTGATAAAAATTCTAGAAACATAGATTATCGATTTCATTTATTTCAATAATGCAGCAATAGAATGTTACTCTAGAAATTTATTTGACACAGTATGTTTATATATAGGGAAGCTGAAGATGGAAATGATCAATGATATCATATAGCTGGAGACCCATCCTTAAAACTTCTTCCTGGCTATAGACTTGTAGAATAAGTATTTTCTAAAATTCTTGATTAATAAATCATTCAAAAAGAATCTTTCTCAGCTTAATGTTGAGGTCTGTTGTTGATGCTTGTGTCCATCAATGAAGCAAGAAGTTAGACTAAAAAAAAAAAAGAGAGAGAGAAAGATCTAGTACAATGAATGTTATGTTTATAAATAACTGCTATAAACAGCAGGCATTTATATTCAGTACTGAGAGTAAGAGGATGTTCAAACGCCTACTTAGGTTATGTTCTGAACAAGGTTTGAGAGCCCACTAAGCACAATAAGCTGGAATTCTATACTTGAAGAAGTTCACACTTAATTTCATGATCAGAAAGTGCTATCCTTTACTATATTTGTAACAATGTAGATTTGCAGTGCAGTATTTACAAATAATTAAAACAATGCATTGTTCTAAAGCAAAAAGAAAGAAGAATTATATTATTAAGATGCTGTCTTCCTTTATTCCATTTGGAACTTTACTGTTTAAACCAAGCCAACACCAGTTGAAGGAAATGATATCTTTCCTTCCTGATTAAACACACTGGGGATTAACTGATGTCTTATTTGAGAACTTGGGATCTATAGTTCAACACATGAATTGGGGAAGCTGTTATTCAGTCACAAGCCATAGATATTCACTAGATATTCCAAATAGGTCTGAAATAAAGACTGCTATCATGGCTAACGTTGGTTTTTGACAACAAATATTATTGGCTTCAGGACATAATGGCGACACTAATGTAATCAATAAAGGAAGAAAAGACCCTTTCTTGCATTAGTAAGAATTTGACCTTTCCTTGCCATTGACAAGGGAAAAAAATCCTACTGTTTCTTCCATTAGTTGCCTTCCATCTTCAGAATACTTTGAGCATTCTGAATCTAGAACCTTCATGATCTGATCACCATTAGGGTTAGCCTGTCCCTCCTTAACACAATAAAAGAAGCTTATGGACTACAGTACCTGGTGGGACGCATGTTCTTCCACATGCCCCTTCACAGCATTTTTCCCTTCCTTCACATTGGACATCATGATCACATTTATTAGGAGGATTAGCCATCATACATCTTATTTTAACATATGGGCAACGTCCAGGTTTGGCTATAACAGAGAAAACATACAATGAAAAACAAATACATCATTTTTATGATCTTAGCAGGCCAAGTGCGGATGTACAACTTTTTCCCCTTAATGTAGTGTTTCTCAATCTCTGCCACTTTAAAATGTGTGGACTTCAACTCCCAGATTTCCTCAGTCAGCTCTGGGTAACTCCCAGAATTAGGAGAATTGAAGGGTATATATCTTAAAAGTAGCTAAATTGAGGAGCACTGCTTTATATCATCTCTGATTTTTAGCTTTAGAAAAAATAATAATTTAAAAAAATGAAATTAAAAAATTAAAAAAAATATACGGGGCAGGTATGACGGGTGCAGGGGACCATATCATGTGCCGGGGGGGGCGCATACGCTGTTTACGAGCAATTGCGCACTCCGGTCCCCAATGCGCGTCTCGTGGCCTGGGTTGTGCAGAGTCTCAGGCCCAGGGTCCACGGCTGATGTTATGTAATGCCAGGTTGGTTGTCAATAAAGCCCCCCTCATCTGTGATCTTATATTGGAGGGGGGTGCGGACCTGGCAGGTATTACGGAGACCTGGTTGGGCCAAGAGGGGGGGTCCCCCTCGTTGAAATGTGCCCACCAGGTTTTCGTGCATTTCATCAGCCAAGGGCCCAGGGGAGGGGTGGGGGAGTGGCGGTGATTATTAGGGAGAGTCTTTGTCCGAGGGAGACCACTGTTCCTCAGATAGCTGGATGTGTGAGTCCCTCTTTGTGAAGTGGGGCCGTGGGGTGCAGATGGGTTTGCTGACTGCGTACCTGGCTCCCTGCCACATGGCAGCGACCCTACCCGGTCTACTCGACGTCATCGCCGGGGTGGCGGTGGATACCCCCAGACTTATTGTCATGGGGGATTTCAACCTTCCATCTGCAGGTGAGATGTCAGAGGTGGCTCGGGAGTTCATGGCTTCCATGACGGCCATGGACCTGACCCAGTTAGTTCAAGGCCCCACTCACATAGGAGGACACACTCTGGACTTGATTTTCATCTCTGGTCAGTGGTTGAATGATCTTGGTAGAGGGGACTTAGACATTAAACCCTTGTCATGGACAGATCATTCGCTCCTTCACTTGGACTTTCCTACTGCTTCTCCCTGCCGCAGGGAGACAGAACCGACTAAATGGTTCCGTCCCAGGCACCTGATGGACCCCGAAAGGTTCCTGACGGAGCTTGGGCCGTTTCCTGAGACTCTGACACATGACTCGACCGAAGAACTGGTGGCCATCTGGGAGAGTGCGGCCGCCGGAGCTTTGGATCGTGTCGTGCCTTTGCGGCCTCTGACCCAATGCCGATCTCAATTGGCTCCTTGGTTCTCTGAGGAGCTGAAAGAGATGAAGCGTCAGAAAAGACGCCTAGAGAGCATTTGGAGGACTAGTCATTCTGATTCCAACTGGACACAGGTGAGGTCTTATATCAAGACCTACCTAGTGGCGATAAAAGCGGCAAAATCTAACAATTTTTCCACTCTTATCGCATCTGCAGAGAACCGCCCAGCCGCCCTGTTTAGGGTGACCCACTCCCTTCTTCGGGGGGGAGTGCGGGAGGATCCCTTGCAGGGTCGAGCTGAGGATTTTGTGCAATTCCTGCACGATAAAGTCGCTTGGATTCGGGAAGGCTTGGACTCCGACTGGGTGAGTCCGGGGGAGGAGACGAGGGTAGGTCTTGAGAATATTATCTGGGAGGAGTTTGATCCTGTGGCTCCCGAGGATGTGGACAGGGTTCTGGGTAGGATTAGTGCCGCCACATGTTTATTGGACCCATGTCCCTCCTGGTTGGAGGGAGGCTGGCTCCAGGGGATTATAACTGCTTCTCTGAGTGAGGGTGCCTTTCCCGCCACCTTGAAAGAGGGGGTGGTGAGGCCCCTCCTCAAGAAGCCTTCCCTGGACCCGGCTGAATTAGTTAACTACCGTCCGGTCTCCAACCTTCATTTTGTGGCGAAGGTTGTTGAGAGTGTGGTGGCATGACAACTGCCCAGGCACCTGGATGAAGCTATCTATCTAGACCCATACCAGTCAGGCTTCAGGCAGGGGCACAGCACAGAAACGGCAATGGTCGCGTTGGTAGATGATCTCTGGAGGGCCAGGGCCAGGGGTTGCTCCTCTGTCCTAGTCCTATTAGATCTCTCAGCGGCTTTTGATACCATCGACCATGGTATCATGCTGCAGCGGTTGAGAGGGTTAGGAGTAGGGGGCACCGTTTTGTGGTGGTTCTCTTCCTTCCTCTCCAGCCGCTCGCAGTTTGTGTTGGCAGGGGGGAAGAGGTCGACCTCGAGGCATCATGGGGAGTGCCACAAGGGTCGGTCCTCTCGCCTCTTCTGTTCAAACATTTATGTGAAGCCGCTGGGTGAGATCATCCGTGGTTTTGGGGTGAAGTGTCACCTGTACGCTGATGATACTCAGCTGTACATCTCCACCCCAGACCACCCCAATGATGCCCTTGATGTGATGTCTCGCTGCCTGGAGGCCGTGCAGGCCTGGATGGGGAGGAACAGGCTCAGACTCAACCCATCCAAGACCGAGTGGCTGTGGCTGCCGGCGTCCTGATATAGTCAGCAGGTGCCATCGCTGACTATTGGGGGTGAATCTTTGCCCCCCACAGAGAGGGCTCGCAATCTGGGTGTCCTCCTGGACGCACGGCTATCTTTAGAAGAGCATATGACGGCCGTGGCCAGGGGGGCCTTTTATCAGGTTCGCCTGATCCGCCAGTTGCAGCCCTTTCTGGACCGGGATGCCTTGCGCACGGTCACTCATGCCCTTGTCACCTCCCGGCTGGACTATTGTAATGCTCCCTACATGGGGCTCCCCTTGAAGAGCACTCGGAGGCTTCAACTGGTCCAGAATGCGGCTGCGTGGGTGGTTATGGGCGCAACTCGTTGTGCCCGCGTGACACCCCTCCTGCGCGAGCTGCACTGGCTCCCAGTGGTCTTCTGGGTGCGATTCAAGGTGTTGGTTACCACCTTTAAAGCGCTCCATGGCATAGGACCCGGGTACCTTCGAGACCGTCTTCTGCCACCAATAGCCTCCCACCGACCAGTCCGTTCCCACAGAGAGGGTCTCCTCAGGGTGCCATCAGCCAAGTTATGTCGGCTGGCGACACCCAGGGGGAGGGCCTTCTTTGTGGGAGCCCCAGCCCTGTGGAATGAACTGCCCCTGGAAATACGTAAGATCTCTGACCTCCGGGTATTCCGCTGCGCACTGAAGACCCTGTTGTTCTGCCAGGCAGTGCTGTCAATATAATAATTTTAAATTGGGATATTTTAATTTTTAGGGTTTTAAATCGGCCAAATCTATTTAATTATTTTAATTTTTAATTATTGTTGTGTCTTGTGTTTTTAAATTGGCTGTACACCGCCCTGAGTCCTTTGGGAGAAGGGCGGTATAGAAATAAAATTATTATTATTATTATTATTATTATTATTATTATTATTATTATTATTCAGTACGGCAAAATCCTTTTTTGCCATACTATATATTATAACAGCACTGGGTAATATAGAATGCATTGCAGTGGTGAAATCCAAATTTTTTTACTACCGGTTCTGTGGGCGTGGCTTGGTGGGCATGTTGTGGCTTGGTGGGCATGACTTGGTGGGCGTGGCAGTGGAAGGATACTGCAAAATCCCCATTCCCTCCCCACTCCTGGGGAAAGGATATTGCAAAATTCCCATTCCCACTCCTCTCTGGGGCCAGCAAGAGATGGTATTTGCCGGTTCTCTGAACTACTCAAAATTACCACTGCCAGTTCTCCGAACTGCTCAAAATTTTCACTACCGGTTCTCCAGAACCTGTCAGAACCTGCTGGATTTCACCCGTGGTGCATTGCCAGATTGAAATTTTAATAATGTCTGACTTTCCTCCCCAAATCAGTAGAGTTAGATGGAGTTGCAGTCTAATAGCCTCTGTGAGGCCACCTACCTGGGCTCTTTCTGGCACAGGATTTACATTCAGATGTTTTGAGTTCATCTTGAACTTTAATAACTCTAACAATGTAATAAATCTAATAAATACAGTAAATATTCAAAGGTGATACCTATTGGGTATTGGCAAATTTTGGAACAATACCGATAACAGCACTTTAAGATTCCATCGCAGTCATAGTCAATATTGCACTCATGTTTCCCTGGTTTAAGGCAACGAATTAAAGGTGAGGGGCAAGTCCCAACTTTGTCTGAAAAAAAACCACCCAAAATGTTAATGTTAATACTCAGGGACTGTACCTGACAGCAATGTTTTGAGATTAAATGAAACAGTTGCCTGTTAGATGGATCGGTAGAGAGAAGAAACAAATGAAATGGAGAGATCAGAAGGATCACATCTTTACATTTTATTACAAGTTTAGTTTGTGACACAGTGCAACTTCATTTCGGGGGAACAACTTTAAGTGCTTGCACTTTATGCTGTTGATTGAAAGATGAAATTTTGCTATTAAAGAAAGGCAAAACAGAAACAAAAAAGGAAACTAAATATTGTGACTTTGCCTCTTCCATTATTTATTAATTGTTCTCATAAATGTATTCATTTCCCACAATGGAGCACAGCATTAATCAGTATGTGACCTTCACCAGCTATCTGCTATGTTTTTAACCATAGAATTAACATTTTATTAGTATATGTGCTGTTGAAGCAAGCACAAGATTGTATTAAGAACAGCATGATGGAAGAAGCAATCATAACCAAACTTTATGTTTGGTCAAACATCATCTACACAACTCATAAGCCAGGCTCCTGTTAAATATCTACATCCACTAGGAAAGGTCTTCTGCTGACATGCAAGGAAGTTGGTACTCAGATATGCTTCTCAATACCAGGCCAATCAATTGATGCTCATCTTTTTTGGTGAATGGTCTATAAGGGCCTGGATGAGGAAGAACAGGTTTCCACTCAACCCAGGCAAGATTGATTACTGTGGGCATTAGTCTCTCCTCCCCCAAGGTGGTCACAGCTTCCACCCATTCCTTAGACAGGAGTCATGAGTCTTGGAGAACCTCCAAATTGTGTATTGGTTATGTTTTTGGTAGTTAGTTTGGGCTGGCCAGTGCTAAAGATATCAAATCTCCAGATCTGTTTTGGAGGAGGACAGCCCCTTGCAGAGTAGATTGTAGTAGTCTACTTGGGAATTGATCAAGGAATAAGTGCCTCCTGGTCTCTCTTGCAACCTGTATGCCAATTGTTTCCTTTCTAGATCAGGAGGCGCTGATCACAGTCACTTATTTCTGCTCTTTGAAAAGCATCTGGATCCAGGTGAAGTAGCATAGTCAGTTATGGGAATGTCCCATTATATCCTGATATCTCTACTCTACTTGCACAGGCTTCCAGTGTGCTTCCAAGTGCAATCCAAGACCATGGGATCAGATTATTTGTGGCAAGATTTTGTTTTGATTTTTTTTTAACCTGGTCCACTAGGCTCAACAAGAAGCATGTTTCATGTCCCATTTATTAGGGAATGTCACCTGAAGGCAGTAGGAAATGGGCTTTTTCTGTTGTAGCACTTGCCCTCTGGAATACTATAGTCCCTAAGATCTGGTTGGCCCCAACTCTGCTAGTATTTCAGAAAGTCTTAAAACACAGCTATTTTCTCAGGCATGGAATCAGGAGGTTAAGGATGCCCATGGGAAAATTGTTATTGATGTAACTGTTGTCTTTTTGGCTGTCATTGTATATGACAACGATTATGTCTTTTAAAACTTCTTTTAATTCTATCAGGCACCTAGAATCACTATTTGCAAGATGATTGATCATAGAAATGGAACTTAAATAAATAAACACAATCACAGGTCAATAAGACCTTAGTTTGTAGAGGAGCCATAGAAAGTTGAATTACAGTTGGGAGAGGAGAAAAGTGGAATGGAATACAATGGAATTGGAGTGCTAGAATGAAATATTGGAAAATTGGAAATGGGTCCAGGTTAGGGCTGCCAAATGTCAAAGCATCAAAAATTCCTCCTTTGGGTCCTCATGTTCTCTATCTGGCCAGCATAGGCTTAAAAATCAAATATCATCCTTTTTTTAAGCATCTAACAAGGCATTTCTTCTTGAGCAGTTTTTCTCCATGATGTAGCACCTCCCTAATAAGTGCTAATTGCAAGTTAACCAGCTTTACTTGTGACCTTAATTAGTTGATTAGTACCTTCCCATTGGCTTGCTGCCTCAAATGACAAGGCCTTAATGTTATACCCTTAAGGGTTTTGCCTTTAACTGGTTCTACCACATTCCTAAGACTAAAAAAATCAGTTTTTTTTGTTTCTCACTATAATTTTTGTTGCAGATACCAAGGAAGTTAAATAATTAGTGTGTCCTCCTTTCCAATTGCTCATGTCCTCCTTTGCCTGTTCAGCTACCTGGCAACTCTATTTTAGGCAGAATAAATAATGTATAGATTATTTATGCCCACTATGGGAGACTGTGTCCTTTTAACCCAATCCTTAAAAATGTTCCCTAACCAGAAAAGGTATTTAGAAAAGGTCCTAACTGAGCAAAGGATACTCCAAAAAGAATCCAAACATATCAATGGTAATGGAATTCTGGATAAAATGGGACGTACAAAGGGATATCTTAGAGAAGGGCATCATAGACTGACTGAAACTGAGTACTCCCTACTACAACTTTGTTATGAAGTGAAATTTAAGTAGAAAACCAATAACTAAATTTAGTTTCTTTAGAACTTACCTTTTGGAGGCATGCTAGAAGCAGATGGCAACTGTGTACAAAGGAATCCCACAAGGAGGAAAGCACATGTGATCTTCATGATGTATTCAGAAATTAGGTCCAAATGTTTAAAACTGAACCAGGTTTATATTTAAGTTTCTAAAGGGGAGGGATTGATTCATAAAAGGAAAGAATCATACTTCATCTTTGTCAAAAAGGCATCCTTCAATCTCTTATTTTTACTTCACCTATATCCCATTTATTTTTGAAGAATTGATATCTGACCTATGACATAAATCAGTCCAAAATATGGCCAGTGCCCTATTATTAAGTAATGTTAATTATGGGTTTGAGAACAGGAATCAACTGCTTTTTAGATACCTGGCCTGTGACAATCACTGCATTGTCAAAATGACTCAGCAATTAGTGGTTATTCCAAGTTAGACCAAGAATAGCATAGATGATAATATCTCTTGTAGAAAGATCTTGGCTTATCCTTCGACATACTTCAGAACCTTGCAAAATCAGAACACCAAATATATGCACGAAACAGAATGATTTCATATGGCTATATGCGTTTCATTTATTTCATTCATTAATTTTGAGATTTGTCCTAACATTTTTTCTAAAGTACATTACCTTATTAAGATTGTGTACATGTAGATAAATAAACTGGATGGAAAAGTTTTCTTCAAATGAACAAAACTAAGCATATGTTAATTTGTTTGGTAGAAAAATTATTTTAGCTATGTGGCTACAATGAATTTTATTTGTTTGCATTATTTATATTTTAACTGAGTCAGAATCATAGAATTGGAAAGGGCTTTCTAGACTGCTGAGTACAATCTATAGTCCAACACAGTAATTCAAATTAATTTTTGTCCTTTCTTTTGACAAAATACTTAAAATAATAACAGTAGTTAAAAACAGCCCCTTCCCAAAACCAGAATAACTTAACTCCTTAGTTAGTACAATAATTCAATTTAAATTATTCTCCACATTGACTACCCAAACTTTCCTTTAAATTATCTAGCTTCTCCATTTGTAATTTGTTAGAAATTTTCCTGATGGTCAAGCAGAATCTGCTTTTCTATAACTTAAAATGATTTTTTACACTGGTTCTGTCTTTGAAGATCAACCATGTGCAGTCAAGAAATAAGCAGTCAAAAACACACCCTAGATTAGCACTCAGTAAAGCAGTTATGAAGGCCTTGGAAAAAAATAGTCAAATTCCATGATCGGTCTATACCTACAAAGATCAGAATCATGCAAATCATGCATTCCTTGTGATACTCCATGGAAGTGAAAGTTGGACTTTAAAGGATAGGGTATTGATGCTTTTGGTCTTTGGATTGGAGAAGATTCCTGAGAATATCATGGACAGTCCAGAAAACAAGCAAATGATCATTGAATAAATCAATGATCCCAGAGTTCTCAGTTGAGGCCCAATGACCAGGCTCATTTGGATGAATTATAAAAGATCTAGCACTTTGGAAAATGCTCCAATGTCAGATGGAAGGAAAGAGAAGAAGAGGATGACCAGCAACAAGCAACAGCAATTACAGTGGCAATGGAGGCACTGTTAGAAGATCTGAATGAACAGGTTAGGAATAGATACTGATAAGAAAATGTAGATATATGGTCACTAGGAGTTGAAGATCACTTGATGGCACAAAACCAAAACCACTGTAAAGTAATAGAGAACAGTCTTGATCTTCTACGTATGTGACATTCCTTTAAGCATTTTCGAATGCCCTTGTCTTTGTGTCTAATCATGTATTAATCTTCTTTATACTTGTTCTGATCATAGTTACACATAGTTAAGTGTAATGTTATTGGTTCCACATCTCTGCCTAAAAACTATGTTTACCAGAGAACAATAGTTTATTCCCTCCTATATTTACTGCCTGCTTCAACAGGTGTGAAGATAAGATCATAAGCAGTTCAACCAGAAGTTCCATGAGGTTAGTAACAGGACATTTAAAATGAGACTAAAGCTCTTGAATAATAGTGTCAAAGTTTATCCAATGATCACTTCCTGCTTTTAAAAGGCATAACAATATTTAAATGAATGCTTAATAATCCTGCTAGATGTCCTTGAAAACACTGCAACTCAAACTTAATTAGCAACATTTTTTTTTCCTAGAGAGGATAAAGAAGAACTCATATATTTAGTCTTTCAACAAGTAAGGAAGAATCATTAGAGTCAAATAAAATGATTTAGAGATCAGAATCAATCCTACACCTATGTCATAATTGTCTTATGAAGTAGTATTAAAGTCAAGCTTAATTTCATTGTAAGTAGCAACTAAATTGGCACATGGTTACAAAATGTTATGACTAGTTCTATGGTTATGAGTCCACTTATATAGTCAAGCATTTTTCCTTTCTTTCTCTTAACCTCACACAATGTTCAGTGAGGCTTCTTTCTCTGTTTTCCCTTAGGCATCAAATAGAGAGCAGCATGAAACTTTCAGAAAAGTTATGAGCACACAATAACCCAAAGGCTACAAAGCTTTATTGCAAAAGAATGTTTTTTGCCCTTGTCTCATTCTTCCTTTCATTCACCGGGCTCTTGTGACTCAGACTTGACCAACGTTCTATCTCAAAAACAGATAGAGCAGCTCCATTAAAATCCCTTTAAGTCTTTTACAGTGTTGCTATTTGCTGGGCTAATTGCTTGGCACAATCTTGATTTTCATGGTGTTGCTTTAAAGCCAGCATCCTCACTGTTCTGGGATCTGTTTTTCTAATCTCAGGACGTTGGTTATGCCACCTATCTGATACTAGTGTCATTCTCAGTTCCAGATAATGAGTTCTTGGGCTCTCTTTCATAGACATGAGCTCTAACAGTTGTGTGACTCTAACTTCTTTTAAATTTCACATTTGTTGATGCATTAAACTTCATATGCTGGAATATGTGCATGTGTATTAGAGTCACCCTTCATTTACATCTCATTCCAAACTATCCCGATGGCAGCACTGACAACACCAGTTTAGCTTTTTTTTCTCTGGAAACAGTAGAGTTTCCCAGTTCCAACATGTTATGATTTATGGCACCATGTCAGCTGAAGAATTCTGGGAGTTGAAGTCCACACATTTTAAAGTCGCCAAGTTTGAAAAACATTGCTTTGTATGCACATACTGTTGTGGTCTGCCAGCAGCCTGCGGAGCTGGCAGTGGAGTCAGGCAGCGATGAGGCTGAGGAAGAACATGGGCCAGTCCTGGAGGCTGAGGAAGGCCCGGATGAGGGCTCTGCATCAGAGGCAGAGATGGGGCCAGGGCCATCGGGGAGTGAGGTGCAGACTCCAGAGCCTCCAGAGACTGATAAGAGTGAGGCAAAGGAACAGGAGGAGCCTGTTCCTAATGCATGCATGAGAAGAGCTGCCAGAAGGCAAGAGCAGCTCAAGCAAAGAGGACAACTTGGGAGTAGGGCCAAGAGATGATTGGCCCCTCCCATAAGGCTTAAAGCAGACCAGCAATGATGTTTGGCCTTTGCTGGAAAACAACGTTGGTAGCTTCGTCTTCTTCTTCGTCTACGTCTTGTATTCATTTTTATATCTGTGACTTCTGAACATTTGCCAAGAACGGGCTTTGGCAGTTTGCCTAATTGGACCAAGATTTGCGATAGGACTGAGGAATTTGTGTTGGGAGGAATTTGCTTTAATTTAGTTGAACGACGCTGGGAATGAAGTAATTCTCAGCTGTTCGAATAAAGTTTGTTTGTTTTTTTCAATGACTGATTTTCCTACTACTTACTTGGGCTTGGGTCACAACACATACACTAGTTGGTAATCATTTTATTTCTTTTTTTTTTATTTTATTATTTTTTTTAATTATTTTTTCTTTTTTTTATTGCAAAAGTTTTACAATTACATTTTCACCCCTTTTTTCCCCCCTCATCCCACCCCAAACTTCCCAACCGCCCTAACCCACCCTAACCCTCCCCTCTCCCCCAGACTTCCACACAGTATACTCATATCAAGTAGAAGGAAAAACCCTCATTTGTATATAAAACTTGAACCCCTCCCTCCCCCTTAAAAATTTTCATCTTCATTACATTAACCTATTTTTTTCTTAATATAACATTTTCAAATAAATTTTCATCCTCATTACCTTAAAATATTTCTATCTTAATATAACATTTTGAGATAATTTTTTCATCCTCATTACCTTAAAATATTTCTATCTTAATATAACATTCTCAAATAAAAGCTATTTGATACTTCCTAGTTTGATATTTGTTCTGAACATAATCTATCCATCTCTTCCATTCCCATTCATAAGTCTCTTCTGAACAATCTTTTAGGTATGCTGAAATCTTCGCCATCTCTGCGAAACTGGCCATCTTCAAAGTCCATTCCTCAATCGTAGGCAGCGCTTCATTTTTCCAGTATTTACCTATCAAGAATCTTGCTGCTGTTATCATATGCAATATCAGTTTTATTTCACCCAATGTAAAACCCTTAGCCATACCCAATAAAAACAATTGTGGAGAAAATTGAATTTTTTTCTTCAAAACATTCTGCATGACCCACCAAATTTTTATCCAAAAGGCCTTAACTTTCTTACAGGTCCACCAAACGTGATAATATGTAGCATCTAGACAATCACATCTCCAACATTTAGGCTGCACATTAGGGTACATACACGACAATTTTTTGGGGTCTAAATGCCATCTGTAGAACATTTTATAAAAATTTTCCCTCAAATTCTGCGACTGTGTAAATTTAACATTCTGAACCCAAATTTTTTCCCATGTTTCCAACATCACTGGTTCCTCAAAATTTTGTGCCCACTTAATCATACAATCTTTAACTAGTTCAGTTTCTGAATCCCTTTCTAACAGAACATTATAAAGTCTTTTAATATGCATTGGACCTTTCTCTTTTATATGTCTGACCAATTCTTCCTCATACTCCATAATACCAGTTTTTTGGTCCTCTTTCCATCTCAATTGCAATTGATTATATTGTAACCAAGTTAGATTAATCCCTTCAGCCAACAATGTCTGTAATGTCTTCAGCTACCATCTGCCCGCATCTGTAAAAAGAACCTCTTTATATAAAAACCCCCCGAGTGACATTATATTTGTATTCCACAAAGTATGACCAAGATCCAGCCATAGCGGTATTTTATAATCCCAATTGATTCGGTGCTTCTTCCAAACTCTCAACAAAGAATCTCTAAGTATATGGCTTTTGAATACTTTATCCACTTTACTATCATAAAATAAATAGGCGTGCCATCCAAGTTCCAAATCAAAACTTTCTGCATTTAATATTCCAGTCTTTTTTCCTCCAAACCAATCACTTGCTAAAGTCAAAGCTGCTGCATCATAATATAACTGTAGGTTTGGAAGTTTGAGACCTCCCCTTTCTGGAACGTCTTGCATAATTTTCAATTTTACTCTTGGTTTTTTCTCGTTCCAGACAAACTTGTTCACTCCAGTTTGCCATATTTTTAGTTGTTTATCATTTTTGAGCACCGGAATCATTTGAAACAAAAAAAGAAATCTTGGCAAAATATTCATCTTAACTGCTGCTATTCTTCCAAGTAAAGACAGCTGCAGTTTTTTCCAAGTCTCCATATCTTTTTGCACCTCTCGCCACAACACCTCATAATTATTTTGAAACAATTTCATATTTGATTCTGCAACCTGAACTCCTAGATATTTTACCTTTGGTACAATCTCAAAACCTGCCCTCCTTTCAAGCTCAAGTTTATGATCTTGTGTCATATTTTTGACTACCATCTTAGTTTTTTTCTGGTTCAATCTAAAACCTGAAACTTTACCATAGTCTTGTATAATGTCCTTCATCTGGATTATTGATTCCATTGGCTGTGTTAGGGTAACAACCAGATCATCTGCAAATGCCTTTATTCTGTAATCCTCTTGCCTTATCATTATACCTTTCAAGGTATTAGAGTCCCTTATTGTGTTTAACAAGACTTCTAGTGTTAAAATAAACAACAATGGGGACAACGGACATCCCTGTCTTGTTCCTTTTTCGATTTTAAACTCTGTTGTCAAACTTCCATTAATAATAATCTGTGCCTTTTGATCTTGATAAATTGCTGAGACCGCCTGTATAAATTGGTCCCCAAAGTCCATCCTTTTTAAAGTCTTGAGTAGAAAATTCCAGTCCACTTTATCAAAGGCCTTCTCTGCATCCAGAAAAACCAGCACTGCAGGGATCTGTTTATTCTTCTCAAGATATTCCAATAAGTCTATTACTTGCCTTACATTGTCATTCATGTGCCTACCCTCAATAAATCCCGCTTGATCATCATGAATCACCTTTTGAATTACTGGCATCAATCTGTTGGCTAGTACTTTTGCATAAATTTTATAATCCGTATTCAAAAGAGATATTGGTCTGTAATTCTCTGGTTTTTTGGGACCTGCTTGTTCTTTTGGTATCAAAGAAATATAAGCTGTAGTCCATGATGGGGGTACTTTTCCCCCTTGTTGTATATTACAAAATAAGTCTCTAAGTTGTTTCACCATTTCTGCCTGCAAAGTTTTATAGTACACTGCAGTCAGACCATCCGTTCCAGGAGCTTTGGCTGTTTTTAATTGTTTTATTGCTGCTATTATCTCCTCCTCTGTTATAGGATAATTCATCATTTTATTTCTAATAGAGAATTGGTTAAAGAGAAGTCTATTGGTCAATAATTCCATCTTGATAGATCCAGAAGTTTGGGATAAAAAGCAAAATAATATTTTGGCCAGTTATTGATCATTGTGTATCTATAAATCATGGAGGTAACCTAGGCTGAATCTAATGATTGCTTGTCTCATGTGATCCCTGCAAAGACCCATTAGCTTCTTCAACATATACAGCCCAGATCAGTTTAGGACAAGCTGATCTGAGCATTTATCTCTCAATTGACATGCTTGTTACCTTGGTCACCAAGGAAGAACATATAGCCATGGCTGGGTTATTAGATCTTTTATGTTATCATCACTGCCCTCTGTAATGTTTTTCCACTCTTAAGATAAAACACCCTATTTGTGGCACTTTTGACTGCTGTAGTAGATGGATCTCCTTGTTGTAACTTTCTAGTGATATTTAATGCTGTTTTAACATTTTTTAAAAATATACGAGATGCTTTTCTTGGTAATTTTTCATATTGTTGTTTTATTTTGCCTCGTATTTTAAATTCTTGTGGTTTGCAATAGATATGGGTCAATGAATATATTCATGGTGGATGTGTTATGTATGTATGCATATGCATAGGTGTTTATTTATTTCATTCCTATCTCACTTTTCCTCTGGTAGTTCAAAGATAGTTCAAATATATATATAGGTGTGTGCAAGCGCATGTGTGTGTATATATACATACATGTACATTATAATTTCTTTCTTCACAACAGCCTTTTGAAGTAGATTAGCCTGTTAGCATTAATTAAATATCACTAGTCCACCTACACATGTTGGCTGTCTTTTGAAGATGCCAATCAACAAATAATCTAAATGGATTTTCCTTCTGAGATGAGTTGAATGTTTGGCTGTTGACTCTTCACCGCAAGAATGTGAGTGGGTGAAGCACTGTTGATGTTAGGTATCCTTCAGAGTAGCAGGTCATTATCCTAAAAGGAAAAAAACAAGGCATCTGTTGAATTAAAGGCTATCATTACACTTGAGAAATATAGGTTGGAAAGTAGTCTAAAGTGATCGGGTGGGTTATGCAGTTTGCAAACTCTGTCTGAAACGTATGGTTTTATTTCTTTTTTAATTTTTTAAAATTTATCCTGTTTCCCTGAAAATAAGACATCCCCTGATAATAAACCCAACTGGGCTTTTGAGTGCATGCACTAAAACAAGCCTCCCCCCGAAAATAAGCCCTCCCCAAAAATATTTAAACAGAGCTGGAAATCAGGTAAGATGACAAGAGGAGAACCATCTTGCTCCAGGTGCCCCCAAATAATAAGACCTCCCCGAAAATAAGGCCAAGCGCTTATTTTGGGGTTCAAAAAAAAATGTAAGACAGGGTCTTATTTTTGGGGAAACATGGTATTTATAAAACAACACCATATGACAAACACAAAACATATATTCCCTTTTTATAACAGTTTCGTAACGGTAATCTTCTATTGTTTACATTTCCCCTTAATTCTCCTTATAATATATATATATATCTTTCCTGTCCCATTATCCCTTAGTACTCTATAACTTCCTTCACAAATAATATTAATGTTATGCATTATCCTACAAGCACTTTCCGTTTGAAATTTTTTCCCAATCATTTTTACCCACTATTCCTAATGTCCAGCCAGTTGTACCATTTGTTGATAAATTCAATAACATTCAATAGCAAAAATTGTCCACAGGGAAGATATGTTTCAGGATGTGTCTTTTAAAACTTGTCAATTTATGGGACTTAGGAGGTATGATTTTTCAATGGTTGCCCCTGCTCTTCCCCCAAGCATTAGGGGCCGTTTGAGTGAGAATACCCTTTATTTGCTGGTTACCATTTTATGCTTTACATTTTGTATTTATTGTTGTATGGTGAATTTTTTGTTTGTTTTTTATGCTGTACACTACCCAGAATCCCATTGTTTATGCTGGCTGGCCTTATAAATCTTGAAAATAAATAAACAAACAAACATGCAAATAAATAAATAGTGACATAACTAAAAACTAATTCTAAAACAATAAAAAGTAAAACCCCTGCCGAAAAACAGTTAATAGAATAGAATAGAATAGAATAGAATAGAATAGAATAGAATAGAATAGAATAGAATAGAATAACAGAGTTAGAAGGGACCTTGGAAGTCTTCTAGTCCAACCCCCTGCCCAGGCAGGAAACCCTACACCACTTCAGACAAATGGTTATCCAACATCTTCTTAAAAACTTCCAGTGTTGGGGCATTCACAACTTCTGCAGGCAAGTTGTTCCACTTATTAATTGTTCTAACTGTCAGGAAATTTCTCCTTAGTTCTAAGTTGCTTCTCTCCTTGATTATTTATTTATTTTATTATTGTATTTAGTTGATTATTGTATTTAGTTGAGGCTAAATATAGTAGAAATATAGTAGAACTACTAAAAATATTGCAAGCAAAAGAATGTGTGTGTGTGTGTGTGTGTGTGTGTGTGTGTGTGTGTGTGTGTGTATATATATATATATATATATATATATATATATATATATATATGCAAGTATTGGTGTATTCGGGTCTTTTCCCATGTAAGATTGAGAGTATCTTGGCGATGTTTCGACGAGGTCCCATTCGTCATCTTCAGGCTGGTGTCTTCGGCTTCGTGCTTGTGCTTCGGCTTCGTGCTTGTGTGCTTTCCTCTTTACCCAGGTTCTTCCTACGTAAACCAAGATTTTTATGTAGTCCTAGTTAAGTGAAATCACAATCCACTAGTTTCTAGGCTTTTTTTTTCTGGCAGCCAGCAAACACTCTGCTGCTCATTGGGAGACTAAGGAGTTATATATATATAAATCCTTTGAAGAATGAAAGAGTTTTGAAAGGATAAATGATCTTTTTAGTTCTGGTTTTGACATGGACACATCCATGTTGTTGTTTTCCTGGGAACAATATGGAAGTGATTTGCCATTGGGGTCTTCTAGGATGGTTTTCTAGCATCTGATCATGTCTATTCCCAAAGGTTTCTTGGTGGTATCCGATCCAAATACTAAGGAGTTCATTGCTTCTTATCCCTTTTCAGTTTATCCAAGCTCCACTAGATGCAGGCACCTCTTGAACATAGCAAAGGTATTACACAAACTCAAAGGGGACAAAACTGTGCAAGGTTGTGAGTCTACTACTGAAAAGACTGACTCCATGTAGCCACTTACCATGGTTCAATATGTTTTCCAGTGAATCCAATGCTCAGATAAGATTGTATTATTGATTTTAGCAGTCCCAGTACATAAAAAATGGGTTATTCTTGTAACATCTAACAGTTCTGGAAAATATCTGAGAAGCTAGAAAACCGCAAAAGCATAAATGAAAAATTTAAATAATAACACATTTGGATTCATAGTTGGATTGTGCTTATTGCAAAAGAACCTGGAATATATTACAACATAATAGCAATAGCACTTAGATTTATGTACTGCTCCATAATGCTTTAAAACACTCTCTGAGCAGTTTACAATGTCAGCATATTGACCCCCAACAATTTGGGTCATCATTTTACCGACCTCAGAAGGATGGAAGGCTGAGTCAAACTCAAGCCCCCTCAGGATCAAAATCCAGACGGTGGGCAGAGTTAGCTTGCAATATTACATTCTAACCACTGCACCACCAGTGTTCCTAATATGCAAGATCAACGAACAATAATGAATTGCCCTATAAGGAAAAGCTAAGATGAAGTCAGGTTAACACTGGGATCTTCTTTTTGTATTTAGTTTGGTAGTAGCCAAGCTGACATTAGCCTTAAATATGTGTCCTTCCCTGAATGTGAGAATTAATTATACATCTTTAGGTGTAGTAACATTTGAAATCATATCACTCTAAAACATGATTGGTCCAACCTTCAAATTCATTCAAAGGAACAATTCAAATTTTATTTTATATTTATTTATTTATTTATTTATTTATTTATTTATTTATTTAGGCTTATATGCCGCCCTATTTCCAACGGACTCAGGCAGCTCACAACAATAAAAACCACAATCCATAATGCAAGTTAAAATGCCTAAATGCCTTTGGGACCACATTTTTTTTCCATCAGATATATTGTCCATGTTAAATTTCATAGTCCTGACTCTTATACTAATGGTTTAGGGCTCTAAGATTTTACTGTACTTATTTAATACTCAATTTTAAATGTAAGGAATCTCATGGCCCCTTATCAAAATGAAAAGACAGGTTGTAAATATTTTAAAACGTATTTCTTAATCAGAAATATATCGATTGCTTCGTTTTTGCAGTATTGCGTCTTAATCAATAACTGTGACTCTGCTGATCAAGATTATACAAATAATATGAATGTGAATTACTCATTTGTCAATACAGTCGTAAAGCAAAGATTAACATGTAATCCCAAACATCCTTGGAGTGATTATGTGCATACCAGCTATTTATGTTCATGGAAGTAATGCAGAATTCACAAGAAGCATTACTGGATCATACTGAAAATGCCACACAAATCAGAATGCCTGATAGGCCATAAACTATGATGCCCATGACAGGCTTTAGAACTATGATGTTCAAACAGCATGTCTTGTTGTCATAGTGTCAAGTTTAGGGGTGGTATTCATTTCCCTTCATTACCGGTTCGCAAATGTGACCTCCGCGCATGCACAGATAATCAAAAACAGGACGTGATGATGTCTTGGGGGGCAGGGGGCGGAGCCTCCCACAGTCACCACTACTGGTTTTTCTGAACCGTATAGAACTGGCTGAATACCACCACTGGTAAAGCTAATAAAAAGGACTCTTCTCTACCACTAGTTATACACCATTGTATACCATTATTTCTCTTCTACTCCAGTCAGGTTTGTGCATTTTGGGACAGCACTACTATCTATTTTCAGGCTCGTTTTCCTTTGTAAGAATAGTCTGTGTTTTTCATGTATAGATCAATCCTAGAACCATTGGCTGTCTCATATCTTATAATACCATAATCTCAGTGCATACTGTACCATATACTGGTGGAAGACACTCCCTCCCACATATCCCTTCACAACACTTCAGGTAGCCACTGCATTGGAAGTCATAATCACAGTCATTGGGTGGATTGAGCATCCGACATTTTTCACGAATAAATGGACAGAATCCTGGTTTCTCTACAATACAGTACAGGGGGAAAAAAGATGTGACATTGAAGACAAGCTTACATGTTAATGCTTCTTGAATTCACCTTGAGTGCTAAAACCTGTGCTAGAAGTATTCCATCTTGAAACTTTCCTCACATAAACCACAAAACCCTCAATCTGAAGGGCAAATTATTTTGGGCCCTAATTGGAGTCTCCAAAACATATATTCATGTTGAATGCCAATTTCATAACGAAGATAATGTTATTTTGTCAATTCCCAGAATATCAGACTGGGCCATTCTAGCACTTCTGTTGTTTTGTTCCTCCCTAAAACCTAAACTGGGGAAAAGCTAATCCTTGTCAAGCCCCCACCACCAGTGGGTGGTTACAGAATAGTAACTATGCTACTTTATTTTTTTTAATTACCCTGAACCCAGAATAATTAAACTTCGAATAACATACTCCACCCATCCAATGCTGTTCCCTAATCCATCAAATTATACTAAATAAAGGGAATTTAATTCCTGTCAAACTGCGGGTCACAGCAGGCATGAGATGGCATATTTTGGCAGTGGAATTCAGGCGTTTCTGGTGGTTAAATGCATTTTTTCAGCATATAAAAAGCTTAGTTCAACTATTTTGAAATGTTTGAAATTTCAAACATATTGGAAATCCCTCAAAATACAAAACGGGTCTCAGACATATGGGCTCATCAACTGGGATGAATCTGAAGCCACAAAAGGGATCCTAGCAGGCCACATTTTGTAGTAATTTTCTTGCTTCTATCTTCCAAAACACACCACCATGATTCCAGACCTAAGCATAATGGATTGATATTTTTCCTCCATAAGCCATCTACTGTTTTACATAAGCTATATATTGACTACTCACCATATTAGAATAAAATGTCTACATCTTCAGTTGAAACAAACACAATACACTGACCTAAGTTTGGAAATATAGGTTTTGATACTTACCTCTGAAAATCCTTGTTCCAGATGCAGATGATATCTCTGACCAAAGGACAAGAAAGCCTATAAGAAGGAAGATACCAAATGTCTTCATGGTACTGTATCAGATGTTGATGCTTAAAACAGAGATAGGCTGTTATTTATATTGTTAGGACTGGATCAGATGATCATGATTGTCTTCTCCCATTTAGGTAATAATTAGCTTTTCACATCCTCATAGCTAGCCAGTGCATCTTGCACATTTAATTCCATTGTTCAGCGTTTTCCATGTATGCCTTTTTCTACCACCATGGATAATAGAACAAATGGAGGCTTTCCAACTAGCTTTGGACCAGTATGGCCAGCAACAAAAAATGGTCCAAATATAGGCCTTCAGTTATTTAGATATTGTGATCAAAATAGAGGTATGCCATATGAACATATAAAAGGAAGAAAGATTATAACATAAACTTTCCTTTAATTCAGTGCCAATCTGGAAAAACCTGAACTATAATCATCATTTTATTTTGGTGAAAAAAGCAGGTATACAGAAGAAAATAATTTCTGGATTTCTGAAAATGACACAGAACATATGTGGAACAACAGGAATACATAGAATATTTTGCAGAAGACAAACAGGATGTGGTAAAGAGGCACTAGAGAATGACAACTATCACTTGGTATCCCAATCTTGAACTTCATACCACAGGAAAAGAAGGAGGGAAATTCCTGGGGGAAGGACTAAAAAAATCTGGCAGGAGTTTGCCAGAATAACAGAGCTTTAATACCCAGCAATGTAACATGAACCATTCATACAATCATACAATAGAATCAACAAGTTGAATTTCCTGTGGCTTTAGGATGCAGCAGATTATGAGAAGTTTGATGCCTGACTGATTCTCTGAACCCAGAACCCAGCCACATAAGACATATTCATAACAAGTTGTGAAGCCCAAATATGGATTAGAAGGCTTGTTTGATTGTTGCTGATTTAATTTTTGATTGGGAGCCTCCCAGAGTTGGCTGAAAGATGGGCAGCTATATAAATGACAAATGAAGGCAAATATCCATGTCCCAGGATAATGTTGCAGGATCCAATCTAAGTTGGTCACTAGGACCAGAGGTTTAGTATTTCAAGCTTTCATATTCATGTTGAAGCCCTCCTCAGTGAACTTCTCTCTCTCCAGAATGTGCTATATAAATGTTTTAAATATTGTTGTTGTTGTTAGTTGTGAAGTCGTGTCCGACCCATTGTGACCCCATGGACAACGTTCCTCCAGACCTTCCTGTCCTCTACCATTCTCTGGAGTCCATTTAAGCTCACGCCTACTGCTTCAGTGACTCTATCCACCACCTTGTTCTCTGTCGTCCCCTTCTTCTTTTGCCCTCAATTGTTCCCAGCATTAGGCTCTTCTCCAGTGAGTCCTTCCTTCTCATTTGGTGGCCAAAGTATTTGAGTTTCATCTTCAGGATCTGGCCTCCTAAAGAGTGGTCAGGGTTGATCTCCTCTAGGACTGACTGCTTTGATCATCTTGCAGTCCACGGGACTTGCAGGAGTCTTCTCCAGCACCAGAGTTCAAAGGCCTCAATTCTTTGGCGCTCAACCTTTCTTATGGTCCAACTTTCACAGCCTTACATTGCAACTGGGAAAACCATACCCTTGACTATACACACTTTTGTTGTCAGGGTGATGTCTCTGTTTTTTAGTATGCTATGTTTTAAATAA
Source organism: Arizona elegans (assembly GCA_022577455.1). NCBI lineage: Eukaryota > Metazoa > Chordata > Lepidosauria > Squamata > Colubridae > Arizona > Arizona elegans. Next base: position 182,612,099 of record JAKOOJ010000002.1, on the reverse strand, counting down.
ATAATAATAAATAAATTTTGAGTGCTGAACTGTAGAATTTGAGAAATATGCCTATTTTGGAAGAGCCAGACTTTTTCAGGTTTATAGTGTAACAGCTATTCTAATATTAATATTGGAATTCCTGGTCCCAGAGGCATGTCATCATTAAGAATCCTGAGAGTGAATTTCCTTAGTGCTGGCCCCACTTCTTTGGAAAAAACTACCCAGAGATAAGGGGAGCTCCATTGCTCTTGGTGCTCAGGCTGTCTGGGTTTTTGGGAAGGCCTTTGGAGATAGAATGGAAGTGGAGATGCTCCTGAGAAATTAGTGCCTGGTTAGTACCAAATGTTATAATAATGATGAGCATATTGCTGGTTTTTTGGATTGTGACTATATTATATTTCTTTTCTTTTTTTTAACCTGATTGCTTTATAGAGGAATTGTAACTTTCTCAGAGCAGCTTATTAAACCCCAAAACATCAATAAATAATGGGAACATTATTAGCTTCTGTTCATAAATGAGTTGTAATCTAGAAGAGTGAGACTTAGTATAGTGTTAATGTCTTGACTGAATGAAATATATTCTTTTTGACAACCTTAAATCTATATGAAGAACCAAAGCTGAAGTAGAAAATGGTAACACTCATGGTGAATGCCACTTCTTGGAGCTGTCATATCAACTCTATGTGGAAGTAGATTTGCTGATCTGATTACTGGTGACTTTTGAAATTCAGTTTAAGTATTCATATTGTATGTAAAAGAGTTTTTTTTTAAAAAAAAAAAAAAATCTTGTTATGTTATGTTATGTTAATTTTATTTATATACCGCCCTTCTCCCAAAGGACTTGGGGTGGTGTACAGCCAATTTAAAAACATAAATATACAGACATCATCATTAAAAGTAATTAAAATCAATTAAACTGTTTCGGCCAAAATTTAAAAACCCCAAATTTAAATCTTGATACCTTTAAGATCTGGACGTCAACTCCCAAGATTACAGAACAGGCTGAACTAAGTGTTGTCTCTTATTGTAACTTGGGAGTGGGCACAAACATATCTATTTACCTATTCCTTGCAATATTTCAGAGTTTTTAAAAATGTTGCTGATGTACTGTATATTTAATGCTTATAGCTTCAAAGGCAAACTAAAGCTATTTGAGAGTGGATGGTGTATCCGGTAAATAAAAAAAAACCACATTTGCACATATTTTCTTTTTGCTTTTGAAACGGTATATAGGAATCACCTTGGGAGACAGAAGAGAGAGAGTCACAGATTAGAAAAGTGTTAAATAAGAGACAGTTGAACCTGCAGCAGGAATGGAGGTGTGGCAAATAGCTGAGGGGGACTCACCTTAGTTTCCTGAACTCTAAGGGTGAGGGGAGGAAGCAATGTATTTTCCAACTTGCAGGATTCTGTTAATGTAACTTTAATGCAATAAAGTTAAGCCTAGTGAATCTGTGTGAGCTTCTTGTCTGGAGTATTTTGCAAAGGCTGGCAATTTTGTAGTATTCTCTCCCTCATGGAAAAAACAATTCCTGCAATTTAAAGCACTTGCAGATTGAGAATGTCTGACATCACTTTTGGTTTTCCAGATATGGAAGATTCAGTGTCAATATTTGGTGGGCAACATCTTTCTTACTCTTAATGTAGTTATTGAACAAATAGGACATACAAGTCTTCTCTTTCTTTCCCTTTCACAAATGGAAGTGACTGTGGAAAAGGACAGTCTTCCTTTCTCAGCAAATGACCAAAAGCCAAGCTAAGCAGAATGCTTGTTAGCTGTCTTGTATTATTATGTTTACTTTCACAAATGGAAAGTGTGATTTTGCATGTCACATCAGGACCATAGTGGAGTGGACTAGGCCTTTGAATTGTGGTGTCACTGTCACCCCAGCTCCAGCTTGAACACCTCTAGAGGACTTCACAACATGCAAGCAAATAGTAGCCATTCTATTTAAAATAATTTTTGCATTATTATTAAATCATGCTTATGATGGAATGGAATAATAATGTACAAAAACATCTCCCAAAAATTGTTACCATCTTGTAGAACTATTACAAGGTGAATGCTTGTTTCCAAGACCACCAGATATAGCTGAACTTATCTTTTACTCATTTAATATTGTCTAATTTTTTAATACAATAATACATGGTATTCTATAAGCACTGAGACACTACCTAGAATGGCCAAACATATGCCATTCAGCTCATGCCCAATGTCACTCTAGTCCAAGGGCAAATAATTCCATTGATTTTTTCCCATTCTTTCCATTACCCAGTGAGCTTAAAACAGGGTGAAGAAGTGCAGAGAATGCTGTAGAATAAGACTAAACATAATTGTTTTAACACCTCCTTGAAGATGTTTCATGAAATAATGTGATCTCCCTATTTCTAAAGCAAAGCTAAGTTGCTGATTGCTTTGCTTTACACCAGTATTTTTCAAACTAGGCAACTTTAAAACATGTGAACTTCAATTCTCATAAATCTCAAATTCTGGGAGTTAAAGTCCGTATGGCTTAAAGTTGCCCGGTTTGAGAAACACTGCTTTTAGACTACTTTGATTGACCTGTGCAATTTTCTTTGACACACACAATAATTTATTTTACTCCAAAGGAGATTTCAAGGTGATTTGAAGTACCTGGTCAAGGCAAATCACATTGTTTCTTAACCTCAGTAAAATACATTTTGTTCACAGAAGAATATACTTCATCAAGTGAGTCAAAATTGTTGTATATAGGTTTGTGAAAATATATGATCCATTATAAACCATGCATGATGGAAGGAATGAAATATTCTTTTCAGGGCTGAAGGAGTAGGGGGTCACAACTTTTGGAATTAATAAAACATTCCTCTTACAAATAAGTAGTCAATCAAGTTTATTTTTTTAATATGAAAATGATTTAGTGCTACTACATTTACTGTTAAGGGAAGTAGTCTGTCACAAACTTGTCATATGAATCAGTTGCATCACTTTTTCCAGACTAGAAACTCCCAGATGTATTAGAACTTTTGCAAACAACAAAATGGGAAAGTCTTGTTTGAATTAAATATTTCCAAAGGATATAAACAAATTTTCCTAGACCTGAGGAGTGCAACAAGAGATGATATGCAGTTTCGAAAATGAGTGTGATTTGAAGAGAAACAGGATTAACTAGGGAAGAGCTGATTGAAAGGAGGATTGAAATGAAGGAGTTATAGCCCTTTCAGTCATGGATCAAACTGAAGCAAGGGGTGGGAGCATATATGGTTGCTCTTGTGAATGACCTAAATTGTAACTTAGATGCTTGGAGTGCAGCTTTCCTTGTCTTATTAGATCTCTTGGGGACTTTCGATACTATCAATCCTAATATGGTTCTGGGCTGCTATGAAATTTATTATTTGAGGTCACGACATTGGAGGTGTCTACTTAAAAGATTAAAATCCAAAATCCAAAAAACAATTTAAAAAGACAAAACAAAACATTAAAAATGTGAATTAAAATGACAAAAAACAAAACTACATATATATTTTTTTATTTGATTTATATGCCGCCCTTCTCTGAAGACTCAGGGCGGCTTACAATGTGCTCAGCAATAGCCATCATCCTTTTGTATATTTATACAAAGTCAGCTTATTGCCCCCACAACTGGGTCCTCAATTTACCTACCTTAGAAAGGATGGAAGGCTGAGTCAACCTTGAGCCTTGGCGAGACTCGAACCCTGCAGTAATTGCAGGCAGCTGGTTTTAATAACCAGCTTAATAACAGGGTGCCTTATACCATTGTACTACCAAGTATATTATCCCCGCAGCTGAACAATGACATATTGCAACAATAATATTATAAAGTTCTATATCTATCTGACCCGTTTTACATTATGTATCTGAAGAAAGAATAATTAACAGGTTTAACAGATTTAAAGGCTCCCGATAAGTGAGTGGTTATGCCCCTGTGATAGAGCTGAGGTTGAAACTGTGGAGCATGTTCTTTTATATTGCTCTATATATAACGCGGGCAGGACTAAATTACTGTCTCTCTTAGAAACAGATCTCTCTGGATCCAATGCTAGTAATTTGACCTTATATTTTTAGGGGATGGCTCCTCCACACATTATTTTTCGGTTTCTAAATTTTTTTTAAGAGCTGTAACTATTAGAGGAGAACGATGTAATTCCTCTCAGCCAAGGCTTCTGGTAGCCAACTTTGTTGCTTTCCCCACGTTCTTTTGCAATTATATTTGTATTTTGGTCTGTGACCGCAAATAAAAGTTATTTATTTATTTATATTAAGGTAAGGTAGTTAACAGGTTAAACAATAGCAGTACTAAACTTCAAGGCTTCTGTAAACAATGTGCCTTTAAAAGTATTTTTCAAGATCTTAATCTTTCCTTCTTGGTGATACCAAAATATGAGACCAACTCATACTTTAGTGGAATCTATTCCGCCATGGATAGATTGTCTTCATAGGGGAAATATTGTAATTAAATGTTGTCTACTAGAGATTACTAAAATGCATTCTGTAGGTAAATAAAGAACTGAAAATGGAAATTTGAGATGCTAATTTTATTTATGATAAACAATTTCCATCACAACAAATCATCTTCTTTTATTTTTCATTTTTCATAATCATTATAATATCATTATAATAAGCTGTACTCACAGGAAGGAATGAAGGAAGGGAGGAAGGAATGGAGGGAGGGAGGGAGAGAGGAAAGAAGGAAAGAAGGGAAAGTTCTCTGAAATAACTAAGAATAAAACATGTAGCAAATATCTTCCTGTTTTCATCTCTTGATCAAGAAACACTTCTGAGGGTGATGAAGGGATCAGAAAGATGCTATAAAATTATTGGAGTTTTACAAGGAGTTGCCAAACCATTTTCAACAATGGGGAAGCCTGTTAATAGATTACAAATTAGAGTTTAAAATTTAACAACAACACAAAAGTAAACAAGCATCTATGTTTCTCATTACCAAACTAGTTCAAGAAGAAACATTTTGCTGGAGGCAGCATCAAGGAAGCAGCCAAATGGCATAATAAAGAAAAACTTCTATCAGCCTAGGTTGGAGGAACCCTAGTTGTCAATGGATGGCTGAAGAACTTATTTTAAGTGGTAAGGACCAGCTGCTATGGAATAGAATAGAATTTTTTATTGGTCAAGTGTGATTGGACACACAAGGAATTTGTTTTGGTCAGTGGTGGGATTCAGCCAGTTTGCACCACTTCAGGAGAACCAGTTGTAAAGTTTCTGAGCAGTTTGGCAAACTAGTTGTTGGAGAAAATCATTAGGGCAGAGAACCGGTTATTAAATTACTTGAATCCCACCACTGGTCTTGATGCATATACTCTCAGTGTACATAAAAGAAAGATTGTACATAAAATGGGAAAATTGATGAAATATAACAATGCCAGCAAATTAGGTTTCCATGTGGTTGATCAAAGTTTCTGGTAGCTAATCTGAAGCAAAGGAATCAAAGGCAGGTGAAGTGAAAGCAATATCTGTATTCACCCAAGAACGAAAGAAAGGAAAGAATGGGGAGAAGATTAGGCTACATGCCTAAAGGGAAGCGAGCATGGAGGATATTTCCTTTTTTTCATTAAGACTATGATAATATGGAAACCAGTACATCCCTGAGAAGAAAGTACTACCTGAATCCTGGAGCTTCCTATTTTGGGTCCACACAACGCATTGCACAACAAGAGTAACAACATTTCTTCTTTTTTTCACAACCATAATCTGTCCGACAGTCATTAGGCAGAGGACCAGTGCACATACATCGATCAATTGGACACACCCCTGGCTTCTGTTTATCTGGACCTTCTGGTAATGGCAGAGGGGAAACGGGAAAAATGTTGTAGAATTATTACATTACATTGCATTACATTATTAATATACAGTATATATTATTAATTCACCATCAGTCAATTTCAAAAGGCAGATTTATTTGGAACAGCTTATATCCGGCAACAATACTTTTAACACCATTGCGTCAATTTCCATTCCCACTTTAGCTTTTACTTTCCACATCTTCTCCCCACCTTCAGGCCCTGGTACTTTTCCACTTTTTCATACTCTTTCCTGATGTTGCTTTCACTTGATGGTAAGAACACTTAGGGTTGTGACTTCTAGGTTGAGAGAGAGTCTCCAAAGATCTAGGAACGACATCAGAGCTCTCTGACCAGATGACTGTAATGCTAGGAACAGCTAAAATACTAATCAGAGCCTCAAACTCCCAAGCCTCTGGTAGAGAATCCAGGATTTTGGAAGATACAACCACCTGTAGGGGTAAAAAGGGAAATATATATATAAGAGCCATGGTGGTGCGGTGGGGAGAATACAATATTGTAGACTAAATCTGCTCACTTCCAGCAGTTTGATCAAGGTTGACTCAGCCTTCCATCCTTCCAAGGTCAGTAAAATGAGGACCCAGATTGTTGGGGCAATATGGTGACTCTGTAGAACCGCTTAGAGAGGGCTATAAAGCACCATGAAGCGACGTATGTCTAAGTACTATTGCTATTGCTGTGTATATGTGTATGTATCAGGGGCAGGTTCCAAATCCCTCCGCTACTGGTTCACTCACGCACGTACCCAAACCGAGGCGAACCGGTAGCAACCCACCACTGGTATGTATGTACATGTAATTAGCAGACAAAAAATCCTCAATGTTTTCAGCCTCAAAGTTATTACCAAAGATTGTTGAAAAAAAGAGTTGAACTCATTTTCCAGGAGACTAATAGCAATAGCAATAGCACTTACACTTATATATCTCTTCACAGTGCTGCACAGCCCTCTGTAAGCAGTTTACCAAGTCAGCATATTGCCCCCAACAATCTGGGTCCTCATTTTACTGAGTCCACTTTAAGATCGGAGAGTTTCGAACTGCCAAATTGCAGGCAGCTGACAGAAGTAACATGCAGTACTGCATTCTAACCACTGTTCCACCACAGCTAATGAAGAGAGGATTTAATTAGCATCTGTGCCCCACACTTTCAGAGCTACCTCAGAAAGGATTTCAATCTTTCAAATTTTCAAAATTCATAATTGAACATAAATTGTTTCAACTTCTACCCTCAAAACAATGCAATAGGGCACTGCACATCACAACTAGACACAAAGACAGTTTTTTCCCTAATACATCGCTCTGCTTAACAACTAATTCCCACAACACTGTCAAATATTTTACTAAGACTGTATTACTATTATTCTTCTCTTCCTCCCTAGTATCTATCTCTTCCCACTTATTACTATAACCATGTTGCTTGTATCTTTCAATTTATACTGTTTTTATTTGTTTCCTAGTATGATTTGATAGCTAATTAGTAACCTTGACTATCATTAAATGTTGTATTTTTTATTCTTGATGAATGTATTTTATTCTCCTTATGTACATTGAGAGCATATATACTTAAGACAAATTCCTTGTGTGTCCAATCACACTTGGCCAATAAAGAATTCTATTCTATCTATTCTATCTGCTGCTAGATTTACACCTCTTAGAAGGGAAACTCTGAACAACTCCTCCTTCCTAACTGAAGCCAGAACAATTGGAAAAAAGTCATGGAAGACTATTTCAATGTATGATAACTATTGCAAGCTTATTATATCCACAGAGAAAGATTCAATGCTACCCACTTTGGAGGAATAGTTGGTGAAGTTGCCAAGAAGCAATAGGAGATTTTCCCAGAGATATTGTTCAACATATTCTTGGTGGAATTCCTAATTTTGTTTCAAAGGCTAATTCAATCCACTAACTTTTTCAGACTTCCAGCTGCATATTTCACTTAAATCTTATCAGAATGAATTGTAATTTTCTCCAACCTCAAAGCCCTGCAATATGTTATAGGTTTTTAAAAAAGTGTCAAAACAACTAATGTGAAGTTGGTTAAGTAATCAATTTCAATGTTAGAATTCTTTATCATTCTTGTTTCTTTTCAAGTGTTATAAAATTAATATAGATTGATTGGAAATGTGCACCTTCAACTTATTGGGAGAAAATGGAGATTATATTTGAAAATATAATTGCCATCTAGAGATCCAGCTTCTCTCTCTCTATTTCTCTCCCCCTCTCTCTCCCTCCCTCCCTCCCTCCCTCCCTCCCTCCCTCCCTCCCCCCTCTCTCTTGGTTGAATAAAAGCAGCACTATAGTAAATTGTATTAGGAGCATCTCCAATAAAATTTAAACATTTGCATGTTATATTTCTGAAACTGCATTACATATTAAAATACGTTATCTTATTTTTCCTGATAACAATAACTGCAATAAAAGCAATATAAATTAATATTCAATCAGCTACACCAAATAGACAATTTAAAAAGTAAAGATGAAGGCATACAACTCAGTGAGGCTTCCTTCTCTTTCCTCCATCATCTCTCTTCACCAAAGAGCTGCTTTTATGTCTCACCTGCTGGGGTGTCGCTCCCGGTTGTGGAGGGGAATCCCATCCAAAGAGCTAGAAGGCCCACAAGGAGAAAGGTGGTGAGCAGCTTCATGCTGTCCTTCAGGTTCAGCAAATGACTTAGAATGATAAAAAAACTACTGCTGGGCAGAGCAATGTATGAACAGAAATTTGGTTAGAACTACAGTTGCACAGACCTGCTATCAGAGTTTTGCCAAACAGGTTTGTATGCTTCAATTCTTTCTCCACCCCCCAAAACGGGAGCAATTCTTCTCATTTTTGTTGAAACAGAAGCTTTGGCTACAACAGGTGGGAACATTAGTAACTACAATATTATGGTTAGGGTAATAAAAATATTACTATTTTGATATTAATTGAGCAATATAGCAGAAGGTTACTTCTGAGTATTTACATATATGGCATCTCTGACCAAAAAACCAGAAGTTCTACAAAAGTTGTCTTCAGGATGCTACTGGGTAATATTTCTTGATGCTTAGGACAAAGTCAGAGTCAATTATATGATGAGGGTGGGGTCAATACAGTGGTGAAATGTAAAATTTGTTACTACCGGTTCTGTGGGCGTGGTTTGGTGGTGGGGAGTAATGTGACTGGGTGGGCATGGCCAACTTTTTTTTTTTACTTTTAAAACCATTATTTCTACAACCTCTTCAGCCAAAGAGGTTGTAAAAAATGCTTTTAAAAGTTTCTGACAATCAGGCAACTCAGCTGGGAACATCAGAGCCTTTTAAAAGAAAAAAAAAGCCTCTGATATTCAGGCAGCTCAACTGGCATCGTCAGAAGCTTTTTTTTTCTTTTAAAAGCTCTGACGATCCCAGCCGAGTTGCCTGATTGTCAGAGGCTTTTTTTTCTTTTAAAAACATTTTTCTACAACCTCTTTGGCTGAAGGGGTTGTAAAAAAAAATGCGTTTAAAAGCCTCTGACGATCCCAGCTTAGTCACACAATCATCTGAGCCTTTTTTTTTTTCTTTTAAAAGCATTTTTTCGGCCAAAGAGGTTGTAGAAAAAATGCTCTTAAAAATAAAAAAAGAACCTCTGATGATTGCGCAGCTCAGCTGGGCATGGGGGGGGGCAGGGATTTTTGCTACCGGTTCTCTGAACCACCCGCCACCATTGCTACAGGATCAGGCGATCCTGTCCGAACCGGGAGCATTTCACCCCTGGGTCAATATATTTTTATATAATAATTTCACATCTCACATACCGAGTTGATATCTTACATATGGTCCCTACCTGATACTTCTTCAGGCTGAATTGCATTTTTCAATATTTTTCAATATTACCTCTTTTTTTTTCTGTGCTGAAGCAATAGCTGTTGCATTAGGGATAAATTGCAATAACCTTTGTCAAACCTGTAAGTAGCTCTGTGTGGAAATTGTTCTACTCCTTGTGGCTTTCTAAGCCACGTTCCAGATGCCCAATACAGAATTGTGTGTGTGACAGAAACTGCAGGAAATTTCAGCCATATGTACATGGCCTCTGACATGAAGTTAGAATCCATAGTCTTCTCTTTTGGCTTGGCTTTTTGGAATGAACAAATAGACCAACTGACTTTCTATTTTAATTAGATCCTCTGTCAGTTTGTGGTTAGTTTTAGTTTTAGGATATTAGCAATTTCCTGTCAATTACATCTTGTTTTCAGCATCTGCAGGAAGGTTTTAGTTTTTATAAACTTAGGAAATAGCTGATTGGGGGAACAGATGGACATGATACAATCTTCAGTTTCCTAATGAATATCACATAAAAGAGAAGATGTACCTAATGGACTTCAGTTTTAACAGGGTACACTCAACTGAATATTAGGAAAATATTCTTAATAGAGTTGACAGTAGTGGCATTTCTCTAGAATGTCCTCATTTTGTCAAAATTGTGAGAATTCAAACCCAGCCAAACGTGGAAAGCAAGTGTTTAGGAAAATTAGTCATGTGTATGTAAGTCAGTCATTCCTTTGCCATGTTTTTCTAAGGGTCAGTCTGGAGGTTCCAGGGGCTATTAGTGCTGGGACATTAACTAACAGAGATAAAAAGTCAAATTTTAAAAATTGATTTAAATAATGTCAGAGTGAGGGTTATACAAATATCTGGGATGTTATTTCAGAGGGCAATATAAGAAAGGAAAGTTGAAGATGGGTCAAAATTGTCCAAAATTCTTGGTTCAGTGAATGCATCTTGGGGCAGAAGTACCTCATTGCTGCCTAACTTGGAAGTTCTTTTTCAGAGCAGTTCCTGGGTAAATTTAGTATTGCTTCTTGTCTTGGCCTTCTTGGATTTCACATAGCTACTGCAAGGTCCCTTTTGCATTCTCCTAGCAGTCACAGGTTTTAATGTACTGTGCAAAACAAAGGAAACCAACAAAACAAAAATGTGCTCCCTTCTTCCACTTTCTTCCTTCTTAAATGTGTCTTCCTTGGCCCCCTCAAATGTCTTGTTTTTTTCCATTTCCATCATAGCTAAACATCCATGCACACATACCCCTCAGCCAGCATCATTTATGGATTCAACCCCTGTTCCTTAATTCCCCAAATGCAGTGCAGTCTGGAATATCAAAGCATTTCCAAAAGATATAAACAAACTTTCCTGGACATGAGGAGGACAACAGGAAGTGATATGCAGTTTGGAAAATAAGTGTGATTTGAAGAGAAACAGGATTTATAGCCTTTTCAGTCATGGATCAAATTGAATCAAGGGGTGGAAGCAATATTATTGCTCTTGTGAATGACCTAAGTGGTAACTTAGGTGATTGGAGTGCAGCTTTCCTTGTCTTATTAGATCTCTTGGGGACTTTTAATACTATCAATCCTAATATGGTTCTGGGCTGCTATGAAAGTTACAATTTGAGGGCACGGCATTGTAAGTGTTTACTTAAAATGTGAGCTTTTTAATTTTCATATTATTTAAAAGATTGAAACACAAAATCCAAAAGAATATAACAACAAAACAAAACAGGACAAGAACATTAAAAATGTGAATTAAAAGGACAAACCCCCCCCCCAAAAAAAACCAAAAACCAAAAACCAAAACACATATCCACTCAGCTGAAAGTTGAGAGATATGCTGCAAAAATAACATCTTCCCCTTTTGTAAAAAAGGTCCAAAATTTATAGACTTCTACATCTATTTGAAACCTAATTTGACTTGTCATACATTATATATGAGAAAGAGAAGTTAAGAGGTTAAACAATAGCAACATTAAATTTCAAGGCTTCTGTTAACAATGTGACCTATAAAGTTCTCAATTTTTCCTTCTTGGTGATACAAAAATATGAGACCAAACTGACAGTTTAGTGGTATCTATTCTGTCATGGATAGGTTGTCTTCTTAGGGGAAATATTGTAATTAAACTTTGTCTGCTAGAGATTACCAAGATGTATTCTGTAGGTAAATAAAGAACTGAAAAGTGAAATTTGAGATGATATTTTATTTATGATAGAGAAATAATAATTTCCATTACAATGAATCATCTTTCTTCATTTTTCATAATATTTCATTATCGTTATAATAAGCTGTACCAGGAGGAAGGAAGGAAGGAAGGAAGGAAGGAAGGAAGGAAGGAAGGAAGGAAGGAAAGTTCTCTGAAATAATCAGGCGTAAAACAGTGTAGCAAATATCTTGCTGTTCTGATTTCTGAATCAAGAAACACTTCTGAGGCTGATGAAGGGATCACAAAGATGCTGTAAAATTGTTGGAGTTTTACATGGAGTTGCCAAACCACTTTCATCAATGGAGAAGCCTGTAAATGGATTACAAATTAGATGTTAAACTTAACAATACAAAAGTAGCTAAACAAACATCTATGTTTCTCATTACCAAACTAGTTCAAAAAGAAACATTTTGCTGGAGGCAGCATCAAGAAAGCAGCCAAATGACATAATATGGAAAAACTTCTGTCAGCCTAGTTGTCAAAGGATGGCTGAAGAATTTAAAATAAGTGTTAAGGACCAGCTGCTATGGGAAGATTGATGAATGCCAGCAAATTAGGTTTGCATGTGGTTGATTAAAGTTTCTGGTAGCTAATCTGAAGCAAAGGAATCAAAAGGCAGGTCAAGTGAATTGTATTCACCCAAGAAAGAAAGAAAGGAATGTCAGGTATAAATGCCCTACCCGTGCCAGGGACCAGCTATAGCTCAGCAGTGCAAGGGTTAACCCAGACACCCACCTGGCCAGCTCCTCCCATAGGCCCCTCCTTACCTGAATCCCCGCCCACAGGTACAAAAGGTGGGCACACTCCTCCATGTTGCTCAGATCCTAATGTAACCAAGTGATGATGTGATGAACCTGCAAATAAAAGGAGAGATATTTTACTTGAAGTCTCAAGTCTCTTTATTGGGCCTGATCCACCAATCCTTGTAACAAAATGGTAGCAGAGGATGGTTGGTAAGGCCCAGAGATCCCAAGACACAAGACAAGGACCCGTACCTACATGCAGAATGGCGACACCCCCGAAGCAACAGGAAAGCAACCCATCGGACTCGCCAGGGAAGGCAGGAACCTCAACCCCCCCCAAAGCCTCCGCGACGGAAGAAAGGGGGGAGATCGAGAAAGGGAAAAGAGCCCACCACGACCAAGAAGAAGAGAAGCTACGACTCGATGTCCTGCAGCTGTTGAAAGAGCGAGCCGGCGACAAGAACCTCCTTGCCGACCTGCGGAGCTTCATAATCGACCGCGAGGTGGCAAGGAGCGAAGAAGGCTCGGACTCCGAACTCGAGGAGCTGGACTCGGTGAGTGGATCGCCCAAAAGGGCACTCCCAACGGCCACCGAGCCCCAAAGCCCCGCTCTAAATTTGAAACGGCGGCCATCTTTGTCCACATGGTCGGACAAGATGGCCGACCCCCAACCAATCAACAAACAGAATTCAAAATGGCCGGCGCGCGAAAAATGCCGGACCATGAGCCATGATGAAAGTGACCGGGGAGAGGGGACTGAATCCGACTCCGACCCCTGGTACACCCCCAGCGAGCGGCAAGTGGATAGGGCCATGAAGACCCTTGCTGCCGCCTTCGGCCCAGGCCTCAAAATCACTAAAGAGAAGCCGGAGAGGCCAAAACAAAAGGGAAAACAAGGAGAGGGGCAACGAAGCACCCACCCGAGAGCCACCGACGCCCGCGACAGCTCGCCAGCCCACCTTCGCACCCCAGGGACACCGCGCCTCCGATCGCCTAGGCCGCACACCCTGGACCGCATGGATTGGGGCAGCTACTTACAGCCACCGCCGGAGCCCCAGCGCCGCCAGGATCTTCGTTCCGGAGAAGCAGCTGCTGGACGACGCCTTCCGGAGCACACCTGGACCCCCAAGGCCGAAGCCGAGGCCTACCCGACCGACAGAGGCCTCTACAGCGGAGCCGCGATGAACAGGTCCTTCCACAGCGACGGCGGAGCTGAAATGGACTTCGCGCATGCGCTCTTCCGCCTAGAGGAAGAAAAAAGAAAAAAATTACAAAGCGGGACTTTTAAACTACCGGCAAGCGTTCCCATGCCTTACTGCTGCTATAGGCACATAAGGAACCATGGACAACAGCCAGCAGTAAGTAATTTTACTAATAGTGCTGGGAACTTACCTGTTGACTTTCCCAAGTTGAGAATGGATGGGGGCAATATCCTAGAGTGGTCACAGCAACTCCAAGTGGTATTCCTAAAAGAGAATATGTCTCATTTTATTAATGATCCCCCAGAGAGACCATGGTCTTTAGAGCTGGATTGCATGCACCACAGGGCATTCTACCTTTTAGTTGCAAGCATATCACCCACTATTTACCACTGTATTGGACATAACCTCACTGTATCAGAAATTATAGGAAAAATGTTTGGGTTATTTTACAGTGAGAGTGTGTCCACCACCACCCAAATCTCCAAAGACTTCTTTTCTGCCAGACTTAAGCCAGGAACACCCATGAGTGAGCACCTAGTGTCCTTAAGCGGTACCAGGGCAGAGCTACACCTCAGGGGAGAGGTTATTTCCGACCAGATTATGAAGAGCGTAATAATTAACTCTTTAGATCACTCATGGAATAACTTCTTGACACACTTAGATACCGTTAGCCTGGGAATGCTATCCGTGGAGAAGCTATCCAATAAGCTGATCGCGGAAGATAATCTGAGAAGGAGCCGCCCCGGCCCTCCCAGAGAACATAAGAGTGAGAAGAGAGTAGTCTTCCAAGAGAGACAACACAACATGCCAGAATGTTATATCTGCGGGTCAAGGGGACACATCAAAAGGGACTGCCCCAAGAACTATAGGGAGAGAGGCAGACCAGAGCACAGGCACAGACAAACGGAAAGGCACACATCGGAAGAAAGGTATAGGCGCAGGGACTCACCCAACCCCAGGGACAGGAGGGGGAACAGAGACAGCTCACGCGACAGCAGGACAGGGTCCTTATACGGGATAGGTGAGCGCACACACATCACATACCAAGACAAAGACACCAGCTCATGGCTCCTGGACTCGGGAGCCTCCAACCACACCACCTACAATCAGAAGCTACTCTCATCATTCAAGAGGGAGGACTTTTCGATCAAAGTCGCAGATCAAAATCAGGTTAGGGTGACAGGCAAAGGGACAGTTACATTGCCAGGCTTGGGAAAAATAGAGGGGGTGCTGCTAGTCCCGGGGATACCCCACAACATCCTAGCCGCAGTAAAACTTAGCAAGGAATCAGGGGCTGAGGTGACCTTTACAAATGGTTATGTCAAAGTTAGCAAGAATGGGGAAGATATAGGGAGAGTAACCGTCAACCAAGGGTTACCATACATAACTTTCCATGAGGATGACGCCCACAGCGTGTGCACCAGTTCAGAGGACACAGAGGGCACCGATCAGGGCAGGACTGAGGGAGAACAGGTAGATGGGAGAGAGGTAGATAGCGATGGCGACACGACACAAGAAACACGACACAACAGACACACCCAAAAGGGGCCCTCAATAGGCAAACCCATGCATGACGACTGTGCTCATCTGCTACACCGGAAGCTAGGGCACGCCAGCTTCCCCGTGGTCCAGAAAATGGCCAATTGTACCGAGGGTGTCAAAATAAAGAACTGCGAAAACTACCTCGAGTGCTCGGTGTGCAAATGTTCAAAATTAAAGGTAAAACCCAGGCCCAAGAAGTCGTTACGCGCCGCCAAACAAATATTCGACCTAGTTCACATGGACCTGGTAGGGCCCCTAAGGCCATCCATAAATTACAAGAAAAGATACTTTCTCACCATAGTAGATGACTTTAGCCGATATGGCTTCGTCTATACTTTAAGGAAAAAGGATGAGGTCTTCCAGAAATTCAAAGAGTTTTACAAAAGAGTAGAAACACAAAACAACACACAGATCAAGCAAATCATGACTGACAGAGGATCTGAGTTTCTATCTAAGGACTTCTCCCATTGGCTCAGATCCAAAGGCGTGATTCACTTTACGTCGTCCCCGTTTTCCGCCTTTCAGAACGGGGTCGCAGAACGGCGCAACTCCACGCTCCAGACGATGGTCAGGTGCGCCTTAGAGGACGCGGGCATTGGCCAGCACTTCTGGTCTGAAGCCCTGGTCTATTCCAACTACACTCTCAACAGAACATGGTCCAGTGTGATAGACAAAACACCATACGAGCTCATGTATAACAAAAAGCCACAGATAGCACACTTACATGTGTTCGGCGTGACCGCTGATGTCCACATACCCAAACAGTTATGCAAAAAAGGGGACAAGGTATCCAGAAGACTGAGGTTTATGGGATACGAGCCAGGAACCAAGGGCTTCAGGTTTGTGGATAGCAATAATAGATTCGTGATATCTAGGACAGCGACTTTCCATGAGCAGGCCAACTGGTCCAGAATACACTTAAACGAGGTACTCACCAAGCGAGAGGATAGTCCAATTGAGCAAGCTCAAGACGAAAGCGAGGCAGTGGATAGACGGGAAGGGGATAGGCCCAGGCCCAACCTCCAAGGCATCAAGGTTGAGGGATGGAAGGAGAATCACCCCAAGATAAGTGTAGACTCACTGACCCAAAGAGAGGCCAGACATCTGCATGACACTGAGCAGACGGTAGACAGACCGGTCAGGTCTACCAGAAACCAATTGCCAAGAAGACTAAATGATTACGTGATGCACGTGCACACGAATCACGTCACACCCAACTCCTACGAAGAGGTATTGAGACTACCCCAGGAAGAGAGGGCAAAGTGGGAGTTAGCCATGGCCAAAGAGCTGGACAGCCTGAGGAAGCTAGAGGTCTACACCCCAACCAAAGTCCCAGAGGGCAAGAACACAATAGGCACCCGATGGATCTTTAAGATCAAAAACTTAGAGGGTGGGCAAAGCCTATACAAAGCAAGATTAGTTGCCCAGGGGTTTGCTCAAAGGTTCCCGGAGGACTACACTGACACCTACTCGCCCACCATAAGGACAGAGAGTGTAAAAAGCGCCTTGGTCATCGCATCTCTGCTAGGACTGGAGGTGCACCAGTTTGATGTACAGACTGCCTACTTGCACGCCAATCTAGATAAAGAGATATACATCAGAGCGCCTCACAGCAAAGAAACCAACAGGGGGGACACCTGGTTACTCCACAAGAGCCTATACGGACTGAAGCAATCGGGCAAGCGCTGGTACGAATGCTTGGTAGAGGCACTGAAGTCTATGGGGTTCACGGCGACCATAGCTGACAACTGCTTCTTCACCAGGAAGGAGGGGGACTCGCCAGAATACATCCTGGTTTACGTGGATGACATACTATATATCAGCAAGCACGAAGAGAACCGCGACACCTTCGCCAGCAGACTGAGCGAGCACTTCACCCTAAAATACCTCGGAAAGGTAAACCGGTACCTGGGGGTGCAAGTCAACCAAACACCAAAAGGTTTCCAGCTGTCACAGAAAGAGAAAATAGAAGAGTTACTCCATAAGTGCAACATGGCAGACGCCAAGGGGTGTGATTCGCCCATGCAGACGGACTTCCTGAGAAACATGCATGATGAATCACCCGGATTTGAAGACAACACGCTGTACAGGTCAGTCATAGGCTCTCTCCTGTATATCGCTAACTGGACAAGACCGGACATTGCTCTATCAGTTAATTTATTGTCCAGACACGTGAGCAAACCCACCACATACCACTGGGACGCGGTGAAAAGGGTGCTAAGATACCTGAAACAAAGTGCCAATGCATGCCTAACCCTAGAGCCTGAAAAATCCAACGAACCCATCCTCTCCTGCTACGCCGATGCTGACTGGGCCGGAGACACCAAAGGCCGGAAGAGCACGTCTGGATACATATTCTACTTAAATAACAGTCCGGTGCATTGGTATACAGGCAAGCAAATCTTGGTGGCAACCTCGACTACCGAAGCTGAATACATATGCCTCTCCAAGGCCGCCAACAACCTCATCTGGTTCGACGACCTACTGGCCAGCGTGTGGAAAGAACCAGCTTACCCAATAAATGTTTACGAGGATAACAAGGCCGCTATAGAAATATCCATGTCCGACGCTGTAGGGCAAAGGTCAAGGCACATAGATATAAAGTATAAGCATGTGAGACAGCTCTCCAGAATCGGTTTCATAAAGGCCATACACTGCGATACAGAAGAACAGACTGCAGACATACTCACAAAACCTCTGCAGGGCAAACAACACTCACACTTAGTTTCCAAGCTCAACATTCGCCACAGGGTACCAACCAGTCAGTCAGGCCTACAGACACAGGTCAGGCATTTAGAGGGGGATTTGTCAGGTATAAATGCCCTACCCGTGCCAGGGACCAGCTATAGCTCAGCAGTGCAAGGGTTAACCCAGACACCCACCTGGCCAGCTCCTCCCATAGGCCCCTCCTTACCTGAATCCCCGCCCACAGGTACAAAAGGTGGGCACACTCCTCCATGTTGCTCAGATCCTAATGTAACCAAGTGATGATGTGATGAACCTGCAAATAAAAGGAGAGATATTTTACTTGAAGTCTCAAGTCTCTTTATTGGGCCTGATCCACCAATCCTTGTAACAAGGAAAGAAAGGGGAGAAGATTAGGCTACAGGGCTAAAGGGAAGGGAGCATGGAGGATATTTCCTTTTTCACCAAGATTATGATAATATGGAACCCAGTGCACCCTTGAGAAGAAAGTACTACCTGAATCCCAGAGCTTCTTATTTTGGGTCCACACAGCGCATTGCACAGCAAGAGTAACAACATTTCTTCTTTTTTTCACAACCATAATCTGTCCAGCACTCATTAGGCAGAGGACCAGTGCATCTGCAGCGATCAATTGGACACACCCCTGGCTTCTGTTTAACTGGACCTTATGGTAATGGCAGAGGGGAAATGGGAAAGATGTTGTTGAATTATTATATCATATGGTATCATATTTATTACATGTATTATTATATTAATTACTTTTGATATATCAAACACTCTCTCTCTCTCTCTCATTCTCACACACACACACATTATTAATTCACCATCAGTCAATTTCGAAAGGCAGTTTTATTTGGGACAGCTTACATCCTGCAACAATACTTCTACCGCCATTGCATCAAGTTCCATTGACCACTGTAGCTTTTATTTTCCACATCCTCTCCCCTCTTTCGAGCCCTGGTACTTTTCCAGCTTTTCATACTCTTTCCTGATGTTTACTCTGTAAACAACTTAGAGGAGGCTGTAAAGCACTTTGAAGCAGTATATAAGTCTAATTGCTATGTGTATGTTGGGGGTGGGTGTATGTATGTACCTGTAAATAGCAGACAAAAAATCCTCATCATTTTCAACCTCAAAATTATTACCAAAGAAAAACTCATGATGAAATTCATTTTCTAGGAGACTAATAGCAATTGCACTAGCACTTAGAGTTATATACAGCTTCACAGTGCTTTACAGCCCTCTCTAAGAGGTTTACAGTCAGCATATTGCCCCCAACAATCTGGGTCCTCATTTTCCTGACCTTGAAAGGATGAAAGGCTGAGTCAACCTTGATCAAACTGCTGGAAGTGAGTAGATTTAGCCTACACTATCGTATTCTCCCCATCGCACCACCATGGCTCTTATATATATATTTCCCTTGAGCATGAGATTTGAACTGCCAAATTGCAGGCTGCTGTCAGTCAGCAGAAGTAACATGCAGTATTGCATTCTAATCACTGTGTCACTATGGCTAATGAAGAGATGACTTAATTAGCATTTGCATTCCATACTTTCAGAGCTACCTCAGAAAGGATTTCAATCTGCTGCTAGATTTACACCTCTAAGATGGGAAACTCTGAACAATTCCTCCTTCCTAACTGAAGCCGGAACAATTGGAAAAAAGTCATGGAAGACTATTTCAATATATGATAACTATTGCAAGCTTATTATATGCACAGAGAAAAATTCAATGCTATCCACTTTGGAGGAATAGTTGGTGAACTTGACAAGAAGCAATAGGAAATTTCACCAGAGATATTGCTCAACATATTCTCGGTAGGATTCCTAATTCTACCTTTATTTCAAAGGCCAATTCAATCCACTAACTTTTTCAGGCTTCCAACTGCACATTTCACTTAAACCTTATCAGAATGTATTGTAATTTTCTCCAACCTCAAAACCCTGCAATATGTTATAGGTTTAAAAAAAACTGTCAAAACAACCAATGTGAAGTTGGTTAAGTAATCAATTTCAATTTTAGAGTTCTTTATCATTCTTATTTCTTTTCAAGTGTGATAAAATTAATATAGATTGATTGGAAATGTGCATCTTCAACTTATTGAGAGAAAATGGAGATGATAGTTGAAAAGGTTGCTATCTACAGATATGGCAATATCTCTATATAAAAGATGGCAACCTTTCTTTTCAAATATAATCTTCATTTTCCCTCAATAAGACACACACACACACATATACATACACATCATTCATACATACATACATACATACATACATACATACATACATACAAAACTCTGAAGGTCACAGATTGGTTGAATAATATCAACATTACAGTAAATTGTATGAAGACCATTTCCAACAAAATTTAAATATTTGCATTTCTGAAACTGAAACTGCATTACAGTTTAACATATGTTATCAGATTTTCCCTGATAATAATAGTAGTAAAAGCTATATAAATTAATATTCAATCAGCTACATCAAAGAGACAATTTGAAAGTAAAGATGAAGGCATAAAACTCAGTGAGGCTTCCTTCTCTTTCCTCCATCAACTCAGTTCACCAGACAGCTACTTTTATGTCTCACCTGTTGGGGTGTCGCTCCCGGTTGTGGAGGGGAATGCCATCCAAAGAGCTAGTAGGCCCACAAGGAGAAAGGTGGTGAGCAGCTTCATGCTGTCCTTCAGGTTCAGCAAATGACTTAGAATGATAAAAAGACTACTGTTGGGCAGAGCAGTGTATGAACAGAAATGTGGTGAGGGCTCAGTTGCACAAAACTGCTAACAGAGTTTTGCCAAACAGGTTTGTATGCGTCAATTCTTTTTCCTCCCCCCCCAAACGTAAGCAATTCTTCTCATTTTTGTTGAAACAGAAGCTTTGGCTACAACAGTTGGGAACATTAGTAACTGCAATATTAAGGCATAGTCCAGATCATGATCACCCATCCATGTCTGTAAACTCTGATGTCCAACAAAAAGAGATGTCCTCTTTTTTTGTCCTCAACCTCTGTCTGACAAGCAGAGTGTTAAAATCAAATATATATTTTTAAATTTTTGAAACTTTTTAATAAAGGTAGTCATTCAAACTTTTGTAAGGTCCGGCAATATGCTTAAGCCAACATTGAGCCAAACAGAAGAATTTAAGCAGAGGCTTGAGAAGAATCAGTGCTTAATTTGATCAAAGTAAAGGCTGGGTAAACTTTTCCGAACTTATACAAAAGAGACATGTAAGGAAGGCCACACCTTAGAGAAGTCATGGCATCCTTTTTATACCCTTAAAAACATCAGCTTGGTCCCTAATTCTGGCCTCCTAATTTAGGTTTGCATATTCTTCATAGTCCTGCAAAAGATAGATGCCTCCCAATTAATCTTAATCTCATCCTTGAGTATTCCTTTGTTCTTTTCCCCACACTGTGTGAACCCTGATGATGTATTCAGCTCTAATCCGAGATAGGTGCCAGGCTCCAGATACAGGAAACCAAGAATACGATTGATGGGAGATTCAGTTGATAGCAGGAGCATATGTTTGACTGATACCAGATACTTTACAGAGGCCTAATACAGCATATGTCTGTTACAGAAAGTTAGTTACAGGAAATACAAATACAAAGGCAAAATATAGCATATATGTGTTACAGGAAATAGAAGATTACAGAATAATGTTTTCTACTAATTCTAGTATTCCAGTATATTATATTCTACTATTATTTATTATATCCTTATTACTATTTCCCTTCACTTTCATATATAGTGGTCTTGTAACAGTGGTGGGATCCAAATTTTTTACTACCGGTTCTGTGGGCGTGGAATTGTGGGTGTGGCATGGCTTGGTGGGCGTGGCAGGGGAAGGATACTGTAAAATCCCCATTCCCACCCCACTCCAGGGGAAGGTTACTGCAAAATCTTCATATCCTCCCGATCAGCTGGGACTCGGGAGACAGAGAATAGATGGGGGCAGGGCCAGTCAGAAGTGGTATTTCCGAACTACTCAAAATTTCTGCTACCAGTTCTCCAGAACTGGTCAGAACCTGCTGAATACCACCTCTGTCTTGTAAAATGTCTGCTTCTTTCATTTTCTCATCTCTCAATAGGTTTAAGAGCCAAGGTTTATGTAATTTATTTCCTGATTCCAGCAATTGGCTTTAATCTACCCCATTCAATTCTATGACCACGGTAATCTGTAGATCATATCATATGTTCCTAGGGTAAAATTTGAAAAGCACACCATAATATAATCGCTAACAGTTTTTCTTTCTTTTCATAATAAGTTTGCAATTGTAAAGGAGCACAGAAGGTTTTCCTACTCATTGTTCCATTGCTGCAAACAAAAATGTCTGCTACTATGTCACAGAATGTTTGGAAAATGTTTGAGTTTATAATCTGGCGTATGTGTCCTGGCCTGGTTCTGTTCAGATGGAATGAACCCACCTTTAGACTGAAGAAAAGGAGAAAAACCAGGTGTCCTTTATCATTGAAGTCCAGCTGTGCTGTTACAGAACCTGATGAACTGCACAGGTTAGGGCTGGTAGAGCACGCACACATGCCTGGATTGGGTGGGCCTGGCCAAAGTGATATGGACCAGCCCCTCACTGTTTCCAAAACAGCTGCAAAGTCTGGATCCAATCACATCGCAGGCCAAATTCATCCTGCGGGCCTTGAGTTTAACACCCCTGGTCTACATTGTCCAGCTTTGGGTATTTTTATGGAAGTTTTTTACAAACTTTTGTGCATTCAAACTTTTGTGCATTCAAACTTTTGTGCATTATGACCAGTGGTGAAATCTGAACTGGTTTGCTACTGGTTTGCTGGCTGTGCATGCGCAGTGTGCACCAAAAGGAGGCTTGGGAAGGTAGGTAGAACAATGAGGGGGTGGGGAATCAGCTGTGGCACGCAAGCTTGGAAACCATTTAAAAAACTTTTTAAAAGCATTTTTTACTACTAGTTCTCCAGAAGTAAAAAATGCTTTAAAAAGGTAAAAAAAAAAAAAAAAGGTTCCAATGATCATAGTTGTGGCGCGTGATCGTTGGAACCTCTTTTTAAAACTTTTTAAAAGCATTTTAAAGCAGTTAAAAATGCTTTAAAAAGTAAAAAAAAAAAAGTTCTGATGATCGTGCACTGCTCTGGACCCAGCAATAATAGAGACAGGCTGTACCAGATGTTTAATTGGACTTCCAATTGTTGAACAATTAGGAATCAAAACAAGAGCCTTAAAGCACCCAATTAAGTTTGAACAGGTGGATGGGACATAATTGGTGGAGTCCCAGCCACCCAAATCACTGAATTGGTTAGTTTAGAATTTGGGAGACATCGTGAACCTATAAGATTTATAGTAGCACCAAAGATGTCAGAATCCATCATATTGGGCCTTGCTTGGCTTGACAAATGGGCCCCCACCATTAAATGGGAGGATGGATAACAGAAAATCATAATTGGTGTCGGCCCACTGGTGAAATTGATGAACTAAATCAGGGTGTGTACTCTGCGTTTTCTGAGGAGCGAGCTGCAAAAAAGGTAGCCTTTCCAATGAACCAAGTACTGAATACCTTTGCTTCTTTTCCTAGAGTCTAGGATTGCTTCCACCTAGTATTCTAGTTCTCTCTCTACTATGACTGGTGGTGGACGGGGCACTGGGAATGTATTGAGCCTGGGGGAACATTTTTGGAGACTAAATACAACTATATTCAACTTTATATTTGTATGCGAGACGTGGCTGAATTCATCACTACCAGACTCCATTACCACAGTAAGAGACTATCACGTGTACAGGTCCGACCATGAAATCCACAGAAGGGGTGGTGTTGCTATCTTCTATAAAAAATCCCTAAATCTAAAAAATATTCAAGTTACACAGGAGTTAGCTCTTCCTGAGACCATCATATGCAACCTTTCCCTAAACACCACAATTTGCTTCATACTCTGTTACAGAGCCCCTGATTACGACCTTGTACATGTGAACAAACTAACATCACTACTAACATGGGCAGCCTCCTGCCCACACCCTCTTATCTTTCTTGGTGACCTAAATCTACCTCTTATTAATTGGACCCTAAATGAATGTACAACTGAAGCCATACATGCAACCCTGTACAATGCTGTAATGAATCTAGGACTAGATCAACTAGTAACCAAAAACACTAGACTCAACAGCTGCCTTGATCTCATCTTCTGCAACAGTTTAAATTCAATTTATGGACTAAAAATAAAAGAATCCTTTTCCAACATGACCATAGCATGATAGACTTTTATCTCAACTTACGTCCTCACATAGACAATCATAATGACGGAAACCCAAAGTATAACTTTAGAAAAGCCAGCTATGATCTCATAATTGATGACCTTTCATCTCTTGATTGGCAAACTATTCACTGGCTGCATCACTGTCAAAGACCATTATAGCATTTTTTTGCAAGAAGTCAAAAGAATCATCAAACTATACGTACCAGTAATAACCCCCAAAACCAGGAACAATAAATTGCCCATAACAATAAGGAAGTTTCAAACCAAAAAACAACAACAACAAAACAAAACAAAAAACCCTCTTTGGTGCAAAAACTAGGTAGCCAACATAACTAACTTCAAAAGTCTCTACAAAACCGTATGCCAACAGATAAAGGCAGAATGCATCAGTTATCACAGTAAACAAGAGGAAAACCTAATACACACTAAATCCACCTGGGCCTTCTACAATTTCGTAAACAACAAACTTAAAGACTCAAGATCCATTCCACCACTAAAAGGACCAAATGGGGAAGACTGTAACAGCAATGGCTCATGCCCCTCATTTCCCAATCAGACCACAACTACTCACAGCGATCTACTACATGTCAATTTCACAGAAAATGCCTTTGAAAAGGCACTATGCAACCTAAAACCATCTCTATTGATTGGCCCTGATGGATTATGTGCCTACTTTCTAAAGAAGCTCTCAACCACCATAGCAGAATCACTTAGCATAATCTACGAAATATCTTTCAGAACCAGCTCCAACCAACAAATGCTCTGTCTTACACATTGGCAAAAAAAAAAAAATCAGAACACAAAATATAAGCTGGATGGATACGACCTAACAGATGACCCTCACTCTGTCAAAGAACTTGGAGTACTCATCACAAATACTTTAAGTGCCAGAGCTCACTGTTAACAGCATTGCTAAAAAAGCGTAAGAGTTGTTAACTTAATCTTATGTAGCTTCTTCTCCGGTAATATTGAACTGCAAACTAGGGCATACAAAACTTTCGCCAGACCAATTCTTGAATACAGCTCATCTGTCTGGAACCTGCACTGCATATCAGACATTAATATAATCGAACGAGTCCAGAGATATTTCACAAGAAGAGTCCTCCACTCCTCTGCTCACAACAAAATACTTTATGCCACCAGACTCTAAATTTTGGGCTTAGACAACTTAGAACTTTGCCATCTTTGGTCTGACCTAAGCATAGTACATAAAATCATCTGCTACAATATCCTACCAGCCAATGAATACTTCAGCTTCAACCAAAACAATACAAGAGCACACAATAGATACAGACTCATGGTAAACCGGTCCAAACTAGACTGCAGAAAATATGACTTTGGTAACAGAGTTGTCAATGCCTGGAATGCACTACCTGACTCTATGGTTTCTTCCCCAAGCCCCCAAAACTTTAACCTTAGACTGTCTACTGTAGACCTCACCCCATTCCTAGGAGGTCTGTAAGGGGCGTGCATAAGCACATCAGCGTGCCTACCATCCCTGTCCTAATCTTTTCTTTTATTCGCATCCTTTTCATGTATTTATAATTATGTTTACACTTGTATCTATCATAAAATACATGCTTGACAAATAAATAAAAAAAAATAATGCTTGGTGAAAAACTGGATGCACCTTCTTTGAAGGGGGTAATGGGATGTGGAAGGCTACAGGGTTGATTTATCAGAGAACTTTGAACGGTTCCACAAATTTATCACCTAGTTTCTTGGAAAGTCTTGAAGTAGCTAAAAACTTGGTAGCAAGCCAAACTTGTCCTGCGAACTTTCGTTGCTGTGTGGACCTTGACTCTGGACCTTGGCCCGTGAGCTTGCGCCTTGTCTTTGGACTTCCTCTTTGCCTTTCAACTTGGTTTGTTGCCTACTGGTTTTTTTTTTTTTTTATGGGACGGTGGGTGGCTGCCTACTGGGAAGTGTGGGGTGGAACTTTACTGGCTGTTGAAGGACTGTTTGTTGTGGCATTTAACAGAGCAATAGAGGACACTATTGAAGCCTGCCTCTCCTAGGCGACCTGGGTTATAGCAATATGTATAGGGCAGGTGTGAAATCCAGCAGGTTCTAACAGGTTCTGGAGAACCAGTAGTAGAAATTTTGAGTACTTCAGAGAACCGGGAAATACCACCGCTGGCTGGCCCCAGAGTGTGGTGGAAATGGAGATTTTGCAGTATCCTTCTCCTACAACGCCCACCAAGCCACACCATGCCCAACATGCCACGCCCACAAAACCAGTAGTAAAAAAAAATTGGATTTCACTACTGGTATAGAGTCTTCTGCATATGGTATATATAATCCATATATTTGGACTTGGCTTTGAGGCACGGATATACCAAGTAGCTTTTTCTAATTAACTTTCTTGTCAGTTTGTGGTTAACCGATAATTTCTTTGAGCAATAATGTGATTAGCTCATTTCACTTTCTGACTGTTAGCAATATCTGGACCCTTTCCTTTCTCATTCAACATCTCAAGCAGCGAATTCTTCTTTCCTACATTCTAAAGTGAGGTCCAGTTGGAAGAACCAAACAACGTAGTAATGATCCACCACACTCCTTGTGATTAATAGTTCCCATTTTTATTTTGGTAATAACATTCAGAATTCCTCAAATGCAGTCCAGTTTGGAATATCATAACATTTCCAAAGGATATAAACAAACTTTCCTGGACCTGAGGAGGACAACAGGAGGTGATACGCAGTTTGGAAAATGAGTGTGATTTGAAGAGAAACAGGATTAACTGGGGAAGAGCTGATTGAAAGGAGGATGGAAATGAAATAGTTACAGCCCTTTCAATTATGGTTCAAACTGAAGCAAGGGGTGGAAGCACATATGGTTGCTCTTGTGAATGACCTAAACTGTAATTTAGATGCTTGGAGTGCAGCTTTCCTTGTCTTATTAGATCTTTTGGGGACTTTTGATACTATCAACTCTAATATGGTTCTGGGCTGCTAAGAAAGTTACAATTTGAGGGCACGGCATTGTAAGTGCCTACTTAAAATGTGAGCTTTTTAATTTTTACATTATTTAAAAGATTAAAATCCAAAATCCAAAAGAATACAACAAGAAAACGAAACAGGACACGTGTCAGCTTTGGAAGCCATGTTAGGCCGGAAGCTCCAATGCCACCACCTTCTCATGTGTGGGAAAGTAGTAGAGGGGGTTAGTAGACATAATAGCATTCTTCCTGTTGGTCAAGGTCAGGGCAATCCCGCATCTGGAGAAGAAGTGGTCAGGGGGCTGGATCGGGATGGAACGGACATTGATTGGAGCATGTGACTGACTGGGTGGAAAAGGGGAGCTTTGACTTACTAAAGGAAAACCCGTGCTTTTCAGATTCGGGTTTCCCCAGATGTGCCAGTTTGCCTATTCTAGTAAAGAGGACTTTGGAAAATGCTTGCTTCTGCGTCTTTACTTGGAGTGGGGGTCTTTCTGGAATGCTGACAACAAGAACATTAAAAAATGTGAATTTAAAGGACAAAATAAAAATAAAAATAAAAACACATATTATCCACTCAGCTGAACGTTGAGAGATATACTGCAAAAATAACATCTTCCCCTTTTGTAAAAAAGGTCCAGAATTTATAGACTTCTACATCTATTTGAAACCTAATTTGACTTGTCATGCCTTCTATATGAGAAAGAATAGTTAACAGGTTAAACAATAGCAACATTAAACTTCAAATCTTCTGTTAACAATGTGACTTGTAAAGTTCTCGATTTTTCCTTCTTGGTGATATAAAAATATGAGACCAAGTTCACAGTTTACTGGAATCTATTCTGCCATGGATAGGTTGTTTTCTTAGGGGAAATATTGTAATTAAATTTTGTCTGCTAGAGATTACCGAGATGTATTCTATAGGTAAATAAAGAACTGAAAAGTGAAATTTGACATAATTTTACTTATGATAGAGAAACAATAATTTCCATTACAACGAATCATCTTTCTTCATTTTTCATAATATTTCATTATCATTATAATAAGCTGTACCGTAAGGAAGGAAGGAAGGAAGGAAGGAAGGAAGGAAGGAAGGAAGGAAGGAAGGAAGGAAGGAAAGTTCTCTGAAATAATCAGGAGTAAAACAGTGTAGCAAATATCTTGCTGTTCTGATTTCTGGATCAAGAAACACTTCTGAGGCTGATGAAGAGATCAGAGAGATGCTGTAAAATTGTTGGAGTTTTACATGGAGTTGCCAAACCACTTTCATCAATGGGGAAACCTGTAAATGGATTGCAAATTAAATGTTAAACTTAACAATACAAAAGTAGCTAAACAAACATCTATGTTTCTCACTATCAAAGTAATCCAAGAAGAAACATTTTGCTGGAGGCAGCATCACGGAAGCAGCCAAATGACATAATAAAGAAAAACTTCTGTCAGCCTAGGTTGGAGGAACCCTAGTTGTCAAAGGATGACTGAAGAATTTAAAATAAGTGTTAAGGACCAGCTGCTACGGGAAGATTGATGAAGTACAATGTCAGCAAATTAGGTTTGCATGTGGTTGATCAAAGTTTCTGGTAGCTAATCTGAAGCAAAGGAATCAAAAGGCAGGTGAAGTGAAAGCAATACCTGTATTCACCCAAGAAAGAAAGAAAGGAAAAATGGGGAGAAGATTAGGCTACAGGGCTAAAGTGAAGGGAGCATGGAGGATATTTCCTTTTTCATCAAGACCATGATAATATGGAACCCAGTGCACCATTGAGAAGAAAGTACTACCTGAATCCCGTAGCTTCTTATTTTGGGTCCACACAGCGCATTGCACAGCAAGAGTAACAACATTTCTTCTTTTTTTCACAACCATAATCTGTCCGGCACTCATTAGGCAGAGGACCAGAGCAATCGCAGATATCGATTGGACACACTCCTGGCTTCTGTTTAACTGGACCTTCTGGTAATGGCAGAGGGGAAACAGGAGAGAAGTGTTGTCGAATTATTATATTATATTAGATCATATCATATAATTGTATCATTCTATTAATTATATTCTATTAATTACTATATATATATATATATATATATATATATATATATATATATATATATATATATATATATATATATGCATATTCTTTCTAGCCAGGTTTTACCTACGTAAGCTAGGTTGTTCTGCAGCTCTGACTGTGTGAAATCTCATTCACCAGCCTCAGAGCTCCTCCTCTGCTGACAAACTGCAACTCTGCGTTGCTCTCTGGGAGACTCAGATAGCTATTTCTGCCTTATAAGGCTTCGTCAGTGAGCCACACCCACTTCTCAGATATTCCCCCTGTAAAGGTACAATGTGTCTTTTTCTGTTTTTCGTAGGCTTTTATGTGCATATTCTTTCTAGCCAGGTTTTACCTACGTAAGCTAGGTTGTTCTGCAGCTCTGACTGTGTGAAATCTCATTCACCAGCCTCAGAGCTCCTCCTCTGCTGACAAACTGCAACTCTGCGTTGCTCTCTGGGAGACTCAGATAGCTATTTCTGCCTTATAAGGCTTCGTCAGTGAGCCACACCCACTTCTCAGATATTCCCCCTGTAAAGGTACAATGTGTCTTTTTCTGTTTTTCGTAGGCTTTTATGTGCATATTCTTTCTAGCCAGGTTTTACCTACGTAAGCTAGGTTGTTCTGCAGCTCTGACTGTGTGAAATCTCATTCACCAGCCTCAGAGCTCCTCCTCTGCTGACAAACTGCAACTCTGCGTTGCTCTCTGGGAGACTCAGATAGCTATTTCTGCCTTATAAGGCTTCGTCAGTGAGCCACACCCACTTCTCAGATATTCCCCCTGTAAAGGTACAATGTGTCTTTTTCTGTTTTTCGTAGGCTTTTATGTGCATATTCTTTCTAGCCAGGTTTTACCTACGTAAGCTAGGTTGTTCTGCAGCTCTGACTGTGTGAAATCTCATTCACCAGCCTCAGAGCTCCTCCTCTGCTGACAAACTGCAACTCTGCGTTGCTCTCTGGGAGACTCAGATAGCTATTTCTGCCTTATAAGGCTTCGTCAGTGAGCCACACCCACTTCTCAGATATTCCCCCTGTAAAGGTACAATGTGTCTTTTTCTGTTTTTCGTAGGCTTTTATGTGCATATTCTTTCTAGCCAGATTCCACCTACGTAAGTTAAGTTGTTCCTCAGCCCTAGTTCTGTGAAATCTCATTCACAGAACTAGGGCTGAGGAACAACTTAACTTATGTAGGTGGAACCTGGCTAGAAAGAATATGCACAAAAAAGCCTACGAAAAAAAGAAAAAGATATATATGTATGTATGTATGTTATGTGTCCGTGTGTGTATCTGTGTGTGTTTGATATATTAAAAGTAATTAATATATTTTTATTAATATATTATTTTAATTTAGTGAAGATGAAAAATTATAAGGGGGATGGAGGGGTTCAAGTTTTATACAAAGGGTTTTTTTTTCTGATGTGAGTATATTGTGTGGAAGTCTGGGGGGAGGGGAGGGTTAGGGAGGGTTAGGGAGGACGAGGTTGGGAAGTTTGGGGTGGGTTGAGGGGGGGAAAGGGGTGAAAATGTAATTGTAAAACTTTTGCAATAAAAAAAGTAATTAATATAATAATACATGTAATAAATATGATATATGATATGATATAATATACTATAATATATACTATATATACTATACTATACTATACTATAGTGTATATATATATATATATATATATATATATATATATATATATATATGTAGGTCTTTGGTTATTCGGGTCTTCTCCCACGTAAAATTGGAAGTGTCTTGGCGACGTTTCGACGAAGTCTCATTCGTCATCTTCAGGCTGGTGTTCTCGGCTTCGTGCTTCCAGGAGCAATGTGAGATCGCAGCTGTCTCTTCCTTTTAACTGCTAGTGGGGGTGTGAGCTGATTGGGTGGGAGCTTGGCTGTGTTCTGATTGGGTGGAGGTGTGTTCTGATTGGTTAGGGGCTCGGCTGTGCTCTGATTGGATGGGGGGTTGGTTGTGCTCTGATTGGCTGGGGGTGTGTTCTGTTTGGGTGGGGGCTTGGTTGTGCTCAGCTTAGTCTGAGTTGCAGGGGGATTTGAGCTGGTGAGCTGCGTTGTTGTTGTTTGGCTTCGTGTTTGTGGCCGTGCGAGCTCTTCATGGTGGGTGTCAGTCTGCTTCATGTATGGATTGGAGAGGTTTAAAGTGGCTAATGATGCAGCTGCAGTCTGGCTTCTGGTCCTTGGTCGTGGCTCATTATCAGTGTGGGTTTGAGTCTGTTTTCTGCGTGGATGTGTGGTGGTGACATCCTGTGTGGCTCTCGTGAGTGTGGGTCTGGTGTCATTCGTCGTGTTAGGGACCCGTTTGTCAATAAGGGCGGGTTTCCAAATGGCTGGTAGGCGGGAGGTATCGTCTCGTTTGTTCATGCTGTGTGGGCGTTTTTCTATCTCGATGGCTTCTCTGATTATTCTGTTGTTAAAGTGTTCAGTTTTGGCGATAGTTCTGGTCTTTTTAAAGTCAATATCATGTCCTGTGGCTTTAAGGTGTTGGACCAGGGAAGAAGTTGGTTCTTCTTTTCTGACTGAGTTCTTGTGTTCTTCTATGCGTGCACTTATTCGTCTGTTGGTTTGTCCGATGTATGTGGTGGGGCAGGCGGTGCATGGGATTTCATATACTCCTTGATTTTCTAACTCAATTTTGTCTTTGGGGTTCCTTAGGATGGTGGATATTTTTCGGTTTGTGCAGAATGCTGTCTTGATGTTATGTTTGTGGAGGATTTTGCTTATTCTGTCTGTGGTGCCTTTTATGTATGGGAGGAGGGCTTTGCCGTTTTCTTGTTCTGTGTCTTGGATTTTAGTGGGGGTTTCTTTTTGGATTAGGTTGGTGATCTTATTTCTTTGGAATCCATTGGATGTTAGTACGTTAGTGAGGGTGTGTAGTTCGGTTTTTAGGTGTTGTTCGTCAGCTAAGCGTTTTGTTCTGGAAATGAGTGTCTTGGCTACAGAGTTGATTTGGGCAGGGTGGTGGTGTGAGAGTGCGTGCAGATAGCGGTTTGTGTGTGTTTTCTTCTGGTAGATAGTGTGTCCTAGGGAGCCATTGGATTTTCTGTAGACTAAGACATCCAGGAAGGGAAGTTGGTTGTTCGCTTCTGTTTCCATGGTGAACTGTATTTTGGGGTGTAGGCTGTTGAGGTGTGTGAGGAAGTTGTCCAGTTTTTCTTTCCCATGTGGCCAGATTATGAAGGTGTCGTCCACATATCTGAGCCAGAGTTTGGGTTTATGATCAGATTTTTCTAGAGCTTGGGTTTCAAAGTATTCCATATAGAGGTTGGCAATGACCGGTGAGAGGGGTGATCCCATGGGTGCTCCTTCTGTTTGTTTGTATTTCTGTCCATTATAGATGAAGTATGTGTTGGATAGGCAGTGGTTGGTCAGATCTAAGATGTGCTTGGGGGGGTTATATTTGTTTTGGATAACTGTCAAGGCTTCTTTGATTGGTACTTGGGTGAAGAGGGATATGACATCAAAGCTCACGAGTAGGTCACTGGGCTGTAAGTTTTGTTGCTTTATGATGTCTATGAACTGGAATGAGTTTTTTACGTATGAGGTGATGGATTCTGCATAGGGCTGTAGTTGTTTGGCGAGAAATTTGGCTAGGTTTTGTAGAGGTGAGCCTATGGAGCTGACTATGGGTCTAAGTGGGGTTCCTTCTTTGTGTATCTTGGGGAGACCATAAAGCTTAGGGCATCTGGATGATTTCTCTCTGGGTATGATTCTTTGCTGAATCTCTTCGCTGATGGGGGAGGCTTTTATTTTGGATCTGGTGGTTTTTTCCAGGTAGGTGGTGGGGTCTGTGTTTAGGGGTTTGTATATGGAGTCTTGGAGTAGGTTGGTTAATTTGGTTTGGTAGTCAGATGTGTTCATAACCACCGTGGCATTGCCCTTGTCTGCTGGTAGGATTATTATGCTGGTGTCTTCTTTCAGGTTAAGTAGTGCTGTCTGTTCCTCTTTGGGTAAGTTACTTTTGGGTGGCTTGCTGGTGCAGAGGATGTTGGTGATTTCGAGTCTGATTCTGTTTGCATCGTCGGGGTTGATTTTGGTCAGGCTGGTTTCAACTCCGCATATAATGGTTTCAGTGGGGATGCTTTTGGGAGCGATTGCAAAGTTGAATCCTTTGGAAAGGACATTGGTTTCGGCTTTGGTGAGGATCCTATCTGAGATGTTATGTACTGTTTGTTTCATGTGTGGCTGTGAGGGTGGAGGGGATTGTTTCTGGCGTTCTTGTAGTCTTCGGAATTTGTTGGTGTGTGTGTCTGTCTTGAGGGTGGTCTGTGTTTCGGCTCTCCAGACGGCAAGTTGTTTGGATTTGTCCCAAAGTGCGGGGTGGATCTTGTTGCTGAGTTTGAGGTGAAGTGTGAGGAGATCCTTGTTGATTCGGTCTAGGAGGAATCTTTTTCTGTGGAGTTCATTTCTGATTAGGGCTAGTTCTGTTCTTTTCAGAATGCGTTTGGTGGCTGCAGAGTTGGAGTGGAATTTCAGTTGGAAGCCTGTGGGGATTAAATTTTGATCTCGGCAGTTGCGTAGGAATGCAAGGTCACATAAAATGGAAGCTCTTTGGACTTCGAGTTTTTCATAGGTCCTGGTCAGATGGTGGATATCCTCCCCGTAGAGGTGCGATATTTGTTTTCTCAGGTTTTCGCGGGTGTTTGTATGTAGGTCTTTGGTTATTCGGGTCTTCTCCCACGTAAAATTGGAAGTGTCTTGGCGACGTTTCGACGAAGTCTCATTCGTCATCTTCAGGCTGGTGTTCTCGGCTTCGTGCTTCCAGGAGCAATGTGAGATCGCAGCTGTCTCTTCCTTTTAACTGCTAGTGGGGGTGTGAGCTGATTGGGTGGGAGCTTGGCTGTGTTCTGATTGGGTGGAGGTGTGTTCTGATTGGTTAGGGGCTCGGCTGTGCTCTGATTGGATGGGGGGTTGGTTGTGCTCTGATTGGCTGGGGGTGTGTTCTGTTTGGGTGGGGGCTTGGTTGTGCTCAGCTTAGTCTGAGTTGCAGGGGGATTTGTCACCACCACACATCCACGCAGAAAACAGACTCAAACCCACACTGATAATGAGCCACGACCAAGGACCAGAAGCCAGACTGCAGCTGCATCATTAGCCACTTTAAACCTCTCCAATCCATACATGAAGCAGACTGACAC
This sequence comes from Arizona elegans, assembly GCA_022577455.1. Classification (NCBI taxonomy): domain Eukaryota; kingdom Metazoa; phylum Chordata; class Lepidosauria; order Squamata; family Colubridae; genus Arizona; species Arizona elegans. The sequence goes on along the minus strand of JAKOOJ010000002.1, from coordinate 182,577,745 downwards.
CCACCATGAAGAGCTCGCACGGCCACAAACACGAAGCCAAACAACAACAACGCAGCTCACCAGCTCAAATCCCCCTGCAACTCAGACTAAGCTGAGCACAACCAAGCCCCCACCCAAACAGAACACACCCCCAGCCAATCAGAGCACAACCAACCCCCCATCCAATCAGAGCACAGCCGAGCCCCTAACCAATCAGAACACACCTCCACCCAATCAGAACACAGCCAAGCTCCCACCCAATCAGCTCACACCCCCACTAGCAGTTAAAAGGAAGAGACAGCTGCGATCTCACATTGCTCCTGGAAGCACGAAGCCGAGAACACCAGCCTGAAGATGACGAATGAGACTTCGTCGAAACGTCGCCAAGACACTTCCAATTTTACGTGGGAGAAGACCCGAATAACCAAAGACCTACATACAAACACCCGCGAAAACCTGAGAAAACAAATATCGCACCTCTACGGGGAGGATATCCACCATCTGACCAGGACCTATGAAAAACTCGAAGTCCAAAGAGCTTCCATTTTATGTGACCTTGCATTCCTACGCAACTGCCGAGATCAAAATTTAATCCCCACAGGCTTCCAACTGAAATTCCACTCCAACTCTGCAGCCACCAAACGCATTCTGAAAAGAACAGAACTAGCCCTAATCAGAAATGAACTCCACAGAAAAAGATTCCTCCTAGACCGAATCAACAAGGATCTCCTCACACTTCACCTCAAACTCAGCAACAAGATCCACCCCGCACTTTGGGACAAATCCAAACAACTTGCCGTCTGGAGAGCCGAAACACAGACCACCCTCAAGACAGACACACACACCAACAAATTCCGAAGACTACAAGAACGCCAGAAACAATCCCCTCCACCCTCACAGCCACACATGAAACAAACAGTACATAACATCTCAGATAGGATCCTCACCAAAGCCGAAACCAATGTCCTTTCCAAAGGATTCAACTTTGCAATCGCTCCCAAAAGCATCCCCACTGAAACCATTATATGCGGAGTTGAAACCAGCCTGACCAAAATCAACCCCGACGATGCAAACAGAATCAGACTCGAAATCACCAACATCCTCTGCACCAGCAAGCCACCCAAAAGTAACTTACCCAAAGAGGAACAGACAGCACTACTTAACCTGAAAGAAGACACCAGCATAATAATCCTACCAGCAGACAAGGGCAATGCCACGGTGGTTATGAACACATCTGACTACCAAACCAAATTAACCAACCTACTCCAAGACTCCATATACAAACCCCTAAACACAGACCCCACCACCTACCTGGAAAAAACCACCAGATCCAAAATAAAAGCCTCCCCCATCAGCGAAGAGATTCAGCAAAGAATCATACCCAGAGAGAAATCATCCAGATGCCCTAAGCTTTATGGTCTCCCCAAGATACACAAAGAAGGAACCCCACTTAGACCCATAGTCAGCTCCATAGGCTCACCTCTACAAAACCTAGCCAAATTTCTCGCCAAACAACTACAGCCCTATGCAGAATCCATCACCTCATACGTAAAAAACTCATTCCAGTTCATAGACATCATAAAGCAACAAAACTTACAGCCCAGTGACCTACTCGTGAGCTTTGATGTCATATCCCTCTTCACCCAAGTACCAATCAAAGAAGCCTTGACAGTTATCCAAAACAAATATAACCCCCCCAAGCACATCTTAGATCTGACCAACCACTGCCTATCCAACACATACTTCATCTATAATGGACAGAAATACAAACAAACAGAAGGAGCACCCATGGGATCACCCCTCTCACCGGTCATTGCCAACCTCTATATGGAATACTTTGAAACCCAAGCTCTAGAAAAATCTGATCATAAACCCAAACTCTGGCTCAGATATGTGGACGACACCTTCATAATCTGGCCACATGGGAAAGAAAAACTGGACAACTTCCTCACACACCTCAACAGCCTACACCCCAAAATACAGTTCACCATGGAAACAGAAGCGAACAACCAACTTCCCTTCCTGGATGTCTTAGTCTACAGAAAATCCAATGGCTCCCTAGGACACACTATCTACCAGAAGAAAACACACACAAACCGCTATCTGCACGCACTCTCACACCACCACCCTGCCCAAATCAACTCTGTAGCCAAGACACTCATTTCCAGAACAAAACGCTTAGCTGACGAACAACACCTAAAAACCGAACTACACACCCTCACTAACGTACTAACATCCAATGGATTCCAAAGAAATAAGATCACCAACCTAATCCAAAAAGAAACCCCCACTAAAATCCAAGACACAGAACAAGAAAACGGCAAAGCCCTCCTCCCATACATAAAAGGCACCACAGACAGAATAAGCAAAATCCTCCACAAACATAACATCAAGACAGCATTCTGCACAAACCGAAAAATATCCACCATCCTAAGGAACCCCAAAGACAAAATTGAGTTAGAAAATCAAGGAGTATATGAAATCCCATGCACCGCCTGCCCCACCACATACATCGGACAAACCAACAGACGAATAAGTGCACGCATAGAAGAACACAAGAACTCAGTCAGAAAAGAAGAACCAACTTCTTCCCTGGTCCAACACCTTAAAGCCACAGGACATGATATTGACTTTAAAAAGACCAGAACTATCGCCAAAACTGAACACTTTAACAACAGAATAATCAGAGAAGCCATCGAGATAGAAAAACGCCCACACAGCATGAACAAACGAGACGATACCTCCCGCCTACCAGCCATTTGGAAACCCGCCCTTATTGACAAACGGGTCCCTAACACGACGAATGACACCAGACCCACACTCACGAGAGCCACACAGGATGTCACCACCACACATCCACGCAGAAAACAGACTCAAACCCACACTGATAATGAGCCACGACCAAGGACCAGAAGCCAGACTGCAGCTGCATCATTAGCCACTTTAAACCTCTCCAATCCATACATGAAGCAGACTGACACCCACCATGAAGAGCTCGCACGGCCACAAACACGAAGCCAAACAACAACAACGCAGCTCACCAGCTCAAATCCCCCTGCAACTCAGACTAAGCTGAGCACAACCAAGCCCCCACCCAAACAGAACACACCCCCAGCCAATCAGAGCACAACCAACCCCCCATCCAATCAGAGCACAGCCGAGCCCCTAACCAATCAGAACACACCTCCACCCAATCAGAACACAGCCAAGCTCCCACCCAATCAGCTCACACCCCCACTAGCAGTTAAAAGGAAGAGACAGCTGCGATCTCACATTGCTCCTGGAAGCACGAAGCCGAGAACACCAGCCTGAAGATGACGAATGAGACTTCGTCGAAACGTCGCCAAGACACTTCCAATTTTACGTGGGAGAAGACCCGAATAACCAAAGACCTACATACAAACACCCGCGAAAACCTGAGAAAACAAATATCGCACCTCTACGGGGAGGATATCCACCATCTGACCAGGACCTATGAAAAACTCGAAGTCCAAAGAGCTTCCATTTTATGTGACCTTGCATTCCTACGCAACTGCCGAGATCAAAATTTAATCCCCACAGGCTTCCAACTGAAATTCCACTCCAACTCTGCAGCCACCAAACGCATTCTGAAAAGAACAGAACTAGCCCTAATCAGAAATGAACTCCACAGAAAAAGATTCCTCCTAGACCGAATCAACAAGGATCTCCTCACACTTCACCTCAAACTCAGCAACAAGATCCACCCCGCACTTTGGGACAAATCCAAACAACTTGCCGTCTGGAGAGCCGAAACACAGACCACCCTCAAGACAGACACACACACCAACAAATTCCGAAGACTACAAGAACGCCAGAAACAATCCCCTCCACCCTCACAGCCACACATGAAACAAACAGTACATAACATCTCAGATAGGATCCTCACCAAAGCCGAAACCAATGTCCTTTCCAAAGGATTCAACTTTGCAATCGCTCCCAAAAGCATCCCCACTGAAACCATTATATGCGGAGTTGAAACCAGCCTGACCAAAATCAACCCCGACGATGCAAACAGAATCAGACTCGAAATCACCAACATCCTCTGCACCAGCAAGCCACCCAAAAGTAACTTACCCAAAGAGGAACAGACAGCACTACTTAACCTGAAAGAAGACACCAGCATAATAATCCTACCAGCAGACAAGGGCAATGCCACGGTGGTTATGAACACATCTGACTACCAAACCAAATTAACCAACCTACTCCAAGACTCCATATACAAACCCCTAAACACAGACCCCACCACCTACCTGGAAAAAACCACCAGATCCAAAATAAAAGCCTCCCCCATCAGCGAAGAGATTCAGCAAAGAATCATACCCAGAGAGAAATCATCCAGATGCCCTAAGCTTTATGGTCTCCCCAAGATACACAAAGAAGGAACCCCACTTAGACCCATAGTCAGCTCCATAGGCTCACCTCTACAAAACCTAGCCAAATTTCTCGCCAAACAACTACAGCCCTATGCAGAATCCATCACCTCATACGTAAAAAACTCATTCCAGTTCATAGACATCATAAAGCAACAAAACTTACAGCCCAGTGACCTACTCGTGAGCTTTGATGTCATATCCCTCTTCACCCAAGTACCAATCAAAGAAGCCTTGACAGTTATCCAAAACAAATATAACCCCCCCAAGCACATCTTAGATCTGACCAACCACTGCCTATCCAACACATACTTCATCTATAATGGACAGAAATACAAACAAACAGAAGGAGCACCCATGGGATCACCCCTCTCACCGGTCATTGCCAACCTCTATATGGAATACTTTGAAACCCAAGCTCTAGAAAAATCTGATCATAAACCCAAACTCTGGCTCAGATATGTGGACGACACCTTCATAATCTGGCCACATGGGAAAGAAAAACTGGACAACTTCCTCACACACCTCAACAGCCTACACCCCAAAATACAGTTCACCATGGAAACAGAAGCGAACAACCAACTTCCCTTCCTGGATGTCTTAGTCTACAGAAAATCCAATGGCTCCCTAGGACACACTATCTACCAGAAGAAAACACACACAAACCGCTATCTGCACGCACTCTCACACCACCACCCTGCCCAAATCAACTCTGTAGCCAAGACACTCATTTCCAGAACAAAACGCTTAGCTGACGAACAACACCTAAAAACCGAACTACACACCCTCACTAACGTACTAACATCCAATGGATTCCAAAGAAATAAGATCACCAACCTAATCCAAAAAGAAACCCCCACTAAAATCCAAGACACAGAACAAGAAAACGGCAAAGCCCTCCTCCCATACATAAAAGGCACCACAGACAGAATAAGCAAAATCCTCCACAAACATAACATCAAGACAGCATTCTGCACAAACCGAAAAATATCCACCATCCTAAGGAACCCCAAAGACAAAATTGAGTTAGAAAATCAAGGAGTATATGAAATCCCATGCACCGCCTGCCCCACCACATACATCGGACAAACCAACAGACGAATAAGTGCACGCATAGAAGAACACAAGAACTCAGTCAGAAAAGAAGAACCAACTTCTTCCCTGGTCCAACACCTTAAAGCCACAGGACATGATATTGACTTTAAAAAGACCAGAACTATCGCCAAAACTGAACACTTTAACAACAGAATAATCAGAGAAGCCATCGAGATAGAAAAACGCCCACACAGCATGAACAAACGAGACGATACCTCCCGCCTACCAGCCATTTGGAAACCCGCCCTTATTGACAAACGGGTCCCTAACACGACGAATGACACCAGACCCACACTCACGAGAGCCACACAGGATGTCACCACCACACATCCACGCAGAAAACAGACTCAAACCCACACTGATAATGAGCCACGACCAAGGACCAGAAGCCAGACTGCAGCTGCATCATTAGCCACTTTAAACCTCTCCAATCCATACATGAAGCAGACTGACACCCACCATGAAGAGCTCGCACGGCCACAAACACGAAGCCAAACAACAACAACGCAGCTCACCAGCTCAAATCCCCCTGCAACTCAGACTAAGCTGAGCACAACCAAGCCCCCACCCAAACAGAACACACCCCCAGCCAATCAGAGCACAACCAACCCCCCATCCAATCAGAGCACAGCCGAGCCCCTAACCAATCAGAACACACCTCCACCCAATCAGAACACAGCCAAGCTCCCACCCAATCAGCTCACACCCCCACTAGCAGTTAAAAGGAAGAGACAGCTGCGATCTCACATTGCTCCTGGAAGCACGAAGCCGAGAACACCAGCCTGAAGATGACGAATGAGACTTCGTCGAAACGTCGCCAAGACACTTCCAATTTTACGTGGGAGAAGACCCGAATAACCAAAGACCTACATACAAACACCCGCGAAAACCTGAGAAAACAAATATATATATATATATATACACACTATTAGGATGGTGGATATTTTTCGGTTTGTGCAGAAAACGGCAAAGCCCTCCTCCCATACATAAAAGGCACCACAGACAGAATAAGTAAAATCCTGCACAAGCATAACATTAAGACAGCATTCTGCACAAACTGAAAAAATATCCACCATCCTAAGGAACCCCAAAGACAAAATTGAGTTAGAAAATCAAGGAGTATATGAAATCCCATGCACCTCCTGCCCCACCACATACATCGGACAAACCAACAGATGAATAAGTGCACGCATAGAAGAACACAAGAACTCAGTCAGAAAAGAGGAACCAACTTCTTCCCTGGTCCAACACCTTAAAGCCACAGGACATGATATTGACTTTAAAAAGACCAGAACTATCGCCAAAACTGAACACTTTAACAACAGAATAATCAGAGAAGCCATCGAGATAGAAAAACGCCCACACAGCATGAACAAACGAGACGATACCTCCCGCCTACCAACCATTTGGAAACCCGCCCTTACTGACAAACGAATCCCTAACACGACGAATGACACCAGACCCACACTGAGCTGGAGCTACAAAAAAAACCTTGGCTACGTAGGGAAAACCTGGCTAGAAGAAAAACACACACACACACACACACACACACACACACACACACACACACACACACACACACACATATATATATATATATATATATATATATATATATATATATATATATATATGAAAACATATATATATGTTTTCTCAGGTTTTCGCGGGTGTTTGTATGTAGGTCTTTGTTTATTCGGGTCTTCTCCCACGTAAAATTGGAAGTGTCTTGGCGACGTTTCGACGAAGTCTCATTCGTCATCTTCAGGCTGGTGTTCTCGGCTTCGTGCTTCCAGGAGCAATGTGAGATCGCAGCTATCTCTTCCTTTTAACAGCTAGTGGGGGTGTGAGCTGATTGGGTGGGAACTTGGCTGTGTTCTGATTGGGTGGAGGTGTGTTCTGATTGGTTAGGGGCTTGCTTGGCTGTGCTCTGATTGGATGGGGGGGTTGGTTGTGCTCTGATTGGCTGGGGGGGTGTTCTGTTTGGGTGGGGGCTTGGTTGTGCTCAGCTTAGTCTGAGTTGCAGGGGGATTTGAGCTGGTGAGCTGTGTTGTTGTTGTTTGGCTTCGTGTTTGTGGCCGTGCGAGCTCTTCATGGTGGGTGTCAGTCTGCTTCATGTATGGATTGGAGGGGTTTAAAGTGGCTAATGATGCAGCTGCAGTCTGGCTTCTGGTCCTTGGTCGTGGCTCATTATCAGTGTGGGTTTGAGTCTGCTTTCTGCGTGGATGTGTGGTGGTGACATCCTGTGTGGCTCTCATGAGTGTGGGTCTGGTGTCATTCGTCGTGTTAGGGATTCGTTTGTCAGTAAGGGCGGGTTTCCAAATGGTTGGTAGGCGGGAGGTATCGTCTCGTTTGTTCATGCTGTGTGGGCGTTTTTCTATCTCGATGGCTTCTCTGATTATTCTGTTGTTAAAGTGTTCAGTTTTGGCGATAGTTCTGGTCTTTTTAAAGTCAATATCATGTCCTGTGGCTTTAAGGTGTTGGACCAGGGAAGAAGTTGGTTCCTCTTTTCTGACTGAGTTCTTGTGTTCTTCTATGCGTGCACTTATTCATCTGTTGGTTTGTCCGATGTATGTGGTGGGGCAGGAGGTGCATGGGATTTCATATACTCCTTGATTTTCTAACTCAATTTTGTCTTTGGGGTTCCTTAGGATGGTGGATATTTTTTCAGTTTGTGCAGAATGCTGTCTTAATGTTATGCTTGTGCAGGATTTTACTTATTCTGTCTGTGGTGCCTTTTATGTATGGGAGGAGGGCTTTGCCGTTTTCTGCACAAACCGAAAAATATCCACCATCCTAATAGTGTGTATATATATATATATATATATATATATATATATATATATATATACACTATAGTATAGTATAGTATAGTATAGTATATATAGTATATATTATAGTATATTATATCATATCATATATCATATTTATTACATGTATTATTATATTAATTACTTTTTTTATTGCAAAAGTTTTACAATTACATTTTCACCCCTTTCCCCCCCTCAACCCACCCCAAACTTCCCAACCTCGTCCTCCCTAACCCTCCCTAACCCTCCCCTCCCCCCAGACTTCCACACAATATACTCACATCAGAAAAAAAACCCCTTTGTATAAAACTTGAACCCCTCCATCCCCCTTATAATTTTTCATCTTCACTAAATTAAAATAATATATTAATAAAAATATATTAATTACTTTTAATATATCAAACACACACAGATACACACACGGACACACAACATACATACATACATACATATATACATACATACATACAGTACATAAAATAAAACATAGATTGGTTGACTAATATCAACATTACAGTAAATTGTATGAAAAGCATCACCAACAAAATTTAAATACTTGCGCTTCTGAAACTGCATTACAGTTTAACATATGTTAGCATATTTTCCATGATAATAATGGTAGTAAAAGCTATATAAATTAATATTCAATCAGCTCTATCAAACAGACAATTTAAAGGTAAAGGTGAAGGCATAAAATTTGGCCAGGTTTCCTTCTCTTTCCTTCGTCATCTCTCTTCACCAAACAGCTACTTTTATGTCTCACCTGTTGGGAGGTGGCTCCCAGTTGTGGAGGGGAATCCCATCCAAAGAGCTAGAAGGCCCACAAGGAGAAAGGTGGGGAGCAACTTCATGTTGTCCTTCAGATTCAGCAAATGACTTAGAATGATAAAAAAACTACTGTTGGGGAGAGCAGTGTATGAACAGAAATGTGGTTAGGGCTACAGTTGCACAGAAATGCTATCAGAGTTTTGCCAAACTGGTTTGTATGCTTCAATTCTTTCTCCACCCCCTAAACATAAGCAATTCTTCTCATTTTTGTTGAAACAGAAGCTAGGGTTACAACAGGTAGCAGCATTAGTAACTGCAATATTATTGTTTATTTCCAAAGGTTATAAACAAGTTCATAGTTGCTAGAGAGATAAATCAATGTAGTAAGAATCTGCCCACACTCCTTGTAGTTAATAGTTCCCATATTTATTCTGGCAATAATACTCAGAATTCCTTAAATTTAGAATATCATAACATTTTCAAAAGAGATAAACAAATTTTTATGGAACCGAGGAGAAAAACAGGAGATGATATTGGATTTGGAAAATGAATGTGCTTAAATAGAGAAACAGGATCAATTGGATAATAGCTGACTGAAAGGAGGATTGAAATGAATGAGTTAGAGCCCTTTCAGTCAGGGCCCAAACTGAAAACATGGGATGCAAGCATATGCGGTTTCTCTTGTGAATGACCTAAGTTGTAATTTAGATGCCTGGAGTGCAGCTTTCCTTAAAGGAGGAGTATTAAATTTGCGGTGTGAGATTTTTATCAAGTGACCTATCGAGACTTTTTCCCCCTTCACTAAATGGGTGGGCGTGGTCAGCATGTGAAACCTCTGCCTTAAAGGAAATCTCATAATTAAATTACCAATTACCATGATGGCATTCTGTAGGTAAATAAAAGAAGAAATGAAAAGCAAAATCTGGGAAGCTAATTTTATTTATGATAGAGAAACAACAATTTCCATTACAATGAATAATTTTTGTTCATTTTTCATAATATTTCATTATTATATGCTGTGCCCATGCAAAAAAAGGAAGGGAGGGAGGGAGGGAGGAAGGGAGGAAGGAAGGAAGGAGAAATAACCAGGAGTACAACAGGTGGCAAATATCTTGTTGTTCCAATCTCATGGTGAAGACGGCTGATGAAGGTATCAGAAATATGCTGTGAAATAGTTGAATACATGGAGTTGCCAAAACTCTTTCATCAACTGGGAAGCTTGTTAAAAGATTACAAGTGAAATGTTAAACTTAAACAACAATGGAGAAGTAGCTAAACAAGCACCTATGTTTGTAATTTCCAAACTAGTTCAAGAGAAAACATTTTGCTCAACAGCAAAGGGAATCAAAAGCAGGTGACGTGAATGCAATATATGTATTCCACAGAGAAGGAAAGGAAAGAATGGGAAGAAGATTAGGCTACAGGGCTAAAATGAAGGGAGCGTTGATGATATTTTCTTTTTCACCAAGAATATGATAATATTGAATCCAGTGCATCCTTCAGAAGAAAGTATATGTAAAGTACTACCTGAATGCAACACTTAACAACACTTATTTTTTTCACAATCACGATCTCTCCGGCACTTATCAGATTCAGGTTGTACACAGTTGCAATCATTGATTGGACACCTCTCCGGTTTCTGTTGGATTGGATATTCTGGTAATGACAGAGGACAGTACATGGGGTAAAAAGTGGAATCAATATGTATCTCTCTTGTCTGTCTGTCATCTATCTGTCCGTCCATCCACCCATCTATCTATCTATCTATCTATCTATCTATCTATCTATCTATCTATCTATCTATCTATCTATCCACCAATCCAATCCCATCCCATCCCATTCCATCCCATCCCATCCCACCCTCCTACCCTCCATCTATCTATCCATCCATGGTTTTTACCCTTATGGGTAAGTAGGCCTGGGAGTTTGAGGGTTCTGTCCTTCCATTGATCACTTTGGCCTCTACTATCCACATCCCCTCCAGTGTTTCCTTCAGGCCTGTTAGTTCTCCAGCTTTTTATACTCCTTCCTGATGTTGCCATCACTTGGTGGCAAGAGTGCTTGGAGCTGTGACTCTTCAGCTGGGAGAGAGAGTCTCAAACATTGGAGTTTGCTGTACTGATGGGTGCAGCGTTAAGAACAGCTAATATCCTGCAGAGAACCCTTAAACTCCCAGGCCCCTCTAGTAGAGGAGCAGAGATTGAGGAAGACACAAAGACTATAAGAATGAGAAGGGGATTTTTCTATGCATGCATGAATGCATGTATGTATATAACTTTACTCATTATATATCTTAAACCTTAAAATATAATGTACTGGTAGTGCTAGATTATCAACTGCCTTGTTTAGTGACCATGCACAGGTAGTACCATAAGGAAAAACTAACTTTATGACCAATCCATGCATTTACTATCCTCACAAGTCTGTAAAGCAAAAAAAAAAAAAAAAAGCTGACAAAAGTTTAAAACCATATTTTACTTAGTGCTTCCTTATCAACCAAACTGATGGTCCCAATTATAGCTGCTCAACAAAGACTACTTGTATTCAGTATATATTTAATTTGAAACCCATAGTGCAAATTGCAAGGGGTTTAACAGCAGATCCATGATGGTTTTCAAGTGGGACAGCACTAGCCTTTCAAAGGTTTTCATGACTACAGATGTTAGAGCAATTGGTCTGTAGTCATTCAGTTCCTTGATGGTGGGCTTCTTCGGCACTGGGATGATAGCAGAGCATTTGAAACACTAGCACATCTCTAGTGATTTATTGAAGATTTGGGTGAAGATGGGAGCCAATTGGTCAGCACATACTTTTAAGCAAGAAGGAGTTATCTTGTCTGGGCCTGGAGCTTTTCCTGACTTTTGTCTGTGAAATAGGTCTTGCACTTCCTTTTCTGTGATCACTAGGGATTGTGAACTGAATGGTATGGGATCAGTTATAGGAGGAGACTTGGCTATTGTTGGTGTGTCTGAGATGGGGATTGTGGAGATAGGTGGCTGTAGTTTCCTTTCAAACCTGCAATAAAACATGTTCAGGTCATCTGCCAGTTGTTGATTTCCTTCAGCCTGAGAAGGAGGTTTGCCGTAGCCAGTGATATTTTTAAGAGTTTTCCACATGTTTGCTGGTTTATTTATTGAGAACTGATTCTTTAGCTCTTCAGAGTAACTTCTTTTTGCTGCTCTGATCTCCCTTTTTAATTCATTTCTGGCCTGATTGTACAGCATTTTATCACCGTTTCTGTAGGCTTCCTCTTTGGAATGACGTAGCTGCTTAAGTTTAGCTTAAGCTAAAGGTTTGTTGTTATTGTATATTTGCAAGTTCCTGGTTGGTACACATAGGTCTTCACAGAAGCTGATATATGATGTTACAGTATCTGTGAGTTCATCCAGGTCTACAGAGGTATCTTCAAAAATATTCCAATCAGTGCAGTCAAAACAAGCCTGTAGCTTTAACTTTGCTTCCTCAGTCCAAATCTTCAGTGATTTAATTGTTGGTTTTGTGGTTTTAAGTCTTTGCCTGTAAGTAGGTACAAGGTGAATCATGCAATGATCAGTGTCTTACAGCTGCTCGTGGTAAGACCAATAAGCATCTTTTAGTGTTGTGTAGCAGTGGTCTAAAGTATTCTTGCCTCTAATGGGACAATTGACATGCTGAAAGTATTTTGGTAGCTCTTTCCTTAAATTTGCCTTGTTTAGATCTCTCAAAGTAATGGCCAGTGAATCGGGGTATTTGGCTTCAGCCTTCATAATTTGGTCAGCTAGAGTTTGTAATGCCTTGTTTACACAGGCTTGTGGTGGGACATAAACTGCAATTAGAAGAAATGAGGAAAATTCACGAGGCAAATAGTACAGTTTGCAGTTGATAATTAATGTCTCTATGTTTTCATCACAGAATTTATATATTATAGTTATATCCTGAGACCAGCTGTTGTTGATGTATAAGCATACGCCTTCTCCCTTCTTTTTACCAGATGTTTCTGCAATTCTGTGTGATTGTTGAAATGGAAACCCTGGGATATGCAGGCTGCTATCTTCAATTCATTATGTAAAATACAGTCCGTGTTCGTAGTTTTCCGATATACATATGTGTCAAGGCTCCCGTCTGGGTCGCGGTTGACCAGCACATCCAGAAAGCCCAGCGTGTTGTTGGTCTCTTCCTCCATCATAAATTGAATATCTGGAAATATGGAATTGAGAGTTCTTATAAATCTAGTCTTATCTTGCCGTTTAATGATGACAAACATGCCATTAACATAATGTGCCCAAAACCTGGGCTTGTAAATTTTCATAGCCCTCATTTTCCAATTTCTGGAGGACCACCTCTGCTACCACTCCCGAGATTGGCGATCCCATGGGCGTCCCCTTTATCTGCTTGTACCGATGGCTGCCAAATGTGAAATAGGTCCTGAGGCAGAAATTCAACAGGTGGAGGAGGTTGTCTATGCTAGGAGATTTGGGGTTGTGTGACTCCCTCTCCACTAATAATTTCTTTATAGTTAGGGCTGCGACCTCCTGGGGGATGGATGTAAACAGAGACACAACATCAAATGATATCATAGTCTCATCTTCCCCAACCTCCACTCCCTCCAACTGTTGTAAAAAGTCAGTGGAGGACCTCACGCTGGTAGTGGCATCTTCAACCAGATGTCATAGTTGTGGGGTGCCCCATTGTCTCCCTTTGTGGCACTCCTACATTTGGCTTAGCCAAATGGTTATATGGGCAACTACGACATCTGATATGGTAGTTTAATACTCTGACGTCAGCAGATGGCTGACAAAAGTTTAGTAGAATAAAAATGTAATTATTTTAGTTCTGGATTTCGCAGAATGTCTGCTTCTTTCTTTACACACAGACACATATATTATATATATAAAAGCGAAATACCACTCATGCATTGTCACAAAATCTCCACAATCATAATGCTTACAAACATGAAATTTGCCACATACGTTCCACTTGGCTTCTAAGTGCTCACTAAGAAAGGATTTTTTTGAAATGACCATCAGAGCACTAGTATTTCCTATATTATTATTAACATGCTCTGATGCTAAGGAGTTCCGTTCCCCCTCCCCACCTGAAAAGAAATCTGTTCCAAATGCAAAACAAAAGCAGAGGAGAGGAGTTTCACAAGGCTGAGGGAGAGAAGAGAATAGGATAGGAAACATTTCTGTGGGTCAAGCCTGAGGGAGAGAAGGGGAGAGGAGAGGCCGATCATAACTACTTATTAATTTTCAAGATCAATCCAGGAGCCCTCAAGCAGTCGCATTCACGACAAACCATTTTATACCAAATTTATATTTTGCTGATAAAGAAATAAAGGGAGACTAGTATAGATCTATTTCAAGCTTTCATCAGCTAGCCATACCCTTACTCGGATTCGAACTTGGGCTTCCTGCATGTTAGGCAGTTGAATTAACCTTCTGAGCCACAAGTTCTCCTTCCTTCATCAGCTTGAGCCAGGGGAAAGATTAAGTGTTTTTCTATTGAGACACCTGGTCTACTCCAACATGTGGGAGGGGTTATTCTGCTCCCTTTTGCCTTTCAGCTCCAATCCAGGAGCCCTCAAGCAGTCATATATATACCCGATTGAAGAAAAATACACACAAATCTTACTATACACACACACCCACACACACCCACACACACACAGAGAGAGAGAGAGATCTTACCCTGGAAGGTAACCCTAACATATATATATATATATATATATATATATATATATATATATATATATATATATATATATATATATGTGTGTGTGTGTGTGTGTGTGTGTGTGTGTGTGTGTGTGTGTGTGTTTGTAGATTTTCACGGATACAGGTATGCAAGTCTTGGTGTATTTAGGTCTTTTCCCGAATAAGATTGAGAGTATCTTGGCGACGTTTCACATGAGGGCCCACTCGTCGCACATGCACAAAGCCGAAGACACCAGCCTGAAGATGACAAGTGGGACCTCAACGAAACGTCACCAAGATACTCTCAATCTTACACGGGAAAGGACCCGAATACCCCAAGACTTGCATATATATGCAAAAACCTCAGAAAATAAATACAAACACACACACACAAACATATATATCTTAGCCAGGTTTTACCTACGTAAACTAAGTTGTTCTGCAGCTCTGGTTGTGTGAAATCTCATTCACAAGCTTCACACAACCAGAGCTGCAGAACAACTTAGTTTACGTAGGTAAAACCTGGCTAGAAAGAATATGCACATAAAAGCCTATGAAAAAGAAAAAGACATATATATATATATATATATATATATATATATATATATATATATATATATATATATATATATATATATATATGTTTTTGAGGTTTTCGCGGGTATTTGTATGTAGGTCTTTGGTTATTCAGGTTTTCTCCCGCGTAAAATTGGAAGTACCTTGGTGACGTTTCGACGAAGTCTCATTCATCATCTTCAGGCTGGTGTCTTCGGCCTTGTGCTTCTAGGAGCAATGGAAATATTGCTCCTAGAAGCACAAGGCCGAAGACACCAGCCTGAAGATGACGAATGAGACTTTGTCGAAACATCACCAAGGTACTTCCAATTTTACGCGGGAGAAAACCCAAATAACCAAAGACCTACATATATATATATATACATAATTTTTGATAAAGGTAGTCATTCAAGAACCAAGATTTATGTAATTTATTTCCTGATTCCAGCATTTGGCTTTAATCTGGTCCCTTCAATTTTATGATCACAGTAATCTGTAGATCACATCATATTTTCCTAGGGTAAAATTTGAAAAGCACATCACAATTGATACTATATGAACGCTAGCAATTTTTCTTTCTTTTAGTAATAATTTTGCAATGGTAATAGAAAACAGCAACCCCAGAGCACAGAGGATTTTCTTACTTGTTGTTCAGTATGTTGATTGGAAAGTATAATTCAGATAAAGAATGGAGGGAGCAAGGATCAAGGTGGAATTTACTATTCGTCCATCAACCACCTCCAACATTATAGCACGAAACTCTTCCATTGGGGCCCCAAGCCAACTGGCAGAGTCAAATCTGACTCTTACAGAAGGTTAGGAGGGTGGAGGCAGATCTTACCCTGGGAGGCAAGATGCTCCCAAGGGTTGGTGTCATGGCAGAGAAGGGTCTTCTCTGGGATCCCAGCAGCTGGAATTCCTTGCCCAAGATGCCTCTTCTGCTGGCATGAGTGCATCAGGCCTGTCTCTTTCGGGTGAGATGATTCCTCAAGTAACCTGCCACTCAATGCTTTGTAGCAATAACCAACACATTGAATTACATTAGGTTGGTATATGAAGAGTGCGTTTAGTATTTGGAAAAGGAGTTTTCCCATTTTTTAGTCCATGAGTTTGGACATTAGGGGGAACATTTTGTCTCACATACTGTTACCATGCCTTTTGTAACTGAAGGAAATGTATAGTTATTTGCAACTAACTATACATTTATTATGCAAATTGCATAATATAGTTATTTGCAAATAGCAAAAGTTAAATATTTCTGAAATAACAGAATGACCACATTTTTGAAGATCTATTGCATGTACAGGGCATGTTGCCCTTACTTCAAAAGCTCAAAAAATGCAAATTGTTTCTCTGGGTTGCAAAAAATCTTTGGATTCTTCTTCTGCATTCTTCGACACAAGGCTAATTTGAAGGGCTATTGTATTTAATCAGTGCTTGGTGGATAAAAGAAACTGGCTACCCCTTGAATCTGTCAAAGAAATAACCATGAGGAATGTTACCAAATGATGCCAATGGGCCAAGACTTTGCTGTACCTTCAGCAAGGAAGATGATGTTGCTGAACCAAGACAGTGGAATCCTGCATTTGCCAGATGATCCTTGAAACTTCAGCCATATGTATATAATCTCCAATGCACCGGGATGCCTCCTCCCCAGCTTTTGACAGTATTTATTACTTATTATTGTTCTCGTTTTTGTTTCATTCTAATATGTACCAGTTTTAATGTTTATAAGCTGACCAGAGTTATCTATGATGATATGCACCACACATACAGTAAATTTAACAGGTAGGTAGGTAGGTAGGTAGGTAGGTAGGTAGATGATAGATAAATAAACAACCTATTACCTTGACTTGTTTTTGGGACATTGATGCACCAAGTGGCTTTTTTTTTCTTATTAGGTCTCTTGACGGTTTGTGGTTAACTGACACTTTCTTGAAACTGTAATGTGGTTCAGTTATTTCACATTCACTCCATCAGCAATATCCTGTTATTTTTCCCATTCAACATCTCAAGCAAAGCAGTTCTTGTCTCCTACGTTCTGATGAGAGGTCCAGTTGGAAGAACCAATCGACAAAGTAAGAATCTGCCCATGCTCCTTTTTTTTTATACTGTTTTATTTTTTTACACAAACACACACACAAACATAGAATGTATTTTTGTTGAACAGAGTATTTGGCCGATTAACAAATTTAAACAGTTTTTAGTCCTTTCAACTAAATTACAATTTCTATACCTCCTTTTTGCCATAGTATTTATTCATCTATTTTTTCTACCAATATTACCCTTCATTTTCATCTCTAATTTTAATCAAATTCCATTTCCCCCTTCTATTGTATGTTAAACCCCATCCCATCCCAACCCCCTATCTAGAACCCACCGAACCAATCGGTGTAGTAAGGATCTGCCAGGGGTGAAATGCAGCCGGCTCTATCCAGCTCGCATGGGCCAATAGTGCCGGCGGTGTGAGGTTCGGCAACCTGGTAGCGCCAACAATGGGAGGCTCTGCCCATGTCACCATATTGCAGTTTTAACCCTCTGGTCTTGTGCAAAGCCTTCTGTGCATGAGCACAGGGTCAAAACCGTGATGTGATGATGGCACACATGTGAACGAAGCGAGCACACTTCCAAACCAGTAGGGAAGCCAGCTGCATTTCACTCCTGGGATCTGCCCATGCTCCTTGTGGATAATAGTTCCCATATTTAGTCTGATAATAATATTCAGAATTCTTCAAACACAATCCAGTTTCAAATATCATAAACTTTGCACAAGATGTTAAAATTTCCTGATCCCGAGAATGCTGAAAAGAGGTGATTTGTGGTTGAGAAAAGTTATATTAGAAGAGAATCAGGATCATCTAACCTGGGGGAAGGCTGACTGAAAGGAGGGATAAAATGGATTGTGGAGAACTCTTTCAGTCAGGAAATGATTTGAAGCATTGGGTGGAGGCATGTGTGATTGCTATTGTGGAGGATTTCAGCTATAATTTATGTGGTTGCAAGGTGGCAGCTTTCCTTGTCATATTTGATCTCTTAAGGACTTTTAATAATAACAGTTCTAGTATAATTTGGGAATTCAGGGCACAGTATTACAATTGTCTATTTATAATATGATTCTTTTGCCCACTCAAGCCTGAACTTTTCCTTCTTTGAGGTATGAAAATGTGAGAATAACATCACAGTTCAATGGAATATATTCTGTCATGGTTGTATTGTCTTTTTCTTTTAAAAATGGTGGAATTAAAAATGACCAAGATTGCATTCTATAGATAAATAAAGGAAGAATTAAAAAGTGAAATTTGCAGAAGTAACTTTATTTATAATAGAGAAGTAATCATTGGCATTGTAATGAAAAACACATACAGTTTTATTCATTTTTCATTATCCATTGATTATCCTTTGAAAATATCTATATAATAGCAAGCTATAAGACAGAAACTGAGAAATTCAGCGAAAGAGACAGAAAGAAAAGTTCCCTGAAACAACAAGGAGTAAAGCAGTGTGGCAGATATCTTGCTCTTCTCATCTCTTGTTCAAGAGACATTTTTGAGGCTTATGAAAGATGCTGTAAGATTGTTGAATACATTGAACCGTCAAACCACTTTCATTAACCGGGAAACCTGTTATGGATTAGGAATGACATGTTAAAACTTAAGTAAGCAACACTCCAGAAGTCACTACATAAGGATCACATTTCTTACAACCAAACTAGTTTCAAGAGTACTGTACCTGTACCCATTTTGCTGGAGAAGTTGTCAAAGAAGAAGCCAAATGATACAATAAAGAAAAACATCTGTCAAGTTGGATTGGAGGATTCTAGTTGTAAATGGCTTGGTGAAGAATTTAAAATAAGGGTCAAGGGCCGGCTTATATGGGAATTTTCGTGAAATATAACGATGCCAACAAATTAGGTTGTGCAGTACCCACAGAGTTCATCCCAAGCAGGGGGAATCAGAGGCAGGCGAGGTGAAAGCAATAGCTATATCCCCCCACCCCCCGGGAAAAAAAAAGGAAAGAATGAAGGGGAGGTGAGGGTAGAAGGTTAAAGTGAAAGAAACATGGAGGATATCACAATGAATCACAAAGAAGATGAACCAAGAGTGCCCTTGAGAAAAATTCATATAAAGTATTACCTGAGTCTCAGAACTTCCTTGGAGGTACACAGCGAAATGCACAACAATACTGACAACATTTATTCCTTCCTTTGCAATTATTATCTCTCTGGCACTCTCTAGGTTTAAAAGTAATGCAGATGCAATGAGAGATTGGGCACTCCCCTGGCTTCTCAGGACTTTGCTTTCCTGCAATAGCAGAGGATAATGCAGAACAACAGTGGTTAACCTTAAAATATAATGTATAGGTAGAAGTCACTTATAAACTGCTTTCTTTAGTGAGTAAGCACAGTTACTATTATGGTGAAAAAATAATAACCAGCCCAGCATTTATTCTCTTTACAGATTTTTAAAACAAAGGAAAGCTGAAGGACAATCACAGTTGCATTTGGTGACTGCTTTGCTTATCAAGAGAGTTGCTAAAAGAGAATTACCTGCATTAGGAACACATAATTAGCAGCCAAAAACCAACATTATCAATGGCAAAATTACTAAAGTTTGTTAAAAGGATGAGCTGTGCTCATTTTCCTGGAGACTAACAAAGAGGAGATTAATTAGCTTCTGTGTTTCTGGTTGTGTTTATTCTCTGTTTACAGAGCTACCTCAAAAAGATTTCTGAGAAGGATGCTTTGAACAATTTCACCTTCCTAAATTCCTGTGGTACAACTACTATTTTGTTCTTTTAATACCTTGTTTTTATTTGGAATGCGATTTTTTTCTTTGATACTTATTGTTAAGTTGGGTGAATGAGGACGCAGCAAGCCAGGCAATGAGTGCCTGCCCAAAATCTACATACATAACACTTATAAAGCATTTTTGGCTCATGTAATGGTCACAATCAGCACTGAACAGCAGGAAATTTTGTCACAGCTATTGTTCAACATATTCTCTGTGGAATTCCTAACCCTATCTTCCTTACAGAGGCCAATCCAATCGACTCACTTTTTCAGGCTTCTGACTTAAATCTATGCTAACAAAATACAGAAGGGGAGAAATGTGGAGTAAGTTAAGTAATCAATCAATCAAAATCAGCTTTAGAAATTTTTGATTTCTATTTAATTCCTTTCAAGTGTTGTAAAATTAATATAGATTATTTTTATACTGGAAATGTGCATCTTCAGTTTACTGAAATAAAAATAGAGATGTTTGAAATTGTTGCCATCTACAGATGTAGCTAATATGTATAGCATGGAGTACACTGAGTTTGAAAACCCCAACATATCCGTGAGATGAACTGATGTGTCTTAAATCAAATTCTATTGGTCAAGTGGAAAAAACTCTGAAAGTCCACAGGTTGGTTGAATACTATAAGGACCACAGTACATTGTATGAAGAGCATCTCCAACAAAATACATTTACATATATATGCAAATTATGGATTAAAATATGTTAACAGGTTTCTATGATAACAATAATTGTAATAAATAAAGCAATACAGAAATCAATATTCAATCATCCACAGAAAATAGATGATATTTAAATAAGGATGTAGGTATAAAAACCACTAAGACTTCCTGCTCTTTCCTTCATCCTGTCTTCTCACTAACAGCAAGTTTTATATCTTTTTTTTAATTATTAAAGAGTTTTACAAAACGAAAAACATTTTTACAAATTTTCCCCCCCTCCCTCTACCCCCTCTCCCCTCCCCCCTACCACCCCCCTCCGCACCAGACTTCCCAGAGCAAAATACAGGGTATAACATTTATCAATCATAAGCTAAACTAAACTGACAATCTATAAATTCCCACACACACCCTAGAATCTTAACTCCCCTTATACTAACAAAATACAATGTCAGACTTCCATTAATAATAATCTGTGCCTTTTGCTCTTGGTAGATTGCTGAAACCGCCTGTATAAATTGGTCTCCAAATCCCATTTTTTTTAAAGTCTTTAGTAGAAAATTCCAATCCACTCTATCAAAGGCCTTCTCCGCATCCAAAAAAACCAGCACTGCAGAGATCTGTTTATTCTTCTCAAGATATTCCAGTAAATCTGTAACTTGCCTTACATTATCCTTCATGTATCTACCCTCTATAAACCCAGCTTGGTCGTCATTAATCACCTCTTGAATTACTGGCATCAATCTGTTGGCTAATACTTTTGCATAAATTTTATAGTCATTATTTAGAAGAGATATTGGTCTATAATTTTCCGGTTTTTTGGGACCTGCTTGTTCTTTTGGTATCAAAGTAATTAATATATGCTGATTTCCATGATGGGGGTATTTTATCCCCTTGTTGTATATTACAAAATAAGTCTCTAAGTTGTTCCACCATTTCTGCTTGTAAAGTTTTATAATACACTGCTGTCAATCCATCTGTTCCAGGAGCTTTAGCTGTTTTCAATTGTTTAATTGCTGCAATTATTTCCTCAACTGTTATAGGGTAATTCATTCTTTCTTTTTGTTGGCTAGTAATTTTTGAGACTCTTTTCTCTTCTAGATATTTTTCTGTAAGTCCATTCTGTATGTCATCTTTAGCATATAATTTAACGTAGTAATCTACAAAGACTTCTTTATTAAATTGTCTCAAATATGTAAATAATTTCTTCCTTTTTTGTGGTGAATTTAGTCCATTAACATTCCAAGATAAGAGCCTAATTGTCATCTTGACCTTTCTGAAGCGATGAGCTGCTTTGCCTAACTTCTTCTGAAGTCTTCAGCCTAGCTCCTCCCATGGCTTCACATTTTTCTTTTATCTGCTTGGAAATTGCACAAGTTATACGCTGGTCTTTAACTTCAGGCATCCCAGCTTCATCCAAAACAGCACCAGTTGACAGAATTGGGGAAGGTTCTGACAATGATTCCTCCAAAAGGCCTCCTCCCCGTGCAGCACCCTGCATTTCCACTGGTTCCATCTGCTTAGACTGTTGTGCCCTCTCGTGCTGAGATTGCTTTTCTTTATCACTTTTTATCTCCAACAATGTAGATGTACGTGGGGATGATGATCTTTCTTTAAGGATATTATAATAAAAATATTCCGCCTTCTGAAAAGTATTCAATCGATGTCTCTCTCCATTATATTTCAAAATTATACCAGTTGGGGCATCCCACCGAAATGGTATTTCTTGCTTTTGCAATTCATTCACTAAGAACCTGTACTCTTTTCAATCTTTTAACATCTTAGGTGGTAATTCCTTATAAATTCCAATTTGAGCTCCCTCCACTTGCACAGAGGAAAGAAAGGATCTTTGCAGAATATCATTTCTTATTCTTCTATCAGTAAAGTATATCACCACATCTCTGGGCAATTTTCTTTGTCTAGCAACCCATGAATTCATTCTGTAAATTTTATCTATTTTATAAACCACATCTGCTGGATCAATTTTTAGCAATACAGCCAAGGCATCAGAACAAATCTGTCTCAGATCTTGCCTATCATTCTCTTTAATTCCTCGAAGCCTAATAGCAAATTCCATGGATTGGAACTGTATCATTGTAATTTCGTTTTCAACTCTCTCCACTTTGTTATCCACATCTGCAATTTTAATATCAGCATCCTTCATTTTGACATTGACTTCTGATTTAAATTCTTCCAGTTTGGAGTCCACTTTAGTAATGGATTCTGCCAAGTCAGAAACCACATTTGACAATTTAGCTGACACCTTATCATAATTTTCTTTCATTGCCTCTTTAAATTCATTAATTTCCCTCTTCATTTCCTGTTGTGATTTTTGAAATTTTTCATCCAAAGCCTGGGTAATAAAATCTTTTAAACTTTGCACATCAAAGTCCTTTCCCTCCCTCTGCTGACTGGGAGGGGGCTGCTGTTCTGGTTTGTGGGTGGGAGATCCATCCCCTGCCACCTTTCCTTCCTGTTTCTTTGAAGCCATTTTGCCACGTAAATTAACTTTTCTGAAAGAAGAAAAATTTTTTTCCCTTTCCTTTGCACCTCCACAATATCCTTTGAAAAAGTCCCCCAGAATTAAATAGATTGAGACAAGCTCAAATTTATTTTTCTTTTCTTTTCCACTCTTCTCCGTTCGCTTGCAACAGGCACTGCTACAATGTAGCTTGTTAGAATAGTTCTGCGCAATCACTCTCCCTTTCAGCTCATTAACGCTGGAACGGCGCCATTTTTTCAAGCCGTTTCCGCTCGCTCTAGCTTTTCCCCAAATCAAAAGTTCAAAAGAGAAGAAATACTTGCAGTTTCTTGGTTTGGGGGTTGAGGTTGTTTTATAACAAAGTTATCTTCCCATCAGTTTAAATGTTTGCTGCAGCCGGCTTGCTCTGACGAGCAGAGTCATCCCACGCTGTCCGGAGTCTCCGCAAGTTAAAAGGGAGCCACACCCGTTTCCTCCCCAGTAGCAAACTTCTGGGGGTTCACGGGGGCTCAACCTGCTTCTTGCTTTGCTCTTCTCCTCAAATCCTCAGGATTCTGGAGTTTTCAAGCCGCTTCCCTCACTCGGGGCGGCTCTACAGGCGGCGGGGCTGGCGGCCGTTCAAAAGCGACCATCTTCGCCGGTGGCAGTCAAACCCGGAAGTCCATAATAGAGAAATATTAAGCAACTTCACTGAAAAGAAATATTACATTAAAGTAGCAAACCAAAATAAGGTCCTAGTGAGAGGAATAGGAGACACGCATATAAAGGGTATAGGGAAATTAGAGGGGGTACTATTTGTGCCCGAAATTCCAAATAACATATTGGCAACCCTAAAATTAAGTATAGAGAATGAAATAGAAACCACTTTCAGAGGTGGAAAGGTATTTATGACTAAGAACAACAGAAACATAGGTAAACTATTTACAAATGATGGACTAACATACCTACTGCCACAAGATAACGAACTAGTCTATGCAAACTATCAATTAAGAAACAAAAAGCCAAATTCAGATAGCCATGATGAAAGTAATAATGATAATGCATCAAACACTGATACTAATATGTCTGAAAATTTAAACAATGGAAGACCTATTCACGATAATTGTAGTCACTTACTCCACAGAAAGCTAGGACACACAAGCTTTCCCATCATACAAAAAATGTTAGAATGTTCCGAAGATTTAAAAATAAAGAACTGTAAAAATTACTTAGAATGCTGTGTGCAATTCATCCAAAATTAAAAACAAACCAAAACCCAAAAAAGCCACTTGCACCACACAATCAATTTTTCAACTAATTCACATGGATGTAGTAGGCCCATTAAAACCTTCAATTAAATATAAAAAAAGATACTTTCTAACCATAGTCGATGACTACAGTAGATTCGGTTTTGTATACACCCTTAATCACAAAAATGAGGTTTTCAAAAAATTTAAGGAGTTCTTTAAAATGGTAGAGATGCAACACAATACTAAAATTAAACAAATAATGACTGACAGGGGGTCGGAATTCCTATCCAACGAATTTTCAAATTGGCTAAAATCATAAGGAATATTGCACTTTAAATCTTGTCCGTTTTCCCCATTTCAAAATGGAGTCTCTGAAAGAAAACATGGTTTGCTACAAACCATGGTTAAATGTGTGTTAGATGATGCTGACTTAAACCAATCATTCTGGGCTGAAGCCCTTACTTATTCCAATTACACTATAAATCGCTTATGGTCCAGTACAATCAACAAGACCCCATACGAACTCATGTATGGAAGGAAACCAAAAATTGGGCATTTACACGTATTTGGTGTATCTGCTGATGTATATGTCCCCTCACAATTAAGGCACAAAGGAGAGAAAGTATCCAAAAGACTGATATTTATGGGGTACGAATCAGGAACCAAGGGATATCGCTTTATTGATAAAAATAACCATTTCATTGTATCCAGATCTGCTGTGTTTCATGAACACATGAACTGGTCAAAATTACATCTCAACGAAATATATCCAGAATCAAAAAATATTACACACACGCACACAGAACATCATACATCAGATACCAATCCCAAAACCACAACCACGAACAGAATTAAATGCCCAAAAACAATTAATGATGAATGGAAGAAAGGACACCCCACTTTGAAGGTAGACCAATTAACTGAAAAAGAAGCTAAATATATGCATAGCGATGAACATCCCCAGAATAGGCCCATTAGATCCAATAGGGGCACAATTCCTAAAAGATTAGATGATTATGTACTGTCTATTCAAGCTAAACACCTGATTCCCAACACGTATGATGACATACTTAAGTTACCTCCAGAAGAAAAAAGTAAGTGGGAGGAAGCAATGAAAAAAGAGATGGACAGTTTAAAAGAACTAAATGTATATACACCAACAGATCTACCCACTGAGAAGTCCCCCATTGGCACTAGATGGATCTATAAAATCAAAGAACTAGAGGATGGTAAATTCTTATACAAAGCCAGGTTAGTGGCTCAAGGTTTTGCTCAAAGGTTTCCGGATGACTATGAAGACACATACTCCCCAACCATTAGATCAGAAAGTGTGAAAACAGCATTAATATTAGCTTCCGTTTTAAATCTGGAAGTATATCAATTTGATGTACAGACAGCCTATCTGCATGCTGATCTCGATAAAGAAATTTATGTAAAAGCACCCCCAGGAAAAGATACAAAAAAGGGAGAAATTTGGCTATTGAATAAGAGCCTTTATGGACTAAAACAGTCCGGCAAACGGTGGTATGAGTGTTTATCAAAGATACTTAACGATATAGGCTTTGTGGCTACTTCATCTGATTTTTGTTTTTTCACAAAAAGACATAATGATTCTATTGAATATGTTTTGATTTATGTTGATGATATATTATATTTTGGAAGTGACAAGGTTAAATGTGATAATTTCGCTGAACAATTAGGCAAAAATTTCAACTTAAAAATATTAGGAAAGGTAAATAAGTATTTAGGAGTCCAAATTGACAAAACAGATAAGGGTTTCAAATTATCCCAGAAAGACAAAATTATAGAACTCATAGAAAAATGTAATATGGTTAACTCAAAAATTTGTGAAACTCCCATGTCAACTGATTTTTATAGGAATGTGTACAATGAATACGAGCCATTTAAGGATAACACTTTATATCGATCAATTATTGGGTCCTTATTATACATATCTAATTGGACTAGACCTGATATCACCCTTGCCGTAAATTTGTTGTCGAGACATGTAAGCAATCCTAACTTATACCATTGGGAAGGAATCAAGAGAATTTTGAGATATCTGAAATCTAGCATTAATGTATGTCTATACCTAGAACCATTCATTTCTGAAAAACCAACTTTGACCTGCTACGCCGATGCAGATTGGGCTACTGATTCAAAAAGCAGAAAAAGCACTTCTGGATATGTTTTTCTTATAAATGGTTGTGCGGTGCACTGGTACACTGGCAAACAGAACTTAATTGCCACCTCTACAGCAGAAGCCGAATACGTTTGCTTATCCAAAGCGGTCAATAATCTAACTTGGTTCAATGATTTATTATGTAATGTGTGGGATGAACCTATTTATCCAATTATCATCAATGAGGATAATAAGGCAGCGATAGATATATCAGCTTCCGAAGCGATAGGTCAACGATCTCGACATATCGATATCAAATATAAACATGTGAGGCAACTGTCATGTATAGGATTCATTAAGGCTGTTCATTGCGATACTAATGAACAAATTGCTGATATCCTCACTAAGCCATTAGCAACCAAACAACATGTATATTTGACTTCCAAACTTAATGTACATATATAAACTTAATAACCCACCATTAGTTAGGTATTTTAGAGGGGGATTTGTTACAGTTGAAAATACCTAACCTACTATCTGTAAATATGTGTGCTTGTGCATATGTCATTGTGTGATGTCATTGTGTTCCTTACCATTGGTTACTACTTACCATTAGCCCCGCCTCCTCTGTATATAAGCTTTCACTCTTCTCAGATTGATAGCTGTCTAAATGTGTTCCTGAGGAAGAAAATAAATATTATTATTACAAGAAAGTCTACAGTCTCTTATATTGGGCCTAACCAGGATAACCAACTAGCAACACAATGAAGCTTCTGCTCCTATATTACAGAATGCACTGAAAACTTTATCAAGATATGAACTTTCTTGCATGAGGTTTAATGGCGTGGCCTGGCTGCCATTCTGCTTTGACCTGACGAAAGGGAGAAAAAGCAGATCACAATTGGCATTGAAGGTCTGCTGTGCTGTCACATACGTGATGAGTTGTCCTCCCTATTGCGGGGACATATGTGATGAGTTGTCCTCCCTATTGCGGGGACTGGTGTGGGGAGACTTTGAGTCAGCAGTCCCATTGGTGCAGCGTAATATTTAAGTGATGGGTACTCATGACTGATAACACTTTGATCCCACCCTCAGGCTCAGCCTGGTTTTCTATCATGGGTTCCTCTATGCCCATGATGGCGAACCTATGGCATGGGTGCCACAGGTGGCACGTGGAGCCATATTGGTGGGCACGCGAGTGTTGCCCTAGCTCAGCTCCAGCGTGCATGCGCGCACCGGCCAACTGATTTTCAGGCCTTCCGGTCCCACCAGAAGTCAGGAAACTGGCTGTTTCCAGCCTCTGGAGGGCCTTCGGGGGGTTGGGGAAGGCTGTTTTTGCCCTTCCCAGGCTCCTAGAAAGCCTCTGGAGCCTGGGGAAGGAGAATAACAGGCCTACCGGGCCCACATGCCATCACGTGCCAAAAGTAGGGGGAAGTGTGTGTGGGGGGTCACATGTGCATGCACAGGAGGGCGGGGTACATTGAATTATGGATGTGGGCAACCGTACCCGTGACCCCCCATGCTCCCCCTGCTTCTGGCATGCGACGGCAAAAAGGTTAGCCATCACTGCTCTATGCTGTTTTCTCCTGCCTGCATTGTGTCTTCAAAGTCTGAGTTCTCATGGGAACTTAGCAAGAGCAGAAGGGAAGCAGTCTCCAAGAAATCCCCCTCCCCCTCCTCTAAAGCAGCTGGCAAGCCATGTCACCACATGGTGTAACGTTGGTGTAACATTACACACGTTGGTGTAACGTAAAAACATAGTTAGAAGTTCCCTCCCCTCCCCTTCCTGGCAATTTAAGGCCAAGATGAGGAAGGTCCATCATAGGCGAGTATCCTGCCTCCATCTGGAGTAATGCATGGGCTGGTT
Source organism: Arizona elegans (assembly GCA_022577455.1). Lineage (NCBI taxonomy): Eukaryota > Metazoa > Chordata > Lepidosauria > Squamata > Colubridae > Arizona > Arizona elegans. Next base: position 182,549,317 of record JAKOOJ010000002.1, on the reverse strand, counting down.
AACCTCTTTCTCGATAGGTTCTTCAGGCAAAACCAGGAAGGAAACGGATAGCTTGGTTGACCAGCACTGATGAAATTGATGACCTAAATCAGGGCATGTACTCTGAATCAGTGGTGGGTTTCAAAATTTTTTACTACCGGTTCTGTGGGTGTGGCTTGGTGGGTGTGGCATGGCTTGGTGGGTGTAGCTTGGTAAATCTCCATTCCCACCCTACTACAGGGCAAAGATACTGTAAAATCTCCATTCCCTCCCCATTCCAGGGGAAGGTTACTGCAAAATCCCCATTTCCTCCCAATCAGATGGGAGTTGGGAGGCAGAGAATAGATGGGGATGGGGCCAATCAGAGGTGGTATTTACTGGTTCTCCAAACTACTCAAAATCTCCACTGGTTCTCCAGAACTGGTCAGAACCTGCTGAAACCCACCTTTGCTCTGCATTTTCCCAGGAATGATCTTGGGCTGCAATTTCCTCCTATAAGAAATCAACTGCCCCTGGGACAGCTGAGTCCAGTGCAGGGTGATCTGGCAACATTTTAGGCTGTGTGCATTATATGGCTTGAAATGGCATCATTGAAGTCAATGAGTGCAGCAAATTGGGGGAGGCTGTTTTTCCCCCAATTGTTGGGGGAACAATTGTTTGCTTTGGCAGCCACTCCCCCAGCTTTGGAAAAACTCAGCCTTGACTTGCGTTTCTGTTTGTGCCTTGCCTTGTGCCTTTGACTTACAAACTTTCCCTCCCCTGTGGACTTGCCTTTTGCCTCAAGGACTCGCCTTGCTGAGTGGACCTTGACTCTGGACCTTGCCCCATGAGCTTGTGCTTTGTCCTTGGACTTTCTCTTTGCCTTTCAAATTGGTTTGTTGCTTACTGCCTTTAGTTTGTGGGACTGTGGGTTGCCTTCCAGGAAGTGTAGGGTGGAGCCTTCCTGGCTGTTTGTTGTGCCATTTAACAGAACAATAAAGGACTCTATCAAAGCCTGCCTCTCCTAGGCAACCTGGGTCATAACAATAGGTATAGGGTCTTCTGCATATGGTATATATAATTCACATGTTTGGACTTGGTTTTGAGGCGTGGACTGTTAGCAATATCTTGTCCCTTTCCTTTCCTATTCAACATCTCAAGCAAAGCAATTCTTCTTTCCTACATTCTAATGTGAGGTCCAGTTGGAAGAACCAAACAACGTAGTAATGATCCACCCTCACTCCTTGTGGTTAATAGTTCCCATATTTATTTTGGTAATAAGATTCAGAATTCCCCAAATGCAGTCCAGTTTGGAATATCATAACATTTCCAAAGGATATAAACAAACTTTCCTGGACCTGAGGAGGACAACAGGAGGTGATATGCTGTTTGGAAAATGAGTGTGATTTGAAAAGAAACAGGATTAACTAGGGAAGAGCTGATTCAAAGGAGGATGGAAATGAAGGAGGAAGAGCCCTTTCAGTCATGGTTCAAAGCAAGGGGTGGAAGCAGGGGTGAAATGCTCCTGGTTCGGACCGGATCGCCCAATTGGGTAGTGATGGCGGCGGGTTGTTCGGAGAACTGGTAGCAAAAATCCCTGCCCCCCCCCATTCTCAGCTGAGCCGCACGATGGTGACAGGCCTCCATCGCTGCCTCTTTTCCTGACACACATACACACACGCCCCTGTCGTACTATGGCCACGCAGGAGACTTCTCCAGCGTGGCGCAGTTCCAGGATGGCGGGAGAGCCCAAGCAAGCTCTGCCCACCTTTGCCAGGCCCAGCTGCGCCACTACAGAGCCTGCTGTGCTTTCCCTTCGGCCTAGGCCACAGCATGGGTGGATGCAGCCCCAGCCAAGGCCGCCCTGACTGAACGATCACCACGCCTCTGCAGCAACAGGCGTGCCGGGGCCACCATGCCAGCCTTCATCGCCTCCATGTGCTGCATGTGGAAGGGGCTGTCGCCACCGCTCTCGCCATCATCCCACCTGGCTGCAAAGTGCAGACGTCCGCCTGCCTGAAGCAACCCCACTGCCGTTCGCTTTTGTTTTGCGGCGGGAGAAGGAAGAAAGTGAAAGGCAGCAGTGTTTTGCTTTCTTCCTTCTCCTGCTGTGAAACGAAAGCAAATGGTGGAGGGATTGCTTCGGGTGGGTGGACATCTGCACTCTGTAGCCAGGTGGGATGGGAGTGTGGCGAGAGCAGCAGCGATGGCTCCTTCCACACGCAGCACAGGGAGGTGATGAAGGCGATGAAGGTGGGCAAGGCGGCCCTGGCATGCCTGTTGCTGTAGAGGCACAGTGATCGCTCAGCTAGGACCGCCTTGGCTGGGGCTGCATTTGCCCATGCCACTACCCAGGCCAAAGGGAAAGTGCCGTGGGCTCCACAGTGGCATGGCCAGGCCTGGCCCACTCCCTGGCTCACTCCCTGCCCCTGCCAGCAGCTTCCACCCCTCTCAAATGCACCATGGCTGAGCCTCCTTCCATCCGCCTAAATCTTCCTTCTGCGCATGCCCAAGATGGCGCTCCGACGCTGAGTCTCAGCTTCTTGGGGGGTGATGCCTCGGCTTGGGGGGGCTCAGGGGGGTCATTTCGAACATCTATGACCCCCCGCCCGGGCGAAGCAACACCTAAGGAGCCCGTTGGGAGCTTTGGCAGCTCCCCGGATCATCCCAGCGCTGAGGGGGATGACGTCAGGACGGCAGTGGGCGACGGCAGTCTGCGGCCTGCAGGGGAGCAGCACCGGCGGCGGCGGTCGCGGGCGGTCACGGCGGCGGCGGCGGCAGCTCCTGGACGACATCGGCGTTGTGAGGCCCTACGGAGGTTCCCCACGCCCCTGGATGCCTCGAGGTGGATCTTTGGAGGCAGGGGGCGGCTGGGGACGTCCGTGGGGGGGCCGATGGCGACGATGGCGGCGGGGACTGCGGAGGCCGCGGCGGTGGTTGTGATGGGGGCGCTTAAGGTTGGGGCGGCTCCCAAGGGCCTACAGACTTCCAAACAGACGGCCCAGGACTCTTCAGCAGTGGTTTTAGATCTGATTTTGGGGTGACTGGAGAGTATATGACCCTTGAGGGAAGGGTTACCTCCAGGGAGACCCTGAGACCCCCCCCCAGGGTGAGCTGGATGGGGGGGGGCAAATAGGGGAGCTTCACCTACTAGAATGGAAGGTTGAGGGTTACTGGGGCCGGAAAATGACTACAAACTTATGCGGTTTGAATCTCCCCCCCCCTTCCTTCGGACTGAGTTTGGCCTTTTGGCGAATTACGACCATAGCTTCCCACTCATCTTGGCCTGCTGAACTACTCCTAATTTTTTCCCCACTTCCATCTGGCCTGTCTGGATTCCCTACCATGTAGAACTTCTCTGACGAACATTTACGAACTTAAACCTCCCTTGAGCTGGATATTGGATTCCCTGATGCTGCTAATCCCAGGAGGGATTCTGGTTCTATGGACATGAGGCCTGAGGAGGCGGAATATTGCTATCCTCACCCTGAGCTTTCTATCAAAGTCTCCATGGATTGGCCTGGTGAGAGACGGCCGCCCTGGAAACTTTCGGGGCTGAATGATATGTACCTCCTTAGCCACTGTCGTGAGAGGACAGTGGAGCTTGGCAGCCTGACCTTGGACTGGAATTTTCCCTACGCTTGTAACATCAGCGGTCCCCCACCCTTGGACTGTCTCCCCTGATGGCTATATGTATTCGGTGTCGGAACTCCTCGCCCTGCGAGACTCTCCCCTCTCGCAGGTTTGGCCCCCCACATTATCGAGGGCCTATCTCGATGACGGACTTTGGAGTCCGGAGAGATGGCATGGAGCAAGGAAGAATTTATGGGGCTTTTTAGGGAAATTTTTAAAGATTTTAAGGGGTTCTGGGGGGGGGGTTTGTAATTATTCATTTAAAGATACCGGGAAGACGACTATGGCGGATGGGGGGGGAAATCCACCTGGGTCAGAGCCGTGCCCGGCACAGGGTAATGATCCGGGAGGCACCGGACGAGGGATTGGAAAAGGGATGGGGGGCGATATCTATGAGGGCTGTACCATCGGCACGGTGAATGGGAGGGGCAGATATGGCGGGAGCAGGGGACCACATCAGGTGTTGGGGGCTCGCACTTGCTGTTTGAGAGCAATTGCTTGCCCCGGTCCCCAAGGCTCCGCTCGGATACTAGGTGGCTTAGATATTCAGGAGCTGGGCCTTCGGCTGATGCTGTGCAATGCCAGGTCCGTGGTCAATAAGGCCCCCCTCATTCACGATCTTATACAAGAGGGAGGAGCGGACCTGGTGGGTATTACGGAGACCTGGTTGGGCCCGGAGGGTGGCGTCCCTCTGGTGGAAATGTGCCCACCAGGCTTCAGAGCATTCCATCAGCCGAGGGCCCAGGGGAGGGGCGGGGGGGGTGGCGGTTATTATTAACGAGGATCTGAGTCCGAGGGAGACCACTGTGCCTCAGATAGCTGGATGTGAGTCCCTCCTTGTGAGGTGGGGCCGTGGGGTTCAGATGGGCTTGTTGCTTACGTACCTGGCTCCCTGCCGCGTGGCAACAGCCCTACCTGAGCTACTCGACGTGATAGCCACGGTGGCGGTAGATACACCCAGGCTTTTAGTCATGGGTGATTTCAACTTGCCATCCGTCGGTGAAACGTCTGAGGTGGCTCAGGAGTTCATGGCTTCCATGACGGCCATGGACCTGACCCAGTTAGTTCATGGCCCTACTCACAGGGGAGGTCACACTCTGGATTTGATTTTTGTCTCTGGCCAGTGGTTGAGTGGTCTTGTTATAGGGGATATAGACGTGGAACCCTTGTCATGGACTGACCACTCACTCCTTCGCCTAGATCTTCGAACCGCGACCCCTCGCCGCAGGGAGGCGGACCCAATTAGATGGATCCGCCCCAGGCGCCTGATGGATCCTGATAGGTTCCAGACAGAGCTTGGGCCATTTCCTGAGGATCTAGCACATGACTCGGCCGAGGACCTGGTAGCCGCCTGGGATCGGGCGGCTGGTGGGGCCTTGGACCGAGTTGTGCCTTTGCGGCCTCTGACCCGATGCCGATCCCGTGCGGCTCCTTGGTTTACTGAGGAGCTGAGGGAAATGAAGCGCCGGAAAAGACGCCTGGAGAGCGGTTGGAGGGCCAGTCTCGCTGAATCTGATCGAACACTGGTAAGGTCGCATATTAAGGCCTACCTAGTGGCGATAAAGACGGCAAAGTCTAACTACTTTTCCGCCTCTATTGCGTCATCAGGGAATCGTCCGGCCGCCCTGTTTAGGGTGACCCGCGCCCTGCTCCACCTGGGAGTGCGGGAGGATCCCTTAGAAGGCAGGGCGGAGGATTTCGGACAATACCTGTATGACAAAATCGCTCAGATCCGGGGGGATCTGGACTCTGACTGGGTAGATCAGGGCAGGGTGACGAGGAACAGTCTTGAGAATGTTATCTGGGAGGAGTTTGATGCTGTGACTCCCGATGATGTGGACAGGATTTTGGGGAGACTTAGTGGGGCCACATGTTTACTGGACCCGTGTCCCTCCTGGTTGGTACTGGCTTCCCGGGAGGTTACACGAGGCTGGCTCCAGGGCGTCATTAATGCTTCTTTGAGTGAGGGTCACTTCCCCGCTGCCCTGAAAGAGGCGGTGGTGAGGCCTCTCCTCAAGAAGCCGTCCCTGGATCCAGCAATATTGGCCAACTATCGTCCTGTCTCCAACCTTCGCTTCATTGCGAAGGTTGTTGAGAGTGTGGTCGTGCAACAGTTTCCGCAATTCCTGGAGGAAACATCCTATCTAGATCCGTTCCAGTCGGGTTTCAGGTCTGGGCACAGCACGGAAACGGCATTGGTCGCGTTGGTGGATGATCTCTGGAGGGCTCGGGACAGGGGTTATTCCTCTGTTCTGGTCCTATTAGATCTCTCAGCGGCTTTTGATACCATCGACCATGGTATCATGCTGCACCGGCTGGAAGAGTTGGGGGTGGGAAGCACTGTGTTACGGTGGTTCTCCTCCTTTCTCTCCGACCGGTCGCAGTTTGTGTTGGCAGGGGGGCAGAGGTCGACCTCGAGGCCTCTCATCTGTGGAGTGCCGCAGGGATCGGTCCTCTCGCCCCTTCTGTTCAACATTTATGTGAAGCCGCTGGGCGAGATCATCCGTGGCTTTGGGGTGAGATACCACCAGTACGCTGATGACACCCAGCTGTACATCTCCACCCCAGGCCACCCCAACGATGCCCTTGAAGTGATGTCCCAGTGCCTGGAGGCTGTGCGGATCTGGATGGGGAGGAACAGGCTCAAGCTCAACCCTTCCAAGACTGAGTGGCTGTGGCTCCCGGCATCCCGATATAGTCAGTTGACTCCATCGCTGACTATTGGGGGCGAGTCTCTGGCCCCCTCGGAGAGGGCGCGCAATCTGGGAGTCCTCCTGGATAGGCAGCTGTCCTTGGAGGAACATCTGACGGCTGTTACCAGGGGGACCTTTTATCAGGTTCGCCTGATTCGCCAGTTGCGGCCCTTTCTTGATCGGGATTCCTTGTGCACAGTCACTCATGCCCTCGTCACCTCTCGCCTTGACTACTGCAACGCTCTCTACATGGGGCTCCCCTTGAAGAGCACCCGGAGGCTCCAGCTGGTCCAGAATGCAGCAGCGCGGGTAGTGATGGGAGCAACATGGCGCTCCCATGTAACACCGCTCCTGCGCGAGCTGCACTGGCTCCCGGTGGTCTTCCGGGTGCGCTTCAAGGTGTTGGTTATCACCTTTAAAGCGCTCCATGGCATAGGGCCTAGCTATCTCCGAGACCGCCTGCTGCTACCAATGACCTCCCATCGACCCGTGCGCTCCCACAGAGAGGGCCTCCTCAGGGTGCCATCAGCCAAACAATGTAGGCTGGTGGCCCCCAGGGGGAGGGCCTTCTCTGTGGGGGCTCCCACTCTCTGGAATCAGTTGCCCCCGGAGATAAGGAGAATCCATGACCTCAATGCCTTCCGTCGTTCCCTGAAAACCCATCTTTTCCAGCAAGCCGGGTTGGCTTAGAAGAAATTTTTAAATTTTAAATTTTTTAATTAGTTTGTTATTCTTAACTTTCGGCCCAAATCTATATATATTTTTAAATGTTTTAATATTTGTATTCTATGTTTTTTATCTTGGCTGTACACCGCCCTGAGTCCTCAGGGAGAAGGGCGGTATATAAATTGGAAGTTAAATTAAATTAAATTAAATCAAAGCACCGGACTTCGCGGGTGAAGTTCACAAAGAAGCGCCGGCAGGCAGGTGGCTGGGTGGGTGGGAATCCAGTGGGCTGCTTTGGAGCCCCAAGCCCCATTGAGCCAGCATGGGAGGCACGGGTGGAAGACTGCCTTTTCTGCATCATTCCCCTCCCCTCTTTAGATTGCCCTACATGGGGGGGGCTCTGCTTTTACAGAAATGAAGTGGGCAGTTTATCCACAGCCCTCCGGGATGGAGAGTGGGGCAAGAAAAGGCTCCAATGTTCACTTGGGTGGTGGAAGGAAACTCAAAGCGTTGGGGGCTTCAGAAGGGCAGAATGTCCTTCAAAATGTGCAGTTCCTGGCTCTAACAGTGAGTGACGTCAAATTGGCCACACCCACCAGGTCACATGACCGTCAAGCCACGCCCATCAAGCCACTTCCACAGAACCGGTAGCAAACATTTTTACATTTTACCCCTGGGTGGAAGCACATATGGTTGCTCTTGTGAATGACCTAATTGTAACTTACGTAGGTGCTTGGAGTGCAGCTTTCCTTGTCTTATTAGATCTTCTGGGGACTTTTGATACTATCAACTCTAATATGGTTCTGGGCTGCTATTAAAGTTACCATTTGAGGGCACAGCATTGTAGATGTCTACTTAAAATGTGAGCTTTTTAATGTTTATATTATTTAAAAGATTAAAATACAAAATCCAAAAAAAATGCAACAACAAAACAAAACAAGACAAAAACATTAAAAAATGTGAATTAAAAGGACAAAACCCCAAAAGCACATAATATCCACTCAGCTGAACATTGAGAGATATACTGCAAAAATAACATCTTCCTCTTTTGTAAAAAAAGGTCCAAAATTTATAGACTTCTACATCTATTTGAAACCTAATTTGACTTGTCATAAATTATATATGAGAAAGAATAGTTAACAGGTTAAACAAGAGCAACATTAAACTTCAAGTCTTCTGTTAACAATGTGATCTGTAAAGTTCTTGATTTTTCCTTCTTGGTGATACAAAAATATGAGATCAAGCTGACAGTTTAGTGGAATTTATTCTCCCATGGATAGGTTGTCTTCTTAGGGGAAATATTGTAATTAAATTTTGTCTGCAAGAGATTACCAAAATGTATTCTGTAGGTAAATAAAGAACTGAAAAGTGAAATTTGAGATGCTAATTTTAGTTATCATAGAGAAACAATAATTTCCATTACAATGAATCATCTTTCTTCATTTTTCATAATATTTCATTATCATTATAATAAGCTGTGCCCACCCGGAAGGAAGGAAGGAAGGAAAGAAGGAAGGAAGGAAGGAAAGTTCTCTGAGGCCAGAAATTTCCAAGGCCAGAAAGATACTGTAAAATTACTGGAGGTTTACATGGAGTTGCCAAATACGCTTTCATCAATGGGGAAGCCTGTAAATGGATTGCAAATTAAATGTTAAATTTAACAATACAAAAGTAGCTAAACAAGCATCTATGTTTCTCATTACCAAACTAGTTCAAGAAGAAACATTTTGCTGGAGGCAGAATCAAGGAAACAGCCAAATGATATAATAAAGAAAAACTTCTGTCAGCCTAGGTTGGAGGAACCTGGATGGCTGAAGAATTTAAAATAAGTGTTAAGGACCAGCTGCTATGGGAAGATTGATGAAATACAACAATGCCAGCAAATTAGGTTTGCATGTGGTTGATCAAAGTTTCTGGTAGCTAATCTGAAGCAAAGGAATCAAAGGCAGGTGAAGTGAAAGCAATACCTGTATTCACCCAAGAAAGAAGGAAAGGAAAGAAAGAAAGGAAAGAAAGAAAGAAAGGAAAGAAAAGAAAGGAAGGAAGGAAGGAAAGAAAGGGGAGAAGATTAGGCTACAGGGCTAAAGGGAAGGGAGCATGGAGGATATCTCTTTTTTCATCAAGACTATGACAATATGGAACCCAGTGCACCCTGGAGAAGAAAGTACTACCTGAATCCCGTAGCTTCTTATTTTGGGTCCACACAGCGCATTGCACAACAAGAGTAACAACATTTCTTCTTTTTTTCACAACCATAATCTGTCCAGCACTCATTTGGTGGAGTACCAGTGCATCTGCAGCGATCGATTGGACACACTCCTGGCTTCTGTTTAACTGGACCTTCTGGTAATGGCAGAGGAGAAACAGGAGAGAAATGTTGTCGAATTATTACATTATATTAGATCATATCATATAATCATATAATCATATTAATTATATTATATTAATTACTTTTAATATATATATATATATATATATATATATATATGCATATTCTTTCTAGCCAGGTTTTACCTACGTAAGCTAGGTTGTAGGTAAAACCTGGCTAGAAAGAATATGCACATAAAAGCCTACAAAAAACAGAAAAAGACATATATATATATATATATATATATATATATATATATATATATATATATATATATGTAGGTCTTTGGTTATTCGGGTCTTCTCCCACGTAAAATTGGAAGTGTCTTGGCGACGTTTCGACGAAGTCTCATTCGTCATCTTCAGGCTGGTGTTCTCGGCTTCGTGCTTCCAGGAGCAATGTGAGATCGCAGCTGTCTCTTCCTTTTAACTGCTAGTGGGGGTGTGAGCTGATTGGGTGGGAACTTGGCTGTGTTCTGATTGGGTGGAGGTGTGTTCTGATTGGTTAGGGGCTCGGCTGTGCTCTGATTGGATGGGGGGTTGGTTGTGCTCTGATTGGCTGGGGGTGTGTTCTGTTTGGGTGGGGGCTTGGTTGTGCTCAGCTTAGTCTGAGTTGCAGGGGGATTTGAGCTGGTGAGCTGCGTTGTTGTTGTTTGGCTTCGTGTTTGTGGCCGTGCGAGCTCTTCATGGTGGCTGTCAGTCTGCTTCATGTATGGATTGGAGAGGTTTAAAGTGGCTAATGATGCAGCTGCAGTCTGGCTTCTGGTCCTTGGTCGTGGCTCATTATCAGTGTGGGTTTGAGTCTGTTTTCTGCGTGGATGTGTGGTGGTGACATCCTGTGTGGCTCTCGTGAGTGTGGGTCTGGTGTCATTCGTCGTGTTAGGGACCCGTTTGTCAATAAGGGCGGGTTTCCAAATGGCTGGTAGGCGGGAGGTATCGTCTCGTTTGTTCATGCTGTGTGGGCGTTTTTCTATCTCGATGGCTTCTCTGATTATTCTGTTGTTAAAGTGTTCAGTTTTGGCGATAGTTCTGGTCTTTTTAAAGTCAATATCATGTCCTGTGGCTTTAAGGTGTTGGACCAGGGAAGAAGTTGGTTCTTCTTTTCTGACTGAGTTTTTGTGTTCTTCTATGCGTGCACTTATTCGTCTGTTGGTTTGTCCGATGTATGTGGTGGGGCAGGCGGTGCATGGGATTTCATATACTCCTTGATTTTCTAACTCAATTTTGTCTTTGGGGTTCCTTAGGATGGTGGATATTTTTCGGTTTGTGCAGAATGCTGTCTTGATGTTATGTTTGTGGAGGATTTTGCTTATTCTGTCTGTGGTGCCTTTTATGTATGGGAGGAGGGCTTTGCCGTTTTCTTGTTCTGTGTCTTGGATTTTAGTGGGGGTTTCTTTTTGGATTAGGTTGGTGATCTTATTTCTTTGGAATCCATTGGATGTTAGTACGTTAGTGAGGGTGTGTAGTTCGTTTTTTAGGTGTTGTTCGTCAGCTAAGCGTTTTGTTCTGGAAATGAGTGTCTTGGCTACAGAGTTGATTTGGGCAGGGTGGTGGTGTGAGAGTGCGTGCAGATAGCGGTTTGTGTGTGTTTTCTTCTGGTAGATAGTGTGTCCTAGGGAGTCCCTAGGGTCCCTAACGGGTCCCTAACACGACGAATGACACCAGACCCACACTCACGAGAGCCACACAGGATGTCACCACCACACATCCACGCAGAAAACAGACTCAAACCCACACTGATAATGAGCCACGACCAAGGACCAGAAGCCAGACTGCAGCTGCATCATTAGCCACTTTAAACCTCTCCAATCCATACATGAAGCAGACTGACAGCCACCATGAAGAGCTCGCACGGCCACAAACACGAAGCCAAACAACAACAACGCAGCTCACCAGCTCAAATCCCCCTGCAACTCAGACTAAGCTGAGCACAACCAAGCCCCCACCCAAACAGAACACACCCCCAGCCAATCAGAGCACAACCAACCCCCCATCCAATCAGAGCACAGCCGAGCCCCTAACCAATCAGAACACACCTCCACCCAATCAGAACACAGCCAAGTTCCCACCCAATCAGCTCACACCCCCACTAGCAGTTAAAAGGAAGAGACAGCTGCGATCTCACATTGCTCCTGGAAGCACGAAGCCGAGAACACCAGCCTGAAGATGACGAATGAGACTTCGTCGAAACGTCGCCAAGACACTTCCAATTTTACGTGGGAGAAGACCCGAATAACCAAAGACCTACATACAAACACCCGCGAAAACCTGAGAAAACATATATATATATATATATATATATATATATATATATATATATATATATATATATATATATATAAAAACATACACACACACATACACATGCAGTATGCTCCCTCCTACATGCTGGGATAGACCAGGTGTCTCGATAGAAAAACACTTAATCTCTCCCCTGGCTCAAGCTGATGAAGGGAGGAGAACTTGAGGCTCAGAGGTTAATACAACTGCCTAACATGCAGGCAGCCCAAGTTCAAATCCAAGTAAGGGTATGGCTAGCTGATGAGAGCTAAATAGCTTGAAATAGATCTATACTAGACTGTTACCTTCCCACCAAAGGTGGTCCATATTTTTCTACTTGCATTTTTTATGTGCTTTCGAACTACTAGGTTGGCAGAAACTGGGACAAGTAACGGGAGCTCACCCCGTTATGCAGCACTACGGATTCAAACTGCTGTACTGCCAACTTTTCGATCCACAAGCTCAGCATTTTAGCCAGTATTTCGGGCTAACTCTGCTCACTTCCAGCAGTTTGATCAAGGTTGACTCAGCCTTCCATCCTTTCAAGATCAGTAAAATGAGGGCCCATATTGTTGGGGGCAACGGGAAAGATGTTGTTGAATTATCATACCATATCATATCATATCATATCATATCATATCATATCATATCATATCATATTTATTACATGTATTAGTATATTAATTACTTTTAATATATCAAACACACAAACAGAGACACAGAGACAGACAACACATCTATAATATTATTAATTCACTATGAGTCAATTTCGAAAGGTAGTTTTATTTGGAACAGTTTACATCCGGCAACAATTCATCTAACACCATTGCATCAAGTTAAATTGACCACTGTAGCCTTTTTTTCCACATCCTCTCCCCTCTTTCAAGCCCTGGTACTTTTCCAGCTTTTCATACTCTTTCCTGATGTTTACTCTGTAAACCACTTAGAAAAAGCTGTAAAGCACTTTGAAGTGGTATATAAGTTTAAGTGCTATTGCTATGTATGTGTGTCTTTATGTATGTACATGTAATTAACAGAAAAAAAATCCTCATAGTTTTCAACCTCAAAATTATTACCAAAAATTGTTGAAACTCATTTTCCAGGAGACGAATAGCAATAGCGCTCCCGTTGCAAACCAGTAGTAAAGGTAAGTAGAACCCACCCCTGGTTATAGGTTTAAAAAAAGTGTCTAAACAACCAATGTGAAGTTGGTTAAGTAATCAATTTCAACTTTAGAGTCCTTTATCATTCTTATTTCTTTTCAAGTGTGATAAAATTAATATAGATTGATTGGAAATGTGCACCTTCAACTTATTGAGAGAAAATGGAGATGATAGTTGAAAAGGTTACCATCTAGAGATGCAGCTAATATCTCTAGCATGGAGTACACTGAGTTTTAAATTTCTGATGTATGTATGTATGTATGTATGTGTGTGTGTGTATGTATGTATGTATGTATGTATGTATGTATGTATGTATATTCTGATTGACTATATATATATAGATGGCAACCTTTCTTTTCAGATATAATCTCCATTTTCTCTCAACAAGATACACACACACTCATATATACATACACTTACATACATACATACATATATACATGAAATAAAACACAGATTGGTTGACTAATACCAACATTACAGTAAATTGTATGAAGAGCATCTCCAACAAAATTTAAATAATTGTGTTTCTGAAACCGCATTACAGTTTAACATATGTTAGCATATTTTCCATGATAATAATGGTAGTAAAAGCTATATAAATTCATATTCAATCAGCATTGATTAATCAAATATTTATCAAATAGACAATTTAAAGGTAAAGATGAAGGCATAAAACTCTGTCAGGCTTCCTTCTCTTTCCTCCATCATCTCTCTTCACCAAACAGCTACTTTTATGTCTCACCTGTTGGGAGGTAGCTCCCGGATGTGGAGGGGAATCCTATCCAAAGAGCTAGAAGGCCCACAAGGAGAAAGGTAAGGAGCAGCTTCATGTTGTCCTTCAGATTCAGCAAATGACTTAGAATGATAAAAAAAAACCTACTGTTGGGGAGAGCAGTGTATGAACAGAAATGTGGTGAGGGCTACAGTTGCACAGAACTGCTATCAAAGTTTTGCCAAACTGGTTTGTATGCTTCAATTCTTTCTCCACCCCCTAAACATAAGCAATTCTTCTCCTTTTTTTTGAAACAGAAGCTAGGGTTACAACAGGTAGCAGCATTAGTAACTGCAATGTTATTGTTTATTTCCAAAGGTTATAAACAAGTTTATAGTTGCTAGAGAGATAAATCAATATAGTAAGAATCTGCCCACGCTCCTTGTAGTTAATAGTTCCCATATTTATTCTGGCAATAATAATCAGAATTCCATCCTAACATTTTTGAAGAAGATAAACAAATTTTCATGGAACCGAGGAGGAAAACAGGAGGTGATATGGATTTGGAAAATGTACTTAGAAAGAGAAACAGGATCAACTGGATAAGAGCTGACTGAAAGGAGGATTGAAATGAATGAGTTAGAGCCCTTTCAATCAGGGCCGAAACTGAAAACATGGAATGCGAGCATATGTGGTTTCTCTTGTGAATGACCTAAGTTGTAACTTAGACGCCTGGAGTGCATCTTTCCTTAAAGGAGGGGTGTTACACTTGTGGTGTCAGATTTTTATCAAGTGACCTATCGAGACTTTTTCCCCCTTCACTAAATGGGTGGGCGTGGTCAGCATGTGAAACCCCTGCCTTAAAGGAAATCTTGAAATTAAATTACCAATTACCATGATGGCATTCTGTAGGTAAATAAAAGAAGAAATGAAAAGCAAAATCTGGGAAGCTAATTTTATTTATGATAAAGAAACAACAATTTCCATTACAATGAATAATTTTTCCTCATTTTTTGTAATATTTCATTATTATAAGCTTTGCCCACCGAAAAAAAGGAAGGAAGGAAGGAAGGAAGGAAGGAAGGAAGGAAGGAAGGAAGGAAGGAAGGAAGGAAGGTTGGTTCTCTGAAATAACCAGGAGTACAACAGGTGGCAAATATCTTGCTGATCCAATCTCATGGTGAAGACAGCTGATGAAGGTATCAGAAATATGCTGTGAAATAGTTGAATACATGGAGTTGCCAAAACTCTTTCATCAGATGGGAAACCTGTTAATAGATTACAAGTTAGATGTTAAACCTAAGCAACAATGGAGAAGTAGCTAAACAAGCATCTATGTTTGTAATTTCCAAACTAATTCAAGAGGAAACATTTTGCTGGGGATAGAGTCAAGGATGCAGCCAAATGATATAATAAAGAAAAATGGCTATCAACCTGGGTTGGAGGAATCCTATTTATGAATGGATGGCTGAAGAATTTAAAATAAAAGACAAGGACCAAGGATTCGTAAAAGGCCAGTAAATGAAATTTGCCTGTGGTTGCTCGAAGTTTATGGCAGCTAATCTGCAGCAAAGGGAATCAAAAGCAGGTCATGTGAATGCAATATCTGTATTCCACAGAGAAGGAAAGGAAAGAATGGGAGGAAGATTAGGCTACAGGGCTAAAGTGAAGGGAGCATTGATGTATTTCCTTTTTCACCAAGAATATGATAAGATTGAATCCAGTGGATCCTTTAGAAGAAAGTATATGTAAAGTACTACCTGAATGCCAGAGCTCCTTATGTTGGGTCCACACAGTTCCTTGAACAACAATAGTAACAACATTTCTTATTTTTTTCACAATCACGATCTCTCCGGCACTTATCAGATTCAGGTTGTACGCAGCTACAATCATTGATTGGACACCTCCCCGGTTTCTGTTGGATTGGATGTTCTGGTAATGACAGAGGACAGTAGAGGGGGTAAAAAGTGGAATCAATATGTATCTCTCTTGTCTGTCTGTCTGTCTGTCTGTCTGTTTGTCTGTCTCCATCCCTACCTATCTATCTATCTATCTATCTATCTATCTATCTATCTATCTACCTACCTACCTACCTATGGCTTTTATCATTATGGGGAGGGTTCTTTCCTTCCATTGATTACTTTGGCCTCTACTATCCACATCCTCTCCAGTTTTTCTTTCAGGCCCTGATACTTCTTCAGCTTTTTATACTCTTTCCTGATGTTGCTGTCATTTGGTGGCAAGAGCGCTTGGGGCTGTGACTCTTAAGCTGGGAGAGAGAGTTTCCAAAATCAGAATTTGCTGTCTGATGGGTGCAGAGCTAAGAACAGCTAAGAGAACCCTCAAACGTGGACAGGATTCTGGGTAGACTGAACGCGACCACTTGTTTATTGGACCCGTGCCCCTCCTGGTTACTGCTGGCTTCCCGGGAGGTGATGCGAGGCTGGCTCCAGGGGATTATAAATGCTTCGTTGGGTGAGGGTGACTTCCCCGCCGCCTTGAAAGAGGTGGTGGTGAGGCCTCTCCTCAAGAAGCCTTCCCTGGACCCAGCAGTGTTGGCTAATTATCGCCCAGTCTCCAACCTTCGTTTTGTGGCGAAGGTTGTTGAGAGTGTGGTTGCGCGACAGCTCCCCCAGTACCTGGATGAAACGACGTATCTGGATCCGTTCCAGTCGGGCTTCAGGCCTGGGTACAGCATGGAAACGGCATTGGTCACGTTGGTTGATGATCTCTGGAGGGCTCGGGACAGGGGTTGCTCCTCTGTCCTGGTCCTATTAGATCTCTCAGCGGCTTTTGATACCATCGACCATGGTATCATGCTGCACCGGCTGGAAGAGTTAGGGGTGGGGGGCACTGTTCTACGGTGGTTCTCCTCCTTTCTCTCTGACCGGTTGCAATCTGTGTTGGCAGGGGGGCAGAGGTCGTCCCCGAGGCCCCTCGTATGTGGGGTGCCACAAGGGTCGTTCCTCTCGCCCCTTCTGTTCAACATTTATGTAAAGCCGCTGGGCGAGATCATCCGTGGTTTTGGGGTGAAGTTCCATCAGTACGCTGATGATACCCAGCTGTACATCTCCACCCCGGACCACCCCAACAATGCCCTTGAAGTGATGTCCCGGTGTCTGGAGGCCGTGCGGATCTGGATGGGGAGGAACAGGCTCAGGCTCAACCCATCCAAGACTGAGTGGCTGTGGTTTCCGACGTCCCGATATAGTCAGTTGACGCCATCGCTGACTATTGGGGGCGAATCGCTGGCCCCCACAGAGAGGACTCGCAACTTGGGTGTCCTCCTGGATTCACGGCTGTCTTTAGAAGAGCACTTGACGGCCATGACTGGGAGGATTTTTCATCAGGTTCGCATGATCCGCCAGTTGCGTCCCTTTCTGGATCGGGACTCCCTACACACAGTCACTCATGCCCTCGTCACCTCCCGCCTGGACTATTGTAATGCTCTCTACATGGGGCTCCCCTTGAGGAGCACACGGATGCTCCAACTGGCGCAGAGTGCGGCCGCGCAGGTGGTTATGGGAGCAACATGGCGCTCCCATGTAACACCTCTGCTGCGCGAGCTGCACTGGCTCCCGGTGGTCTTCCATGTGCGCTTCAAGGTTTTGGTGACCACCTTTAAAGCGCTCCATGTCTTAGGACCTGGTTATTTACGGGACCGCCTACTACCACAAATAGCCTCCCACCGGCCGGTACACTCTCATAGAGAGGGTCTCCTCCGGGTGCCATCAGCCAAGCAGTGTCGACTGGCGGCCCCCAGGGGGAGGGCCTTCTCTGTGGGGGCACCCACTATCTGGAACGAGCTCCCCCCAGAGATACGGAGGATCCCGGATCTGCGCACCTTCCGCCATGCTCTTAAGACCCTCTTATTCCAGCAAGCCGGCCTGGCCTAATTTTTCTCCCCTTTCTTTTAAATTTTAAATTTTAAATTTTAATTTGTTTTAAATTTATTGGGATTTTAATTGTCGTGGGCCAATATTATTTAATTTGGTTTTAAATTGTTCTTAACTTTTGTATTTCTGTATTTTTATCTTGTGCCTGTTCACCACCCTGAGTCCTTCGGGAGTAGGGCGGTATACAAATTTAATAAAACAAACATAAAACAAACAAACAAACTCCTAGGCTCCTCTAGTAGAGGAGCAGAGATTGAGGAAGACACAACCACCAAGAAGGGGATTTTTCTATGTATGCATGCATGTATGTATGTATATAACTTTACTCATTATATACCTTGCTCCTTAAAATATAATGTATTGGTAGCACTAGATTATCAACTGCCTTGTTTAGTGACCATGCACAGTTAGTACCATAAAGAAAAACTAACTTTATGACTAATCCATGCATTTACTACCCTCACAAGTTTGTAAAGCAAAAAAAAAAGCTGACAAAAGTTTAAAAGCATATTTCACTTAGCTCTTGCTTTGGTTATCAACCAAACTGATGGTCCCAATTATAGTTGCTCAACAAAGACTACTTGTATTCAGAACATATTTAATTAGCAGCCCAAAAACCCATAGTTTCAACAGCAAAATTATTACCCAGAATTGCGGAAAAAAAGGAGCTGAACATATTTTCCTGGGGACTAACAAAAATGAGATTAATTAGTTTCTGTATTTGTCCCACACATTCATAGTTACTCAGAAATGGTTTCTATCCACTGCAAGACTTACACCTCTGAGAAGGGAAATTCTGAACAATTCCTTCTTCCTCATTGAAGCCAGAACTTCTCCTTTTAGGATTAATGGATAAACAATTGGAGAAAAGCCAGGGAAGATTATTTCAGTATATGATTACTGTCACAAGTTTATTATATGCAAAGAGAAAGATTCAATGCTACCCACTTTGGAAGAATGATTGGTGAAGTTGACAAGCAGCAGGAAATTTCCTGACAGAAATTGATCAAAACCTTCTTGGTAGAATTTCTAATTTTATCTTTCTTTCAAAGACCAATACAATCTGCTGACTTTTTCAGGCTTCCCACTGCAAATTTTACTTAAAGATTAGATTTAGATTTCATTATTTTATTCTATTCTAATTCAAAGTACACACCATAGCAAGGTATCTGGCCCCTTAACCATATTGCCTCGGTTGATTCGACTGGAAGCATTGCAGCGAGACAGTCAGGGAATTAGCGGGCTCTGATGAGCTCCGCAAAAACCCGGACTGACAAACCACTGCCGAGAGGTCTTCAGACCAGAACCATCCTGTAGGGTCAGGGATAAAGGAGAAGCACCTTGGAAGACCAAGAGGAATAGGCAAGTTCCTCAAAAGTCAGAAGAAACTCTCTACGACTCGGTGGCGGGGGGCAGCAGCCATTGCAGTTGTCATGAAGCTGGGGCAACCAGACTAAGCATTGAGCAGGAGCAGTGAATGGAACGGAACTTTTTGAAGCCAGGTGAGAGATAGCCAGCCCACAGGTGAAACAACAATTAGGAAAAAAAATTTAAACTTGAAGACCCCTAGTAACAAAACGGTGGCTAATGAGCATGGGGGAAAGAAAAGAGGATGTTGAAGCGTAATCTTAAAGGGACAAAAACCCAAATAGAAAATTGACTTTTGAACAAAATTATTTGGAAAATAATTTGGAAAATTTTAAAAACTAGAGAAATTACCCCAAGATTGGTTAAAGGATCGGAAATAAATAAATAGATCCTTCCCCCTCTTTCTTTTTCAAATCTTAAGAAAAACAAAAGAGAATGGACAATGAGCCCTGTAACATAAGTGTTGTATAAACAAAAGAAAAAAGGAAAAAAGAAGTGAGAATTTGGACTGGACTATAAAACTGATTTGATATCTTTAAAGCTAAAAGGAAAACGAGAAGCTAGTTAAGATTGTTAATGTAGATGGAAACAAAATGGATACTTGTTAGACAATTGTGGATTGCAGAGAGACACCTTCAGGAGTAAAAAGGAACATTGTAATTTGGTCTTTGTTTTGGAAAATTGTGAACTTTACAGATAACAGCCGTGATAACTTTTGGGGAGGATTTCTTTTTCTCCAAGCGGCTTGACTTGGGGGAAATAAAAGGGAATACAACGGAACTTTTAAAATTGGAATAATACTAACTCAAAAAGTATAAAATGGTGCAGGAAATTAGAGAAATGATTAAATTGATGTACTTGTCATGGAAAATGGAAATAAGAGAAATAACTACAATGCTACAGGGAGAATTAAAATCTGGGGACACAAAAATTGAGGTGGAGCATACGCAAGCTGACAAGAAAATAAAGATGGAGAAGCAAGACACACAGGCTGAAAATAAAGAAGATAAAGACAATGTGATTAAATATGAAAAAGTAACTGAACATGTGGATAGCAATAATAAAAAGGAGGTTTTTAGAGATTACATTTAAAAAATAAAGAGGATGGAAAGAGGCAAATAAGGAAAGAAGGGTGGAACAGAAAGAATATAAAGAACTTAAATGATTTCATTGGGATTTACAGTGAAAAGATAAAAAAGAGGAAAAAAAGGGTGGAAAACAACAGGAAATATAGGGCAAAGAAGAAGAATCCAGGATTTTGAAATACAAAATTATAATACTGGGATAAACAGTGGGCTAAATAGTGGTGAAATTAAAAAAAGAGAAAAGAGACTGGGAATAATGGGAAATATAGGGCAAAACAGGAGAGATCAGGATTTTAAAGCACAAAAGGAAAAAAGGGGAAAGAAAAAAGTCAAAATAAAAATGAAAAGGGAGAAAAGAAAAGAAATGAAGGAGGAATATGATGTATATAACCAGAATTGAAATATGAATTGTAGTAAGAAATAATATTAAATCATATGATGGTGAAAATGAATTGAAAAATAATTGGAATAATAATTTGCGGCGCAAGGCAGCCCTCGTTTCCTGCTGACTCGGAGCGGTAAATAGCGTCTGGTTTGGGGAGCAGCCGGATTTTGCTTTCCATTGCTCTCTCAGCCCCCTGCAAGCTCTCACCTCTCGAGAAGCCCAACCAAAGTTTCCAGCACCACTTCAGGGAGCGCTTCTCGAGAGACGAGGGGACTGAGAGAGCAATGGACAGCCCTCCTGATGTTCAACTGTTGTCTCTCAAGGAGGATACTTGGCCATCTTCATGCTTGAAAGGATTCTACAGTGTAACAGCAGATCTCTCCCACCTTGGTAGCTTTAAGACTTGTGGACTTCAACTCCCAGAATTCTCCACAATTCCCCAGAATGGGCTAGGTGGGAGTTGAAGTCCACAAGTTGTAAAAGAGCCACAATTGCCCAGCCCTGGGCTAGGGTAGGCTGATGCTGCACGGGTGGGAGGTGAGGGGCGGGCGAGCCAGCAATTTAACAAATGGTTCGGTGTGCTGTGAGGCCAATAAATTGCAAAAAAACACCGAACCGTTTGCTAAATTACTGGCTTGCCCGCCCCTCGCCCTGCCCCGCCCCCACTATTTATTGGCAGGGGGCAGGGCGAGCTAGCAATTTAACAAGCGGTTTGGCCGAACCACCTAGAACCAGCAGAATCCCACCACTGGTTTATGGTGGTGTGTATAGAAATGATTAAGTGATGATTTGGAACAACATGGGGAAAGCTATATGATTAGAGGATAACAGCCAGAATATTTTTAAATTTAACTAAGGAAACTGTAATAAATGAAATATCTTTAATTGCATATCGTGGTGAAAGTAGAAATGATTAAGATGTGGTTTGGAGGAACATATGGAGAAAAGTATTTGATGTATGAAAATGAAACTAATTGGAATATCCGCGTTTATATATATAATTTTCTTGTTTGTATATATAAATGAAAAAGATATTTACATAATTAATTGATTTATATTAAAATATTGGACTGTATTATTTAAGGAAATGTATGTCATAAAACAAGTAGGTTTACTATTCCTATAAGTATTGAATAACTGTAACACCACAACATTAATTAATTTGAGGATGGATATAAAAATAGATGACAATGGGAAGGGGTTTAATATAGAATAGAAGGAGAAAATGGAATTTGGTTAAAATAAGAGATGAAAATGAAGGGTAATATTAGTAAAAAATAGATGAAAATAAATATTATGGCAAAAAAGGAGGTATAGAAATTGTAATTTTAATTGAAAGGACTAAAAACTGTTTAAATTTGTTAACTGGCCAAATACTCTGTTCAGCAAAAATACATTGTTTGTTTGTGTGTGTGTTTGTGTAAAAAATAAAAAAAAACTTTTTATAAAAAAACACATGTTGCCAGGAGCCAGGGCCCTTGGTGCATGTTACGCCGTAGCCTTGGGAGCATAGCCAGGTGTTTAGAGCTTTACAAAAGCTTGTACGGTTCAGCAGCTTCTATGTACAAAGCCACTTTGTTGTCACTCTTCAGCAATATAGTTTGTTTTTTGTTTCCTCCTTGTCTGAAGAAACCTGTCTGATGAAACACCTAAAAGCCTGAACAAAATAAATTGTGCAATATGTAAAAAAAGTGCTCAGAGCAACCGATGTGGAGTTGGGTTAAGTGATTTCTTCATCATTTTTACTTCTATTCAAGTGTTATAAAATTAATATAGATTGATTTTACACTGGAAATGTGCATCTTCAATTTATTGAGAGAAAATGAATGAAAGTGAATGAAATTATATTTTAAAAGGTTGCCATCAACAGATGCAGCTAATATCTCTAGCATGGATGTGCTGAGGTTGAAGTCTGCGACAGAATCATGAATTGGCCTGACAGGTCTTAAAACAAATTCTACTGGATAAATTGATATATGGAAAAACTAACAAGGTTTACAGATTGGTTGAATAATATAAAGACTACAGTAAATTGTACTGTAGTACAGTTTAGAATAAGTTAGCATATTTTCCATAATAATAATGGTAGTCAAAGCTATATAGATTAATATTCAATCAGCTATATCAAAGAGATAATTTAAAAGTAAAGATGCAGCCATAAAACTCTGTCAGGCTTCCTTCTCTTTCCTCCATCAGCTCAGTTCACCAAACAGCTACTTTTATGTCTCACCTGTTGGGGTGTTGCTCCCAGTTGTGGAGGGGAATCCCACCCAAAGAACTAGGAGGCCCACAAGGAGAAAGGTGGTGAGTAGCTTCATACTGTCCTCCAGATTCAGCAAATGACTTAGAATGTTAAAAAAAACCCTAACCACTGCTGGGCAGAGCAGTGTATGAACAGAAATGTGATTAGGGCTACAGTTGCACAGAACTGCTATCGGAGTTTTGCCAAACAGATTTGTATGCTTCCCATTTTGTCTCCTCCCCCCAAAACGTAAGCAATTCTTCTCATTTTTCTTGAAGCAGAAGCTTTGGCCACAAAAGGTGGGAACATTAGTAACTGCAGTATTATTAGTAACTAAACTAAACTAAACTAAACTAAACTAAACTAAACTAAACTAAACTGGTCCAGATCATGAACACCCTTCCATGTCTGTAAATTTTAGGTTCCCTGATCTAAAACAAAATGAGGTGTCCTCTCTTTTGTCCTCATGTCCACTGTTTGGCAAGCAGAATCTAAAAATTAAATAATATCTTTTTTTAAAAAAAAAATGTTGAACCTTTTTCATATGAGGAGTCATTCAAACTTTCATATATAGTGGCCTTGTAAAATGTCTGCATCTTTTATTTCCTCGTCTGTCAACAGACTCAAGAGCTTTATGTAATTTATTTCCTAATTTCAGCAATTACCTTTAATCTGGCCCCTTCAATTATTTAAATTTAACAGATAGATAAATAAATAAGCAACCTATTAGCTTGACTTGGCTGTGGGACATTGATGCACCAAATGGTTGTTTTTTCTTATTAGGTCTCTTGACAGTTTGTGGTTAACTGACATTTTTTTGAAACTATAATGTGGTTAGATTATTTCACATACACGCCATCAGCAATATCCTGTTACTTTTCCCATTCAACATCTCAAGCAAAGCAGTTCTTGTCTCCTACATTCTGATGAGAGGTCCAGTTGGAAGAACCAATCGACAAAGTAAGAATCTGCCCATGCTCCTTGTGGTTAATAGTTTCCATATTTACTTTGGAGATTCAGAATTCTTCAAACACAATCCAGTTTCAAATGTCATAAATTTCACACAGGATGTTAACAAACCTTCCTGATTCTGAGGATGCCGAAACAAAGTGATATCAGGTTGAGAAAAGTTATATTAGAAGAGAACCAGGATCATCTAACCTGGGAAAAAAGCTGACTGAAAGGAGGGATAAAATGGATTGTGTAGAACCCTTTCAGTCAGGACACAATCTGAAGCATGGGGTGAAGTCCAGAGGTGAGATGCTACTGATTTGGACTTGTTTGGGAGAACCAGTAGCGGAGAATGGGGCTGGTTTGCCGAACTGGTAGCAATCTCTGGCTGGCCATGCCCCTGAACCAGTCCGTAGCCCGTAGCCCTGCCATGCTTCCCTGCCTTCCACACAACCTTCCTGGCATCCCCATGGCCAGCTTTCAAAGGCAGGCAAGCAGAATGCCACGTGGAAGGCAGGCAAGCATGGCAGGGCTGCAGCGAAGAGAGCTAGGAGCATACTCCCTTCCCTGCAGCCCTCCCATACTTACCTGCCTTCCATGCTGCCTTCCTGGCAGTCCCCCACGCCTGCTTGCCTTCCGAGGTCAGCATCCAGCCCAGCCTGGCCAGTGGGTGGGCAGGTGGCCCTTGGTGGAGACACAGCTGCTTCTCTGGGGCTGAGAAGGGTGGCGGAGGTGGCAGTGGTGTTCCGGGAGGGCAGGGCTGCAGCCGTCAGCCTTATCAACGCTCCCTATCAGAGGATCCCACCACTGGTGGTTCCTCCCGTCCCCCTCATTCTTCGCCTGTCCTGAGAAGAGACCAGTGATGGTGGCAGATGGAGACTCACTCTATATTCCAGAATGGATGTGAAGCACCCCTCTACTTGCCTCTTTTTCCAGCCCTTGTTGGGAGGCGCGTGACTTTTCTCCACGTCTAGACGCTGTTTGGGCTGACCGGCTGCAGCCAATGCTCTACATCGTAATGAGCTCCAGGAGGAGACTACCGTGCTGACTGTATCAAACACAAGACCAACGGCCTGTGTCCCAACAACACCCCCCCCCAACAACCAAAACTAGGCATGCACACCCCCAACTTCCTCCAGGTCCACAACTACAGACCTTAAATGCAAGAAACCTCACAAACAAAATTCCTGAATTCCTCTTCCTATTTGACCTTATACTTGTCTGCAAGACGTGGTTGAACATATCCTTTCCAGACTCCATTACCACAATAAGTGACTATCATGCTTACAGGTCCAACCATGAAATCTGTAGAGGGGGTGGCGTTGCTATCTTCTATAAGAAGTCCCTTGATCTGAAAAAGATTCAAGTTACACAGGAGCTTGCTCTTCCTGAGACCATTGTCTGTGAACTGTCACTAAATACCATATTTCGCTTCTTACTATGTTACAGAGCCCCTGATTACAACCTTGGTCAAGCTAACTGCATTACTAACGTGGGCAGCCTCCTGCCCGCACCCCCTTATCTTTCTTGGAGACCTCAATTTACCTCTTATTAATTGGACCCTAAACGAATGTACAACCGAACCTATACATGCAACCCTGTACAAGGCCGTTACTACTCTGGGCCTGGATCAATTGGTAAGGAACAACACTACGGTCAACAACTGTCTTGATCTCATCTTCTGCAAGTTTAAACTTAATGTATGGCCTACAAGTTAAAGAACCCTTTTCCAACAGTGACCACAGCATAATTGACTTTTGTCGCAATTTACATCCTTGCAAAGAAGGTCATAATGATGGGACACCAAATTATAACTTTAAAAATCAAACTATGATCTCATAGCTGCTGACCTCTCATCTCTTGATTGGCACCTTCTGTTCACTGGCTGTGTTCATACTTATACCTGTTATCTCGTACATGTTTGACAAACTAAATAAATAAAATAAATAAATATGTTCCTAGGGTAAAATTTGAAAAGCACACCATAGTAGATTCTGTATGATCACTAACAATTTTTCTTTCTTTTCATAATAAGTTTGGAATTGTAAATGAGCACAGAAGGTTTTCCTGCCCATTGTTCCATTGAAAATCTCTAAATTCCCTAAATTTAGAATGTCATAACATTTCCAAAGGATGTAAACAAGTGTTCCTCTGAGGAGAAAAACAGGAGACGATATGAATTTGGAAAATAAAAGTGCTTAAAGAGAGAAACAGGATCAACGGACAAGGACTGACTGAAAGGAGGATTGAAATGAATGAGTTAAAGCCCTTTCAGTCAGAGTTCAAACTGGAAACATGGGATGCAAGCATATGTGGTTGCTCTTGTGAATGACCTAAGTTGTAACTTAGATGCTTGGAGTGCAGCTTTCCTTAAAGCAGGGGTGCCAAACTCACGGTGTCACTTTTTTTGTCATATGCCAAGCCACGCCCACCAAGCCACATTCACAGAACCGGTAGTAAACATTTTTGAAACCCACCACTGCAGAGAAGGGTCTTCTCCTGGATCCAACCAGCTGAAATTCCTTGACTGACAGGATCCACGGCCTCCTCTGCTGGCATGAGTGCATCAGGCCTGTCCCTTTCAGGTGAGATGATTCCTCAAGTAATCTGGACCCCTGCCATTCAGTGCTTTGTAGTAATAACCGACACATGGAATTGCATTAGGTTGGTATAAAAAGAGTTCCTTCAGTATTTGGAAAAGGAGTTAAAAGCTTTTGTGAATTTCCCATTTTTTAGTCCATGTGTTTGGACACAAGGGGGGAAATTTTGTTTCACATACTGTTACCATGCCTTCTGTAACTGAAGGAAATGTGTAGTTATTTGCTGGTACAGAAAATTAAAATATTTCTAAAAAAGCAGAATGATGACATCTTTGAAGATTTCTTGCATGTACAGGGCATGGTGCTCTTACTTTAAAAGCTCAAAAAAAATGCAAATTGTTTCTCTGGGTTGCAAAAAATCTTTGGATTCTTCTTCTGTATTCTTGGACGCAATGCTAATTTGGAGAGCTATTGTCTTTAATCAGTGCTTGGGGAATAAAAAACTGGCTACCCCCTGAATCTGCCAAAGAAATAACTATGAGGTATGTTACCAAATGATGCCAACTGGCCAACACCTGGCTGTACCTTCAGCAAGGGAGATGATGTTACTGAACGAGATAACCAGGACATTGGAATCCTGCATGTGCCAGATAATCCTTGAAACTTCAGCCATATGTATACAATATCCAATGAGCCGGGATGCCCCCTCCCCATCTTTTAACGGTATTTATTACTTATGATTGTTCTCATTTTTGTTTCACACTAATATGTACCAGTAATAATGTTTGTAAGATGAACAGAGTCATCTATGATGAGATGCCGTTGCGAACTGGTAGTAAAGGTAAGTAGAACCCACTCCTGGATGGGAGGTCCAATTGGAAGAACCAATTGATGTAGTAAGGATCTGCCCATGCTCCTTGTGGTTAATAGTTCCCATATTTACTTTGGACATTCAGAATTCTTCAAACACAATCCAGTTTCAAATATGATAAATTCTGCACAGGATGTTAACAAACCTTCCTGATCCTGAGGATGCTGAAATGAGGTGATATCAAGTTGAGAAAAGTTATTTTTGAAGAGAATCAGGATCATCTAACCTGGGGGAAAGCTGACTGAAAGGAGGGATAAAATGGATTGTGTAGAACCTTTTCAGTCAGGACACAATCTGTGCAGCTTAGACCTCTTAAGGACTTTTAATAATATCAGTTCTGGTATAATTTGGGAATTCAGGACACAGTATTACAATTGTCTATTTATAATGTGATTCTTTTTCCCACCTAAACCTGAGCTTTTCCTTCTTTGAGGTATGGAATTGTGAGATTAACATCACGGTTTAATAGAATCTATTCTGTCATGGTTGTATTGTCTTTTTCTTTTAAAAATTGTGAATTAAAAATGACCAAGATAGCGTTCTAATAGGTAAATAAAGGAAGAATTGAATAGTGAAATTTGCAAAAGTAACTTTATTTATAATAGAGAAGTAATCATTGACAGTGTAATTAAAAAAACATATAGTTTTATTCATTTTTTATTATCCACTGATTATTCATTGAAAACATGTATATAATAGCAAGCTGTAAAACCGAAAGTGAGACATTCAGCGAAAGAGACAGAAAGAAGAATTCCCTGAAACAAAAAGGAGTAAAGCAGTGTAGCAGATTATCTTGCTCTTCTCATCTCTTGTTCAAGAGACATTTTTGAGGCTTATGAAGGGATCAGAAAGATGCTGTCATATTGTTGAATACATTGAACTGTCAAACCACTTTCATTAACCGGGAAACCTGTTATGGATTAGGAATGACATGTTAAAACTTAAGTAAGCAACACTCCAGAAGTCACTACATGAGTATCACATTTCTTACAACCAAACAAGTTTCAAGAGTACTGTACACATTTTGCTGGAGAAGTTGTCAAAGAAGAAGCCAAATGATACAATAAAGAAAAACGTCTGTCAAGTTGGATTGGAGGATTCTAGTTGTAAATGGCTTGCTGAAGAATTTAAACTAAGAGTCAAGGGCTGACTTTATATGGGAATTTTAGTGAAATCTACCAATGCCAACAAATTAGGTTGTGCAGTATTCACAGCATGGGGAATCAGAGGCAGGTGAGGTGAAAGCAATAGCTATATCCCCCCCCCCACACACACACAGAAGGAAAGCATGTGGGGAAGATGAGGGTAGAAGGCTAAAGTGAAAGAAACATGGAGGATATCACAAAGAAGATGAACCAAGAGTGTCCTTGAGAAAAATGCATATAAAGTAGTACCTGAGTCTCAGAAGTTCTCTGGACGTACACAGCGCAATGCACAACAACTGTAACAACATTTTTCCCTTCCACTGCAATCATCATCTCTCTCGCACTGATTAGGTTGAGGAGGAATGCATCTGCAACGATCGATTGGGCACAGTCCTGGCTTCTGTGGACTTTGCTTTCCTGCAATAGTGGAAGATAATGCAGAACAACAGTGGTTAAACTTACAATATAATGTATAGATAGAAGTCACTTATAAACTTCTTTCTTTAGTGACTAAGCACAGTTACTATTATGATGAAAAAATAATAACCAGCCCTGCATTTTTTATCTTTATAGATTTGTAAAACAAAGGAAAGCTGAAGGACAATCACTGTTGCATTTGGTGACTGATTTGCTTATCAAGAGAGTTGCTAAAAGAGAATTACCTAATGATGTGTTCAGGAACACATCAGCAGCAGCCAAAAAAAATCAACATTATCAATGGCAAAATTACTAAAGTTTGTTAAAAAGATGAGCTGTGCTCATTTTCCTGGAGACTAACAAAGAGGAGATTAATTAGCTTCTGTGTTTATTGCACATTTTCAGAGCTACATCAAAAAAGATTTCTGAAAAGGGAAGCTTTGAACAATGATTCCTTCCTGAGTTCCTGTGGTACAACTACTATTCTGTTCATTGAATACCTTGTTTTATTTGGAATGCCATTTTTTTCTTTGATACTTTTAAAGCAATTTTGGCTCACATAAGAGTCACAATTAGCATTGGACAGGAGGAAACAGCTGTTTTTCAATACATTCTCTGTGGAATTCCTAACCCTATCTTCCTTACAAAGGCCAGTCTAATCCACTCACTTTTTCAGGCTCCTGACTTACATCTATGCTAACAAAATGCAGAGGGAGATGGCTGAATGCCATGACCTGTTCCTATCCATGGGTAAAAGTAGCTTGCTATTTGCTTCAGCCGTTTATATGAACACAGCCATTTATTCTTCATTCTTTAGCAACTTAGCCTGTTCTTCATTCTCTTCTCATAGAACCTATCTCACGCAATACTTACAAATTTTGAAAAAGTGAACTGAATTGTAATTTTCTCCAACTGAAAAGCCTTCAGGGCACTAGATGTAAAAAAGGTGCTCACAATGACAAATATGGAGTAAATTAAGTAATCAATCTCAGCTTCACTTCTATGTAATTCCTTTCAAGTATTGAAAAATTAATGTAGATTATTTTTATAATGGAAGTGTGCATCTTCAACTTACTGAAAGAAAATAGATGTTTGATAATGTTGCTATCTACAGATGTAGCTAATATGTATAGCATGAAGTACATTCAGTTTGAAATTTCCAACATAGCCGTGAGCTGAACTGATATGTCTTAAAACAAACTCTATTGGGCAAATGGAAAAACTGTGAGGGTCCTCAGGTTGGTTGAATACTATAAGGACCAGAGTACATTGTATGAAGAGCATCTCCAACAAAATAGAAACATTTACATATATGTGCTAATTATATATGCAAATCATGGATTAAAATATGTTAATAGGTTTCCTATGATAACAATAATTGTAATAAATGCAGCAATACAGAAATCAATATTCAATCATCCACAGAAAATAGATGATATTTAAATAATAATGTAGGTATAAAAACCAATAAGACTTCCTGCTCTTTCCTTCATCCTGTCTTCTCACTAACAGCAAGTTTTATATCTTACCTGTTTGGAAGTCCCTTCCAATTACGGAGGGGACTCCTATCCAAATTGCCAGAAGGAAAATTGCAGGTGGAAAGATAGTCAGCAGCTTCATGTTGTCCTCCACATTCAGGAAAAATTAATAATAATCAAGAAGTATAACTGAGCAATGTCAATATATAAAAGAGATGTTTTAAGCTTATAGTTGCACCTAACTGCAATCAATAGTGTTGCAAAAAATCTTTATTTGGTTTCACCCCATCCCACCCCAAACTTAAGCAATTGCCTTGGTCTAATTTCCACAGAATATATGTTGTGTTAAGGGAACTCGTGTCTACATCCATAACTGCAATATTTTGGTGTGGTGTAGACAATAGTCACCCTTCTGTGTCCTGAGAACTGGGGTTCCCTCACCTCCACCAAAAGCAGATGTCCTCCTTTTTCATCTCATGACCTCTGTGTATATTGTCCAGCCTTTGGTTTTTTTTTTAATTTAATGGAAGTTTTTTACAAAAGTAGTCACTCAAACCTTTGTGTATTGTGACCTTGTAAATTGTCTGCTTCTTTCTTTCCCTCATCTAACAACAGACTAGACACCCAAAATATAATGTATTTAATATATTTCTTGATTCTTCAAATTTGAAAAACGAATCATGGTCAATTCTACATTATCACAAGACATTTTTCTATATCTGAATAATGATCACTTCCAGTACTTTGCTGGTAGAATCTAGATGAATATTCTCAAAGCAGAAAATGCTCACAATGAAGCTTCTGCTCCTATATTACAGAATGCGCAGAAAACTTTATCAACAATCACTTATACTTATTTATAAGTACCTATGGTCACTAGCCATGGTCTCCAGCCTAGTCGAAAATTACAGACCAATCTCTTTATGCTGCATCACCTGCAAAGTCATGGAATCAATCATCAATCAATCCATTACCCTCCACCTAGAAACAAACAACCTACTCTCTAATAAACAATTTGGTTTCAGAAAAAAAAATCCTGTAATCTACAACTTCTACACTGCAAGAACATATGGACTACGAATCTTGATCAGGGCAAAGCAATAGATGCAATTTACATAGACTTCTGTAAAGCCTTTGATTCAGTGGCACATGACAAACTACTTCTAAAACTAAATTCCTTACAGCATGTCCGGACCTCTCCATAATTAGATAACTACGTTCCTGTCAAACAGACAACAAGTGGTCAAAATAGGGAGCGCCCTATCAAATCCTGCACCTGTTAATAGCAGTGTCCCTCAAGGCAGCGTTCTAGGAACAACACTCTTCATACTATACAGAAATGACCTTTGTGATCATATTATAAGTAACTGTGTTCTCTTTGCCAATGATGTTAAACTATTTAACACTACCAATAATGCTGGTACCCTTCAAAACGACCTTGACTTTGTGTCGGGATGGTCAAAAAATTGACAACTCCAAATCTTAACCAACAAATGCTCTGTCTTACACATTGGCAAAAGGAATCAGAATACAAAATACAAGCTAAGTGGACATGACCTTGTAGATGACCCTCACTCTGTTAAGGACCTTGGAGTACTCATATCAAATGATCTAAGTGCCAAAGCCCACTGTAACAACATCACCAAAAAGACATTAAGGGTTGTAAACCTTATCTTATGTAGCTTCTTCTCCGGTAATATTACACTACTAACCAGACCATACAAAACATTTGCTAGACCAATTCTCAAATACAGCTCATCTGTCTGGAACCCTCACTGCATATTGGACATTAATACAATTGAGCACATCCAGAAATATTTCACAAGTAGTGTACTCCACTCCTCTGCTCACAACAAAATACCTTATGCCACCAGACTCTAAATTTTGGGCTTAGACAACTTAGAACTTTGCCATCTTTGGTCTGACCTAAGCATAGTACATAAAATCATCTGCTACAATATCCTACCAGCCAATGAATACTTCAGCTTCAACCAAAACAATACAAGAACACACAATAGATACAAACTTAAAGTTTATTCGTATCTTTTTCATGTATTTATAATTATGTTTACACTTGTATCTGTCATAAAATACATGCTTGACAAATAAAAAAATTATAAAAAACGCTTGGTGAAATAGTGGATGCACCTTCTTTGAAGGGGGTAATGGGATGTGGAAGGCTACAGGGTTGATTTGTTGGAGAACTTTGAAAGGTTCCACAAATTTATCATCTAGTTTCTTGGAAGGTCTTGAAGTAGCTAAAAACTTGGTAGAAAGTCAAACTTGCCCTGTGGACCTGCATTGCTGAGTGGACCTTGACTCTGGACCTTGCCCCCATGAGCTTGCACTTGTCTTTGGACTTCCTCTCTGCCTTTCAAATTGATTTGTTGCTTACTGGCTTTTGTTTGTGGGACTGTGGGTGGCTGCCTTCTGAGAATTATGGGGTGGAGCCTTACTGGCTGTTGGAGGCCTGTTTGTTGTGCCATTTAACAGAGCAATTAAAACAACATCTTCACCTGAGGGCATCGCTGGCAGCCACTTCCTGCGCCTCCCATCCCATGCTCTTCCCGCTGCTGCTCAGTTTCCTCGATGCATGGAGACAGGAGGCAGGAGGCAGCGGTTTCTTTCCTTGCCTGTGAGCTGCTCGCTGCCTCTAATCTGCAGTTTACTCGTGAGCAAATTTACTCGTGAGCATGGTGCTCATGAGTAAACTGCAGATTACAGGAAGCCAGCAGATCACTGGTTTACTCGCTCTGCTGCTCGCCTGGCAGTGTGCAGACTGTCAGCTCCAGGTCGTCTATCAGCTGTTGTGTGCAGGGAAAAACCTTGCAAAGTAAAGGAAAACTTCTCCTGAGTGTGAGAAGTTAATTGCCTTGCACTCCCTGCACTCAATGGCTGAGAGATGACTCAGAGCTACCACTCTCCAGTAAAATGCGCATCTCACAGTGGGGTGCAATTTGAGGTGGCAGGTGGGGCAGGGGATGGGGGGGAGGTCGGCAAGCTTTGCTTTGCTATGCTCCCCTCTCCCTACTGGTCAGTGGCATTGCATGCAGCTGCTGCGCTAGGACTGATAGGGGCAGCAGCAGCCCTCTCCTGTCTTTCTCCAGTTGGGCGGGAAAAAAAAGAAGGGTGACTTCACAAACAAAAGAGAATTCCCTCTTTTGGCACTGGAGCCAAAGGTAAAAGAAACTGGTGGGGAGAAAAAGAGGGAGGGTAGGAACAGGGGAAGGGCAATTTTTTCATTGTTTTAACTCCGTGGCTCCAAGCGCTCCATGGCTCAGGACCTGCTTATTTATGAGACCGCCTTCTGCCACCGGTAGCCTCTCACTGGCCAGTACTCTCCCACAGAGAGGGGCTCCTCAGGGTGCCGTCGGCCAAATAGTGTTGACTGGTGGCTCCTGGGGGAGAGCCTTCTTTGTGGGGGTACCTGACCTTTGGAACAAACTCCCCCCCAGAGATACGGAGGATCCCAGATTTGCACACTTTCAGCCGTGCCCTCAAGACCTTTTTATTCCAGCAAGCGGGGCTGGCCTAACCCTTTTAATGGTTTAATTTTAATTCGAATCTGTTCTTAAAAATAGGGGTGTTTTAATTAGTGGGCCAAATCTATTTAATATGTTTTTTAACTGTTTTTAAATTTTATATTATATTTGGTTTATTTATGGCTGTTCACCGCTCTGAGTCCTTCAGGAGTAGGGCGGTATATAAATCTAATAAAAGATAAAGATAAAGATAACTCTGTAGCAACATCCTTCCCAGCTACTGCTTTCTCTGCTCAGCAGCAGAGTTTTCTTTTTTCTTTAAGGTTAGTCCCCTTCTTCCCATGAGAGAGAAGAGTGGGGGCAGGGAGAGAAAAAGAAGGCAGCGTGGGATGGTTCGGGATGGGAGCGGGGGTCTTCTTCATCCTGGCTGGATCCTGCTTCCTTGTGTCCCCTCAACTTTTCAGTCCCAGAAAGTGGCTGAAAAATGCCCTCCTGTTTTGCAGCCATGCACCATTTTCTGTCCTTGCCTCTTCCCATTTTTATTTGGTTTTCCCTCCCACCCTGAAAGGAGTTTCAAGCAAAAGAAAGTGGGGGGTGGGATCCGGGAGTGGGAAAGGAAGGGATTGGGAAGAATGAGAATGAAGAGGGCTTCCCGGCTCAGGGAAAGCTCGGAGTCCGGAATCCAGAGTGCGCCTTTCCCTTTTTCTCTTGCTGCACTTTTATTTCCAAAGCCCCACCTCCCAGTCCACTCTCTTTCCCTAAAAATGGAGCTCTTGGTCCAAAGCGGAGCGGTGTGTAACGAAAGTAAGATTTAAAGGAAAGGAAGTTGAGCTAGTTTTTAAGGAAAACAAGTACTGTCAAGGTTCAATGCAAGCCATACTAGTATTCCAAACTAATGAGTCTTACTGTCTGGTTAAAATGGGTAGTACTTCCATTTAAAGAAGAAAAGCATAGCTCAGACTATTGCTATGATTTTTTGCTCCTATATTCTGTTGTTTAGGTATAAATTTTGTTAATGTAGAAATTTTACTTACAGCCGATTAAACAACGGAGCTAGCTGTCTGCCTGCAATCATGTGTATCTATTAAGAGTAAATCCCACTGAAAGAGAGTAGCCTTACTGCCAAGTAAACATGCATAGGCTTTACATAGTTGAGAGATAGGGTATCGATTAGTATGAGATGTATTATAGAGAGAAATGAGAACTTCTGTAACAACAGATACTTTGTGCCCAGACCAGGGGTGTGTGTGTGTGTATGTGTGTAAGAGAGAGAGAGAAAGAGAGAGAGAGAGAGAGAGAGAGAGAGAGAGAGAGAGAGAGAGAGAGAGAGAGAGAGAGAGAGAGAGAGAGAGAGAGAGAGAGAGAGAGAGAGAAACCTCTGTGCTATTATTTTTAATTGTTCCATTATTTATCATGTATTAATATTTTACACTGTCCCTACACCTAGAGTGATTTTACTGCCTTTCTTTTGCCCAGGGCTGCCACAAAGTTTTCAGGGATTTGTATGCATTCAATGACTATAGTTCAGAGCATTAATATGTGTGTGTTTATTTGTACATCAGGTTGCATAAGTCCATCTTAATATGCTATTCCTGGTATGTGATGTTTTGTATACCTACAGAGAAAGAAGCACTCTTACGATCTTTGACTTTTAGGCTTGCTGTCAAGCATCAGCCATAATACTAATGACTGTTTTGAACAATATGCAGGTTGTATTACACGAATGGCTATTTTATATGTGAAATTATGACTGAAATATTTCTGCACCTATATTGGTTCACACTGTCAGGAAGTTTCTCCTTAGTTTTAGTTTTATTTATTTATTTATTTATTATTGAATTTCTATACCGCCCTTCTCCCTGAGGACTCAGGGCGGTGTACAGCCAGAATTAAAAAGACATGCAAGACTAAAATTAAAAAATAATTAAAAGATATATAAATTTGGCCCAATTAAAACTCATTACCAATTAAAATGTTTAAAACATTTAAAACAGTTAAAAATTTCATCTTAAGCCAGCCCGGCTTGTTTAAACAAATGGGTTTTAAGGGCACGACGGAAGGCACTGAGGTCCTGGATTCTCCTTATCTCTGGGGGGAGCTGATTCCAGAGGGTAGGTGCCCCCACAGAGAAGGCTCTCCCCCTGGGGGTCACCAGCCTACACTGTCTGGCTGATGGCACCCTGAGGAGGCCCTCTCTGTGGGAGCGCACGGGTCGATGGGAGGTCGTTGGTAGCAGCAGGCGGTCTCGAAGATAGCTAGGCCCTATGCCATGGAGCGCTTTGAAGGTGATAACCAGCACCTTGAAGCGCACCCGGAAGACCACCAGGAGCCAGTGCAGCTCGCGCAGGAGAGGTGTTACATGGGAGCACCATGCTGCTCCCATCACTACCCGCGCTGCTGCGTTCTGGACCAGCTGGAGCCTCCGGGTGCTCCTCAAGGGGAGCCCCATGCAGAGAGCGTTGCAGTAGTCAAGGCGAGAGGTGACGAGGGCGTGAGTGACTGTGCACAGGGAATCCCGATCAAGAAAGGGTCGCAACTGGCAAATCAGGCGAACCTGACAAAAGGTCCCCCTGGTTACAGCCGTCAGATGTTCCTCCAAGGACAGCTGCATATCCAGGAGGACTCCCAGATTGCGAGCCCTCTCTGTGGGGGCCAATGACTCGCCCCCAATAGTCAGTGATGGAATCAACTGACTATATCGGGATGCTGGGAGCCACAGCCACTCAGTCTTGGAAGGGTTGAGCTTGAGCCTGTTCCTCCCCATCCAGACCCGTACAGCCTCCAGGCACTGGGACATCACTTCAAGGGCATCGTTGGGGTGGCCTGGGGTGGAGATGTACAGCTGGGTGTCATCAGCGTACTGGTGGTATCTCACCCCAAAGCCACGGATGATCTCACCCAGCGGCTTCACATAAATGTTGAACAGAAGGGGCGAGAGGACCGATCCCTGCGGCACTCCACAAATGAGAGGCCTCGAGGTCGACCTCTGCCCCCCTGCCAACACAAACTGCGACCGGTTGGAGAGAAATGAGGAGAACCACTGCAACACGGTGCCTCCCACCCCCAACTCTTCCAGCCGGTGCAGCATGATACCATGGTCGATGGTATCAAAAGCCGCTGAGAGGTCTAATAGGACCAGAACAGAGGAACAACCCCTGTCCCGAGCCCTCCAGAGATCATCAACCAACGCGACCAATGCCGTTTCTGTGCTGTGCCCAGGCCTGAAACCCGACTGGAACGGATCTAGATAAGATGTTTCCTCCAGGAATTGCGGAAACTGTCGTGCGACCACACTCTCAACAACCTTCGCCATAAAGCGAAGGTTGGAGACAGGACGATAGTTGGCCAATATTGCTGGATCCAGGGACGGCTTCTTGAGGAGAGGCCTCACCACCGCCTCTTTCAAGGCGGTGGGGAAGTAACCCTCACTCAACGAAGCATTGATAACACCCTGGAGCCAGCCTCGTGTAACCTCCCGGGAAGCCAGTACCAACCAGGAGGGACACGGGTCCAGTAAACATGTGGCCGCACTAAGTCTCCCCAAAATCCTGTCCACATCATCAGGAGTCACAGCATCAAACTCCTCCCAGATAACATTCTCAAGACTATTCCTCGTCACCCTGCCCTGATCTACCCAGTCAGAGTCCAAATCCCCCCGGATCTGAGCGATTTTGTCATACAGGTATTGTCCGAAATCCTCCACCCTGCCTTCCAAGGGATCCTCCCGCACTCCCGGATGAAGCAGGGAGCGGGTAACCCTGAACAGGGCAGCCGGACGATTCCCTGATGACGCAATATAGGCGGAAAAGTAATTAAACTTTGCCGTCTTTATCGCCACTAGGTAGGCCTTAATATGCGACCTTACCTGTGTTCGATCAGATTCAGCGAGACTGGCCCTCCAACCGCTCTCCAGGCGTCTTTTCCGGCGCTTCATTTCCCTCAGCTCCTCAGTGAACCAAGGAGCCACGCGGGATCGGCACCGGGTCAGAGGCCGCAAAGGCACGACTCGGTCCAAGGCCCCACCAGCCGCCCGGTCCCAGGCGGCTACCAGCTCCTCGGCCGAGTCATGTGCTAGAACCTCAGGAAATGGCCCAAGCTCCATCTGGAACCTCTCAGGATCCATCAGGCGCCTGGGGCGGATCCATCTAATTGGATCCGCCTCCCTGCGGCGGGGGGCAGCGGTTCGAAAATCCAGGCGAAGGAGTGAGTGGTCTGTCCATGACAAGGGTTCCACGTCTATATCCCCAATAACAAGACCACTCAACCACTGGCCAGAGACAAAAATCAGATCCAGAGTGTGACCTCCCCTGTGAGTAGGGCCATGAACTAACTGGGTCAGGTCCATGGCCGTCATGGAAGCCATGAACTCCCAAGCCATCTCAGACGTTTCACCAATGGATGGCAAGTTGAAATCACCCATGACTAAAAGCCTGGGTGTATCAACTGCCACCGTGGCTATCACGTCGAGTAGCTCAGGTAGGACTGTTGCCACGCGGCAGGGAGCCAGGTATGTAAGCAACAAGCCCATCTGAACCCCACGACCCCACCTCACAAGGAGGGACTCACATCCGGCTATCTGAGGCACAGTGGTCTCCCTAGGACCAAGATCCTCGTTAATAATAACTGCCACCCCCCCTGCCCCTCCCCTGGGCCCTCGGCTGATGGAATGCTATGAAGCCTGGTGGGCACATTTCAGCCAGAGGGACACCGCCCTCCGGGCCCAACCAGGTCTCCGTAATACCCGCCAGGTCCGCTCCTCCCTCTTGTATAAGATCGTGAACGAGGGGGGGCTTATTTAGCATGGACCTAGTGTTGCATAACATCAGCCGAAGGCCCAGATCCTGAGTGTCTAAGCCACCTAGTCTCCGAGAGGAGCCATGGGGACCGGGGCAAGCAATTGCTCTCAAACAGCGAGTGCGAGCCCCCAACACATGATATGGTCCCCTGCTCCCGCCATATCTGCCCCTCCCATCTACCGTGCTGATGGTACAGACCTCATAGGTATCGTCCCCCATCCCTTTCCCAGTCCCTCGACCAGCACCTCCCAAGTCGTTACCCTGTGCCGGGCTCGGCTCTGACCCTGGTGGATTTCCCCCCCCATCCCCCAGAGTCTTCTTCCCAATTTCTCTAGAAAGATCATTACAAACCCCCCTCCCAGAACCCCTTAAAATCTTAAAAAATTTCCTTAAAAAGCCCCACAAATTCTTCCTTGCTCCATGCCATCTCTCTGGACTCCAAGGTCCATCATCGAGATAGGCCCTCGATAATGTGGAGGGCCAAACCTGCGAGAGGGGAGAATCTCGCAGGGCGAGGAGTTCCGACACCGAATACATATAATCATCATCAGGGGAGCCAAAGTCCAAGGGAAGGGGGTACTGCCGATGTTACAAACATAGGGAAAATTCTAGTCCATGGTCAGGCCACCAAGCCCATTATTCTCTCACGACAGTGGCAAGGAGGTGTATATCATTCGACCCCGGAAGTTTCTAGGGCAGCCATGCTCTCACCTAGGCCGCCCATGGAAACTCTGATGGAAATCCGGGCGTGAAGATAGCCATAATCCGCCTCCAACTGGCCTTACGTCCATAGAACCAGTATCCCTCCTGGGATTAGTAGCATCCGGGAGTCCAAGTATCCTGCTCAGAAGGAGGTTTAAGTTCGTAAATTCACGTCAAAGAGATTTTACATGGCAGGGAGTTCAGACAAGCTAGATGGAAAAGGGGAAAAATTCGGAATAATTCAGCAGGCCAAGATAGATGGGTAGCTGTAGCCGTAATAAGGCCCATAGGCCTAAACTCGGTCCAAAGGAAGGAAGAGGGAGGGGAAATTCAAACCGCGTAAGTTTGTAGTTCTTTTCCGACCCCTGCAAATCCCTCAATCTTCCAATCTGATGGATAATGCTGCCCTATTTCATTCCCCCCCCCGTCCAGCTCATCCTGGTGGGGGGGGGGTCTCTGGGTCTCCATGGAGGTAACCCTTCCCCCGAGGGTCCAACACTCTCCAATCTCCCAGGACTCGGTCTAAGACTGCTGCTGAAGAATCCTATGCTGTAATTCCGGTCTGCAAGCCGTTGGGAGCCGCCCCGACACCAGCTGCCATCACCGCCCGTAGCCGCCGGTGCTAGTGAAGCGGGATTTACTAATCCCAATCAGTACCTGTAAATAAGTCAGGAGACAAGACCACGGAGATCCAGAGAAAACAGGTTTATTGACTATTGCTAGCAATAGGCTCAGTGCAGTCACCTGCCGAAGACTGAGCCCCGAACTACGCCCTAAGGCAGACTTTTATAGGTTTTTGAGATTTGACAGTGACATAGCATATTCAGTTCCGCTTATGGATAATACATTGTGCATACAGATAGATAATTCTAAGGGAGATTCACTGGAAAAATACAAAAGCAGAAGTTCATAGTTTTATGATACATATTCCATATATGGGTATATCTTACATCTTACCCAATACATTCCCGTAAGTTCTATAGGGCATACAACTTGGTACATCTTGTGGTTACAACGGTTACAACAGAAGATTACAAATGACAAGTTCCCTTTTAGGCGTACAGATGTAGGAGAAAGGGCCTTATGATTATATCTTTTATATAAGAGTGCAATAAACAGTGTAAATGAGGTTATGTACCATTTGATGAGGTTATGTACCATTTGATTAAGGGGGCTCTCCTTCATTCCCCCCTGTTGAGACTTAGCCAAGTAATGCAATTACTGCGAAGTTTCACATATGGGGTTATCTTCCTCCATATCTATAAGTTTCCGATATTCCCACCAGGCCATAGCTTGGGCGGTAGCTTTCTTCTCAACCAATAAAGACAGAGTGCTGGTGATTGTGCGAATAAAGATAGGGAGAATGCAAGGCAAAATAACACATCCAGCTGCAATGAGGCCAATGAGAGCGACAATAGCTTGTAACCCAGGCAATTTCGGGAACCATCCCGAGAAGGCATCTGCTAGGTTAAAGCCTTTCCATGTCTGAACAGGGACATGGGCGATTTTGACCATTCTATCAGTAATTTCCTTAATAACATGGCCACTATCATCGATCTCAATGCAGCAGTTAGTGAGATTGAACTTGCCACACACACCTCCCTCTTTAGCTAACAAATAATCTAGGGCAAGGCGATTCTGCATGATATAAGTACAAGACTTGACACTTTCCCTTGCAAGCTTAGTAAGACCCTTAACTGTTTCATTAGTTATGATTTCAACCACAGCCTGTAAACGAATGAGGCGGTTGAGAAGATATATAGGGGTACGGTATCCCCACATGCCATCTTCAGCCCACGTGGCCGGCCCATAGTATTGAATTATCCTCTCAGGTGGCCATTCTTCTTCCTGAAATTTCTGGGGGCCACCAACGTTGACCTTTTCAATAAGAGAGGTGTCTACATGTCGGCGGTTTCTAATGAGATTACCAATTTCATCATAGACAGGTACTCCCAAGACCTGTCTATGGCGAAGAGGAAGCAAGAAAAATCCGGGGCGGATGATGCCTAGAACACAGGAGCCACACCATCCCGCGGGGAGTTCAGCATAAGCAAAGGCACCACACAACCAATACATACCATCAGGAGCTAACCAAGCAAGAGTCTTATTAAGAGGGTTTAAGATATATTTCTGCATAAGCTTTACCCTTTCCAAGGCCGTGTCCTCTGTGGTGTAGGTTCTATTGATACCAGACCACCAGGTACCATTGTTCCAGGCGGAGCGGCAGCGAATAGATCCAACATAGAAACAGCCTTTGGTTCGATTTGTAGTGTAGCAAACAGATCCCACAAGATTGGAAGTGAGAGCCCATGTCCCATCCTTACCCGGAGTAGCAGTAAGATTATTGCGTTGTTCCATTTCCAAGACAGTGGAATAATTAAGTTCCTGGGCTTCCCACGGCCATTTATCACCCATGTTGGTTCCTCCACAGACGAAACAATTAGAAACATTAAGGGTATGAGCAATGTCCTCTGCCAGGCGGACAAAAGTATTATGTACCTGGGCAGGGAAGTCAGGAATATTAAATTCAGCAATTTCTTCATAGAAAGACCAAAACAGATGTTTGGTGTCACCTCGGGATCGAGCCCGTTTAGTAAACTTAATCCTAATTTTAGCACCTGGATCCCTACCTCTGCCATTGATTTGAAAACCATAGTCAGCATAAGCTCCATCCTTATTCAAGGACCAAAGGGAATGATGGAAGGTAAGGATAACAGGATTGCATTTACCCAAAGGGCAGTTACTGGCAGCAACTCCAGAACGAAGGGAGATAGGCTGATTACCATCCGTGTTGGTGATGCAACTCTTATAAGGGCACCAATTGTAGGTATCCGCAATGTGACAATCAGGTTTCGACCTGGTTTTGAGACACATATACTTATCATTAAACATATACTCCCTTTCCCAGTCCAAACCTCCACATCGAGTTTGGTAATAGCCTCCTTTGTTAATAAAGTTGCAAGCATCAAAAGTCAGAGTCAGGGATTGTTGTCTGATAGAAGTGGAATTTGAGGCAACTAATTCCAAGCCGGAGCCACCCATGTGATAAAGGTAGACCGCATGTTCAGTCCACCTGGTGATTTGTGTAGGGTCATAGCATTGCACTATTGCCTTCTTGTCCCTGCACCTCCTATAGACCGTGCTATTCAGAGTGCATGATGACAACGCAGTGAGGCAGTCATCAGGTTTGGCAGTGTGGTAGATTAATGTTTTGCTAATTACCTGATCTGATCGAGTAGTGACAATGCAATCTGCGCATGAGGGTGGTGTCGAGGCACGCGGTGGCGGCCTTGGTTTGTCCACCGGCGGCTTGGGTTTGGGAAGGTTGCCTTTAAGATAACAATAAGGACTGCCATTAAGAACACAAATTTTATACAGCCTATTTCCCCGCTGGCATTCCAGCCCAGAGTGGCACATCGAATTGTTCAGTGGGGTGTAAAGGAAGTTTATTCCTTTCACACAAGGGTTGCAGTCTTGCATGGAACTAGCCTCTAGATAGCAGTATATCCCATCCATCCCATTGCATCGTTTATAAACCGTTTGACTATTCACACTGATGGTTAAATCGAACTGGGTGCATGAGGAAGGTTTTCCATACTCAACCCTAAGGGTCTGTTTGTCCTTTCCCTGACAGTTGCATGGGCCTTTCCCTAATGGTACATCTCGTGGCGGTCTCTGCTTGTACGAAGTACCATGTTCAATAAGACGGAAAGGGCGTATGAGGTGGCATTTAAATAAGGGGTCATCATTACAGCGAAGGAATTGTTGATCCTTGTATCTGCAGGGAGGAAGATAACCTGTGGAACAAAGGAGTATTGAGGAGTGTAAAAACAAAACGCCTTCCTACCGAAAGAGGCAAGAAACAATCAATACATAGGGGAAGTACCATGGCAGTGGCTAGGGAACGGGGTTTCTGTCTAGGAC
This sequence comes from Arizona elegans, assembly GCA_022577455.1. Lineage (NCBI taxonomy): Eukaryota > Metazoa > Chordata > Lepidosauria > Squamata > Colubridae > Arizona > Arizona elegans. The sequence continues at coordinate 182,506,560 of JAKOOJ010000002.1, read as the reverse complement.
TTAACACCGGATCGTATAACACTGGGTCATAGAATGGAGCTGGTGTCGGTGTAGGAGTCGGTTTTCCCTCTAACCAGGTCCAGACGTCATTATCTGTAGGTATGAGATCTCCTTCTTCAATGGGATAAAGAGGACCCTCCAAGTCCAAGCTCCCCTTCCCCCCTGTTCCCAGCAGAACGCGATAGAGATAAAGAGCGTTAATGACAATACTAACAAACAAAAGAACAACAACTATCCAAATAGAGGGCATAAGGCCACGGCGAATGCAAGCGGTCTCACGCATACGCTGAGCAGCATCCATCAGGGCGAGGACAAGGGGACCTCCCTTCCAGAACGCAGGGTGTAGTGAATGGTGTTGCCCATGCGAAGGGTGTTAGCTTCCGGAGTAACACCTGCAGGGGTTCCAACTTCAGCTCCCGTTCGTAGAGGGACAGCTTCCGGGGTGTCACCAGAAGGGGAAGCCTGTGGTGAGGACCGCCCACGATGAAAGGTGAGGTGTAAAGGCTGCGCTGGGTCGGGTTCCACCCGCCAGGAGGATGGCGCGGCAACCTTGACACATGACCAATGGATCCAAGGCTTAATTTCAGCAACTTTAATAGCAAGCGGAGAAGTCATAATTACAGAGAAGGGACCCCTCCATTTGGGACAAAGGGGTTCCCGTTTCCATTCCTTAACCCACACCTCCTGACCCGGTGAGATGTTATGGGTGGGAGTTACAACCAGGTGTGGACGGGAGGACAAGACATAATCCTGCAACTTATGGACCATTTGATTAAGCGATTGGACCTGTTTAAGTTTGATAGCGTCCCCCAACTGTGCGACGGAAGAATCAGTGGGCCGAACTAAGTTGGGGATTCTCCCATAAAGTAATTCAAAAGGGGAAACAAGCAAATCCTTGCGAGGAGTGCAACGCACAGCAAATAGAGCCATCGGTAGAGCATCTGGCCACTTTAGGTGCGTTTCCTGGCAAATCTGTGCCAGTTTATCCTTGATAGACCTATTAACCCTTTCCACAAAAGAACCGCTACTAGCGTGAAAAGCACAATGAAGGCGCCAGTGGATGCCCAGCATAGTGGAAATTTTTTGTGTAGCCCTATGAATAAACTCTGGGCCATTATCTGACGAGATTTTAGAGGGTAGGCCATAGCGAGAAATGATTAGTTGCAAGAGGGCCTTAGTAACCTCAGAGGCCCTCTTGGTGCGAGTGGGAATGCATTCTGGCCAACCCGAGTAAGTACAGATAATGACAAGCAGAGCAGAGTATGAACCAGAGCGGGGCATATCAGTGAAATCAATCATAAGTGAGTCAAAAGGAAAATCTCCTCTAGGCTGGTGCCCCTGCGGAGGCTGGGGTCCAGTCCTAGGGTTGTTGGCTGCACAAGTGTGGCACCTGGAGCAGACGCTGGCAGCAATGCTGTGGACCTTGTTGATATACAGTTCACGTAGCAGAGCATGTGCCAAAGCAGTCTTGCCCAGGTGCAATTGCTTGTGTACCTGCGTGACCACATCCCAGGCCAGGTTGCCCGGGAGGAAAACGCGAGAATCAGGTAGGACCCACCAGCCCCCCTGTAGGGAAGCGTCAAGTTCATGGGCTTGGGCAATTTCAAGTGCGCTGTAGTGTGGCTGAATGGTGACGGGGGGGTTCCATAAGGTGAGACAGTTGGCCCGCAGTTTGAAAGGTTTGAAAGCAGCAAGGCGGGCCTCCTGGTCAGCCCTATGGTTACCCAGTTGTGTGTCTGACGGTGATTTCTGATGCCCTTTACAGTGCATAACGGCCACCTTGTGAGGGGCCCAGACACTGTCCAACAGACGAAGGATCTGAGGACCATACTTGATGTCCTTTCCCCCTGCTGTAATAAGTCCTCTCTCTTTATACAACGCCCCATGTACTTGGACAGTCAAAAAAGCATACTTCGAATCAGTGTAAATGTTAACCTTCAGATTCTTAGAAAGTTCAAGGGCCCTAGTCAAAGCATGGAGTTCCGCCAACTGTGCACTAGTCCCAGGAGGGAGGGGCTCGGCTTCCCAGACATCTGTCAAGGTGACGACAGCATATCCAGCCTTGCGAACACCATCCTGGAGAAAACTAGTGCCATCAGTGAAAAGCGTGTAGTCAGGATGAGAAAGTGGAACATCTGACATATCAGGGCGGCTAGCATATGTTTCCTCAATAGTTTGAATGCAATCATGGGTGGTGTCCAGATCGGGCTCAGGGAGGAGAGTTGCGGGATTCAAGGAAGTGGATTGCTTTAAAACAATCATGGGGTTGTGGGTTATCAAGCCTTGGTATTTAAGCATTCGGGGATTGGTTAACCACAAATGGCCTTTTGTTTCTAAGACAGCCTTTAGGGCATGAGGGGTTTGAATTTCAAGTTCTTGTCCAAAGGTTAGTTTGCTAGCCTCCTGAGTAAGAAGAGCAGTGCCAGCAACAGCCTTCAGACAAGCAGGCCAACCTCTTGCAACAGGATCCAATTGCTTGGAAAGATAGGCCACAGGGCGATGCCAGGTGCCCAACCTTTGGGTCAGAACCCCAATAGCAACATTCTGTTTAGTATCTACAAATAACTGAAAAGGTTTTTCTAAGTCTGGCAAACCTAGACTAGGGGCTTGCATAAGAGCATGTTTTAAACTTGAGAAACTTTTCTGTTCCTCTTTGTGCCAGAGGAGGGGCTCACGGTCATTGCCCCTGGTTGCCTCATAGAGGGGTTTAGCAAGGAGGCTAAAGTTGGGAATCCAAATGCGGCAAAACCCAGCAGCCCCCAAAAACCCCCGGAGGTCCTTCTTGGTCCGAGGGGTGGGGAGGCGGCAGATGGCTTCTTTTCTTTCATGACCCAAGGTGCGTTTCCCAGGCTCTATATCATAGCCTAGGTATCTGACCTTTTGCAAAACCAATTGTGCCTTTTTCCGAGAAGCCTTGTAGCCCAAGCGCTGTAAAAGGTGTAACAGGTCATAAGTGTTTTGCCAGCAGATGTCCTTTGACTGGCCGGTGACCAACAGGTCATCAACATACTGTAAAAGGACATCTGGCTCAGGAAGGCGTAGGGCATCCAAATCGGCCGCAAGGGCATTACCAAACAGAGTGGGCGAGTTCTTGAAACCTTGAGGCAACCTGGTCCAGGTATACTGTTGTTTACGCCCAGTAGCCGGATCTTCCCACTCGAAAGCAAAGAGGTGCTGGCTCTTCTTATGAACAGGGATGGTAAAGAAGGCATCCTTGAGGTCAATGACCGTAAACCATGACGCAGTCTGGGGGATTAATCCCAGAATCACGTAAGGGTTCGGGACTAGAGGGTGGATGGTTACTGTGGCGCTATTAACGGGTTTTAGATTCTGAACCGGGCGGAAGCGGCCATCCCCTTTTGGAATAGGCAAAATAGGGGTGTTCCAGGCCGATTCAGTAGGGACCAGAATATCATGAGCCAGATAGAGATCAATGACCTTTTGGATAGCCTGCATAATGTGCCTAGGGTAGGCCCGCTGACGAAGGCGAACAGGAGTTTTGGCAGGGAGCTCTTCGACAATGATGGGAGGCTGATGGCTAGCAAAACCAGGGGGGTTGTCCTCTGCCCACAGAAAAGGGACATTAAAATCCTCCCATCCGGTATTCCCTTCAATTTCCTGCAAGGCCATTAGGCGCCATGCTTCCTCCTGGGGGACGTCTACAGAGACCTTGCCATATGTCAAGGTCGCAGAGCCATCTTGGTCAAAAGAGATCTGAGCCCTTAATTTACACAGCAGGTCTCGTCCCATAAGAGGAAGGGGGCACTCAGGCATATACACAAATTGATGGGTTATTGTTTTACCCCCAGTGTGACAAATTAGGGGATTGAGGAAAGGGCGTTGAATTGGTTGGCCTGTGGCCCCCTGGACCGTGATGGTATGTGGGGAGGGCTTAGCCAAGGGTTTGGTTATGACGGATCGGGTGGCCCCTGTGTCAACCAGGAAGGATATAGGCTTGCCTCCAACAGTTAATCTGACCATAGGTTCTGGGAGGCGGGCTGAACCCGGTCTGTTTCACTCCCATTCCTCGACTTCGGCTAGGCCAATGAGGGGGGCGTTAAACGTCCCACGTCCCCTCCCTCGAAAGGGTCTGCCTCGTCCACCTTGGTCTTTTCTGGCAAAGCCTCCCCGGTTTCCTTCATTGACACGTTCTTTTTTCCTGTCGGGACATTCTCCTCTCCAGTGGCCAGTCCTTTTACATATGGCACACTGGTTCGGCGCCAGGAGTCCCCGTGACCCCTGGCCCTGGTTCCGCCCCTGGGGTCCCCCTGACCCCTGGCCCCCGTTCCGCCCCAGGGGTCCCCCTGACCCCTGGGCCCTTGGTCCTCCCCAGGGGTCCCCCTGACCCCTGGATCCTTCCCAGGGGTCCCCCTGACCCCTGGGTCCTTCGCCCTTCCATGGCCCATCCCGGGCCTCAGGCATGGCCATCAGGGCAGCGGCGAGCAGTTCTGCTTTCTTATGCATTTTCTGCTCCTGCTTCTTTTCCTCAATCTTATCCCTGTTAGCAAAAACCTTTCTAGCAACCTCCATCAGCTCACTCATTGATTTCCCAAGAGCTCCCTCTAACTTCTGCAATTTACGGCGTATGTCAGGGGCGGACTGGGAAATGAAGGCCATTGCCAACATGCGGGCATTTTCAGGTTGAGTGGGGTCAATGGGTGTGTACATGCGGTAGGCATCTAACAGCCGGGCATAGAAGGCTTCCGGGGCCTCATCGGCACCTTGGATCACCAAAGAAGGCTTTGACATGTTGGTAGTGGGTTTCCCCGCCGCCTGGATTGCCTGTACAACCAGGCGCTGGTAATCCTGAAGGGACCTGAGGTCCTCTATCTTATAGGGGTCCCATTTTGGATCCTCGGAGGGGAAATTCCTAGCCACCCAACGGTCAAAAGTCATATCCTGGGCTGGCATAGTTCCTTTTAAAATTTTAAGAGCCGCATTCCGAATCTTTTCCCTCTCCTCTGGATTAAAGATGGTACCCATCAACTGTCGTAGATCCCGCCAGGTAGGATTATGGGTATCTACAATAGTTTTGATCAAATCAGTGACCTCAGATGGTTTGTCACTAAACGGACCATAATGCATTTTCCAGTTTAAAAGGTCCGATGAAGTGAAAGGGACGTGTTGAAACACAGAGACAATCACGGGCTCTCTGTTTGGTTCAATCACGGACTGATCCACCCTCCTGAGGGGGTTCAGGAATGCCACGCCGTCTTCAGACGGATCAGCTTCCTCACTCAGTCTGGTATTCTTTGAACGAGTTCGGTCAGCTATGGGGCCTTCCTTCTCTTTGGGGGACAATGGTTCTCCCCCTACTGCGCCTTCCAATTCATCACTTGAGGGGGTTAGCTGCTCGCTTTTCTGGGCTTCTCTCTCCTTTGGGCGGGCCCCCCTATCCGCTCCATCCGAGCTGGTCTGGGCGGAGCGATCAACTGGGGTTGGTACCCCAGAAGAGTCGAGGATGCCCAAGTCATCCAAGTCTCGCAGAAAGGTACCAGCCCCAACCCCTGTGCTGCTGGACGCTGAGGAACTTGCCCTAGGGCTTATTTGTCCATCCCCGCGTGGGACATATGGTGGTGGACTGGGTAGTTCCTCGGGGCAGCTAGGGAGAATTGGGGCCTTGGCTTTTCCTTTCTTGAGTGGCAAGGTGCGTGAGACTAACAACCTGCACCTTGTGGCTTTGCATTTTTGTAGCCAGGGGGGGGGTGTTGCACTAGATTAAGCCAGACATCGATATAAGGGGCTTGGTCTGGGTGTCCTTTGGTGGGGTGAAAAACCATCTGGTGTACTCGTAGTACAACCTCTAGGTCCAATGACCCTGTTGCTGGCCAGTCAACTCTGAAGTCTGGCCAGTCCACCTCACAGAAAACCCGTAACCGTTGCCTGCTCCACCTTATGCCGTAGTCTTGGCTAATGTAGGCGTCTTTAAAATGTTTTAACATGCATGCCAAAGGGGTGAGTGGTGTACTTCCTCCTCCACCCATCTTCCTCCCAGGGCACCAGACAAGACAAGTAGGAAAAGGGATTTGAGAAGGAGGTAAGGGGTCCTTCCTTCTCAGAGAAACACCAAGGGATTTCAATCACACTTCCCCGGCTGCCAGTCCCGGACTCTCGACGGCCACTGAGCAGAACCGCGGGGAACACTCACACCGGTCACACAAAACAAACTTCCCACCTTTAACCTTTAGGGGTCCCCCTGACCCCCACCTTTAACCTTTAGGGACGTCCCACGTCCCCCACCTTTAGCCTTTAGGGGAGGGTGATCAGGCCTTCCCCTGTTCTCAGGCTTGTGGTCATTTCCTTTTCCCAGGGACCTCTTCCCAGGGACCTCTTCCCAGGGACCTCTTCCCAGGGACCCAGATACTTGCCTGCAGGCGTCTTTTCCTCTCCTCCCAGCTGGGTTGAAGTGGACCTGGTCTCTTGGTCTCCCTCAAGTGGTTCTTGGAGGCGTCAACCGATGCTGCGAAGGGGCCGGCTCCACAGGGAAGTCCCTTGGACTAAAAGATGTCCGATGGTGCCTGGGATGGTTCCCCGAGCCTCCGAGACCCTCCCACAGCGTGGTGACGGTCCAGAGGAATTTAAAAATTCCGTTGTCCTCCTGGCTGGCTCGCCAGAAATGAAGCGGGATTTACTAATCCCAATCAGTACCTGTAAATAAGTCAGGAGACAAGACCACGGAGATCCAGAGAAAACAGGTTTATTGACTATTGCTAGCAATAGGCTCAGTGCAGTCACCTGCCGAAGACTGAGCCCCGAACTACGCCCTAAGGCAGACTTTTATAGGTTTTTGAGATTTGACAGTGACATAGCATATTCAGTTCCGCTTATGGATAATACATTGTGCATACAGATAGATAATTCTAAGGGAGATTCACTGGAAAAATACAAAAGCAGAAGTTCATAGTTTTATGATACATATTCCATATATGGGTATATCTTACATCTTACCCAATACATTCCCGTAAGTTCTATAGGGCATACAACTTGGTACATCTTGTGGTTACAACGGTTACAACAGAAGATTACAAATGACAAGTTCCCTTTTAGGCGTACAGATGTAGGAGAAAGGGCCTTATGATTATATCTTTTATATAAGAGTGCAATAAACAGTGTAAATGAGGTTATGTACCATTTGATGAGGTTATGTACCATTTGATTAAGGGGGCTCTCCTTCACTAGCACTGCCCCCGCAGGCCGCATCCATTCACGCCCTCACCCACCGGCGCTTCAACGTCATTCTCCACGGAGCTGGGGTGGTCCGGAGAGCTAACAAAGCTCTCAATGGGGTCCCCAGGTGCTCTTTTTCCCAAACGGGGGGTCATAGCTGTTCAAAATGACCCCCCCCAAAATCCCCCAAGCCGAGGCATCGCCCCCCGAGGATCCGGGATTCAGCGCTGGGACGCCATCTTAGGTTGCTTCTCTCTTTGATCAGTTTCCATCCATTGCTTCTTGTTTTGCCCTCTGGTGCTTTGGAAAATACATTGCCCCCCCGCTTCTTTCTGGCAGCCCCTTAAAAGCCTGTTGCCTATCACACTCTTGGGCAAAGCATGTGAGCCATTTCCTCTTTTCAGTGGTTCATGAAAGTACATCTATAGTACGTAGATAATAAAGTTGAAAAAAGGTGAACAACATTTTTACAGAATTATAGATACGTTGAGGCTGGGTGTCACAAGGAATGGCTGGGGTGGTAGGGCTAGATAAGGCACCCCTTGATGTGAGTGACATTGAGTTGGCCATGTAAGCCGGTCACATGACCATCAAGCCACACCCACAAAATAAGCCACGCCCACAGAACCGGAAGTAAAAAAAAATAGAACCCACGCCTGGTGGAAGCACATATGGTTGCTCTTGTGAATGACTTAAATTGTAACTTAGGTGCTTGGAGTGCAGCTTTCCTTGTTTTATTAGATCTTTTGGGGACTTTTGATACTATCAATCCTAAAATGGTTCTGGGCTGCTATGAAAGTTACAATTTGAGAACATGGCATTGTAGGTGTCTACTTAAAATGTGAGCTTTTTAATTTTTATTTTATTTAAAAGATTAAAATACAAATCCAAAAAATGCAACAACAAAACAAAACAGGACAAGAACATTAAAAAATGTGAATTAAAAGGACAAAAAACCCAAAATCACATATTATCCACTCAGCTGAACGTTGAGAGATATACTGCAAAAATAATATCTTCCCCTTTTGTAAAAAAAGGTCCAAAATTTATAGACTTCTACATCTATTTGAAACTTAATTTGACTTGTCATACATTCTATATGAGAAAGAATAGTTAACAGGTTAAACAATAGCAACATTAAACTTCAAGGCTTCCGTTAACAATGTGACCTGTAAAGTTCTCAATTTTTCCTTCTTGGTGATACAAAAATATGAGACCAAGCTCACAGTTTAGTGGAATCTATTCTGCCATGGATAGGTTGTCTTCTTAGGAGAAATATTGTAATTAAATTTTGTCTCCTAGAGATTACCAAGATGTATTCTGTAGGTAAATAAAGAACTGAAAAGTGAAATTTGAAATGCTAATTTTACTTATGACAGAGAAACAATCATTTCCATTACAATGAATCATCTTTCTTCATTTTTCATAATATTTCATTATGATTATAATAAGCTGTACCCACCCAGGAGAAGGAGGGAGGGAAGGAAGGAAGGAAGGAAGGAAGGAAGGAAGGAAGGAAGGAAGGAAGGAAGGAAGGAAGGAAGGAAGGAAGGAAACTTCTCTGAAATAATCAGGAGTAAAACAGTGTAGCAAATATATTTTCATTTCTTGATCACTTCTTTTTTTTCTTTTTCTTTTTTTTATTTTCTTTCTTTTTTTTATTGAAAAGTTTTACAAATATTAATTTTTTCCCATTTCCCCCCCATCCCTCCCTAACCCCCCCAAACCCTCCCCTCTTCCCATGACTTCCCCAAGGTGAAATCCATCCACACTATATTATATCATACTTTACCACCCCTCTATTCTCCCCCCTGTGCATTATACATTTCTACATAACAATCAGCTATTTTGCCCCCTATAAACTATACATTTCTACACAACATTCAGCTAAAAGCTATCTGATACTTCCTAGTTTGATATTTATTCTGCACATAATCTATCCATTTCTTCCACTCCCATGCATAAGTCGCCTGAGTCCGGTCTTTTAAATATGCTGATATCTTCGCCATTTCTGCAAAACTGGCCATCTTCAAAGTCCATTCTTGAATTGTAGGCATATCATCCCTTTTCCAATATTGACCAATCAGTAACCTAGCTTCTGTCAATCAAGAAACACTTCTGACGCTGATGAAGGGATCAGAAAGATGCTGTAAAATCATTAGAGGTTTACACGGAGTTGCCAAGCCACTTTCATCAATTGGGAAGCCTGTAAATAGATTACAAATTAAATGTTAAATTTAACAATACAAAAGTAGCTAAATAAGCATGTATGATTCTCATTACCAAACTAGTTCAAGAAAAAACATTTTGCTGAAGACAGCATCAAGGAAGCAGCCAAATGATATAATAAAGAAAAACTTCTGTCAGCCTAGGTTGGAGGAACCCTAGTTGTCAGTGGATGGCTGAAGAATTTAAAATAAATGTTAAGGGCCAGCTGCTACGGGAAGATTGATGAAGTACAACAATGTCAGCAAATTAGGTTTGCATGTGGTTGATCAAAGTTTCTGGTAGCTAATCTGAAGCAAAGGAACCAAAGGCAGGTGAAGTGAAAGCAATACCTGTATTCACCCAAGAAAGAAAGCAAGGAAAGAAAGGAAAGAAAGAAAGAAAGGAAAGAAAGAAAGTAAGGAAAGAAAGAAAGAAAGAAAGGAAAGAATGGGGAGAAGATTAGGCTACAGGGCTAAAGGGAAGGGAGCATGGAGGATATTTCCTTTTTCATCAAGATTATGATAATATGGAACCCAGTGCACCCTTGAGAAGAAAGTACTACCTGAATCCCAGAGCTTCTTATTTTGGGTCCACACAGTCCATTGCACAACAAGAGTAACAACATTTCTTGTTTTTTTCACAACCATAATCTGTCCAGCGCTCATTTGGCGGAGTACCAGTACATCTGCAGCGATCGATTGGACACATTCCTGGCTTTTGTTTAACTGGACCTTCTGGTAATGGCAGAGGGGAAATGGGAAAAATGATGAATTATTATATCATATCATATATATGGGTTTTCTATCTAAGCAACCTGATATGGCTAGCTGATGAGAACTAAATGGCTTGAAATAGATGTATACTAGTCTCCCTTTATTTCTTTGCCGGTAAATATAAATTTAACACTATATGCAAAAAATTAAAATCTCGGGTGTTTTCCCGCGTCATGTTAAATAAGTTAGTTAAAATATTTAAAATTCTGGTTAAATTCCTGTCTTAAAAGATTTTAAGCTAGGATTTTAACCAGAATTTTAAACATTTTAACTAACTTATTTAACATGACGCGGGAAAACACCTGAGATTTTAATTTTTTGCATATATACACCCATGAAAACTTAAGAAGACACACACACACACACACACACACACACACACACACACACACACATATATATATATATATATATATATATATATATATATATATATATATATATATATATATGCATATTCTTTCTAGCCAGGTTTTACCTACGTAAACTAAGTTGTTCTGCAGCCCTGGTTCTGTGAAATCTCATTCAGAAGCTTCTGGGCCTTTTTTTCTGTTGACAAACTGCAACTCTGTGTTGCTCTCTGGGAGACTCAGATAGCTATTTCTGCCTTTTAAGGCGTCGTCAGTGAACCACACCCACTTCTCAGATATCCTCCCTGTAAAGGTACAATGTGTCTTTTTCTTTTTCGTAGGCTTTTATATAGGCTTCTCTTTTATGAGAAGTGGGTGTGGCTCACTATCTGAGTCTCCCAGAGAGCAACAGGGATTGATATGGTTTGGTACACACAACTGCAAATACAATCGAGATATGAAAAAGATGCTAAGTTATATGGTTTTTACTTGGAGATGACAGAATTGGATGAGACACTCACAGGAATGGAAGAGAGAATGATTAAAAAATTGTATAGTTATTTACTTCGTATTAAACTAGAAGAAGAACAAGTAAAAGAAACAATGATAGCATGGGCAAAATTTATTGGATATACAATAGAGCTAGATAAATGACAGCAACTATGGGAAAGAAATTATAAATTAACAATGGCAACAGCATATAAAGAGAATTTGTATAAAATGTTTTATAGATGGCATATGTCACCAGAAAGATTGGCAAAAATGTTTAAAGATAAATCAACTAAATGTTGGAAATGCCACCAGACACCGGGATTGTATTACCATATGTGGCGGACATGTGCCGAAGTGAGAAATTATTGGGTGAAAATTTGAATATAGTTAGAGAAAATGACACAGCAATATATTGATTTAAAACCGGAGCTGTTTTTGTTGGGTATTTTATCTGAGAAATTTAGCAAAGAAAATGTATATTTGATTATTCATGTAATAACTGCAGCGAAAATCGTATTTGCACAAAATTGAAAAGGGGAAAAAATCCCTACAGAGGGAGAGGAAATTAAGAAAATATTAGAATGTGCAGAAATGAATAGATTAACATTGGCAATTAAAGGGAAGGAAGAATTGGAGTATTATAATTTATGGGGGCAATTTTAACATCGGATAGAAAATGAATATAGACAAAAAGTGGTATAAAATTAAAAATTTTGGGAAAAAAATGTTTTAATAGAAGATATATTAAATTGAAATGTAAAAGCATATATATATATATATATATATATATATATATATATATATATATATATATATATATGAAAATGGTGGTAAGCATATATGATGACGCAAAAAATTTGTACCCAGATGACACATTGATTTATTATTATTATTATTATTATTATTATTATTATTATTATTATTATTATTATTTCAATTTATATGCCACCCTTCTCCGGAGACTCAGAGAGGCTTACAATGCATTAAGCAATAGCCTTTTCAAGTGTTATAAAATTAGTATAGATTGATTGGAAATGTACACCTTCAATTTATTGAGAGAAAATGGAGATTATAGTTGAAAAGGTTGCCATCTAGAGATGCAATTAATATCTTAGCATGGAGTACACTGAGTTTGAAATTTCTGATATATATAAATAAATTATATATATATAAAAGATGGCAACCTTTCTTTTCAAATATAATCTCCATTTTCTCTCAATAAGCTACACACACACACACACATTAATATTCAATCAGCTACATCAAACAGACAATTTAAAGGTAAAGATGAAGGCATAAAACTCAGTCAGGCTTCCTTCTCTTTCCTCCATCACCTTTTTTCACCAGTTACATTTATGTCTCACCTGTTGGGAGGTAGCTCCCAGATGTGGAAGGGAATCCCATCCAAAGAGCTAGAAGGCCCACAAGAAGAAAGGTGGTGAGCAACTTCATGCTGTCCTTCAGGTTCAGCAAGTGACTTAGAATGATGAAAAAACTACTGCAGGGCAGTATGTATGAACAGAAATGTGGTGAGGGCTACAGTTGCACAGAACTACTATCAGAGTTTTGCCAAACTGGTTTGTATGCTTCAATTTTTTCTCCTCCCTCCAAACGTAAGCAATTGTTCTCATTTTTGTTGAAACAGAAGCTAGGGTTACAACAGGTAGCAGCATTAGTAACTGCAATATTATTGTTCATTTCCAAAGGTTATAAACAAATTTTCCTGTACCTGAGGAGGAAAACAGGAGGTGATATGGATTTGGAAAATAAATGTATTTTAAAAAGAGAAACAGGATCAATTGAATAAGAGCTGACTGAAAAGAGGATTGAAATCTAAGACTTTCAGTCAGGGTTCAAACTGGAAACATGGGATGCAAGAATATGTGGTTGCTCTTGTGAATGACGTAAGTTGTAATTTGATGCTTGGAGTGCAGCTTTCCTTAAAGCAGGGGTGTCAAACTTGTGGCGTCACATTTTGTCATGTGATGTATCACAACTTTTTCCCCCTTCACTAAATCAGGGGTGGGCATGGCCAGCACATGACGCTTCCGTGCCGCGAGTTCGACACCCCTGACTTAAAGGAAATCTTGAAATTAAATTACCAATTACCATGATGGCATTCTGTACATAAATAAAAGAAGAAATGAAAAGTGAAATTTGAGAAGGTAATTTTATTTATGATAGAGAAACAACAATTTCCATTACAATGAATAATTTTTCTTCATTTTTCATAATATTTCATTATTATAAGTTGTGCCCACCCAAAAAAAGGAAGGAAGGAAAGAAGGAAGGAAGGAAGGAAGGAAGGAAGGAAGGAAGGAAGGAAGGAAGGAAGGAAGGAAGGAAGGAAAGTTATCTGAAATAACCAGGAATACAACAGGTGGCAAATATCTTGCTGTTCCAATCTCATGGTGAAGAAGACTGATGAAGGGATCAGAAATATGCTGTGAAATAGTTGAATACATGGAGTTGCCAAAACTCTTTCATCAACTGGGAAACCTGTTAATAGATTACAAATTAGATGTTAAACTTAAACAACAATGGAGAAGTAGCTAAACAAGCACCTATGTTTGTAATTTCCAAACTAGTTCAAGAGGAAACATTTTGCTGGGGATAGAGTCAAGGATGCAGCCAAATGATATAATAAAGAAAAATGGCTATTAACCTGCGTTGGAGGAATCCTAGTTATAAATGGATGGCTGAAGAATCTAAAATAAAAGTCAGGGACGAAGTATTCGTAAAAGGCCAGTAAATTAAGTTTGCCTGTGGTTGCTCAAAGTTTATGGCAGCTAATCTGCAGCAAAGGGAATCAAAAGCAGGTGACATGAAAGCAATATCAGTATTCCCCAGAGAAGGAAAGGAAAGAATGGGAAGAAGATTAGGCTACAGGGCTAAAGTGAAGGGCGTGTCGATGATATTTCCTTTTTCACCAAAAATATGATAATATTTAATTTAGTGCATCCTTTAGAAGAAAGTATATGTAAAGTACTACCTGAATGCCAGAGCTCCTTATGCTGGGTCCACACAGTTCTTTGAACAACAATAGTAACAACATTTCTTATTTTTTTCACAATCACGATCTCTCCGGCACTTATCAGGTTCAGGTTGTACACAGTTACAATCGTTGAATGGACACCTCCCCGGTTTCTGTTGGATTGGATGTTCTGGTAGTGACAGAGGACAGTACAGGGGGTAAAAAGTGGAATCAATATGTATCTCTCTCTCTTGTCTGCCTGCCTGCCTGCCTGCCTGCCTTCCTGCCTGCCTGCCTGCCTATCTATATCTATCTATCTATCTATCTATCTATCTATCTATCTATCTATCTATCCATCCATCCATCCATCCATCTACCTATCCACTATCCACTATCCACCTATCCCATCCCATCCCATCCCATCCCATCCCTCCCTCTATCTATCCATCCATCCATCCATTCATCCATCCACTATCCACCTAACCAATCCCATCCCATCCCACCCCATCCCATCCCTCCCTCTTTCCCTCCCTCCCTCCCTCCCTCCCTCCCTCCCTCTCTCCTTCCATCTATCTATCTATCTATCTATCTATCTATCTATCTATCTATCAATGGCTTTTACCCTTATGGATAAGAGGCCTAGGAGTTTGAGGGTTCTGACCAGTGGAGGGTTTCAATTTTTTTTTACTACCGGTACTATGGGTGTGGCTTGGTGGCCGTGCCATGGCTTGGTGGGCATGGCAGGGAAAGGATACTGTAAAATCTCCATTCCTACTCCACTCCAGGGGAAGGTTACTGCAAAATCCCCATTGCCTCCCGATCAGCTGGGACTTGCAAGGTATCTGGCCCCTTAACCATGTTGCCAGGAGCCAGGGCCTTTGGTGCATGTTGCGCCCCCAGGCTTGGGAGCATAGCCAGGTGTTTAGAGCTTTACAGAAGCTTGTATGGTTCAGCAGCTTCTATGAACAAAGCCACTTTGTCATCACCCTCCAGCAATATGGTCTGTTTTTTGTTTCCTCCTTGCCTGAAGCAACCCTGTCTGATGAAATGCCTAGATCTCCTGCTTGAGCGGAGGGTTAGATTACGTGACCTATAAGGTCCCTTCCAACTCTGTTAATCTGTTAAACCTAAAAACAAAATAAATTGTGCAATATGTAAAAAAAAGTACACAGAGCAAACAATGTGCAGTTGGGTTAAGTGATCAATGTCAACTTTAGATTTCTTTATCATTCTTATTTCTTTTCAAGTATTATACATTTAATATAGATTGATTTTACACTGGAAATCTGTATTTTCAACTTATTGAGAGAAAATGAATGAAAGTGAATGAAATTATATTTTAAAAGGTTGCCATCTACAGATGCAGCTAATAGCTCTAGCATGGATGTGCTGAGGTTGAAGTCTGCGACAGAATCATGAATTGGCCTCACAGGGCTTAAAACAAATTCTACTGGATAAATTGATATATGGAAAAACTAACAAGGTTTACAGATTGGATGAATAATATAAAGACTACATTAAATTGTACTGTATTAAAGTGTAGAATAAGTTAGCATATTTTCCATGATAATAATGGTAGTAAAAGCTATGTAAATTAATATTCAATCAGATACATCAAATAGACAATTTAAAAGTAAAGATGAAGGCATAAAACTCAGTGAGGCTTCCTTCTCTTTCCTCTATCATCTCTCTTCACCAAACAGCTGCTTTTATGTCTCACCTGCTGGAGTGTCGCTCCCGGTTGTGGAGGGGAATCCCATCCAAAGAGCTAGAAGGCCCACAAGGAGAAAGGTGGTGAGCAGCTTCATACTGTCCTCCAGATTCAGCAAATGACTTGGAATGATAAGATAAAGCTACTGCTGGGCAGAGCAGTGTAGGAACAGAAATGTGGTTAAGATTACAGTTATCAGAGTTTTGCCAAACTGGTTTATATGCTTCCCATTTTGCCTCCTCCCCCAAATGAAGCAATTCTTCTCATTTTTCTTGAAGCAGAAGCTTTAGTTACAATAGGTGGGAACATTAGTAACTGCAGTATTATGGGATAGTCCAGATCATGATTCGATGTCTGTAATCTTTAGGTTCCCTGACGCTGAACAAAAGGAAATGTTCTCTCTTTTGTCCTCATGTCCTCTGTTTGGCAAGCAGAGTCTTAAAATCAAATAATATCTATCTATCTATCTGTCTATCTATCTATCTATCTATATTTAAAAATCGAACCCTTTTGATAAGGGTCATCGTTCATGTATTGTGGCCTTATAAAATGTCTGCATCTTTCATTTCCTCGTTTGCCAACAGACTCAAGAGCCAAGATTTATGTAATTTATTTCCTGATTCCAGCAACTGGCTTTAATCTGGTCCCTTCAATTCTATGATCACGGTAATCTGTAGATCACATCATATATTCCTAGGGTAAAATTTGAAAAGCACATCACAGTTGATTCCATATGAACACTAGCAATTTTTCTTTCTTTTATAATAATTTTGCAATGGTAATTGAAGACAGCAACCCTATAGGATTTTCTTACTCATTGTTCAGTATGTTGATTGGAAGGTATAATCCAGATAAAGAATGGAGGGAGCAAGAAGGGAGGTGGAATTTCTTATTCGTCCATTAACCACCTCCAACACAATAGCATGATACTCTTCCATTGGGGCCCCAAGCCAACTGGCAGAGTCAAGTCTTCTGACTCTTACAGAAGATTAGGAGGGTGGGAGGCAAGGGCTGGTGTCATGGAAGAGAAGGGTCTTCTCCTGGATGCCACCAGCTGGAATTCCTTGACCAACAGGATCCACCACATGCCTCCTCTGCTGGCATGAATGTATCAGGTCTGTCCCTTTCGGGTGAAATGATTCCTCAAGTAACCTGGACCCCTGCCATTCAGTGCTTTGTAGTGATAACCAACACATGGTATTGCATTAGGTTGGTATATGAAGATATTTGGAAATATCTTTAATATCTTTAATATCTTTAATATCTTCCAAATATCTTTAATATTTGGAAAAGGAGTTAAAAGCTTTTGTTGAATTTCCCATTTTTTAGTCCATGTGTTTGGACTAATGTGTTTGGCTAATTTGAAGGGCTTTTGTCTTTAATCAGTGCTTGGTGGCTAAAAGAAACTGGCTACCCCTTGAATCTTTCAAAGAAATAACCATGAGGAATGTTATCAAATGATGCCAACTGGCCAAGACTTTGCTGTACCTTCAGCAAGGAAGATGATGTTGCTGAACCAAGACAGTGGAATCCTGCATGTGCCAGATGATCCTTGAAACTTCAGCCATATGTATATAATCTTCAATGCACCGGGATGCCTCCTCCCCAGCTTTTGACAGTATTTATTACTTATTATTGTTCTCATTTTTGATTTATTCTAATATGTACCAGTTTTAATGTTTATAAGCTGACCAGAGTCATCTATGATGAGATGCAGCACACATACAGTAAATTTTTATTATTTATTTATTTATTTTATTTAAATTTGTATACCGCCCTTCTCCTAGTGGACTCAGGGCGGTGCACAGCCAAGTAAAAAACATCCAATACAAAAGTTAAAAATTTAAAAGAATTATATCCTTTGGCCGAAAAATTAAGAACCTTACGACTAAAACCCATTAAACAATTAAAAATCTAATATCTCAAAACTGGGGGGGGGGGTTTCACACCAGCCCTGCCTGATGGAAGAGAAAAGTTTTTAGGGCGCGGCGAAAAGCCCGGAGATCTGATATCCTCCGTATCTCTGGGGGCAAATCATTCCAGAGGGCAGGTGCTGCCACAGAGAAGGCCCTCCCCCTGGGGGTCGCCAGCCGATACTGCCTAGCTGACGGCACCCTGAGGAGTCCCTCTCTGTGGGAGCGTACTGGCCGGTGGGAGGCTATGGTGGCAGAAGGCGGTTCCACAAATACCTGCAAATTTAACAGGTAGGTAGGTAGGTAGGTAGGTAGGTAATAGATAAATAAACAACCTATTACCTTGACTTGTCTTTGGGACATTGATGCCAAGTGGCTATTTTTTTAAAATTATGTCTCTTGACAGTTTGTGGTTAACTGACATTTTCTTGAAACTGTAATGTGGTTCGGTTATTTCACATTCACTCCATCAGCAATATCCTGTTACCTTTCCCATTCAACATCTTAAGCAAAGCAGTTCTTGTCTCCTACATTCTGATGGGAGGTCCAGTTGGAAGAACCAATCAATGTAGTAAGGATCTGCCCATGCTCCTTGTGGTTAATAGTTCCCATATTTAGTCTGGTAATATTTATTTTATTTTATTTATTTATTTTATAATATAATATTTTATGTCAAGAATGTATTTGGTAATAAATATAAGCATGGATTGGAAAAATAAAATAGGTACAAATAGAAGAAACATTAGGACAGGGATGGTAGGCACACTGGTGCTCTTATGCATGCCCCTTACAGACCTCTTAGAAATGGGGTGAGGTCAACAGTAGACAGTCTTAGGTTAAAATTTGGGGGGGGGGTGTTGGGATGAAACCACAGGTAGTGTGGCAATGCCAATTCCAGGCATTGACCACTCTGTTGCTGAAGTCATATTTTCTACAATCGAGCTTGAATGCGGTTTACCTTAAGTTTGTATCTACTGTGTGCTCGTGAATTGTTGTGGTTGAAACTGAAGTAGTTATTGACAGGTAGGACATTGTAGCAGATAATTTCATGAGCTACGCTTAGGTCATACCGAAGGCAGCATAGTTCTAAGTTTTCTAAACCCAGAATTTAAAGTCTGGTGGCATAAGGTATTTTGTTGCGAGCAGAGAAGTGGAGGACTCTTCTTGTGAAATATTTCTGGACACGTTCAATTGTATTAATGTCTGATATGCAGTGCGGATTCCAGACAGATGACATATTCAGAAATCTTCAAACACAAGCCAGTTTCAAATATCATAAACTCCGCACAGGATGTTAAAACTTCCAGATCCTGAGGATGCCAAAAAGAGGTGATATCAGGTTTAGAAATGTTACATTAGAAGAAAATCAGGATCATCTAACCTGGGGGGAAAGCTGGCTGAAAGGAGGGATAAAATGTATTGTGTAGAACCCTTTTAGTCAGGAAACAATCTGAAGCATTGGGTGAAGGCATATGTGGTTGGAGTGCAGTTTAGACCTCTTAAGGACTTTTAATAATATCAGTTCTGGTATAATTTGGGAATTCAGGACACAGTATTACAATTGTCTATTTATAATGTGATTCTTTTTCCCACCTAAACCTGAGCTTTTCCTTCTTTGAGGTATGGAATTGTGAGATTAACATCACGGTTTAATAGAATCTATTCTGTCATGGTTGTATTGTCTTTTTCTTTTAAAAATTGTGAATTAAAAATGACCAAGATAGTGTTCTAATAGGTAAATAAAGGAACAATTGAAAAGTGAAATTTGCAAAAGTAATTTTATTTATAATAGAGAAGTAATCATTGGCATTGTAATGAAAAACACATATAGTTTTCTTCATTTTTCATTATCCACTGATTATTCATTGAAAATATGTATATAATAGCAAGTTGTAAGACAGAAAGGGAGACATTCAGCGAAAGAGACAGAAAGAAAAGTTCACTGAAACAAAAAGGAGTAAAGCAGTGTGGCAGATATCTTGCTCTTCTCATCTCTTGTTCAAGAGACATTTTTGAGGCTTATGAAGGGATCAGAAAGATGCTATCATATTGTTGAATACATTGAACCGTCAAACCACTTTCATTAACTGGGAAACCTGTTATGGATTAGGAATGACATGTGAAAAGTTAAGTAAGCAACACTCCAGAAGTCACTACATGAGTATCACATTCTTATAACCAAACAAGTTTCAAGAATACTGTACACATTTTGCTGGAGAAGTTGTCAAAGAAATCAAATTATACAATAAAAATGTCTGTCAAGTTGGATTGGAGGATTCTAGTTGTAAATGGCTTGCTGAAGAATTTAAACTAAGAGTCTAGGGCCGGCTTTATATGGGAATTTTAGTGAAATATAATAATGCCAACAAATTAGGTTGTGCAGTACCCACAGAGTTCATCCCAAACAGGGGGAATCAGAGGCAGGCAAGGTGAAAGCAATAGCTATAATCCCTACAAAAAAATAAAAAATAAATAAAGAATGTGAGGAAGATAAGGGTAGAAGGCTAAAGTGAAAGAAACATGGAGGATATCACAAAGAAGATGAACCAAAAGTGTCCTTGAGAAAAATGCGAATAAAATACTACCTGAGTCTCAGAAGTTCTTATAATGGATCTTCACAGCGCAATGCACCACAATAGTCACAACATTTCTTCCTTCCTCGGCAATCATTATCTCTTTGGCACTCAGTAGGTGGAACAGAATTGCAGAAGCAAGGAGAGATTGGGCACCTCCCTGGCTTCTCTGGACCTGGCCTTCCTGCAATAGTGGAGGATAATGCAGAACAACAGTGGTTAACCTTAAAACATAACATATAGATTGTAGTCACTTACCAACTGCTTTGTTTAGTGACTAAGCACAGATAGTCCTGGCTCACATAAGAGTCACAATTAGCATTGGACAGGAGGAAACAGCTGTTTTTCAATACATTCTCTGTGGAATTCCTAACCCTATCTTCCTTACAAAGGCCAGTCTAATCCACTCACTTTTTCAGGCTCCTGACTTACATCTATGCTAACAAAATGCAGAGGGAGATGGCTGAATGCCATGACCTGTTCCTATCCATGGGTAAAAGTAGCTTGCTATTTGCTTCAGCCGTTTATATGAACACAGCCATTTATTCTTCATTCTTTAGCAACTTAGCCTGTTCTTCATTCTCTTCTCATAGAACCTATCTCACGCAATACTTACAAATTTTGAAAAAGTGAACTGAATTGTAATTTTCTCCAACTGAAAAGCCTTCAGGGCACTAGATGTAAAAAAGGTGCTCACAATGACAAATATGGAGTAAATTAAGTAATCAATCTCAGCTTCACTTCTATGTAATTCCTTTCAAGTATTGAAAAATTAATGTAGATTATTTTTATAATGGAAGTGTGCATCTTCAACTTACTGAAAGAAAATAGATGTTTGATAATGTTGCTATCTACAGATGTAGCTAATATGTATAGCATGAAGTACATTCAGTTTGAAATTTCCAACATAGCCGTGAGCTGAACTGATATGTCTTAAAACAAACTCTATTGGGCAAATGGAAAAACTGTGAGGGTCCTCAGGTTGGTTGAATACTATAAGGACCAGAGTACATTGTATGAAGAGCATCTCCAACAAAATAGAAACATTTACATATATGTGCTAATTATATATGCAAATCATGGATTAAAATATGTTAATAGGTTTCCTATGATAACAATAATTGTAATAAATGCAGCAATACAGAAATCAATATTCAATCATCCACAGAAAATAGATGATATTTAAATAATAATGTAGGTATAAAAACCAATAAGACTTCCTGCTCTTTCCTTCATCCTGTCTTCTCACTAACAGCAAGTTTTATATCTTACCTGTTTGGAAGTACCTTCCAGTTACGGAGGGGACTCCCATCCAAATTGCCAGAAGGAAAATTGCAGGTGGAAAGATAGTCAGCAGCTTCATGTTGTCCTCCACATTCAGGAAAAATTAATAATAATCAAGAAGTATAACTGAGCAATGTCAATATATAAAAGAGATGTTTTAAGCTTATAGTTGCACCTAAGTGCAATCAATAGTGTTGCAAAAAATCTTTATTTGGTTTCACCCCATCCCACCCCAAACTTAAGCAATTGCCTTGGTCTAATTTCCACAGAATATATGTTGTGTTAAGGGAACTCGTGTCTACATCCATAACTGCAATATTTTGGTGTGGTGTAGACAATAGTCACCCTTCTGTGTCCTGAGAACTGGGGTTCCCTCACCTCCACCAAAAGCAGATGTCCTCCTTTTTCATCTCATGACCTCTGTGTATATTGTCCAGCCTTTGGTTTTTTTTTTAATTTAATGGAAGTTTTTTACAAAAGTAGTCACTCAAACCTTTGTGTATTGTGACCTTGTAAATTGTCTGCTTCTTTCTTTCCCTCATCTAACAACAGACTAGACACCCAAAATATAATGTATTTAATATATTTCTTGATTCTTCAAATTTGAAAAACGAATCATGGTCAATTCTACATTATCACAAGACATTTTTCTATATCTGAATAATGATCACTTCCAGTACTTTGATTGGAAAGCTGGTAGAATCTAGATGAATATTCTCAAAGTAAAAAATGCTCACAATGAAGCTTCTGCTCCTATATTACAGAATGTGCAGAAAACATTATCAAGATATTAACTTTCTTGCGTGTGGGTTCAATGGCCTGAAATACTGGATGCACCTTCTTTGAAGGGGGTAATGGGATGTGGAAGGCTACAGGATTGATTTGTTGGAGAACTTTGAATGGTTCCACAAATTTATCATCTAGTTTCTTGGAAGGTCTTGAAGTAGCTAAAAACTTGATAGAAAGCCAAACTTGCCCTGTGGACCTGCATTGCTGAGTGGACCTTGACTCTGGACCTTGCCCCATGAGCTTGCACCTTGTCTTTGGACTTCCTCTCTGCCTTTCAAATTGGTTTGTTGCATACTGGCTTTTGTTTGTGGGGTTGTGGGTCGTTATGGCCATTTGAGGGCTGTTTGTTGTGGCATTTAACAGAGCAATAAAGGACTCTATTGAAGCCTGCCTCTCCTGGGCGACCTAGGTCATAACAATATGTATAGGGTCTTCTGCATATGGTATATATAATCCACATGTTTGGACTTGGCTTTGAGGCATGGATATACCAAGTGGCTTTTTCTAATTAACTTTCTTGTCAGATTGTGGTTAACCAATAGTTTCTTTGAGCAATAAAGTGGTTAGCTCATTTCACTTTCAGACTGTTGGCAATATCTTGTTCCTTTCCTGACCTATTCAACATCTCAAGCAAAGCAATTCTTCTTTCCTACATTCTAATGTGAGGTCCAGTTGGAAGAACCAAACAACGTAGTAACGATCCACCCACATTCCTTGTGGTTAATAGTTCCCATTTTTATTTTGGTAATAAGATTCAGAATTCCCCAAATGCAGACCAGTTTGGAATATATAACATTAAAAAGGATATAAAGAAACTTTCCTGGACCTGAGGAGGACAACAGGAGGTGATATACAGTTTGGAAAATAGATTTTTTTTATTGACTAAGAAGTGTGATTGGACATACAAGGAATTTGTCTTGGTGCATATGCTCTCAGTGTACATAAAAGATAAGATACGTTCATCAAAAATCATAAGCTTTTAAATCATACAACATTTAATGATAGTCATAGGGCACAAATAAGCAATCAGGAAACATCAATATAAATTGTAAGGATACAAGCAACAAAGTTACAGTCATACAGTCATAAGTGGAAGGAGATGGGTGATATGAACGATGAGAAGATTAATATTAGTGCAGACTTAGTAAATAGTTTGACAGTGTTGAGGGAATTATTTGTTTGGCAGAGTGATGGCATTCGAGAAAAAACTGTTCTTGTGTCTAGTTGTTCTGGTGTGCAGTGCTCTATAGCATCGTTTTGAGGGTAGGAGTTGAAACAGTTTATGTCCAGGATGTGAGGGGTCGTAAATATTTTCACAGCCCTCTTTTTGACTCGTGCAGTATACAGGTCCTCAATGGAAGGCAGGTTGGTAGCAGTTCTAATTATCCTCTGAAGTCTGTGTCTGTCTTGTTGGGTTGCAAAACATAAGTGCAGAAAATGAGTGTGATTTGAAGAGAAACAGGACTAACTGGGGAAGAGCTGATTGAAAGGAGGATGGAAATGAAGGAGTTACAGTCCTTTCAATCATTGTTCAACTGAAGCATGTGGTGGGGAGCATATATGGTTGCTCTTGTGAATGACCTAAACTTGTAATTTAGATGCTTGGAGTGCAGCTTCCCTTGTCTTATTAGATCTTTTGGGAACTTTTGATACTATCAATCCTAATATGGTTCTGGGCAAAGTAACAATTTGAGGGCATGGCGTTGTAGGTGTCTAATTAAAATGTGAACTTTTAAATTTTTTATTTTATTTAAAAACATTTTAAAAATTGAATTAGCAAAAACACATATTATCCATACAGCTCAACACTGACCGATATACTGCGAGAATATTTTCCCTTTTGCAAAACAGGTCCAAATTTTATAAACTTCTACATCTATCTGAAACCCAATTTGACCTGTCATACATACATTGTACATATACTGCTCAAAAAAATAAAGGGAACACAAACAGAAGACATCCGAGATCTGAATGAATGAAATAGCCTTATTAAATACTTCAATACTTTTAAGTACTTTTGAGCAGTGTATATATAAAGAAAGAATAGTTAACAGGTTAAACAATACCAATGTTAAACTTCAAAGCTTCTGTTAACAAGGTGACCTTTAAAAGCTTTTTTTTAAGCTCTCAATTTTTCTTTCTTGGTGATACCAAAATATGAGACCAAGCTCACAGTTTAGTGGAATTTAAATTAGGGGAAATATTGTAATTAAATTTTGTCTAGTAGAGATTACCGAGATGTATTCTGTAGGTAAATAAAAAAGTGAAAGGTGAAATTTGAGATGCTAATTTTATTTATGATAGAGAAATTTCCATTACAATGAATCATCTTTCTTCATTTTTCATAATTTCATTATCATTATAATAAGCTGTACCCACAGGAAGGAAGGAAGGAAGGGAGGGAGGGAGGGAGGAAGGAAGGAAAGAAGGAAAGAAGGAAAGAAGGAAAGAAGGGAAAGTTCTCTGAAATAACCAGGAGTAAAACAGTGTAGCAAATATCTTGCTGTTTTCATCTCTCACTTCTGAGGCTGATGAAGGGATCAGAAAGATGATTTATAATTGTTGGAGTTTTACATGGAATTGTCAAACCACTTTCATCATTAGAGAAGCCTATAAATGGATTACAAATTAGATGTTAAGTTTAAACAAACAACAATGCAGAAGTAGCTAAGCAAGCAACTATGTTTCTTGTTACTGGTTCAAACTGGTTCAAGAAGAAACATTTTGCTGGAGGCAGAATCAAGGAAGCCAAATGATATAATAAAGAAAAACTTCTGTCAGCCTAGGTTGGAGGAACCCTAGTTGTCAATGGATGGCTGAAGAATTTAAAATAAGTGTTAAGGACCAGCTGCTACGGGAAGATTGATGAAGTACAACAATGTCAGCAAATTAGGTTTGCATGTGGTTGATCAAAGTTTCTGGTAGCTAATCTGAAGCAAAGGAATCAAAGGCAGGTGAAGTGAATTGTATTCACCCAAGAAAGAAAGGAAGGAAAGAATGGGGAGAAGATTAGGCTACAGGGCTAAAGGGAAGGGAGCATGGAGGATATTTCCTTTTTCATCAAGACTATGACAATATGGAACCCAGTGCATCCTTGAGAAGAAAGTAGTACCTGAATCCCAGAGTTTCTTATTTTGGGTCCACACAGCGCATTGCACAGCAAAAGTAACAACATTTCTGGTTTTTTTCACAACCATAATCTGTGCAGCACTCATTAGGCGGAGCACCAGTGCATATACAGGCATCAACTGGGCACACTCCTGGCTTCTGTTCATTTGGATGGTCTGACAATGGCAGAGGGGAAACAGAGAGAAAAATGTTGTATAAATTATATGATATAATATTATATATCATATACGTCATATATGAAATCATAGCATAACATAGCATTATCATCATATATCATATCATACATCATTATTGTATATATTATATGAATGGAAAAATCAGTGATGCTAAGAATGGTTAGTGGAACAAGAGGAAGAGCTAAACGAAGAACATGTTGGCATGATAACAGACAAAGATGAATATCCAATAAGTGAAAGAAGCTGTACTTGACAGGGTACAATAGAGAGCACTTGCCATGTTGCCAAGAGTTGGATATGACCGAATGGTTAAAACAACAATAGTACAATGTTTAGCTTAACTTGTTGACTGCTTTTTCTTCATGTATATATATATATATATATATATATATATATATATATATATATATATATATATATATATATATATATATATATATATTACTGCTTTTTCTTTTTTTTTTCCAGCCAGGGCAGATCCTACATGTTAAATGTTATATTTATTTGACCACTTTTTCCTCTATTTTTGTTCACCATTTTTTTTTTCATTTTTGTTGTTGTTAGGGTTGAACATATGTTTTTCTTTTCTTTTGTTGGTTTGTTTTTCTGTTTTGTATTTCACTTTTTATGATTAAACAATAAATAATATTAAAAAAACAACAGATAGATACAAAATAGATAGATCGACAGACAGACAGACAGTCATATATATACATATATACAGTACATATAAACATATATACAATACATACATATATATATATCGCGGGTGTGTATATGCAAAAAATTAAAATCTTGACTGTTTTCCCATGTCATGTTAAATAAGTTAGTTAAAATGTTTAAAATTCTGGTTAAAATCCTAGCTTAAAATCTTCCAAAAATCCTTACAGAGCACTCTGCAAGACCTTTTAAAACCTTAGCTAAAATCCTACCAGTACCTTAAAAGTTTTTCTTTCTAGCAATGTTTCGACAGCAAAACCATTTAAAATCATAAAAAACAGTAAAGAACATTAAAAGCAGTAAAGAAAATTAAAACATCCAATTCAAACTACACACCATAACAAGATATCTGGCCCCCTTAACAAGGTTGCCTGGGGCCAGGGCCCTTGGTACATGTGGCGCCCCAGGCTCGGGAGCATAGTTAGGTGTTTAGAGCTTTACAAAGGGCTAACATGGTTGGCTGAATGGTTCATCAGCTTCTATGAACAAAGCAACCTAATTTTCACCCTTCAGCAATATAGATTGTTCTTCTTTCCCGCCTTGCTTTCAACACTATCTAATCCAACACCTACAAATCTTAACAAAATGAATTGTAATTTTCTCCAACCAAAACAACCACTTGAGGATTTGGTTAAGCAATCAATCTCAACTTTAGATTTCTTTATTGTTATTTCTTTTCAAGTGTTATAATGTTAGTATAGATTGATTTTACACAGGAAATGTGCATCTTCAACTTATTGAAAGAAAATGAAGGTTATATTTAAAAAGGTTGCCATCTACAGATGCAGCTAATATGTATCTAGTATGGCTATGCTGAGTTTGAAGTCTCCGACAGAATCATGAATTGGTTGAATAATATAAAGACTACAGTAAACTATCATTCTTATTTCTTTTCAAGTATTATAAAATTAATATAGATTGATTTTACACTGGAAATGTGCATCTTCAATTTATTGAGAGAAAATGAATGAAAATGAATGAAATTATATTTTAAAAGGTTGCCATCTACAGATGCAGCTAATAGCTCTAGCATGGATGTGCTGAGGTTGAAGTCTGCGACAGAATCATGAATTGGCCTGACAGGGCTTAAAACAAATTCTACTGGATAAATTGATATATGGAAAAACTAACAAGGTTTACAGATTGGATGAATAATATAAAGACTACATTAAATTGTACTGTATTAAAGTGTAGAATAAGTTAGCATATTTTCCATGATAATAATGGTAGTAAAAGCTATGTAAATTAATATTCAATCAGCTACATCAAATAGACAATTTAAAAGTAAAGATGAAGGCATAAAACTCAGTGAGGCTTCCTTCTCTTTCCTCCATCATCTCTCTTCACCAAAGAGCTGCTTTTATGTCTCACCTGCTGGGGTGTCACTCCCGGTTGTGGAGGGGAATCCCATCCAAAGAGCTAGAAGGCCCACAAGGAGAAAGGTGGTGAGCAGCTTCATGCTGTCCTCCAGATTCAGCAAATGACTTAGAATGATAACAAAAAAAAAAAAAAAAACCCACAAAAAAAAAAAAAACCTACTACTGGGCAAAACAGTGTAGGAACAGAAATGAGTTTAGGGCTACAGTTTAACAGAACTGCTATCAGAGTTTTGCCAAACTGGTTTATATGCTTCCGTTTCGTCTCCTCCCCCAAACGTAAGCAATCTTATTTTTGTTGAAGCTTGGGCTATTACAGGCGGGAACGTTAGTAAGTGCAATATTATGGGATAATGTAGATCATCATCCCACTTCCATATCTGCAACCTAATCTTAGGTTCCCTGATGTCTAACAAAAAGGGTTGTCCTCTTTTTTATCTTCATGTCCTCTGTCTGGCAAGCAGAGTCTTAAAAATAGAGTAGAGCAGAGCAGAGCAGAGCAGAATAGAATAGAATAGAATAGAATAGAATAGAATAGAATAGAATAGAATAGAATAGAATAGAATAGAATAGAATAGAATTCTTTATTGGCCAAGTGTGTATTTTAAATTTTTGGGGTTTTAAATCGGCCAAATCTATTTAATTATTTTAATTTTTAATCATTGTTGTGTCTTGTGTTTTTAAATTGGCTGTACATCACCCTGAGTCCTTCGGGAGAAGGGCGGTATAGAAATAAAATTATTATTATTATTATTGTGGTCTTGTAAAATGCTTGCTTCTTTCCTTTCCTCAACAGGCTCAATATCCAAGATTTATTTAATTTATTTCCTGATTCTAGCAACTGGCATCAATCTGTCAATGATCTCTGTAGTCTGTAGATCACCTCATACATTTCCAAGGAGAAATTTTAAAAGCCATCACACTGTTGATTCTATATAATTGCTAATTTTCTTTCTGTTACTAATAATTTTCAGTTATAACTGATGACAATAACCCTATAGTACAGAAGATGTCACCACTTGTTTTTTAGTACTTTATCTGGAAAGCGGATATAATCCAGATTGTTCAAACCAAATAATGCTTCAAATGAAATGTTATTATTGTGTCACAGAAGATATTGAAAACATTTGAGTTTATACTCTTTTGGTGGCATATGGAATTAATGTCCTGGCCTAGTTCTGTTCAGCTGGTATGAGCCACCATTAGAGTGAAGAAAAGGAAAAAAACCAGCTGCCCTTTGGCCTTGAAATCCATCTGTGCTGTTACAGAGCCTGAACAGCACCTACAGGCTACTAGGTAGGGCTGGTGTGGGGAGATTTTGAGTCAGGAGTTCCACTGATATGGCAAGTTACTCCTAGCCATGATTGCCACCTGCTCTTTGAGCGGGTATCGAGAGTCTAGGAAAACTCCCAAGTTGTGCCAATGCCAACATTTAGGCTATGTAGTTCTCACCAAGTTTATGGTTATTCATCTCAAGGAGAGGAAATCAGAGGCAGATGAGGTGAAAACAATTACTGTATTCAACAGAGAAGAAAAGGAACAAATGAGGAGAAGATTAAATTACAGAGCAAAAGTGAAAGAATATGGAGGATGTCCCCCAAAATATGATCATGTGGGACCCAGTGTGTTCTTGAGAAGTGCATGTGAACTACTACATACAACTACTACAATAGAAAAGGATAGTGCAGAGAAAAAAACAAACAGTGGTGGAACCAATATGTATGTATGTATGTATGTATGTAGAGTATACTCATTCTGGATCTCACACAAAGCTTAAAATATAATGTAAAGACAGTGCCTCGTTTAGCAACTGTTTGAAGTTATTGTGATGAAAAAGTAACTTTAGAACAAATCCTCACATTTCCAACCTTCACAGGTCTGTAAAGCAAAAGAAAGCTGAGGTAATTTCTTAAGAACATTTTATTTAGTGACTGTTTGCTTATCAGCTGAGCTGACTTTTGCTGTTGTGGTTGCTAAATGAGAACTAACTGTATTCAGTACACATATACTTACAAATAAGAGGTGAAATATGTTTGTCCCACAATTTCAGAGCTACCTCAAAAATCATTTCTATCCACTGTCAGGCTTACACCTCTCAGAAGGGAAATGAATAATTCTAAGTTCTGTTTTGATGGATATGGAACCATATATGGGACCGGAGGGAGGAGTCCCTCTGGTCGAGATGTGCCCACCAGGTTTCAGAGCATACCATCAACCGAGAGCCCAGGGGAGGGGCGGGGGGGGGGTGGCGGTTATTATTAAAGAAGGTCTTGGTTCGAGGGAGATCACTGTGGCTCAGATTGCTGGATGTGAGTCCCTCTTCGTGAGATGGGGTCTTGGGGTTCAGATGGGCTTGCTGCTTGCGTACCTGGCTCCCTGCCGCGTGGCAGCAGCCCTGCCTGAGCTACTCGACGTGATAGCCACGGTGGCAGTTGATACACCCAGGCTTATGGTCATGGGTGATTTCAACCTGCCATCCGCTGGTGAAACGTCTGGGATGGCTCGGGAGTTCATGGCTTCCATGACGGCCATGGACCTGACCCAGTTAGTTCATGGCCCCACTCACGGGGGGGGGGACACACTCTAGACTTGATTTTCGTCTCTGGCCAGTGGTTGAGTGATCTTGTTATAGGGGATATAGACATGGAATCCTTGTCATGGTCAGATCACTCACTCCTTCGTCTGGACCTTCGTACCGCTACACCCCGCCGCAGGGAGGCGGACCCAATTAGATGGGTCCGCCCCAGGCGCCTGATGGATCCTGATAGATTCCAGACGGAGCTTGGGCCAATTCCCGATGATCTGGCACACGACTCGGCCGAGGACCTAGTAGCTGCCTGGGATCGGGCGGCTGGTGGGGCCTTGGATCGAGTCATGCCTTTGCGGCCTCTGACCCGGTGTCGATCCCGCGCGGCTCCTTGGTTTACCGAGGAGCTGAGGGAGATGAAACGCCGGAAAAGACGCCTAGAGAGTGGTTGGAGGGCCAGTCACGCTGAATCTGACCGAACACTGGTAAGGTCGCATATTAAGACCTACCTAGTGGCGATAAAGACGGCAAAGTTTAATTACTTTTCCGCCTCTATTGCGTCATCAGGGAATCGTCCGGCAGCCCTGTTCAGGGTAACCCGCTCCCTGCTCCATCTGGGAGCGCGGGAGGATCCCTTGGAAGGCAGGGCGGAGGATTTCGGACAATACCTGTATGACAAAATCGCTCAGATCCGGGGGGACTTGGACTCTGACTGGGTAGATCAGGGCAGGGTGACGAGGAATAGTCTTGAGAATGTTATCTGGGAGGAGTTTGATGCTGTGACTCCCGATGATGTGGACAGGATTTTGGGGAGACTTAGTGCGGCCACATGTTTATTGGACCCGTGTCCCTCCTGGTTGGTACTGGCCTCCCGGGAGGTTACACAAGGCTGGCTCCAGGGTGTTATCAATGCTTCGTTGAGCGAGGGTTACTTCCCCGCGGCCTTGAAAGAGGCGGTGGTGAGGCCTCTCCTCAAGAAGCCGTCCCTGGATCCAGCAATATTGGCCAACTATCGTCCTGTCTCCAACCTTCGCTTTCTGGCGAAGGTTGTTGAGAGTGTGGTCGTGCGATAGTTTCCGCAATTTCTGGAGGAAACATCCTATCTGGATCCGTTCCAGTCTGGTTTCAGGCCTGGGCACAGCACGGAAACGGCATTGGTCGCGTTGGTCGATGATCTCTGGAGGGCTCGGGACAGGGGTTGTTCCTCTGTTCTGGTCCTGTTAGACCTCTCAGCGGCTTTTGATACCATCGACCATGGTATCATGCTGCACCGGTTGGAAGAGTTGGGGATGGGGGGCACCGTGTTACGGTGGTTCTCCTCCTTTCTCTCCGACCGGTCGCAGTTCGTGTTGGCAGGGCAGAGGTCGACCTCGAGGCCTCTTATATGTGGAGTGCCTCAGGGGTCGGTCCTCTCGCCCCTCCTGTTCAACATTTATGTGAAGCCGCTGGGCGAGATCATCCGTGGCTTTGGGGTGAGATACCATCAGTACGCTGATGACACTCAGCTGTACATCTCCACCCCAGGCCACCCCAACGATGCCCTTGAAGTGATGTCCCAGTGCCTGGAGGCTGTACGGATCTGGATGGGGAGGAACAGACTCAGGCTCAACCCTTCCAAGACTGAGTGGCTGTGGTTCCCGGCATCCCGATATAGTCAGTTGACTCCATCACTGACTATTGGGGGCGAGTCTTTGGCCCCCACAGAGAGGGCTCGCAATCTGGGCGTCCTCCTGGATACGCAGCTGTCTTTGGAGGAACATCTGACGGCTGTAACCAGGGGGACCTTTTATCAGGTTTGCCTGATCCGCCAGTTGCGACCCTTTCTTGATCGGGATTCCTTGTGCACAGTCACTCATGCCCTCGTGACCTCTCGCATTGATTACTGTAATGCTCTCTACATGGGGCTCCCCTTGAAGAGCACCCGGAGGCTCCAACTGGTCCAGAACGCAGCAGCGCGGGTAGTGACGGGAGCAGCATGGCGCTCCCATGTAACACCGCTCCTGTGCGAGCTGCACTGGCTCCCGGTGGTCTTCCGGGTGCGCTTCAAGGTGTTGGTTCTCACCTTTAAAGCGCTCCATGGCATAGGGCCTAGTTATCTTCGAGACCGCCTGCTGCCACCGACAACCTCCCATCGACCCGTGCGCTCCCACAGAGAGGGCCTCCTCGGGGTGCAATCAGCCAAACAATGCAGGCTGGTGACCCCCAGGGGGAGGGCCTTCTCTGTGGGGGCACCTACCCTCTGGAATCAGCTGCCCCCAGAGATAAGGAGAATCCAGGACCTCAGTGCCTTCTGCCGTGCCCTTAAAACCTTCTTTTTCCAACAAGCCGGGCTGGCCTAACTCTTTTTAAGTGTTTTTAATTGTTTTTGTTTTTGTTTATTGTTTTAATTAATGGGGCAAAATTTATACATATTTTTAACTGTATTTTAATATTTGTATTTGATGTTTTTATTTGCCTGTTCACCGCCCTGAGTCCTCTGGGAGAAGGGCGGTATACAAGTTCAAAAATAAAATAAAATAAAATAAATAAAAATATATGGTTGCTGTTGTAAAATTCTGCAGTTGTTGCTTAGGTTGTTGGAATAGTTTCCATTGTCCTGTTAGATCTCTTAAGGCAGTGTTTCTCAACCTTGGAAGCTTGAAGATGGGTGGACTTCAACTCCCAGAATCCCCCAGCCAGCAAGGTTGAGAAACACTGTCTTAAGGACTTTTGATAGCCTTGATACTATTAATTATCAGGGCTGATGTGAAAATTATGTGTTGAGGCCAAAGTATTACAGATGTCTACTTACAATGTGCCTCATGGAGCACTTTTTTCCCCCAAGCTGTCAACTTTTTCTTGTTTGCAGTATCCAAATGAGAGACCAGTGTCAACCTTTAGTGGAATCTATTCTGCCATGGAAATGCTATCTTCTTTGGGAAATAACATAATTAAAAGTATTTATTACAGATGCCCAAGGTGGTATTCTGCATGTAAATAAAAACTTGAAAAGTGAAATTTGAGCAAGGAATGATAGAGAAGTACAATTTCTACTATAGTGAACAACTCACATATTTTTCTGTATTTTTCATTATCCATTTCATCATCATCATCATCATCATCATCATTTTAGCCATTGTCTATCCACTGCAGGATGAAGGCCTTTTCTGCATGTTTCCAACCAACATTATCCATATATAGGAAGGAAGGAAGGAAGGAAGGAAGGAAGGAAGGAAGGAAGGAAGGAAGGAAGGAAGGAAGGAAGGAAGGAAGGTCCTTTAAACAAGAAGAGTCAAATGTTATATAATGAAAAGGGGCAGATTTCTTGCTATTTTCATGTCTTCTTCTAGAGACATTTCTCAGGCTAATGAAGGGATCAGAAAGATGCTGTATAATTGTTTGAATACATGGAGATGCCAAACCAGTTATATCAACCAGAGAACCTGTTATGGATTATAAATTACATATAAAGCTTAAATAAACAACAATTCTGAAGTGGCAACAAAGTGTCTATATTTCTACTTACTCAACCTGTTTCAAGAGTACACATTTTACAAAGACCTTGCCAAAGAAGCAGCCAAAGGTTTAACAGAGAAAACTCTTTGTCAAGCTGGGTTGGAGGAACTGTAGTTGTAAATGGATGACTGAAGAGTTTAAAATTTAAAATAAGAATCAAGGACCAGCTGCTATGGGAAATTTAGTAAATTTACTAAAATTTAGTAAATTTAGTAAAAAAAATTGCCTACAAATTTTAACAAAATGAACTAAGTTATTGTTTACTGCAACCAGAAAGGCCTGCAGTGTGTATATGAAAAAAGGCGCTAAAACAACCAATGTGGGATGATTAAGTAATCTACTTCAACTTTCAAATTATTTATCATTTCTATCTAATCCCAAACAGGGTGAATCAGAGACTTCATAGTGAAAGCAATTTCTATATTCTCCAGAGAAGGAAAGAAAAGCACAGGGAAAGTTAGGCTGCAGGGCTAAAGTGAAGGAAAATATTTCCTTTATTATCAAGAACATGACAACCTGGAACCTCGTGGATCTTGAGAGGAAAGTACATATGAAGTCTCACCTGACTTGAAGAATGTCTTGATTCATGGATTTGATGATTATGTAAGATAAATTATAGAAAGAAGAATAATATGATGCCATTTTTGAGAGATAAGTAAAAGTATATTTGTACTTATATTTGCAGTTTCATTTGTTTATTTGTTTATTTATTAAACTCATATGCTACCCATCTCACTCTGCTCTTGACAGCTTACCATAAAATCATAAATACCAAAATGTGAACAAAACTAAACAACTAAAGGTGAGGACATTACACTGGTGGTATCTTCAATATGAATCCACCAGCCACCACCAACATAAAGTATCCTGGTCAGGACCCCAAACCATCCAGCAGAGCCTGTTTTAATCACCCTTTAAGACCAAAAGTGTGAAGTCAGACCAAAGGCAGCAAGATATTTCAAAGAGTGGAGGCCATAACAGAAAAGCATCTCCTCCTAGATTCTGCCAGCCAAATCTTTTGGAGCAATGGGGTCTGTAGCATGCCACTTCCTCTAATTTGACAGGGCTGAGGCAGTTCCCCAGATAATCTGATCCAATGCCATGAAGGGCTTTAAAGGTGATAAATTAGAGTTTGAATTGGACCCGGAAGCAACTAATGCAGTTTGTGCAATGGCACCAATGTTCTTATTTATTCAAGTATTTACTACATTGATATGCTGCCAATCTAACTACAGTGAGCATTTGAGTGTTAAGTGCACCATTTTACTTGCAGCCAAAACTCTACATGCCACAGACCAGACTGTAGCTTCCAAATACTTTGCAAGGGTATCCTCATGTAGAGTGCATTGCAATACTGCAAATGATCAAAATCATTAGGGGACTGGAGGCTAAAACATATAAAGAATGGTTGCTGGAACTGGGTATGTCGAAGTGGTGGCTCAATGGCTAAGACACTGAGCTTGTCGATCAAAAGGTCGGCAGTTTAGCAGTTCAAATCCGTAATGGGGTAAGTAATGGGGTGAGCTCCCGTTACTTGTCCCAGCTTCTGCCAGCCTAACAGTTCGAAAGCCCATAAAAAATGCAAGTAGAAAAATAGGAATCACCTTTGGTGGGAAGGTAACAGTGTTCCATGCACCTTTGGCGTTCACTCATGCCAGTCATGTGACCATGGAGATATCTTCTGACAGTGCTGGCTTTTTGGCTTTGAAATGGAGATGAACACCGCCCCATAGAGTTGGGAATGACTAGCACATACAGTATGTGCAAGAGGAACCTTTACCTTTACCTAGTCTGTTGAAAAGAAGGACTAGGGTTGACATGATAGCAGTGTTCCAATATCTCAGGGGCTGAGATTAGCTCCATCAGATTTCTTCTATTTAAAATTGTGCCAAATTTTCAGTTTCCAGGAAGTTATTTTCCATTGACAAAAAAAGCAGTTGAATTACCTGAGCAAGGAGGAGCAATCCCTTGTCCTCCTTATTCAGGTCCGACTCTGAGAGAGGAAGGCAGGGAATCTAGAGTCCAGGTGGGGTTTTCCATCCCTCCAGAGCTTCCAAAGCAGATCTGGATGTTCCTGAAAAGGTAAAATCAAGTCAAAGTGACAGTGAATCAGGAAAGGTGAATTCCAGGAATTGCTGCTGCAGCTCACTGTCAGAAGTTGTGGGTGTTTCATTGGTGGAGGTTTTTAAGAAGAGACCAAACAGTCACTTGCTTGAAATGGTATAGGGTCACCTGCTTGAGCAGGGGGTTGGACTAGAAGACCTCCAAGGTCCCTTCTGGCTCTTTTCTGATTGATTGATTGATTGAATTGTCATTCATATTAAAATCTTCTATTTCACGCTCAGGCCACCTTCCAGTTTTGTTTATATTTCTGTTGTGAGATTCAACTCCTGCCTTTTTCTACATAGATATCTCAGTGTCTTACTTGATTGCCCATTGCACTCTCATCATCTCTTTGCTTGAGATTGTATTAAGGCCTTTTCACATATGAACTCACAATGATCTGAGATTGGCTGTTGTTAGGGAAGGGGAAGATGAATTTACTCTGCTCCTGCTCCTGCAGTGAGCATAACTTTGCAGCCAGTCCCTTGGATCTACAGGACTGGCAATTTATGGTTGGTAAGAATCCATGTCTCATCCTACCCTGTAGCTTTGAGGAATTATCCATCTTGCAAGCAAGGCATTATAGTAGTTTGCCAAGAGTTTCTAGTGCAGAAATGACACCAGGCATAGAAAAAAAATGTTCATCTACCTTCAGAAAAGTTGATACTGACCTTGTCGAAGACAGCGACATTTTAGAAATAAAATTTAATAGTAGAAATTATTGTGGCAATCATGTTTTCAGGTAAGGATGGCTACATTGACTATATGGCAGTGATGACATAATTGTTCTCACATGGCACAAACAGGTAAGCTTATTTCTAGGGTGACATGAGAGCAGTGTTCCAATATTTAAAGGAGTTGCCACAAAGAAGAGGGAGTCAAGCTATTCTCCAAAGCACCTGAGTGCAGGATGAGAAGTAATGGAGGAGAGCAATCAAGGAGAGAAGCAACTTAGAACTAAGGAGAAATTTCCTGACAGTTAGAACAAATGATCAGTGGAACAACTTGCCTCCAGAAATCTTGAATTGTCCAACACTGGAAGTTTTTAAGAAGATGTTGGATAACCATTTGTCTGAAATGGTATAGAGTTTCTTGCCTAAGCAGGGGGTTGGACTAGAAGACTTCCAAATGTATGAATATGAACAATCAGCAATTACTGTATCACTATATGATCTAGTGCAGTGATAGCTAACCTTTTTGCCATCACATGTCAAAAGCGGGGGGAGCACTGGGAGGTTGCGCGCGAGCGTGCCCATACCCATAATTCAATGCCCCCCGCACCCCACGCATGCACGCGCGACCCCTCCACACTCCCCCTGCTTTTGGCACACAATGGCAAAAAAGTTACTGGTGGGCCCTGTAGGCCTGTTTTTCACCCTCCCCAGGCTCCAGAGGCTTTCTGCAGGGGAATAAAGAAGGAGCTGAAGGTGAAATTTGAGCAAATAACTTTATTTATTTATTTATTTATAGGCTGCCCTTCTCCGGAGACTCAGGGCGGTTTACAATGCATTAAGCAATAGCCTTCATACTTTTGTATATTTTATACAAAGTCAGCTTATTGTCCCCACAATCTGGGTCCTCATTTTACCTACCTTTGAAAGGATGGAAGGCTGAGTCAACCTTGAGCCTGGTGAGAATTGAACTCGTAGTAATTGCAGGCAGCTGGAAGCTAAATACTACCTTTAACAGTAGCATTAGTCTGCTGCACCACTCATTTTATTTATGATAGTGAAAGAAAAATAACAAATTGTAGGGAAAGAAAGAAAGAAAGGAAGGAAGGAAGGAAGGAAGGAAGGAAGGAAGGAAGGAAGGAAGGAAAACAGAAAGAAAGAAAGAAAGAAAGAAAGAAAGAAAGAAAGAAAGAAAGAAAGAAAGAAAGACTCCTTAAAAACAAGAGGTTGTACAATAACAACATGGCAAATATCTTGCTGTTCTCATTGCTTGTTCAGAGACATTTCTGAAGCTGATGAAAGGATCAGAAACACATTGCAAAATTGCAGAATACATTGAACTGTCAAGCCACGTTCATCAATTGGGAAACCTGTTATGGAATAAAAATGACATGAGCATCTATATTTTTAACTACTAAACTAGTTTCAAGAGCAAAGATTTTTGCTGAAGATTTTGTCAAAGACGCAGCCAAATGCTATAATAAAGAAAAATGTCTGTCAAGCTGGGTTGGAGGAACTTGAGTTGTGAATGGATTGCTGAAGAATTTTAAATAAGGGTCAAGGACCATACATCTTGTATGTGGAATTTAATAATGTATTAAAATATTTAAATAATCAAAAATTAATTAATTAAATATTTCTAATTAATTTATATGTCATCTAGTTTGCTATCAAGCAACCCTGAGAGTCTTCCAATATGACAAAAACAACAGTATAAAACATTAAAATGTTAAATATTAAAACTAACAAAAGTTAGTGAAGATAGGAACCCTAGTATGCAATTGGGTAGAGGCCGAGGTCTTCTTTTTAATCCACTAACCACCTCCAGAATGGAACATCCCCATCAGGGCTCCTGGGCTATTGGCAGATCCAGATTTTGAGGTTCTTTTTGGAAAGACAAGACAAGGAGCACAGTGTTCCAGAGCAGGGGTCCCCAACCTTTTGGATCCCAGAGACCACTAAATTCATAATTTTAAATCTCATGGACCACTAATATGATCTGCCTAATGACAGGGGGGGGTAGCTAGG
This sequence comes from Arizona elegans, assembly GCA_022577455.1. Classification (NCBI taxonomy): domain Eukaryota; kingdom Metazoa; phylum Chordata; class Lepidosauria; order Squamata; family Colubridae; genus Arizona; species Arizona elegans. The sequence goes on along the minus strand of JAKOOJ010000002.1, from coordinate 182,468,101 downwards.
TGGTCATGTGATTGAGTGGGCATGGCCAACTTGATGTCACTCACGTCGAGGGACGCCTCGCCGGCCTCTACTCGCCCCTCCCCTGCCAGCCACTTCTCGCCTCCCCACCCAGGCTCCTTAGGCCCCCTATAGAAAGCAGTTGTTGGAGCTAAGCAGCCACCATGAGAAAGAATTGGCAAAACAGTGGCTCAATTCAAATTGGATCTGGCTGAGAAGGAGGCTCAGCAGAAGCACCTCACTGAGGACTATGAGCATAGGATTTCCAAGCAGAGGGTAGACCTGCGGGAGTGCAAGGCCAGGTACTGGTGCCTGGAGGCTCAGTGGGCTGAGATAGTTAGCCAGTTCCAGGCCATGATGCAGTCCCATTGGAATAAGGTCCTCCGGCTCTTCGCCATCAGCGGCCCTCCCCTCCCAAAGCCCCACACCAGGAGGCTGAACCAGACCCCAAGTCAGAATTTCTACCCTCCTCCGACCCTCACAAAAAGACCCCAAAGGGGGAGACTCTCTGCAGCAACACAAACATCCATTGCACGTATCTGGCCCATGGGGTGTGGTTTGAGGACCCCTGATTTTTCTGGTATGATTGCAAATAATTTTTCTGCAGACCACCAAAATTTTCTCGTGGACCACCAGTGGTCCATGGACCACCAGTTGGTGACTGCTGTTCCAGAGGGTGGGAACTATGACAGAGAAGGCCTTTCTCCTAGAACATGCCAGCCAGAATTCCTTGAGTGATGGGTCCATAGCATGGCTATAGATATTTTTTCCTAGAGAAGGTGGGATTTTTTTCTTTAAATAAGTGCTTTCTCTCTTTTCAAAAGAAATAGAGAGGAAGAGGATTGACAGAGGGAGAAAGTTGCTAGAGAGACCTAGAAGGAATCCCAAATCCAGCATTGTGTTGTATAATTGTGTTGAAAACATCTGCTGTAAATAACTGTGGATAATATATTAAATCAGGGGCTCCAATGGACTGTGGCCCATTTGGAATTGGGCCATTCAAATGGCTGGCCAGCCTGTTACTTGCACAAGGGCTGCGTGCACACCTGCTAGCTCACTGCTTGTACAACCCATTACTATCCACCCCCAGCCAGGCTGCCAAGCCACAAAGGTTGGGGATTACTGTAGTGAATAGCATAAAAGTATCCAGTATTATGTGCTTCTGTATCCATTGCCACCATTGCAAAACAAGGTACCTCTATTTCAGAAACGAACCCTGTGGCATTGTGACACTGTCCATAAAATCTTTTCATTACCAGGGGACAATGCTAAAATGAATTTTGAAGGTGTCAATAAGGAAGATGGAAAAATGTTTACTGTATATGCAGTTCAGGCCCAGACATGGAAAAATATTTCAGAATATATGGATATTAACAATCAGCAATTATTGTATCAAGGTAAATGCAGATGGCTTAGAGTATTTGCTGTTATTGTGATATTAGTCAGGTTGTTTCCACCTATTTATATGTCCCCTGGTAAGATGGGACATTCCAAACATTGTCCAGTTTGGAATATTAAAACCTTTGCAAAGGATATAAATAATGTTTTTGTGTCTTCAGGAGGCCAACAGGAGGTGATATTGGGTTTGAAAAATAAGCAAGATTAGAAGACAAACAGGACCATCAAACCTGGAGAAGAGTTTGCTGAAAGTAAGAATGAAGGGATTATTAAGATCCCTTTCGGTCAAGGCTCAAATTAAGGACTTGGATGGGAGCACATGTTGTTGCTTAAGTGGTGGGAATGCATTTTTCCTTCTCCCATTTGCTCTTTTAAGGACTTTTGGTATTATCAATTCTGGTATATTTCAGGGCTGCTATGAAAGTATGATTTCAGGGCAAAGTATTATATTCCTCAACTTGCAATGTGACTCACGAAGCACCTTTTTTCAAGTTCTCAATTTTTTCTTCTTTTCAAAACCGTTTTTTTGCACTTTATTTTCTGGATTAGTTTGGACATAAGGAGAGACAATTCATTTGGTGTGTTATTACCATGCATTCTGTACCAGAAAAAATAGGCTATTATGCTATGGATGATGTACAGTTACAATATTTGCCACTTGTGCAAAATTAAAATATTTTTAAAACAGTAAAATAACCATTTTTATTTTGAGGTGTTTGTGGATATAGAATGGTGCTCTTACTTCAAAAGCTCAAGAATGTAAATTGTGTCTCCTCCCCAAGATGGCAGCTGAAAGATTAGGGACTTACTTTCTCTTACCCGTGATCTGCTATTTTTGCTTCCAGAGCTGGTTCTTTGGCAGTGCTGCTCTCATGATCAGAAGGCTTTGCACATGCTCAGAGGGTCAAAAATCAGATGTGACGATAGTACATGCATGAGCAGAGCAACTGCACCAGCGCGGTGCACACACTTCCGAACTGGTAGGGAAGGTAAGTAGATTTCATCCCTGATCTATAGGTTGTGATCAGGGCTGAAACTGGAGGCTAGATTAGTAACTATAATGGTCTGGTGTAGTGTAGAAACTATCCCAGTTGTGATGTTCAACTTCTGCTTTTCCCTGGTACATTTCTCTGTATTCTCACTGATTGCCCATTCTTCCTTCATTCTCACCATGTGTTTGCTTCAAAGTCAATTAAGACTTTTTCCACATGTGAACTCACACTGATCTGAGGTTGGCTATTTTGGGGGTTTGGGAAGATGAATTTACTCTGCTCCTGCTCTTTTTCTGTGGGTAATTTTGCAATCAATCCCTTGGAGTTGCAAGTGTGACAATTTCCATTTGGTAGGTAGAATCCATGTCTCATTCCATCCAGGAGCTTTGAGGAATTTCCCATCTTGCAGATAAGATGCTATGGCAGCTTGCCATGAGTTTTTAGTGCAGAAATAACCCCAGGTATAGAAAAATGTTCATCTACCTTTGGGAAAGTTCAAACAGTGTGACTGACCTTGTCAAAGTCAGTGACATTTTAGAAATAAATGTGAGATAACAGTATCAATTACTGGAGTAATCATATTTTGGGCAAGAATAGTCACATTGAATGTATTGCAGTAATGACATAATTTGAAATTAAATGCTCACTTTATACAAAAGCTGCTTTCTGTATAAAATACATACAAAGATAGGGATATATCCTATCTGTCCTGAGCCGGATAATAGGAGGGATATAGAATTTGGAAAATAAGTGAAACAGGATCCTTTAACCAAAGGAAAAACTAACCGAAAAGAAGAATACAATGGATTATTTAAATCCCTTTCAGTCAGGGCTCCAACTGAAGACCTGAATTCAATCGTGTCTGGTTACTAATCTGGAATTGTTCAGTTGCTGCTTCAGGACTTCTATGAAAGTTACAAGTTGAGAGCACAATATTGTAGTGTCTACCTATAATGTCAACCCGAAGCATTTTTGTTTTAAAGCTCTCAACTTTTCTTCTTTGAGATACTGAAATGTGAGACCAACCACACAGTTTAGTGAAGTCTACTTTGCCACGGATTTATTTATTTTTCTTTGGGAAATATTGAAAATAAAAATGTCTATCACAGATGACCAATTTAGCATTCTGTGAGGGAATAAAGGAAGAACTGAAGGTGAAATTTGAGCAAGTAAATTTTATTTATGATCGTAAAAGAAAAATAACAAACTGTAGAGAAAGAAAGAAAGAAAGAAAGAAAGAAAAAGAAAGAAAGAAAGAAAGAAAGAAAGAAAGAAAGAAAGAAAGAAAGATCCTTTAAAACAAAGGGAAAAGGTATATAATGGCAACATGGCAGATATTTTGCTGTTTTCTTCTCTTGTTCAAGAGACATTTCTGAGGTCAATGAAGGGATCAGAAAGATGCTGTAAAATCGCTGAATACATTGAACCATCAAACCACTTTCATCAATTGGGAAGCCTGTTATGGATTAAAAATGACATATTAAACTTAAATAAAAAACAATTCAGAAGTGGCTACAAGAGCACATTCATTTTTAACTACTAAACTAGTTTCAAGAGGAAACATCTTGCTGGAGATGTTGCCAAAGAAGAAGCCAAATGATAAAGTAAAGAAAAAACTTCTGCGAAGCTGGGATGGAGGAACTTGAGTTGTAAATGAATGGCTGAAGAATTTAAAATAAGAGTCAACGACCAGCCTGTATGGGAAGTTGGTTAATCTATAACCATTGTTTTTGTTTATTTATGCCACCCATTTTATTATCAACCAACACTGGGAAACTTCCAATATGATAAAAACTACAGAGTAAAACAATGAAATGTTAAAATTTAAATTAACAGACATTAGTTAACATAGCAGCCCCAGTATACAAATGGTGGGAATGGGCTTTTCTTTTTAATTCATAACCAGCTCCAATATGGAACACTCCTGTCAGCACAAGCACAATTAACAAAGCTTAATTTTGAGTCCCTTTCACAAACATAAAAGAACATGCACAGCCCTTACCTCGAGGGGCACAATGTTCCAGAATGATGGCAGAGAAAGCTTTTCTCCTGGACCTTGCCAGCCAGAATTCCTTGAGCAATGAGGTCCACAGGGTGCCCCATCTGCTAGAATTAGTGGGGTGGGCCAATGTTCCTCAGGTAGCCTAGACCAGGGGTGTCAAACTCGCATCGTCATGATGGCATCATGTGATGTATCAGGACTTTTTCCCCCATCGTTAAACTGGGCAGGGGTGAGGCCAGCACGTGATGCAACTGGCTCGTGGACCGCAAGTTTGACACCCCTGGTCAAACACCCCATGCCATAAAGGCTTTACCAGTGATAACCAAGAACTTGGACAGGAAGCAAACCAGCAACCAATGCTGCTTGTGCAACAGAGTTGTTTCATGGGCTACTCTTAGGACCCCAAAACTGCTAGACAACTGTATTTTGTGCCAGCATTAGCTACTGAATACTCTTCAAGTTGATTGCACTGGAGCAGTCCAAATGCAAGATGAGCAGGTCCTGAGTAACTGCGTGCAGGGACTAACAATACAGGAAAGGGCATTACTGGCACAGAACATGAAGTTGCAAAAACAACCTCGTAGCCACAACTACCATCTGCTCTTTCAGTACAAAATGATAATGTGAAACTCAGTGTGTTCTTGAGACAAATGGACACATAAGGTCCTACCTGAGTCTGAGAACTTCTTACTTCTTATAACCTTACAGAAATACACAACTTTTGGCAACAAAAAGAGCAGCACTGCTTGTTTCTTGGGCAATCATTATCACTGCGGCATCTCACAATAATCGTCCCAATGCAGTAGCAACGAATGAATGGGCATTTTTGCGGCTTTCCAAAAGCTATAGAAGGGGATAGTTCATGGAAAAAAACAAAGTTTTAGAATCAATGTATGTTTGTCCATATATTTGTTGTATAACTTTCACAAAACATAAAATGTAATGTACAGACAGCATCATGTATCGACTGCCTTGTTTAGTGTCCATTTGCAAAAGAAAGCTGAGGTAAGTTCATAAGCATCGCTTCACTTATTGAATTGACTGTCCCAACTATGGTTTTCAACAGCAAAATTATTACTAAAGATTTTTATTTTATTTTTTTAAAAGAGTTGTTCAACACATACTTGGTAGAATTCCTAACTCTGTGTTCCTTTCAAAGGCCAATTCAATCCACTAACTTTTTCAGCTTCAAACTGTATTTTCTACTTAAATTTATGCCAAGGAAATTCAGAGGGAGAGCGGTTAAATAGCATGACCTGTTAATATCCTTGGTTAAATGTGGCTTGGTTAAATGTGGCTTGCTACCTTATGGTATAGCATCTGATATGAACACAGCTACTTACCCGTCACTCTTCAGGAATAGAGCCTGTTCTTCATTCCTTCCTGTCCTGCATATAAACTGCTTGATGCAATACCTATATATTTTAAGAAATACAGCCTAGGACTAATATGGAAGAAGCTGAGTGTTGTGGTCCATCAGCGGCGTGTGCAGCTAGTAGCTGATTCCAACAGTGAAGAGGCTGATGTGGTGCTGCAGTTGGCACTCAAGTCAGAAAATGAGGAGGCTGGAGAAGATGTAGTGCCAGAGGCTGGGAGTCAGCCAGGGCCTTCAGAACTTCCAGTAGCTCCCATGAAGAGGAAGACGAGGAGGAGCCTCTTCTCGATGCATGAGCGCACAGAGCTGCTAAAAGGCAGGAGTGGCTCCTCAGGAGGAGGTCTCCTCAAGAGTAAAGCTTGGGGCTAATTGGCCACTCCCCTAGCCTATTTAAGGAAGAACAATTTGCAGGAAACCATTTGTTCACATTCCTTCGTGTCATAATCTTGTTTCTCTCTTATCAGTTTCCTGCAAATTGCTTCTGGGCCTTCTGCCAACCACAGTAAGATTACAGTTATTATTGTTTGGATTCTTGTTGACTGTTAGTGAATTTAAATTAACAGCCTTTGTTCGGAAAAGACTGATTTAATTTAGTAAACTAAGGTTTGTACGGACTTTGTGTGTGTTGCATTCTTTGGGGTCCATAGCTGGGGCAGAACACTGAGTTTGAAATCCCCCAACATAACCGTGAATTGGCCTGGCCCGGTTTAAAACAAATCTTTATTGGACAAATAAATATATGAAAAATCTCTCAAGGTCCATTGATTTAATAATATAAGGAATACAATAAATTGTATGAAGAATATCTCCAACAAAATTTAAACTTTTCAAGATATATTTCTGAAACTGCATTACGGATTAAAATATGTTAACAGATTTTTTTAATAATAACAATAATGGCAATAAATACAACACTACAGAAATTAATATTCAATTGTCCACAGAAAATAGTTGACTTATAAGTAAAGATGCAGGCATAAAACTCAGTTAGGCTTCCTGCTCTTTTCTCCTATATTGCTCTTCACCAAACAGATTATGTCTCACATGTTGGGAAGTTGGTCTGGGCTGCAGAGGAGAATCCCATCCAAAGAGCTAGAAAGCCCACAAGGAGAAAGGTGGTGAGCAGTTTCATGTTGTCCTCTAGATTCAGCAAAATGATGAAGAATGATACAGAACTATAGCTCAGCAAAGCTAATAGATAAAACAGATGTTTATTTGAGGCTACAGTTGTGCCTATCTTTATATGCTTCCCCACCACCATGATCCTAAACTTAAGCAATTGCTTTTTTCTTAATTCCACAGAATATATATGACATTGAAGAGAAGCCAGGGCTGGAACTGGTGGATAGATCAGTTATTGCAATATTCTGGTGTGGTGTCGACTAGAGTCATCTTTCCATATCCTGAGATCTAGGGTTCTCTGACCTCCAGCAAAAGGAAGAGATTTCCTCCATTTGGTCCTCATGACCTCTATCTATATTTTTCAGCTTTTGGGGGGTTTTTAATGGAGGATTTTTTTTACAAAGATAGTCATTCAAATTTTTGTGTATTGTGACTAGTAATTTGTCTGCTTCTTTTTATCCATCATCTGACAACAGACTGGAGTGCAAAATATGTTATTTAATTGATTTCTTGATTCATCAGTTCAACCCCTTCAATTCTATGTTCACTGTACACTGTAAATCACATGACTAGCCATACATTTCTTGGGTGAAATTTGAAAAATGCATTACAGTCATTCCTATATTATAGCTAACAATTTCTCTATCTCTGAATAATTATTACTTCCAATACTTTGACTGGAAAGCTGGTGGAATCCAGAGGAAGATTCTCAAAGGAAAATATGCTCATAATGAAACATCTGCTCCTATATCTCCGAGCATATTGAAAACCTTATCAAGATCTTTCTGTCATAAGGAGTTAATGGCTTAATGGGTGCCATTTACCTCACATGACCCAACCACTGGATTGAAGGAAAAAGAGAAAAGCAGCTCAGTTTGGCCTTGAAGGTCCACTGTTGTATCACAGGTCTGATGAGTTGCCCTCCCCATTTCAGGGGCTATTGCAGAGTCATGAGTCCCACCAGTAAAGTGTGATATATAAGTGATGGGGACTGGAGCACTGGGGGACACTCATCACTTCAGTTACTATAGGACATGCTGTTAATCTAACAAATAATAAAAGAGAGGAGTGGTGAGCCCAGGAGCGGTAAAGCAAGGCTTGAGTGTACAGAGAAGTTGTGGTTCCTGTTTGGGAATAGAGACGAAAGCTCTAGGGAAGCTTCCCTGGAAAAGGGAATAGAAGACCCTCGAGAAGCGGATGCCAATAGTTTTCAGTGCAAAAAGCTTGCAACCATCCACCACTGCCGACTCGGTGCTGGATGGCAAAAAGCGGTGGCTGGGAGGCTTCTCACAGCAAAAAAAAAAGAGGCGACGGCTGCAGGCATCTCGTGACAAGGGGGGGCGAACAAATGCGGGCTGGTAGGGAGCCCAGTGGCATCGGCTCAGACCTGGCTTGCCTTCCCTGACAGCCAGACATGGGAGGAAGATAAGGTCATGGGACGAAGAAAGATGTGGTCTTGGGGGAGGAAGCGGCGAGATTGAGTAAGGGCTGGGGCCTCTGAAGAAGGGGAAGCGGGGTGACGCGCAGCAAAGGGAGAGCAGGTGGCATGCAGGAAGCGGCTCCCATGCCTTGGAGAATGGTGTGTCCCTGGACCCCGACCCAAGGTGAAGGGCGAGCAGGCAACATGCTTACCTTTGGTTAGCTGAGCAGAGCAGGCAAGTCACAGAGGCAGCTGGTGAGGTGATTAGCTGGGCCATGTGGTGTGGTCAACATATATAGGGCGGGGATGGGCAGGGCAAGCATCAAGCAGGTGGTCAGGGCGAGCATCGATGGGGTGACTGGGCAGCTGGGGGAAGGGCCAGCCAGAGGTGGTATTTACCGGTTCAGCAAACCAGTTAAAATTGCTGCTACCACCTCTGCTCACAAACCATTTTTCCCCCATGTTCCCAACTTTGCCTTCTTTGTGATATCATAATGTGAGACCAACCTCACACTTTAGTGGGATCTTTTTTCCCATTGATATATTGTCCTGTTTGGGAAACATTGTAATTAAAAATGTCTATTACCAATGATGAAGATGGCATTTCTGAAAGTAAATAAAAGGAAGAATTGAAAAGAATTGGCAGGGGGGCAGAGGTCGACCTCGAGGCGCCTTGCTTGCGGGGTGCCACAAGGGTCGGTCCTCTCGCCGCTCCTGTTCAACATTTATGTGAAGCCGCTGGGTGAGATCATCCGTGGTCTTGGGGTGCGATGCCATCTGTACGCTGATGACACTCAGCTGTACATTTCCACCCCAGACCACCCCAATGATGCCCTCGAAGTGATGTCCCAGTGTCTGGAGGCCGTGCGGGTCTGGATGGGGAGGAACAGGCTTCGGCTCAACCCTTCCAAGACCGAGTGGCTGTGGATGCCGGCGTCCCGGTATAGCCAGCTGGTGCCATCGCTGGCTATTGGGGGCGAGTCACTGACCCCCACAGAGGGGGCTCGCAACTTGGGCGTCCTCCTGGACACACGGCTGTCTTTAGAAGAGCATATGACGGCCGTGGCCAGGGGGGCTTTTTATCAGGTTCGCCTGATACGCCAGTTGCACCCCTTTCTGGATCGGGACTCCTTGTGCACAGTCACTCATGCCTTGGTTACGTCACGCCTGGACTACTGTAACGCTCTCTACATGGGGCTCCCCCTGAGGAGCACCTGGAGGCTCCAGCTGGTGCAGAATGCGGCCGCGCGGGTGATTATGGGAGTGACATGGCACTCCCACGTAACACCTCTCCTGCGCGAGCTGCATTGGCTCCCGGTGGTCTTCCGGGTGCGCTTTAAGGTGTTGGTTCTCATCTTTAAAGCGCTCCATGGCTTAGGGCCAGGGTATTTGTGAGACCGCCTGCTGCTACCGATAACCTCCCACCGGCCAATACGGTCTCACAGAGAGGGCCTCCTCGGGGTGCCGTCGGTCAGGCAATGTCGGCTGGCGGCCCCCAGGGGGCAAGCCTTCTCTGTGGGGGCACCCACCCTGTGGAATGAGCTGCCTCCTGGAATACGATTGATCCCGGACCTCCATAAAGCCCTGAAGACGTTTTTATTTCATCAAGCCGGCCTAGCCTAAATGGTTTTTAATTGGGATTTTAAATTTTATGGATTTGGGGTTTTAAATTAGGTAGCCAATGATTTAATTCTTTTAATTATCTTAACTTTTGTATTCGTATGTTTTTTAATTTTGGCTGTTCACCACCCTGAGTCCCTCTGGGAGAAGGGCGGTATACAAATTAAATTAATAAATTAATTAATAAATAAATAAAAGTGAAATTTGAGGTAGGAATTTTATTTATTATACAAAAAGAGGTATTTCCATTACAATGAATAACACATACATATTTTTCTTCCATGACATTTCTCACGTTGATGAAGAGATCAGAAAGATACTGTAAAATAGATGGATAGTTGGAGATGCCAATAGTTGGAGATGCCAATAGTGGAATAGTTGGAGATGCCTACTTTAGTCAACTGGGAAGCCTGTTATGGATTTAAAATGACGTATCAAATTTAAATCAATAACTCAGAAGGGATTACGTGAACATTTTTATTTTAACTTCCAAACTACTTTCAAGAGAAAACATTTTGCTGGAGATATTGTCAAAGAGGCAGCCAAATGATACAACAATAATAATAACAACAATAAAAAGAACCCTGCTGTAAATCTGGGTTGGAGAAACTTCAATTGCAAACATGCAGCTGAAGAATTTAAAATAAGAGTCAAGGATCAGCCTGTATGGGAAGCTGAATAATGTATTACAATTTTATTTATTTATTTATTAAATGTATATGCCACCTCTTGCTATCAAGCAATTCTGGGCATCTTTCAATGTGATACAAACACAGAATAAAAAAGTGAAACGTTAATTTTTAAAATTAAAAAAAAATAGTTAAAATGGGAATGAGTATACAATGGAATGGAGTGGGTACTCTTTTTAATCCATAAACCTTTTAATCCATAAACTTTTTAATCTTCATCTGCCAGAGTCAATAGAGTACCCCAATCCCATTGGAGTGAGATAGTTCCTCAGGTAGCCTGAACCAATGCCCACAAAAGGCTTTAATGTTGATAATTAAGACCTTGAATAGGACCCAGGAGGAAACCAGCAACCAGTGGCTTCCCAAAGGTGTTTTTTCAAGAGGTAACTGGACTTTCTGGTTATACAGTGCAGCTCACGCAATAGAAGTGTTATATCGGCCACTCTGGGGGAGCCAAAACGCCACTCAGCTGCATTCCGTGCCAGTATTAGTTATCAAATAGTCTTCAAATGTAGCCCCATATAGATTGCACTGTAGCAGTCAAAAAGGGAGGTGAGCAGGGTCTGAGTTACAGAGCTCAGGGACTCTCAATCCAGGGTCCTACTGACACACAAAACGAAGTTGCCACCTGCTCTTTGAGTACAATATAATAATGTGAAACCCAGTGTGTTCTCGAGAAGAATGGGCACATAAAGTACTACCTGAGTCTGAGAACTTCTTGTTGTGGATTCTCACACTGTCTTGTACAACAAATAAAATAGCACTTCTTGTTTCCTGGACAATCCTCATCTTTGACGCATATTGGAGTTATACCCTGAGAGCAATAGCAAAGAACATATAGGCACCATCCTGGCTTGCTTTGAATCATTTGTCCTGGCAATAGAAGAGGATAGTGTAGAGAAAAAACAGTGCTGTGATCAATGTATGTATACTCAATCTATACCTTTCACAAAGCTAAAAATATAATGTACAATGTCATTTATCAACTGCTTTATTTAATTTCTGTTTGCTGCTATGACTGTGATGAAAAAGTAATTTTACAACCGTTCTTAGCATTTCCGACCTTCCCAAGTCTGTAAAATAAAATAAAGCTGAAGAAAGTTCAGAAGCATTTCTTCACTTATCAATCAAGTTCCCCCGATTGTCCAAAACTATGGTTTTCAACAGCAAAATTATTACTAAAGATTGTGGAAAAGAAGAGCTGCACTTATTTTCATGGAGGCTAACAAAGAGATTAATTAGCTTCTGTGTTTGGGCCACACTTTCAACGCTATCTCAGAAAGGATTTCTATTCACTGCTAATCTTACACCACTGAGAAGGAAAACGCTGAATAGTTCTTTCTTTAGTTCTGCGGTGGTGCAACTACTATCTTACTCATTGAATACCTCCTTATTTTTACTTAGATTGAGATTTTGCTCTTTGATACTAAGGAAGCATTCCTCGCTCACATAAGATCCACACTCAGCACTGAGCAGTAGGAAAATTTCTCACAGATATTGTTCAACACAGACTTGGTAAAATTCCTAACTCTGTGTTCCTTTCAAAGACCAATTCAAATGGGTATATGTGGCTTACTACTTTATGGTTCAGCAGCTGATATGAATCCAGTCACTTAATTTTCAGTCTTTAGCAATTTAGCCTGTTCTTCATTCCCTCCTTGCCTGATGCAACATCTGTAAAATTTAACAAAGTGAATTGAATTGTATGTTTTCCACTGTGAAAGGGATTCAGTGTGGTATACAAGTAGTCCTTGATTTACAACAGTTCATTTAGTGACCTCTTGAAGTTACAATGTCCCTGAAAAACGTGACTTATAGTCGTTTTTCATACTTATGACTGTTGCAGCATCTTATCAAAATTCGGATACTTGGCAACTGGCGTATATTTATGATGGTTGCAGTGTCCCAGGGTCACATGATCACCTTTTGAGAACTTCTGACAAGCATAGTCAATGGGGAAGCCAGATTCACTTAACAATCATGTTACTAACTTAACTACTTCATTGATTCATTTAAAAACTGTGGCAAGAAAGGTCGTAAAATGGGACAAAATGCACTAAACTATCTCACTTAGTAACAGAAATTTTGGGCTCGGTCATAAATTGAGGATTACCTATATGTGGAAAAGGTGCCAAAGGTAAGTTGTTTAAGTCATCCACTGCAATTTTAGAATTCTTTATCATTCTTAATTCCTTCCTATTGTTTTAAAATTAATGTAGACTGATTTAAACTGGAAATGTGCATTTTCAATTTATTGATAGAAAATTTTTATTTATTTATTTTATTTTATTTTATCATATTTGTATACCGCCCTACTCCCGAAGGACTCAGGGTGGTGAACAGCCAAGATAAAATACAAAGACATACAAAAGTTAAAAAACTATTAAAAACAAATTAAATAATTTAGGCTCAAAAAACAAATTTAAGACATCCAATTTATCTAAAAACATTTAAAACCCAATTTAACAGGGAGAGTTAGGCCAGACCAGCCTGTTGGAGTAAAAATGTTTTTAGGGCGCGGCGGAAGATGCGTAAGTCTTGGATCCTCCGTATCTCCGGGGGGAGCTTGTTCCAGATGGCAGGTGCCCCCACAGAGAAGGCTCTCCCCCTGGGGGCCGCCAGTCAACATTGTTTGGCCGATGGCACCCTGAGGAGACCCTCTCTATGGGAGCGAACTGGTCGGTGAGAGGCTACTGGTGGCAGAAGGCGGTCTCGTAAGTACCCTGGTCCTGAGCCATGGAGCACTCTAAAGGTGGTAACCAAAACCTTGAAGCGCACCCAGAAGACCACTGGGAGCCAGTGCAACTTGCGCAGGAGGGGGGTCACATGGGAGCGCCACATCGCTCCCATCACCAGCCACGCGGCCACATTCTGGACCAGTTGGAGCCTCCGGGTGCTCCTCAAGGGGAGCCCCATGCAGAGAACATTGCAATAGTCCAGGCGTGAGGTGACAAGGGCGTGAGTGACCATGCGTAATGAGTCCCAATCCAGAAAGGGACGCAACTGGCGAATCAGGCAAACCTGATAAAAAGATTATATTTGGAAATATTGCCATCTACAGATGCAACTAATATAAATGCAGCTAACATGGAAAAAGTTGAGTTTGAAATCTCCAAAATAACTGTGCATTGGCCTGGCATGGCTTAAAACACAATTTTATTGGACAAATATATATTTATGGGAAAACTCAAGTCCACAGATAGATTGAATAAAATAAGGACTACAGTAAATTGTATGAAAAACATCTCCAACAAGATGTAAATATTTGCATATTATATTTCTGGAACTGAATTATGGATTAAAATATGTTATCAGATTTTTATATGATAATAATGAAAATAAACACAACACTGTAGAAATTAATAGTCAGTTGTCCACCAAAAATAGATGACTTATAAGTAAAGGTGCAGGCATAAAACTCAGTGAGGCTTCCTGTTCTTTCCTCCATCATCTCTTTTCACCAAACAGCTAGTTTTACATCTCACCTATTGGGAAGTCGCTCTCGGCTACAGAGAGGAAGCCCATGCAGAGTTAGAAGATCTACAAGGAGAAAGGGGGTGAGCAACTTCTAGATTCAGCAAACAATTAGGAATGATTAAGAGCTATAACTCAGAAAATCCAATAGATAAAACAGAAATGTGGTTAAGACTGCAGTTGTTAGCAGTTAAGACTGCGATCAATAGTTTTGCAAATGACTTTTATATGCTTCCCCACTACTTCCACCCTAAACTTAAGCAATAGTTTTCCTCTCATTTTCACAGAATATATATTACATTGAAAGAGAAGCCAGGGCTGGAACTGGTGGATAGATCAGTTATTGCAATATTCTGGAGTCATCCTTCCATGTCCTGAGATCTAGGGTTCTCTGACTTCCATCAAAAGGAAGAGATGTCCTCCATTTGGTCCTCATGACCTCTATCCACATTTTTCAGCTTTTGGGGCTTTTTTAATGGAGGTTTTTTTTTTACAAAGATAATCATTCTTAAATAACTTAAATAAACAAAACTTCCAAAATGGCTACACAATTATTTATATTTTTACCTAACCAACCAGATTCCAGAGCACACATTTTGTAGGAGATGTTGCCAAAAAAAATCAGCCAAATGATATAGAAAAGAAGAACCACAGTCAACCTTGGTTAGAAGAACCCTAGTTGTAAATGGAGGGCTGGAGAATTGAAAATAAGAATCAAAGGCTAACTGGAAGTTTATTGAACTCTAACTACACCATCAAATTAGGTTTTAAAATGGCTGCTCTGAATTTAGGTAATTCATCTCAAGAAGGGTGAATCTTGGGCATCATCCTGGATGCATGGCTGTCTTTAGAAGCACATCACTCACGCCCTCATCACCTCTCGCCTGGACTACTGCAATGTTCTCTACATGGGGCTCCCCTTGAGGAGCACCCGGAGGCTCCAGCTGCTCCAGAATGCAGCCGCGCGAGTTATTATGTGGGCGACATGGTGCTCCCATGTAACACCTCTCCTGCGCGAGCTGCACTGGCTCCCAGTGGTCTTCCGGGTGCGCTTCAAGGTATTGGTTCTCATCTTTAAAGCGCTCCATGGCTTAGGGCCTGGGTATTTACGAGACCACCTTCTGCCACCAATAACCTCCCACCGGCCAATTCACTCCCACAGAGAGGGTCTCCTCAGGGTGCCATCGGTCAAGCAATGTCAACTGATGACCCCCAGGGGGAGAGCCTTCTCTGTGGGGGCACCCGCCCTCTGGAACAAGCTACCCCCAGGAATACGACTGATCTTGGACCTCCGTACTTTCCATCGAGCTTTGAAGACCTTCCTATTTCAGCAAGCCAGGCTGGCTTAAAATTTTAATGGGTTATTTTATGGGCAAAGGGTTCTAAATTTTGGGAAGCCAATTTGATTTAATTCTGTTTTAATTTATTTTAATTTTTATATTGTATGTATTTTAATCTTGGCTGTTCACCACCCTGAGTCCTTCAGGAGAAGGGCGGTATACAAATTTAATAAACCTTAACCTTAACCTGAATCAGAGGCCTCTGAGGTGAAGGCATGCGCAGAAGGTTTTGCGTATGCACAGAGGATCCAAAATCGCACGTGATGCGCACACGCAACTTCCGAACAGTAGGGAAGGTAAGTAGATTTCACCCCTGAGATAAATAATGGAAGAGTTCAAAAGTGAAATTTGATCAAGTAAGTTATTTATGACTTACTTATTACTGTTATGTAATCAAACAGGCATACACACACGTATTCTGCATTTTTATTATTCATTTGAAACATATGTATAAGAAGTTGTAGGTACATGAAAGGGGAAAGGGAAAAGGAGACAGAGTCAGAGACAGAGACAGAGCAGAATGGGACAAGTAGCCATGGCCGACTTGCTCCTGCCAACTCACAACGGCCATTTTGCCACAGGATGACTCACAGCAGGACAATTCAACAAATACAAAGTTCAATTAATTTCAACAGAACTTTGGCCAATAATAAAATAAAAAAAGTCAATCCAGAAATCAGAATTACAATAATTACAAAAATTATTACAATAATTTCAATGAAAATGTGGTCGCCAATAATAAGTAACTGAATGAAATGATTAATACAGTATTGAATTGTCCTGCAGCGAGTTAGCCATGGTCAGGTGTCCCATGGTGAGTTGGCTGGGGTGAGTTGTCCTAAACCTGAAAGAGAGACAGAGAAAGTGACAGGAGAAGGAAGGAAGGAAGGAAGGAAGGAAGGAAGGAAGGAAGGAAGGAAGGAAGGAAGGAAGGAAGGAAGGGAAAGGAAAGGAAAGGAAAGGAAAGGAAAGGAAAGGAAAGGAAAGGAAAGGAAAGGAAAGGAAAGGAAAGGAAAGGAAAGGAAAGGAAAGGAAATAATGACCTAGATTGTGATCCCCATCACCTGTATCCTTTCTTCTCCTGTGACTACTGAACAAATATTCAAATGATTTTAATGCTCTGCTTGTCAGACAAAAACACGAGCAACAGGAGATCTTTGCTGAAATGTCAGGAAATCCTTGATTTAAAGACAAAGAAAGGGGATTATAATCTGGATGGGTGATTATAATCTCCAGTTTCCAGAACAACAGACAAATGGTATAAAACAGAAAAATCTCTGCCAACCTTGGTTAGAAGAACCCTGGTTGCACATGGGTGGCTGGAGAATTGAAAATAAGGGTCAAGGACCAGCTGCTATTGAATAGAATAGAATAACAGAGTTGGAAGGGACCTTGAAGGTCTTCTAGTCCAACCTCCTGCTTAGGCAGGAAACCCTACACCACTTCAGACAAATGGTTATCCAACATCTTCTTAAAAACTTCCATTCACAACTTCTGGAGGCAAGTTGTTCCACTGTCAGGAAATTTCTCCTTAGTTCTCTCTTCGATTAGTTTCCATCCATTGCAATTTGTCATACCCTCAGGTGCTTTGGAGAATAGCTTGACTCCCTCTTCTTTGTGGCAGTCCCTAACATATTGGAAGACTGCTATCATGCCTCCTCTAGTCCTTCTTTTCATTAAACTAGACATACCCAGTTCCTGCAACCATTCTTCATTTGTTTTAGCCTCCAGTCCCCTAATCATTTTTGTTGCTCTTCTCTGCACTCTTTCTAGAGTCTCCACATCTTATTTACATTGTGGTGACCAAAACTGAATGCAGTATTCCAAGTGTGGCCTTACCAAGGCATTATAAAGTGGTATTAACACTTTACATGATCTTGATTCTATCCTTCTGTTTATGCAGCCTAGAACTATGTTGGCTTTTTTGGCAGCTGCTGCACTCTGTTGGCTCATATTTAAATGGTTGTTTATTGGAAGTTTATTGAATTTTAACTATGCCAACAAATTAGGTTTCAAGATGGCTGCTCTTAAGTTTAGGTAGTTCATCCCAAACAGGGTGAATTAGAAGCCTCCAGAATGAAGGCAATATCTGAATTCATCAGAGAAAGAAAGGAACAAATGGTGGGAGGATTAGACTACAGGGCTAAAATGAAGAGAACATGGAGGATATTTACTTTTTCACCAAGAACATGACAACCTGGAACTGAATGCGCCCTTGAGAGGAAAATACACATAAAGACCTTCCTGAGTCCCAGAATCTTTATCCTTAATTCAAACAGTGCATTAATTCAAACAGTGCTGGTGGAATCCAGAAAAAGATTAGCATGCTAGGCAATGTTCCAAATGATACGTTTGCTACTGTATCACAGAATAGAATAACAGAGTTGGAAGGGATTTTGGAGTTCTCTAGTAGTCCAACCCCTTGCTCAAACTGGAAACAGATGGTTGTTGAATCTCTTTTTAAACACTTCCAGTTGGAGCACGCACAACTTCTGGAGGCAAGACATTCCACTGATTAATTGTTCTAATTGTCAGGAAATTTTTCCTTAGTTCTAGGATGGATCTCTCTTTGATTAATTTGATCCATTGCTTCTTGTTCTGCTTTCAGGTGCTTTGGACAATTGGTTGACCCACTTTTCTCTGTAGCAGCCCCTCGAATATTGAAACACTGCTATCATGTCACCTCTTGTCCTTTTCATTAAACTAGAAATGCCCAATTCCTTCAACCATTCTTCATATGTTTAACCTCCAGTTGTCTAATCATTTTCTCTGCACTCTTTCTAGAATCTCAACATCTTTTTTTATATTGTGGAGACCAAAACTGGATGCATATTCCAAGTGTGGTCTTATCAGGGAATAATAAAGTGGTAATGACACTTAATGTGATCTTGATTCTATGCCTCTGTTAAAGCAGACTAGGACTGTGTTGGTTTTTTGGCAGCTGCAGCACACAGCTGGCTCATATTTAAGCGATTGTACACTAAAACTCCAAGATCCTTCTCACAATTACTACTATTTTTTTTATTGAAAAAGTTTTTCAAATACAGATTTTCCCCCCCTTTCCCCCCCCCCTCCCTAACCCCCCCTCACCCTCCCCTCCCCCCATGGCTTCTCCAAGATGAAATCCAAATTGATATCACATTATATAATACTTTGCCACCCTTTTACACCACCCCCTATGTGCTAAACATTTCTTTCTAACATTATTATTATATCCCCCGTATACTATACATTTCAAAACAACATACAATTACTACTATTGAGCCAGGTACCACTTACTGCATTTGGTTTTTCCTGCCTAAATGTAGAACCTCACTTAGCTCACAATTGAATTTCATTTTGTTAGATAGGACTCAGTGTTCAAGTCTGTCAAGATCCTTCTGCATCTTTTTTTAAAAACAGTTTATTTATATATTTTCACATTACATGCGTAAGTGCTTAGTAAACAGTGTATTGTCTGGATCAATTTATTTACCTGTATTTTTGAGTGTATAAGATGCACTGGAGTATATAAGATGCACCTTAGTTTTTGGGAAGGAAAATAAGAAAAAAAGCTGATTGGCAGGTGGATCGGCCTCCCGAAATACCCCCAATCAGCTGTTTTCAGAGGTGAATTTTAGCAACAGATTCCTTGGTTGTGAGCTCTGTGCCTTTTTTTTTTTTTCCTGCCTCTGAAACTTCTTGCATCTCAATTTTTTTTAATTTTTTAAAATTAAACTTTATTATTAAAAAAAAGGCATTTAAAAACCTACAAGTTTCAATTGAGAAACAAATTTACATATACAGTACATAAACTTCACCTATTGACTAATTTCCATTATTCTATATAAATATATTATGTGTATTATATGTACATATATACAGACATACAATAAAATATTCCATATTCTATCCCTCTGACAGTGCTGTTTTTTGTTATATTAATTTCTTCTAAATTTCATTTTTACCCATTTCCTCTGGTTTATCCATTGGTACCATCTATTCCATGTTTCATAATATTTAGAGTCCTCCTTGTCCTGTAACTCTAAAGTTAATCTGTCCATTTCTGTGCATGAATATATTTTTTGTATTAATTCCTGGTCCGTTGGCAATCGATCGCTTTTCCAAAATTGTGCCAGCGCTAATCTTGCCGCCCTGATTATATGAAGCATTAGGTATTTTATGTCATTTTGGATGTTCTCTTTAATCATGCCCAATAGAAAAATCTCAGGTTCTAATTCAATTTCACAATCTGTAATTTCTCTTATCCATATCCTTACCTTGTTCCAGTATTTCTTAATGACCGGGCAAAGCCACCAAACATGGTAGAAGGTTCCCTGTGTTTTTCTGCACTTCCAACAGGTCGAATCTACATTTGGGTACATTTTCGCTAGTCTTGCGGGGGCCAGATGCCATTGATACCACATCTTATAATGATTTTCTTTGTAGGCTACCGATTTTGTCATGCTGTAGTTAGTTTCCCACACTCTTTCCCAATCTTCTAGCTGTGTGCTGTGCCCATGCTATCATCTGCCCTTTCACTAATTCTTCTGCCAAATTGTATTCGAGTAAGTATTTGTAGATTTTCGAAATTAATTTCCCTTCTTTAGATTCTAATAATTTATCCAATCTATTTTGTTTCAAATCTATTCCTCCCTCTTCCTGATCTTTCCTGTATCTTATTTTTATTTGTGAATAGGGCCACCAGTCTATTGCTATTCCTTGTTCTTTTAATTCTTCCCTAGTTTTTAATTTACCCTGTGTATCTAATATTTCTCTGTATCATAATATTTTTTGTTTTGATAAAATATTGGGGTGGATGATTGCTTCTATTGTCGACAACCAACCGGGAATTTTCATATAATGTTTGCGTTGAATTTGTTGCCATGTACTAATTAAAGATTTCCTAATGGTATGATTGTTAAAATGTTTGTATGATTTGTTTCCGGAGTTCCAAATAAAGGCATGCCATCCCTTAATTAGGTCATGTCCTTCCAGTTTTAACAGTCTTTGATTCTCCAAAGTTATCCATTCCCTGATCCATAGTAAACTGGTAGCCTTGTAATATTTTTGCCACGCCGGAAAACGGAAACCACCCCTAATTTTATCATCTTGTAATATGTTTAATTTTATTCTCGATTTTTTCCCCTCCCACACAAATTTTGTGGTTATTTTATCCAAATTGTCAAAAAATTTCTTATCCAATTTTATTGGGACCGTTTGGAATAAATAAAGGAGCCTTGGAAGTATGTTTGATTTCACCACTGCTATCCTCCCCAGAAGGGACAACTTTAGTTTCCTCCATTTATCTAAATCTTCTTTAATTTTCTGGACCAAGGGTTCATAATTGTCCTGTTTTATTGTTGCTGTTCTAGCCGTCAGATGAATCCCTAGATACTTCACTTTCTTAACTGCCTGTAGTTGTGAGACATTTACTAATTGCTCTACTTGCTTTGTTGTCATATTTTTTATTATCATATTTGTTTTTTCTTTGTTGATTTTTAGGCCTGCTACTCTTCCAAATTTTTCAATTTCTTTTATTAACTTGGGGGTTGTTTCTATTGGGTCTTCTATAAAAAAGACAAGGTCGTCCGCAAAAGCTTGGACCTTGTACTCCTCTCTCTTGATCTTTAGTCCTTGTATCTCTTTGTTTGCCCTAATTCTAATTAATAAATTTTCTAACGTTAAAATGAAAAGCAAAGGGGACAGCGGACATCCCTGCCTTACTCCTTTATTTATTCCAAAAAATCCTGTTGGATCCCCATTTACCAATATACATGCTTTTTGGTCCTGGTATATTGATGATATCATTTTTGTAAATTTATCGCCGAAATTCATACTTTTAATTTGTTCTTTCATAAATTGCCAGTTTACTTGGTCGAACGCTTTTTGTGCATCCAGAAAGATCAGGGCTATCTGTCTTTCTGAATGCACTTCATAATACTCTAAAACATCCATTACCATCCTTAAATTGTTTTTTATTTGTCTTGTGGGCAAGAAACCGTTTTGGTTCTGATGTATTTTAGTATGTAGTACTTTTTTCATTCTATTAGCGATTATATCCATTAGAATCTTGTAATCGGTATTCAACAAAGAAATTGGCCTATAATTTTTTATTAATGTGGCATCTGCCCCTTCTTTTGGTATTAGGGAGATATACCCTTCCTTCCACATGTTTGGTAATTTTGCCTCCGACAGGGCTTCATTATATACTTCTAATAATATTCCATTTAATAATTCTCCAAATGTTTTGTAAAACTCTGTTGGTAAACCATCAGTCCCCAGAGTTTTATTATTTTTCTGTGAATTTTAGCAACAGATTCCTTGGTTGTGAGCTCTGTGCCTTGTTTTTTTTTTTCCTGCCTCTGAAACTTCTGAAACTCTGTTTCAGAAAAAAAATTTCTTTTCTGCCTCTGAAAGCCTCCAAAACAGAGCTTCAGAAAAAAAAAGCCTCTGAAGCTCTGTTTGGGGCTTCTTTTCTGAAGTTCTGGAGGCTTTTTTTTCTGAAGTTTTGTTTGGGGGCTTCTTTTCTGAAGCTTCATTTCTGATGCTTTTTTCAGCCTCTGAAACCTGCATTTGAGAAGGTGGGAGGGGCTGCATTTGGAGTATAAGAGGCATGCAGATTTTCACCCTCTTTTTGGGGGGAAAAAGGCGCATCTTATACTCTGAAAAATATGGTATATACAATAATAGTTTTCTCACTCCTAATTTCTACCTCTACTGTCTGACCATTTATGAAACAAGTCCCATGTTCGAAAATACTCTCTATCCTCTTTTTCTTTTCTTTTTAATGTAAAATCTGTCCATTTCTGCGCAATCTAATTTTTTAAAATTGCATTATCCTCTGTAGGTGTTTCCACATTTTTCCAGTACTGCCAAATACAATTCTTGCTGCTGTCAAGACATGTAATATTAAGTGTAAATTCCCTTTATCATACTTTTCAGATATTATGCCTCGCAAAAATATTTCTGGTTTATAATCTATATATTGTTTTAACATTTTCTCCAACCATGTATGTATTTTTGTCCAATATTTCTTTGCTTTTATACATGTCCACCACATGTGATAATACGTTCCCGGTGTCTGGTTACATTTCTAACATTTGACAGACATGCTTTTAAACATCTTTGCTAATCTTGCCAGTGATTTACTTATACTATATCCAAAGTTTTTTTTCCCCATACTATCATTGTTTCTTTTACCTGTTCAAGGGTGGGTTCTAAATTTTTTTACTACTGGTTCTGTGGGCGTGGCTTATTTTGTGGGCGTGATTTGGAGGTCATGTGACTGGGTGGGTGTAGCTAGCTGGTCATGTGACTGGGTGGCCATGGCTATGTGTATAGGGACTACTCAGAGGGCTGAACAAAGTCATTTCTGACAGGTCCTCGCACTTTTGACTGGTCCTTGCACTTATGACCATCCTCACATTTATGCCCGTGCAGCATTCTTAACAACCATGTCACTCATTTCACAACTGTTTCTCTTCACCATGGTGACAAGATAGGGCAAAAACGTAAAATGTGAGGACAGTCGTAAGTTCGAGGACTGGTCAAAAGTGTGAGGACCAGTCAAAAATAACTTTTTCAGCCCTCTGAATAGTCCATATGCACAAAAGGATACAGCAATAGAGAGGGATGAAGGAAGGAGAAGAGAGATGCAAGAAGGAAGGAGAGAGAGGGAAGGAAGAGAAAGGAGGAAGGAAGGGAAGGGAAATTAAAGTAGGAGTGAGGGTAAGAGAGGGAGGAAGAAAGGAGGAGAAGGAAAAAGGAAGAGGAAGTAGGGAGGAGAAGAAGAGGGAGGGGAAGACAAAGTAAGAAGGAAGGAAAAGAGAGAGGTGGTAGGTTTGAGGAGAAAGATTGCTGTACAATAAAAAAGATGAAAGGGAAGAAAGCCAACCCCAAACAAATATAAAGATATTAAGATAAAGAATGAATTGTTAAACTTTAAAGAATAAAAGAGAACAAATATGAATAAATAGCAATAATTGGAAACACACATACAAACATACAATGTATTTTCTTTGAACAGAGTATTTGGCCGGTTCACAAATTTAAACAGTGTTTAGTCATTTCAATTAAATTTACAATTTCTATATTTCCTTTTTGCCATATTTATTCCTCATCTATTTTTTTAAAAAACCAATATTACCCTTCATCCTCATCTCTAATCTTAATCAAATTCAATTTTTCCCTTCTATTCTATATTATACCCCTTCCCATTGTCTTCTATTTTTATATCCATCCTAACATTAGTTAATTATGTAATATTACAGTTGTTTAATACAAATTCAACATTTTAATATAAATCAATTAGTTATATAACTATCTTTTTTGTATATTAATCAATATGAACATGAACATGAATGAGGCAGAGAGAGATTTCTTTTTCTTTTTGCTCACCAAAAAAGGTAGTTGCAAACAATGGGAAATTTAGGGCAAAAGAGGAGAGATAAAGATTTTAAAACACAAAAGAAAAAAAGCTCTATTTAACTAGGGAATTGTAATAATTGAGATACTATTAATTGTATATTGTATTGAAAGCAGAAATGGTTAAGTTGTGGTTTGGAGGAATATAAGGGGGAAATTATTTTGTTTATTATTATTGGTAAATATAATTAATTGATTTGTAAGAAATTGGATTGCATGGAAATAATTGGAATATTCATGTTCATATTGACCACTGTACTAGACAGTGCTAGTGGTGAAGATTTTGAGTAAATATCGCACTAGTGCAGAGAGAGACAGAAAGCAGAGAGACAGAAACAGACACAGAATACCGAAGAGGAGCAGAGAAAAGGAAATGCCCTGAGTCTACGGAGATAGGGCGGCATACAAATCACATAAAATAAAAAAATAAGTAAATAAAATAAATAAATGCAAAATGCAAATTAATAGAATTGGAAGGGACCTTGGAGGTCTTCTAGTCTAAATTCCTGATGAAGCAGGAGACCCTATACCATTCTGGACTAATGACTATCCAATCTGTACTTAAAAACCTCCATTGATGGAGCATCTACAGCTTCTGGCAGAAAATCTGATTAATTCTTCTCACTGATAGGAAATTTCTCCTTAATTCTAGGTTGGATCTCTCTTTATTAAGTTTCTATCCATTTTTTTTTGTCTTGCCCTCAGATGCCTTGGAGAATCAGTTGAGCCCCTCCTCTCTGTGACAGCCCCTCAATTAGCCCCTCAATTGGAAGACTGCTATCAAGTAAAAGACTGTAGTCAGAATGAACAAAGCAGACGCAGAGAAAGGCCGGAGGGACGTCAAGTGTGCAGAGCAGTTGTTTGGGAACGGAAAGAAAGGCCCAGAGAAGCTTCCCTAGAAGAAGGAATTGAAGACCCCCAGTGACAAGAATCCATGAAGGTCCCAAGAATGGAAAGGGGGGACCTGGATGGTTGCAGGTAATGGCTTCAGCTGAGACATAGAGGGGATGGAGCTGCTGGGGGGGGTAAATCTAGTTAGGGGGGACACCATTCAAGATTTGCCAACAGTAGTTCAACCCCAACAGAGAAACAGGAAGTGTTCAGCTGACGTATAGAAAGTGAGCATTTTTCAAGGTCTCAAGTTTTCCTTCTCTGACATGCAAAAATATAGTGCCATTTTTTTTAAAAAAAATGTCTATTGCAGATGACTGAATTGGCATTGTGCAGATGAATAAAGGAAGAATTGAAAAGTGAAATTTGATCACGTAATTTTATTTATGATAAAGAACTAGTTCCATTGTAATCAGACAAGCACAGAGTGAACCAGTGGCCTCCAAGATGACGCCATGTGTTCCTTCACCAGAGAAAGAAAGGAAAACATGTGGGGAAGATTAGGCCGCAGGACAAAAGTTAGGAGAACAGGGAGGACATTTATTTTTTCACAAAGAACATGACAACCTGGAAGCCAGTGCGTACTTGAGGGGAAAGTGGACCTGGAGTACTATCTAAGTCCCAGAACCTCTTATGCTTAATTCAAACAGTGCATTATTTTCAATTTCAATTTCAATTTAATTCAATTTATATGCCGCCCCTCTCCGAAGACTCAGGGCAGCTCACAATACATTTAAAATCCTAATAAAAAACATTTGAAAATTAAAAACATTAAAACATTAAAACTCATTCATACCATTCATGGCCGGATCTCGCCAGATCGCAAGAGCAAGATCAATGGCCCCAGGCCTGCCAGAAAAGCCAGGTCTTCACTGCTTTTCGGAAGGCCAATAGGGTGGGGATGGTCCGGACCACAGGAGGTAACTGGTTCCAGAGAGCTGGGGCAGCCACAGAGAAGGCCCTCTCCTGCGGACCCCCCAGCAGGCACTATATAACAAATGAGATAGATTTTTTTTTCCCTTTCACAATGATGATCTATCAGCCACTCCTTTGGTTGAATATGAGTATATCTGCAAGCAGCAAATGGACACACATTCCTGGCTACAATTGAAAACATGATATACAGCTATTGTTCATTTATTGACTGTTCATAGTTTTGACCTTCAGTGAAATTCTTTAACTGAAGGGGTCTACGGTATTCCCCTTCTACTGGTTCAAGTGGGGCGAGGCATTTCCTCAGGTAAACTGGTCCCATGTCATGAACAGCTATAAAGATGATAACCAAGACTCTGAATTGTACCTGGAAATCAACAGTATGACTTCTGTAACAGCAGTGTTTATGTATTTATAAAATTTATATGCTGCCCATATAACTGCTATAGTGACTATGAAAGTGTTACATGCACAATGCTAGTGGCAAACAAAACTCTATGCACTTCCATGTTCTGTACAAGTAGTAGTTTCCAAATACTCTGTAAGGGTAGCCCCATATATACTACATTGCAATCAGGGGTGAAATGCTCCCGGTTCGGACCGGATTGCCGATCCGATACGGATGGAGGCGGATTGTTCGGAGAACTGGTAGCAAAAATCCCTGCCCCCCCCCCCATGCCCAGCTGAGCCACACAATCATCAGAGGCTTTTTTTTTAACTTTTAAAAGCTTTTTCTACAACTTCTTCGGGAAAAAATGCTTTTAAAAGTAAAAAAAAAAGCCTCTGATGATCGCGCGGCTCAGCTGAGGTCATCAAAGGCTTTTAAAAGAAAAAAAAACCCCTTTTTTTCTTTTAAATGCCTCTGGCGATACAAGCTGAGTTGACCGATTGCCAGAGGCTTTTTAAAAAAGCCTCTGATGATCAGGCAACTCAGCTGGGATCGTCAGAGCCTTTTGAAAGCATTTTTTAACAACCTCTTCGCCAAAGAGGTTGTAGAAAAAATGGTTTTAAAAGTAAAAAAAAAAAAATTGGTCACGCCCACCCAGTCACATTATCCACCCCCCCACCAAGCCACGCCCACAGAACTGGTAGTAAGAAATTTTAGATTTCACCACTGATTGCAATAATCCAAAAAATCAAAAATTATAACTGAGCAATTCCAATATATAAATAGAAATGTGATAATGGCTACAGTTGTACCTAAATTGGGGAGGCAGCTGTTCCTCATCTGAGGGGATCAGCTGCTTCTGAAAAACCACTGCCCTTCTGCAGCTGATCCTGCCCTGTGTCTGTGAGGGCAGACAGCTGTCCCGGGCAGGACCTGGGAGAGCATCATCCTGAGCCCCTCCAGACATGTCAGAGGAGATGTGCCATCTCTGAAGGTTGAGTCTTTTGAACACATTAATATCCACATGTCCTTCCGAAAGAAAAGATTTGTTGGAAGAATATTGCACAGTCTTTCTCACAGTGATAAAAGTAATATAATAAATGTATGGATAGAATTTTGTGCAGTTTTATTTATTGGCAAGCCTGAAAGAAAGGCAAGATTGAGAGCTTTAAAGGGTTTGGCTCAAGCAAGGAGACATTTGCATCCCCTAGTAGTTCAAATGCCCAGATGATGCCAACTGACCCTGCCTAACTTCAGGAAGAAGATGATGTTCTCAACAACATACATAGGAAGGTGTATAAGATGGTCCTACAAATTTCAATCGTATTTATGTAACCCTGTAAACTGGGGTATAAAATCTATTATTTTGGCTTGACTTTGAGGCATGGATATGTCAATTGGCTGTCTTTTTCCTAACATGGTCCCTTATCAGATTAATTGACAGTTTCTTTTAACTATAATGTGGTTAACTCATTTCCCTTTCAAGCCATTAGCTATATCTGGTCCATCACTTTTCACATTCGACATTTCATCCTCGACAATTATCATCTCCTACATCCTACTGTGAGATTTGTTTGGAAAAATCACGCAACCCAGTAAGGTACTGGCCGTACTCCTTGTGGTGAATAATTCTCATATTTATTCTGGTTATAATATTGAGAATCCCCCAAACTCTGACCAATTTATAATATCAATATCTTTGCAAAATATATAAACAAACATTTCTTGTCTTGAGGAGGCCAAAAAAAATTTCAACTTGTCTTTTTTTGCAATCCCAAAATATGGAAACTACCATGGAAATATCAACTTCTTTGGGAAACATGGTAATTAAAAATGTCCATTACTAACCAAAAATGACCAAGATGACATTTTGCAAGTAAATAAAGGAAGAATTTAAAAGTGAAATTTGAGTTAATAATTTTATTTATGATAAAGAATGATTTCTATTGCAGTGAATAATAATCCAGCATTATTCATCATCCATTTAGAAATTTATATAACAAGCTGTAGACACCCAGGAAAGAAGGAAGGAAGGAAATATGGAAGGGAGGGAGAGAGGGAGGGAGGAAGGGAGGGAGGGAGGGAAGAAGGAAGGAAGAAGGAAGGGAGGGAGGGAGGGAGGGAGGGAGGAAGGAAGGAAGGAAGGAAGGAAGGAAGGAAGGAAGGAAGGAAGGAAGGAAGGAAGGAAAGGCCTTAAACAAGAAGCAGAAGTTATTCAAGGGCAATGGAGCAGAGATCTTGCTATTTTCATCATCATTCATTTCTCAAGCTGATGGATCAGAAAGATGCTGTAAAATTGTTGAATGTCTGGAGATGCCAAATCTTTATCAACTGGGAAGCCTGTTATGGATTACAAATTACATATAAAGCTTAAATAAATAACAATCCATAGATACACAAATATCTATATTTCTATAGATATTCTATAGATATTTCTACCAGTTTCAAGAGTACACATTTTGTGAGACATTGCCAAAATAATCAGCCAAATGTTATAGTTTAAAAAAACCTTCCTCAGTCTGGGTTGGAAGAGTCTAGTTGTAAATGGAAGAATTTAAAATAAGAGGCAAGGACCAGCTGCTATGGGAAGTTTAATTGCCAAGAAATTAGGTTTCCATGTGGCTGCTCTGAAGTTTAGGGTAGCTCATCACAAGCATGGTGAATCAGAGGTTACTGAGGTCAAAGCAATATCAGTGTTCCCCAGAGAAGGAAAGGAAAGAATGTGGGGTAGATTAGGATATAGGGCTGAAGTGAAGGGAGCATGGAGGATATTTCCTTTTTGCATGAAGAACATGGTAACCTGAAACCCATTGCACGCTGAGAGGAAAGTACACATAAAGTAGTACCTGATTTACGGAAATTATTTTGCAGGCCAACATTCTTTTGCACAAAAAATGAAACAGCACCTCTCATTTGGCTGGCAATCACTATCTGTCTGGCACTTAGGTTTAAATTTCCTACAAATTATCCTAACGAATGGACATTGCCCTGGATGTATTGTACTAGTACTTCAGGTACACCCTGTTTGTTCTTCAAACTTTGAGTATTAGTGTATACGTATTTGAGTCCTTTATGGGTGATCCTAAGCATGCTTCCTCCATCTCCTCCTTTGTATCTGAATTTTTCTTCCTTCCCATCACTCCCTCCCTCCTTATTTGATTGGTTTTCTTGGGTTTATCCTTGGGATTAGGTCAGGGGTAAAATGCACTTACCTTCACTACCGGATTGCAAATGTGAGAGTGCGCATATGCAGAGAGTCAAAAAAGGACGTGATGATGTCTGGGTGGGTGGATGGAGCCTCCTGCCACCAGCCCTACTGGATCACGTGAGCCGGATAGATTCGGCTGAATTTCACCACTGGATTAGGTCCTAAAGATCCTAAAGTTTGGTAGCCCCCTCAATTTTAGTTTGAAGCCCCTCTGATAAGTTGAGCCAGTCATTTTCCAAATATATTTTTCCCAGTTCTTCTGAGGTGCAGCTCACCCCTAGCCATAAGCCTACATGTTGGTAATGCAGACCATGGTCTAGGAATTCAAAGTTCTCTTGGCAGCACCAACCCTTAAGCCAGTGGATCATTTCTAAAATCCTTTGTTGGATGTTGATCTTTTGTTGGAAGTACAGATGAAAACATTTGTGCTCCTAATTCCTTAACTTTCTTGCCTAGCTACTCGTAACCTCTTGATATTGTTTTCAGGTTCATTGTTGTGTTGTTCATCCTCACATGAAGGAGAAGAAAGAAATAGTAATGTGTGGGATTTATTATTTTAATAAGGTTCTCAGCCACATCTTTGATTTTTGCTCCAAGGAGACAACATACCTGATACACATCGATCTGTAATTTCCTGGATCTATTTCCCACCCCCTTTTTTTTTTTGAAGATGGGAACTACATCAGACCTTAAGTTAGTGAGGGATTGCGCAAAAATGGATATTCAATTGTGACATAATTGCCTAGACTGGGGCTTAGGTCCCTATGGGACTGCTGGTTCTAGCCTTTGTCAGGGCTAGAATGACCCACATCCCATTGGTAGAATAATGCCATCATAGTACCCAAGAGATGTGTCTTGTTTGTAGACTCTGTCTTCTAACACAGCATTCCCCAGACATCTGCAAGGCCCTGACACCATTATGCCTTTGGAAAACAGTGGTGCTTTGTCTTTTTCAGCATACCAGCAGACACAGCAGCCTGAGGCCTTGTTTGTGATCTCCCACATTGTTTCCCCAGTGTGAGTTTTTTCTTACTCTTATTTATTTATTCATTTTTGTCAAGCATGTATTAGATAATAGATGTAAGTATAAACATGATTATGAATACATGAAATTGATACAAATAAAAGGGAACATTAAGACAGGGATGGTAGGCACGTTGGTGCGCTTATGCATGCCCCTTACAGACCTCTTAGGAATGGGGTGAGGTCGACAGTAGATAGTTTAAGGTTAAAGTTATGGGGGTTTGGGGAAGAAACCACAGAGTCAGGTAGTGCATTCCTGGCATTGACCACTCTGTTGCTGAAGTTGTATTTTCTGCAATCGAGTTCGGAGCGGTTTACCTTAAGTTTGTAACTATTGTGTGCTCATGTATTGTTGTGGTTGAAGCTGAAGTAGTCATTGACAGGTAGGACATTGTAACAGATAATTTTATGTACTACGCTTAGGTCGGACCGAAGGTGGCGAAGTTCTAAGTTGCCTACATTATGTTGTTTCACTGTTGGACATCTATTTCAATCTATTTCTGATACATGGTTTTAAGGCACTTGGAACTGCTTTGACAATTCAGTGGGGCAGTAAACTGATTAAATACTTTCCCCATACTGTAGTATAGTTCTTGGGGTTTTTTTTTCAAGGAAACCTGATTTCTGTTCACACATAGAGTAGGCTGAAGCTTTTTCTCAAAAT
Source organism: Arizona elegans (assembly GCA_022577455.1). Lineage (NCBI taxonomy): Eukaryota > Metazoa > Chordata > Lepidosauria > Squamata > Colubridae > Arizona > Arizona elegans. Next base: position 182,437,159 of record JAKOOJ010000002.1, on the reverse strand, counting down.
AATTTGTCCTCAGTCTAAATGGCTTTTCTCTGCCCTCTGGTGGTGGTGCTTATGAACTCATATTTGTATCATTGTACTGTTTTACAAAGCATAGAAAAGGACTCTTCTTATTTAGATTGAACAATCTGGGATTAACCCCCTACTTGACCAGAATTTTTGTTAACTTACATAACAAACTACAGAATACATAATACAACATGCATTGTTTTCTTTTACCATAGAAGAGGTACCATATCCATTAAAATAATATATCATGACTCTGGAGAAGTTAATATATTGCAGAAAAAACTTTTCAAACTCATTTATTTATAAACTGATATTATTTGTAGCATCAAAATTATATGGTGAATTATAATTACAATATTATTTTTTGCATTATAAATATGGAGTGAAATCTCATTTTAAAAGACTGTTTGTGGGGAGGGCTGTCTATCAGACTTAGCTATCTGTTAAATTCAAAAATAAGTCATTGCTGTGATTTACATCATTTGCAATGATTTACATCATTCACTTAATTGTGTTATTATGCAAATGATGATTTTTTTTGGTCATGTGGACAAATTTATGTTATTAACATAATTACGTGAATGATTACCATTTGCATAGTGTTATCTCTGAAACAAACGTGCTGTTTTGGAGATATATGGGAAGAATATTTGGTATGTTGTATTCAAAGTGTGTTAAATAAGGGTCTATTAAATCAAGGTTGCACTGTATCTGCTTTTTTCTATTCTTTGCTTTTAGATGACCTGCCGTGGCACAGTGGTTAGAGTGCAGTACTGCAGGCTACTTCTGCTGATCATCGGCTGCCAGCAGTTTGGCAGATCGAATGTCACCAGGCTAAAGGTTGACTCAGCCTTCCATCCTTCCGAGGTCAGTAAAATGAGGGCCCAGATTGTTGGGGGCAATATGCTGACTCTGTAAACCGCTTAGAGAGGGCTGTAAAGCAGTATGAAGCGGTATATAAGTCTAAGTGCTATTGCTAGTATGCTTTCACCCAACAAGCAAAATCATGGTTTGTTTTATCCAGGTTTTATCAAATAGGCTGAATCCACACATAATTTACCAATCTCATACATCATGCCATATCAAAGTCAAATAAACCAAGTAATTATTTAATGCAATTTATGGACTTGGTTAAAGTTTTATAACCATAAAAATGGACAGCAGAAGAAAATAAACTATCCATCAGTTCTGAAATGATCAAAAAGTTGCTGTTGCAGAGATAAATTCAGGAATTGTGTTTTTGTGAGGTGGACTGGAAATCCTATTTATTTTTAGGTTTATATAATAGATTTCAAACCCAAAAAAACATAACCGGCTAGATTGGTGCACATATTTTTAACCATTGTTCATGAGAAGGAATTCAAGGATGATATAAAGAAGCATTTTGCTGGCAACTGTGTCGTCTTCTCCATAAACAGGCAAACCAAGATCGATTTCTTTGGTACATTGCCTTCATATGTAACTTTGATTCAATGTAAAGCAATCTCTGGTCATCCAAGTCAAATTCTGGCCTATGCAAAAACAAAAACAACTGTCTTGGAAACTTTATAATGAATCACATATTTAAATTTTTTTTGATTCAATCTGTTCAGCTAATTACTACTATGATGTTGGATGGAAGAGAGAGAGAGTCAATCAAATGAAAGCATTTTCTAGCATCACAGGATGGAAAATTTGATGAATTCTAGCCTAGGTGTTTGAGGGATGTTGGTATAGTTTGACAACAGAAAGCCTGGAATAAAAAGATAGAAAAACACCCTTGATCATGCAAAACAGAACAATTGTGAACAAATGTTCTTGTGTATATACAGTATACAATTTCTGTTTAGATCATATGCCAAACCAGCTCAATTAAATACTTGCATATTTGCAACAAAAAAAAAAAAAAAAAAAGGAGGGGAGCTAAAATTAAAACAAAAAAAACCCTGGAACTTGTAAAGAAAAAAAACCACAATTTATCTGATTTGGTATTTGCTTTGAGAAAAGTCTGGTAGAAAACATTTTTTAAAACAGATGGGAACAATCCTTTCTGTAGGATTGAAAGGGCCATAATGGTCCATTTGTCTAAACCCTACTCAGGGTTCAAAGCAGGGGTGGGCTGTTGGGGGTTTGCAGGGGTTCGGGAGAACCTCTACTTAAGATTCTGTGCAGTTTGGAGAATCCCCAAATCCCACTCTTAGCTGACCCCAACCTGTCCACCCCACTCCTCCCAGGAGTCCTCACGTGGCCTGTTTTGGATGCAGGTAAGTGCAGGGCGCACATGGAGGCTTTGGGAGGGCAAAAAATGGGCCTACCGGAAGTTCAGGAAGAGGGCCTCCAGAGCCTGGGGAGGCCGTTTTCGCCCTCTGGAGGCTCAAAAAAAGCCTCTGGAGCCCGAGGAAGGCAAAAACACCCCCTCCCATCGTGGTGCAGGAGGCTGACTAGGCCACGCCCACCATGGCCATGCCCACCCAGCAACCGGGCAGAGAACCCCTTGCTAAAATTTTTGAAGCTCACCCCTGGTCCAAAGGTCTGGCAAAAGAAGATATCAGAGGTCTGGTAGGAGACCTCTAAGGAAGCATAGTAGTAAAAAAAAACATTTCCACAATTGTCCCATTTGAAGGAGAGGGTTTAACTATTTGGAAAGCACCAAAAAATTATGTCTGAAATCAATCAGAAAGTATTTTTGATTGGTCTAGTGGCAATTAAGTTAAGGCTCATCTCTCAGGATTCTAGATTGTTCCGATAACCAATGAGATAAAGCAAAATGATACATGAGAAAGAATTGATGATGATACCTTATTTACAGATCTTAGAGCAATTGTAGTAGCAACACCTTTGTCTTCCTGGACAATCATAGTCATAACGACAGCGATGTATTCCCGGGATGGTGCATTTAAATGGATTTCGTGGGCAACTCCAAGGAAGCACTGAAATGGAGGGGAGGGAGTGGAGGGGGGGGCAGAATTGTTGTTAACCATTAGTCAAACACCAACTCATTTTCATCATTTTTTGGAAGATAGTGCAGCCCTATGGTGTCTTTCTAAGCCATGGTGGCAATTAAAAAGTCCCACATTTTAAGAGAGGAGCTTCAGTTACATGTTTTGACTTTGATATTTGTTTCCAGTTTGAAGCACATTAAAGACAGACTCATACTGTCAGTGTCAGAGTTGAAACATACCTGAAACCGCTTGATGCAATCTATAAAAATAGACCCAAATATGCAAGGGCATATTGGGCAGATTGCATGAAAAGAAAAAAGAGCAGATTCCATCACAGAGTAGGCCCTAGAAATCACATTTTGTAAAAATTTCAGGAACAGTTAGAAAAGATCCCTACTGGTCATTTGGTCTGCAAGACCCCTAATTTCAAGAACTAATTTACTGAGCCTTACATATCCCACCCATAAATTCCCTTCTGAAAGGCAAATCTTATCAAAGAATCAAATCTACCAAATTGACGTTGATATTAAGATACCCAGTCCAGAGTCCCCAGCTTCTCTGCTTGCATAGGAAACCAGGCCCAGAGCTGTAAGAAATAAGATCATTCATTAAAATTAAGATTACCTGGTGGGACTCTACAACTTCTGCTACATTTGAAATTACAACAACGTAGGGTCTGAGGGCAGTCGTAATCACTCTTGCAATGATTAATTCCAGGTAAAGAGCACGGAAATGGATTTCCTGGGGAAATACCACATCCTGTTGAAAGAAAGAAAAAAAAATCAATGCAGAATATCCAAATACCTTTTACAAATTATTTTTTTAATTATAATGTACTTGCCCAGCAGATTCTGACAGATTCTAGAGAACCGATAGCGGAAATTTTAGTAGTAGTTCAGAGTAGTTCAGAGAACCAGCAAACGCCACCTCTGGCTGGCCCCAGAGAGGGGTGGGAATGGAGATTTTGCAATATCCTTCCCCCAGGAGTAGGAAGAGAATGGGGATTTTGCAGTATCCTTCCCCTGTCACACTCACTAAGCCACGCCCACAGAACTGGTAGTAAAAAAATTTGGATTTCACTACTGTATTTGCCCATAGCAGCAGTGGGTTGCCCCCGGTTCAGACTGGTTCACAAGAACCGGTAGTAAAACTGGCAGGAGGGTCCGCCCACCACCCCAGATGTCATCATCGGCGATCTGCGCATGCACAGATCCCATTACAAACCAGTAGTAAAGGTAAGTAGAATCCATCCCTGGCCCATAGCACTAATCATGAGTAAGATCATGTATTGATCATATGAAACCTATGTTATATTTGCCTACGTATACTTTATACTTAGATTCTACTTTTTTGTACTGCTCTATTTTAATAATTACCCCGCTCCTTCTTTATTATCCTTTGCCCAATCTGAAATATAAATGAATATATTCATGTACACACCAACAGGCTTTTCTAGATAAACAAACTCTCTCCTAGCTTTCTGAGGGCACAATTCAAATGTTGCAAATAACTCTTTATGATTACCAGATACTATAGAATGCACGTGTTTATAATATTACAAGACTACAACAATCACAGAGAACTGACAGCAAATCAGAGCTTACACATTTTGGCCAAAATAAAAGTACCGAGATATCTTATCCAATCAGTGCTTATTTGCCAGCTAGGAAAGAGACGTTCATTTATCTCGCCATAAGAGAGAGAGAGAGAGAGAGAGAGAGAGAGAGAGAGAGAGAGAGAGAGAATAAACTGGGGGGGGGGGGGAACAGTTACTTCTCACAATAGCACACCCCTTGGAATACTAATTCTATATTGGAACATTTTATATAATTATGCACCTTCTTATCAAAATTGGACAGTAGGAATTGGGAGGTATGATGCAGAAGGCATTCCTTATAATGGCCACCCCAAGCAAGACAATGTTGTAATCACTCTTGCTCGTGCAGTAACATTTGCTGCCTGAAAAGAGATCTCCTCAAGACTGCAGCAGAAAAATGCTACGGAAACTGCACACTGGTGTACCATGTCATTTGATCAGCAGGAGGCATAATTCAATTTAATATTGCAAATGCACTCCCCTCTGGAAGAGCCCTAAGTATATTTTCTGTAAGTACCATGACAACTAAATGTGAGGAAGAAAGCAAAAGAAAATATTGTATAGAACACTATTTCTCATCACCCTTTACAACAATTTACAGCTAGTCACTTAAATTTATTTGGGAGACCGGAAGGATTATTTGCTACAATTATAATTTGTTGTGATTATATTCAATTTGCTCTGCACTGTGCGTATCATATTGTACTGTTAATCATTGGAAAGCAAATTATAAAGCTACTTAAATAAACTGAATTTAAGTTTAAGCCCACCAAATATAAAGCAGATCTTGTCTTTTTATGTACACTGAGAGCATATGCACCAAGGACAAATTCCTTGTGTGTCCAATCATACTTGGCCAATAAAGAATTCTATTCTATTCTATTCTATTCTATTCTATTCTATTCTATTCTATTCTATTCTATTCTATTCTAATTTTCTGCTTTTAGTTTTAAATAGAGTTAACAATGGCTTCCTACAGACTAATTTCTTTGTCAAACAGGCCCTCCTACCAAGGATTTTGTATCTTACCAAACAGAATCTTGGAAGATGTAGCGGGTAATCCTATCCAAAGGGCTAAAAGACCTACAAGAAGCAAGCCAGTCAATGTCTTCATGATGTCCTCAAAAGTCAGATGTGAACTCTCTGAAAGCAATTAGGCTCGTATTTAAACAGATGTGTGGGTAGCTTTAAGATGACACCTTTCCATATCTTCCTCATGCTTGATATAGCAACTGCATAACAGCATACAGAAACCCGAAATAATTGCTTTACGCTGTCTTCACAGATAGCATGGACTTGTGCCACGCGAGGACTAGAACCAAAGGGCGTGACATCTAAAATGCTCCCGTATAAACATCCTTACTTCAAACAACTCTTGTGAGCCACACCCTAATTGTAGCATCTTCCAACACGTGAAGAAAACACAGTCAACCTGAGAACAGTAGAAGGGCAGGGATTTCCTCATTAAGGAAGCTGGACTTCCTATATTCTAACTAATAATTGGAGATAGTTAGGGCTGATACTTACCAAGGAAAATTACAGAATAGACAGAGGGTGTGGTGGGGTGTGGTGAAACATAACTCAATGGTACAAAATAACAATTTTCTAAAGAAATATGCCATACAATCAAGTTACAATGATCTCAAGAGGGACATCCCTTCTAGTGGACAAGATGAAGCAGCTGCCTCAGGCGGAAGATGATAAGTGGGGGTAGGAAGGACATGTCCTGTGACACCAAAGTCTGATTATCAATATCTGATGCAAGGGAAGAAGTGATCCATCATCAGTGTTGACTTAGGATGTGATTATCAGTATTGTTTTAAAGCCATCTTCTAGCCCAGGGGTCCTCAAACTTTTTGAACAGGGGGCTGATTCATGGTCCCTCATTCTGTTGGGGGGCTGGACTGGCTAGGTGGGCGTGGCTAGGTGGTCATGTGACTGGGTGGGCGTGGCCAATTTAGCAGTCCATTTTGCCTTTGTCATTGCTGTGCTTGCTTAACCCAAAGAATCTATTTACTTAAGACCCCCCACAATCAAGGGAAAAAGAGCACAAACTTTCTTGCCACTTGCCTAATTTCATTACAACAGCAGCTTCAGGCTCCTTAAAACAGGCCATTAAAAAAAGAATAAATCAAACAGGATTTCCTTCAAAATAACTCCTGATCATATGTTTCAGTTGACCTGTGAGTACCTGGGATTACAGGGCTAAAGGTCTTTTAAACCTGGAAGAGAATTCACAAACGGATTTGCTTTTTGCCACACTTGTGCACAGGAATATCTACCAAAATTGTTCAGCAACCAATTTGGTGGATGTACTTTATATATGGCAAGAATCAAAGCAGTGGGTGAATTCTCCTTCAGGCATTATACTACGGTTGCATTTGAATTAGTGTTAGCCAACTTCAGCTGATTTTGAAAAAGCTAGGAGACATGGAGACATGTTCCCCACCCACCCACTTTTAAGTGCCCCTCCCCTACTCACCCACCGGCCCTGGATCATATGGCTGTGAAAAACATCCTGAAAGGCTGTTTTTAAAAGTGTTTTTAAAGACGTTTAAAGCATTACTTTACAAGCTGGCAGCTGCTTTTCAAACCAGCAGCAACCCCTCCCCTACTCATCCCACCTGGTCCTGGATCACGTGGCTGCACTGGTGAGATCACCCCTCAGTCAACTGGCCCTCCCCGAGACCCTTCGGCCTTACCTTCGGCAGCAGCGGTGTGATCAGAAGTGCAACTCAACCAGTGAAATAACTAACCAGAAGTGCAGCTGGAGTGGATGCTCGCTGGAAGATAAGGCCGATGGTGAGGGGCAGAGTGAGGGGTGGGGCTGAATCTCACCACTCCGTGAGCTGGATACTTTGCATTGGCGGGCTGTATCTGGCCCGGGGGCCATAATTTGAGGATGCCTGTTCTAGCCCCTTTGAAAGCTGTTATTGGTGGAGAAATAGGAATTAAATTTAATAACATCAATAGAACAATCAGGATTGGAGGCCATTGCTAAATACTGTGAAATAGCATCTAATAATTTAACATTGTTTTATACAATGGTGTCCATAGTGTATTTTTGCCATTCTGAATATCCCACATTTTAATTTTATTAGATGATACTAGTGGTATTGGGGTGGGGAGGAGGAAGAGTTTTTCTATCTAATGCTCCACAACACACATGATTTTATAATGATTTGACTTTCTCTCTTTTTTTCCCGATTTAAAAACTTCAGTGTCTGCAATCTTTTTTTAAATAAGGGACTTACTTCAACTGATGAGAAAGCCATGAGTAGAAAGCAAGATGATAGAGAAAATGGTCCAGTACCTCACCAGGCTCAAGGTTGACTCAGACTTCCATCCTTCCAAGGAGGGTAAAATGAGGACCCAGATTGTTGGGGGCAATATGCTGACTCTGTAAACCACTTAGAGAGAGTTGTGAAACACTATGAAGCTGTATATAAGTCTAAGTGCTATTCCTATTCATACCTGCAGCAAAGCGAGATGAAAAAGATGGTAATACTACTTACATCATATGATGTAAGTATTCTTACAGTATGATGTAAGTATTACATTCTCTCTCTCTCCCACTCCCTATCCCACTCCCTCCCTCCCTCCCCCCGCCTCTCTCTTTCATATGTATACAGACCCATACAAAAAATTACATGGGTTAGTACTGTAGGATAATTCCCATCATTATGTCAAAGCGGGGAACATAAACATTTGAATAGTGACTCCTGTTCCCTAAAATCTGGAATCTCTATCTTGATTCCTTTATAAATGTATAAAAGGAATTGACTACATTTCAAGCACGTGATATATTTGGGGAATGTTAACTTTGTTTGCCTCTTTGTGTTGTGATTAGTTTGTATTTCAGTACATTGTGCTCAATCAAAAAAATGCTTAATTTAATCACTGGTTAAATATTCTATGTTAATTGAGAATTTTATTAAGAAAATCATTTTATCCAGTCCCTTTCCTTCCACTCACAATTTTTCAGTGCATATTAACTTCTCCATCATCCTTTCTGTTCATGACAAATGGCTAAGCAACTGAATTAATTGATAAATGATATAATGAAGAATGCCAGGTAAAAGGCAAGTATTTCACAGAGCACAGGTTCTCCAGAAACGTTCCCTAGGCAGGGTGCAAAACACATTGCCCAATGAGAACATTTCTTCCCACCCAGCATCACTCTCAAACTCATTAGCTTCAGCATGAATGCTTCTGATACGATCGGTTGGGCAGATCCCAGGTTTCCCTGTGATTACTAAGATTCATAATACCTATAACAGATAGGTTGAAGGACAGCTCTTCCCATATCCAGTATTACAGAGTTCAAACTACACAATCCTTACTTCTGTGTGGGTTTCTTCCATTGTTTTTAATCTAAAACAAGTACCAAAAGTGGATTCCTCAACTGGTGATTGGAGTGGATATCCAAAACTTATCTGAGCCTGAGCCTGAGTGGCGTAGGAGGCTAATGCCTCCTACTAAGGCAACATTTAACATCCAGCTGCCTGCAATTACTGCGAGTTCAATTCTCACCAGGCTCAAGGTCAACTCAGCCTTCCATCCTTTCTAAGGTGGGTAAAATGAGGACCCAGTTTGTGGGGGCAGTAAGATGACTTTGTATAAAATATACAAAAGTATGAAGGCTATTGCTTAACGCATTGTAAGCCGCCCTGAGTCTCTGGAGAAGGGCGGGATATAAAAATAAATTAATTTTTTTAAAAAAAAATCTAGTTTTCATTTTATAAATAAAAGATAAATAGGTACCGATCATTCCTCCCTCTGGACCAATAAGTAGGATGAAGTGCAATAGAAAAATACAAATGCATAGCCTTTAGGTTTTGGAAAGTTGATTCCACCAAACATCCTGAAGTTCAAATGCTGGTCTTATCCTCAAAAAAATGTTGAAATGTTGTTAATGGAAGTGAGTTCTTCCTTGATGGATTGGCAAGAGAGCCAACTATTCTTAAATGCTCCAATTTCAGGTTTTCATATTCCACGGTGATAACTAGACTGATCACTATTACTTTAACAGACACATAAAGGGGCAGGTTTTTCCATAGATCCTGAGAACAGCACATTACAGTAGTCCTCAACGGACGACCACAACTGAGCCCGAAATTTATGTTGGTAAATGAGTTTTGCACCATTTTACGACTTTCCTTGCCACATTTGTTAAGTGAATCACTAAAGCTGCTAAATTCGTAAAGCTGGGTTGTTAAGTGAATCTGGCTTCCCCATTGTCTTTGCTTGTCAGAAGGTCGCAAAAGGTGATCCCATGACCCCGGGATACTGCAGCCGTCATAAATATGAACCAGCTGTCAAGCATCCAAATGTAAATCCCATGGCCGTGGGGATGCTGCAAAGGTCATAAGTATGAAAAATGGTCATAAGTCATATTTTTCAGTGCCTTTGTGATTTCAAATGATCACTAAATGAACTGTTGTAAGTGGAGGACTACCTGTAGTTTGAAAAACACAGTAAGGCTGAGCTTCACCTAGTTTTCTGTTCTCCATCATCTTGTCACCATTCTATCATCCTTTTCAAGGTTGTTTCCAAGATTGAACCATCAGGCTAAGGAGTGTCCCTGTGGCTTAGACTATGCAAATCTTTTAGAGGCATTGTTCTGCCCCAGCTACGGATCCCAAAGAAGACACTACACACAAACTCTGAACAAAACTTAGTTTACTCAAATAACACAGTTTTAGCAAATGCCGACTGTTAATAAGCGAGTTTAACAGCCTGCCAGAATTCCACAGATAAGATAGTCAGAGTCTTACTGAAGTTGGCAGAAAGCCAGAAGCAAGGTTGCAGAGAAATCCCAACACGATGATTAGCGAACTAAAGTTGTTTCCTGCAGCTTGTTGCAAGCTGTGTTCTTTCTTAAATAGGCTAAGGAAGTGGCCAATTAGCCCCAAGCCTTACTCTCGAGGAGACCTCCTCCTGAGGAACCACTCCTGCCTTTTGGCAGCTCTGCGTGCCCATGCATTGAAAAGAGGCTCCTCCTCTTCAACCTCTTCACTTAAAGGAGCCTCTACAGGTTCTGAAGGCCCTGACTGAATCCCTGCCTCTGGCACCACATCTTCTTCAGCCTCCTCACTGTCCAACTTGAGTGCCGGCTGCACAGGCTGCCGGTGCAGCACCACACCAGCCTCCTCGTCATCGGAATCAGCAACAATCCGCGCAGGCCGCTGTGGGCCACAACAGGCATCTGCAATACACCACACCTTGGCACCTTTTTTTTTTTTTTGCCTTTTCTTATCTCTCCCTCCCATTGCTCACCCTCTCTTAACTTTTGAAGAGATCCAGGGGTGCTATTCAGCAGGTTCTGACAGGTTCTGGAGAACTGGTAGCGGAGATTTTGAGCAGTTCGGAGAACAGGTAGCGGAAATTTTGAGTAGCTAGGAGAACTGGCAAATACCACCTCTGGCTGGCCCCAGAGTGGGAAGGGAATGGGAATTTTGTAGTATCCTTCCCTTGGAGTGGGGTGGGAATAGACAGTGGTGAAATTCCATTTTTTTTACTACCGGTTCTGTGGGCATGGCTTGGTGGGCATGGTGTGGCTTGGTGGGCATGGGAAGGATACCATTCCATTCCAGGGGAAGGATACTGCAAAATCTCCATTCCCACCCCACTCAAGGGGAAGGATATTGCAAAATCTCCATTCCCACCTGACTCTGGGGTCAGCCAGAGGTGGCATTTGCCGATTCTCCGAACTACTCAAAATTTCCGCTACCGGTTCTCCAGAACTTGTCAGAACCTGCTGGATTTCACCTCTGGAATGGAGATTTTGCAGTATCCTTCCCCTGCCATGCCCACCAAGCCACACCACACCCACCAAGCCACACTCACAGAACCGGTAGTAAAAAAAAATGAATTCTACCACCAAGAGATTAAATGCATTGCTGGAGAACCTGCTATAGCTGTTCAGTTTTTATGTTTTTTAAAAACAGGTACTCTGTAAAACCTCGCTTCCCACTTAAAAAAAAGACAGTTTTGTTTTTTTAAAAAACCCATGCAATCCATTCTAAACATCAAAAGAAAACTACAGTTTCTTCGTGAGGTCTACCATGAGGCTCAAGAGCACAAGGGCCTCAATTGTGACACTTCCACACAGGACTTTTGTTTCTCAGATCACATTGGATCCCTCTGATCGCATGTCACTGGTGCCAATTGGTATCTGAACTGATTTTCCCCCCCAGCTCCATTGCAATGCTGCTCAAATGACTATACTCCCATTTTGCAATTTCTGACTTCGTTAAAGGTCTATAGAGATTCTCAGTCATCCAGGTCATGGTTGTCCCAAAGGTGCTTTTTCAGGAGGTAACTGGACTTTGCTTTTTCTTTGAAGACGTTTCACTTCTCATCCAAGAAGCTTCTTCAGCTCTGACAGGATAGCGGGGAATGAATTCTGACTTTGTTGTTCTGGGAAACATGGCTGGCAGTTGGTGGGTCTCCTCCCAGTCCTTGGCTTTCCTTCCTCTCTATAATTGCTAAACCTCGGTAGCACTCTAGTATCTGTACACTGATTTTTTTAATTTCTACTTTTACTTTTCCATTGTGAACAGTAATACTGAAGAAGCAATTGTAGGAAGTTAGCCTCCACCCCTCTGCTAGAAAAATGAAATATTTTAGGAAATATTAAAAGGGCAGAATATTTCCCCTAAAAGGGAGGCAGAAACTCACCCCCCCACACACCTTTGTTAATGGGCCATTAAGGCCTGGGCCAGTCCATTCTACATACCAAAGATAGGATTAGCCCTCTAGCAACAGAATTCACCACATAGCGCCTGGGGAGATTGCATCAGCCAACAAGGCTCAACCAAGCCTGGGAGAGAGACAGCCTACAAAGTTAGCTAAGACCCCCGCCCCCTAGGACTCTGACCACCAATCAGAGTGCCTTTCTTACACAGGAACAGGAGACTCTAGGGTGGGGCCCAGAGAGGGCATAAAACCAGGGCACTCTCAGCATCTCAGCCCTTTTCTTTCTTCACCCAACATCAAGGCATGTGATCCTGTCCACCATTAAAACCATCTTTCCAAACAGCCACTATGTTTCCCGTCTTTTTTTCCCACTTGGAACTGAACCAGGGGTGGGTTCTAATTTTTTTTACTACCGGTTCTGTGGGCGTGGCTTATTTTATGGGTGTGGTTTGATGGTCATGTGACAATTCTTTAGGATTTAGCAGAGGTACTGGTCTACCAGGCTTTTAACTGTTTACAGAGCTGTACCGGTCTACCCATTTATTTTTGGAGTGCACTGGTCTACTACCACACTGCCATTTACCGCTGATCAGCTGTAGGGCAGCCTTTTGAAGCGCCGCGGCAAGAGTTTAAACAGTTTTTTTCCTTCTAGCCGATCAGCTGGGACTCGATAGGCAATGAATAGATTGAGGGAAGGAGGCAGAGGTGGTATTTACTAGTTCTCCGTACTATTCAAAATTTCCACTACCAGTTCGCAAGAACCAGGGAGAACTGGTAGCAACCCACTACTGAACTGAACCCAAAAGGATATTTCTTCCAACACAATGATAGGGAACAGAACACCAGTTGAAAGCTGATTTTTGCACTTTCTTGCTGAACAGGGTATTGGTTAGTTCATTCTGAATATTTCCAATAATTTCAGTAAAGGCAGCCACAGGCCATCGTGAAACTGATTATAACAGTTAGGTCATCCTTGATGGGAAGGGCAAAGAGGCATGAAATGATGGCTGCCTGTTCCCTGGCAGTACCGTTTTTTTCACTGCACCTGGTATTTCCTTACTACATGCCCAAACAGTGTTGCAGTGAAACACCAGTGGCACTACCATGCAACAATTATCTAGGTATTTGTTCTGAAGAGGTGCCAATACCTGCTGGACTGCATAGTTTAGGATTACTTACTCTGTGTTTATCTACTTAAACTTTGCTCAGTTCCTCTCCACCCCCAGTGCTATCTATGGCCCATTGGGAGAAGGTGATTGATTGAAGGAGGTAATACATACTTTGGAACCAGGGGTTTCAGGGGATAGCTGGGGTTTCAATGACTCCAGTTGAGAGATGATAATTAGCATTCCTGAAACCATATTTTGCCAGAAATTGCCACCATTCTTAAGAGTGGATCTTGCTTTGACAGAAGGATAATTGGATTTCCTTCCTAGTTTAATTCGTATATACCTAATATACCTAATTAATAAAGGCTGTCCATTCTCATCTGATACATTTGGCTACCTGCCTGTATAGATGATAAGATCAAGCTTAGGGAGTGTTTCTGTTTTCCACTTCCTCAAAGCATAGGAAGCAGGCAGAGAAATATCACATGTGCACTCCCAAAGGTGCTTTTCCAAACTGGACTTTCCTGGGTTTTTCCTTGAAAACATTTCACTTCTCATCCAAGAAGCTCCTCCAGTTCTGACTGAATGGGGATAGAAGGATTGATATTCTTTGTAGCCATCTAGTCGTTAGCATTCTGAAGCTTTTTGAGCATCATTGAAGCCATTTGGGGGATTTATCTGTACCCTCAGGGTCATCTGAATCACAGTCCAAATGGGTGCGGAACCTTCTTGGGACTGCAAAGAATATAAATCCTTCTATTCCCCACAATTTAGACAGAAGTGAAGAAGTTTCTTCGATGAGAAGCGAAACATTTCAAGGGAAAAAAACCAAGAAAGTCCAGTTGCCTTTTGAAAAGCACCTTTGGGACAACCACGGCCTAGATCAGTGATGGCTAACCTTTTTGCTGTTACCCCCGTGCCAAAAGCAGGGGGAGTGTTGGGGGGATTGAGTGCACGCGTGCCCACATCCATAATTTAATGTGCTCCGCTCCCCTGCGCCTGTGCGCATGACTCCCCCACACTCCCCACGCTTTTGGCACGCGATGGCATGGTGGGCCTAGTAGGCCCATTTTTCGCCCTCCCCAGGCTCCAGAGGCTTTCTAGGAGCCTGGGGAGGGCGAAAATGGCCTTCCCCTTCCCCCGGAGGCCCTCCGGAGTCCGGAAATAGCCTGTTTGCCGACTTTCGGTGGGACCGGAAGGCCCGAAAATCAGCTGGCCGGCACATGTATGCGCACTGAAGCTGAGCTAGGGCAACGCTCATGTGCCCACCAATATGGCTCCGTGTGCCACCTGTGGCACGCGTGCCATAGGTTCGCCATCACGGACTTAGATGATTGAGAATCTCCACACATACATGTGTATTCATTAGTACTTGGGAAGCATATGCTAATCCTGGTTAAGAGTTATAGGCACCTATAGTTATTAATGGAAAATAGAAGTTTTTTTTAAAAAAGGCATTAATTAATTTTGTGGTTTTCCTTAGATCATCCCAATGCAATATTTTTCTTAATAGTATGGATGATTGGTCTCTGTATATATGTATGTTTGTGGATACATGTGCACAGGGGCCTTCAAATCCATTTTTGACTCCTGGCGATTGCCTGGAGTTGTCCCTGACATTTTCTTGGCAAGATTTCAGAAATGGTTTGCCATTGACTACTTCCTTGGGCTGACAGAAAATGACTGGCCCAAAGTCATCCAGCTAGTTTTGTGCCTAAGGTGGGACAAGAAATCCCAGTTTCTTGGTTTATGTCCAGTGCCTTAACTACGATACCAAACTGATATTTGTAAGCTATCCATTTAACTATTACAAAAACAATCCTTTTACCCTTGTCACTACACTTTAACCCAAGGGCACCTCTAAGACAACTCCTCTCACAGCCATCCATCAAGTTCCCAAAAGTGGTTGTTGAATTGTCAAGTTTAATATGATAAAACTGTCATGGAGAAATGTCTGTGGAGATTCTCAGTCATCCAGGTCATGTTGTTTCAAAGGTGCTTTTTCAAAAGGCAACTGGACTATGTTTTTGTGCCTTGAGGAAGAAGAAGGCAGCACTTCCCTTCGTCCTTGAGGGAAAAAAAACATGGCCCAATGTCCCTTTTTATTTGTATCCATTGCATGTATTCATAATCATGTTCATACTTTTTGTTGCCTTCTGAAAAGGCATCTTTGAGACTGTCATGGAGAAAATCTATCTGTGTGATCACAAAGAGTTGACAGTGACTTGATGGCACATGATCATATATGATAAATAGAGAGAATCACAAAATACATACTGGATGCCATTAATTTGATTGAATTTACATTTAAATTCAGTTCAAACAATGCTGTTTATATCTGGCCTTATCAGGTACTTGGGTTCATTGCTGAGCACAACTCTCAACAGCCAAACATGGCCTCAGCCTGAAAAAGACTAGGTAGCCCTGTCATAAATGGGGGATATGAAAATTGTAAATAACAACTATGAGAAAGTGCTACATAAATGTTTGAGAAAGGTGAGTCTCTCAGCATCAGTTTAAATGCTGAAATTTTTATGAAGTTTTGACTATCACATATTTAATCTGTTCCCTTTTACAATAGAGTTCCACCCGATAGTGGATTCCTCTTACCTTCGCTACCAGTTTGGAACTGGGAGCACATGTGCTTGTGCACTTGCATTGCTCGCGGCACTTCTGTGCATGCACAGAACCTTCTGCGTATGCGCAGAGCAACCATGATGACATCCGGACAAGCGAATGGAGCTTCGTGCCGCTGCCACTACCAGTTCACCCAAACCGGGATGAACCAGTAAAAACCCACCACTGGTTCCACCCCAGTGATCCTTCTATTGGTCTTCTATCCCAGCCTGCTGCTAGGCACATTTTTGAGATGGTGGGGTAACTAGGAAACATGAGGCAGCAGGGCTATATTTTTTATGCCAGCTAAATGACTGGATCTAATCTGTTTCTGGAGTCAGCAAGAAACTCGCCAACTTTAAAAAGATGATATTAATACAGAATATTAAATAATAATAATTCTTTTCTGAATCAATTAGAGTTGTACGATAATCAGGAGAGGAACATTTGTACATTCAACCCAGTAAGTACAATAGGCTGCCTGGCCCCTCCTCCTTTGTTCTATATTTGAATATATTATCAGCACCAGGGGTGGGTTCTACCTACCTTTACTACCTGTTTGCAATGGGGCCACGCATGTGCTAGTGCAGAAGCTTCTGCACATGCGCAGAAGTGTTTTCATGACATCAGGGTCAGTGGGCGGGGCCTCCCGCCGGTTTTACTACCGGTTCTATAGAACCGGTGCGAACCAGGGGCAACCCACCACAGATCAGCACGTTAAAAATTAAAGTTTTTTTATTGCAGAATGAAGGTATGTTAAGGTTTTCATTAATATAGTACAGAACACAGACATTAAGACTATATTTGTTTTTCCCACCCAAAACTGCTTAACTGTACAAAATTCAACTCCAATCTTATTCTATTATCTTCCTATAACTTCATAACTATTCTATTTCTATTCATATTTAATCTATCTCCTTATCTTCTTGTGACTATAACTTTGTTGCTTGTATCTTTCAATTTATATTGTTTACTTAGTATCCTAGTATGATTGATGTTGATTGCTTATTTAGTATCCATGACTATCACTAAGTGTTGTATCTAATGTTTTATAATGAATGTTTTTACAATGACTATGATAATGAGAGCTTATGCACCGGAGACAAATTCCTTGTGTGTCTAATTACACTTGGCCAATAAAGAATTCTACATATAAAATTCTATTTCTATATTCCTACAATGTTATCTGAACTGTTTCTTTCTTGTTCCTTTCCCCACACATCTTCAGCTTTTGTAGCCAATCTCAGCCCATTTCCATGTGAAAACCCTTTTCACTCCTTTATATACTACTGAATGCCATTTTCTCTCCCGGCTCCCACCAAAAGCATTCACAATCCTGTTTCTGGAGCTGGTTTGTAGGGCTCCGCATCCAAACTCCTGCACACCATGGGCTTGGTTGGGTTTGCAGACTTGCTTGGGTTTGCAGATTCTACTCGATGGGTGTCCAACTTTGGCAACTGTAAGATGTGTGGGCTTCAACTCCCATTTCCATGGCTGGCTGGGGAATTCTGGGAGTTGAAGTCCACAGGTCTTAAAGTTGCCACCCCTGTTCTGGTTTTTCTTATTTTCTTTTCCTCGCCCTGCTCTCAGCTCTACCTTTCAGCAGTCCTGCAGCTCCAACAGTTGAAGTTTTCTCTTGCTTTCTGAAGACTAGTGTGTAATATTTGCCTTTGGGTCACAGTCTCCTTTTCCCATGTTTCTGCTGTCTTCTGGTCTTGACTCTTTTTCTCAGCCCACACACATGCTTGTTTTCAGTTCTCTAATTATAACAAAAACTCTCCAGTTAAGGAGAGGGTGTGCATATTATAACCATCCTTCCTAGATAGCACCAAAACTCTGCATCCCTGGAATTAAAAATACCTGCTCACTCTCCCACATATGACTGTACAGAAATATTTAGCAATGTATTTTCTACATACAAATTGTTTATGAGGGCACAAAAGCTCTAATTAAAAAAACAAGTGCCTCTAATGTCTAATGTCTCCGGATGAATCCCTCCTTTGTTTAAGGGAGACGGCAAAACCTGACTGACCTAATCATGGCTTGGAAAGTAAACAGGATTAGTATTTAAATGGGGGAGAAACTGAGAAATTTTTTAAAAAATCCCAGAAGGCAATGACAAACCACTGCCATATTGTTGCTAAGAAATTTATTTTCTTAGCAAAGTTATTACAAGCTGCTGATCCTATGATTGTAGTGAGAGGTTTGAAGATTTATGATACCAGAGGGATGTTTCTGCACAATCCAGAAAGATTTTTTTGACTTTGATGTGATATCCTTTGATCTTGCAGTTGGTTTTCAGATAGGGAAGAACAGTTTGTACTGATTTTTTTTCAGAGGCTCTCGCATTTTCTTATTGCTTAATTTATTACCTTTAATTAGTTCACAGCTGTATTTTTTGGTTCCAGAGTTTCTGCTCCTAAAATTTCTCATCTGCTTATATATCTCTTCCAACTATGGTGCTCTTGTGGGCAGTCAGTACAAGAATCAACCATAACAAGCAGAGCATAGCAAAGAAAGCAAATTTGCATTAAGCTTTATTTACATGATTTGTTTTAGATTTTTTTTTCTTTGTCTTCAAAATCATTTTAGGTTCCTTAAGACGCCTTGTTTGAATTGCTTGATTCAGAGCTACCAGCAATAAAACTTATACAGCGGTGACTCTTCCTCTTCGCCATCTGCTTGGACTTGAGATCACAGTGTACATTATGAACAACAGGCTCTATCCATCTCATTGGGAAATCATGGAGATTAAATATCCCATTCAAGGTTTTCACCCAGAGGTGGGTTTCAGCAGGTTCTGACCAGTTCTGGAGAACTGGTAGTGGAAATTTTGAGTAGTTTGGAGAACCGGTAGTAAAAATTCTGACTGGCCCCACCCCCATCTATTCTCTGCCTCCCAAGTCCCAGCTGATTGGGAGGAAATGGGGATTTTGCAGTATCCTTCCCCCGGAGTGGGGTGGGAATGGAGATTTTACAGTATTCTTCCCCTGCCACACACACCAAGCCACGCCCACCAAACCACACCCACAGAACCGGTAGTAAAAAATTTTGAAGCCCACCACTGTTTTCACCTGTAAAAACAAGTATTGCTCTGCATCTGGATGAAAATATATATTTCTAGCGGTGGAAGACAGGTCCTTTCACTTTTTACAAGTTCTCATTCATTTGGCACAGTCAAATGCTTCAATTGTCCAGTTTTCCAGAGCATGGAGAAAGAGTTGGTGCAGGAAATAAGATTCTTTCTTGGCATTTCCCAAAAGAGACAGTTTGGGTGGAAGAATTATGAAGTGGTTTTGCATGTAGCGGATATTAAAGCTGTGCAATGCTTTGGAAATATTTCATTAAAAAGTATTTCGGAGTGCAAATGTAGTTTTGTCTGCTACTCATTAAAACCTCCATGTTACTTCCTGGAACCATGTGGCCACTCTCTGCAGCTGCTGCTTGATCCCACACAGCTGCTTAAAAGAGTTGAAAGAAGATGCTAAATTCATGTTCCTATGTCCTCCAAAATAAATCCAATTTTGTAGTCAAATTGGAAATGTTGCACTGTTTTTGAGCGTGCGTTGAACATACGTGAACTGTTTGCAGTGTTATACCCATATGGCAGGGGTGGGCAACTATGGCCCTTTTATGACTTGTGGACTTCAACCCCCAGAATTCCTGAGCCAGCCAAGTTAGCTCAGGAATTCTGGGAGCTAAAGTCCACAAGTCATAAAAGGGCCATAGTTGCCCACCTCTGCCATATGGTGATTTTCCATGAGTATACAGATGTTTACAGTGTAACATAGTTAAGGATTCCTCCTGTCTAATTTTTGAACTTAAGACAAAGTTCCATTAAATACTTAAGGATGTACAATAATATACTCATTAGAAAATGAGCCTGGATAGCTCAACAGACAGAGCACTGTAATTTAACACCAGCTGTCTGCAATTAAAGTAAGATTGAATCTCACCAGGCTCAAGGTTGACTCAGCCTTCCATCCTTTCTAAGGTAGGTAAATTGAGGACCCAGTTTGTGGGGGCAATAAGCTGACTTTGTATAAATATACAGAAGTATGAAGGCTATTGCTTAACACACTGTAAGTCGCCCTGAGTCTCCAGAGAAGGGCGGCATATAAATCAAATTAAAAAAAAAAAGAGCCAGATGTTGGAAAAGATTGAAGGCAAAAGGAGAAGGAGACGACAGAGAATGAAATGATTAGGTAATGTCATTGATGCAGTGAACATGAATTTGGGCAAACTCTGGGAGACAGTAGAAGATATCGCAGTGATGGGATTCAGCCAGTGCTATCCGGTTCAGGCGAACCGGTAGCGGTGATTGCGCTAGGCCCCGCCCACCAGCCTGGACATAATGCCGTCCTGTTTAGCCATGTTTTGGAAGCCGTGTGCATGTGCAGAAGGCACGCGCATGGGCAAAGAGCATGCATGGAAGGCTGAGCATGCGCTGAAGGTGGGTGCTCACATTTGCGAATCGGTAGGGAAGGTAAGTGAATCCCACCTCTGAATGCTACGGCATTCTATGATCCATGGGGTCGGAAGAGTCAGACACGACTTAGCAACTGAACAACAACGATGATATAGCTGGTTGCTTCACTGCTTAACTTAAAAGTTTTAAAGCAGAAGAATTTTCTGTTTTTTATTCATGTATTTAAGCTTACTTTAACTGTCAGAGGTGGCAGAGAGTGATATCGTTGGGGTGTTGTCTGCTTTGCATCGTTCCATCACTGAAGTTTCTCTGACTGCTCATATTTTTCTCCTGGCTTAGCTACCAACCATAGCACCTTGCACAACATAAGTAAAACATGACTTCAGTCTGGGAAGTAAATGTGCCTGTTCACCTTGTGGATCTGCTTTGATAGCCATCTGGCTAAGGATTAAAGGATTCAAAGTCCAGGATACTTGGAAGAACCAGCTTGGAGAATATTTAGATCTAACGTAATACATTCTCTGTATATTTGGCATTCTTCTATCGAACGGGAGAGCATCAATCACTGACAGCATGTTTGTCTCCACATGGATGCATCTGTGTATTCATGAGGAAGGGATTTGATTATTATCTCTTTTATTCATTAAACATGAAACTCAGTCAACTGATCATTTAAGAATGTGTCACAAATACCATTGACTGGCACTAATGGTTGATGCGGGTTGCTGCCAGAGTCCTAGGTATCAACCAAGTACCTTCTTAAAATATATGATGTTCCGAGTAGCACAGTTTTTTGCAGTTCCGCTGGTGTTATTGCAGGAAGCTGCAATTTCTTGAAGTGTTTTGTGAAATTCTTGGACATGATACCAAGTGACCCGATGACAATGGGTATCACTGTGACATGTTTCATCCATAGCCGTGTAATTTCTATGGCCAGGTCGCGATATTTCATGATTTTTTCCAGTTCTTTTTCTTCGACTCTGGCATCTCCTGGTAGTGCGATGTCAATAAATTGTATGTTTCAGTTTTCGACAACTGTGATATCTAGCGTGTTGTGTTCCAAGTGATGATCCGTCTGTATTCAAAAGTCCCACAAGATCTTCACTTTCTCATTTTCTATAACTTTTTCCACTTTATGTTCCCATGACTTTTTGGATACAGGTAAGTCGTATTTTTTACATAATGACCAGTAGATTAATTTAGCAACTCGGTCATGTCTAGCTTTGTAATCAGTTTGTGCAATTTTGCTGCATTCACATATCAAATGTGAAACAGTTTTGACATTATTATTATTATTATTATTATTATTATTATTATTATTATTATTATTATTATTATTATTAGAGTAAGGATGTCCTTTTTGCTGACCCTGAAACTTTTGTTCAGCTTATTTATATATGTAAAATAAAGAATTATCCAAATATAAATTATTTTCATATATTTCTGATGGAAAGAAGATAGAAAGAAGTAAGAAATCAATAACAAGTTTATTTATCAGGATAAAATTTTCATATAATAAAAAGACATTTAGGAAAATTATTACCCTTGCCCTCTCTTAGAAACAAAGGTACATACATATATGCAGACACATATAGAACGTTTAAAAGAATTCACTGATTTTTTTAAAAAGGGAAATCTTGACAAATTCTTCAGCAATTTTGTCAAAGTCAGGGTGGGCCTAGGAAATGTCCCAATAACACTTTTTTGTTTTGAACCAACTCATTTTAGTTGATGATTTAAATAAACATCTACTTTCAAAAGCAAGGATTCTGAGACAGAATGTTTTATTCAAGCCGCCCCCTACCCTGGACACTTCCAGGTGTGCTCAAACTACAAGATGCTAGCTGGGAATCCTGGGAACTGTACTATCAAGAGATGTAGAATCTTCCTGGGTAAAAAAAAACTGTTTATTAGGAAGGGTCTGAAGGTTCAGCTGTTCACAATGAAAGCTAGTAAAAAAATCCATCAACACATTCTTTTTTTGGGAACGTTAGACTGTGATTCTGTCTCTTCTGAAAATATAATTTAGCAAGGAATTACTTCCTGCTCCCATTTTGCAAATCGAGAGTTCTGGGTTCAAATTCCTTTTTAAAAAATCAATAATTACTGTATAATCCCAGCAGCTCTTGAAGACACTATATACTGTATTTCACTTCCTTTTCCTTCTCTGAAATGTCCACTCTACCAAAATTCAATCAGTTTCATTAGAGTTCCATCTCAACTTACCAACTTATCTTACCAAAAAGGGGGAAAAAATGTAAAAAAAAATGTTTTATAATTTAAACAATCTGGAGGAAAAAAGAGTCCCACTCAAGATCCTGAACAGATAACCATTGCAACCACTCTTGATATGCCAAGGATGAAGTATAGGAAATTTCTTTGCCCAAAATATAGGGTATCTTTTCATGACAATCACTTTTTGTTGGCAATCTGGTTTTCCAAATGATCGAGTCTGGCAGTCATCTGAGCAAGTGCTTGCATTAAGGAAGCCAAAACAAGAAATAATGTGAAGATACACTGAAATGTTGGATGGCAGGGAACATATCTCAGCTGCAAGTCAGGCAATTCTTTTTTTTTCTTCTTCCTTAAGTTTCCTCAAAGTGGAAACATATCAGTGGTGACATTCACATTTTTTCCCTACCGGTTCTGTGGGCGTGGCTTAGTGGGGGGGGTGTCCTGTGACTGAGTGGCATGGCCAACTTGATGTCACTCACGGTCACGCCCACTCAGTCACATGACACACACACCCTCCCGACCAAGCCATGCCCACAGAACCCGGTAGAAAAAAATGTGTGTATGAGCACGAGAAGGGCTCATAGTGAATGCTGTGGCAGCATTTTCTCCCTCCATTCACAGTGGAGCTGCTGCACCCTTTATGGTTCCCCCGCGCCCCCTCTCTCCCAGGGACTACCTTAAAGGGACAGGCTGCAGTGGCCAGAAGAGGTGAGTGGCGACCGGGAGAGCAGGCAACCGGGTGGGCGTCAGTGGGGCCAATCAGGGGTGATTTTTACCAGTTCGGCGAACTGATTCAAATCATCCCTACCGGTTTGCCCGAGCTGGTCCAAGCTGGTCAAATTTCATCCCTGAAACACATCGTTGTAAGCACTCAACTGTATTCAATCCCTTACCCACTGAACCTTTCCTTTTTACTTGCTGTATTAGTTCCTAGAAGTTTAGCATACGTTTTGTACTTTTATTAAATAGTTTATTGAACAGTTCCCTAAATCTTCAATTTTTTTTAAATACTCGAAGACATTCAAAGTAAAAAAAATCAAATTTTGCTAAAAGGGTAAGTTTAAGCAACTTTCCTATTTAATTTAAATTCCCAATTTCTCCAATCACACATTCTGTGCAAGTTACACTATTTAAAGGATATTTTTATTGGTGAGGTCTTGAAGGATTTCAATAGTGTTTGACTGGAACTGAACGAGAGCTGCACATTCACATGGACTACGGATTTCAGTTGTTCCTGTGCCCTCCTCTGAAATAAATACCACAAAATTCATTAGAAACATAGAAATTCAATCTCTATGCATGAACCAGAAGCCCCAACACCCTAGGACAGTAATGGCGAACCTTTTCGGCATCGAGTGACCAAACTGGAATGTGTGCGTGCATGTGCGCGGATGTGCACACATGTGCCGGAACACTGGAGTGCCAGAAACCTGAAAACCAGATGGCTGGTGTGCATGCACATGTCCAGAAGAGCACCTGGCAACAGCGTGTGTGTCGACAGAGAGGGCTTTGCGTGCCACCTTGGGCACCCATGCCATAGTTTCACTATCATGGCCCTAGGACAATCTTACATAAATTGATCTTATATGCCCATTTTGGAGGGTTCACACATAATAATAAGCTTTAATTTATTTTAACCATGGTCTTCTTCAACCGTAATCCTAATAACTCATAGTTGAAAACCCATAAAGATGTTGTGCTTATTTCAGGACTCTGAAATACATTTAATGATGAGTATTTTTGTATGTATATTTATACAGTACATGTAATAAGACTTGCCCAAGGCTCTAATTAGGTGCAAAGCAAATTTGATAAACCATTCTTTGCTGTTTCAGATTACAACATCATTTTATAATGTTAAGTAACCTAGGACAAGATATACAGATACAGATTAATAGAATTGGAAGGGACCTTGTAGGTCATCTAGTCCAACCCCCCAGCCAAGCAGGAGACCCTTACACCATTTCTGACAAATGGCAGTCCAGTCTCTTCTTGAAAGTTTCCAGTTATATAGACCAGGGATGTCAAACTTGATTTCACTGAGGACTGCATCAGGGTTGTGTTTTACCTTGGGGGGGCAGGAGGGGAGTGCCAGGGGGCATGGCCAGCTCAACGTCACTCGTGTCAGGGGCACCTGTGGTGGCTCAAGTGCTCTGCCAGCAAAAATTGGCTCATGAGCTCCATTTTCAGCTGCGATGGCCTCCTATAACCCTCTGCCAGCGAAAAAAAAAGCTCAGGAGAGCCACGGCCAGTCCTTTGCTGTTTCCAGGATGGCCCCGTGTGCCAGATCTAAGCACCCCATGGGCCAAATCCAGCCTGCGGGCCTTGAGTTTAATACCCCTGATATAGACCAAGATGCAAAATGGACAAGCTACCTCTGGGTTTTACTGGAACATGTCATCTAAATACTTGAAGCTGTAATATCTTACCTGGGCAGATACTGAGTTTGAGATTGTCAACTATATGAGTCATGGTGTTGAAATCTGCTGAATATGAAAAATGTTGATCCACTGGCTCAGAAGCAATTTCTCTCAGCTCTTCCTCGACAGCTTTACCAACACCAACTGCAAACATGGTGATTCCTGCAGATCCATCAACATACAGTAAATTTCAAGTTAGGTATCTAGGCAAGGAATGGCAGCCTGATGCTTTAGGCTATGGTCAATCATTAATTCTGTTTTTTACATCCACTGGAACAAAGGAGTAAATAAAATTAAGTTTCCTTCTCATGACACTTCTCCCAGGAAGAAATAGAAAATTGAAGCAAAGTCTGTCCACTTTGCACTCTCAGCTCACTATCTCTGCCATCATCTTCCTTCCAAAATGGTGGCTGTTCCAATAAGCCAAACTTAAAAGACTTTGGAGGATTCAAGCAGCTGTATCTGATGGGATTTTGGACCATAGGAGCCTCAATAGGACAATTATTCCTATCTGTGACATGAAGATTTTGATTGAATGTTCTTAAAAACTTATGACGGGTCAAATATTGTACTATTGAAGGCACCATAATATATTCTTGGATTGTAGTTGCTGTAACTTGTGGTTTAGATGGGAATGGGAGCTCCTTCACATTATCTAGATCACTGGTTTTTCAAGAAGTAGCTAAATTCTGCTAAGTATAGAGAAATGACAAATATTGGCATCTTCTTTTAATATATTTTAATATGGTCTTATGGAAGCCAAGCCAGGTTTTAAAATATTTTTATCTTCACCAGCTCTTTTATCCCACTGTGAATGGGATTGAAAATTGGGAGTTTGTGCATTAATGCCATTGTACCCCTTGTCTTCTGAAGAAAACTGATTTAGGTAGTATTAGAATCATTCCCTTTTACAGGGCTGTACAAGTGTTGCAACTCAAATGTCAGAAAAAGTTCAAAATGTTTTCCCTCCATTGTTGTTGTTTTTTAAACAAACAAGCAATCAAAACCCTGGCAAAACATGTGCAAAAATGCATTTAAACACAGCTATAACTGAAGACATTTAATTTTATATATACATGAATATATTGCGACATGCATACATGCATATATTCTAAGTGGATTAGAAACACATGCTGGTGTCTTTAAATTGAAGCATTTGTGTGAATGTTTATTTTAAACTGCACCTTAATTGGTAAATGGGAAGAACAGATGGGAAAAAAGCTGACACATGTACCCCATTCTTCAGAAATTATTTCTTTGCTTGCTTGTTTGTTAGTTATATCAAACTAGTAAAGAAGGCTTAGAGACGGTCATTACGGATCTAAAAATAGTGAAAATCTTGGCTTAATGGAAATAGCACTTAGACTTATGTACATACCGCTTCACAGTGCTTTCCAGCCCTCTCTAAGCAGTTTACAGAGTCAGTATATTGCCCCCAACAGTCTGGCTTCTCATTTTACCTATCTTGGGAGGATGGAAGGATGAGTTATGTTAAATATTAAGACAATGCTAATATCAACCACCATCCTTAATGAATTCACTGCTAACAAAGAATAGAAGATAGTAAATAATGTTAATTCCTTTGGTTTAGGAATAGAGAAAGATGAATAATGTGTTGGAAAAGTAAAGATAACAGCAAATTGGATATTCAAATTATAGATTTAGAAATAGTTGCTAAGAGTACCATGGAAACACCAATAAATCAGCTCTGGACCAAATAAAGGCTAATTGTTTCCCTGAGTCAATAATTTGCAAGGAGAAATTCCCACTTTGGATATAGAATGCAAGCACTTGATGTATTAGAAAAAATAACCATGTTTGGCCAGACTGAGGGGAATAACAGGGTGGATGGACATGTGGAAAGATATCACTTAAGCATCCATGGAAAAGCTGAAAATTGTCACTGGGGCAAAACAATATAGGGGTTATTTGTACATACAGGTTGTCCTCAACTTACAAGCAACTGTTTAGGATTCCAAAGCAAGAGCCATCTACATTGAGTAGCAGCAATATAGGAACATTATCACTTTAGTGACAATAGCAAAGACATTATTTCATTCTGCACAGGAAAAGGCACTGGTGTATCATTCTTCTATTTTACTAACCAAAAAACTACACATGGATGGATTCTATAAATTTATAGTGTCACTGTTAAGCAATTGATGATATAAGTGACAGATTATAAACACCTCAGGTTGGGTGCTACTCAACATGCTACAGAGGAAAAGTTGAGGTTGTTTTGGAGTACTAATGGCACTTATGATTAGCTAAATTAGAGCCTTATCAATCTCAAATTGCTGACATTGCAATGCAGAAAAAAGAAATGCAAAGTTGCAGAGGACACAGAACATAAAAAGCATGAACATGGGAAAGCTAAAAGGTCAAATATGGACTAACTACACATGGACATCTTAGGCATCAGTGAATAGAAATGGGCTGGAATTGAACACTTGGAAGCCCACACTGTTTACTATTCAGGGCATGAAAGGCAAAGAAGGAATAGTATCACTTTCATAGTCAGGATCAGAGGTGGTATTCAGCCGGTTCGGGCAAACTGGTAGCGAAAATTTTGAGTAGTTCGGAGAACTGGCAAATACCACCTCTGGTTGGCCCCGCCCCCACCCTCCTGCTCGCTGCTCACCCTGCCTGCCTGGTTGCCACCCACCCTGCCCACCAGGTTGCCGCCTGCCCCACCTGCCCTATATATCTTGCCTTCGCCATGCGGCCCAGCTAATCTCCGCACCTCATCTCTGCGCCTCGCCCACTCTGCTCACCACAGGCAAGCATGCCTCCTGCTCATCCTTCGCCTTGGATCGGGACCCAGGGACACACCATTCCCCAGCTCCGGCCTTGCCTTGGAGCCTCCATCCCTTGCTGTTTGCCTCAGCTGGGTTGGGGAACCATTCCTCTGCTCCGGCCTTGCCCTGGGCCTTCACCCACATGCCACAGCCCCCCACTGGCCTCAAACTACAGTCCCCCAGGCTGAAGCAATTTATTCAGCCTGCAGCCTGCTGAGCTAGGCCGAAGGGCTGTGGGGGGGGGTATGGGCACAGGAGGGCCAAAGCGGTTTGGGAATGAACTAAAGTCCGGATGGTTCTACCTGTAAGAAGTCCCATCCGGAAAGCATGTGCATGCACATGTGCAGAGGCCATGTACGTGTGCATGCACAGAGGCCATGTGTGTGCATGCACAGAAGCCATGTGTCTGCATGTGCGCACATGCATTTTCGGTGAACTGGTGGTGGAATTATTTGAATCCGACCACTGGTCAGGATGGATATAGCAAAGACGGGTATATTACAATCTGTAGCTGAACAATATCAATTAGACTTCATGAACAACCCTTCAATATGATGATTATCTAGGTTTATTCTCCAATCGCTGATCAGAGAAGGCTGGCGACTTTTGTAGTTTAGTAGTTGCAGGATCCAGTCTGGTCCCAGTGACTGACTCAGATTGGATTCTGCAACATTATCCAGGGACATGTGTATTTGCCTTCATTCGTGAGTTTAGTAGTCAAGTACAATTTGAAACTGACAAAACAAGATGTGCTGCTTGTGGTTAAAGACAGCTGAAAACAGCAAGGAGGGAAATGTAGATGGACTGTATGGCCTAGCAAACAGAAATGAAGCAAAGAAAGTTTTATGAGTCCAACAACTTCTTAATTGCTAACATAATTTTCAAACAACCAAAATGACACATCCATACATCTGGGTGCCCAGAAATTAAATTCACTTTTATTTATACAAGGAAGTAAAACAAAAAGAAAAGCCTAGTAATAGCAGCAAAGCCATTCTGAGTTATCCTGAGGTAAGATGGGTGGCCAATAAATTTTACAAACAAATAAAGGTGTAGCCAGGGTCTGACTATAGAATAGATTGTGGCTGTTGTGTGCCACCTGAGATCACAATGTGAAATAGACAGCCATATAAATTATTTAAATGAATAAATAAGTGTAATAACTATGAAGATCTGAATCATGTACACAATGATCTTCCCCATGAGACTCTGAAAATGAAAGTAAGAAGAAGAATAGAAGGAGTATTGACACTTTTAAACTTTGGAGAAATCTCCTGGGAATGCACACCCAAGAAAATAAATAAACGGATCACAAAACAAATCAATGCAGAATACTGACTCAAGATACAAATCACCAGACTCAAATTATCATATTTTGGACATATGCAAAGAGTCAGCTCCTTTGAGAAATCCCTGTTCACTTTGACAAACTTAATGCTTTTGGATATTCTTGGGGGAAAAGCAAGGGTAGAAAGTCTGGATCAGCTTCAGTGAGACATAAGGAATTTGAATCCAAAAATAACACTGGCAATGGACAAAATATTTTTTCCTTAATTTTGGGTTCAACTGCAAAACATGAGCTGTCTATCTACTTCATCACTTAGAATTTTAATAATTGCCAAGAAAGCAGTATCAGTGTCTCACGGTTTTTTTATATACTGTTAATCTGAAACTCTTATACATTTTTCCTTTGGCAATAACAGGAGGAAATTAGAGAATTGGTTAATTAGCCACAAACGCCTGGCTCAAAAAAGATGGAAGCAATATAAGGAAACACCATCAGTATGAACATAGTTAATAATTGTTACTTTTAAAGAAATAAAATAGGAGGTGATATCTGAGAATCACACTTAGACCAAGTAGGTATGATAGGACTAGACCAGGATTTAAAACTTGTTAGAATAGAATAACAGAGTTGGAAGGGACCTTGGAGGTCTTCTAGTCCAACCCCCTGCTTAGGCAGGAAACCCTACACCACTTCAGATAAATGGTTATCCAATCTCTTCTTAAAAACTTCCAGTGTTGGAGCATTCACAACTTCTGGAGGCAAGTTGTTCCACTGATTGTTGTATTTAACTCCCATCATCCCTGATCATGGTGAATGAGGAACTAGAGTCCAACAGCATCCAGCTGTTGCATTCCACCCCATGCCCAGCTGGACAATCTAGTTCTAAAATAATGGCAGTGTCCTATTTTCCATTTAAAATTTTAAAAAGGCTTGTCTAAATTTATATAATTGAGTCTTTCATTACTTGATATTCTCTAGATATGTTATGTGCCTCTCATAAATTTCAGCTGGAATGCTGGGTAGGATTTTTGAGAGTTAGACATCTGGAAGACCATATGGAAACACTGTGAGAACAGTAACCTCCTAATTATTTTATTAAGTCCTGACATTGGAAGCTGCAGATAAATTCTTTCTACCACTGGATAAATGATCAACATGCTTATGCAAAGCTTTCAAGAAATATTTTAGTTTGAAGGCCTAACAGTAAAGCATCATTTCTGAGCTCTTCTGGGGATGATAAGAATTCCATACAACAGTTTCTATAGTTGGAAGAGCAATGAAACTGCTGACTGAGGCGTTAAGAACTGCACTGCTTCTATGGCACAAAGCACCTCAATGATGTGAAACCAAACCACTTCACACAAGCTTAGTGATCAAGCTGTTGTTCAAAAGAAGGCTATAATTTAGTATATCTCTGTCATGAGTTATAGCAAAATGTGTCCATTTGGGAGGTGTTCTCAAGGATTAAACCAGTTCAGAGCCATTTATTATACTATCTATATCACTAACATCTATGCAATTATGAATAATAGTGTTGCAATCCATTAAACACATTGTAAACATAGAAAGAGCTGATGTGTTATAGAATTTAAAGTACCGCACTATGATAGGGCAAATCCAAGCACAATTACACCATCAGCCATGGAAACTCAGTGGTTTGCTATGGGCAGTCATTCTGTTGCAGCTCAAGTTCTCTTGCATGGTTGTTGATGTGAAGGAAAATTGGACAAAAGAATCAGAATTAGGATAACAGAGTTGGAAGGGACTTTGGAGGTCTTCTAGTCCAACCCACTGCTCAAGCTCAAGGAGACACTATACCATTCCAGACAAGTGGCTGTCTAGTCTCTTCTTAAAAGCCCCAGTGATGGAGAACCTACAACTTCTGAAGGCAAGCTGTTCCACTGATTAATTGTTCTCACGGTTAGAAAATTTAAATTTTTAATTTAATTTTAAATTTGTTATTAATTTATTAATTTAAAATTAAAAATAAATTTGATTTTTAAAAAAATTATTAATTTAAAATTTAAAAAATTAATTTAATTTAAAATTAGAGAGCACTATATATACTACCTTCAGCTCCTGGAGGAAAGGCAAGATATGAACCTAACAAACAATGCAAATATATCACACTTTCCATTAATTGCCTTACCTGATTCTTTTGCTTTTCTAGCCCATTCTGAGATGTCATCCTGAGAGCGTCCATCCGTAAAGACCAGGCCAATTCTGGGAATGTTCTGAGAAAGAGGCCGGGCACCTTCTGCCTCAGAGAAGCTGTGTTCCACCATGTGCTTGAGGGCCAGACCAGTCATGGTGCCCTTTTCCATGTACTGCACTCTTTGAACAGCTTCCTTAACATCATCTGCTGTTGTGAATTTGTTGAGTGGGAACTCAGTGCGCACTCGGCTAGAATACTGAACCAGCCCCACATGGGTGCCGTGAGGGGACACATCCAGGAAATCCACTATCTGATTGACAAATTGTTTCACCAGCTCAAAATTCTGGGGCCGGACACTCTTAGAGCCATCGATGACCATCACCAAGTCAATGTGCCCAGCCTTGCACTCTATTGCCCAGGGAAAGAAAAAAAATGGCTGAGATGAGGCAGTTTTGATTTTGACTTCAAAGAAAGAAAAAGAAAAGAAAGGCAAGTCCCTGTGAGCCTGGGAACCCTTGGCAGATACTGTAGCTGCCTCCTATAGCAGAGAATTTCCTACCAATCTTGTATTTCTTGCCCCAAAAAGCTTTGGAGGTTCTCTCTCAAGTTAGCATTCAAACGAATGTTAGCATGCAGGTCGGATACATTTAGTGTTCATAAAATGACCTGAAATTTTAATTCAACTGTAATTGCTTAGTTCATTTACAGTAACTAAAAATGTAATGCCTATGGTCCTTCATGCCTTTCCCCACTAGAAAGCCTCACTCCTTAAGTAATTCCTTCTTCTGTTTGTGGATCTCTCTGGAAGCAGCAAAGAAGTCTGGGATGAAAGGTGTGCCAGGAGGTCATAATGCAAATTTTGTAGCTATTTACTTGCATCAACCATCACAATAATAAAAGGTGGAATTTCCATCATGATGTCACAACATGAATTATTGTCATTTTCGGATTATTGTGACCTACGGGTAGTCTTTGATTTACAATCATATATTTAGCTACTGTTTGAAGCTACAATGGCACTGAAAAAAGTGACTTACAACCAGTCTTTGCACTTAAAATTGACACAGCCTCTCCATGGTCATGTGTTCAAGACTTTGGCAACCAGCATGTATATATGACTGTTCCAATGTCCTGGGATCATGTGATCACAATTTGCAACCTTTCCTGTTGGCTACTGATAAAGGTTAATGTGGGAAGCTGGATTCCACTTAATGATCATATGATCCACTTAATAACTGTACTGACTTGCTTAACAGCCATGCAAAAAAAGTTGCAAAATCAGGCATGACTCACTTACCAATTGCCTTGCTCACCAACAGAATTTCTGGTCCCAATTGTGACCATAATTGAGGACTATCTGTATTATTGCTTCTGATCTTTTTGTGTTCTTCTTTGTCACAGAAGATATGGCTGTTCCTTTACCTACCCACTGAATACCAGAGTAGGGATGAAGCAGTGGTTCAAATTCACCTTTCTGGAAGTAAGTTGGTTACCGCAGGGCACTGGCTTCTCAGTTAACCAGGCAAGTTCACATATGCCAATAGGATTCAGACCACTAATACTACAATCCAATCAGAACATGCGAAGCCAAAATAGTCAAGACAGTTCCTCTATCACTCACAGAGGTGGCTAAATAAAAAGGACTCCAAATACAGACTCACTGGCATAACTTAAATCAGATTCTCTGCATCCAAATTACTGGAATTTTGTCTGACTTTCTTTCAGACACTAGCTCATATTAGATCAAACTTTGTTTTTCCTACTAACCCTTTGGGGTTGCATGGGAACTACAGTATATCTGTCTCTAACTCTAGCCAAGGCTGATATATTGAATGTGCTTTATACATCAAAATCTTTGCGTGTCCCTTCATTGAATTGTATCCCAAGCTTTCTGCTAGTTTATAGGGGAATCAAGCAGTCCTTTCATTCTTTCATCACAAATCCTAAAAGCATTTCTCAATCTAATGCATATTTGTCTTCTTCAAAGCCGTGGTGCTTACTCTGGGACATCCAATAAGCTCCAGAAAGTAATATAACTCTCATGATGGTTTTAGGTTTTTAACAAATCACTTATGATTTGGTATGCTGGCCTAAAATGTCTCCAAGGATCAGAAACACATCTCTGAATTCAGTTCAGTAAAAATACCCACTAGCAAAAGTGATGGCACTCATTCAAAATGCCACTCTTTGTTGTCTGCTATCTCTGGAATAATCTCTATGGCTACTTTTCATGAGATGCTTAGCTAGGAAAAATACCCAATACATTGGAGGAACTTTTTATCAAGCACAAAGACCTTGATACTCACTGTTACAGGTCTTCTTATCTGCCTGCAGTTGCTGACCTTCTGGGCAGACACAATGGTAAGAGCCAGATGTACTGAGACATTTAAATTCACATCCATGCTCTACAGTATTGCAGAGATCATTGGCTGAAATACCAATAAGAAGCATGTCATGTATCACTCAGAAAATATACGTATTTTGCCAAATAGGGTAGCCTTTATATGTGTCAAACTACAGTTGCCTTCCTCCACAGTCAGAGTGGAAGTAGCTGCATTATGACTGAATGATGACTTGTGCAGTACTGTAATAAATAGAAGTTGTTTTTATTGTTGTTACTCCTGGTTTTCTCAAAATATCTTTCAGATACAAACATGAGTAAGTCTCTAACCAATATCCAGGTTGGTTCACCTAAATGTATAGGGACCATGCGTTCTTTATTATAAAAGATATCCTTTATTTCAGAAAGTTGTCCTTTAAATTTGTTTAATTACTTATTTTCCCAGTTTTGCTCTTGAATTTTCCTTTGTAAAGTAAAGTTATAAACATAAACAATTATTTTTCTTATCCTTTTGAACTTCTTTCAGGTTCGGATCTTTTTTTTCAAGTTTGTTCTTTATTTTTATTTTTATTTTCAAGAAAATGGAGTCATCGTATCTATAGGTAGTGCTGAAATGTCCTATCCGTAAGAGCATGGTAAGAGACACCCCATACAAGTCTCATCACTTGTACAAAAATGTTCCCCACATTTTATTCATTTTACAAAGTGCCATAACATCTGCTCAGACAACTTAGGGCAGTATGTATGATATAACATAATCATTGCAACACAACCACCACTACCCGCAAAAATCATACTGAAAATATAAATGATAAAATACTGTACCCATCAATTTAAATCTGAAAACCTGCTTAAATAGCAAGGGGAGAGGAGAGGAGAGGGGAGGGGAGGGGAGGGGAGGGGAGGGGAGAGGAGAGGAGAGGAGAGGAGAGGAGAGGAGAGGAGAGGAGAGGAGAGGAGAGGAGAGGAGAGGAGAGGAAGCTTTTTAGGGAAAGTTGGGCTGCCATAGAAAAGTCCTGCCTTGTAGCCCATCTTCCCCTCATCTCTCATAGAAACAGACCCTCTCTCAGTCAACTCACAGGATGAACAGAATCATTTTGAGAAAGATGGTTCCTATCTTTCTCAGGTTCCTAATAAAACCTGTATCATAACAGAGAGCTTTATGGGTAATTATTGGCACTTTGAATTGGGCCCAGAAGCCTATCAGCAAACAGTTCAGGTGTTATTCTGAATAGCAGGTTTCATCAACTAACATAGTCATTCCATTCTGGACCAGTTTCAGCTTCTGAACTGCCTTTAAAAGTAGCACCAAATAAAGCAGACTGCTACAGTCCAAATATTTGGTGGTAAGGATATGATTCAGTGCTTCTGGGAGGACATAAGTGGCATACCAGCTAAAGATGGGCAAATATAGCCATAATTTCTATCTGATGTTCAAGCAAATGCTGTGAGAAATCCAGACCATGGATCTGCAGTTTCAGGAGAAGGATGACCCCACCTAAGCTAATCCTGTAACCAAGGTTTCTTAAAAACCCAGAATTTTAAGACAGACAGTATATCCATCTTGCTAGAGCTTGTTTCTTTCCACTCAGTCCATCAGAGGCACCAAACATTGGTTCAAGATTTCCAAAACATCTCTGGCTAGGCATGGAGTGGTGATATACCACTAAGTACCATCAACCTACTGATGATAACTCTCCTGAAACCAAAAGATTATTTCTAACAGGGATTTTGTATAGATGAAATATTAAACACATGAATAAAAAAATTCTCAATGTTTCACAATACTCCAAACTTTTAAAGAGCAACATTTGTATGACAGTCATTTGTTATTAAACTAGAGCACCAGAATCATATTCATCACTCGAGTGGATGGCTATTTGCACAGCTCTGCTAGCCTAATTCCACAGATAGAATCATTTGGCCCATTTAAGCATGTGCTACATGTGATAGATTAAAGCATACAAAGCCACAGCCAGCCATATATCAAATGTACCTTGGCACATCTTGCCATCTGCCTGCAAAGTGAAGCCATCACGACATCGGCAATAATATCCATTCACTATATTAACACAGTCATGCTGGCAACTGTGGTTGTTGAAATTGCAGAAATTGATCACTGAAAGAAGAAAGAAACGATTAGAGGACCTCACCACCTATGCAATGAAACATTGCCTGCATTGTTGATTTAACACAATGGCTGAACTCAAGATCCAGCATTTGCTGCAGACATTTGCCTTTCTGTAAGATGGCTCCATTTCCTTTACATCAAACAACACGGGAATAAAATACAGAAGAATATACAGTATTTAATACAGTTTGGAAAGCTTGAAATATCCCAGTTGTTGAACTATCTCCTTTTCCTTGGCTGCTGGGGAATTCCAGTTCAACAACATCAAAGGATCCACAGATTCTTCTTTTTTGTATAGTTTGAGGACAGAAAAGATCCCAGCATTGCAATGCTGGGGTGACCATTCTCACTATGCAATCTTCTTGCTGAAAATTGATCCTCCCATACCACCCAAATTTCAACAGGAGCTACAGAATAGTTATTTCTCCCTAAAGCTGCTGAAGCAATACAGAGTTTACTCACTGCTACAGGTCTTCTTGTCTTGGTTAAGCTGGTAGCCTGTCTGGCAACGGCAAATGAAGGTACCTTGTGAATTAACACACTGGTGCTCACAGCCATGTCTCTCATTAGCACAAGCATCAATGACTGCAGGAGTAAAACAGAATTCAGAGTCTGAACTTCAGAGAAAAATCGAGAGGAGTGTTTCCTTCTGGGAAAGCTAACAGAGACCCCAATCCCAGTTTTGCAAAAAGAGAAAAAAATGCCTTAGATACAGATATATGTTCTAGTTTATTACTTTCACATTAGCTATAAGCATTTATTTCTGTCTCCCTTCGCTATTTCCATTAACAAAGAGCTCATAGAAATGCAGCATCAGATAAAATTTCCCGATGATAGAGCTTCTAATTTTTTCTTGTACGACTCAGCAGTTTTGTAAAACCAGTTTCATTCAATGACACCTGTCTCTGAACCACAGGTTTTTTTAAAAAAATGGTCTAGACTCTAGTTTGTTTAACTTACTAGTTAGAAGATACTATACATATATGAGCAGTGATTTCTATGAACACTATGTTGGGTACCATAACTAATATACACTGCTCAAAATAATAAAGGGAACATAAGCAGAAGACATCCGAGATCTGAATGAATGAAATAGCCTTATTAAATACTTTGTTCGTTACATACAGTAGTTTTGTGTTCCCTTTAGTTGTTTGAGCAGTGCATAAACTACTGTACGTAAAGAACAAAGTATTTAATAAGGCTATTTCATTCATTCAGATCTCGGATGTCTTCTGCTTGTGTTCCCTTTATTTTTTTGAGCAGTATGTAATCAATAACTATTAATTGTGTGTGTGTGTGTGTGTGTGTATGTGTGTACACTTCTGGGGCCCCCAGCAGATTATCATTTGCATCAGTAATAATCTATCTCATCCCATTATGACCACCAGATCACTTGATCGTCTAGATATTTTTAATAAAAAAATGCAAAGCTAGCATGCTGCAAAGTACCAGCCCCCATAACCAATGGATCCCACAGCCATTATGATAAAATAAAAATGGCAACCAAATAGCAGAATAATAGTTAAATGTTTTTCCTCGGTGCAGAAAAACAACTTTATGAGTGCTCACAACATGGTTTCAAAATTTCACCCATCAGTTAAATAATCTATTACTCTTACTTGAGCATGTTTTTCCATCTGTGTTAAGTTTGTATCCTGGTTTACACTGGCAATAAAAGGAGCTTGGGATACTGACACAAGTGTGCTGGCAGCCATGATCAAGTTCTGTGCACATATCAACACCTGGAAGAAGTAAGTTTGCATATTGAGAAGGAAAGATGTGCTGCAAACTGTAATATTGTTAAAGCGGCGGCGGAGTTCCTGTGAAAGCATGTGGCTCCATTTAAATTTCTTTCTCTTTAGCTGGAAATTTGGATAGAAAAGATCCTTTAGCAGTATTTCTCAGCCTTGGCAATTTTACGATGTGAGGGCACCAACTCCCAGAATTCCCCAGCTAACATGGAACAGTAGAAATGAAGCAACAACCACAACACAAACATAGTAATGGCAATAATCCCCCCATCCCCATACTTATATACATATTTCGGGAATAAGTTATTTGAAACCAAGAATGGTTGCTGAAAAAGTGGATTTTTGAGATATTTAATCAGTGCATATGCCCACTTTGAAGATCACGAACACCTCAAAAAGGATCTATAAATAAATATTAGTGTTACTATATAGGACATGCTTTATTTTTGAACAGTTTTGAGTGAAAACCCTTCACAAAACTTCACTCCTGAGTGTAAACAGTCTGTTTCGAGCATTTGGGAAATGTTTGAAATAGAGCTGTTTTCCAACTGAAAATATTTCCAAAATGCTCAAAACAGATGGACCCACACTTGAAACACACTTGAACACTTGGGATTTCAAATTTAATGAAGCTTTCGTATTCAAAAAGATTTGCCCACCCATGGTAAGTAGAAGGAAAATAAGGAGGATTAAAATCAGTCTCAATGCAAGCTTTATTCCTTTACTCACCACATAACTTGTCCTGGAACTGCTTGCCAAACTGTTGGATGAGATCAAAGGACTCCACCAAGAAGACATGTTCCTCTAGTGGGGGAGAGGCCATGGCCCTCAAAGAGTTCATGTCTGCCCGCTGAACACCCACAGCATAGATCTCAATGCCAGCAGCTCGTGCCTGAGCAGCCACTTCAGTGACACGATCCTGGGGCCGCCCATCCGTTACAATCACAGCCACACGGGGAATCTTCCTATGAAGTGGCCGGGCCCCATTCTGTACAGTAAAGGCCACATTCATGGTGTATTGAATGGCCAAGCCTGTCATCGTGCCTTGAGCCAAGGGGACAATGCTATTGATAGCCTTCTCCATTTCAGCTCTGGTGAAGAAAGACTTGAGAGAGAAGACGTTCTGGACTTGGCTGGAGTATTGGATCACTCCAACCCGTGTGGCGTTTGGTCCTATATCCAAGTTATGGATGATGTCAATCATGAAGCGTCGCATGGTCTCAAACTCATAGGGGCGGACACTGCGTGAGCTGTCAATCACAAAGACAATGTCCAATGCATGAGTTTTACATTTAGTTTCTGGAGGAGGAAAAAAAGATACAACTAGTTTAATCATCGTGTATACTTTGAAAAAGATATTCCTTCTTTATTAATTAAGATTGTATTTAGACTTTTTTTAGTGTATCAACTAAAGAACATGAATGATATGCGGCACAAACATACACACACACAAACTGTAAAGACTTTTAAAACAAGACTACAGATTTGTCACTCCAGGTAAAATACCCTTAAATGGAAAGTAACACTCAGTACAATTCATTCTTCCATTTGATAAATAAACACTATCCTTTAGAAAAGAGCAGGCAATTTAATGCACAACATTTATTTAAACTTCACTTGCTATCAATACTCAGCAAGGTCAATTACCAATAGCAATGAGAGTTCCACTAAAAATCATTATGAGGTGCCAGATTGCCTTTTCTGGTGTTAACATATCTTGACCACAAAGTTGCTATTATTCATTGAAAAAAGATTGAGAAAAATGTAGAGGAGTATTACTGTTTTGG
This sequence comes from Arizona elegans, assembly GCA_022577455.1. Classification (NCBI taxonomy): domain Eukaryota; kingdom Metazoa; phylum Chordata; class Lepidosauria; order Squamata; family Colubridae; genus Arizona; species Arizona elegans. The sequence continues at coordinate 182,397,874 of JAKOOJ010000002.1, read as the reverse complement.
TTTTGCTTGCATATAGCCTACTCTAGCAAAAAAAAGAAAGAAAGAAAGAAAGAAGAAAAGCCACTATTAGACATTAACATTTTAGAATTGTCCCATATACTATATTTTAACCCACATCTAAGATAATGTTTAAAAATTGTATACAGTGTATATAAAAAATTAGGGCTTATTAGGATGCTTTGATCCAAAAGACATGAAACTGACTTGCTAATTCAAAGTCAACTGTTTTAGTCAATGGCCTCTTTTCCAAATGTTTCCACTAATGATTTTGCCAATTTCACAGTATATTTATATGGAAATTAGTCCAACTTAAACATACTGATTAAACATGTGTTGGGCTACACTCTTAATCTGAAATTCTTCCATCACCTCAATTTATTTATTTAAAATGCTTCCATGATTTCTACCTTAAACTTTCAGTAATGGCATGTGCAGGGGTGGGTTCTACTTATCTTTACTACCAGTTTGTAGCAGGGCTGCATGTATGCATGCTCTTCTGCGCATGCGCAGAAGCGTTTTGATGACGTCGGGGTCGGTGGGCGGAGCCTCCCGCTGGTTTTACTACCGGTTCTATAGAATCGGTACGAACTGAGGGCAAATCACCACTGGGCATGTGGGACTTTAGTAATAGAAGATTAGGGATACTGAATCTCTATTCAGACAGGGTAGACATAGTATAGATCAGGGCTGTCAAACTGGCAGCCCACGGGCCAGATGCGTCATGCTCTGGCCATGCCCACACCTGGTTTAGCGAAGGGGGAAAAACAATACTTCATGTGACGCTGCTGTGACGCTGCAAGTTTGACACGCCTGATATAGATACTGCACTAGTGAGAAAAGCCTTACGACTTTGTGTAAAGTATATACACTACAGCACTATGTTGCTGCATAGTGTGCAGGGAAAAAAACCCTCATCAACCCACAAGAAAGGATAAATGAGAAATATGACCTAGTTCAAATTCAATCATTACTTTTTCAAATTTAATAATGAATGTTTTTCTGGTGGGACATTCAGATTGTACATTATGAGATGCATTTGAATAGTGGTAAGTAACAAATCTTCACTCTTAAATGAGTGATCAATTGAAAAAAGTTATCTTTTTGTCAGTTAATTTTGATTATCAAATGAATGATACATTGATTGATTATGTGTCATCAAGTGGATGTCAATTCTTTGGCAACCACAGAGATAGATTTTGCCCAGGACTATCGGTCCCCAACCTAGATCTTCAGGTCTTCCAACATTGATTGAATCTACCTTGCTGCTGGACTGTCTATATATCAATCTGTTTTTAGCTTTATCTTGAGTTTTAATTCAGGTTTGATTTAAAAATCAAAAAAATTAGGTAGTACTTACCTAAGAGTTTTGGACGGCCTTCCATCATGGTGAAGGCAAGCATTAAAAAAGGTATAACATACAGCAGCTTCATCATTTTCGTTCAAGATGATAGGATCTCAGGAAAAAGTCTAAAGTGCAAAAGGAGAATGTATCTATTCATTTAACCGGATTTTTATAGTATCTTCTCACAAGGCTGACAAAAATATCTGATAATGTAGTAGAGTCATGTTAATTTGGGTGTGGGTGTGTGACTTCAAATCAGTTTTTACTCCTCGCAACTGCCTGGCCTAATCCTTGCTATTTTTTTTGCAAGATTTCAGAAGTGGTTTGTCTTGTCATTGGGCTAAGAGAGTATAACTGGCCCAAGGTCACTCAGCTGGTTTTGTACCTAAGGTGACACCTTAGGTACAAACTCACCTGGTTTCTAGTCTGGTGCCTTATCCATTACACTGTACTAGGTCTCTATGCTAATACTGTATATGACAACAAAAAATCAGGAGTTTAGTAGAACCATTTCAAACTAATACATTTTATTACAAGGCATAAGCTTTTTGTGGCTAGACCAGGGGTGAAATGCTTCCAGTTTGGACTGGTTCAGCTGAACCGGTTGTGATGGCAGCCGGTGGTTCGGAGAACTGGTAGCGATGGCGGCCAGTGGTTCGGAGAACCAGTAGCGATGGCGACTGGTAGTTTGGAGAACCGGTAGCAATGGCGGCCGGTGGTTCAGAGAACCGGTAGCGATGGCGGCCGGTGGTTCGGAGAACCGGTAGCAATGGCGGCCGGTGGTTCAGAGAACCGGTAGCGATGGCGGCCGGTGGTTCGGAGAACCGGTAGCAATGGCGGCCGGTGGTTCAGAGAACCGGTAGCGATGGCAGCCGGTGGTTCGGAGAACCGGTAGTGATGGCGACTGGTAGTTAGGAGAACCGGTAGTGATAGCGGCCGGTGGTTCGGAGAACCGGTAGCTATGGCGGCCGGTGGTTCGGAGAACCGGTAGCAATGGCAGCCATTGGTTCGGAGAACCGGTAGTGATGGCAGCGCGAGGCTCTGCCCACCCACCCAGTCATCATTACTTCCTGGTTTTAACCAGGAAGTAACCTGTTTTTACCCTCTGCACATGCACAGAAGGGTTTGCGCATGTGCAGATGTGACAAGGCACATGCACTTCCGAACCGATTGGGAAGATAAGTACATTTCACCCCTGGGCTAGACTGTTTTAGGACCTAAATTGGATAATTGGGGAGGGAGAGAAAGACCAAAAGGCTATGCAGGTGGAGGTTACATGTGAGACTGATTACCAGCACCTTACAGATTAATAATTGTAATGTATTAAAAATCTACTGTGTTTGTTGAGATCTTCTGAGGTTGCCTGAAGCCTTTTGGTGCACGTGAGTTCAGCAACCTCTCATAGTGGAATTAAATAAGCCTTTTAATAAAATATATTAGTCACCAGAATCCTGATGTGTTTGATATGTTTTTTTATCTGATAAAATTTTATAACATTACTTTCACATCCAGTTGTTCACAAATGTTTTTTTGAAGGTTAGCTATCTAGCTTGAAATCTCAATATAGATAACATGGTTTGAAAGTAAAAGATCATTTTAAAGTTGGTTATTCAGTGGTAAACTACTGAGCATATAGGGCTTACCCTTAAGTTACTTTGTTCCAAATTATACAGAGTTCTGAGAGTCTAAAGCAGTACTCCAATTCTTTGGGGAACATAAGGCAAGTGCAGTTTTGTAAATGTTGGTATTAAAAATACCAAGTTACTGTTGAAACTATTCTTAATGTAAAAGCAGTCATCCCAATGGGTGGTTTCCTGGTATTCCTCCTGCTATATTATATTAAAATTCTTCATCATCTAGCAAAACAAGAGAACATTGTGGCTTTCTGATGGAAAGTCCAACTGCATGTTAATGAACTTCATTTCAGTATATAAGGCAGAATAATTTATTGAAATAAAATATTCCTTTCCCCAAACTCCTCTCTCTATTACTGTTTTGTACAACATGCCAAAATATACATTTTAGGCTAGTATGTTGTGCAAACCAACCCTGAGCAGTTAGTTTATGGTTCTGTGTACTGTATGACCCAAGAAGTGGTAAATAGAATATCCATGGTTACCGTAACCATATATGGCTTATTCAGGGAGGTCAACAGGCCGCCATATTTTCACAACTTAGAATATTGGGAAAATGAGCAATTCACCAAATCCCAAACTGACAATTTCATTTATAATAAATAAATAAATAAATAAATAAATAAATAAATAAATAAATAAATAAATAAATAAATAAATAAATAACTTTATTGTCATTGTACATGTATACACAGTATATCCATACAACAAAATTCACTTAACACCCAAAGACCAGGTCCAACACACATAACAATCCCCAAACACATAGATAAACACATATCTCTATTCATATTCAGGATATTTTTAACACTCTAACCCAGTTGACATAAACCACAGGAAAAGAAAGGATATTAGCAGAAACAGATCCTTCTGAATAATTCAAAACAAGATGTCTAATCAATAGCATATTTTTCAGTGTGGTGACTTCTAAATGTGGAAGATCCCAAATGATTTAAGGAGAATAAGAAATGCAGTAATAGCAGAGTATTAAAGTGTGGCAATATAAGTAATATGGGCAATATTTTGGAACTCTGGAAAAGAAGAATCTCTAGATATTAATGTAAGTTATTGATGAAAAGGTACCAAGGATCACAGACTTCCCAATAGTCTGACCTTAACTGGTAATGCTGGCAAAACCTGCCTGTTTGGCCCAGAAGTATGTTTAGGAAAATTGGCACTTGATTTCAATAGCAATAGCACTTAGACTTATATACCGCTTCATAGTGCCTTATAGCATTCTCTAAGCTGTTTATAGAATCAGCTTATTGACCTCAACAATCAGAGTCCTCATTTTACCAACTCCAGAAGGATGGAAGGCTGAGTCAATCTTGTGCTGGTCAGAATCTAATCCCGGCAGCGGAATGCAGAGTTAGCCCGCAATGCTGCATTCTAACCACTGAGCCACCACGGCTCCTCAATGGCATCTTATAGCTTTGACAATAATTATCTAGGGCAGGGATGGCTAACCTTTTCCAGACCGAGTGCCCAAAGCAAGCAAGCACACCCAAACCCCCAAAATGCAATGTGCATGTGCATCCGGGCATGTGCGCCGCTCTCCATTTATGCTCATGCGGCCCGCCTACTGCACCCCCACGCATGTGCGTGCAGCCCCCCACATGTGCCCTACCCCCTGCGCATGCCAGCATGGCCACCCCACATGTGCCCTGCCCCCGCGCATGCGTGGCAGAGACCCAAAGACCAGCTGGACGATGGAAGGCAAATGTGCATGCGCCGTGGAGCTGAACTGGGGCAACAGCTCACGTGCCATCAGAGGGCGCTGCGTGCCACCGCTGGCAGACGTGCCATAGGTTCGCCATCATGGATCTAGGGTATCTAAAGGAAAATAATAATAAGTTCATTTCAAGTGTCCAGCATTCTAATTATGGGAGGCAGCAGGATGCATGAAAGGGCATCTATCTCCCATGATCAGGCTCTGAATGTCTGAAAGAAACAGGCAGACCGTGCTGGCCTGGACAGCCCCAAATCTCCATAGCAATAACTGCAATGAAAACCACCAGATTAGTACAGGTTATTATAATTTTGTCAGCAACAATTTTTGAGGTTGAAGTGCTATGAACATGCAATGTGGTTTGAAAGGAAGCAGCCTTGAGCCTTCAGAGATTCCACAAGTGCAATAACTTTTCCCAACAGTTTGTTCAGAAAAGCCTTAATATCTATCTATCTATCTATCTATCTATCTATCTATCTATCTATCCATCCATCCATCCATCCAATTTATTTGCCACCTATCTCGCCATGGGGCTACTCTAGGTGGCTTACAACAATAAAAGCAGAAAAAGGAAACAAGGGTAAACATAACAATAGCAAAACAATGGAACACTAGAATAAACAATGAAAAAGAAAACAATGGAAATACCACCATATGGGAATGAAAGATGGGTGGCGGGGAAGAAGAGAGCAATGGGGTGGGGGGAGATGTGGCTTGCTATCAGTCTAGTAGCCACCTCCAGTGTGATGCTCCGCAGGCCAATCAGCAGAGCCAAATCTTCAGACTATTACTGCTGTTATAGAAACAAATTTCCATAACCTGAAAATTGAAAAAGCTTATGGGGTGGGAGTGGTGAAGAGGACTTTGTAGTAGTATGCTCCTGCTTAGTGAACAATGCATGGAGACACTACAAAAAAACTGAGGAATTCTCTGAGACTATGCTAAAAAAAATGTAGTGTTTTCCTTCTGTTTTGAAAAGGGAGTTGTTGCAAGCCGAAGCTACTTTTTTTCCACAGCTTTGTCATGTAATTCCCGCTAAATTTTGGAGGCAGGAGAAATCTTACTGAGAGAGAATGAAACCTGTCATGGACTGCCTCCTAGTGGCCAATATAAGTAAAAACACCATAGAGGATATTTATTTATTTTATTTATTTATTGGAATTTGTCAAACAAAAATGAGAACAAGAATAAGAGAATAAAAGGGATGATAGGCACGTTAGTGCACTTATGCACCCCCATCTACTGACCACTTAAGTATGAAGTAAGGTCTGCGGAAGTCAAATTGTGACTGAAACTGTGAAAATTTGTAGCTGAGACAACTGAATTAAGTAGGGCCTTCCAGACTTTGACAACTCTATTACAGAAATCATATTTTTTACAGTCAAGTTTAGAATGATTTACATTGAGTTTAAAGTAATTGTTCGCGCACATATTATTGCGATTAAAACAGAAAAAGTCATTTACAGGTAAAACATTACTACATATAATTTTGTATGCAATACCTAGGTCTGACCGCAAGCGACACAGTTCTAAGTTATCCAAACCGAGAATTTCGAGCCTAGTAGCATAAGGAATTTTATTGTGTACAGAAGAGTGCAAAACTTTTCTCGTGAAGTACTTCTGAACCCGCTCGATTGTACTAATGTCAGATATATGGTGGGGATTCCAAACAGTTGAACAATACTCTAAAATTGGTCTAGCATAAGTTTTATAAACTCTGATTAGCAATACAATGTTTCCAGGAAAAAAGCTTCGCAAAATTAAGTTTGCAACTCTTATTACTCAATTAATGATACTGCTTTTTTAAAAGGAAGGGTACTTAATTAATCTATTTCAAGGGATAAATACCCAGTTTAAAAACAATTCTCCTCAGATAAGCTGGCTATTTATTATGAACAAATCTAAACAAACATCACAAATTTATTCTGCAGATTTCCATTCATACCCATAAAATTGATTTAACCCTCCAAACACTACAAGCTAAACAAGATTTCATTTATTCATTCTAAATAATTTTACACTTTGTCACTTTGTGCTACTTTCACACTCCTAAAAACTGAGGTGTAATTCCTCCATTTTACTAAAGGCCTCTTTTGTATATATACAATATTCTCTATGTCAGCCATTTCTCTTCCCCGAACACCAGAAATGCCTTGTTCATGCCTCTGCAAAATTTCCAACTCAATTTTGTGTCAGAGCCAAAAAAATAAGCCTAGAAAGTTTAAGGCATACAGAATTTCAGTTAAGAAAATTGACCATTTCTATTTAGCAGGAGGTAAAAGACTCCATGAGGGTTGTTGCATGAATCCAGTTTCTGTTCTGAGCAGCAGTTGAAGCCAAAGGCTATCAACAAAAATAAACATAGAAAGGGAAACATGCCAATTAAGATATATCTAAATTATTATTCTCTGTGTTTTTTACTTAGGGTAAAAAGCATGATATGTGAAAGTGTACTGCGGTCTATTCTGCAACAAATTTGAGGTGGCATAACCCAATGCATGAGTACAGTCCTTGGGTAAGAAACTGAATGTATCACCCCAGGCTTGTGCTTTCACAAAATAGACATACACAGTGTGTGTGTGTGTGTGTGTGTGTGTGTGGTATCAATGTATTTTTTTTAAAAAAAGCCTACATTTCATTTGAATTTGAATTTGAATTTGAATTTGCAATTCAACGGTTCAAATCCCTAGTGCCGTGAGGTGAGCTCCCATTACTTATCCCAGCTTCTGCCAATTTAGTAATTCAAAAGCATGTAAAAAATGCAAGTAGAAAAATAGGGACCATTTTTGGTGGGAAGGTAACAGCGTTCCATGTGCCTTTGGCGTTTAGTCATGCCGGCCACATGACCATAGAGACGTCTTCGGACAGCACTGGCTCTTTGGCTTTGAAACGGAGATGAGCACTGCCCCCTAGAGTTGGGAACAACTAGCACATATGTGTGAGGGGAACCTTTACCTTTACATTTCCTTATGTACAGGAAGATGCATTTTATTGGATGGATAAGGATCTAAGAGGAAAGTTTAAGTCTGCCCTAAGCAACTGTATTTGTCTAAATTGGAAAACCAGATAACAATTAAATGGGTCATGGTACAATTCTTTTATATAATAACAGTCACACACAGTACACAAAACAAATCTTATTAGACTGAACTCTTGTATACTTAGAATGGATTGATGAGCTACAAGACCAAGTCAAAACCATATGGTTTAGGTTTAAATGTGGGTTCATACACTGTTCTGGTCATCTAATTCCTTCCGTAACATAGCCCAATGTTTCCCAACCTTGGCACATCTTGTCACCTTTACATTGCCAAGATTGAGAAACACTGACATAGTTTAAAGGACCCCTGATGCAGAATATTGGATTGTGTTTATTATTATCTCCTTCTGCAGCCAATTTTGTTTCATTCACATCTTATTTTCTTTTTTCTTTTCCCTTTCGACAGGAGTGGGGGGAAGCAGTCATAAGCCTAAAGTGGCAATGCAGAAGACCATTGTTATCATGAGGACTTAGACACATATTCTGATTTCTCCTTATATTAAGAAAAATCTAGAAATTTAGAACTCATTCTAAGCTAGCCTGCTTGTTTTTCCACTCTTGCTTGCAGAGCAAAGGAGAAGGGAAGTGGAAGATATCATGAAACTCTCAGACTTTCAATTCCCATCCCAGAATCATGAGCCAGACAATTAAAGACAGGTCTTGCAGTCTCCTGACTATGACTACAGCAGGGCCATGAAATCATGGTACCAAATTTTGATAAAAACTGTCAGGGTGTTGTTGTTCGTGGGGAGCTTCTGCACAGAACTTAGCATTATGAGCCATGGTAGCGCAGTGGTTAGAGTACTACAGGTATTTCTGCTGGCTGCCAGCTGCCTGCAATTTGGCAGTTCAAATCTCACCAGGCTCAAGGTTGACTCAGCCTTCCATCCTTCCAAAGGTCAGTAAAATGAGGAGCCGGATTGTTGGAGGCACTATGCTGACTCTGTAAAACTGCTTAGAGAGGGCTGTAAAGCAATGTGAAGCGGTATATAAGTCTAAGTGCTATTGCTATTAGGTATTGTGGAAACTAGTCACCCTTACGCAATCTCTCCTGTTGTTATTAAAGAGCTCCTGGCAGCTTGTAAGAGATTTGGGCGTCATCTTGTTTGGTACGTATGCTTTTTATGCTATGCTTTTAAATCTGTCTGCTTGATTAATCATACGGTTTAAAATCCCTTTATTTAGTAGTGTGTTTATTGCCTCTAAAGCCAAACCCCCCTCCCAAATTTCCTGGGTATCTGATCACTACCCTGACACTCGGCAAACCAAAGCCCAAAAATAGTTTGGGGCAATTGTGCTGTGAACAACATTTCTAGAAGTGTATTGTGACCAAACCTCACCTCAGGAGAAAACTGGCAAATAGCCTGATTTATTCTGTTTCCAAAAAATGAAAGATGAGTGACTTACAAAGCTGAAGAATTACATAATAAACACACCATCCTAATTTATTGGACTAAATAAAGATGTGTCTGTATGGGCACGTGTGTGCATAATGTATGAAGTTGTGATACCGTGATTGTGTATGTATATCAGGGGTGAAATGCTCCCGGTTCAGACCGGATCGGGCAATCCGGTAGTGATTGTGGCAGGTGGTTCGGAGAACTGGTAGTGATGGCAGCGCGAGGCTCCACCCACCCGCCCAGGTGTTGTTACTTCCAGCTTTTAAAAGGTTAAAAAAAAGGCTCTGACGATCACAGCTGTGCTGCGCAATCGTCAGAGCCCTTTTTTTATCTTTTAAAAGCATTTTTTACAACCTATTCGGGCGAATAGTTTGTAGAAAAATGCTTTAAAATAGTTTTTTAAAAAAGTTGGCCATGCCCTCCCAGTCACATTACCCCGCCCACCAAGCCACGCCCACAGAACCGGTAGTAACAAATTTTACATTTCACCACTGATGTATATGTACTGTGAAGCTGTACGTTTAAATATACAAAACACCAAAGAGGTATTTGGCAGCACACATGTCTATAAATGAACCATCTCTGTCTTTGAATCATCAAAGCAACTGCCTCTTTTGCAGGGCTCATGCAGCTGCTTTAAAAAGTATTCCCTGCCATCTGCAACTATTTCATTTCCGAGGTGATCCCAATGGAGGCAGCTTTTGAAGAAACTTGTCAAGGATGGGGTTGCTTTAGTGACTTTAAGAGAAGTACTTTATCTATGTTAACACCAATTACAAAACATTTATCCCAAAGGCTTTGACTAGACTGTGGACAATGGACATATAGTATTAGAGATTATTATATAACCCTAACCCTAACCCTCGTTATACATTAATTGTTGGGATGCTCCCACAATGTGAATGATTCCATCATTACATCCATGAATGAGTAGCCTCCCTATTATGCACTCTCTACTAAGTACCTGAAGGCAGAACAAGAAGCAAAGGATGGAAACGAATTGAATAGAGAACCAACCTAGAAATAAGGAGAAATTTCTTGACAGAACAATTAATCGGTGGAACAGCTTGCCTCCAGGAGTTATACATGCTCCATCACACTTGAGGTTTTTAAGAAGACATTGGACTGCCATTTGTCTGGAATGGTATAGGGTCTCTTGCTCAAACAGAGGGTAGGACTTGAATACCTTCACAGTCCCTTCCAACTCTGTTATTCTATTATTCTATGTACCAGCAGTACATGACTGGGGAAGTGCAATACATTGGCCATTTTTATAGACTTCACAATTATGACAAAACCGTCTGCCCAAGTCCAGTTTATTGCCTGGTATATCTAAAACTGGGCAAAGAGGGACACACATACACATACAAAGAGAGAGAGGGTGGAATTGCTCCTTTTATCCTTGCATCCTGCCAGCCCTGTCCTTGTCTTGCTGCCCCTTTCCCAAGATCTAAGCTATATCAATATTTGCTTTCCCATGTGATCCTTCCTTCATATCTCTTTGCTTTATAGGAAGAGACTGGAAACAACCACCAGCCAAGGAAGATGGGGGCCATGAAATAAGTGGGAAGGACAAGCCTATGCAGACTTTCTTTTACTCAATTTCAAACTTTTATATTCAGGTGAAAACCTGAGCAGAGCTAAAGTTGTTTCTAAGATTGAATCATGAGATGAGATGCACCTTTACTCTGAAAAGCAAACATAGGAAATAGATTATGCTACTTGCCCTTTAGTTTTTCTTCTATTTGCTATTGGATTACTATGGAGAATATGATAAGACAAGAACCAGGACTCTTTCATTCTTCCTAAAGGTAAAGGTTCAGGTTCCCCTCACACATATGTGCTAGTCGTTCCCAACTCTAGGGGGTGGTGTTCATCTTCATTTCAAAGCCGAAGAGCCAGTGCTGTCCGAACACGTCTCTGTGATCATGTAGCCAGCATGACTAAATGCCAAAGGTGCATGGAATGCTGTTACCTTCCCACCAAAGGTGGTCCCTATTTTTATACTTGCATTTTTACGTGCTTTCGAACTGCTAGGTTGGCAGAAGCTGGGACAAGTAACAGGAGCTCACCCCGTTATGCAGCACTAGGGATTCGAACTGCTGAACTGCCAACCTTTCGATTGATAAGCTCAGTGTCTTAGCCACTGAGCCACCACATCCCTATTCATTCTTCCTAGTGATGGACATTTGGCCTAGAAGCAGAAGATCCATGACCAGACAACAGCAGGGAACAAGAGGAAGCCTACTACAAACATTTCCTCCAACTCCTCAGTTTCTTATGTAATAATCTGCAACCAGTTTAAGTGGTATCTTCCCCATCTTATCCACTATTATGCCTGCTGGCGAAGGTAGCAGAACGTCTGTGGGAAATCGGCAATTAGAGAACAGCTGGGGAAAAGAAGTGCAAATACTGAGCAGCATTGGAAACTTAGCATCCAAGCAGGAGGCCTTGGGACCTAAAAAACAAACAAAAGGAATGACATTTTGCTCTAGAGCCAAGGTGCTCTCAACTGGTTGGTTGTTTTAAAGCAAAGACCTCTGTAATTTAAATGGAGGGAATAACATATTTGTGCTCACATGAAAACTAGCCAGGAGATAAGTAGCCTCGTGCAAGACGTGGCTACCTTATCTCTACCTGCAGTTTACTGTAAGTGTATAAAAACAAGCGAAGAGAAGAACAAAGACTGAACAGAAGACCCAGCTGATGCCTTTCACTTCCTAGAATACTGTAATCACAAGCAAAAAGGGATCCCTCATCACGTAATGGAGCCAGGTAAGCCAATATGAAACTCAACTCTGCTTACTAATATCTTGCCCTGTTCCTTCCCAAGTTTCATATATGAACTATTGGTCATGTACTGAATTTCAGCAAAAGCTGTTGCTTTGGGTTTCAATACAGCCTGCCAAGTAATAATTCCTCTAATTGTTATTCCTGGCTACCTGTTATCAGAAATACTTTGAATATTCCAGTTGAAATCCTTTGGGACAACCAGAGACATCAACTCTTTGTCTCCTGATTGTTATGATTCCAACTCTCCAAATTCCTACCCAGCATCATCAAAGGTTTCTTTCTCTTGATACTGCACTCTTAGCACATCTAAAAAAAAATATTGTACAATCCTCAACTTGAGATGTAACATTTTATGGAGGATATTGGCAGGCAAAGCAATTTTATATGAGAAAAGATTGAAAGAATCTCTGCAGAACAGAACAAGAAGCATCTAACTGAGTTTGCAAGATAGATTTGAACTTACGCTTGAGGGCTCTTTTTAATTTCAGTTAGGATGGATGGATGGGTTGACTGATTGACTAACACCGAGAACTCAATTTTATCTCCCCAAATTCTGTGAAGTAGGTTCAGTGGAAAGAGAATGACTGGCCCAAAGTCACTCTAGGAGCTTTCTGGTTGAAGGAGTCTTAAACCTAGGTCTCCTTTGCCCAAGTCCAATACTTTAGGTATCACAGTACATTATAATTCAGTACAACTCTACTTTGAGACTGATAGATTCACATTATTTTTGATGTTAGCACATATAATGGCTACAGTCTTTAAACAAAGCTTCTGAGATGAAGAAGTCCACCATGTATCAGTTATACTGTAAATGGAAAATGGCCCAGATTACATGTCAAATGACATTAGCATAAATAGGAGTAATCCCCATAGAGCTCTGCACTAACAGCAAATGAAAAATTATCAATATTAAAATTTCACTGACTTTCTGAAGGTAGGAATTAAAGATGCTGAAAAATTGAGCTTTTGTTGGCTTTTGGTTTCTTTTCCACATGATGTGAGAAATTGACATGCCGTACAGTATATTAGTGCTAGATTGGTCATACAAATGACCAATCTAATGGTATATGTACGTTTTTGTTCTTTTACTTTTTCTGTTATTATTTTTAAAGAAATAAAATGTTTTAAAAAGAGTAATAAGCCAGGAGGGATATAGGTCACTGGAGAAAGGATTATATAATGGGAGAACAGGAGAATGACATGTGGTCCACTTTGTTCAGATCAGATTGCAAAGAGTCTGCCTAGAAATATTTGGAACAGTTCTGAGTACATCAGACATGTCAAAAATTCCAGACTCCATTCATGGCAAAAATAGATACAATCAGGGGGAAAAATCCTACTTAAAACTTTGGAGACTCCTCAGCAGTCAAAGTCAACAGCCCTGGGCCACCTCAGACACTCTAGATATTGTTGAACTGTACAATCCAGCAGATGTGGTTGGCATGGCTAATAGAGAAGGATCATGGAAGTTATATTTCAAGTTATATACAGAGTGCTACAGTTGCCGATCACTAAATTAAACTGAGGTCTGGCTCGAAATATGGTAACTTTCTTTGATCCTAAGCATCACATATAGTGCTCAACTAATGACACAATCTGAAGCAGAATTTCCACTGTTAAGCAAGGCAGCTGTTAAGTGGGTGTGCCCAATGTTATTATTAAGTAAAGTAAAATAAATCACTGCAGTTGTTAAGTGAATCAGGCTGTCATTAAGCAAATCCAGCTTCCCCCATTGACTGTGCTTGCTGGAAGCCAACTGGAATGGTCACAAATAGTGATCGTGTGACACCGCCAGGACACTGCAATCATCATAAATACATGCCAGTTGCCAAACACCCACCATTTTGATCACCTGACCATATGGGGATGCTGCAATGGTTGTAACTGCAAGTTAGGACTGATCATAACTCCCTTTTTTTGGTGCCACTATAAGATCAAATGGTCACTAAATGGAAGTCTTCTTTGAGTTGAGGATGACCTGTTCTACATTCAACAAAAGTCCTGATTTTTCTCGGATTGGTGAGCACTCAGTATGAGACACCATGTTGTCAAACCAAGAAAATAACCAAGCAAATTCACACCTGTAGGAGGTCTGGTAACTATTTTATCTCTTAGCCTCTCTGTGTGTCATCCTGGGGAAAGAATGGCTCTCAGAAAAATGTCCTACTAGGCTGGTAATCATTTTTCCATTAGTCTTTGATCAGGTCCCCATTACCAGCCAACAAACCAATCCAGAATAATTGAAACATGAATCTGTCTTTGTCCTTAACACAGTAACAAATAGTTTCCCACATGGAGAGAGAGAGAGAGAGAGAGAGAGAGAGAGAGAGAGAGAGAGAGAGAGAGAGAGAGAGAGAGAGAGAGAGAGAGAGAGAGAGAGAGAGAGGGACCTGAACAAAAAGCTCTTTATAAAGCAGAGAGATCATTTTACCTCTGTAGTACAGAGCAAGAGCGGACGTCTCCAGATTTTGAACCAGTCTGTCTAAAGTAGCTCCAAATCTATTCCCACGGGGAAAGATTAAAAACAGTGCTCTATACCACTAAGATGTTTAAACAAAAACTGTGCTAAAATGGATGCAAATTCTTTAGATACAAAGAGGGATTTCAGAAGACTTTTGAATATTCTCTCAAAGATGCCAATGGTTTTTTTTTCCCCCAGCTCTCTGCTATTCTACTATAATTGTAAGGTATAATTTAAATTCCAAAAATCATATTTTTCTGGACAGTCCTAAGTATATTAGTCAAGTGCCTAACTTCTCCTAGCTGCTGAGATGTGTGATAATATGTTGGTTTACAAGAGAATCTCTAGATTAGAGGTCCTAATTTGCACAGAATAGAATGAGGATGCTTGGAATAAAACTGGGCTGTAATTTTACACATGGTGGAATGGCCAAAATGTGTCAGAATTTAGCAGGATTGCCCTTAACTACTAGCAAAGAACAGTTTATGTGCCATGGGTATAACTAAGACTTGTAATCTAAATGAGAAAATGAGTCCTTTGGGAGTAGGGCGGTATATAAATCAAATAAAAGTAAAGTAAAAGTAAAGTAGTGTACTGTATACTAGATTACAATAAACTGAAAGGGCATCTAGTCATGTTCATAGCATATAGAAGATTGAGACTTGGAATCTAAGAGAAATAAATGGTGAAGAGCAGAACATAAATGAGCCTGCAAAATTAAGAATCTAACAGACTTTAATAAAAGTGAACGAATCCTATGAAGCGGAACTGTGTGGGTGTTTGTGTGTATAAAAATGTAGATTTAATTATGAGCCAAAAGGTCTAAACCACGGGTGTCAAACTCACAGCCCACGAGCCAGATGCGTTATGTGCTGGCCACGCCCACTCCCGGTTTAGCAAAGGGGAACAAAGTCACGATACATCACAGGATGACAACATGATACCGCAAGTTTGACACCCCTGGTCTAAACTCTATGCCAGAAGGTATGAATTGGTATCATCCAGGTGCATATCGTATAAAAGTATACAATGATAAATTGATGACAGTTATCATATCATACTCTAATAAATGTTGATCATGGGAAAAAAAACCCAGTGTGGGGATTGCATGGCATTCTGATCAAGGGGAAAACATGATTTTGCTGATGGGCGGGTGGAATCAAGATGAAAGAATAAAGAGAAAATGATTCAGCCATTCAGAGACCCTAGAATGAATTAGAATGGAAATCTTAGAAAATAGTCTATTTATTATAAATTTATATTTTAACCATAAATTCATTGATATGCATACATGTCAAAAGAATTAATATAAAACTGAAAGCATGATTGAATTGACAGTTTATAATAAAGTCTGGAAGAACCAGTGAAGTATATTTGGTCTTGAATGTGAGACAGATCGTATATATATATTTTGGTGAGGTTAAGAATCAACCTTAGAGGGGAAAAAATGATATGGAAGAAAAGGAATCAATAGAAATAAACGAAAATGAAAATAAATCAATTGCATGAAGAGAAAGTACAAGTCCTAATTGGAAAAGAATTAGAAAAGAAATTAATCTTCCAGCAGAATCAAAATAAAAAGATATAAATGGTGTCAGTTTGTTGAAAAATGGACAGGCAGCAGACACATTTTTTTTGTCCTCAGATGCCTTTGCACAATCTAATCTGATGACCAAAAAGGAGGGAAAATACTAAAAATTTACACAATCAAAAACTAATAAGATTTCAGCAATACTCCAGCAAAACAAAATTTATTTTAATTTTTGCCTACAGACCATTGGTTCGTCCAGAACTTTTTGTGTGTATGGGAGGGAGGGAGAAATTAGTTTCCTCTCAACTTTTATTCTTTTAGTCAATAATTGTACATGATGATTTGGGAAGGTTTCCAAAATGCTGTTAATATCTGTGCTTTCTGCTTTCTATGATACACCACAAGGAATTTAGGTCTGAATCTCTGTTTTGCCTAAATTTACAAAGCTAACATCATTACGACCACAGCTATTTAACATCTATTTACACAGCCAACTATGTTCTGAATTGACCATCAACCTAAAATAAACCTCATTAGGCGTTTGAAGAAGTATCTTTCATTTGCCATGTAGGGGCATTTAGCAAGAGAGGACAACTTTAAAAAGAGCACTATTTTTAAAATCAAGTTAATATTACTTCTCATAAGGTCTACTTATCCCTGCCATTATTATAGTGATATAATGCCATTGCATTATTTGATTATTATTTTTCAACTGTTGAAATCAGGAAAAAAGTGGGCTGTATATCATAAGATATTACACGTTAGCATTATATAGATACAACCACGAACATGTTGGGGGATAGTGCAAGTTACAGTCTGATAAACCAAAAGTTTATTGGCATATCTAACCATTTTAATTAAAGGATGTATTTAAGGACTTTGCTAAACTTTCACACAGTGGAAAATGGAATGACTTAGAGTGCAATCTTATCTATAACTACCTAACCAAGTCATACACCAGATTCACACACTAAGTCATCATGTGGTTTCCTTGGTTTTTTGGTCTAACATGCAATGTTGACAGGCAGATGTATTTTATTCAGTAAACCATAGTGAGATAATGTATGAATCCTATCATCCAGTTCAGTGAAAATAGAAAGTTAATGTGGATCAAGACTGTATGGTTCTAAATGAGACTGCTTATTAACCTTCTACTGAAAGCCATATAAAATGTGAGAGGTTCCTGAATGAAGTTCTATTCCCTATAATTATATGGATGCATATAAGTTCTGTTGAAACAATAGAAAAGTGATTAGCCATGCCTGCAATGTTCTTTTGTTATTATTTTTAATTTCCCAACCTAGCTGGTATTATCTGGTACTACCCATTCAGTTAAGCTCTAAGACAGTGTTTCACAATCTTTGGCAACTTGAAGACATGTGGACTTCAACTCCCAGCCAGCCTTCAAGTTGCCAAGGATAAGAAGCACTGATCTAGGCCAAAACAAGGTCAGCCAGATGTTGTCACTGCTGAGACAGAATGCTACTTAT
Source organism: Arizona elegans (assembly GCA_022577455.1). NCBI lineage: Eukaryota > Metazoa > Chordata > Lepidosauria > Squamata > Colubridae > Arizona > Arizona elegans. The sequence goes on along the minus strand of JAKOOJ010000002.1, from coordinate 182,380,454 downwards.
GCAAATAAATACTTGGCTTCCATACCAGTATTTTTTAAAAGCAAACCCAGTCACTATTGTTGTGCTCCTGTTTTATTAATGGAGCTTTAATGTTTTTATTGCATTAAACCTTTGGACAGCTACACCTTCAAGTACCAATTCTTCTTTTTATTATTTTAATGAAATGAATATCTATAATAACTTCTATTGTGTCTATCTAATCTGATTTTCAAACTCTTCAGACAAAACTTATCCAAAACTACACTGATGTGTTCAACTCTTCAGCTAATACACCCAAAATAAATTAAGCAAAGATTATGACAGTAAGAAGGATAGGGGACATAATCCAATACATCTGGAAGGTGCCTTTGCAGGAAGGTTGGTTTACACTAACATCTTAATCTTTAAATAAATTCAGATGGTAAAGATGCATCATATACTGGATTTCCTCCAATGCATAGTAGAATCGGCTTTTTCTGCCTTGGTTTATAAGAACATTTTCTGGACTTCTTTTCTCAAGATAGCTCCACATCATCTGTTGGATGAAAAATTGGATAAGAAAGAGGACTGTGTCCTCCGTAATACAACACAACAAAGTAGCATCTAATCACAACAGAGGGATTGTTCAGACATTGCTAGTGCCAGACTTCTTGTATCATATATTTTATGAATCTTAGTTCAGGGTTTTATTATTATCTTTTATTTTTTAAAAAATCTGGCCTCTTCTTCAAGGAGGCAGGGACAAAATGTGCATTTCTCCTTTCATTTCATCCCATTTTACTGGATTTTCTGAGGTTTTAACCTAAGGTTTCTTAGATCTCCTAAATCAGGGGTGTCAAACTCAAGGCTCGTGGGTCAGATCTGGCCTGTGGGTTGCTTAGATCTGACCACAAGGCTATCCTGGAAACACCAAAGGACTGGCCCACTGTGTCTCTGCCAGAGAAAATGGAGCTTGAGTGGACCATGCTCCATTTTCACTGGCAGACCACAGGCATCCGCAACACGAGTGACGTCGAGGTGGCTACGCCCATCCCAGCTCCCCCAAGATCAAACACAACCCTGATGCACCCCTCAATGAAATTGAGTTTGACACTCCTGTCCTAAGTCATCCAAAACTGACCTCTAGATATGCTCAAATTTATTTGCCATTATCCCCTACTGACTGACATCTAGGAAATGTAATTTAAGATATCCTGAGAGTATTAGCTTGGAGAGGATTATTCAAAAGATCATCATTTAGGTTTATTATTCAGTTCATTGATATCCCAATTTTTCATCATCAGATTTAAAGGGAAAGATAGTGCTGCTTTTTAATAATGGTATATGACATGGTTTGGCGAATAAAATATTTTTAATAATACATTTTAATGTAACCATTAAAATGTATTATTAAAATACGTATTTTTATAGGTAACCCTTTCTCATTACATTTCTGGAACTCACCACATTGATATTTAGATTTTCTCTGATAGTATGATTTTCCGTGTGTGCAAATAACATAGAAGATCAGGAATCTAAAGGATATTGCTGTAAACTAGTAAGAATATATGCATTCTGTCCAATTTCCTTTGCAATCTGAAAGGAGTATTTAAGTCACAGAGTTGTATTTGGTGCCCTTTAGTTTTTAATCAAAGTTTGCAAAGCTTCCGAAAAAGGAATTAATCTTGATAGTAAAAAGTTGGATTCAGCTTTCCTTTCTAAACAGAAATTCAAGATTTGTGAATTTCAAAGATAAAATATTTTTATATTTATTAATAATGTGTGAATGTGTCAAGCTATGGCATGGCTCTCATCTACTCTATGCAAGTTTGAGACATATAGTAATCTACAGAGAACTAAAAACTAAACTATATTACCATGGAACTATTTCTAAAGTTTTACATAATTTGCACAAATACAGTTTACAAAAAAAAAATTTACAGGATTTTTTTTTTGGAGGGAAAAGTACCTTTGGAACAACCATATCCTGGATGATTGAGAATCTCCACATCCAGCAAAACATGGATAAGAAGTTTTCATTAAGGAGAACTTCTTATCCAGTGTGCATATCTAACCTGAATTTCACATGTGCATACATAAGGATTTTTTTTTTATTTTTTATTAATAATAAAAAGAAAAAACAATACATTAAAACAACATACAAAACAAACAAACATCAATTCAGTCCAATGACTGACTCTTAGAAGTTACTACCACGGTGGGTTATTTTTCGTCTTTCTAATTGTATCAATATCTACAATCACCTGTTTACATGGTTATATGGTTATATATGTATATATATAATTGACTCCTTATTTCCTTCTATGCCTTTCTATTAAATAGTCGAAAATTATAAAATTATCTTTATATTCCTATTTTTGCCTCCAGCCAGCTGTACCATCTTTGCCATACTAAATAGTAATCAGTATCGTCTTTCTCTTGTATTTCTTTTGTGAGCTTATCCAATTCTGCACATTCTGTAATTTTAGCTATTATTTTATCTTCAGTGGGTAACTGTTCAGATTTCCAATGTTGGGCAAAGAGTATACGTGCTGCTGTGAGGATATGGATGATCAGATATTTTATTTCTTTGGTATATTTTGCTGTGATTATTCCCAATAAAAAGGTTTCCGGCCTCATTTCGAGTTTTTGTTTCGTGATTTTTTCAATCATTGTTTTAATTTGCTGCCAGTATTGTTTTGCCTTACGGCATGACCACCAGAGATGATAATAAGTCCCTTTCTGTGATTTACATTTCCAGCACATCGGAGATGTATTTGGGAACACCTTGGCTAGGCGCGCCGGTGGGAGGTGCCATCGGTAGAACATCTTGTAAAGGTTTTCCTTGTATGGTATAGACAGTGTCATCTTATAATTTATCTTCCACAAATTCTCCCACTTATCCAATTCTATAGTGTATCCTATATTTTTGGCCCATGTTATCATATTCTCTTTGACAACTTCCTCTTCTAATTTGTATTTTAGTAGGTACTTATAAATTTTGGTAATCATTTTCTCATCTGTACTTTGTAGTATTTTATCCAATTCATTTGGTTCATTTTGGAATCCAAATTGTGCCCGATCAGTTTTGTATCTTGATTCTATTTGCATATATGGCCACCAATCAATGTCTATACCCTGATTTTGTAATTCTTGTCTTGTTTGTAATTCTCCTTCACTGTTCAGTAGTTCTTTATAGGTCCTCATTTTCTCTATATCCATGGCATTAGGATATATTAGTGCTTCCTTATGTGCATACATAAGGATTTATTATATTCACACAATTATTTGGAAAGTAGAGTTACTTTCAAAATATACATTCAGTACTTTAAACCGATTCAATAACTTGTCTTCTCCAATGTTAGCAACTTAATATCACTATCTGGGTAAAATAGAAAATAAAGGCTTAAATTACTATAGACGGCACAAAAAGAGGAACAAAGGACCCACAACTTATATCTAAAGATCTCATTCACGTCTGATCATCCTAACTCTACTGTTGAATATCATCCTAAAGTTTTGGAAGAGCCCTTAACAGTAGTACACAACAGAGTTCCAGGGCAGAGATGAACTTGGCCAGTCACACATTGATTTCAACAGTGACCCCCATATCTTGGTAAAGAATCTCTTAAAATCTTCAATTCATGGGGGAAAATTAAAATGGCAAGCAATGGAGAAGGAAGTGAGAGCTTCTCAGCCTCTTAGTAACTGGGATAGTTAACAATGTGGCCATCAAATGAGTAGCTGAGTAGGCTGCTAGCATAGAATTATGAGTCAATTGCCTGGGAAAAAACTATGGTTGGGATGTTGATATTGTATAAACTGGACCTTCAGGTTAGAAGTCTAACTAGAGCAGGGTCTTCCATTTGTCATCAACCCAACATTGGCCTTGAGCAAACCTGATGGGAGTTGTAATCCGAAGGTACTAATTTGTGTGGCCTAGACATCTATGTTTAGTCTTATTTAAGAGAACTAGTTCAGTGTAGTGGTTAACTGTGGCAACTTGAAGATGTGTAGACTGGCCAGCATGCAGAATTCTCAGAATTCTAGAAGTTGAAATCAACACATCCTAAAGCTGACAAGGTTGAGAAATACTGGGTTAAAGTGTAGGACTAAAAACTGGAGAAACCTGAATTCTAGTCCTGCCTTAGGCCCTGAAATGAGCTGCATGACTTTGAACCAATTATTTTCTCTCAGGCATAGGCTAACCACTTGTAAAACATGTTGCCAAAAACCCTGCAGACACCTTGTCCATGAATAACAAAATAACAGAATAAGAGAGTTGGAAGGGATGTTCGAGGTCTTCTAGTCCAACCCCCTGCTTAGGCAGGAAACCTTATACCATTTCAGACAAATGGTTATCCAATCTCTTCTTTAAAATTTCCAGTGTTGGAACACCCACAATTTATGGAGGCAAGCTATTCCACTGGTTCTCAATGTCAAGAAATTTCTCCTTAGTTCTAGGTCAGTTTTCTTCTTGATTAGTTTCCATCCATTGCTTCTTGTCCTGCCCTCAGGTGCTTTGGAGAAGAGGCTGACCCCCTCTTCTTTGTGGCAGCCCCTGAGATATTGGAACACTGCTACCATGTCTCCCCTAGTCCTTCTTTTCATTAGACTAGACATACCCAATTCCAGTAACCGTTCTTCATTTGTTTTAGCCTCCAGTCCCCTAATCATCTTTGTTGCTCTTCTCTGCACTCTTTCTATGGTCTACACGTCTTTTTTGTTATATTGTAGCAACCAAAACCGAATGCAGTGTTCCAAATGTGGTCTTATCAAGGCATTATAAAGTAGCATTAACACTTCACATGATCTTGATTTTATCCTTCAGTAAATACAAGCCTAGGACTATGTTGGGTTTTTGGGGAAGCTGCAGGACACTGCTGGTTCATATTTAAGTGGTTGTCCACTAAGACGCCAAGATCCCTCTCGCAGTTACTATTATTGAGCCAGGTACCACCTATTGTATACCTGTGCATTTGTTTTTTTCTCATATAAATATATAACTTTACTTTTCTCATCACTGAATTTCATTTTGTTAGATAACACCCAGTGTTCGAGTCTGTCAAGTTCCTTCTGTATCTTGAGTCTATTTTCTGGAGTGTTGACTAATCCTGCCAGCTTGGTGTTATCTCCAAATTTGATGAGTTCTATCTTCTCGTCTAAATCATTGATGAAGATATTGAAGAGCACTGGGACTAAGATTGTCAAGCCTGGATTTATAAAGAGGCATCTAAACCCCTTTTTGGCTACAGACTCAATGAAATATTTTTTTATCAAATTGTAAGACTGTAAGAAATGTGTTTCTTTGAGCCATGGGTTTTGAAAACTTAGCACACATGTTTATTTTTAACCAATATAAACTTTTCCCAGTTGTAACTAACCTTTGACATTTACAATGGAATGAACTAATGTCATTTTGTGGTTTTGGGTGAAAATCTATTGTTCCCCCAAACTATTTAGTATTTGAGTCATATTTAATGCCTGGAAGCATGGAACTGTTCCAATCCTTTTCACTGGGTGCAGTATGGCATTACCCCCCTTTACTATTTTTAAAAGTCCAGTGCAGTCATTCTAGGGGGCAGTGCTCACCTCTGTTTCCAAGTCGAGGGAGCCAGCCAGCATTGTCTGAAGATGCTTCCATGGTGATGTGGCCAACATCAGTATATCTCAAGTCTCACAGAACACTGTTACCTTCCCACTGAAATGATACCTATTTATCTACTTGCATTTGCATGCTTTTGAACTGCTAGGTTGGCAGGAGCTCGGACAAGAATGGGAGCTCATCTCATCATATGATTTTATGTCTTGAACTTCCGGTTGACAAGCCCAGCATCTTAACCACTAGACCATCACACCCTTTCTCTTATCACTTTGCATACCTTCAATTAGGTTAGTGGTTTTCAAATGGAACAATTTTAAGATGTGTGGACTTCAACTCCCAGAACTCTCCAGTCAACACGCTTTGAAGTCTACACATCTTAAAAGTTGCCAAGGTTAAAAACTACTGAATTCAATCATACCAGCCTTTCAAAAGGTTCTGAAGATCTGGCTATGTCCTTGAGTACTGGGACAGACAGTTGATGAACCCACCTTAGTGTTGTGTTGCACATTTTTGTGTCACTCCAAACACATTGTGACATTTTTAATTTCCTTTTAAATTGCTTCAATTTGTCTTTGTTTAATTCCAATTGTTAGCCAACTAAAGCCATATATCAAGTAGTGGGTTATATAATTTAAATACCAAATAAAGCAATAAAAATAATTAATGGAAGTCTTCTGGTCAGAGCCAATAAGTCAATAAGTCCAAGGCGCAGATCTTATTGCGAATTTGTTTGCTTTTCATATTTTTTTTTTTAGAAAATTGCAAATTGTACAGATATTGCAATTATGCACAATAGAAAGCTCTGCAAATATCAGGGGGGAGAGGCTTCTTCAATATTGCCAGGAACAGAAAAGTCAAATTTAGAAATGATAACAGCTCCCCAGGTGAGTGTGTGAAACCAGTAATAGCTCAAAATTATCTTGAGCTCAGCAGGCAGATTGGATAATTCCAATCTTACATCATATTTGCTAGTTACCTACTTGTTCATAAACTTATCAAAATATTTGTGAAATTAACTTTGCCATTATTAGAATATAACTGCATTTTTGTCTCAGAAATAATTTAATGGGGTTTATTTCCCTGATAAGTAAGATTGAATCCTTAATTAGTTTAGATTGGACAGCCAAAGACCCAGTAGTCTCTTTGTTATACACATCCATATGAGTTTACATTGACTTTGAAGTCCTGATCCTGCATTCTGTTGGTGAGATATAAGCAGAGGTGAAATCCAGCAGGTTCTGAAATGTTCTGGAGAACTGGTAGCAGAAATTTTGAGCAGTTCAGAGAACTGGTAGCAGAAATTTTGAGTTCGGAAAGCCAGCAAATACCACCACTGGCTGGCCCAGAGTGGAGTGGGAATGGAGAGTTTGCAATATCCTTCCCCCAGGAGTTGGGAGGGAATGGGGATTTTGCAGTATCCTTCCCTGCCACACCTACCAAGCCACGCCCACCAAGCCACACCACACCCACCATGCCACGGCCACAGTAATAAAAAAAATTGGATTTCACCACTGGATATAAGGTAGTTAACAATGCTACTTACCCAAATGTTTGTGCAACCAGATACCTGGGAATACCTGCAAGAATCTTTTTCTTCTTGCATTCACACTGCCATTGGACACATTTTGATCAGCAGACTGCTCATCACATTGAGGCTATTATTATTATTATTATCCTCGAACATCAAACTTATCTTCTTAATGCTATTGTGAGTTTATTATTGAATTTCAGCAGCGATATTAATTATGCCAATGTTTATATCCTACTTTGCATTTATGAAGAAGAGTAGTAATAATCCACAAGAAGAAAATCAAGTAAGGAACTGAACCTCAGAATTGGTGGTACATTCTGCATGTTAGGAAGGTGTTATCTCTTCACCATCGTGCTCAGAATATTTAATGGTTACCTGAATCCCTTGTATGCACATAGCCATAGATTTTGTGATGGTTCCATAAATAGGCATGTTTTAGAGGAAACTCCTGAAGATCAGTGAGATCTAGGTAGCTCTGTGAAATACTGTGGATATTAATGTAATGTTTAGAACAGCCTAAATCTAAAACCATCCCATTACTAACCCAGTGGCTAAAAAACCTCACTGTTTTTTATTATTCATTAAACATGAAACTCAGTCAACTAAACATTTAAAAATGTGTCACAAAGACCATTGACTGGTGCTAATGGTTGATACGGGTTGCTGCCAGCGTCCTAGGTATCAACCAAGTATCTTCTTAAAATATATTATTTTTTAATATTATTATCTGTTTTATTCATTAAACATGAAACTCAGTCAGCTGAACATTTAAAAATGTGTCACAAAGACCATTGACTGATGCTAATGGTTGATACGGGTTGCTGCCAGCGTCCTAGGTATCAACAAAGTTGTTGTTGTTGTTGTTGTTGTTGTTGTTGTTGTTAAATGTAAAACTGAAGTCCAAAAGGTGCTTTTACAAAAGACAACTGGACTTTCTGGTTTTTCTTTGAAGACATTTCACTTCTCATCCAGAAGCTTCTACAGCTCTGACATGATAGTGGGGAATGGAAGGATTTATATTCCTTGCAGACAGCTGGTCATTTGCATCCTTTTAGAGGGTCCTTGAAACACTTGGAGGTTTATTTGTGTCCTCAGGGTCACCTGAGTAGTGCTCCTGGTTCCTGTAGTCTGCAATTTTTCCTCTGGAAATCCATCTCTACAGACTTTTAGCCATACAATTTGGGATGAACACACTTTGAATGGTGTGGGAGTAGGAATGGATTTCCTGAGAAAAATTGCAGACTACAGGAACCAGGAGCACTACACAGGTGACCCTGAGGACACAGATAAACCTCCAAGTTCTTCAACGACCCTCTAGAAGGATGCAAATGACCAGCTGTCTGCAAGGAATAAAAAATCCTTCCATTCCCCACTAACCTGTCAGAGCTGAAGAAGTTTCTTGGATGAGAAGTTAAAAGTCTTCAAAAGAAAAAACAAGAAAGTTCAGTTGCCTCCTGAAAAAGTACTTTTGGGACAACCATGACCTGGATGACTGAGAATCTCCATACCCTTATACTATGCAGAAAGTGCTAGTGGCGTGCTGAGTTGTTGCAACCATTAACATTTTGGCCTTATGCAGCTTCACTTCATGCACATTTACTTAGGAGTATGTCCAGGGGTGAAATGCTCCTGGTTCGGTCCAGTTCGCCCGAACCGGTAGTAAAAAAGGCTACTGGTTCGCTGAACCGGTAATAAAAAATGTAAAAAAAACGTTCCAACAATCAGCTGAGCGACAAGCAATCATCAGAACTTTTTAAAAAACTTTTTAAGCATTTTTTTACTACCAGTTCTCTGGAACCGGTAGTTAAAAATGCTTTAAAAAGTAAAAAAAAAAAAGTTTCAAAAATCGCACGTCACTTAGCTGATCGACGGAACTTTTTTAAAAAACTTTTTAGGCATTTTTTTACTACCGGTTCTCTGGGACCGGTAGTAAAAATGCTTTTAAAAAGTTTTTTAAAAGGCTCCGACGATCACAGCTGTGCCGTGCAATCATCAGAGCCTTTTATTACCTTTTAAAAGCATCCGAATAGGTTGTTAAAAAATGCTCTTAAAAGGTAAAAAGAGGCTCTGACGATCACAGCTGTGGCACGCGATCATCAGAGCCTTTTTTTTTACAACCTATTCGGGCAAATCATGCGACATGTTAAGCTGAATTGGTTAGCTGAATTTTCTGAACCCAAGTATTGTGTTCATTGGAATGTTATCCACCAGTTCCTTCAGGGGGAAAAATAGTATTAAATTTTTTTTTAAAAAAAAATACATTCTAATTGACATTTAAGCAGAGCTTTACCAAATAATGGAATCTATATCCAAGAGAAATATGCATAAGATTGCATTATGCCTTCCTAAATTGGAGCACTCCAGTTTGCAAATTGAACACTTTTACAGAAATGTCAGATGTAATTTAAATGTATCTGCTAACTTTTCACTTCTGTTTTTGCTTCACGTTTTAAGGCTCAACAGACTTTTCCCTTTCCTTTAAAAAAAAACAAACCAGATTATATGTACTGCTAGGGTATTGAAAATCAGAGAGACATATTGTGTTTTGACCAACCAAGGATTAATTTATATGGAATTCTTTTTTTTTTTAAAAAAAAAATAAGCCACTAAAAATCAAATGAGCAAAGAAAAAAGATCTAACCACTCTCCTAATGAACAACATGTGATGAAATGCTTTGAAAAAGAGAGAAAAATATCCTTTTGAAACAGAGAACATTTTCAAGCACTGTCTTTCCAGAAGGCTGAAGAAAAAGCTTACTAGTTTAGATAGATAGTATCATTTTACTAAGTAAATAAATAAGACATACCAAATTCTGCTACCGCATCCCAGACAGGAATTCATATTTGAAATGGAGCCAATTACATCTTTGAAGTAAATCCCATTGACTATATTGGGCTACTCTCTTAGGGACATATGCCAAAGCAAAGTTCTGCAGTTTTGCTCCAAAAAAATAACTTCTGTGTCCTCATAAGTTTTAGCTACCACCACAGTTTTTACAAGACTATATACAGATCTGCGATCCCTGCAGGGAATGCAGGCCTAAATTTGAAAGGTAATTTATTTTGCTAGCCTGAAGCATTCAGTTTCAGGGGAAAAGTCACAATAACTCAAGGGGTTTGGAGCCAGGGTTTTCTTAAATGGCTTCTTGGAAAAATGGAACATTCTACAGAATATTTTTCTCTCCACTCACATTTTCTGCTATATATGATTCTCTTCTAATAAGAATTTCATTCAATCACAGAACAGTCTCCCATTCCACCCCCCTCCTTTCATTCAAGACTGCCTGCAAAGTCCCTGCCGTTTTTCTGGCAAGATTTTTCAGAAAAGAGGGAAAGTGACTGGCTCAAAGTCACAGACCTTGGGGGGAGGGGAGGGGCGGGCGGAGTGGGGGGACTAGAATTCACAGTATCCCAAATTTTAGCCTGATACCTTAATCACTACACCAAACTGGCTTTCTCTGCAACTTAGCCCCAGCTTTACGTTTTTGTAACTAACTTATTAAAGCAGCTGATTTTTAGCCCAATTTAGCCCTAGGATTATCACCTAAAACATACAGATTTTCTTCCTTTGAAGACATGCAGCTTTGAATGGGGGGGGGGGGATGTGTATTCTACCTAACCTTGTTAAAATGTTTCATTCTTGGTACAATTTTAAACAAATGTTTTTAATACTACCTAATACATAAAGCACAGAAACCAAGGATCATCTCAAAGGGGCATGATTTATAACTTGGCATGCTGATACCTGTTGCAAGTTTATGACGACTGTGTAAATATAAACTATGCATGTTTACATGAAATTGGGGTGATATTTTAAGTCTTGGGTGTAAACAACAGAACACTTCAATGGAAATTGAACCATTAATCGATGGTTAACATTCTCTGGAGATAGCTTCCATAATAAATTGATGTTTGAGAATTATTAGAATTAGCCAAATCTTTAAAAAAAACACCTACATGTAAGCAAATGTCTTTTCAGAGTTTGCTCAGTTCCTTTGCCATGTCTTGCACAAAGGATATAGACATTATGTAGGAAATATAATATGTTGATTAATTTTGCTTATCTCCAGGGCTATATGGAAGAACAAAGAACTGATTTTATTTTATTTTATTTTATTCAATTATAACTATAACAAACTCTGGTCTGATACTTATAGTTCCTTAATTGATTCTGCATGCATAAAAACTTAGAGAATATGAAAGTCATTGGTTATTTATGCAAACATTACTGCATGCACCACCAATAATGGTATGTATTTTGAAGGCATTCATTCAATAATTGTAAAGAATAAACCTTGATACACCTTGTCATGCTTAAGAGCACTGCAGTGAAGCATCTTAACTGAAGTAAAAGAAAAAAGTACAGCTACAAAGAGACAGCTGTAAAAAGCATTTCACATTCCAGAGCAGCACTGAATGAGCAAATCCAAAGTCTTCAATATTAAAAACAGCAGAAAATGTACCACGACTGTTCCATCTCTATAAACTCAAGTTTATTACAACTGTAATAGGAAATGTCCTGATTTTGTATTATATAGCAATAAGTAGGTCTTATGATATTCCCAGTATTCTGTGTTTCTGCCACAAATGGTTTTAGGATGTCAAGAAAAATGTAGAGATTATTTTTTAAATTCCCATGAAATTCTGTATCAGTAATATATGGGTGGCAGGAACTCAAAAATGACAAAGGGTGAGAGAGGAGAAAAAAAATATCTCAAATTGTCATTCTATCTTTTCTCTATCTAGAAAAATCCAGTTCATTAAATTATTGATGTTGTTCTGAACTAATGATTAAGAAAGGAAGAAAAACGATCCATTGATTACGTCTTAAATTCACCCACCTGATTTCTTTCTTCTCTAGTGGCAACTCATCTTTACAACTCTTAAGATAGCTTGATGAGTAGAAACTGAGTGGTGGAAGAGGACTGATTAGATCCAGATTCCAATTCTTATTAAGCCACAAAGTTCACAATGGGGCCAATCACCATCTCTTAAGATAAAACTGGCTGGAAACAATAGATCTTCAGTAGCATGGATCATAGGCTATGAAAGAGATACTTAATAAATGGGTAGGTCTGTGCCTATAAGAATAAGAAAAAGTACAGTTCTGCTTTGGAAAGTCTATGAGGGCCAATAGGATATGCTCTTCTTTTTCATACAGTATATACAATGTGATGGCTTTTTCCCCATTTAGGACAATGTTTATGCCAGTCTTTCCCAATGTAATACCTACAACTGGATTTGTCTATTATATCCAATATCCCTAATCAGCAAGATAAGTAGGAATAAAGGACAGCATAATCCAATATCTCTAGGGGACCATATTGGGAAAGATATGCTTCTATAATGTGTGTGTCCGTGTGAGTGGGTGTCTATATCCATTTTACTTAGGTCATTTGCCAATAGCATATTTGTCAATAATATATTGTTTCCCTGGCATACTGTGAAAGCAATAAATATAGAAGAATCACTGTATGTGATGAATCTGAGCCAAGCATCTGTCTTTGAGAATTCATTAATATCTCAGGGCATGCATGTTGGCTTCTTGCTATCTCTGGCCAGTGATATGCTTCAGCCACTTGCTGGCTTTGACCTACAGATGTCCCTCAAATGAAATCTGCAACAAGTTCTGTGCGATTCTAACCGAGTCTCCCTTGATGTCATTGGAGGTTCTTCTTGCCTTGATTACATGGCTTCGTACTTTCCAGCTTCAATCCCCATCATTATTACACAGTGCTGGGAAAGCCTCCTGCTTGAAACCTTGAAGAATCAGCACCCAGCCAGACAAGAGATGGAGCAATAATCTGGCTCAGAATAAGACACTACCTCCCCTCTTCACAAATGAGCTGCCTAATTTGTCTCCCTAGGCTGAAACTTCAGGCTGACAAACCTCAGTGAGCAGGTTGGTGGGAATAGGACTGTTCCCTATGGTTCCTCATCTCCCTCTACTTTCTGGCAAAGATAAATCTTGATGTCAGAAGGGGTACTTACAAGACCGCCTTCTGCCACCAATAGCCTCCCACCGGCCAGTACGCTCGCACAGAGTGGGCCTCCTCAGGGTGCCGTCCGCCAGACAATGTCGGCTGGCGACCCCCAGGGGGAGAGCCTTCTCTGTGGCAGCGCCTACCCTCTGGAACAACCTCCCCCCAGAGATACGTACAATAACAGACCTCCGGATTTTTCGTCGGGCCCTGAAAACCCATTTATTTCAACTAGCTGGGCTGGCTTGAGTGAATTTTAAATCGTTTTTAAATTGGGGTTCTTTTAATTTTCGGCCAAATATTTAATTATTTTAAACTGCTTTTAAATTTTGTATATATTGTTTTTTACTTTAGCTGTTCACCGCCCTGAGTCCTATTCTGGAGAAGGGCGGTATAGAAATTTAAATAATAAATAAATAAATAGATATACACATCCTGGGATCTTAAGGGCAAGAGACTTTAACTGGGAGGATGGTAGAAATTTTAAAAGGATAGGGAATAATAAATCAAGTGAGGGAAAAAATAGCATGAGTAAAAGTAAATGATTGGTCATACATACTACCGTGTTTCCCTGAAAATAAGACCCTGTCTTATATTTTTTTGAACCCTGAAATAAGTATTTGGCCTTATTGCCATGCACTCAAAAGCCCGATTGGGCTTATTATCAGGGGATGTCTTATTTGGGGGAAAACAGGGTACATTATGCTCTACAGTAGAAAAGAAAGATTTTATAAATACTTCCTAGTCAGAATCAAGCCGATAGTCCATGAAGATTCTCAGTCGTCAACATCATGGTTGTCCCAAAGGTGCTTTTTTCAAGAGGCAACTGGACTTTCTTGTTTTTTCCTTTGAAGACGTTTCCCTTCCCATCCAAGAAGCTTCTTCAGCTCTGACTAGATGGTGGGGAATGGAAGGATAAATCAGGATATGGATATGGATAAATCATCCAGTCAAAGCTGAAGAAGCTTCTTGGAGGGGAAGTAAAATGTCTTCAAAGAAAAATCAAAAAAGTCCAGTTGCCTCCAGAAAAAGCACCTGTTGGACAATTAAGCCGATATAAAAACTGCTTTCACACATTTAACCAAGTACCACAAAAAGAAGTTGCACAACTGCTTAACAAACTGTCAGTGGAAATGTAAGAAACTAGTAGGTTAAACATAAACATATGTTTATGGGTGGATGCATATGTATTTTGTTTGTATTATTTGTATTTAAAATAAAAAACATATTTAGAAAGAAAAGAAAGAAAGAAAGAAAGAAGGAAGGAAGGAAGGAAGGAAGGAAGGAAGGAAGGAAGGAAGGAAGGAAGGAAGGAAGGAAGGAAGGAGGTTCAAAGCTGCCTGGCCTTGTCTATTTGGAGAACTGCTAGTCGGCTTGTTCCTTTTCAATATTTTGCAATCTTTTCCCAAAGGGCTTTCAAGAGAAGTTAAAATGTCTCAAATGCCTTATTCTCTACAGGCCTCGTGGGGTCCCTGATGGCAAGTGAGCCTCAGAAGTCAGATTTGGGGATGGTTTGTGTGTGAGGGGGGGAAAAGCCCTATTCTCACACTCAAGTGTGAATAGATCTTTGCAGCCCCACACGACTTGTGCCCCCTCTTAGCTTTTCAGGCTTTCTCAAAGCGGCGGCCAAGAGAATCCTTGGGCTTTGCACTTTGCACATGGCCAGGCGGTTCCTCGGGAACTCATCTTTGGAGATGATGGAGATCAATCGCCAGCCTGCCGGCGCAAACCTGCCCCGGGAGGAACCGTGCTCAGCCTCGTGCTTTCGTCTTGCAGGTGCCCGATTCTCCCCGGAACCCCTCACTCACCTGGGCCGGCAGGATGGCTCGGCGGGAGAACCAGCGGGAACAGCGGAGGTTGGGAGGACGACTTCCCCAAAGTCTTGGTCCAGGTAAAGCGGGCGGGAAGAGCGGAGAGGTGGGGGGGGGGGGAGGCAGCTGCTCAGACTGTTGCTCGGACTGAAAGGAGCCAGAGAGGAGAGCGCTGTCTTTAACCGAGAAGCTGAAGAGGCGGGGAGGGGAGGGGAGGGGAGGGGGGGGAAAGGAAAGCTGACCCCTTCCTCTGCGGGGCTAAAGAGCGGGGCTGCCCTGCTTCGGCCCCACCCAGCCACCCACCTCCGCGGGCAGGATGGGTGGCGCCGCGCGCGGGGTCCCCCCTCCTCACTGCCAGGCACGAACCCCCTCTGCCCTCCCACACTGCCAGGCACGAACCCCTCACTCCTTGGACGGGTGATGGTGGTGGGCTTAGCTGGGCACCTTTGAGACTTTTGAAGGGCAGGAAGCAGTGGTGAAATCCAATTTTTTTTACTACCGGTTCTGTGGGCGTGGCTTGATGGGCGTGGCAGGGGAAGGATACTGCAAAATTCCCATTCCCTCCCCATTCTGGGGCCAGCCAGAGGTGGTATTTGCTGGTTCTCCCAACTATTCAAACTTTCCGCTACCGGTTTTCCAGAACCTGTCAGAACCTGCTGGATTTCACCCCTGGCAGGAAGTCCTAATAGTAATGTGTCTCTAGCAATGTCTGTGCCTTCCTGGACAATCGCTGACATCTGGAAGATAAGCGAAGTCCAACTTTAATGCAAATAAAAACCCAATATGTCGTCCCCTGAATGGACTCCTGCAGAGAAATCCGCTTCTTCTGCACCTCGGCTTCTTCTGCACATTATGCCTCCCTAGTCTTACAGCAAGCCAAACACGGGAATGCTACAGTAATGCAACCCCAAAGGTGTTTTTTTTTCAAAAGGCAATTGGACTTTCTAGTTTTTCTTTGAAGACGTTTCGCTTATCATCTAAGGAGCTTCTTCAGTTCTGTCAAAAGGGAAAGGTCTTCAAGGGAAAACAAAGTCCAGTTGCTTTTTGAAAAAAAGCACCTTTGGGGACAAGCATGACATGGATGAATGAGAATCTTCACGGACATATAGTAGTGCAACCGTCCAGAGATTTTCCTTAGAGACAGTTCTAAAGAAAAACTTTACACCAGTATTTTACTTTAAAATGTGTAAAAGCAATACATTTATTAAAATCCGGATAATATGATTGATTTGGTATTGTGGGTCGTACAATGAGACAACTGGAAGAACTGTAAACCCCTGTTTTCTAAGACTTCTGTAATTGGGCTAATTGTGAGTATCACACCATAGTCTGATTAAAAGGCAATCGGAGATAAGTAATCTCTATCAAAAATGGGAAATCATGCAATATGAATTGCATTCAGTACACTGATTTTAATACCCTGTTGTCACAATAAAAATGTTTAAAAGAATGTTAATGTGAAAATCCAGATCTCCAGTAGCATCATTGCTAGAGAAATTAGATCTCTGACTCATATTTTCATGGCTGCTGGGGAAATTTTTTGTCCATCTGGCACAAGAAAAAAAAAATCACCAACTCTTAATGCTTTCAGGTATATAGAAGGAAGCTACAAAGAAGAAGGTTGAGAACTAATTACTTTGGCCATAGAAACTTGGACCAGAAACAGTTCTTGCTACCTCAAATTTGTCTAACTCTGAGGAAAACCTTTCTGACGTACGATGTGTACAATGGACCAGTCTACCTATAAAGGATAGGGTTCTGTTCATTCTGAAGTCCCAAGGATGCTTTTTTTCAAGAGGCAGCTGGTTTTTCTTTGAAGACGTTTTGCTTCTCATTCAAGAAGCTTCTTCAGCTCCGGATCATTCTGAAGGATTGACTGCCTCTCATAGATGATTTAATTGGTTTTCCACCACATTGTAGAAGATCAGACCACAGGATCAGATCATTCCTGTGATCTCTTCCAAGTCTACAAT
Source organism: Arizona elegans (assembly GCA_022577455.1). NCBI lineage: Eukaryota > Metazoa > Chordata > Lepidosauria > Squamata > Colubridae > Arizona > Arizona elegans. The sequence continues at coordinate 182,363,595 of JAKOOJ010000002.1, read as the reverse complement.
TCTGAGATTCATTCAAGTGATTATTTTCACATGAACTTTAATATCTTCAGGAAGATGGGTAATAGAATGTTTAGCAGACACAGAAAACATAGGAGGAAGCAGGAGCATATCAGAAAATATTCATTGGTCCAGGGGAGAGAGGAAGAAGATTAGGAGTAACTCCATCTTTATTGTGCTAGTTATAAATTGATCCCTTATCTTACCTTATCTAGAAACAATAGAAAACTAATTTGGTCTGGTCTTCCCTGGATTAGGAGCAGGGAAACCCGAGCTGTAGTTTTGATTGTGGCATGGAAGTCTGCTGGAGGACTTTTTCAGGATGCTGAAATGAGTAAGAGTGGTCGAGCCACATTCTGAAAATAATGCTGCATCTGGAAGTTACAATTCTGGACATCATTTCATAATTGCATAATTACTCCCTATTTTCTCCTATTATACTATTTTCTCCTACTATACTATTACTAAAATCGTGGTGGTGGTGTGACCATGCCTTCTTTCCCAAATAAAATTGTGGAACTCTGCTCTCCTCTGCAGTCCCTTGTTGGAACCCTGGAGAAAAATTGGGATCAACAATAGAGACAGGAGAAATGAAAGGCATGAAAGAACTCAGGAAACATCATGTTTGGTGGAGATGGCAAATGCTGGTAGAAAAATGGCTGAAATAGGTTCATGAGGAGTGACCGCAGCAATTTGCCATCTGATAAATGCATGACATGTGACCATGCCCTAAATATTGTCTCAATGCTGAGGCTTCTTCTATAGCAGTGGTGTCAAACTCGATTTCATTGAGGGCTGCATCAGGGTTGTGTTTGACCTCGAGGAGCCTTGAGGTTGTGTTTGACCTCGGGGTGAGCATGGCCAGGGTGGGTGTGGCCAGCTCAACATCACTCGTATCAGGGGCGCCTGTGGTGGTCCAAGCACTCTGCCAGCAAAAAGTAGACTCCAGAGCTGTGTTTTTGCTGGAGAATAGTGGTGGGTTGCCTCTGGTTCGCACTGGTTCTATAGAACCAGTAATAAAACCAGCAGGAGGCTCCGCCCATTGACCCTGATGTCATCAGAACACTTCTGCGCAACCCCGTTGCGACCTGGTAGTAAAGGTAAGTAGAACCCACCCCTGTGGCAGAGGCACCGCGGGCTGGTCGTTTGCTGTTTCTAGAGTGGCCCTGCAGGATCCAGCCCCTGGGCCTTGAGTTTGACACCCCTGTTCTATAGCATGAGAATATACTTTTTATGAGAATACACTTTTTGTATTGTCAAAACCAACTCCGAAACATTACCTTCTCCTAGTCTACATAATTCAACTCTCCATTATGATGGGTTTTTACAATGACCATTGTTACGGTTCAGTTATGCTATCTTTAAAGTTCCTAGCAATCCTGTTTCATTGGGGTGATACTTTTGGTTGTCTTTGATTTTCAGTTATTGAACTAACAATAAACAGGAAAAACCATGCATAGAAACATGAAGAGGCTAAGATTCAAATTTGCAAAATACACACGATTCCTAAAAGGATAAACAAGCATCTTGGAACACATTATCCTTGTACCTCATCTTGAATGTACTTGAGTTGTCTGTGCAGCATCTCTAATCACATTCCATTGCTTTCTGTCCTGATATGTTTAATTGCATAAAATGTTCTTGGCGCACAAGAATTGTTCACCCTTTAATTTGCCTTGATTTTCTGTGTTCATGCTTGTGCAAAAGCAAGTGGTATTGAAGACTGGTCAACTGGAAATATCTATGATAAAACATGTTCATCAAATTTTGAGTTGGTATAATTGAAATTTTATTTACATCTTCCTAGATTTTTATGCATACTAACTAATGTCTAGAGAGAAATTGCTTTTCTCCTTTATTATTAGAAACATTAATAGTGATAGTACAGTCTAAAGAGAGGAGAAGAATGAGAAGGGTTTATTCAAATGCATTAGAAGCATAACCAATAAGGCTATTATTTGCTTCCCAACAGATGTTAGATGGTTGAAGTTCTCAATTACTATTTTGTGCCTCTCTGAAAGATCTGCAATTTGATCTTGGAAAGCATACTGCACCTTTTTTCTTGGTTGAGCAGGTGATAATAGATACTAATAATGAAATTACTTTTATTTGTTCATCTACTTACATTAATGCAGATGCTTTCTGCTTTATCAACAAATTGATTCACTTGGGTTTCTGAATAAGTGTGCATACTTTTAAGTATATAACACTTCCTCCCTATTGACTCTAGAAAAATTGTCTAGAATTTATAAAGGTACCATACTTTAAATTTATGTTGCAAATACAGACAACATAAAGAGACATTTTATCATGTCTGTGAACTTATACAAAAGCCAGACATTTTAGGATTCAAATACACATAATGATACAAAGAAGTTTAAAGATTAACATTCAACTGAAACCAGAACTTTTCTCGCTGGGATTAGTGGACAGCCAATTGGAAAAAACCATGAAAAATTATGTTTAGATATGATTAGTGCTGCAAGACTTCAGGTAGTCCTCGACTTATAACCACAACTGGGATCAGAATTTCCATTGCTCAATAAATGGTTGTACATTGGGAGTCCCTGTGAACTTTACTCCACTAGTTGTTGCCAACTATGGGGGAGGGGGGTTGTTCAACTTTGTTTCAAGGCCATTGAGCCAACACTATCTGAAGACATTTCCATAGTCATGTGGCCAGCATGAAATCATGGAGCTCTGTTACCTTCCTACCTAAGTCGTGCCTATTTATCCCCTTGCGTTTGCATGCTTTCAAACTGCTAGATTGGCAGGAGCTGGGGCAAGGACAGGAGCTCACCCCATCACATGGCGCTCAGGTCTCAAACCTGGGCTGCAGTCTTTCCAGCCAACAACCACACCAACCTACTGTAACTACTGAGCCACTGCACTGCCCCTTGGTCTAAATTGAGGACTACCTATATTATATGGCACAGGATGGAAAGACTCTGAAATACCCACATCAGGTGATTACTGTAGTTTGTAAAGATAACACAACTAACAGAGATGGCAAAACTAACTTGTTTGATTAGAGAAAGATTATAACTACATTTACTTTTTTTAATTTGTTTTTCACTTTCTTGGTACTTTTCTTTATTCTTCCTAAATACAAAAGATGTACTGTTGACTATCTTCCATAAAGGTTCAATCCAGAGCAAATCGATCCTCTCCAAGATGCTGTGCATAGATATCTTCAGCTCCCTTCTGATCAGACAGTGCTGATACTACATGCAAAAGTTGCTCAGAAATCATATGGGAATGAAAAAAGGTAGGAAACAATTTGAACTTCCTGTTAAAAGTAGCTTTCACTGGAAATTTCTGCAATAGTTTAGATAGCATAAGTCTACTTCTTTGCACATGAGTGCACACTATGAAAAGTACACTGTGGATCTCTTGATAGTCCATTGATTTCTATAAATGCCTGGTTTACCAAGATAGAGGTCTTCTGGAAGGTGCTAAAATTCAATTTCCAAAGGCTTCATAAATAGTGATAGAAGCTGAGAGTCATTGCTTTAAAATTTGGGAGCGGGGACAATTCTAACTGGAACATTCCTGGACTATATCTTAGTACATATAGGTGTATCTCATTCATAATTTGGATTTTTCTATATACAGAGAGTCAATATTTTAATAGAATGCAGAGAAGAGCAGCAAAGATGATTAGGGGACTGGAGGTTAAAACATATAAAGAACCGTTGCTGAAATTGAGTATGTCTAGTCTGATGAAAAGAAGGACTAGGGGAGACATGATAGCAATGTTCCAATATCTCAGGGGCTGCCACAAAGAAGAGGGAGTCAAACTATTCTCCAAAGCACCTGAGGGCAGGACAAGAAGCAATGGGTGGAAACTAATCAAGGAGAGAAGCAACCTAGAACTAAGGAGAAATTTCCTGACAGAACAATTTATCAGTGGAACAACTTGCCTCCAGAAGTTGTAAATGCTCCAGCATGGAAGTTTTTAAGAAGAGATTGGATAACCATTTGTCTGAAATGGTATAGATAGGGCTTCCTGCCTAAGCAGGGGTTTGGACTAGAAGATCTCCAAGTCTTTTCCAACTCTGTTATTCTATTCTATTATTGTAGGATTAGATCCAATTAGAATAGATTCTCAATATTGATCCAGTTTAGCTAATCATTTCAGTCAGTTATTTTTACTGCACTGTGTTGACCAAGGTCCATAATATGCATTCTCAGTTTAAAGCTTAATAGCAATGCTTAATTTTGTAAAGCATATGTTCTATAATTCATAAACAATTAATGATATATCAGAAACCTATAATCTCCACTACAATTTAGACCTCTTTTTTTAGTTATTTGTATTTTATTCTTTTTTTTCTTTTATCTCTCTCTCTGTTTATATTAGTTTTCCAAAACATTTAATAAAAACAGTTTGCCTATTCTGATTTATAGAGTAGCATGCCCTTTCTCACCCACCAATTAATTTCCTGGTCACTCTCCTATCTAGGAAACTTACAAGGGAACAAGGGGAAAAAAGAATTCCGCCACTAGCTGAGATGCAATAATAGTAATATTGTATTTTCCTGTTTGACATTTATTGGTTATATAATGCTGATCCAATCCAGAATCTCCCATACTTTGGCCCTGAAAAGAACAAATAGTTTCAATCTCATTGACAGTTATCACTGCTTCTGTTCATGTATGAGAATTTGGCACTTCCTTTTTTAAAGTGGTACTTTCTGATCTTCTAAAAGCAACAGCAAGGGAGCCATGCTTCCCATTAAACTGAGGAAAGGAAAAAGCTTCCAAACAGAGGCAATTGTGCCATGGCAAGACAGGGATGGTTTTTATTTCCAATTAGGGCTGTGCATTGACAGCCAGATGGAAAGCACTATCTCAGCTTGAAGTTGTACACTCGTATGCATGTTCTCCTCATCTAATTGGCAGAGGTCCCATCACTAGAAAATGGAAATCTTTCTCAAAGATCCTGCATTATCATAGATTCTTCTGGATTGCTTCCTAATTTCCTAATGGAAACAAAACTTTTTGCAACTGCTACTCATTCCTAAATAATTCATTACGGAGCTGCTGATAGCTGGTCGGAACCTGGCCAGATGCCTGTTCCCACTCTTGCAAAAGCTTCTTTCATGATGTGACTGAATTAGCCAGAGGCTCTGGGTCACTTTAATTTCCTAGTGGGAGGTTTGTCAATTATCTACATCTAAAAACTGTGATTTCCCTTGTTTTGGGGACAGTTTGGGTCAGAAATGACCATGGCCTGAATACATTGATAGTGACTTTTTTCCTCACCCACTTTAAGAAGTTTATCATTATTGATCTGGTCAGGTTGTCCTGTTTCCTGGGTCACCATGTGTGAAGGGAAACATGGAAGATGATAGCTTCCATGCCAGAGATAGCTTGACAATCAACTTCTTTCAACCTGTTCACCTCTTTTTCTCTGCAAAAGCTCCAGGATGTTCCAGAAAGGAGTATAGATTGTGGCAGCCCACAGGCAGTAAATTTTGAATCAATCTTTCACGTTTCTCCCTTTGCAAGCAAGCCAAATCCTTAAACAATTACATGCTCTCATCTATTTCAACAAATTGGCTTGATTTGAAAGTTATCTGGCACACTCTATTGTGGCAATAGCACAGAAAATTGATTTGTTTCAGCTTTTTCCCATGAAAAGAAATAAAGATTTACCTCAGACTTTGTTAAGTAAAGCTTGAAATAGTATGGAATAGTGTGAAATAGTATGGGCTCTATAATACTCTGCAATTAGTAACCTCAAGTAACCAGTTGGACGGGGATATGCAACTACTCATTATGGGTTTTTTTTTCATTATCATCTTTATTGTTACTGATGTTTATGTAGTACCAATGTGGTATGAATCTCAGCTATTCATTTGAGTTTGAAGACTCAAATATCACTCAAGAAAACATGTTTTCAAATCTTTGAATCTGTGGCGTGAGCTGGTTTAAGGTTTTGCCTGGGAATGTAATCTCTGTTCTTAATCTGTTGAGGATTCCATATTACAGACCATAAAAAATTCATAGGAATAAGATTTATTTCTACTTAGATATAAAATGAAAGTTTTACCCCTGTATAAGTATCATCACAGAGCAGGGCTGATGAGTTCATAATTGTGTCTGGTTTGTACAGATGTCTGAAACTGGAAACATAAAAAAAGGAAAGCAAATTCATGTTTTACACAATAAAAAGTAATTGTGCTTAAAGAAAGAAAAGAATTTCTGAACACAGTATATGATCAAAGAAGGAGCAAGATTTATGGGTTTGAATTATTTTTTTAGTGTCACTGTTTTTATTTACAATTCTAATTGCAATCTATCCAATCCAAACGCTTTAAAAACATTTGCATTTATTCATTTCGTGTTGTTTCTATGTTTCTGCAGATCTCCAGGATATATGCAGGGTTAATCTGAAAGCTTGTCTGACATGGGTTTAGGGTTAGACATGACTTTGAACAAATCTACATTGAGTTATATAGTTTAATAGATGACTTAGGACCAGTCATTGGCAAATTTAGAATCAAAAATGGAAAAGAAATCTAGACATTTTGTACTCATAATTCACAACATTTCTGAGGGAGATTATTACTATTAAACATACACATTGAACTAGCCAGCTACATATTAACCTGGTGTTTTGAGTTAACCCAGCTCTATTTTTAGTTCACTACTTTCTATGTTGTGCAAATCCCCAAAATTAGTTTGAATAAAACATGTTACTGCTAAACATAGACACAGTTGTACAGTTACAATACTTTATTTTTTGAAAAATGAACTATTTGAGGTAGTCATAAAAGTTAAGAATACAAAAATTAAGCATAATCCATATGAATCCAGTCTCAAGGATATATATAATTATGTTACATAAATAACGAGAGAGATTCTTTATCTGTTTTAATCCCTAAGGTGATCCCTAATAGTATGAGGAAATCTGTTTTTCAAAAAATTAAAAACATCAATTGAAGCTTAAAAGGTGACTTCTTTCAACAGATTGAACTTTCCAATTCTTACTAAATAATTTTTCAGGCCCAGAGGATATTTTAGTGAAATCAAGGGGCACTTTAAGAGCCCTATGTAAAATTATCAGGAAGACAAATGTTAACCTCTTTCTTTGCCACATCATAACTTTGAATTTATACATCATGCTAAACTATGGTTTGATTTCCTGTGCACTGCTCTCCTGAAAACCTTCCTCATGTCATTTATAAAATAATAAATATTTTGAAATCTATTTCTCCAGAAAAATAAAAAATTAAAGAAACTTTCCTAGTTTAACTGTTTACTACACAGAATTTTCTTTTCCTATCAGATTCTTCTGCCCACCCCCATGTGTGTATCTCAGTGGACCAGGCTGGAAACAAAAGAAGGAAGAAATTAAAGGTATAATCCATTTTAGTTCACTCTTTGTTTCCCAAGAATTAGAATTATAGAAGTTGGGAAACTGTTTGTGGAAACCTTCTATGTTAGGATAAAAAAAAATATTTAACCTACTGTAACTGGACTGCAAAATCCAGGTACCCATCATAAAAATTATTGGGTGCACCTAGATGAGACTGATAATACTAAATGCCAAATCTATCTGTAATATCCTAATAGAATTGAATATCTATTACAGTTCCAATAGAAGAAAATATATGTATTGTAGTCTTCTGTCTATCTAAGACTAGCAGAGTACATCCATGAGCATCAATTAGCAATAACAAGACACAATGATAACTCATAACATGTGTACAAACTCAGCCATTGTTTCAACTAGGAAACTGTGATCATCTTTTTTTTCTTACATTCAATCACGTTTGATTCTTGGCATTCAGACAAATCAGCCATTAAGAGGCACATAGAGATAAACCATATTTACACACCATTCAAAAGAAATAACAAAAAAGTAAGAAGGAAATAAGAACACAGATTAATATATTTAAGGGGCTTTCCCCCTGTATGTTGTATTTTCATACATGATACTTTTAATTCTTGTTTTTGTAACAGAGGGTAGATAGGAATCGAGTTGTCGCAAAGTGGGGCAGTGGTAGATCTTCAACCTTCAGCAGCCAGCTGATGCTCACTTCCCATTGGTCATTACCACAAAAAACTGAGCATGTACCTACTACCTAATTTGGCATATCTCTGCCTTCAAATGCAACTCTTAACAGCTAGATCAAAGGCCCAATACAAAATAGCAAACAATGCAAAAATTGAAAAGTTCTTAGAGCTGCAGTAGGTCACGGATTTGAAGTATTTAACATTTATCACCATCATTGTTGAAGGGACACGGTGGCTCAGTGGCTAAGATGCTGAGCTTGTCAATTGAAAGGTCGGCAGTTCAGCGGTTCGAATCCCTAGTGCTGCGTAACGAGGTGAGCTCCCGTTACTTGTCCCAGCTTCTGCCGACCTAGTAGTTCGAAAGCATGTAAAAAAATGGAAGTAGAAAAATAGGGACCACCTTTGGTGAGAAGGTAACAGCGTTCCGTATGCCTTTGGCATTTAGTCATGCCGGCCACATGACCACGGAGATGTCTTTGGACAGCACTGGCTCTTTGGCTTTGAAACGGAGATGAGCACCGCCCCCTAGAGTCGGGAATGACTAGCACATATGTGTGAGGGAAACCTTTACCTTTACCATAATTGTTACTGGCACTGGGTTCCCCGTTCATTCATCAATATACTCATACCAGGCAACTTTGTTTTTCATGTACAACCAAGAAATCACAGCCATACTTTTGCTTAATTTAAGGCTCTTCCGCCTTCTCCGAACAACCTTAGCCAAAGAGCTCCAAGGGAAAACAAGAAGAGATGTGTTTTCCTTTAGGAAAAAGGTTACTTCGGCTTCAGTTTCCTCGTTTGCTTGTCATCTGTTAATTGCACTGGGTATGAAGCATTCCTTTTTCAGCTTAACTGGTAGCCTGAAAGAAAAAAAATGCCACAAAGCTTGAAAGCAATTGGGTTATAGCTTGACCTGCCGTTACAGGAATTGTATCCAGACCACAGAGAATTTAGACTCATGATCTGCTGGCACAACAAGAGGGCAGAAGGAGGTTATTTCCCAAGCATATGCCAAACTCAGCTTTAGAAAATTGATCTGATTGCATTGCCAGGCCAGGCTGAGGAATAGGAGATTCCACGCCCTCATTTGAATTGGGCAGAGATGATGTAATAGCTTAAGTAGAAAAACAAATAAATTACTTTTAGAATTTCCTGAGCATCTCAACAAGCATGTGGAAGGGAGTGAGCGAATAAGAACTACATGCTCATATACAGAATGTCCCATTCAGAGCCAGTGGAATGGGGTTTTATGCCTTGTTGGTAGACATCCAGTTTAGCTCATGTGGAAAACAGGAGCCTGTTCTAGGTGGAGAATTTCAAAAACTTTACCAAACTTTACCAGCAACGCTATTTCTTGTCTTCTTTCATCAACAGAAGCTAATTGCAGTTCAAGAAAACGCATGCATGACACTTTCCCTTTGCACTTAATTCCTTTATAAGAAAAAGGATCTTGCAAATCTACTTGATGTGGGAAGATATATCAGTTTGGACTTGCATAAACATGCAAAGCTCATGCTGTTAACATGCATGATTAATTCCCAGGGATGGGCTAAAATTACATGATAAACAGCTAGTGATGGAATAGTGCTTCTTTTGATTCACATTTAAATAGAAACTGACTTAATATGAAGTTTCAAAATGAATTCACAGAATACAGTTTCCCATAGTATTTTTTTTTTTAATTTGATTTATATGCCACCCTTCTCCGGAGACTCAGGGCGGCTTACAATGCATTAAGCAATATTTTGAATTTTGTAACGCGTTTCTCTAATAAAGCAAAAAACAAGAAATAAAAATATAATGCATAAAAATACAAAATAGAGAAAGATATTGTCTAGCTATGTTTCTAGGTGGAAACCACTTTTGGACTTTTTGCTAGAAAGCAAAATAGATGTTATATTAATTTTGGGATTTGACAGTTAGAATTGTTTTTCATTATTGAAATGCTGTATAATATTGAATTTTATATCAAAAGGTTAACATATTTTATATTTGTTTCAAAGAAAGTTAGAAATTATTCCTTTTACATTTCTTTTCTTCTTTCCTTATTCCTTTGCACCGTCCCTTTCACTATTTTTCCTTCTTAATCCTTTTTTCTTTTTTATATTTTATCTTTTGCACAAATAAAGTATCTATTTAAAAAAGAATATATAAAATACAGAAAGAAAAAACCCTTAATATATTAAAGATAGTTGCATACATAATATGCACAAAGATATTTTGCAAAAAAAATAATGTGTATATTGGAATATTACACCATTTTTGTGCTTAGGTATATAATTTTTTGTATAGTTTTTTTTAAAGAAAATATCTTTTAAAGTCTGATTCAGAAATCAGATAAAAATGTGTTTGAAAGAAATTGTGCATATAGCTGTATTGTGCATTCTATACCGTATGCTCTCTTGGAAATCTACATATGGTATGCAACTAAGATATGACTTAGATGAATAAAATTAAGAAACAGATATGTAGCAAATCAAAGACAATTGTTTATCCTTAGAAGCATCCTACTACAGTCCACATTTTGGATAGAGAGGACCATTGGTTTGAAAGAGGAGTAAAAGAATCCATCTATGTTAGAATTGAACATCTCTTCCTCAACAGGGGGGGAGGAATAAGACACCAACTATCTCCAAGTTACAACACAGCCCTTGCAGTAAGAAGTTTCCATAACCAATTGCACCCTGATTCAGGTGACCCTGAGGGCAAACCTAAGCCCTCAAGTTGCTTCAAGAGCTCTCAGGGAGAGTGCTAACAACCAGATGACTGCAAAGAAGTACAATCGCGGTAAAATCCTGCAGGTTCAGGAGAACCGGTAGCAGAAATTTTGAGTAGTTCAGAATTCTAAATCGAATAAATAAATAAATAAATAAATAAATAAATAAATAAATCAATAAATCAATCAATAAATAAATAAATAAATAGATGGGCAAATACCACTTCTGGCTGGTCCCAGAGTCTGGTGGGAATGGAGATTTTGCAATAGCCTTCCTCCAGGAGTAGGGAGGGAATGGGGACTTTGCAGTATCCTTCCCCTGCCATGCCCACCAAGCCATGCCCACCAAGTCACATCACGCCCACCAAGCTACACCCACAGAACCGGTAGTAAAAAAAATTTGGATTTCACCACTGAATACAATCCTTCCATTCCCCACCCACCATCCTGTCAGAACCTACCCCTCCATCTCCCCATCACCCAGTCTCAATTGTCAGTAACCTATCCTTCCATTCCACACACACCCATCAGAACTGATGAAGCTTTTTGGATGCAAAGTGAAATGTTTTCTTCTTCCTCAAGGAAAAAACAATCCAGTTGCCTTTTGAAGAAGAAGGGGGAAAAAAGCACTTTTGAGACAACTATGACCTGAATGACTGAGAATCTGAGACAGACATTCAACCTCCTAAAGCTAAATAGGGCTGTTTTATATTGGGTGCAGGGAAGAAAGAAAGAGTAGAAATGCAATACTGTAACATAAATAGCTAGCAGATATTACAGCATATATAGAAAAAAGAAATGCAGAGTTCTTTCAGCTTTCATTCCTTCTTAGACACGCAGAATGGTGATGTGACATTTCTGTCTCCTTTTTTTTTTTTTTTTGTCTAGACAAAGATGTAACAGGGTCCATTTCCCAGATATGTGGGTATATAGGACTTGATAGCATGGGCAGTAGCCATGTAGAAATGCAGAAGCTAAACTTTGAAGAACAATTGGATTCCAAGGTAAGCTGGCTCAAATATATATAGAAATAGTTGTTAATTGTGAAGTTGTGTCAGACCCATCGCGACCCTATGGACAATGTTCCTCCAGGTCTTTTTTTTTTTTTTTATTTGATTTATATGCCGCCCTTCTCCGAAGACTCAGGGCGGCTTACAATGTGCTCAGCAAGTCTTCCTGTCCTCTACCATCCTCTGGAGTCCATTTAAACTCAATCCACCTGCTTCAGTGACTCCATCCAGCCACGTCATTCTCTGTCATCCCGTTCTTCTTTTGCCCTCAATCTTTCCCAGCATTAGGCACTTCTCAAGTGAGTCCTTCCTTCTCATTAGGTGGCCCAAGTATTTGAGTTTCATCTTCAGGATCTGGCCTTCTAAATAACAGTCAGGGTTGATCTCCTCTAGGACTGACTGGTTTGATCGCCTTGCAGTCCAAGAGACTCACAAGAGTCTTCTCCAGCACCCTAGTTCAAGGGCCTCAATTCTTTGACGCTCATCCTTCCTTATAGTCCAGCTTTCATAGCCATACATAGAAATAGTAGCAATGATTATACTGCAGGTAAGGGAAAGGGGGAAGCATTTTACAGACCAACCTGGCAGTTAGCAGCAGCTGCCAAAATCCTCTGAAGATCAGATGTGTTAAATGCATCTCAGAATGTAATGCACACTTTTTAAAAGAAACACTGCCTTTGGGAAAGCTGATTATTTTTGGCATTTCAGCAAGGGCAGAATGGAAGCTAACCTTTCCCTCCTTATTATGGTTCTGATGAAAATTCTTTTGGATTGTGAAAAAAAAATTCTCCCTTTAAGTGCCAACAATAAATACTTTTGTTAATACAAAGAGCAGTTCAGGATAAGGATTTTGTTCAGGACAGCAAGACAGGAGGCAAAATAAATTGTCCTTTTCCACACTTGCTTTAAAGGATTTTATTAATGCAATAAATGCAAGACATCTTTATCATCATGCCTAGTTTCTTATTTATTCTCTTGGGTTTTTTTATTTAAATAGTCTTTTATGTTATATACAGAAATATAATTTTAAAAATCCTAATATATTATTAAAGTTAATCTGATAAAATATTAACTTTCAACATTCAGGAAATCTCAAAAGACATTAAAGTAAATTGCTCACATGAATTACCTAAATATATCTGAGAAACTGATTTATAACTAATGTCAAAAAGAAGTGTATGGCTGGTACATTTCCAAACAGGGTACTGCACAATCAGGGCACTGTTGCAAAGAAAGATCTCTTTCCTTGTGACCATACAATGCACTCTCATGATAGTCAGCAAGCTAAAAATACTTGAAGAACAGGGAAGTTCTGATTCTACCCAGAAGTAGCTAAATTCAGATCCCTCAGTGAGCTAAGGGCTTAGTGTTTAGTGAGCCCTACTGCTGCGTAACGGGGTGAGCTCTCATTACTTGTCCCAGCTTCTGCCAACCTAGCAGTTTGAAAGCACATAAAAATGCAAGTAGAAAAATAGGGACCACCTTTGGGGGGGGGGGGTAACAGTGTTCAGGGCGCCTTTGGTGTTTAATCATGTCGGCCACATGACCACGGAGATTTCTTTGGGCAGTGCTGGCTCTTTGGCTTTGAAACGGAGATGAGCACCGCCCCCTAGAGTCGGGAACGACTAGCACATATGGGCAAGGGGAACCTTTACCTTTAGTGAGCTAAAATGTTAATTGTTACACATGGTTCTTTTTTATTGACCACAATTGGACCCACAACTGCTAAGTGATGCAGTTGGTAAGTGGAAAATCATTGAGACTGTGCTTACTTCAGCTGTGCCTTTTTCCCACTCCCCTGTCCTTTGGCATGCTCATCCTGGTGCTGGGATAATTAGCAAGAAAGGAATTTATGCTTATATTTACATTCATTGGAGAGAAGAGGATTACAGGAGAGTAAGCAGGCATACAAAGGGGAGTATACATGGAAAGGAATGCCCTAGCTGTTTGCCAAACGAGCTGCTTAGGAGGCAAACAAAAGCCTTTAGTGTAAAATGGATTAGGGTCTTGTCAATTTCAGGCAGCAGCTGAAGCCGGGCTGCAAAACAAAGCAACTCAGGAAGAGATCACTTGTTTAGGCAATCTCTCTGGTCTCTTGGGGTGGGAGAAGGAAAAAATGGATCAGGCACAGGACAAGAGTGCTGATTGTAACGAGAGACATAAAACTGAGTGATACTTCGAGGGCCATAGCAATAGCAATAGCACTTAGCAATAGCACTTAGACTTATATACCGCTTCATAGTGCTTTTACATACCTCTCTAAATGGTTTACAGAGTCAGAATATTGCCCCCAACAATCTGGGTCCTCATTTTACCCACCTCAGAAGGATGGAAGGCTGAGTCAACCTTTAGCCTGGTGAGATTCGATCTGCCAAACTGCAGCTAACAGTCAGCTGAAATTGCCTGCAGCGCTGCACTCTAACCCCTGTGCAACCTGGGCTGCGCCACCTCAGCACATAAATGTGCACCTTGATTTCAGTTATTTTTTTAGCATCATTGTAACTTCAATGGTTGCTGCATGAGGCAGTTCAGTTAAATGAGGTCTACCTGCATATACATCAAAGCCATTCCAACATCAGCTAGTTCCTCAGAATCCTTCATAAAACCCTTAGCCCAGTTAATCTTTTTCTGTACTATTTTCCTGCATGTGACAACCATAAAAAAATGTAACCTTTTATGGGGCTTCAAAGAAGCTCATCTCTCTTTGCTGTGGCCTTTGATGTTCATGGCAGTGGGAGGTCTGCCAGAGATTACCCTGGAAAGCCTGATCCTGATTGCTGCCGAGTAAAAGTGCCTTCTTTATTGGAAGATAAAGAGGGAAAGAAAACACTAGAGTGCCCCCCCCCCAAGATCAAGAGTGAGAGAGATCTCTTGGCATCTTTTTAATAGAACAAAAATGTCCTCAGCATTATCACAGCCCTGGAAGAATGCAGAGGCCAGAAAAGGCCAACCGAGCTACAGTAGCAACCTTTGTGCTTCCAATGTTTAACTCATTGTAAAAGCAAAGCCTATCAGAACAGAGAAAGCGCCAAGATGACTGGGAACAGTAAACCTAGGAGGCTCTTTGCCAGAGGTCTTCAAACTTGGCAGCTTTAAGACTTGTGGACTTCAACTCCCAGAATTCTCCAGGTATGCTGGCTGGAGAATTCTGGGAGTTGAAGTCCACAAGTCTTAAAGCTGCCTGTTCTGACCTAGGCTTCCTGAGTCAGTAAAACACATGAGTAGTTCCCAAAACCTGTTTTATTTTAATAGCTGTGAATTCTGTTCATTCACAGATGAGTCCCAAATAGTTGTAAAGAGTCCTTTGGGATAAGGCTGATAATCACCCATCTTTATCTCCCTTGTCACGCTACCAAAGACCTAATTGGCAAAGCCACACGGAGTCCAGAATCAAACAGAGCTTCAGATTTTAAACTGCACAGAATTAACAATGTTGCTTCCTGCAAAGGCCCAAATGCCTTTGCTCCTCTTTTAAGTCTTATGGGAGGGGTGAATCATTTCTAAGGCTTACTCCCAGGTTGTCCCTTTTGTTTTAACTGTTCTTGCCTTCTGGCAGCTCTGTGCATGTGCGCAATGGGAACAGGCTCCCCCTGTTCCTTTGCCTCGCTGAGGTCCGACTCTGGAGGCTCCAGAGACAGCATGTACAGTACCTCCCAGATGGCCCTTTCTCTGCCTCCGACGCAGAGCCCTCGTCCAAGCCTTTCCCAGACTCCAGGACTGGTCCATGTTCCTCCCCAGCCTCCTCACTGTCCAACTCTGCTGCCAGCTCCCCAGGCTGCTGGTGGACCACAACACTGCCAAGTTTGGGGATCCCTGCTCTTTGCAGTCAGAAAAGCAAATACGTATGAATACGCCTTTCCATTTGGATTTCCCTAACTGCTAGTCAATAAAACATCCATGAGTCCCATATTTTGCATTTCACCTGTAATAACATCCCTAACCCACCTCTCCCTTTATATGAACCACAAAGGCTTTGAAATGGGGACTACTATAAACTTCAGTGGGCGCTACTTGATCCCACATTTCGTTCTCATGGATGACAAACTGAGCTCATGTTAAGAAGAGACCCTCTAAAAGCTGGATGACATAGAGTGAGATCTTTCAAACTAGTTCCTTTATATTTCTTGATTGTACACTTGTTCACAATATTTGGCAAGGAGGTTGTGTAATTTGGACTTCAATTACTGTTGAATTTTTTTTTAATCTGATAAGATTCTTGCTTAAATCTTATTCTGCTTCTTATTCTTACTGACAACATTGTGATCATGATTACATTAACCATTTAAACACACCACTTTGTTCTTTACTAATGCTTTATAATGTTTTGTTCTGCCCCTTTTGTGCTTCAAAGCTTCCATTTCAATCTTTTGAAATAGAATAGTATATTCAGTTAAATGTATCACTTTGCTTACTCTGGACACTGGCTGCAGGAATTAGAAAAGCTAAAGTGCTGCTGGACTAGAAAATGGGAGACCAGAAGTTATTGTCATCTCTTAGGCATGACAGTTGGCTTGATACCATGGGTCAGACACTTTTTCTAAGCCCAGCTGACCTCTCAGTGTTGTTGTTATGGGGAAAACAGGAGGTGGGAACATTATGTACACTATCTTAAGTAGCACAAAATAAAGCCGGACTACTAGTAGTAAGTCATTGTGATTGGTTGGTTGTTGTGATGATAGATTATTTAAAGAATCCCTGCTAAGTCTTCCTGAAATAGAAATGATTATTAAAACAATTAATGATGGTATATCTTAAATTTCTCCAATCTGGACACATGCAAGATCTATAGAATTCTCCAGTGAGCACGGTCATTCCTAAGAATTCTGGGACTTGAATTCACACTTCTAGAGAGTGCAGAGTCTCTGGGAGTCTGGTATAATTTAAGGGTCATTCGGATCATTTTAAGGTTTCCATTTCTTCTCTTCCATTTCTACCTCCAATCGGCTAATTTTTGGAAATGTTACAGAATGCTGGAAAACCTTTCTACCAGCAGGGTAAATGGAGAGTGTAAATATCAAAGGCAACACTTTTGTGTATGTCATCTTTCTTCTGTGGGAAGGAACCTTTGCAGAAGAAGGAAAAGCTCTATATTTAGCTAAGGCCTGTATGAAATAAAATATTAATAGCTCTGCTACTTGAACAGTTATTGCTCAATAATGCTCACATATTTTATTTATTTATTTATTGAATTTATGTAGCTGCCACCCATGGTGAGTCAAGGTGGCTTACAGAATATAAAACCACATTTAAAACAATAAAACTAATAAAAAGAATCACATAAATTAATATAATATAATAAAATCACCCACCCCACTCCCCGCCCCAGCGACAGCAGATCATACGAACCATTTAATGGGCTCAGGCCCGCTCTGGGTTCCCAGGCCCTCTGGCAGAACCAGGTCTTCAGCGCCTTCCAGAAGAGTACTAGAGTGGGGGCCATTCTAATCTCTGGGGGAATGGTGTTCCAGACAGAGGGAGCCACCACGGAGAAGGCCCTTCTTCTGGGTCCCACCAGAGAACTTTCAAGTGTTATTTATTCCAATGCCTCCAATTATTTGTCTCCCCCAGTGAATTGGTGTTACTGTCAGCCATTGAAAATAGACCAGACAGGCTAATACAGTTTTAATATAGCAATGGCAGTAGCACTTAGATTTATACACCAATTCATAGTGCTCTACAGCCCTCTCTAAATGGTTTACAGAATTAGCACATTGCCTCCAACAATCTTGGTCCTCATTTTACCAATCTCAGAAGAATGAAAGGCTGAGTCAACCTTGAGCAGGTCAGGTTCAAATTCCTGGCAGTGGGCAGAGCTAGCCTGCAGTACTGCATTCTAACCATTGTGCCACTATGGCTCAGATAATATATTCTTGAAAGTCTGAATGTCCTTCTCCCTCCCTCTCTTTATCTTCATGAGAACTATGGAGAATCCTGTCTGAGATATTTTCTCAGGTTACAATTCTTTCCTGGACTCAGGTTTCTTTAATCTGATGACTAACAGATCTTCTTCCTGTTCTTCAAGGTTATTTCTTCTTCCCATTATGCTAATCTATGTCAGGTTATCATCGCTAAACCTCAGATCTCAAGCCCTCCTTCCACTTCGTGCCAATCAATATCCCCTCCTCCTTTAATGTAGATATTCAGCTGCGCCAAAGCACTCTACATCTCAGACTCTGACAAAAGGAAACACTTCCGGCTAGCCCTGAAGCTGTTCTTCAGCAATGGGCAGGAGATTGGCACATTCCACAGCAAGCGGATCAAAGTGATCTCCAAGCCCTCACAGAAAAAGCAGTCCCTGAAGAACACAGACCGTAAGTCTTTCCATGAAGAGAAGTTGCTGTAAGTCCTTTGGGGTGGCCTTATTGGCAGGAGAGGTGGTAGACTGGAATACATTAAAGAAGGTACTAGTATATTAAGACAGGCTAGTGCATAGGACATGGTTGCTTTGCTTTGACATTTCAGAGAATAAAATCAGGTAGCTGGAGATGGAAAAGTTATCTTTCTGAGCCTTTGGAGAGGTGCTGTCACTTAGAACAATGATGGGGTGGTAGAAGGTGCTTAGGTAGCTTCTTATGTTAAAGCAGATAACACAGAGCAGAAGAGCTGCAGGCCAAGGGAAGGTTTGACCAGCTAGAAGTGCAAAGCTAGGGTCACAATGACAGCATCTTTATCAATTCACATCAGTGTAGAACAATCCTACCTGGGTTGTTCAGTTTAAGCCCATCTGTATTTACATGCCTTGGACTACAATATCAGATAACTACCGTATGTTTCCATCTATAAGATGGCCCTATGTATAAGATGCCCCCATCAGTGGTGGGTTGCTACCGGTTCACCCCAGATTGGGTGAACCAGTAGAAGCAGCGGGAGGCTCTGCCCACCCACCCGGATGTCTCTGTGTATGCGTGCACCCATGAGCAAACCAGTAGCAAACAAAACTGAAACCCACTTCTGGCCCCCATGTATAAGATGCGCCCATGTTTCATGTAGCTTCTTATAGTTAGCACACTACCAGCCATCGCTGTGCAGAAGCCATCTTGTTAGAGTGAGTAATGCAACAAGAACAAAAAATGCATCACAGGAACAATAGAGATGAAACCTAGAGTGGCAATGTGATACAGGAAACAACTACAATAAGAGAGGAATGATAGAGCTGCATATAAGAATAGAGGCTCATCCGGCATGTGCACTCTTCTCCTCTTGGCCTCCTGTGTATAAGACGTCCCTCCATTTTCAAGTAAATGTTTTTAAGAAAAAGTAGCATCGTATATATGGAAAAGTACGGCAATAAAAATCTAAATATACACATAAAATCTCCAAACTTGTTTCTCTCCCTCCCTCCCTCCCTCTCTCTATCTCTTCCCCCCCCTCTCTCTCCCACTTGCAATTTCCTAGTGTGCATTTTATCTGGATCAAAGGTCTCTCTCTTCAATCGCCTGCGCTCACAAACTGTCAGCACTCGCTACCTTTTTGTCGAGGGTGATGCCTTCACTGCAAGTGCCCGGCAGTGGGCAGCATTCACACTTCATCTAGGTGAGGCTGGTTTAGGGCAAGCAGAGGTTTAATCATTCATGCTGGAGCCTAACTGCAAATCTGTTTACCCAATTGCTTAGTGACATTTTGACCTTGAGTGGTTTAATGACTATCAGAATGGAGAAAGGCTGAATAAACTTTGATACTGAAGTGAAAGTATAGATTATGATTCTACAAGATTGGGCTTAAACCTCCAATAAGCTTTGGAGACAGGTGATTTAGCGTATCACATTAACATCTGAAATAGATGTCAGTTTTCTAATAGGAATGGATGTAACATTGTTACCAATACTAGGAATAGGGACATATATCGTGTTTCCCTGAAAATAAGACCCTGTCAAGTGCTTGGCCTTATTTTCAGGAATGTCTTATTATTTTGGGGCGTGTGGAGCAAGATGGGGGCTCCTCTTGTCATCTTACCTGATTTCCAGCTCTGTCTCCCTAACCCTAATCAGAGGAAATGGCGGGGACCAACTGCGCATGCATTTAAATATTTTGGGGGAGGGCTTATTTTCGGGGAAACCCGGTAGTATATAAGTGAAGTCATGAAAGTCAAGAGATGTCACCACATGGTCATCGAAGCCATCTTGCCTTTTTTGATCTCCCTTGCAGATGTCCTTGATTGTGAAGTTGCTCTTCCATTTCTGGAAATGTGATTATCATATTTATTTATTTATTTTAAATTTGATTTATATGCCGCCCTTCTCCGGAGACTCAGGGCGGCTTACAGTGCGTTAAGCAATAGCCTTCATACTTTTGTATATTTTTAAACAAAGTCAGCTTATTGCCCCCACAAACTGGGTCCTCAATTTACCTACCTTAGAAAGGATGGAAGGCTGAGTCAACCTTGAGCCTGGTGAGATTCGATCTTACTTTAATTGCAGACAGCTGGTGTTAAATTACAGTGCGTAGTCTGCTGAGCTATCCAGGCTAAATAACCTTTCCAGAGAAAGCAATTATCAGGCTGGAGTATGCTGGCTGGGAATTCTAGGATTTATATTCCAATATATCTGGAGGGTATTGCTTTCACTAAAACAATGTTTGTTAGCAGCTTGATGGCCAGTTGATATCTTTTTTTTTAATAAGAACTTATTAAAAAAATAGATTAGTGTAATAGATGGGACCAAAATCACATTATATTTTAAGCACCATTTTTAAAACCCACCTTGTCATTCAATACAGTGCTGTGGTTAAGTCCAGTTCCTGCTCCTTGTCATCATCTTTTAGTCTTTCTCTCCTTTTGTTTTTCTCTCCTTTCCTTTTGTTATGCAGATGAGTTCTGTTCTCAATCCCAGGGCGGGTTTCCACTGCGGGAAGTCTACATTCGGTATGGTTCCAGAGTACGGCTTATCTGTACAACTACTGGGCTAGCACTGCCTCCTCTGGTAAGGTTTTAATAATAACTTGGAAGAAAAAAAACCACTGCAGAAGTAACATTTTGGAATAGTCTGCAACTTTACAATAGTATCTTGGTGCTTTCAGTCATCATCTTCTCTCTTCATCCTATACCTACACAAAAGTTATATAGTGACTACATAAAACAGAGATATTCATCAGCCGTAATATTAGAGGATTGCTGCAGACTAATAGAGAAGCAGAAGTATCCACAACAAATGTAAAAAGATGTGGTTGTGCAATTCATTTCCAAATGGTGTTGTGTGGAAGGGGCCCACCTCTAAGTCCCTAAAGAGTGAGGTTCCATATGGTTCGCCTGTGTTCCTGTTCTTATTTAACATCTACATGAGGTTGTTGGGTGAAGTCATCCAATGGCACATATTTAGGTAATATCAATATATTGTTATACATGTTCAAATACAATTGGTTGATGAGTGATATCATCAAGGTGCTTTCTCAGCATCTAATGGAAAGGACAGGCTCAGGCTTAATTTGGCAAGACTGAGTGACTATAGGTTTGGGAACCTCCCACAGCTGGTGCACAATTTTTTGGGGGGAGAACTCTTGGTTGTAAGTTCCCATTCAAAGAGTAGATAGTAGTCGTGGTTGGAGGGCTTTGCATCAGTCCCGAGTACAATCCTTGGACGACCCTACTTTGCATAGCTTGCCATTTTTGTTCCTATTCTGTCCTCTGAAGCACAGTTTTAAAAATCTGAACTCAACTGCAAAGGTCAAATGTTTTTTTTTTGTTGTTGTTGTTGTTTTTTTTAAATTTGATTTATATGCTGCCCTTCTCCAGAGACTCAGGGCGGCTTACAATGTGTTAAGCAATAGCCTTCATACTTTTGTATATTTTATACAAAGTCAGCTTATTGCCCCCACAAACTGGGTCCTCATTTCACCTACCTTAGAAAGGATGGAAGGCTGAGTCAACCTTGAGCCTTGGAGAGATTCGAACCAGCAGTAATTGCAGGCAGCTGTGTTAATAACAGGGTGCTTAGACCACTGTACCATCAAGGCTCTTTTGTACTCTTTTGAATTTTTGTTATGTCTATTTATTCTTGAGATCATTCGTAAAGTTGCTAAGCAATCGGTAATGTTGGATGTGGATGAACCAGTTTCCCAGTTGCATAAATGTGCATTCCAGTTTCATGGGAGTGATAGGATGTACCTCTGCCTCTCAACAGAGAACGTAATCCAGTACCAGGTAATGTGGATACGGTTGTCTTCCAGTAACCAATCTAGCTTGGAATTAAATATAATGCAGGTAGCCACAAAGTTTGAAGTTGTTCAAGGTGTTTGAGTATAAACAAGGATGTTCTTGCTTGTAGTCAGAGGAAGAAATCCAATCAACAAATGAGAAGTGAAAGCAAATATGAGCAAATAAGTCCTCCTCCCTCCCCATCCTCCTTAATCTTCAAGAATAAATGAATCTTTTGAGCTGTTAAAACTTCTGGAAGTGCACAGGTTCCATATATAGTTTAGACCTCTAGAGAACTAGTGTTAGATACCTGTGAAATTTACCTCCTATCCATAGTGGGTCTCCAGAGGGAGAGCCTTCTCTGTGGTGGCACCTACCCTCTGGAACAATCTACCCCCAGAGATACGAGTGACCTCTGGACTTTTCGTCGGGCCCTTAAAACCTATTTTTTTCAGTTAGCCGGGCTGTCCTGATTTTATGGTTGGTTTTTAAAATTTGATATTGATTTTAATTGAAATGTTTTAAATTATGGGCCAAACTTTATTTAATTATTTTAAATCTATTTTAACTTTTGTGTACAAATGTTTTATCTTGGCTGTTCACTGCCCTGAGTCCGAAACGAGAAAGGCGGTATAGAAATCTGAAAAAATAAAAATAAGAGGCAGGGGTGAATTGCTACTGGTTTGGGCCGGTTCTACCGAACTGGTAATAACAAATGTGACTGGTTCACGGAACTGGTAGTAAAAATGCTTTAAAAAGTAAAAAAAAAGTTCTGAGGATGGTGCGGCACAACTGATCATCTGAATATTTTTTTTTACTTTTTTAAAGCACTTTTTTACTACCCATTCGGGCAATAGGTAGTAAAAAAATGCTTTAAAAAAGTTTTTAAAAAGTTCCAACAATCAGCTGTGACAATCAGCTGTGCCACGTGATCCTTGGAACTTTTTTTTTACTTTTTAAAGCATTTTTACTACCTATTGGGGGAAGTCCATTTTTGCTCCCAGAAGGCTTCCCTGAAGCCTGCTTCCCTGAGGCCAAAAACAGGGGGTAAGGGGGTGCTGAGAAAGGAAGGAAGGAAGGAAGGAAGGAAGGAAGGAAGGAAGGAAGGAGAAAAAGAAAGAAAGAAAGAAAGAAAGTGGGAGGGAGGGAAGAAAGAAAAAGAACAAAAGAAAGAAAAAGAAAGGGAGGGAGGGAGGGAGGGAAAAAGGAGAGGAAGGAAGGACCACAAACCTGGCATTAGACGCAGCTTCAGGTGATACCTTGAAAGAGCACAGCAATCAATCCAGGGCTGGAAGGGACCTGGAAGTCATCTAGTCCAAGCCCCTACTCCAGCAGGACATTGTTAAAGTGAGTTTCTGTCTTTTGATCCCCTAGTTACATGACTACATAGCCACGCCTACCCAGTCACATGACACCCCCCACAAGCCATGCCCACAGAACCAGTAGGAAAAAATTTTAGATTTCATACTGCATAGAGGATATAAAGAATGACCATGATGAACATTGTTACTCTTCCCTTCGTGTGTTCAGTATATGCAGAAGACTATCTGAATAGACCACGCTGACGCCACTTCCCTTTTTCCCCACAAAAATTGGGACTTATCAGAAGGAAAAGTGCATGATTATATATCACCATATTAATTGGACACAACTGAAGAATTACAGATGGCTGTTTTCATTGCCCCCTGAGCACACTGAAATAATTGCCAAAGCTTGACTAAAGATTTATCTGAATTGGATGTGATTACAGTTTCCCATGGTCATAATCAAGGCCACTTCAGCAACATAGAAATGGGAAAATTAATTGGGGAGATACTAAAAAAAAAAAGCCCTTGCTCTTTTTTGTTGCAAGGTAAAAATACTGAAATGGAAAGTTGAAAGTTTATGTGACCTGTATAATTCCACTGTTTTAACTATTCAAGCATTTCATTATTTCACTAACATCATTCTATCAAACATTAGTAGAAAATGGCAACTACCATACCAATCAGGCTTTAGGCTTACCCAATCTGCCATTCACAATAACTTGACTACGGGATCCCTAGCTAGCATGGAA
Source organism: Arizona elegans (assembly GCA_022577455.1). Classification (NCBI taxonomy): domain Eukaryota; kingdom Metazoa; phylum Chordata; class Lepidosauria; order Squamata; family Colubridae; genus Arizona; species Arizona elegans. The sequence goes on along the minus strand of JAKOOJ010000002.1, from coordinate 182,339,659 downwards.
ATTGGTATGGTCAGTGGTTTCTTAGTTGCCTTAGTTAAGTGATGTTCAAACTTTGCCATTTTAACTCCCAAAATTCCCAGTGGGCATGCTGAAGTCTATACATCTTAAAGTTGCCAAGTTTGAAAAGGATTGCCTTAATTCCATTCCTTAGCTCTAAGTAGAAAGAATCTTCTTTCAAAGTAAGACAGGCTGGCTCCATTTCTATTGCATTTTAATCAAGACTTTGCTGGCTTTTAAATAATGTTATTATTACTTTGGATTGTTTTAAATAAATCTATCTACTGGTATCTATCTCTCCGCTTTGTATTTGTGATGATTTTGTAGAATAATTGCATTTCAGTAGACAGAAAAGTGATTTATAATCACATTGATGAATATATTCAAAGTTGATATTTATTGCTGTGCAGGCATCTCCCTGTCCCAAAGAAATAAACCGAGAATTGCTGAATGACAGTTCCTGTTGGACCATCATTGGGACAGAGGCTGTGGAATACTCATTCAGCCTCAACCCAACCAGCATCCAGAATCCATTGGGTCCTGTCCCTCTTATAACAACCTTGGAGGTACATAGAGGTTTTTTTTCCCCCATGCTCTTTTGCCTTGCTGCTTTGTGCAAAAAAATCAGGGGACAAAACATTGGCTATTTCATCTTAATAACTTTATCTCCAGCCCTAACAACAAAAACCTGAAGATTCATTCAGTTTCCTTGAAATGGCAATAAAAGATTGTGCGGAGTGTATTAAATTATTCTTTACTTCTGCAACCATCTCTACAAACAGTTTAGATAGAACGTTCTGTTTTCACTGAATCAGAAACTGGCAATTGGTATGAATTAATTAATATAGAATGCACAAGGCTAACATGGAGCTCCTTATGGAACAGAAATTAGCAACTGAAGTGTGGCTGCAGAAAAATATGTTTATTTATGAGATTAAAATGAAGGATTACATTGGTGCCTTGTGTTCTTCCATATCTTGGAGGCATTCAGATGCGAGGCATAAAAGTAATCATAACCTGAGGGTTTTTTCTGTTCTCTTAATGCAGTTTGGAAACTACATTATATGAACCATATCAAAGTCTTTTGTTTTCCCATTTAAATTATTTATTTAGTACTGTGACTTCTATAAGCATCAATACATTTTAACCCCCCCACCCCAAGCATGGCTCAGATATATCAGAAAACTGGGAAACCACATTTCTCCAGGTATTCAACACTCAGCCCTAGATTTAATGGATAGTATTTATGACAACAGGTATTACAGTTCCATAATATCTGGAGAGCTTTAAGTTTTCAGCCCATTGACATTACAGAAGTTATAGACTTCTGTGCAAAGCCAAAAGCCTTCCAGGTCAAAATATGAGTATCTTTGCTTTAAAATCCATAGAGGTGCAAAATTAGGACAAAGTGCTGGGAGGAAAGGCTATATTGTATTTTCATGATAAGATGGATGATCCTATGCTTGGGTTTGTTTTCCACAGCTGACCGGTGGAGGGGATGTGGCAATGCTGGAAGTCCAAGGCAACTATTTCCATGCAAACATGAAAATTTGGTTTGGAGATGTGGAAGCAGAGACTATGTACAGGTAAAGCAAATACAGACTGTCCTGAAACCACAGCATCAGAGGTGGGTTTCAGCAGGTTCTGACCAGTTCTGGAGAACCGATAGCAGAAATTTTGAGTAGTTTGGAGAACCAGTAAATACCACCTCTGACTGGCCCTGCTCCCATCTATTCTCTGCCTCCCGAGTCCCAATTGATCGGGAGAAAATGGGGATTTTGCAGTAACCTTTCCCTGGAGTGGGGAGGGAATGGAGATTTTACAGTATCCTTCCTCTGCCACACCCACCAAGCCACACCCACAGAACTGGTAGTAAAAATTTTTGAAACCCACCACTGCACAGCATGATCAGTTGGGCAAGTCTCCTGGCGACTATTCTTTGCACAACTTCCAAAAGCATCTCTTCCAGAGAAATCAGGAGTGAGTGAAATGGATCGGTGCAATATTGGTTGTTGTGTTTAGTAATTCATTTATTTTTTTACTTATACCAGTATTAGAAGGCAGCACCTTCTAAAATCTCAAGTTCCCTGTGCCTGACAAAGAGATAACTAAATCACACAGCAGCAGCAATGTAATTTGCATGGTTTCTGTGAAAAGAAGACAAACACTCCCTTTCTGATAAGTTTGGAAACAGGGTCCCAAAATCTCCATTTTTTATTTCATGTATATAATGTCAGGCATCTTGTGGCTGATACCAGATCTATCACATGGGTAGGGATTTAAATAAATTTATTGCCAAAACTATAAAAGCTACAAAGAAAAATTCCATTCACTGCAAAGTAGAAAACCCAAGCCTTCTTTCTCATAAAATCACCATTTCAACAATATGCCTCTTTCTCTTGGCTGTACAATACAACCAGCTCAAGGTCTCTTACTTCTGATGGAAGAAAGATTAATGGAAAGCTACTATAATGAATAAGTCTAGGGTTCAAATTGTTTGCTTCTAGGTGTAGCACACTGCACAAAGTCATGAACATAATGCAGAAAAGATACTGTTCAAAATCAGACAATGAAATCCTGCATACTATGCTAACCAAACCAAACCAAACCAAACCAAACCAAACACCAAAGGCTTACTTAAGGCAGCATCCTTCTTTTCACGTTGCTCAACCAGGTACCAGTTGGAAACCCATATTCAAGAAATAAGTAGAGCCTTGGTAGTACAGTGGTCTAAAGCACCCTGTTATTAAGACCAGCTGCCTGCAATTACTGTAGGTTCGAATCTCGCCAGGCTCAAGGTTAACTCAGCCTTCCATCCTTTCAAAGGTAGGTAAAATGAGGACCCAGATTGTGGGGGCAATAAGCTGACTTTGTATAAATATACAAAAGGATGAAGGCTATTGCTTAGCACATTGTAAGCCGCCCTGAGTCTCCGGAGAAGGGCCGCATATAAATCAAATTAAAAAAAAAAAAGTAGAAGACTTTCTTTTTGCCACAAGAGGTATATATGAAGCCATGGCTTGTGGAAATGTTCCACAGCTAAGCAGCTAAGCAAATAGATGTCCCAGTTTGGTGCTGCGTTTGGATGCCCTGTTTACAAAATAGTCCTGGAAAGCTGGCCTGTGTAGAGCTGCAAAGAGGGAGAGCAGCTGCCATTCCGCTTTGCCTGTGCAAGTTCCACAGATAAAAAGGAAGTACATTTTGAAAGAGCACTGAAACCCACACTCTCTACTTTTTTATTTACACAAACCTATTGATTACAATTTAACTGCTTGAAAAATCTAGAGAGACTATCCTGGGATGGGAGAGGGGAGGAGAAAAGGCACATGTTATGGATATGTATATAAATCAGTGGTGGGTTTCTACCGGTTCACCCCAGTAGTGGTGGTGGTGGGAGCAGGGGTGAAATGCTCCTGGTTCGGACCGGATCGCAGTGGGTGGTTTGGAGAACCGGTAGCAAAAATCCCTGCACCCCCGCCCCCCCATGCTCAGCTGAGTCGCATGATCATCAGAGGCTTTTTTTGTTTTACTTTAAAAAGCATTTTTTCTACAACCTCTTCCAACAAAAAAATGCTTTTAAAAGTAAAAAAAAAAGCCTCTGATGATCGCGCAGCTCTGCTGGGACCCTCAGAGGCTTTTCAAAGCATTTTTTTCTGCAACCTCTTGGCCGAAGAGGTGGCAAAAATAATGCTTTGAAAAGTCTCTGATGATCCCAGCTGAGTTGCCTGATCGCCAGAGGCTTTTCAAAGCATTAGAAAAAATGCTTTGAAAAGTTAATAAAAAAAGTTGGCCATGCCCACCCAGTCACATTACCCACCCCCACCAAGCCACGCCCACAGAACCGGTAGTAACACATTTACATTTCACCCCTGGGTGGGAGGCGCCACCGACCCACCCGGACGTCATCACAGACACTCTGTGCATGCACAGAAGCGCCACGAGCGAAGCAAGCGTGCACACACACAGGCGCACTCACAGTTCCGAACCGGTAGCGCAGGTAAGTGGAACCCACTACTGATATAAATATGTGTGCATGCACACACCCAAACCCATAAATGAATTTTGTTTTGTTTTGTTTTGTTTTTGTTTAGGAATTCCAGGTCGTTAGTATGTGTTGTTCCTGATATCTCTGCATTCAGCCCTGATTGGAGATGGTTGCGATACCCAATCACTGTCCCCCTTCTGCTACTAAGAAACGATGGTCTGATTTATTCCAGTATATTCAGCTTCACGTATACACCAGAACAGAGTTTTCTGTGTGGCCAACCCCTCCTGCCAGAGATGGTGCAGGATTCTGACACCTTGCTCAATACCATCCATCAAGAATTCACTAAGACAAATTATCACCTTTTCATGCAAAGTTAGAACGGGAGCTGTATGGTCACCATTGTTTGGCTAGAGCAGAAATTGTGGCAAATGCGTGGTTTTTTATAAAATTATGGAATGTGGTTTTTCTAAAATAGGATCATATGAACATTTTATTTTTAAATCGTGTTCTGTACACATATTAAAGCATACAGCTCTGTGCTTTAACACAAGAAGGCCGGAAATTACTTAGTAGCAATGCATTGCTTTAGTAGGGAACAAGATTGCTGGTTTTTTATTCCCTATTTGGCATCTTAAAGAGTGTGATTCTCAGTAGAATATACTATTAATATATATTATACAATTCTGTGTATATTTAATATAATTGTAACTGCATCAGCATAGGCAGAGGAACTCATGCTGCATATTTATCAACTATCCACTAAAACTCAGCAACAGCAAGCAATTCTAATGCTCATGTCACAGTGATAGTTTTTAATGTAAATGTGAGAGTTGGTAAAAGATTCAGGCATTTGCAAGGCTGGAGATAAAAATATCAGAACTGTTGTCACAACTGCTTTTTTTTAAACTTCTTTATTTTATTTGCTTGTGTGGTTTTATTCATTGGAGATTTTAAAAAAAGAATATTTGTTGGAGGATTGTATTAGAAGACCTCCAAGGTCCCTTCCAACTCTCTTATTCCAAAAAGAGCCATGATGGCGCAGTGGTTTGAATGTAGTATCGCAGGCTAATTCTGCCAACTGCCAGGAGTTTGATTCTGACTGACTCAAGCTTTCCATCCTTCCTGAGGTCAGTAAAATGAGGAGTCAGATTGTTGGGGACAATATGCTGACTCTGTGAACCGCTCAGAGAATGCTGTAAAGTACTATGAAGTGGTATATAAGTCTAAGCGCTATTGCTATTCTGTTAATCTGTTGGGCAGTTGAAGGGAATTATAGTTAGATCAGTTTCTGCTGTAGAGAATGTATTCCTCTTCACCTCCCTTTGGTTTTCAGAACACTTCTAAACCAATGAAGGTCAAATGAGTGTATGAAGTGGTTACATGGTTACATAAATAAGATGATACAAAACACATCAAAGAAATCTCGTTTAAAACAGAGGACATCCCCCATTTATGTACTTTCAAGAAGATACACAATTGTCTGTGGGAGGAATATCGTTAGATACTTTTTGCTTCAAACAAAAGTCTCCCCCACCCCAACTATTCGGTTGATATTTAACAGTCGCTGAGATACCAGCTCCTCACTTTAATGGCTGAGAATGAACCTCCAGGAACTTCTACTGTAGAACCACTTTCCCACAGTTGTCAAATATCTGAAACGCACTATTTTATACAAGGTGGCATTTTCCCAGAGAAATAGATCGCTCTTTGGGATTGTTGCTTCAAAGAGCTGCCCTCACACACTTAAGTTCTCCGGCTTCAGTTGTCAAAATGGGCAAGCTGTCTGTCTCCAGTTCAGTTCTTAACCAACATTGATTTTTATCTATCTTTAAGAAAATAGTAATGTCTGAAAGTGGAAGAAAATAGTGTGCTAGTGGGCCTTTTTCAAGTGTTCAGGGATTTTTAAAAAGATTTATACCCCCTTTTAGATAGAGCTGTGAGTCCAATTGCCATTTAATTTTAAGCAAGCAATGCAATCCTGAAAGCTATCGGAGGAGAGAGAGAGAAGGCAGTAAAGTTTGAAGTCTTCTTGCAAGAGGCAGTAGAAAAGGAGGAGGGCAGATTAAACAATATTCCATTCATCAGTCCACCTAAAGAAGGCCCTTCATTGAACCACCACTATGCAGTCTCCTTCATATACAGTATAAATGTGTGCACAGTTCTTTATTAATAAGTTTCTAGCAAGTTTCAAAGGATTTGGGGAAGCATATGCAATGTCCCTTACACAACGTTGGTTTAAAGATTTATTCTGAATGATGAATACAGCACCAAAGAGGCAATCCAACATTCTAAGAAATGTTGTTTTAGCATCCAGTGCCAACTTAGAAGAGAACCTGTTGCCAAAACGGTACTGACTTTTCTAACTGTGATGAACTCTTGAAAGCTTATAAAAGAGATGGGTGGAACAGACCGCAGGCTAGTGACTGTCAGTTTCCTAAAAGAGCCAAGTGAGCCGTGCCAACAAGAAGCCTTATTTTATTTTTATGGCCATTTGAAATCCTGTGGTTGATGTGCTTCAGATTAGCAAAGCAATAATTTAATGCCTGTAGTTTCTAAGACTGGGCTCTCATCCATATCGTTTTATGTTAACTCAGGTACTTCTAGAGTATCAAAGATTCAGTTCATTTATTTATTATCTAAATAATAAAGCTAATCTCATTAACAGGTGACCCACCTTTGACACACCAAAGTACTTCTAGTCATTCACAGATTACTGTTGCAGCCCAGTTCAGTGCCCAACCAATTCTAACTAGACCTTTACAAGCCAAGGTGTACTTTATTTTCATATACAGCATTATATTATTATTCATTCCCAAGTCTGGAGCAGTAAACCTACATCTCCCTATGTTATCCTCACAACAATCTTATAGATACCAGTGAGAGTCAGGAGACTGTCACACCACAGTATTGCCATTTTAATATGTTAGGCCCATGATGGCAAACCTATGGCACGCGAGTCATATTGGTGGGCACATGAGCTCAGCTCTGGCATGCATGCGCATGCCGGCCAGCTGATTTTCAGGCCTTCTGGGTCCACCAGAAGTAGGGAAACAGGCTGTTTCCGGCCTCTGGAGGGCCTGGGGTGGTGGCGAAGGCCCATTTTTCACTGTTCCCCAGGCTCCTAGAAAGGCTCTGGAGCTTGGGGAGAGCAAAAAATGGGCCTTCTGGTCCCACCGGAAGTCGGCAAATGGGCCGTTTCTGGCCTCCGGAGGGCCTCCGGGGGTGGAGGCTGTTTTCGCCCTCCCCAGGCTCCTAGAAAGGCTCTGGAGTCTGGGAAGGGTGAAAAACGGGCCCACAGTGCCATCACATACCAAAAGCAGAGGGAGTGTGGAGGGTCGTGCACGCATGCGGGTGGGTGGGGCGCATAGAATTATGGGTGTGGGCATGCACATGCGTGACCCACCGCGCTCCCACCGCTTTTGGCATGCGATGGCAAAAAGGTTAGCCGTCGCTGTTTTAGGCTAACATTATCCAAATAGGATGAGACTGCCACATCTAGAATTCTCATGTGTGAAGAAATCCAGGGATTCTACTATATCTGGATGACACTAGGTTAAAAAAAATAGCTCTGAGCTATTTGCTCAGAGTGCAAATAATTTGGTCTTCTACCATGTGGGTTTCATTGGTTATGTCTTTCAACCATTTGAAATCAAAATTAATTTATTGTATACTTGTTTACTTAAATAAGTGCCAAATGCAATTTTCACCAAATTATGAGCCTTCACCAAAGCCGGTGCACTATCATGTCGATCACTGTCAGAAAGGAGAAACCTGTGCCCTGAATTGTCATTATGTGGAGGGCATTAAGTTGGATGAAGTTGACTAAAATTAAACTGCATTGTGGTTTACCGTACTATATGAATCAGCTGTAGTTATCCTAATTTCCCTGCCTTATGTGTTTGTGTTTTGTTTTCCTCGATGCATCCCTTAAAAAATGTAATGTATATTCAGGAAAGTATCTAGAATTTCTCTTGGATGAATGATGTTTAATGTAAAAGATAAGATATTGGAAATGGATATTTAGAGGTATTATACAGAGAGTCCCTTGGCTACTTTGAAACTGTTTTATTTTCTTTTGAATTGTTTTATAGATTCAACCAATTGCCTGTTATTGAACAAATGTTGACTTGGTAAATCATGGCTCTATGTGATGTGCAAACTAGACATTGATGGAGCTGTGTTGACCTTCAAAATGTGGTCTCTATCTCAGAATCTGGCCCTTGTAATGCTTTTGAGTATTAGAGCCAATCTGGTCTAGTGGTTAAGGCACCAGGCTAGAAAGCAGGAGAGGGTGAGTTCTAGTGCCACCTTAGCCATGAAAGCCAACTGGATGACCTTGGGCTAGTTACTCTCTTTTAGTCACTTTCTCTTATTGGGTATTGTTGTTGTGGAAAAATAGGAGAGGAAGGGTGTTGGATATGTTTGCTACCTTGTGTTACATGTAAAATAATAAAGATAGGAAATAAATAAATAAATAAATAAATAAATAAATAAATAATAGCTGCTCTTCATTACATTACAGTGTGAACAGAGGTTTGCAAAAGTCTGAACTATCTTCTTATACATCCTCATCAGTGATGGGTTTCAAAAAAATTTAGTACCGGTTCTGTGGGTGTGGCTTGGTAGGCATGGCATGGCTTGGTGGGCGTGGCAGAGGAAGGATACTGTAAAATCTCTATTCCCACCCCAATCCAGGGGAAGGATAGTGCAAAATCCCCATTTCCTCCCGATCATCTGGGACTTGGGAGGCAGAGAATAGATGAGGGCAGGGCCAGTCAGAATTTTTACTACCGGTTCTCCAAACTACTCAAAATTTCCACTACCGGTTCTCCAGAACTGGTCAGAACCTGCTGAAACCCACCTCTGATCCTCATCCATATCAAACTAAAAGTGGTTCATGAGTGCAAAACAGCTATTATACATTTGAAACAGATTACTCTGATAATGTTCGAAACATTTTGACTTTGAAACTGAGTTATTTCTAACATGAAGTGATTCTAAAATAACAGCCTGTTTCAAGCTCAGAATAGCTATTTCGTACTCCAAAACAACTGTTTCAAACTTGAAAAAGGGCTTTCTGAATTTGACGTTATTTACATTCAAAACATTTTGTATATTATTGGTTCCAAGCATTTAAAATCAATTACAATGTACACTACATACAGTTTTGTACTTCTGATAGTGCCTTTTACAAGAGGCAGTCTTATGCCTTGCAAAACCAAATTTGACTCCATCTTACAAAATATTTGTGGGATGGTTATTTAAGTAAGTTATCTTTTCTCCTATCTTCACATGATATAATAATCAGTCTAAGGAATCTTGACACACCAAACACAATTCTTGAAGGAAAGCATCTTCCGCAGTTTGGCAGGACATTTCTTGAAGACTTTTTCCTCTCCTACATGATAAATTCCATTTTTAGTGGAAGCAAACTGCAAACAAAAAGTCCATTCTGTTGCTTGGCTCTCCTCAATGCCCACATGATATTCTGGTTTGTTCAGGGACAAATATATTGCAGGGTAAAATACTCCAGAGGATGTTAAAGGGTGGAGAGCCCCTTGGGCATTGTCCATGAATAGTGCAATATATAGACTTGGCCTGATTTTTGGGACACATAAAAAGTAATTTATTGCCCAATTTTAAGGAAAAGGACAGAGACGGATGGAGTAAAGGGCAATGGATACATGGATTTAGATGAATTGAAATGTCTTTGAATATTAGTAGCTCGGATTGGTAGTTATGTTGTTGGTTTGAGCGCCGAGCTTGGCGATTTGGTTGCAAACATTTCATCCCCATTCAAGGAGACATCTTCAGTGCGTTTTGGATTGTGCTTATCTGGGGAGCACTGGCCTTTAAATACCTTTCTGAGTCCTGGTCTGACTTAAAACCAAGGACTAAGACTCAGCAACTACAGACAGCCAATCACATAACCCAAAATCAGACCAATTCAAAGCACACTGAAGATGTCTCCTTGAATGGGGACGAAATGGATTTAGATCAAGCCTATTTCCTCTTTGTGGTGAATATATTGGCAGAGACCTGAAGTATAGTTGGCTTTCTAGGCAAGAAAATTAGGTAGCCACATCATGCAAGAAAACCCACATGTTCTGCCATTTGTCTTTCTGCAGTACAGTCTCTGAGGAACAGCCGTGAAATATCACAGGATAAAATGACATATCAATGGGGAATATTGGCATGCCAGCCATTGGACTGCAGATATGGGTGGCTTCCCATCAGATGCCCTTTCTTTGCTTATCTTGCTCTGCATTCCAACCATTACCTGAGGTTTGTTTCATGGGCAAAAGGAGTAGTGCGCTTTTCACGTTGGCACAGATTTTCCTGAATGCGCTTTCTACAATAGTTACATAGCAAAAGGGGAACATTTTCTATTTTAAAGAGGAGTTTAGAAAAGGCTGTAGTAACTGAAATTTTCATTCCTGTATTTCATTATTATTATTATTATTATTATTATTATTATTATTATTATTATCATCATCATCATCATCATCATCATCATTCCTGTACCCATGCAGGATTTTGATGCTATTTATATAATTTTATGATCTTGAATTATGTCTTATGCACTTGTATTTATATTCCTAGGCTGAAGAAAAAAAAGCAAAAATACCAAACATGAATTATTGATCATACACACCCACACATTTCAAGGCCACGTGAAGTGTTAATACCACTTCATAAGGCCTTGGAATTCTGCATCCAGTCTTGGTCGCCACGGTGTAAAAAAGATATTGAGACTCCAGAAAGAGTGCAGAGAAGAGCAACAAAGATGATTAGGGGACTGGAGGCTAAAACATATGAAGAATGGTTGCAGGAACTGGGTATGTCTCATTTAATGAAAAGTAGGATTAGGGGTGATATGATAGTCCTGTTCCAAAATCTTAGGGTTGCCACAAAGAAGCGGAAGTCAAGCTATTCTCCAAAGCACCTGAGGGTAGGCCAAGAAACAATGGGTGAAAACTAATCAAGGAGAGACACAATCTAGAACTAAGAAGAAATTTCCTGACAGTTAGGACAATTAATCAGTGGAACAAGTTGCCTCCAGAAGTTGTAAATGCTCCAACACTGGAAGTTTTTAAGAAGAGATTGAACAACCGTTTGTTTGAAATGGTATAGGGTTTCCTGCCTGAGCAGGGGGTTGGACTAGAAGACCTCCAAAGTCCCTTCCAACTCTGTTATTCTAGTCTAAACATTTCTACAGACTCATATTACTTTTTAAAAAATAACAAATACCATTTTAACCTCATTTAAGGACTGCCTTGCTAAAGTGGCAGCACGGAAAGGAAGGAGTTAGCCCTCTATATAGATCTTTTCTTTAAAAATGATAGGCAACTCTTCTATGGCCAGTGGTTATATACTTTTCAATGTGTTTTGATGGTGATGTTTCAACATTCCCATAATCTTTCCAGAAGCCATCAAATATTGGTATACTAGTATTTATCGTTCAAAAGTATAAAAGTTTCTTCAAACAATTGACTCTAATGCTGTGGTCAGCTAAAACCAATATTTACTGATGGGGAACATAGATGCTATTGGAAAATAAGGTTCAAAGAATGCTTCAGGACTAGGTCTTTGGAGAATAACTGGTTGAGATCAAAGCAATATGCAAGAATAGCAAAATATTCAATAAATATATCCTTCTTTTTCTCTTTTTTTTCCAGTCATCACCTTAGATAAAACATAACTGCTGATACATCAGATTTAATATTAGTGTGATGAAATTTTTCTGAAGCAGGTTTTGATAGAGAATTTTATTGGCACACCATTCTCTATAAAATAGATTATAGCCTGCTTACCTGTACTGTTTGCTGCATGAAGTTACCAACAGCAAGGCATGCTTATAAAATAATTAAATTCTCGTTTATGGATCCAGATATATTAGAAATTCAGAAGACATTTTCCTCCGTCAACTGAGGACAAGTTGCTTAACTGAATGCTGTGTCCACATGTGTGAGCATCTACATATAATAACCTAACCCTAACTATGTTCAAATTGCACTGATAATGGGGCTTACAATTTAGCATTTCTTTCCAGTTCTTTCCAAATCACTTGGGTGGCACTTTCAGCCAGGGTTAGATTTGCTGGGAAGAGATGTTTTTGGAGTAATTGATTTGAAAATATTGGAGTTAGTGAGGCTCCATGATGGCCACAAGAAAATGGTACACCATTACTTAGCCTGGCATTCTCCCACTATATACAGTTCTAACCCAAGGAATCCCTAATTCCATTAGGTGAAAATTAATATATCTGGAGAGCAAACAGTTGGGGGTAACTGAAATGTACATACTTAGCAATGTTGTGCAGTTTTAATACATGGAAAAATTTCAACATGGGCACAGATGTAATTGTAAGAAACTGTAACCACATACCCATACATGGGCCTACGTGTCAAGAAAAGAAATTAGGAGTACAATTCTTGCCCATTAATATAAATGGGTAAGAAAGGCTATTTTTGGCGAAAGACTGCCAAAGTTGAATATGTAATGGAGGGAAGGGTCTTGCAAACCAATCTAGTTAAATCTACGACCAGCCCTATTGTTAAAGCAAGCCATAAACGGATTGTTCAAAGGGAATACAATATTGTCCCAAGAAAGATCCTGCTCATTTGTTTACGCATAGGAATGGAAACAATTGACTCCAATGTAACATTTTTCTACACACCTATGTTAGGGTTTGACTTCTCCTGCTCTGGTTGATGCACCACGTCTTGGTTTCACAACCTGGCCCACCCAGAAGGATTGAGGACAATTCCAATGACTGATGATTGTGCATCAGAAAATGACAGAGTAGAACTCCTTTCCATGAAAAAAGATGGCATCCCAATGCATATGGATTTGTTTCATTCAAAGTTTTTGAAACTCCATGTTGCCAGCTAGCAAAATATAGGATGGACACCTGCTTTGCAGGTTCTGCACAAGAATTCAATATTATAGCTTCTAACAGAGCTGTTATTAAAATACCGTCCAAGTATTGCTAGATCCCATTATATGCTAACTGATCACAGCAGTTGCAATCCAAAATATTTTGAAGATAATAGATATTTTTTTTACCTAGAGACTGTATCAGTTTGAATTCTGAAAAGCTCTTTATTCTCCTTGGAAAGCATTAAGCCACTAAAATGCTTCAGAATATGCTCTTTCAGTTTTTATCAGTGAATTATCAGTGAGAATTATCTTCTCCTTCCATAGGAATGTGCAGCCAAACCTTGATGCTTCTAATTTGATGGATGAAGGCCACCTTCTACATTTAAGTACATTTTGTAGTTCATGCAGAAGGAGGTGGCATTTTGCCTCACAATTTAAGGGACTGACATAACCAATATTTCTTCATTGATTTCAAAACTGTTGGAAAGGATGATCAGGGAGGCAAAATTTAATGGATTAAGCAAATGTGCTGCAATTTAAATCATATGGGAAAATGGGAAAATCGGCGACTTCTTTTGGGTAGGAAAATAACTCAAGTGGATCACCCAATCCTACCTGTCTCATGACAAAATGAATTTAATTCTTCTGTCAATCGGTCAGGAATGCCAGTAATCATTATAAGTCCCGATCTTTCCTGTGATATTATTTTTCATCAACAAAAATGAATTGATTTTGTCCTTGCCTTGCCTTTCTCTAGTTTATGCATTTTGCTTCTCCAAAAAAGAGGATAGGCATTGCCAACAGAAAAATGTGAAGGTTTATATTGCAAAATCAGTTTCCAGTACAGAGATTTCTTATTTGATATCTTTGCTTAAATCAAAAACCTTCTTGGTCACAACCAATATACTGGATTAACAGATTTTAGTTTGGGCTTGAATGGAAAATAATAATAATAAAAAATAGATGCCAACAAAGCAGGATCTCTCCCTCCCATTTGCCATATGTATTTTATTTTGCTTTTTGCTTGGAGAGGAACAATAATATAGTTCTCTGGCATATCACAATGAAACAAATGCTAAGGCTGATTAATGCAAAGAAAATGTTGGAGTTTGAGTAACAGTGGGTGCAACCACTGACTAACCATGGATTTCTCAAGAAGCCAACATTTCATTTTGACATTATTTATTTAGATTAACATTCCACAGTATTTCTACATCTTAGTATGGAGAACAATATCTGCCTGTTTTGTCCTTAGTTGTTCTGGTTTTAAAATAGTATTTTCCATCTTTGACCAAATTAACTTTGGTATATGAAGTATCTACTAGCTCATTAATAATCATACTGTCAAGGGCTGGCATCCACCAAACTCTTATTAACTGACTAAGACTAAGGCTTATTAACCCCCTCCTCCATTCCCTAGTCACTACAAATGGTCATTTGGGTTTAGGCCACCAGCAAAGCTATGGCTTAAAGGGAGGCAACTGCCCATATAATACCTGACCCAAACTTTGCAAACTGCCATCACAGCACTGTGTCAGTTCCTTCGATACACAGCTATACTAGTCTTCTAGAAGACTATGACATTTATTATAAAAACAAATTTATTATAAAAACAAATGTTCTATAGGTGGCACCTACCACAGGCGCGGATTTCTAAAATGTTTCCCAGTACATCTTCACTCTGCTGGAAATGTAAAGCACAAAAAGGGACATACTACCACATGTGGTGGTCATGTCCCAAAGCTAAACAATTCTGGATCAATATTAAAACGCAATTGGAACAAATAACAACTCAAAAAGTACCATTAAAACCGGAAACATACTTATTAGGAATACCTACACATAAATATGAAAAAGAAATAATATATTTAATAACACATATCTTGACTGCATCAAGAATCACATATGCACAAAATTGGAAACAAGAAGAAGTCCCAACTCATGATAGAATAGTATCTAAAATTATGGAATGTGCTGAGATGGATAGACTCACCAAGGAAATTCAAGGAAAGGAAGAATCTGAATATTATCTGGTCTGGCAAAGGTGGTATCAATAGTTAGAGGGGGAAAAAAAGAAAACTCAAATAAAAGGAAGATCTCAAAAGAGTAAAATAAATTTCTATATCAAATGAAATTTAATAAAGAAATACCAGATATCAATAAAATAATATCATTATATAAGGTGAGAGAAAGAATATATATTGAAGAATATAGGTTATTGATATTGTAATAATTCAGACATTACATTTAGATGTCATTAAGATGATGCTTGTTGTATATTGTTTTACTTGTATTTATAAATCTATTTTGTGGTTTCTTAAATTAATAAAAGTTTACAAATTAAAAAAAAACAAATGTTCATAAACCTGTATGTTTTAAAAGGAGAGATGTGTCAAGTGATTTAAAATAGGCTAAAACCTCCATCTCAGGTACCCACTCCTTCATCCAAGCCCACCCTGTACCTGAAAGCAATCGGGCATGGCTTTTCCAGCCAGTTCTTAATGTTGAATGGAAAAGAAAACAAAGCTAGAAGAATCTACCAATTGCTTTTCATAAATTCTCAGAGTGAAGCTGTGGACAAGAAGTGGACAAGGCCGCTCATAAACCTCGTTACTGAACCTGATTTGAGTTTAGCCATCAAAGCAGTGAAAATATTTTTATGATAACTCAAGATTGGAGGGACACACAGCTGAAATGGTATGTGGGAATGACCTTGGGAGACAGAAAGAAGAGTGCAGACTGGACAACTGGCATGTAAAAGATATCTCAAGGCACAGGAGGGGGCATGGGAAATGTTTCAGAAATGACCCTCCCTAGTTTTCCAGAGAGTGAAAGGAAAGGAGGGAAGAGATACTTTCTGTTCTGTCCCCCTTCCCCACACAGGCAAACACACAACCAGACATGCCTGCCAAGTTTTTATTAAGCAATCAGTCTAGAAACCCTTGCAGATAAGAGTTTTGGCAGTAAACTGCGTAATGCCTGCCAAGTCAGTTTTCACTCACAGTAAGCAAGAGAGAGTTTATCCTCAAGCCGGTCAAGTAGCAAAATGTAGCAAGTAGCATGAAGCAAGAGTTAGCCAAGGTCCAATCCAAATATGTACAAGCCAGATTCCAGGTAACGCGATGTGACTCTCAGGTTTTTAATTTTGACTGTCACAAAGCCTGAAGAGCAATCACACCCACTTTTATTCCTTGTGGGTTGTGGCTCAGTGACTCAGCTCAATCTCTGGCCCTCCCACACCTCTTTCGTTGCTCCGCACGCTTCTCCCCCTGACGCTGCCTGGGATCAAGCCAGGATTCATCATCCTTGCTGATGATGAACAACAACATCTGTTGTTGTTCCGATATGCTTTCCTCCTGGCATATCCCAGGCTGTTCCTCTTGGCCTTCGGATGGAACCTGAGGCATTGCCAGAGAGGAGGGTCCTGGAGAGGGAGGCCTTGTCAGTTCCTCCCATCACCTTCTGAATCCTCTTCCTCTGTTAGGACAGGCTCTGGAGTCGGGGTCACAACACTTTCAGTCTTGCAAGATTCTGCTAATGTAATCTTACAATAAAGAGAAAGTTAACACTCATGGATATACTTCTTGTCTGGGTTACCTTTTACGGCTCACAGCAACCATAAAATGTTTCCTTCAGTTAACTTTTCTGCTCTTGGAACTAAAGTTGCAGTATCCACACATTCCACTCTATTGTGCATCTGGCTGAGTTTTATACTCTAATTATAACTGTGGTGTATCAATAAAGAACTGTTTTAAGAAATGCGGGTTAAGGCAGGGCCAGATATCCTTTCGCTATTAGCATTAGATTATCTTATCAGTACTCTGTACACTTATCAAATAAAACATTGTTCCCCTTCCATTCTTTTCCAACTGCCAGGTCCAAACTTTATTTCTTCTTTGTAAGTATGAAAATGAAAATGCACATGGTGATATCTTATCAAATAAATAGTTATTATCATTATAGCAAGAACATATTCTGCCCTGTCCAGGGGTGGGTTCTACTTACCTTTACTACCAGTTTGCAATGGGAATGTGCGCACTTCTGCACATTCACAGAAGCTTCTGCGCATGTGCAAATAATCAATTATGGTGTTTAGGCGGATGAGTGGAGCTTCCCACCACTTTTATTACTAGTTCTAAAGAACCAGACAGAACCAGGAACAACCCACCACTGGCCCTGCCTTATTTTGGATCCTTATTTCAGGTCCTTATAGTTACTATACTGTACATGTGTCGATTAACATGTATTCCTATTCAATGGGTTTTTACAGTTTTAGAATGTTGTGTATGTTTAGTGCCTCTGATGAACACTTTATTTTAAATGCTTGTGTTGTTTGTAATTGCTGTCAAGTGGATTTCTTCGGGAAAGCTATCTTACATATCAGTTTTATTACCAGGGCTCCAATGACTCTAATTTAATATTTATTGTTGCTGACCTATCTCAACCTTTTCTCATATACTAGTATAGCTTAAGTTACAACAATATTTGATTTTGTTTTGTTCCTGGGTGTACAAATAGCTTTTTAAAGATGCATATCAATAAAATAATTCATGTTTGATATTCAATATTTTGGATATAGCCCACTTAAAATTAAGTACTTTTGTCCTTCTTTATTTCAACAAACTAGTTTTATAGCTTGTGTGTTACTCAAGCTCCTTATGTCCATTTATTATGCAGATGTGTTTCCTTCCATTAAATGAGGTTCCTAGTAGATCTGCCAGTATCTAAATGACAATGCTACAATTGAAATAAATTAATTTCCAAATGCTCTGTTGGATTGATATTAACCCTAGGGTTAGGCTTAGGGCCAAGGTCTAAAGTCACATTGTTGACAATCTTCAGGTGCTTCAGATCCCAAGGGAGCCTAGCAGAAACAACCACACCACTTGGCAACTGTAAAGGTTTTTTCTATCAAACACGTTGCAATCATTTTTCATAGTATCAAGGAGAAAAATGAAAGGAATGTTTGCTTACTGTTTGCTTAATTTCTCTGATAAAAATGTGATTGAACGCCTACATGCCCAATAGTGCATGAGATAGCCAACCATACGAACTGCAAGCAAGCCAGTAAGGAGCTTCAGGAATCTCACTTCCTACCCAATATGCTGCCATTATCATATGACTTTTATCCATCTGTGTCCACAGAAAACTAATGTAGAAGAATTAGTTCTTATTAACTGTACAATTAATAATATTGGTGCAGGAATCTTCCAGCAAAATCAAGGGACCCGCCCCACAACTAATTTTAAGACACTTGGAGAAATTAATATGGAGAAATGTTGCTGCACCGTATTTAGATTCACAACTGTAAAATTATGATAAGCCCCAAAGAAAATTGATATATTCTCAGATTTTGCACTGACTTATGTATAGGACTATCTATCTTGCATTGTTCACGTTTTGCTCACTCATTTTTTCAAGTTCTGATATGCTCATATATGCATGTGTATCAATTAAAAAATTAAAATCAATTAAAAATGATAAATATGGTCATGTAAATCCTACTGGTAAAAGCAAAAACCTAAATTATGATCATTAGGAATTAATTAACAGTCAACATTCCTATCACCTCCCCTCTAACACCTCAACAAAATGATGACTTTGCCTTCTTTTTAGAATACCAGTAAGGAAGGAGCCATTCTAAGCTCAGAGAGAAGATAATTCTAGAAGGGTAGGGTGACCATGGAAAAAGCTTCCCTATGTTCTGCCTACTAGAAAACCTTCCCACTCACAGGATAGGTCGTTTCTACCTGGAGGGCATAATTCTGTAAAAACAGAGGCCTTTAACCAGCTCTTTAAATTGTATTTGGAAGCCTACCGCCAACCAAAACAGCTCCTATAAGTTAGGTATAATTAAGTTAAAGCAGTTAAACAGTCACCAGATGACCAGTTGCAGTTCCCAGTAGTCTTCAAAGTAAAATGAATTCTAGTAATTGAATTTTGAGATCATGAGAGTATGATGACCGCCTCCAGAACAGAAATGGCAAACACTCAGAAATGGTAATGCCTTTTTTGGCCATGGGCTCCATCTGCTGTCCCAACAGGAGCTATGACCCTAGAAGACCTCACACACACCCATCCCATACCACCTCTCTCTACAGTAGTGCAACCCAATAAAGAACTACTGTAAATAAGAATTATATGAGCTAGGTGCTCTCTTGATAAATAACCACTGCCCAGCTGGGATTGGATCTGACTCTGTTTTGTCCAATTCCTAACAGCCATCAGACACTTGGCCTGGACCACCACAGCATCTCCTGCACTGTCCAAGGTTAAAGTATACAATTGAGTGCCATTGATATATGGAAGATCCTCACCCCCAAACTGATAGGTTATCTCTCCTAGAAGTTTTGAGTATATGTAAAATAAGATGGAGGAGAGAGCCATGTGACCAAGGATTTCATCTCTCATCCACCTCCCATCCAACTGGACCTACACATTCAGGAAGAAACGGCACCATTAATGAATCCCCAATCCTCACAAGCACTCCAGAGATTACAGTAATAAATGGTACTGTTGACAGGTTCTAGCAGAATCAGAAGGGCCTCACTCCCTGCAGTCAAGTCCCACCACAGAAGATTCATGAGAGCAACCATTGTCATTTTTGTCCTAGTTTGAACCTACACTGGAAGAAATCAACATAATCCACTCTTCCAAGATCTGGTGTAGATTAACTGCAAGTATTTCCCCCCCAAATCATCTGGGAAAGAATTTGTCCAATGCCAAGGAATGATTTCTTCAGAGGGGCTGCATCACCCTTCCTTCAATTACAACCCTCTCCCTGAAAGAAGCTTCTACATACTTCACCCACGCTATCAACTTGAACAATCTAGGAACATTAAAAATCCAATCCACAAGTGGTTGAGCTCCTATTACTGAAGATCATATTTGTTCTCTTTCAATGAAAGAATCCCAGATGATATCAGAAGCTGCCTCAGTCACCTTAATGGATTCTGTCAGTACTGGGTCCACCAGCTTCAAGCAATTATGGGCGATTTTGTCCTCAAAGTGATTTTCAAATAGTCACTGCATTCTTTATGGTTGGTCTGGAATATTCCATGATAGAAACAGTGATTTGACCAGATATCAATGACTTAAACATAACTCCAAAAGAAACTGTGCTGCAAAACAACCCATTTTGAACGGCTTATAGATTTGATATTTTTGCAAGAGATTCTTAAAAAGAAGGAAGGAATCCATACAATCCTTCCAGGGGGGGAAAAACTGTTCAGATTTTAAATCAAGATTTCAACAAGAAGCAAGGTTACATTTTTACAGAACTGCTTCAATTAATGCATGCTATTTCTATAAAAATGAATGTTATTAAACACATTGCACAATGCGCATAGAAACAGATTCCAATTTCAGTTTCAAAGGCTGTTCAGCATTTGTTACATAAACAGTTGCTGACCTCTAGCGTTCACTCATCTCTTCTTCATCAACCAAGCACCAGAAAGGACAAAATCAAGAAGAAACTTTTTTATAAAAAAAAAAAAAAACCTGGAGCATTTCATAAAATAATAAAATAGAGCACGTATATCTGGGGAAGGTAGTTCAGGAACCCTTAAGCTATTTCTGTAAGGAGTTGGCTAGAGTTTGCAAAGAATTGCTAGAACAATTATCCATAAATATTCTTTTTCCTGAAACATTTTATTTATTTATTTATTTATTTATTTATTTATTTATTTATTTATTTATTTATTTATCTATCTATCTATCTATCTATCTATCTATCTATCTATCTATCTATTGTTTAAATTTGTATACCGCCCTTCTCCCGAAGGACTCAGGAAAGGTAGTGTTTTAGGAAAGGTAGTGTTGTTTTTAACCCAATCCAATACTTAAAGATTGGAAATCGGTGCTTTTTTCTCCCTTATCAAGTTGCCTATCATTTCGCTTTCTTCTGGTTCACAGCCACTAAGAATCTCAGGTCTCAACTGATCCAAACCATGGACTTAACCAATACATTCACAATCTTTAGATTCATTTCTCCCCCCCCCCCCCAAAAAAATCATACTTCAGTAAGCTGAAAGGTTTGTTGACAGCTCCTACTTGGGCATGGCTGGTGCCATGAATAACCTGTGGCTCTTCAAATACTGCTCTGCTACAATATGGATGTGCCTCAGCAGCATATGGAGAGCCATGGTTTTCCCACACTTGATCTTTCCTATCCTATGTGAGCCTCTGAGCTAAAAGTTAAGAAAATGTGAATTTGTGGAAATGGCAATGCTGACTACAGGTAGTCCTTGATTTGCAACAAGGACTGTTCCAAGTCCTTGCACCATTTGCAACATTTAGTGACTGTTCAATGGCACTGAAAAAAGTGATTTATGACCATTTTTCACACTTACGACACTTGCAGCATCCCCATGGTCATACGATCAAAATTCAGACAGGTGGCGACTGACTCATATTTATGACAATTGCAGCGATCAGCTTTTGTGACCCATGACAAGCAAAGTCAATGGGGAAGTCAGATTCACTTCACAACCATGTTACTAATTTAACAACAGCAGTGATTCATTTAACAAGCAAGAAAGGTAGTGCAAAATAGTGCAAAACCCACTTAACAACTGTCTCACTTGGCAACAGAAATTTTGAGCTCAATTGTGGTCATATGTTGAGGACTACTGCTAGTTTAGTCAGGAAAAACAATGTTAAAGACTTTTTTCTTGAAAGGCCGGAAACCTTATATGAACTTTTTATTGAAAGAAGAAAAGAATGAATGGAAGATATACATAATTGGGGACCAAAAAGGGTTAAAGATAGAGGGGTGGAAAGTATGATGGCAACTATTCAATAGAAAGAAAGGCAGAAATCAAAATTTAAATTTTCTTTCCTTTTTCACTTCTTTTTGTTCTATCTTCTTTTTTTCTTTACTTTTTATATCTTTATTATATTCATAAATGAGGGTCATGGTGGCTCAGTGGCGAAGACACTGAGCTTGTCAATTGAAAGATTGGCAGTTCAGCGGTTTGAAATCACTAGTGTCACGTAATGGGGTGAGCTCCCGTTACTTGTCCCAGCTTCTGCCAACCTAGCAGTTCGAAAGCACGGAAAAAATGCAAGTAGAAAAATAGGGACCACCTTTGGTGGGAAGGTAACAGCGTTCTGTGCACCTTTAGCATTTAGTCATGCCAGCCACATGACCACGGAGACGTCTTCGGACAGCACTGGCTCTTTGGCTTTGAAACGGAGATGAGCACCGCCCCCTAGAGTCGGGAACGACTAGCACATATGTGCAAGGGGAACCTTTACCTTTACCTTTATATTCATAAATAAGAAGGGAGGGAGGGAGGGAGGGAGGGAGGGAGGGAGGAAGGAAGGAAGGAAGGAAGGAAGGAAGGAAGGAAGGAAGGAAGGAAGGAAGGAAAGAAGGAAGGGCTTGAATTTAACTGATAAGCCATTCTCTCTTTTCCCGATTTTAAAATACACTTTTAAGACTTCTTTTTTTGAAGCCAAAGCTCAGAATTTATTTTAACTTCCAAAACTCACTTTTAGCATATTTAAAATTAGACTAACCTAGTGACGGATTATATACAGAATACTTCTCTTTCTCCTGTTCTCCCAGCTGGAATGAGAGGCGTGGGTGTTTTAAAGGGAGCCATTAACAGCTCTCATTTTAGAAAGCCTTAATTCCTTCGGTGTCAGTTAGGAGTGTTTTCTTCTGCTCTCTCAGGATCTTGGGATGTACTTGCTGTTAATACTTTTATTCAGCTACCTGACCGAGTAAATATGCCTGCAGAGTCAACACTGGTGAAGAGGCAGAGAGAGAGAGAGAGAGAGAGAGAGACTGGTGCCACTTTTGCTACCCAGAGGCCATCTTTAGCCCTTTTTTACAGCACTGCTGACCTAAGCCGCAACAGTGCCACCTTTGCTACATATGTGCTGTCTGCTAAGGCAGCGAAGGGCAGCTCTGAGCAATTGCCAGCACCCTGCCCAGTCAGATATCTGCCAACATATTGCAGCCGTCCGATTCAATATTATACAAACTTCAAAGGTGTGGGAACAGTGTCTGCCAGGAAAGTTCTTTGGCTGGTTAAAAACGGGTGGGCTAGTCAAAAGATAATTTGCCTTTGCAGCCCTCTAATGGCTGCTGTGATGTGTGAACATACTATCCCCATGGTTAGCAGAGGGCTTAACCAATCCTAAATTGTGCACTATGGTTCAATTTATTCCGGCCATCTGCTTTTAACTGTCTACAATGGAATCTAGAAGGCCACAGAAACCAAAAATGTGAAATGGACTGTGTGTTTTTCCGTCACTCCGTCAAAAGCTCTTATGAAAAAGCTCTCTACCTTGAATGGCCCCACTTGCATTTCATAACACTGGGAGATGTCTTCAAGAGGAATCTGTGCCATGAAACAGTCGCCATTCTGAGCAGTTGGAAAGAATGTGGTCAGGAGATGCTTCCGGCTTTGGAAAAATGCCTAAAGTTCAAGCGAACTGCTGGACACATAAACAACGGAATCATAGAACAGGAAGGTTTATTTACTCATACGTCAAGCCCTCTGCTCAAGTGAAGAAATCCGAATTAAACCTGACAGACAACTATCTTGTCTCTGCACCAACACATTCAACAAAATGGAACCTACCGCCTCTTCTACATGCAATTGGCTCCATTGTCAAATTCAGACTGAGCATTGTCTGGAGAGGAGAAACTGAAGTGCAACTTCTCATCAGAAAGTCCCTTCTATTGGCTGACTTTTAACATTTGCAAGCAAGCCAGAATTGCTCTCTTTGAATTAAAAACGATTGTGGCTTTCCATTGTTTCTATGTTGAAACGACTGCTTGCGTAGTTGGCCTTTTTGTTTTGAGTATTTCTGTTTTTAATTAGGTGCACAACATTTTCCAGCTGAGGATTGCACTTGGCTTTTAAGAAGTATGCCTGGGGCATATTGCAAAAAGTAGGCAAACTAGGGCAAAAGTACATTGGATTTTACTTCACTTACACTTAATTAAAATTAAATTAATTAAATAGGGTTAAGATTATTACTCTTAATGTACTTAGTCATATCCCAATGACTATCCCAATCCTTTGGGAGGATTCTGGGAGTTGCATATGGCCCCAGGGTTTTAAATTGCACTAAGCCACCATGTATGGTTGCAAATATCTAGTTCACCAGAAGATGGCAGCAAAACGTTGGAATGCTCTAAATCTCTGCTGTTATCCAGAGGTGATCTACAACCCTGACTATGGTAGCTGTGATTGTGTACATCTTTCTAA
Organism: Arizona elegans; assembly: GCA_022577455.1. Taxonomy (NCBI): domain Eukaryota; kingdom Metazoa; phylum Chordata; class Lepidosauria; order Squamata; family Colubridae; genus Arizona; species Arizona elegans. The sequence continues at coordinate 182,315,563 of JAKOOJ010000002.1, read as the reverse complement.
TTGAAGAAACTTTGCTCGATTTTAATGTTAGTTAATGTTCGTTGGCTGTTAGTTTTATTTATTTGAAATTATATGCACCTAATGGCACTTTCTGGAAACTCGAGTCCTTCATTCTCCTGAAAATACTTACCTGAAAATAAAATTCTTAATTTAATACAGAAAAATAGAAAATACTGTAGTTACAAATGCAAGAATCAATTCTGTACATTGTTTCTCCATCTTGTCAGCCTGGCTACCACTGATATTTCTCCTTCCCAATGAATGTATGCAAGGGCCTAACTTGCATGCACATATGTACTGTCCTATTCTATTCTATTCTATTCTATTCTATTCTATTCTATTCTATTCTATTCTATTCTATTCTATTCTATTCTATTTATTTTGAAGGCAGGAATATTAATTAAATTAATAAGTACTGTTTAAAATTAGTTTCCTTTAAAACCAGGTACCTAGGTTATATTATGTATGTGGCAGGGATGGGTTCTAAAATTTTTTACTACTGGTTCTGAGGACGTGGCTTACTTTCTTCTTCTTCTTTGCCAAGTGATCTCCTGGCTGAAAAGCGAGCCCTGATTTTTTTCTTCTAGCCGATCAGTCAGGAGGCTTCTTGGCTTCTCAATTTAAAGCGACGGTGTCTTGGTTTTTTTTCCTCTTCTTTGTCAAGTGAGCCCTGATTTTTTTCCTTCTAGCTGATCAGCTGGGAGACTGGGAGGCAGAGAATAGAAGTGGGTGGGACCAGGCAGAGGTGGTATTTACCAGTTCTCCGAACTACTCATCCTACCACTGGTATGTGGCGATATGGGGAGCACACAAAATAAATGATAAATAATAATAATTTGACTTCAGTCTGCATATATCAGTTATTCCCACATGTGCAGAAATAGACATATTCATCTATAAACATTCTCTCTCTCTCTCTCTCTCTCTCTCTCTCTCTCTCTCTCTCTCACTCACACACACACACACACACACACACAAAACAGGGGTGTCAAACTCAAGACCAGCCCATGGGGTGCTTAGATCTGGCCATGGGGCCACTCTGGAAGCAGTGAAGGACCGGCCTGCAGCACCTCTGGCAGCGAAAATTGAGCTTGCGGCTCTCCCGAGGTCTGTTTTCACTAGCAGAGAGATGCAGGAGGCAGTCACAGCCGAAAACAGAACTTGGGAGCCCGTTTTCATTGGAAGAGGGCTCAGGCCACCACAGGTGCCCCCTGACACGAGTGATGTTGAGCTGGCCATGCCCACCCCCACCCCCAGCCACACACACACACCCAGGTCAAACACAACCCTGATGCAGCTCTCAATAAAATCAAGTTTGACACCCCTGTTTTATAACATCAAAAAGCAAAAGAAGAAGGAACACGAGGTGGAAAGGAGGAAGCCAGAGAAAAAGGGATAACCACCCTGAGAATTTAAAAGGATGGGACAGAGCTGGATGAAGAACAGATAAGAGGAAATGTTAAGTGCCTTTTCTGTTTATTTGTATCTTGTTTCCTTATTTAGTATTGTCTGTCTCTAAAAAGTATTTGGTGGGACAGTATTGTTGTTGCTTTTGCAGTATTTTAATGGAAAGCATTTGGAACACATAAAAATGACTGTCATATCACTTAGCCTTGGCCCATAGTTTTGGAACAAGCCTGGAATGCGACTGATTATATCTGTTATGAAAACACAACCCTCCCAAGCTGAAGTGAAACTATTCATAATCCATGCCTATCATCCAGACTTTATCTATCTGGTGCTCACAAAATAAATTAGAATTTCAGTTCCCAGAATCCCCAACACTTAACCATACTGACTAGGAATTCTAGTTAGCATAGTATAAGCACAATCTGAAGGTGTCTTGCAGAGGAAAATTGGCTTAGTTTAATTTTCTTGATTATGTTCTTGTTGTCTGTTCTGGATTGCTATTGTAATTAGCTTTGCAGTGTCCCTTGACAATGAATGGTTCACTCTTTCAATTTGGCGTTTCTGAATGACTTGATTTTACCCATAAACTGCTTTAGTATAATTAGCTCTGAGTAAGATACGAGCTGGAAAAACAATCTTAATACACATGGAAATCCTGCAAACGAAGTTGAATGCATGTGGAGAATTATTCACTTCTTCACCTTCTTAAGATATACATACTCTGCATCGATGGATTTATGCCTGCTTTTTTAAAACCATAATCTTGATTCTATTCAAGAGTCCCAGTTTTTTTTCTCTCACATAGATCAGCATCTATGCTTTCCCACATATACACACACTTTTGCTTAGTAGTCATGATATTTTGAGAATTAGGAGAATATTTGAAGGAAGTGTTTTGGAACATGCATAACCGTAGTAATTCTCTGATATATTCATTAAAGCAACCTGGGTTTTTTTAGGTGACTCTGCAAAAGAGGCAGCTGCTTTAATAGAATAGAATAGAATAACAAAGTTGGAAGGGACCTTAGAGGTCTTCTAGTCCAACCCCCTACTTAGGCAGGAAAACCTATCCCACTTCATACAAATGATTATCTAATCTCTTCTTTAAAACCTCCAGTGTTGGAGCATTTACAACTTCTGGAGGCAAGTTGTTCCATTGATTAATTGTTCTAACCAATGGTGAAATCACCTCGGTTCTATTGGGCTCACCGAACCGGTAGCACGGGCAGCGGGAGGCTCTGCCCACCCACCGGGACGTCATTACGTCCCAGGTTTTTACCACCTGCACATGCACCGAAGAGGCCGTACCAGTAGCAAAGGTAAGTGGATTTCACCACTGGTTCTAATGTCAGGAAATTTCTCCTTAGTTCTAAGTTGCTCCTCTCCTTGATTAGTTTCCACCCATTGCTTCTTGTTCTACCCTCAGGTGCTTTGGAGAATAGCTTGACTCCCTCTTCTTTGTGGCAACCCCTGAGATATCAGAACACTGCTATCATGAATAAATAATGAATAAATTTATAATGAATAAAGATATTGTGCTTCCCCGTGACCAAAGCACTGGTTTGGAATGTATTTATTTTTATGTATTTATTAGATTTATATCTTATTTTTCCTCCAAAAACTCAAAGTGATAGACCTTGCACATTTCCCCCATATCCACTTGCCAAAAACAAATCTGTGCAATAAACTGGGCTAAGGGAAAGTGATTGTCACAAAGATTAGGTGATTAGATTGTCACAGATTAGATTGTCACCGAGATTAGGAGTCTTCTCATTCCTAATCTAATACTGTAACTACTATACCACACTCATTTTCATTTTGGAAGGGTGCACACCCCTGAGCAAAAGCAATTTTGGTACTTCTTTGAGAAACAAAGGGAAAAGATAAACACAAGGACATGCCTATGGATTTCATGCCATGTGTCATTTTATAGAAAACAATACTCTACTCGAAGAATTGCCAAATCAGAGTTCAGGTGACAGAGAAAGAATTCATAAAGGAGAAATAGCTTGAAGTTGTCCCCAACATTTTATCTTGGACAGTAGACAGCAGACAAAGCAGGATTACAATCCACTATGATGAGTTGTACTGCATGACTATTTAAATTATAATACAGGTAGTCCTTGATTTACAATCATAGTTGGGACCAGAATTTCCTTTGCTAAGCAAAGCGGTTGTTAAGTGAGTGGCACCCACTTTTATGAACTTTTTGCTACAATTGTTAAACAGATCAACTGTAGTTGTTAAGTGAATCACACAGCTGTTAAGCAAATCTGGCTTTTCTCATTGATTTTGCTTGTCGGAAGTCAACTAGTAAAGTCGAAAAATGATAATCATGTGACCTGGGATGCTACAAATTTTGATCATGTGATTGTGGGGTGCCACAATGGTTTTGCATTGTTTGTAAGTCACTTTTGTCAGGGCCATTCTAACTCCAAAGGGTTGAAATTGAGGACTACCTGCAGCTGCTCCTAAATTTTTATCTGTACACAGCAAATAGGACTCACATATTCTGCATACGCAGAAATACAATCAGACTATCACCGTTGGGCAGGAGTACTATATTGGGTTCATGTGTTTACAAGAGGTGATCAATATAATTCCCCTTATAGTTGTAGGAGATGACCAGGCTGAGCCCGAGGGAGGAATCAAATGTGTCATAAGTCATGAGTCCCTGTGCGCCCACAAGAGATCCAAGTCCAGCCCACCTTGAATGCCTTCTTAATTCCCACTCATTTCCCTTGACCATTAGTAGCTCAGATTCTTGTACAGCGCTTAAGCTTGCAATAAATCTTTATACTCATTTGAACTGCCTGAACCTCCTGATTTCCCCAGTGCTTGACAGTAGTTGTAAGATTTGCTGCTCTATTCCATATTGATATAAAGCTTGCTTAACACCTATTGCAAAATCTTTATGTATCTTGGAACCATTTTAGTTACTGGAATTCATTACATATCCTTGGAATAAAAAATGGATTTTGAAACAGGTTATTGCCTAAATGCACCAAGTTTAAAGTATTGGAATTGTTCAGTGAATCACTGACATCATCTCTGTATACATACAAACATTTATTTACCTATTCAATTTCTAAGATTGCCCAATCACAATACAATTCCAGAAAGCTTATAAAGGGAGTTAAAACTAATTATAAATGTGGTGGTTCAGTGGCTAAGACACTAAACTTGTCGATCGAAAGGTCGGTAGTTCAGCGGTTCAAATCCCTAGTGCCATGTAATGGGGTGAACTCCTGTTACTTGTCCCAGCTTCTGCCAACCTAGCAGTTCGAAATCACGTAAAAAATGCAAGTCGAAAAATAGGGACCACCTTTGGTGGGAAGGTAACAGCGTTCCGTGTGCCTTTGGCATTTAGTCATGTGGGCCACACGACCACAGAATTGTCATCAGACAGTGCTGGCTCTTCAGCTTTGTAACGGAGATGAGCACCGCCCCCTAGAGGCAGGAACAACTGTGCGAGGGGAACCTTTTATAATAATTAAGAAGAATAAAAAATGTGAAACATACAGGAAGTATATAGATCTTTCTATAAACAGATTTAGAGCCAGGGATTTTGATGTTAAGAGATCTTTCAGTGGATACATCATTTAGCTGAATTTCAGAGATGAAATCTGTAAAATAAGCAAAGTTGCAATAGGCAAGTAGCCAAGTTAACACAGTTATATCTACCTGAGTGCCTATTTGCAATCTCAGTTACTAGCTGGAAGAAGATCATGACTCACAGTGCTTCAGATATAACTTAGCCCTAATTTGACTATATTTAACTTGACCGCTTAACCACAAACCTGCCTCCTGCCTTGGTATGTGATATAGCTGGAATGAAGAACGCTTTCTTCATCAAAGATAATCTTACAAGTTGAGCTTAGAAGCAACCAGAAGCTTTTCATGTTGTATTGGTCTAGTTATATGGTGTTGTACAAGTACCGTATTTTTTGGAGTATAAGACACACTGAAGTATAAAATGCACATTAGTTTTTTGGGAGGAAAATAAAAAAAAAGCTGATTGGCAGGTGGATCGGCCTTCTCCCGGAATACCCCCAATCAGCTGTTCCCAGAGGTGAATTTTAGCAACAGGTTCCTTGCTTGTGAGCTCTGTGCCTTGCTTTTTTTTGCTTTTTTTTCTGCCTCTGAAACTTCTGAAACTCCATTTCAGAAAAAACTTTCTTTTCTGCCTCTGAAAGCCTCCGAAACAGAGCTTCAGGAAAAAAAAGCCTCTGAAGCTCTGTTTCTGAGGCTTTTTTTTTCTGAAGCTCTGTTAGGGGGCTTTTTTACTGAAGCTCTGTTTGGGAGCTTCTTTTCTGAAGCTTTGTTTCTGAGCTTTTTTCAGCCTCTGAAATCTCCGTTTGAGAAGCTGGGCAGGGCTACATTCAGAATATAAATGCACCCTGATTTTCGCCCTCTTTTTTTGGGGGGGGGCGTCTTATACTCTGAAAAATATGGTAGTTCTTGACTTATGACTGGTTGCTTAGCAACTGATTGAAGTTATGATGAATCTTCCTTAAGGCTAATTATGACCCAGTTCCAACAGTCAGGACTGAACTTTGGGCATTCGGCAATACAGCCATACTTGTGAACTTTGGGCAACATTCTGCATTCAAGTGATTATATTTTACAGCACTTTTGCTAAAACCTGGCACTTACTTCTGGGTTTTAGCAAAATCATACCCATAGTAAACCATTGGTCCGCTTAACAACCACTGCAAAAAAGGATCATAAAATTAGGAAGGTCACATCTGACCCATTTTATGACTGTTGTGACTTATGACCATGATGAGCAGGCTCCATTGTGATCACATATTGAGGATTACCTGTATAGAAGTTATAATTCAGTACACTTGGGGTGCCCTATGTTGGGAGCGTGCATAATTGTATATTGGCATAGTTGAGAGAATGAATACACTTGTCTTAGAGGTATCATTTCACCCATTGCTGTGTGTAGACAGAGAGCTGTGCGACATTCCTTTGTTGCCTTTCAGGTGAATATAGGCAAGTATATCTGTTGGTTCTGAGAGATAATAGAAGCTTTGAGTCCAGGATTGTCTCTTTTTTCTTAGATATTTGTTGTTAGTTGCGAAGCCATGTCCGACCCATTGTGACCCCATGAGCAACGTTCTTCCAGGCCTTCCTGTCCTCTACCATCCTCTGGAGTCCATTTAAGCTCATGCCTACTGCTTCAGTGACTCCATCGAGCCACCTCATTCTCTGTCGTCCCCTTCTTCTTTTGCCCTCAATCTTTCCCAGCATTAGGCTCTTCTCCAGTGAGTCCTTCCTTCTCATTAGGTGGCCAAAGTAATTGAGTTTCCTCTGCAGGATCTGGCCTTCTAAAGAGCAGTCAGGGTTGAGCTCCTCTAGGACTGATCGATTTGATTGCTTTGCAGTCCAAGGGACTTGCAAGAGTCTTCTCCAGCACCATAGTTCAAAGGCCTCAATTCTTTGGTACTCAGACTTTTTTATGGTCCAACTTTCACAGCCATACATTGCAACTGGGAAAACCATAGCCTTGACTATACACACTTTTGTTGGCAGGGTGATGTCTCTGCTTTTTACCCTGTTTCCCCCCAAATAAGACCTCCCTGATAAAAAGCCCAATCAGGCTTTTGAGAGCATGGCAATAAGGCCAAGTGCTTATTTCAGGGTTCAAAAAAATATAAGTCAGGGTCTTATTTTGGGGAAAACACGGTAGTAAGCTATGTAGATTTGCCATAGACTCATATTGGTTTTCCTGTAATTTATTATTGCACATGCCAGAGCTACACAGAAATCTCAAACAAATCTCAGGAAGCCTCCAAAGAATAGCTTTTTAAAAACTTCCCAAGTTTACAAGATCCTCCAATTTCATGAGCTTTTAATAATTTCAACCTTGCAATAGCATGGATTATCACCTAAAATGACATGGCTGGTCAACTGAAATCTCATAAGATTTTGTTGTTCTTGACTCTATGATTGCACAAAATATCAGAATCCAAACACAAGATCTGGTAGGTTTTCATGCAAGAACCTTGAAAGCTTCTAAGATTCTGCATATTATTTTTAAAAACATTAATTACACATTTAAATATTGAATTTTGAGATTGAGTCAGTGCTTGTTGCCATCCCTGCTTTATTTTTGGAAAAGTTTTTCAGAAGTTTTCCTCCTTCTTAGTTCTAGCAGGATTAGAACTCACAGTCTCCTGGTTTCTAGTCTAATGCCTTAATCACATCATCAAACTGGCTTCACTTGATTGAGATAAGATGAACCAAAACTGAGAATCTACTTACTTACCCAAGAGAACAAGAATTAACTCCCCCACTCCCCAAACTAAGCTTTGCTGAATCTTTTCTATCCAGAAGAACATAAATTGCTGAGTTTCAATTAGTAATCTCTCTGGAAAAAGAGAGAATATCATTTCCAAGCCAATCCTTGTAATTCATCCTTTTTGAAGGCCAGTCTCTGATTCAGATCTATGGTTGGGTTTGTTTGTTTGTTTGTTTGTTTGCTGGCTTGCTGGCTTGCTTGCTGCTTTCTGTCTGTTTTGCATTATTACTGTGGTGAAGCAATGCTGCTAACAACTTTATTCTACTGACCTTTAACCACCATTTCTTCAGAGTGCAAAACCGAAATTCATTTATGTAAGGATTGCATATGTACATAATTACACACACACGCCTCCTTCCCAATGTAGTAATATATTTACCCATAAATCATTTTCTCTATGTGTGCATGTTTATATCTTCTATTTTGTGGTGAAGGTGGCAATGCTTACAATAGTCATTGGCTGAGCTAGTATGACACTACATCATGTTTGTTAACTTTCCAACTGTTTGTGGAACAGCTGACCTTCTACAGTTTATTTTCTATATAAGAAAGGAAAACTGATTCTTTGGCTTGGGGCACGATCATACACAGCCTTAGGGAAAGGGTTTGGTTCTGAGAGGAGCTGAAGCTCGTGAAGAAATCAAAAAGAAGAATGCTGAACAAAGTAAAGACCTTGGAGAAGAACAGGAGAAATTAATAATTTATTGGTTACAACTGATTATTTTGTTGCCCTCAGTGGTTCTTCTGTATGGTTCCAAAATGAAGTTTTATTCAGTTAATTGGGATATTTAATGTCCTGAAAGTTGTTATATTAACCTCTCTGTCACTTATGTTCTTTCCTTTAACTAGAGAGAAAAGAAGCTTAATAGGATTTTTTTTTTTTAGCATTAGATTTTTCCCATGCTATGTAGCACATCAGGCAGCAAGGGATCTTCAGTATTTTTGGTTTTAGGCTTCAGCGTCTTCCCATACAATGTTTAAAATCTTTAAGTTGTCTATGAACGTTTTTCACCATATATTTCAAGGGCATCCTCTTGGTCGTTTGGCTTCAGGAGGGTCCATCACATTGCCAACCCCTACCTGTAAAATTATAACTGCTATGGAAACAGCAAGAAGAATCTTAAGAAATTGAACAGGAATGTTGATTGACATTCACTTTCAAACAAAAACGAACAAGGGGGTTTTATTTTTGCAAGCAATTGTCTTACTATAATCAACCCTAACAGAAAATGGTTAATGTGAATGTACTGCTTATTTTATTCGTTGCTTTCAAGAGCTAGTTAGGTTTCTCTGGGGCAGATGGGCTTACACCATCCTACAGGTATGAGCAGGAGCAATTTTAAATGAGTCAGCAATCATTTTTACAGAAAGGAAAGCCAAGCCTCCAGAGATCAAACGCCATGTCTCCAAGTCAGAATCAGAACAGAATGTTATTTCATGTTTGCCAGTTTGCTTATATAGCACCATCAATATGCATGCTTCTTTATGCTGCTCTACAAAGAGCCATCTATTTTGTAAATAAGCCACATAAGAAAGGTGCCCTCGCTGTAGGTGGTTCTACAGAATGTAAATTCTGACTTTTAGCTACATGGAAGACCATGGAGGGGTTCAGTGTGAACCTGGAAAAAATATGTGTCAATACATTTATCTGCATTTAGGCTTTCTTTCGGTTATGAGGGAAATCTTTTCATACTCGGGTACGCAAGTATGTTACACAAACACATCTTTCTCCTTCAGCAGACTACATTCCATATATTTTATTTAAATAGGTAAAGGGTTCCCCTGCCAAGTTGTATCCAACTCTAGGGGGCTAGAGTTTCCTAATTGCAGGAGCCAGTTTATCTAAAGACATGTGGTCGGCATGACTATACACCAAGTTGCATGGAACACCTTCTGATGAGAACCTTCCCACCAAGGTGGTACCTATTAATCTACTTGCATTTGCACGCTTTCGAACTGCTAGGTTGGCAGGAGTTGGGGCAAGAATAAGGGCAGGGTTTGTATAAGATGCTTTGAATAATCCCCACCTGCCCATCACCATTCTTTCCACTTCATTTGGGAAGTTTTAAAATCAAAGTTGCACTTCCTTTTCCTGAGCAAAATCAGTAAGCAAACATTTGTTGCATCCATAAGATAATATTATATGCTGTATACTACTGGATTCCTTTGGGAGAACATGGCGATGTAGCAAATAATATAGACCTTATTGTTTTTGTTGTTGTTGTTAGTTGCGAAGCTGTGTCCGACCCATCTCGACCCCATGGACAATGTTCCTCCAGGCCTTCCTGTCCTCTACCATCCCTTGAGTCCATTTAAGATCACGCCATCTGCTTCAGTGACTCCATTCCGCCACCTCATTCTCTGTTGTCCCCTTCTTCTTTTGCCCTCAATCTTTCCCAGCATTAGGTTCTTCTCAAGTGAGTCCTTCCTTCTCATTAGTTGGCCAAAGTATTTGAGTTTCATCTTCAGGATCTGGCCTTTTAAAGACCAGTCAGGGTTGATCTCCTCTAGGACTGAAAGGTTTGATTGCCTTGCAGTCCAAGGGACTTGCAAGAGTCTTCTCCAGCACCATAGTTCAAGGGCCTCAATATAGACCTTACCTGTATCCAAAATCTAAACTTTGAGAGAGGAGAAGTTGACCAGAACTGATTCGTAATCTCAGATATTCTTAAATCGAGCTCAGAGAATTAATGGAGCTTGAGATGTAATTTCCGTCTCCTTTCCTCCCACACAGAGAACTGTTTGCACAAGGGCTGTCTGGAGCCACTTGCCTGCATGGTAGAAGAACAGAATGGCTTCTTATAGGAATATGTTCAACTCGTGGGGGAAAGCAATATCCTGATTCAAAGCAGTTTCAAAAAGACTGTGAAGCATGGAACATTGACATGCTCAGGTAAAAAGAAAGAAAGCTTTATTAAAGGAAGAGTTGTTTAATTTGTTTGCTTGCAAGTATAAAAACCATACATAGGGACAGAGATGAAGAGTAACTACTGGCAGCCCAGTAGGAATATGAATTTGGGGTAGATGATGAAGCTGTGGGAGATTCCAAGAAGAGGTTCCTGCTGACCAAAACGTTGATAGAACAAAAAGAGCACAAGAGAGATTAATCCTGCATACTTTCATTGCAATCTTGTGATAATACATTTCTCACCACAATGTGCAGGAAAGCTTTCTAACATATGTCAGGTTCTCTGCCCCACATAACTTTTTGTTGTTGTTGTTGCTGTTGTTACAGCTATCTTTTTTAACAAAATGGGAAACAATCATGGCACAACATTCCCGTTTCTAACATTGGGTTTTAATTTCCTTGAATTTAATTTCCTTGTCTCTCTTCTGTTATTCTCTGAGCTTCTCATTCTCTCCTTAGTATTCTTAATAAATGTAATGGAGGATGTGTGCAGCTCAGTACTTTGTTTCAAAATATTCTTATCTGCTCAGAGAAAATAACAAACTTTTGGAGGGAGCTAGGTAGGGAACAGAAAGCATCAGTTTGGCTTTAGAAAAATGGGAGTTTTGTTGTTACATGGGCATGGCAGCTGGGTTTTGAATGAACAAGCTTCCATATGGTAGCCATTTTGTGGAATTATCTAAAGTTTAGCAGCAATTTAGAACCAATGTTTTTGCCTAAACATTGTTTGTTTCTGAGTTTTCTAGTCTTTCCCTACCCTCTTTCTCCTCCATATTTGCTTGGTAAAAAAAAGGAAGGAAGGAAGGAAGGAGAAAGGTACTAAGTGTTAACTAGAGAGGCATTAATTAATGTTACAGCTTTCCCAGAGAACATAGAAGTTGCTTGGTTTTTGTTTTTTGTTTTTTTTATCTAACCTGCTAAAGGATTATGGAATCTTTTTGCTTAAAAGACAAAAATAGCTGTTTGCCTCCAAATTTCAGTGTGCAACCTTGAGAGTCTAACATGGTTACAAGGGGACAAGTAACCTATGGTCTTCAAGTCTTCTGTGTCATTTCAAGTTTTTTGTTTTCTTGTGATTCTATATTAACACTTCTATTATTTGCTTGCATGCTAAGGTGTTTTACTTTCAGGAAGAAATGCATGAAACAGGAGAATCCTGACTCCATACAAAACCAATCCCTCCCCCCCCCCCCCTGTGTGTGTGTGTTGTAATTATTTGTGCCTTTCTTTATAAGCTCCAGAAAAGTTGTTCTTGTCCAACAGGTTAGAAACATTAGCTCACTTCTGCTTACTCAATATGATATTGTATCACTTGATATATTTGCTCTCCAGCAAGGCACCACACCCAAGTACCCACCTCACACCTCTCAAAGCATTGGAAATGAAAGGCCTTTTGTTTTTCCAGGCAACTTTAATGGGAGAGTAAGAATAAAAAGGCGTTGAAAACTCCTGACTGAAGGGCAGCTTCTCAGCGCTTCAAAGGTGGTAGGGCAGTAGAGGAGACACACAGCTCCAATTTAACAGAGAATGCTCTGTTTCCTTTTGCCAGCCTGAAGGTCTTTGGGGTCGATTTCCCCACTGACTGGGAGGAGACACTTTCAGGAGTTAACCTGAAATAATCTGTTGTGATTAAAAAAAAAGGGGGGGCATTTTGTGCTTCATTGAAGTCAGTACAAGGGCAAAGAATATCATGAAACATTTTTGTTCCTATAGCCCAGGGGAGCTAAACTATAAGAGATAATTTGGGCATCATACATTCCTTCTCTCTTCACCTTCATATTTCCTATTTCCTGTATTTGCATTGCATTAAGAGTATGTAAATAATATAGAAGAAACAATTAGATTTTAATTGGAGCCATGGTTTTGATAAGGGCTGTTTTTAAACGAGTTTTAACATCTTTTTTTTCCTAAGAATTACTTACACTGAAGGATTACATAAATTAAAATAGCTACAGATATTTAACAGATTGAATATTAAAGCAAAGGGAAGCAATTATATTCTCTTTTAGCAATAACAAGAGCACTTAAGATTTATATACCGCTTCACAGTGCTTCACAGCCCTCTCTAAGCGGTTTACAGAGTCAGCATATTGCCCCCAACAATCTGGGTCCTCATTTTACTGACATCGGAAGGATGGAAGGCTGAGTTAACCTTGAGCCGGTGAGATTCGATCTGCTGAACTGCAGCTAGCAGTCAGCTGAAGTAGCCTGCAGTGCTGCACTCTAACCACTGCACCACCTCGGCTCTTCCCAACATAATTCTGCTCTGGAGCATTTTAGGATTTTTAATGACCAATGGGATGGTTGGGGGGTGTCAGAAGTGGGATCAAGCCAGCTCCTCTTAGCCACTTAAAGCTGCTGTGGGCACATCCCATTCCTCAAGTCCAGGGATGTCAAACTCACGTCATTATGGCGGTATCACCTGATGTATTGGGACTTTTTTTCCCTTCGCTAAACCCGACATCTCCAGCACATGACGCATCCAGCCCACAGGCTGGGAGGTTGACAGCCCTGCTCTAGTCACTGGGCACTACACTCTAGCACCATTTTGCCTGGGGCTGCAAGAGAACCAGACATTTCCATAGCTGCCCATCTAATGCTGACCGGTGCTTCCAAGATTGATCAGGGCCCCACACATTCATAGCTCTCTCTTCTGAAATAGCGATAAAGACCTAACTGGGGGAAAAACAGGAGCTACCCAGAAAGTCAATTACACCAGGGTGAATGTGTATTGTTAGTTCTGACACCCATTACAGATTTTTTTGCTACTTCTGCTGACAAAGGGCTTTAGAAGGGGAACACCATCTTGCCCACTACAATGTTATTTTATGGACTATTTTTTTGTGAAGGAGATGGTGGGTGGTTTCAAAACTGGGCAAATAAAATAGACATATTTGCTTGCAGCCAGCCAGTCCACTTACAATTGGCACTGGTGTTCTCCTGAATCGTTTGAGGATGTAGTTTACTCGGTATCAACTGCTCGCTTCCCCTTCATCTGTGCTTCTCTGCTGGATCTGCTGACTCAACTGGCAGCTCCTAGTGTGAGGGAGGGCAGGAGCCAGGGGTATCCAGAGGATATAGGCGAAAAATACAAAATGGCTGCCATAACAGCACAATTGAAGTTATGTCTATATTGTTTATGTGCAACAAACAAGCACTTTTTTTGACTACATCTGATAGACACTTCTGTCAGGAGATGAAATAGTAGGGACTACCCTCCGATGTTCCTTGAAAATCTCCATCCGTGCCTCTGGTTTGTCAGCCAGGCTATTTCTGAATACGTCTCCCTCCATCTCACTTCAACTTTCCACCCCTCTTTTCAGCAAGGATATTTTTAGACACAGGCTTAGCACACTTTCCAAAGAGTGCTAGACTCATGTTCAGAAATAGCCCAAGTGACAGGGCACAAAGCAAAGCATCTGTGACCTGGCACTTTTCTACAGTTGCTCAAGCCTGCCTTACTGGCATTAAGTTGAGCGATTGATGGTTCTTCCTGCTACCGGGTGATGATTGAGGGGAAAGAAAATAAGCTGCAGAACTCAGCTAATCCACTAATCTCTCTCCTTTATGCAACCTATATTAGAATTATAGTAAGGTGACCAACTTTTTTACAATGAGAAGGAGGACACAAATAAATTGAAGAAAAAAGATTGTAAATAAAAACTTGTAAATAAAATTATACATATTTGGAAATTATTAAATAGATAACAAATTAATAAAACGTGAATAATTGTGCTCACCTGTGTATGATTGAATATTCACTGAGAAAGAAGTGAATCTAATGTGTGCATGTGTGCCGTGTCATGTTTCGGTAAGAAGTAAACAAAGCCACTTGCGTGCGGCGCATTTTCTCAAAATAATTCTCCTGTGCGGAGCGCATGTGTTTCATAATCATGTCTTGCTGCACTGTACCGAGCCTTGATGAAGCATCATGTCAAATACAAATACATCACATCACACGCAACGGATTGGATCGGCATCGATCAAATACGGAGAGTTACAGATTAGTCTTCAAATATCGAAAAGGAGGACATGTAGGAGGACACTTTTTGAGGGAAAACAGAACTTACAAAAGAAGGACTGTCCTCCCTAAAGGAGGACAGTTGGTCACCTTAATTATAGGGACATTCCCTCTCACTTTTTTTTCCTGAATCTGAATAGATTAATCAGGGCAGTGTGATGCCATCATATTTTTCTGCTTTCTGTTCTCAGTGACTGCAAGCTAATTCATTAAGACAGGCATCCAGCCATGCTCTTACAAGAATTGTAGTCCAAAAATTCTTCAAATCCACAGGTTACATTGACATGTACACTATATGTATTCATTCTTTCATTCTTTCAGTTACCTTTCTAGTCAACAGGTTCCCAATCCCCATTTTTTTAGACCAGCAAGATACTTAAATAAGTGTCCTTAAGCTCTGAAGACCACTAACATCAGCCCATGTCTTCCCAGCAACTGTTCTTGAGGGCAAGTACAAAAACAATATCCCTTATAAGCTAAGGCTATGCAGAAAGATTTGTTGAATCCGTAGCTTATGCTTTGCTATAGGGCCGTGATGGCGAACCTATGGCACATGTACCACAGGTGGCACGGGGAGCCATATCTGTGGGCACGAGAGCATTGCCCTAGCTCAGCTCCAGCATGCATGCGCACGCCGGCCAGCTGATTTTCTAGCCTTCTGGGCCCACCAGAAGTTGGGAAACGGGCCATTTCGGGCCTCCAGGGGAGTGGAGAAGGCTGTTTTCACCCTCCCCAGGCTCCAAGAAAGCCTCTGGAGCCTGGGGAGGGCAAAAAATGTGCCTACCGGGCCCAACGTGCCATTGCATGCCGAAAGCAGGGGGAGTGCCGCGGGGGGGGGGTTGCAGGTGCATGTATGGGGGGAGGGGCGCATTGAATTATGGGTGTGGGGACGCGCACGTGTGACCCCCTGCATCCCCCCCGCTTTTAGCACGCGATGGCAAAAAAGTTAGCCATCGCTGCTATAGGGCATCTTATACAAGGACCCACTTTATAACTCCCTAGCTAATAAAGCACTCAGACAATTCTGACTGGTGCACATACGCACCTACTTTTGTGAAATTAGTATGATTTGCTATTTCTGAATGTGACTGAATTGCTCTGATTGCTTTAATTATTTATCTATCATTTAATGTTGTTTTACTTTGAAATAGAAGCTGTTATTTGTTGCCTCGTAAATCCTGGTGAGCGATCGCAATAAAGATATTACCATTATTACCTTTCTATACAAACCAGGGCATAAAGCGGAATCTATTTTAGGACAAATTAGTATCCTTCGATAGTCTAATTGTAATGCTTACATGTGCTGGAAGGCAGTAACCTTTATTACGTCACTGGAAGGCAACAATTCCCCACAGAGACACAGTTGCCTAGTTTGTGCTCTTTGTTGCCTTTATAAGAGCTACTGTCTACTGAGTGATGAATTTCTTCCTGTCCCATTCTTGGCTTGCTCTGGTGCTTCTCAATGACCAGCCTTAGTTGCCTGTCCCAAAAAAAGCAACTACAGGTAATTCTCGACTTGCGAACATAATTGAGCCCCAGAGTTCTGTTGCTAAGTGAAACATTTGTTAAGTGAGTTTTGCCCCACTTTCTTACCACAGTTGTTCAGTGAATCATTGCCGTTGTTAAGTTAGGAACATGGTTGTTAAGTGGATCTAGTTCAGGGGTGAAATCCATTTTTTTTTACTGCCTGTTCTGTGGGTGTGGCTTGGTGGGCATGGCAGGGGAAGGATACTGCAAAATCCCCATTCCCTCCCCACTCCTGGGGGAAGGATATTGCAAAATCTCCATTCCCACCCCACTTTGGGGCCAGCCAGATATGGTATTTGCCGGTTCTCTGAACTGCTCAGAATTTCCGCTACCGGTTCTCCAGAACCTGATGGATTTCACATTGACTTTGCTTGTTAGAAGGTCACAGAAGGGAATCACATTGCCCTGGGACACTGCAACCGTCATAGATATGAGTCAGTTGCCAAACATCTGAATTTTGATCATGTGACCATGGGGATGCTGTAATGGTTGTAAGTTTGAAAAACAGTTGTAAATCACTTTTTCCACTGCAATTGTAACTTCAAATGGTCACTAAATGAACTGTTGTAAGTGGAGAATTACCTATATTATGAATATCCTTATTTGGAAAGTACATGGATATGGATGGTGTGATAGTTTTAACAGACAGCCATAATTATTTTTAGACTTAGAGCTATTTCAAGACATTCATTGCAGTCCTAAATGTCAGCCTTAACCCAATGCCCCCACAAATTGGTTAGACTTCAACTCTCATAATTCACAATCAAGCTGGTTCAGAATCTGGAGGTCAAATCCAGTTCAGTTTCACAGCAGATGTGAAGGCTGCATTCACTCTTGGAATTAGAATTATGGATTGATTGCATTTATATCCTCTTCCACAGAAGCTGAAGGCCTTGTACATAGCACTTCCTTCTATTTTTCCAAGAAACAACTACATGTTGTAAGTTAGACTGAAAGTGAGTGATTGGCCCATTGTCACCCAGCCACCTTCTGTAGCTGAGGGTGGACCACAATCTGGATCTCTACACTCTTAATCCAACACCTTTATCACTATGCCATACTGGTTGTCAGATGTGATCTTCAAGGCTTCTTTCTATCTTATTCTATCACATGTTCTGGATCTTCAGTCATTTCTTCACTAATAATTTGTAATTTGTAATAATTTGTAATTTTCAAGAGCTTTCTATACATTATGGGCCCAATATAACAGTGATGGAAATGCTTAGATGATGCTATGAAGGTACTAGGAGTCACCAGTATAAAAATGATTAGTGAGTCTGTGAGAGAGAAAGGCATAGAACAGGAGGCATGAAAAAAGGAGAATGAACATGGATATCATTTTTTTTCTCACATGCTTTTTAATTTGATTTAAGGTAAACAGGTAGGGATCGATATAAATTGTGCGTCTGTGTGCACTTATGCATTAACATGTAATCATTAAGTAATTACATATTACTTCCATCCATTTAATCTTGCCCTAATTTAATTTTTATTGTGTTTCTACTCACTTTTTAACATGTTTTTATGTGACTTCCCCTTTTGTGTGTGTGACTTTCAGCATGCTAAAGCCATTGTAGAATTTATTGTGTGTGTGTGTGTGTAATAAACTCTACAATAAATTTAGGACAATTTGATATATATATATATATATATATATATATATATATATATATATATATATATATATATATATATATACACATACATACATATATATATGTTTTCTCAGGTTTTCGCGGGTGTTTGTATGTAGGTCTTTGGTTATTCGGGTCTTCTCCCACGTAAAATTGGAAGTGTCTTGGCGACGTTTCGACGAAGTCTCATTCGTCATCTTCAGGCTGGTGTTCTCGGCTTCGTGCTTCCAGGAGCAATGTGAGATCGCAGCTGTCTCTTCCTTTTAACTGCTAGTGGGGGTGTGAGCTGATTGGGTGGGAACTTGGCTGTGTTCTGATTGGGTGGAGGTGTGTTCTGATTGGTTAGGGGCTCGGCTGTGCTCTGATTGGATGGGGGGTTGGTTGTGCTCTGATTGGCTGGGGGTGTGTTCTGTTTGGGTGGGGGCTTGGTTGTGCTCAGCTTAGTCTGAGTTGCAGGGGGATTTGAGCTGGTGAGCTGCGTTGTTGTTGTTTGGCTTCGTGTTTGTGGCCGTGCGAGCTCTTCATATATATGTCCTAAATTTATACACATTTCTATCAAGAACTCCTTTCCTCTGTGATTGGTGACACCAGTACTGGCTAACCTTTATGCCATCATGTGCCAAAAGCGGGGTGGAGTGGGCGGAGGGTTGCACCCATGCCCACACCCATAATTCTATGTGCCCCGCCCCCCGCACTCCCCCCACTTTTGGCACGCGATGGCACGGGGCCCCCAGTATGCCCATTTTTTGCTCTCCCCATGCTCCAGAGCCTCTCTAGGAGCCTAGGGAGGGCGAAAATGGCCTTCCCCACCCCACCCCTGGAGGCCCTCCAGAGGCCGGAAATGGCCCGTTTGCCCCATGCACTCCGGAACTGAGTTCATGTGCCCACCAATATGGCTCCGTGTACCATCTGTGGCATGCGTGCCATAGGTTCGCCATCACAGGGTGACACTATGTATAAATAAAGGCAATTAAGAGAGCAATGAGAACAATTAACCAGTGCAAGAGCTTCACTTCAGAAGTTGTAGATGTCCAACACTGGAAGTTTTTAAAAAGAGATTGGACAACCATTTGTCTGAAAAGGTACAGGGCCGTGATGGTGAACCTATGGCACACTTGTCAGAGGTGGTATGCAGAGCCCTCTCTGTGGGCATGCATACCATTACCAGCTGCTCTTCTGGTTTCCAGCGCACACATGCACACCGGCCAGCTGGTCTTTGGGTTTGTGCATGCGCGCACACACATTCCAGTTTGGTCACTCGGTGCCAAAAAGGTTTGCCATCACTGGTATACGGTTTCCTGCCTGAGCAGGGGATTGGACTAGAAGACCTTCAAGGTCCTTCCAACTCTGTTATTCTGTTAAGATGGCAGTTATTGACTCCCACATCCAGCCAGTGTCCATACATGCAATTCACATTTAAAACATATACATTTCTCTATAGACATGTGCATGTGTGCGCACACATGCACACACATGTATACTATATGTTAACATTGGACATAGTGTGAACTAGAACCAGAGACTCAACTGCATTTATGCCTCACTCTGTGTATACATTGAATGATACTGAACAGCTTTACACGGTTATGCACACAAGGTAAAAATGTTGTATGCTTGTTTTACTGCCATGTTTATAGATCATTGAACTTGACACAATCCTAATGCTCCCATCATCCGCCAAACATCCGTCATGCTGATAAACCACTGTTCTGATAAAGAATCAGTGTGTTTGTTCTTGCCAGTAATAGCTTTCCTTCTTTTTAATCTACATTTACAGCTTGAGGGTAGGGCATATTTAGTGAGGATATGGCATATTTATGACTGTATTGGCTGCAGACTTAAATCAAGTTGGAATGAATAGTTTCTTTGTTTGTATTCTACTACCATCCAGAGCAAAACTGCATTTTGCCTATTAAGAATGCTTTGTCTAGTTCCCCTTTCCTTATAAATAAACAGGTCGATTCCCTTGAAGTGTGAATCCCCAAAAATTCTTAATCTAGTGCTGGTTTTGAAAAGAAGACCTGCATTTGACCCATGTAATTTTCACCCTAGTTTTGGCCTTGATCAATTTCCTTTATTTTTAGCAGAAGTAACTATACTTCTGCTAAAAATAAAGGAAATTAATATTATCATCAAAGAGTTCTGTACTTTCTTAAGATTGTTCCATTTATTTTCAACTCTTAATGAAACTGCCTTTTAAACAGTCATTGAAGAGTAACACATTTTTCATGCCTTTAGTTTGCTTTAGTGGATATTTCTCTGTTTGATGGTTTCCCAGTGTTTTGATTAGATCTCCAGCCTGATCCCTTCTAAATGTGTCGGCATTACAGTTCTCAGAATTCCTAATTGGCATGACCTGAAATCATACTGACTGAGGCATAATTCTGTGATTCAGAGTTATGTATCAGATACATCACCAACAGGTAGTCCTCAATCTACAACCATAATTGAACCCAAAATTTTCTTTTGCTAAGTCAGACATTTGTTAAGAGTTTTGCTGGCTGGCTCTGCCCCTTCCTGCCCTGCCCCTTCCAGGACTCCCCACACTAATTGTGGGTTGCTCCCAGTTTGGTCCGGTTCTATGGAACAGGTAGTAAAACCAGCAGGAGGCTCCGCCCACCCACCACGACATCATCATGGGTGATCTGCGCATGTGCGCTCTCCTGTTGTGAACTGGTAGTAAAGGTAAGTAGAACCCACCCATGCCCCACACACCCCAGTTTTGCTCCCAGGAGGCTTCAGCAAGGCCTCCTAGGCTCAAAACGGAGCGCAGGGAGGGGCGCATCCCCCTGCAGCCTGTTTCTGCTCCCAAAAAGGTGCAGGAAGCCGAGCGCTACCTGTCACACCCCTGGCCACGCCCACCATGGCCACGCCCACCCAGCCAGTCATTAGGGCAGAGAACTGGTTGTTAAATTATTTGAATCCCACCATTTCACAACCTTTCTTGCCACAGTTGTAAAGTGAATTACTGCAGTTGTCAAGTTAGCAACAAGGTTGTTAAGTGAATCTTGTTTCCCTGTTGACAGTGCTTGTCAGAAGGTCACAAAATGTGATCACATGCCCCAAGATATTGCAACCCTCATAAATATGAGTCAGTTGCCAAGCGTCTGAATTTTGTGTCACATGACCATGGGGATGCTGTAATTGTTGTGCCTAATTGTGAAAAACGGTCATAAGTCACTTTTTTCAGTGCTATTGTAACTTCAAACAGTCACTAAATGAACTGTTATAAGGCAAGCCCAACTGTATGCCAATTTCTTCATTATCTTTCACATCAGTGCCCATTTTAAGAGTCTTAATTCTATTTTTTTTAACCAGAGAACATCCTTAGTTTTTTTTTTTTTGAAAAAAATTATTTTTAAAACAAAACATAAAACAAATCCATCATCCATTACAAATACAAACAGAGTGTCAGTCGGTTACAAATCTTTTGTGCATCATCCTCCTATTCAAAATTTACTAATTATCTAGTTTCTCATATTGTCAAACAACTCAACATCCTCATTTATCATTTATTTAACTATTGCATTGTTGCTTCAAAAAGTTTATTTTCTAATATTGTATTTATAACATTCATATTTCATATTTCATTTCCATGTTTTATTATCTAACCATTGATAAAATAAGTCCATATCTTAAGAACATCCTTAGTTTGCTGCTCTAAAAAGAGGCTTATTGACTTGGTTAAGATGCAGAAAGTCAATTCAGGATAATATGCCAATGCCATGCAATGAATAAAGAGGACATTCAGGCACGATTTTTAATGCTGATCTTTCCACTTGTGCTGAAGTGCTCTTTGGCTTAACAATATGGAAATTCAAGCCATGCCTGAAATTCAATTATCATGATGAAAACCAAAATCAAACCATGGAAAAGAACTTGGAGGTGGGAATGATACCGCAACGCCGTAGAATGTTGCTGATTGACCAAGAGGTAAAGCAGTTCTCCAGGGTTTCCTAATGGTATAGCCAAAGTTTAAAAAAAAGTACCCAAAACAAACAGAAGAGGAAGGAAGAGTGCCATATAATTCAAAACCTTCATAATAACATAAGTGGTCTAACAAACTCTAGAACTGCTCAGCATATTTATTTCTCCAGTTTCTGAAGCTACTGGTTTTAAAGGGAGAATGTAGTGCAATTATTTGTAATAGGAACAGCCACACCTTGAAATATAATTCCTGGGTTCTTTTCATATGACCTATGCTAAGTGCCAGGTGTTTTCAGGTATGTTTTTCATGGGAAGCTGACTCTCTTGTTATTCCATGTAATAATTAACCAAAAAAGCTCTGTGTGATTTCAGAAATATGAGTATACCTTCAGTTGCTACTAGTTAGTAAATATCCAGCACAAACTTGATTTTGCAGGTAAATCACCAATCCACTCTAAAATCTATGGTCAATCTTGGTATAGACTCAGAAATGGCTATTCCAGTACAGTTGAGAAAAAGTCTCAAAACCAGCATAAACACAAGCATTATTTCATTTTGTAAAGCTGTTTTCATGGTAAATAGGAAGTGTTGCATAATTCTTCCCCAGAAAACACTTTTACAAAACACTAAAGACAGGGCACATCCACACAGTCTGAATTTCCACCCACCAATCCCCCACAAAGCAGCTGGAAACTTTGCCTTAATTTCTTCTGACCTTGAATTCACTGGGGACATCCATGAGCTAATCAGTCCTCTCTAAGTGACCAATAGCAGAAGATAAAATCGGTAGCAAACATTCCTTCACCCCCAGAAACCATAATGAATTAATATATACACACACACACTATTCTATGTGCAATTATCTGGTGATTTGCCTAAAATTCTAAGAGGCTGCTATGATAAAAAGCTATTGCAAGAACAAACCAGTTGTTTGCTTTGGGGGTTTTTTTTTGTTTTAAAAGCAATGAAAGGTTTCCCAACTGCCTTGCTAACATTCCTCTGTTGCATTCAAAAGCTCTTGTGAATTGGGAAATCATACCATGTTGATAGTTTTATAATTAGGCATTTTTCTCAAATGCGACCATTCTCTTGCTGTGGTGGCAATCGTGAAAGAGTGAAAGAAGGAAGGAGATGAGTTCTATCTATGAAGAAGTTATGTGAACAGGATACTGCATCTTTATAGGGTGTATGCAAACCCCAGAAAATGGCAAGAGTTTCAGCTGCCTGCCCAGAAAGTTTGCAGAAACTCAAAGGGAAATGAATTTTGTTATACTGTAGTTTCCCATAAAACAGAGTAGAATTTGACAACTCCCAAAGCAGACAATACAGTGAAATTACTCAGGATCTTGACAATATCTTAAAGCAGACGTCTTCAAACTTGGCAGCTTTAAGACTTGTGGACTTCAACTCCCAGAATTCTCCAGCCAGCTAGGGGCCTGGTGGCTCAGCAGCCTAAAAGCATTGTGATTAACACCAGCTGTCTGCAATTACTGTAAATTCGAATCTCACCAGGCTCAAGGTTGACTCAGCCTTCTATCCTTTCTAAGGTAGGTAAATTGAGGACCCAGTTTGTGGGGGCAATAAGCTGACTTTGTATAAATATACAAAAGTATGAAGGCTATTGCTTAACGCATTGTAAGCCACCCTGAGTCTCCAGAGAAGGGCGGCATATAAATCAAATTAAAAAAAAAAAAGCTGCCAAGTTTGGGAACCCCTGTCTTAAAGCCATGTAAAGAAGTCTGTGGATAATGCCATCTCCAGCATTTCTAGAACTTTTCCAGATTAAAACATAGAAAACTAGTGTGTGAGGTTCTCATCTAGTATTGAACCTGACACATTATTGATTATTTTTCTTTTCTGCAGGATTTTTCGTCTCACAAAAAAACATTTCAAGGATATAGCATAAGTTCATATGTGTGTACATGCACACAGTCCCATACATTCAAATCAACAATGGGTAATCCGAGAACTTTTTTACCTGACAGATCTGTTAAGTAACCCAGTTTTTAGCATTTTACCTTATGCATTCTTTTAGGGTCATAACTGTACCTGATATGCAGTAGTTCATAGAAGGCATGTGAGGGCAGGTCCTAAGACTAATTTTCAAGAATTGGGGATTTTACAGAATTTGAGACAGCAATACTAGCACAGAGAACTGATTCTAATCGCCTTACAGCTCTTTTTCTAGTTGTTGATGTTGATATTTTTCCTCTTATCTTGCTCTTTTTTTTAAATCTGCAAAATATGGGACTCTAGAGGCAAAAATGAGATTTAGAAAAAACAAACAAACCCCAACAAATGTCAGTTTCTCAATATCCACCCAAAAATATTTAATAAGATATGAAGATAAGATCTTAATGTAGCAACAGCCAGGGATGAAAATTGCTACTAATGAATATTCAGAGAAGAAGTAAGGAGTGGGAAAATTGAGACTACATTTTCCTGTCTTTAAGGGGCAAAGAATTGTCTGCTCAGCATCTGGGAGCAAGAAAAGCTCAGGTGAGGAGATGGTGCCAGAAAAAGATATTGGCAACTCCAACCACATGCACAGACAAGTTTAAATGGTGAATGTTTTAAATGTTGATAAAAACTGCAATGAAGCGACATGTTACTACATACTCATAACTCAACTTTCAATAGTTTGAAAAAATATTACAATGCTGCTAAAAAAAAAAAATCTGAGAAAGTCAGATCCCAGAATTCTCAGTCCAGGAGTGTGGCAAGGTACCATTCCCTTTAAGGAAATGCCTGAGGACAGGGATGTTGAAAGTTAGGCTATTTGATGCCCCTGGTTTACAAGAAGGCCATAGTAGAATCCGATAGACAAATTTTTGGATATTCCTGAAAATTGGGATTAAGAGAAATGGAGTTTCCAAGATGTAAAAAGAGGAACTGTTTCTATTTCCAGAATAGAGAACGTCTCCAGATTTTACTACATCACTCTAGTCTCTTCAGAGGACAACTCATAGCTTCTGTGATCTTTGAGGCTAGCTATTCCTTGTATTGCTTGTGTGGTTTTCTCCTGAAAGTAATACTTCATGTATTATTTTTCCCACTTTTGAGAAAAAGTAAAAAATATAGAGAAGGTGGCCATATTTAGAGGTTGCTAAAATAGTTATTTTTTGTGTCCACATCAGAGGTGTGTTTCAGCAGGTTCTGGCCAGTTCTGGAGAACCGGTAGCAGAAATTTTGAGTAGTTCAGAGAACCGGTAAATGCCACCTCTGACTGGCCCGGCCCTCCATCTATTCTCTGCCTCCTGAGTCCCAGCTGACTGGGAGGAAATGGGGGTTTTGCAGTAACCTACCCCTGGAGTGGGGAGGGAATGGAGATTTTACAGTATCCTTCCCCTGGAGTGGGGTGGGAATGGCCCACCAAGCCACACCCACCAAGCCATGCCATACCCACAAAGCCACACCCACAGAACCAGTAGTAAAAAAATTTGAAACCCACCACTGGTTTCAGTGGCAAGTAAACCAAAAGTGCAAAATGTTAAAGGCAATATTCCAGCAATGCCTTAAAAATTGTGGAAGTTCTTGATCTCTCGTGGTGGAAAAGGAAATTTGATGAGTAATGTATTAGGTACTTATCAAAAGAGATTGGCAACCTACCAATTCCTTCCAGTCTGATTAGACCTCAGTTCCACTTATCCATTGCTCTTTCAGAAAACTCCGAACAGTTTAAAGAGGACTTCTAATTCACTTATCATTCAGAGAGCTCATAGGGACAAACCTTGGCTTTAATAATACATGTGTGTCAATGCTGCAAATATTCCTAGGTCCCTAATACTTTGCTTTCTTTGTTCACTGCCATTATTTGGAAAGTGAGTAAATTTTATTAACTTCTTTTTAAAAAGATGAATAACCCTGCACAATCTGTACCTTGACTGCAGAAAGACCTTCTTTCCCTCATTTTTTTCCTTAGATTTCCTAAAGATTAGAATTTTTAAATTTTAGAATTATTACCTATTTCTTTTTCTTCTCTTCTCAGCAGTTTCCTTTCACAGACTTTCTTTGATGTTATAAGATTAACACCACAGATTTATTTGTTTATACATGAGCCAATCTGTCATCCTTTCTGAGTGAAAAGTATATTTTTTAACCTCTTTTACTTATCACTGTCCCAATGAATCTAATAAGGGGAATCTAATAGGAGAAAGGTCTTCAGGGGACCAAAATACAGTAGCATTTTATATAATCTAAATTGCTCAGAATATATTCACAATTCCCTCTACAATTAGAGACATGAAGTACCTACCCATTAAGAGCTATTTACCTATCGGTCTTCCTGTTTGCTCTCTGTCGCTGCCAGACGGTCCCTCGGGACTGCCAGCCCCGTCGCCTGTAAAGAGCCGCCTTTACATCTGAAAGGCGGCTCGAAAAACTCCATTTCCATAAGGAAATGTGAGACAGAGCAGGTGGGGGCAGGTAGGGCTCTCTGCGAAGCCCCGAGAGCTTTTTTTTTACTCTTGGGGGCGAAGCAGATGAGGCTCCCTATTTCCCTCGCCACTGCTCCGGGCTTTGGGAGACCTCTGCTTTTTTGCAGAGCCAGGCGACGAGAACAAGCCTTTTAAAGAAAATTAACAGATTAATTAAAGAGGATGAGATCTGGACCTGTGACCCTAAATCGCAAGTATTTTCATTTACTTTATAAAAGATATTGAAGAAAGGAAAAAAGAATTTTAAAATGGCGACTGCCGAGACTTGAGAAGGGAAAGCTGAAAGGGAAAGTCCTTCCGTTTCTTAATAAGCCACAAAGTAGCGGAATAAATACTGCTGGCTACAATTCAAGAAAAAGTTCTATTTTTTATGTTTTCTTTTTCCTGGAGATCTGATACTGATCTTGTTTGGAAAGAAGCTTTCTTTTCTGTTCTTAAAAAAGAGTTTGTCTGTGTGGAAGTATGGCGTTTAAACTAACAAAGCCAGACAAACAAGCAGTGGGGGGGGGATTCCCCCATCTACAAACTACATGAACAAGTTTTAAACCTACAGACTCAGAAAACTGATTTTAATTTAATTGAATTTCTTTTGGAGGAGATTGTAAGAAGGGATGAGATTGTGAACCAGAATCTTGAAAAATTCAAGCAGGAAATTAAAGAATTGGTACAATTAAAGTATGATAATTTGCAATGAAAGATTGTAAAAATGACTAATGGTTTTTCAGAAATTGCTATAAAGTTGGATACAAATATTAATTTATTAGAGTCTAAAATGGAGGAAATTGATGACAAGATTTATAATTTGGACAATAAAATACAAAGAATTGAAAATGATTTGATAAATATTCAAGACAATAGCTTAGAAGAAAAATCTAAAATGGAAGCAGATCATAAGACTTGCAATGTAGAAAATATAAAACAACGGATTGAAAAAGAAGTTTTAATGATGCAACACAGCTTTACAGAATTTGCGATTATCTTGAGAGGATTGCAGGAAAATAACAGAGCTGATTTAAGGAAAATATCTGCTGAAATTCTGGCTGGGATTTTAAAGGTTCATCCTGAGGAAGTATTTTGTAGGATTGACAGAGTTTACAGAGTAAATTCTTGGATTGCAAAGCAAAGGCAACTGCCTAGAGATGTGGTGATTTACTTTACAGATAAAGAAATAAGAAATAATATTGTGCAAAAATCTTTTAACTCTACTTTACAACTGTATGGAAGAAAAATTTGGATATATAAAGAGTTACCGCCTAAGATGTTATTGGATAGAAAGAAATTTGGATTCCTGGTGACTGAGCTTAAAAAACAAAATATTTTATTTAGGTGGGATGTTCCAGTTGGTATAATATTGAGATATCAAGGAGAAAGATACCAATTAAATACTGTTGAAAAAGCGGAAGAATTTTATCATAAGATTTTGAAAATGAGCTCAACATTCTCATGCACAACACAAGATAAGCAGAAGGAGTTGGAAATAATGGAAAAACATCGAGCTACAGAGGTTTTTGTAGATGAATCGCCTTTGGATCCTTTAGATGTCTCAGTTGGATTACCTATAAATAAGAAAGAAGTGGCATTGGATTCTAATGTGATGACTCATCAAGTCACAGACAAGCATGGAAATCAATTAGTTGATACACAACTTATAGAAAAGAAATATGAATGGCGATCTAAGCCACAAAAGCAAAACCAACAAGATCAAGTTATAGATCAGAACGAAAATCGAACAGTTGATATACAACTCGTAGAAAGGAAATTAGGATGGAGGTCAAACCCACAAAAAGTCAAGAAAAAAAGAAATAGGTCTCACAAAAACAAAATTTTTTAAACTAGGCAACAGTGAAGCCAGTTATCTAAAAGATGATTGAATACATGAAAAGACAGTTGAGGCGAAGTATTGGTTAATATTATCCTGAGGAGAGTGACAGACCTCTGCAATGCCGTAATTTTGGGATGTGAAAAGGGCCTTAAATTGTTGGATTGGAATTATCTATTTTGGATTCTTTGATAAATGTATTACGTTTATGCTGAGTTATATGGCAAGAGAGTTACGTTGGGGCATGCAGAAGATCTGGTTGTTACCCCATTATGATGGTTGGAATTAATAATCTTGAAGAAAGCCACTACTACAGATACTATATGGA
Organism: Arizona elegans; assembly: GCA_022577455.1. Lineage (NCBI taxonomy): Eukaryota > Metazoa > Chordata > Lepidosauria > Squamata > Colubridae > Arizona > Arizona elegans. Next base: position 182,287,243 of record JAKOOJ010000002.1, on the reverse strand, counting down.
ATACAATTATAATGTCACTCGGGTGGTTGTTTTCTTTTTTATATATATACATGAAGATACTTATTATTGATGGGGGCAGATGATAACTGAGGATTCTGAACATTCTGTTGGAACTGGGATGTTATGTTACCCTAATATGGGTGATGGATTTAACAATCCAGTGGAAAGACATCAAAGAAGACATTATATGGATTACAAGTTTAAAGTCATTGATTTTATATATATATATATATATATATATATATATATATATATATATTAGCAGGGTGGGCAGAAGAATAAAGATATTAAGAATTGTTAAGTATGGAAATTTTGTAGGGAAGTGGGTGAAGACAGGCTAGTTTACTGATTGTTTAGTTTAAGAAAAGGGATGTTTAAGAGATATACTTATGGGGTGGAGGAAATGGACAGATTATGAGTTGAATAAATGTTAAATTAGGATTTATTATATAGTTTTATAGTGGAAGGCTGCTTTGAAATGTTATATTAATATAGACAAAAGATTAAATGTTAAATTAGGATTTATTATATAGTCTTAAAGTGGAAGGTTGTTTTGAAATGTTATATTAATATACATACAAGGTTTGATTTAAGAGATATATGTATGGGGAGGAGAAAAAGGGCAGATTATTGTTAAATTGGGATTTATAATAATATTACTGTGCTAAACCAGAAGTTATTACATAATGTTATAGTAGAATGTTTTTTTGAAATGTATAGTAAAAGGGGGATATAATAATATTATTAGAGAGAAAGGGTCAGTATTTGGGGGACGGAGTAAGGGGATGGTAAAGTATTATATAATCTGTTATGAATTTGGATTTTACTTTGAAGAAGTCACAGGGGGAGGGGTGGAGAGGGGGGGTTAGGGAGGAGGGGGGGAGAAAAAAGGGGGAAAAATCTGTATTTGAAAAACTTTTTCAATTAAAAAAAAAAAGAGCTATTTACCTATCCGTACTGTTGCTTATATTTGGGGACTGATTTGTATTAGTGCAGTCTCCAACATAGAAAACTGGGTTACAAATTGTCTATAGTATTTACAGAAATATTTAATTATCTCAAACACAAATGTTGTCTCAATAATTAATGACTGCATGGATAAGAACAGGGTCATCAGGAATAAAGAAGGCAGTTGTCTCAGGCAGAGGTCACCAACTAGTGGTCCATGGACCACTGGTGGTCAGTGAGAAAATTTTGGTGGTCCGCAGAAAAGTTATTTGCATTTTTAATATTGCACTAATCAGGAGTCCTCAAATTATGGCCCCTGGGACAGATAGGTGCAATGAACGTTTGTATTGCTGCAGAGAGTCTCCCCCTTCGAGGTCTTTTTGTGTGGGTTGGAGGGGGGAGAAATTCCAACTTGGGGTCTGCTTTGGCCTCCTGGTGTGTGGGGCTTTGGGTGAAGGCTGGAGGGAAGTGCCGCTGGTGGCGAAGAACCGGAGGGCCTTGTTCCAATGGGACTGTATCATGATCTGGAACTGGCTGACCATCTCAGCCTGCTGAGCCTCCAGGCACTGGCACCTGGCTTTGCACTCCCAAAGGTCTTCCCTCTGCTTGGAAAGCCTATGCTCCTAGTCCTCAGTGAGGTGCTTCTGCTGAGCCTCCTTCTCGGTCAGATCCAGTTTGAACTGAGCCAGCTGTTTTGCCAACTCTTTCTCATGGTGGCTGCTTAGCTCCAACAACTGCTTCCTGTTGGGGCCCTAAGGAGCCCGGGTGGGGAGGTGAGGAGTTAGTCACGCCCACCCAGTGAAATGAGCACATAACCACACCCACCCAGCTGGTTATTAGGCAGATCATATTAGTGGTCCATGGGATTTAAAATTATGAATTTAGTGGTCCCTGAGGTCCGAAAGTTTGGTGACCCCTGGTCTAAGGAAGCGTACATGAAGAGCAAGGCCAGTATAGGCTAACATCAAGTAGCCACTGGTCTAGAGTGCTAAAGCTTATGAAGCATGTCCTTCCAATTAATTCTTAAAATGCAAATCTTCACATCAACCAGAGATAACACCATCAGTCCATGTGGCCCAGAGGCATTATATACCCTTGAGTTAACACTGATGGGTGAAGCTACATTCCAGCTATATTTCGATATTTAAAACTATCACAGGGAGTGATGCTTTGCCTTCAAGGAAGTAACATCATCTCACTGAGTTCAATAAAAATATGCAGAGAAAAATTCAAAAATGCTTTAAAAAAAAAAAAGACAACTGGACTTCATTTGTTTTCCTTGAAGATGCTTTGCTTCTCATCCAAGAAGAAAAAGAAAGAAAAAAAACACATTTGGGACAAATATGGCTTGAATGACTGAGAATCTCCATAGACATACAGAGAAAAAAAATTACATTTCAATAAGATGCAAGAAAGAAACAAGAGGATGCCCTCATGTCCCTGGCTTTAGAATTTTCAACGAGCCAGCAGCAGACAAGAATATGGTAGGATATCATTTAATTGGTAGGATGAGAAAAGTTTGAATTTCAGAAAAGCACTCAAGGTTCTCCCCCTTGGTGGCATATAGTGCCTAGAAAAATCACATTACTTGCTGACCATGTGAAGCTAGGAGAGAACAGCAGTGAGGAGGTTTCCAAAAGGAGAACATCTCTATACTCCATATGACTTTTATTTCCCAATATCTTGACAACACTTTTAAGAAGTGAAATCTATCTACGATATCTTTAAACCTGCCAATTTCAAAATGTTAAACAAGAAGCAAAACTTACTTGTTCTGTCCTGATCTTTTGCATATCCCTCAGTAGCAAGAACAAAAACAAAGAAGCCTTATTCATATTCTATGGAAAAGAGAAATAAAATTGGTCCCTTCTGTTCCTCTTCTAGTCCACATCCTTCTTGCTAGGTGCATTTGTTTGGGGTCAGGCAGGTTGTTTCTTGTTTTTATTTCAATCTCCTAACGTTTTTGGGAAGGAGAACTAAAAAACCATCAAACCCTCTCACGCTTTGAGAAAATGAAACCTACAAGCAGGGAAGCCCCTCAAATCAAGAATTGTGTGAAAATGGATTCTCCACAAGTTTTGGAGACTTAAAGTACTGGGTACTTTTAATGACATCTCAAAAACACTGACACATATATATCTACATTTATTGAAACTTCTTGTGGACTTTTTGTGCAAAAATGAATTTGGGATTTATGGTTTTGATGATTAGATAGGGTAGGTAGATTATAGAAAAAAGAGTCTACACATTCTGGTAGAGAGAAGTTCCCTGAGAATGGGCTCTACCATCAGCTCGAAAGCTCGAAAGACTAAATCTCTGGTCCCAGAAACTGATCCAGATTGGATCTTTCAGAAAAAGCAATATTGTAATGTAACTTTAGAGAGAGAGGTTAAAATATAATTGTTCTTATAACACTTATAATTGTACTAATATACTTACGTTGTAAAGAATATCATAAGCCACATCTTTGTACCTTTTTTCTTTCTTTTCTGTTTTTCTTTAACTTTTTTTCTTTTTCTTGCACTTTTTGCTTTCCCTTTACTTTTGGGGGGGCTTTTTTCTTCCTTATTTTCACATTTCAAATCTTTATTATCAGTGCCCAACATATGTACAATGAGATTGGTTGAGTTCCCTCAGTGCACTCCCCCCCAACACAATACAAGTCTAAGGTGACCAGATTTTAACATTGGTAAAGAGGGACATTGTGGGCGTGGCTTATTTTGTGGGCGTGGCTAGCTGGTCATGTGACTGGGTGGGCGTGGCTAGCTGGTCATGTGACTGGGTGGGTGTGGCTAGCTGGTCATGTGACCGGGTGGCCATGGCTATGCGTATAGGGTAAGGTGAACAGATTTTAACATTGGTAAGAAGGACACCATTGTGGGCGTGACTTATTGTGTGGGCGTGGCTTGGAGGCCATGTGACTGGGTGGGCGTGGCTAGCTGGTCATGTGACCGGGTGGCCATGGCTATGTGTATAGGGACTACTCAGAGGGCTGAAAAGTCATTTCTGACAGGTCCTCACACTTTTGACTGGTCCTCACACTTATGACCATCCTCACATTTATGCCCGTGCAGTATTCTTAACAACCATGTCACTCATTTCACAACTGCTTCTCTTCACCATGGTGACAAGATAGGGCAAAAACGTAAAATGTGAGGACAGTCGTAAGTTCGAGGACTGGTCAAAAGTGTGAGGACCAGTAAAAAATAACTTTTTCAGCCCTCTGAGTAGTCCATATGCACAAAAGGACTAACCAGAGGGCTGAAAAAAGTCATTTCTAACAGGTCCTCGCACTTTTGACTGGTCCTCACACTTATGACCATCCTCACATTTATGCCCGTGCAGCATTCTTAACAACCATGTCACTCATTTCACAACTGCTTCTCTTCACCATGATGACAAGATAGGGCAAAAATGTAAAATGTGAGGACAGTCATAAATTCGAGGACTGGTCAAAAGTGTGAGGACCAGTCAAAAATAACTTTTTCAGCCCTCTGAGTAGTCCATATGCATTAAAGGATACAGCAATAGAGAGGGATGAAGGAATGGAAATTAGAGTAGGAGTGAGGGTAAGAGAGGGAGGAAGAGAGGAGGAGAAGGAGAAAGGAAGAGGAAGTAGGGAGGAGAAAAAGAGGGTGGGGGGAAGAGAAAGTAAGAAGGAAAGAAAAGAGAGTGGTGGTAGGTTTAAGGAGAAAGATTGCTGTACAATAAAAAAGATGAAAGGGAAGAAAGACAACCCCAAGCAAATATAAAGATATTAAGATTAAGAATGAATTGTTAAACTTTAAAGAATAAAAGAGAACAAATATGAATAAATAGCAATAATTAGAAACACACATACAAACATGCAATGTATTTTCTTTGAACAGAATATTTGGCTGGTTCACAAATTTAAACAGCGTTTAGTCATTTCAATTAAATTTACAATTTCTATATTTCCTTTTTGCCATATTTATTCCTCATCTATTTTTTTAAAAAAACAATATTATCCTTCATCCTCATCTCTAATCTTAATCAAATTCAATTTTTCCCTTCTATTCTATATTATACCCCTTTCCATTGTCATCTATTTTTATATCCATCCTCACATTGGTTAATTATGTAATTATGTAATACAGTTGTTTAATACAAATTCAACATTTTAATATAAATCAATTAGTTATATAACTATCTTTTTTGTATATTAATCAATATGAACATGAATATTCCAATTATTTCCATGCAATCCAATTTCTTACAAATCAATTAATTATATTTACCAATAATAATAAACCAAATAATTTCCCCCATATATTCCTCCAAACCACAACTTAACCATTTCTGCTTTCAACACAATATACAATTATTAATAGTATCTCAATTATTACAATTCCCTAGTTAAATAGAGCTTTTTTTCTTTTGTGTTTTAAAATCTTGAACTCTCCTCTTTTGCCCAAAATTTCCCATTGTTTGCAGTTTTGTACCTACCTTTTTTGGTGAGGAAAAAGAAAAAGAAAGAAATCTCTCTCTGCCTCATTTTGTCATGTTGCAGGTTTAGTTTCGCTTTCGCCTTTGTTTTCAGTATAGCTGGGGGGGGGGGAATCTGCTCCAGGAACTTTTTGCAGCTTTTTGCAGCTAATTAACCTAGCGGAAACTGTTAACAGGGGCTGTTTTTTCTATTTTTGCAGGCATGGGTCTATTCATTTTTTTTTAACACTGATCAGCTGTAGGTCGGCCCTTTGAAGCCCCGCGGCAAGAGTTTAAAGAGTTTTTTTCCCCTCTAGCCATCAGCGGGGATTCAGGAGGCAGAATGAAAAATCGGGACTTTTTTAAAACGCCGCGGGACGCGGGACAAATTGCTCAAAAGCGGGACTGTCCCGCCAAAAGCGGGACGTCTGGTCACCTTATACAAGTCACAGTGAAGACAAAAAAATCCCTAACCCAGTAAATCATATTATTTATTTATTTATTTATTTATTTATTTATTTATTTATTTATTAATTACATGTATTTATATGCCGCCATTCTCCCGAAGGACTCAGGGCGGCGAACAAAAGTTAAGAAACAAGTACAATAAAATCATAATTTAATCCAAATAATTAATTAGTAGTAAATAATAAAGCCCGGAATCAGTCTCAGCCTATTTGTTTGAAAAGCCAAGTCTTCAAGTCCCGACGGAAGGAGCGGAGATCAGGAGCCGTCCGGAGCTCAGTAGGTAATTCATTCCAGAGGGTGGGAGCACCCACAGAGAACGCCCTACCCCTGGGCACAGCAAGGTGACATTGGCTCGCCGTCGGAACCCTGAGGTTAACCAAACACCCAGTCCTATTGCAACAGTGTGAACATATTACATGCTGCACCGGCCCTGCAAGTCCATTGTACTACGTAGTTATGATGTTATTTCACATTCAGGAGTCTGACAGTCCACGGATTATTTTATATTGCTGTAAGGCCTAAGCCCACAGACAGCACAGTGAGTTCTAACCAAGTTCAATCCTTTATTTGCTTACATCTAATAGACAGAATCTTGCCAAACTAAAGCCATAACTTTCTAACCTACTAAATACATCCTTGGGGATTCTAGGGTGTGGCTACACCTGAACCTCTTCCTCCCTCTGCCATCCAGCTTGGGACTGCTCAATCTCTTAATATGGGCCTACCTTCTGGGGAAGTTTTCTGTTGCTAAAACTCTCCTCCACTGCTCCTGAAGTGCACATTCCATCACAATTACTTTGTTTTATTTTTACTTTTAAAAGTGCTGCTAAAAATTCTGTCTGCCTGTTTGTCTGCCTGCCTGCCTGCCTGCCTGCCTGCCTATCTATCTATCTATCTATCTATCTATCTATCTATCTATCTATCTATCTATCTATCTACCTACCTACCTACCTACCTACCTACCTATCATCCTCACCATCTATCTGTCACTGGCACATGTGGAAATGCATCAGTCGAAACTCACTGTTCTACTATTCCATGTTGTTATTTAATGATTTTAGGTGCCTCCCTAGTTATATTTGATTGTGTCCTGTTTTTCCCATTCATTGTGTTTCATTCACGGAATGTTGTAAAGAGTTTACCAATTCACTCTTTTCTTTTGTTTTTTAGTAGCACTGATGCTACTAAATTAAATTTAATAAATTAAATTTATTAAGAAGCATAGTAAGGGGTGGGGAGAAATTCTGGGAAAAGATTGAGAGGACTATAAATAGAAAATGACTGGACCCTTAGCTTTGTAAAATGACATGAATGAAGCAGGGTGATTATATACTTAACCTGCCGAATGGAAGCACTCTGGGAACATGCAGAGTTTCTATAATTTTAGGTCCCATATAAAGGCTGATTAAAAATGGAAGCAAGGCCCACTGATAAACTATCTGAGTTCTCTGAAAAAGGAAGCAGAAGTGCAACCTTTCACTTACATCTTCCCTATTTATTAAGGGATAACTTGAGATGCTGAGTAACATCTCTGCCCTGAACAGAACACTCCCTCCTTTTTCCTGTTTTTCTGATTCATTGGAAAGGGAGGAGGGAAAATACCATGAAGTACAGTCTTCACTTGCAAAATATTTTTGCACCTCAAGGCAAATATCAGATGGACCTTTTATCTGAAAAGATCAAGTTCATACCAGGTCCCTCCAAAATGATGGTGAAATGTTTAACTGGCCTCCTCTCCATCCTGCCGTGGGAGGGAGGGAGGGAAGCATCAGGATGTTGCCATCATAGTTACTGGAATACTGTACACAAAAAGCATTTTTAAGCACACCTTCCTGAGTTGAGGTGCAGTTCGTGAACCTGGCCAGGAGATGGCAGCAGATTATAAAACGAGCTGGCACTAGATACCTTTTCATATCTTTAATGGCTTTGAATATTTAGTTGTATTTTTCACCTCTTATTCAACTTTCGGTATTTCGTTAGCATTATTGGTTCATGAATTCATTTTATAGAGCATGTCATCTACATCTGACATGAGCCAGCCACAGGAGGCAGCATAAACATTGTATTGCACATTAATAGAAAATAAGTATATCTGGATTTATTTGAAATTGGGATATCAACGTTGGGATTTCTTCCTCTTTTTTAAAATTATTAGAATCTGCCTTGCTGTGATTTAATCCTTTATTCTATGTCCTACATTTTGGGACAATAAAGAATAGGTGTGTGATTTCTTTTTTGATAATTAAAAACTGCCGATTTATCTCTTGCCAATCTTCTTCTGTCATGATTAAGCTTTTCATATTCCTTCAGACTTTCTTCATGGGACTTAGCACGGATGTCTATGAGGTGTAGTTAAAAAAAACCCCTCAAGGTGGTGATATACATGAAAAAATAGGAAAAAGTTTGATCACAACATCACAGCCACCATCTTGATTTTTTTTTTTTTTTACCATCCTCTGTAGTCACACCTGGGACAGTTTCTATATGCTTTAGTTTCCCATTAATTCACACAGCAATAGCACTTAGACACTCCATAGTGCTTTACAGCACTCTCTAAGTGGTTTTACAGAGTCAGCATATTACCCACAACAATCTGGGTTCTCATTTTACTGACCTCAGAAGGATGGAAGGCTGAGTCAACCTTGAGCTGGTCAGAATCGAACTCCTGGCAGTGAGCAGAGTCAGCCTGCAACACTGCATTCTAATCACTGTGCCACCATGGCTCTTCATACAGCCTTCTTAACAATCTTATCGAAATTCTGTTTGCTCTGTTCACTATTTATTCATTTATTTAACATATTGCATACAAATATGTCAGGGAATTCTACACTTGCTAGACACAATGCAGTCCTGCCAGCCTAGATTGCTAATTCATTCCGTTTGGCACTTGCGCACCTACCCTTGATGCACCACAGGAGGGAAACTAGCTTTAGCTAGTGGCCCTCAGGTTGCTGGCTCTTCCTGGCCCCTCCACTGGTCTCACCTCATTTTGTGTCGCAATGCCTCATTCTGGCCAGGTCTAATGCTGGTTTCTGCAACAGCATTCAATACCACCTCTGACTGGCCCTGCCCCATCTATTCTCTGCCTCCCGAATCCCAGCTGATCAGGAGGAAATGGAGATTTTGCAGTAAGCTTTCCCTGGAGTGGGGAGAGAATGGAGATTTTACAGTATCCTTCCCCTGCCATGCCCACCAAGCCACGCCCACCAAGCCACACCCACAGAACAGGTAGTAAAAAATTTGAATCCCACCACATCCACTTCTGACCCACACTCAACTTGTAACCAATTACTATTCACAAAAACTTTTGACTTTCTACTTCCAAAGGTAAAAACTTTGCATTTGTCTCTGTTCAGATTCATTCAACTATTTTCTGATTATTCTAGTCTGTCATGAGCCTCATATATGAAACACAGCCTATTGTTTCCTTGTTTACCTCAGTTGCAGGAGAATCATGTTAATCTGTGGTCTATTCTAAATATATTGTTGTATATTATTATGTTCTGCTGTATATGTCTATTCTAACAGAACTTCTGTTCTTCTGTTGCTGAACATCCCATTTGATAGATTCTTTGGGCATGGACTTGCTCCCTCATACTTTATACAATGCTATGCACACTAATAACTTTATCTAAAAATATCAATAAAGAAGAAAATGTTGTCCTTTTTTAATTTATGACTGCTGTCCTTTCCATGTTATTTGAGGCTGATTGAGATCAAATGCTGGAAGATTGGCTCTATGTCTTTTTCCTTGATGGAGACCCAAAATGACATGACATGGAGAATTCATGAATACAGATAGTCTTTGACATACGATCAAAGCCCAATTGAGCCCAAAATTTATGTTGCTAAATAAGACGTGTATAAATGTATAAATGAGCTTGGTCCAGTGGTGAAATCTAAATTTGTTACTGAAGTGGTTCGGGAATAACGAGAGGCACAAGCAAGCAAGTGACAACAGCTCTTTAATATACAATGAGACTTCAGCAAAAACTCAGGGGCTGCAGCCCTCCTTATATACAATCCTGGAGGGACTGTCAGCCAATCAGAAACGTAGGCAGGTTTGAAACTCCCGCTTAAAAGTAACAATACATAACACCCCTCCCTTCCCAGAAAGCACTAACATTCAAAAATTTACATATGTACACACAAAATCTCACAGGTGCCCAGGACGAGTTCTCGTTCTAGTTGACCTGCGCAGTTCAGTGTCTGGTGGGGCATCGAGCTGGTCAGAGGGACTTTCTGTCTCTCCCCGCTCTGCCAATGGAACCTCCTGGATTTTGTCCGGGGCGTGGTTATCCCCGGTTGGGAGTGGCGACTCGCTGGGGCAGCGCTGGAACCAGGGCTTGTCAGCTAAGTATTCTCGGGAACCCGGGCTTGAGTTAGCTGTTTTGGGAAAGTTGTTGTAGTTAGGTTCGGAGATGTCTAAATTGATGTTTGCTTCGCCGACTACCCTTTTTCTAAGTTGGTCTATGTGGCACTTCCAGAGTCTGTCTACCCCTACATCTACCGTGTAAGATTTTGGGCCTGTTATGCCCACTATGGTTCCTGCAACCCATAGAGGTCCGCTGGCATAATTGCGAGCGAACACCGGGGACCCAACCTGAAACTGTCTTAGTCCAGAGGTTTCTCCCTTGAAATTTTCGTGCGAGTAGTTAGGGTGAAGCCTGTCTAACACGCACCGAAGCTTCCTGCCCATGAGGAGCTCTGCTGGGCTTCTCCCTGTGGCTGTGCATGGTGTGGCATGCTGGACAGCTAAGAATTGGTCTATCCTGGCCTGCCAGTCCCCGTTATCTAGTCTGGACAGTGCTTCTTTGGCCGTTCTTACAAAATGTTCAGCCAATCCGTTAGAAGCCGGGTGGAATGGGGCCGATAGGGCATGGCGGATGCCCAGTTCGGCCAAGTAGCCCTCAAAAAGGGTTGCCATGAATTGAGGGCCGTTATCAGATACCAGGGTATCCGGCAGGCCGTGGGTGGCAAACAGCTTCCTTAGGACCTTGATGACTGCCTCAGCTGTGGTTGAAGGCATTAAGATTATTTCGAGCCATTTTGAGTAGGCATCGACTACGATTAAAAACGTTTGCCCATGAAAGGGACCGGCAAAATCAATGTGGATCCTCCCCCATGGCCCTTTTGGTTTCTCCCACTCTCGGATGGGCGCTACTGGGGGATCGGGACGAGACTCCTGGCAGGGTCTGCACTTCCCCACCCACTTGGAGATAACTTGGTCCATGTTGGGCCACCAAACATAACTGCGGGCTAAGCTTTTCATTCTAACAATGCCCGGATGCCCTTTGTGCAGCAATTCTAAGACACTTGTTCTTAGTTTCGTTGGTACTACCACCCTGTCGCCCCACAACAGACAACCCCCTTGCATAAATAGTTCGTTATGTTTGTTAACATAACCTTGGTATTCCCCCCCCCCCCCGTCCACTTTGACCGGCCACCCCTTCAGAACCCAACCCATTACAGTGCGAATGATTGGGTCTCTAGCCGAGGCTTTTGCCACCTCGCAAGAGGAAATAGGTCCCAAAGTCAAAGTGTCCAGCAGAAGAACGGAGGCTTCTGGCATTGGGTTGGCAAGTAGGTCAGGTAGGGGGCAGCGGCCGAGGGCATCCGCATGACCCAAGGTTCCGTCCGGGTTGATGGATGAGCTGATACAAATAGGCCGATAGAAAAATGGCCCATCTGGTCAAACGTGGGGAAAGAGCAGCGGGGGTGGGCCTATCGCCTGCCAAAGTCCTAGCAAGGGCCGGTGATCAGTCACAAGTTCAAATTGTCGGCCATAGAGGTATTCGTGGAACTTTTTAACCCCCGCAATTGCAGCCAGAGCCTCTCTGTCCAACTGACTATAGTTCCGCTCTGCGCTTGACAGGGTGCGAGAGTAAAACGCAATGGGCGCCTCTAGGCCGTTCGGCAGTCTATGGCCTAGGACGGCACCAACTCCTACGGGGGAGGCGTCACAAACCAATACAAGCGGTAGCGCTGCGTTGTATTGGATTAGGAAACTGTCTTCAGATAGAAGTCTCTTTACTGCCTCAAAAGCGGCAGCTTGTGGTTTCCCCCATACCCATGGTACATTCTTCCCCAATAGTTTGTGCAGGGGATCTGCAACGGTGGCCTTGTCCTTCAAGAACATAGAATAAAAATTGAGCAGTCCAAGGAAGGCTTGGAGTTCCCCTTTGGTCTTGGGGGTAGGTGCGCTCTTAATAGCTCTCACCTTGCTTTCGGTAGGGTGGATGCCTGTGCCGTCCACCCTGTACCCCAAAAATTCAATGGAGGGGACAGCAATCATGCACTTATTTTTTTTAATTTGAGTCCCGCTTCTCTAAATCTAGAAAGGACGTTCCTTACTCTGTCCCCTAGCTGCCGTTCGTCCTGAGCGCTGACTAGAACGTCATCAAAATAAGGTACCACCCCGGGGAGCCCTTGCAGAAGGCGCTCCATGGTGCTTTGAAATAGGCCGGGTGCGACGCTCACCCCAAACTGGAGCCTGGTGCATTTGAATGCACCCCTATGAGTTACAATTCTCTGCACCTCTGCCGTGGCGTCGTCAACTGGTAGTTGTTGATAGGCCTGAGCCAGGTCTAGTTTGGCGAAAATTTTTCCGGGCCCCAGGGAGTGTAGTAGATGATGCACGATCGGCACCGGATAGGTGCTCGGCTGCAAAGCCTTGTTGATCGTGCACTTGTAGTCGGCGCAAATTCTAATTGAGCCGTCAGACTTTACTGGGGTCACTATAGGGGTTTCCCATTTTGCATGGTCAACGGGAACCAGAATCCCTTGTTTAATTAATTTGTCCAGTTCCGCATCGATCTTTGGTTTCAACGCGAAAGGCACCCGTCTTGCCTTGAGTCTTATTTGGGCTACGTTGGGGTCTAAATTAAGGGAGATAGGGGTCCCCACATACTTGCCCAACGTGTCCCCGAAAACGTCCTGGAACTCAGTCAGGAGACTGTCCTTTAGTGATGGCTTGGACATCTGGTGGACGCTGGTGAAGCCCATGCCGAGGACTCGGAACCACCCCATGCCCAGAAGGCTAGGGAGCTGCTTCATGACGATGGTCAGTGGCAGGTCTCTTTCGTAGTCTCCGTAGGTGACTCGGAAGGTGCCCACGCCTTAGAGAGGGACTCGGTACCCCTGGTAGTCTAGGATGCGCAGTCTCTGCTTGGAGAGCTGGTCCTTCCGGAACGACGGCAGGAGGGTCTTTAGGGTCGCCCATGACATTATGGAGAGAGCTGATCCGGTATCGATCTCCATCGAGCATGGCTTGCCGTTGATTTCGACCACCGTGCTGACTTTGTCCTTGATCGCCGTGCTGGCCTGGTCTATGTGTATGCTGTGGCCATCTCGCGGTTCAAATTCGTGCCGTTTTTTCGTGCTGCCTTCTCTCATTGGATGCTTCTGGCGCAGGACAGTCTATCATGGTGCCCACTACAGCTGGGACAGTTCCGCCGGGGGCTGCCTGTGTCTTTCCTCTGGTGCTCCGTTCAGAAGACGTCCTCATCTGACTCGGACTCCGAGCTGGATCCGGCGTCTTCCCTGTGCACTGGGGCAGACTGGGGACTGTCTTTGCTGGTCAGTGGACGCTGCAGCGTTTCTGCGGCTTTAGTGGAAGCTTCATGAGCCCTGGCCTCGTCTAGGGCTCCAGCAAGCGTCAAATCAGGCTTGGCGAGCAGGCGCCGTTGCAGCCTAATGTCCCGAACACCACAGATAAGTTGCTCAAGCAACGCATCGTCCAAGTCTCTATAGTTGCAATGAGTTGCGGCTTTTCTCAGGCTGGCCATGTACACGCTGACCGGTTCTCCTTCTCGTTGAACGCGCTGTCTGAGTTGGTATCGTTGCACGAACTTGGAGGGCATGGGAGCGTAGTGAGCCCGGAGAGTTGCCATCAGGGTGTCCCAGGAGACAGTTTGGACCGGCGTTGGCTCACACAGTGACTCGGCCATCTCGAACACATACAGTCCGCAGTGGCTTAGGAAGAGGGCTCTCTTTCGATTAGTGGAGAGACCCTGCATGTCGCTGGCTTCAAGCGAGCATTCGAACCTCGTTAGGTACGAGACCCATTTTTCGCGGGTCGGATCAAAAGGCTTGGGCGGAACGTAGGCAGACATGTTCGGTATGCCTCCTGTGGTTTGCCTTGTCGCCTAGCTGAAGCTTGTGGTCTTACTGGTTCGCTTCTTGTGGCCTCAATCCCATCCTCGTCGCCAATGAAGTGGTTCGGGAATAACGAGAGGCACAAGCAAGCAAGTGACAACAGCTCTTTAATATACAGTGAGACTTCAGCAAAAACTCAGAGGCTGCAGCCCTCCTTATATACAATCCTGGAGGGACTGTCAGCCAATCAGAAACGTAGGCAGGTTTGAAACTCCCGCTTAAAAGTATCAATACATAACAGTTACTACCGATTCTGTGGGCGTGGCTTGGTGGGGGTGAGGTAATGTGACTGGGTGGCGTGGCCAATTTATTTATTTTTTTACTTTTAAAACCATTTTTTATACAACCTCTTCGGTAACCTTTTCTACAACCTCAGCTTGGATCGTCAGAGGCATTTAAAAGAAAAAAAGTCTCTGCCGATCAGGCAACTCAGTTTGGATCGTCAGAGGCATTTAAAAGAAAAAAAGGGTTTTTTTCTTTTAAAAGCCTTTAATGATCCCAGCTGAGCCATGAGATCATCAGAGGCTTTTTTTTTTACTTTTAAAAGCATTTTTTCAGCCGAAGAGGTTAAAATGCTTTTAAAAGTAAAAAAAAAAAAAGCCTCTAATGATTGCATGGCTCAGCTGGGCAGGGGCGGGGCAGAGATTTTTGCTACCGGTTCTCCGAACTACCCGCCACCATCGCTACTGGATCGGGTGATCCAGTCTGAACTGGGAGCATTTTACCCCTGGCTTGGTCCCATTTTACAACCTTCCTTGCCACAGGTGTTAAATGAATCACTGCAGTTGTTAAATGGTTGTTAAGTGAATCTGGCTTCCCCATAGACTTTGCTTGTCAGAGGGTCGCAAAAAGTGACCCCATGACCCTGGGACACCGCAACAGTCATAAATATGAGTCAGTTGCTAAGTGTCTGAATTTTGATCATGTGATCATGGAGATGCTGCAACGGTCGTAAGTGTGAAAACCAGTCACTTTTTTCAGTGCCATTATAACTTCGAACAGTCCCTAAACGAACTGATGTAAGTCAGGGACTACCTGTACCTTTATGGTTACGAAATGCATTTATTATGAGT
This sequence comes from Arizona elegans, assembly GCA_022577455.1. Classification (NCBI taxonomy): domain Eukaryota; kingdom Metazoa; phylum Chordata; class Lepidosauria; order Squamata; family Colubridae; genus Arizona; species Arizona elegans. The sequence goes on along the minus strand of JAKOOJ010000002.1, from coordinate 182,272,151 downwards.
CCTTCGGGAGTAGGGCGGTATAGAAATTTGATAAATAAATAAATAAATTAATTAATTAATTTTGTCTAGAGCAGAACTATCAAAGGAGAGGCATTTATGTTTTCCAATCCTACCATTTTGCTAACAGAACACACCCCCTGCCTGAGTTCAAATACATTTTGCAGTTCATCAGGGAAAAATAACACTGGCATGAAACAGAAAGTTGTCTACTTTCTTTTCTTTTCTTTTCACAGCAAGATTAGGCAACAGCTGGAGGGGGGGAAGAGGTAGGATTTGATCCCAGGAAAAACAACACCAAGGAAACAGTTCAGTTCCTTTTCTCTTACATAGTTGTGATTCAAAGCCTCCTGCTGTTTCTTCAAAGTTTGCTTTGGCTTTCAAGCACAGTAGGAATGCTTATGATCCAAGAAGCCAAAGTGATATGCTACTCCTAAAACACAGGAGGTTTATATGTCCTGAGAGTATGTCAATAAACTTGAGATACCTCTTATTGATGGAATGTGAGCAACAGTTTGTTGACTAAGATGGTTTCTAGATGAGAGATGTCAGCTTGCATAGAATAGTGGAAGTCCAGCTGAGGCAAAATGGACTTCAGTTGCACTTAAGGAATGCTGGCCAAAATATACTGAAATTGACAAGTTATCATCCTTATCATTATCAAAGAATTCTGCATGTGGCATCAGAATCAGAATAGAGCTGGAAGGGACCTTGGAGGTCTTCTAGTCCAGCCTCCTGCTCAAGCAGGAGATCCTATACCATTTCAGACAGGTGACTGTTCAGCCTCATCTTAAAAACCTCCAGTGATGAAGCATCCATAATGTCTGAAAGGAAGCTGTTCCCTTGGTTAATTGTCCTCACTGTTAGGAAGTTTCTCCTCAATTCCAGGTTGCTTCTCTCCTTGATTAGTTTCCATCCATTGTTTCTTGTCCTGCCCTCATATGCTTTGGAAAATAAATTGACCTCCTTTTCTTTGTGGCAGCCTCTCAAATATTGGAATACTGCTATTATGTCTCCCCCCAACTCGCGAGTCCTCCTTTTCTCTAGACTAGCCAAACCCAAATCCTCCAACCGTTTTTCATATGTTTTAGCCTCCAGTTTCCTAATCATCTTAGTTGCTCTTCTTTGCAATTTTTCTTTGCACTTTTTCCAAAGTCTCAACATCTTTTTTGTAATGTGGTGACCAAAACTGGATGCAGTATTCCAGGTGTGGTCTTACCAAGGCTTTATAAAGTGGTACATCAGCATGACTAATGCACACTTCATCAATTTGTCACCCATCTAATAATCAAGCTGATGTAAAGATTCCTATCTGTATTCCAGCCTTTCATCCCTTTTGCCCATATTGATGGACAATATGGATTCTCCATTTCTTTTTCCTTAGCATCTTGCCAGGAAAGCAAGCTCTTAATGGCTTTCCTTTCTACAGGTGTGTCTTTTGACGACTGCTGGGAAAAAAAGACCAAATTTCATCTCTCCCTTGGGTTAGGAGCAGGGGTGAAATCCAGCAGGTTCTGACAGGTTCTGGAGAACCAGTAGCGGAAATGTTGAGTAGTTTGGAGAACTGACAAATACCACCTCTGGCTGGTCCCAGAGTGGGGAGGAAATGGGGATTTTGCAGTATCCTTCCCCTGGAGTTGGGTGAGGATGGAGATTTTGCAGTATCCTTCCCCTGCCAAGCCCACCAAGCCACAGCCACCAAGCCACACCATAGCCACCAAGCCACGCCCACAGAACCGGTAGTAAAAAAAATTGTATTTCACCACTGGTTAGGAGGGAAAACCTGGCAAAGCTCCTGTCAATTTCACCCAGTTAAAAACGGTGAAGAACCCCAACAAACAGCAGCCATTTCACCATTTCTTGACGACAGGCTTTGGAACCCTGAGAGATGGCATGCAGCGAAGACGGGGTTGAGGGGTTTTTTAGCCAAATTTTTAAGGAAAATTTTAAGGGGACCCGGGAGGGAGGGAGGGGGTTGTAAAAGCAGACCTGGGGGGGTCCAGATAGCGATTGATAGCGGGATGATGGGTTGATTAGTTGCGGCAGGGGGGTCATGAAAGGAAATTTAACCGGGGAGCAGGGGGACGATAGGAAGGGCTGTGAAATTGAAATAATGAATGAGAGGGGCAGGTATGATGGGCGCAGGGGGTCATATCAAGTGTCGGGGGTGCGCATGCGCTGTCTCCAAGCGATTGCGCACTCCGGCCCCCAATGCGTGACTCGTGTCCTGGGTTGTGTAGATTCTCAGGCCCAGGGTCCACGGCTGATGTTGTGTAATGCCAGGTTGGTGGTTAATAAAGCCCCCCTCATTTGTGATCTTATTTTGGAGGAGGGTGCAGACCTGGCAGGTATTACGGAGACCTGGTTGGGCCAGGAGGGGGGTCCCCCTCGAGAAGATGTGCCCACCAGGTTTCCGTGCATTTCATCAGCCAAGGGCCAGGGGAGGGGTGGGGGAGTGGCGGTGATTATTAGGGAAAGTCTTTGTCCGAGGAAGACCACTGTTCCTCAGATAGCCAGATGTGAGTCCCTTTGTATGAAGTGAGGCCGTGGGTGGCAGATGGGTTTGCTGACCACGTACCTGGCTCCCTGCCACGTGGCAGCGACCCTGCCCGAGCTATTCGAAGTCATTGCCGGGGTGGCGGTTGATACCCCCAGACTTATTGTCATGGGGGATTTCAACCTTCCATCCACGGGTGAGGCGTCAGAGACGGCTCGGGGGTTCATGGCTTCCATGACGGCCATGGACCTGACCCAGTTAGTTCAAGGCCCCACTCACATAGGGGGACACACTCTGGATTTGATTTTTGTCTCTGGTCAGTGGTTGAATGATCTTGGTAGAGGAGACCTAGATATTAAACCCTTGTAATGGACAGATCATTCGCTCCTCCAATTGGATTTTCCTACCGCCTTCCCCTGCCGCAGGGAGACGGAACCTATCAGATGGTTCTGTCCCAGGCGCCTGATGGACCCCGAAAGGTTCCTGATGGAGCTTGGGCCATTTCCTGAGACTCTAACACACGACTCGACTGAAGAGCTGGTGGCCGCCTGGGAAAGGGCGGCCGCTGGAGCTTTGGACCACATCATGCCTTTGCGGCCTCTGACCCGATGCCGATCTCAATTGGCTCCTTGGTTCTCTGAGGAGCTGAGAGAGATGAAGCGTCGGAAAAGACACCTAGAGAGCATTTGGAGGACTAGTCAATCTGATTCCGACCGGACACAGGTGAGGTCTTATATCAAGACCTACCTAGTGGCGATAAAAGCGGCAAAATCTAACCATTTTTCCGCTCTTATCGCATCTGCAGAGAACCGCCCAGCCGCCTTGTTTAGGGTGACCCACTCCCTTCTTTGGGGGGGAGTGCGGGAAGATCCCTTGCAGGGTCGTGCTGAGGATTTTGTGCAATTCCTGCATGATAAAGTCGCTCGGATTCGGGATGGCTTGGACTCCGACTGGATGAGTCCACGGGAGGAGACAAGGGCAGGTCTTGAGAATGTTATCTGGGAGGAGTTTGATCCTGTGACTCCCAAGGATGTGGATAGGGTTCTGGGTAAGATTAGTGCCGCCACGTGTTTATCGGACCCGTGTCCCTCCTGGTTGGTGCTGGCCTCCTGGAAGGTTACACGAGGCTGGCTCCAGGGATTATAAGTGCTTCTCTGAGTGAGGGTGCCTTTCCTGCCACCTTGAAAGAGGCGGTAGTGAGGCCCCTCCTCAAGAAGCCTTCCCTGGATCCGGCTGAATTAGCCAACTATCGTCCAGTGTCCAACCTTCGTTTTAAATTGATGTCTATTCTGTTTTTAAATAGGCTGTACACCGCCCTGAGTCCTTCGGGAGAAGGGCGGTATAGAAATAAAATTATTATTATTATTATTATTATTATTATTATTATTATTATTATTATTATTATTATTATTATTGTGGCGAAGGTTGTTGAGAGCGTGGTGGCACGACAGCTTCCCCGGCACCTGGATGAAGCTATCTATCTGGACCCGTACCAGTCGGGCTTCAGGCGGGGGTACAGCACAGAAACGGCATTGGTCGCGCTGGTGGATGATCTCTGGAGGGCTCGGGACAGGGGTTGCTCCTCTGTCCTAGTCCTATTAGACCTCTCAGCAGCTTTTGATACCATCGACCATGGTATCATGCTGCAGAGGGGGTTAGGAATAGGGGGCACCGTTCTGCGGTGGTTCTCCTCCTTCCTCTCCGACCGCTCGCAGTTTGTGTTGGCAGGGGGACAGAGATCGACCTCGAGGCATCTCGCATGGGGAGTGCCGCAAGGGTTGGTCCTCTCGCCCCTTCTGTTCAACATTTATGTGAAGCCGCTGGTGAGATCATCTGTGGTTTTGGGGTGAAGTGTCATCTGTACGCTGATGATATTCAGCTGTACATCTCCACCCCAGACCACCCCAACGATGCCCTTGATGTGATGTCCCGCTGCCTGGAGGCCGTGCGGGTCTGGATGGGGAGGAACAGGCTCAGACTCAACCCCTCCAAGACCGAGTGGCTGTGGCTTCCGGCGCCCCGATATAGTCAGCAGGTGCCATCGCTGACTATTGGGGGTGAATCTTTGCCCCCCACAGAGAGGGCTTGCAATATGGGTGTCCTCCTGGACGCATGGCTGTCTTTAGAAGAGCATATGACGGCCGTGGCCAGGGGGACCTTTTATCAGGTTTGCCTGATTCGCCAGTTGCGGCCTTTTCTGGACCGGAACACCCTGCGCACAGTGACTCACGCCCTTGTTACCTCCCGGTTGGACTATTGTAATGCTCTCTACATGGGGCTCCCCTTGAAGAGCACTCGGAGGCTCCAACTGGTCCAGAATGTGGCTGCGCAGGTGGTTATGGGTGCAACTCGTTGCACCCACGTGACACCCCTCCTGCGTGAGCTTCACTGGTTCCCAGTGGTCTTCCGGGTGCGATTCAAGGTGTTGGTTACCACCTTTAAAGCGCTCCATGGCATAGGAGCCAGGTACCTTCGAGACCGACTTCTGCCACCAACAGCCTCCCACCGACCAGTCCGCTCCCCCAGAGAGGGTCTCCTCAGGGTGCCATCAACCAAGTTATGTCGGCTGGCGACACCCAGGGGGAGGGCCTTCTCTGTGGGAGCCCCAGCCCTGTGGAATGAACTGCCCCCGGAAATACGTAAGATCTCCGACCTCCAGGTGTTTCGCTGCCCACTGAAGACCCTGTTGTTCCACCAGGCCGGGCTATCCACATAATAATTTTAATTTGGGGTATTTTAAATTTCTGGGATTTTAATTGGAGCCTAATTATTTAATGATTTTAAATTTTAATCGTTGTTTTGTTTTGTGTTTTTAAATAGGCTGTACACTACCCTGAGTCCTTCGGGAGAAGGGCGGTACAGAAATATAATAATAATAATAATAATAATAATAATAATAATAATAATAATAATAATAATAATAATAATAATATTTCACTTCTTGGTGTTTTTTTTAAACAAATCATCCTAGCAACCAAATTTAAATTGATTGTTGTCAACACAGAGCTTTGGGCTAGGAGAATGTACTGGCCGGAGCACATACCAGCCAGTTCAAGTAGAGGCAAATTCATAAAGTGCAAGAAGGGAGGGAGGAGAAACAGTAGTTTTGACGCAGAGCCAGGTAATTCAGGTGGAGGTTAGCTTCCCAGCAGGTTAAGGCCAGAATGAAGATGACATCAGCCATTCCTGTCCTCCTAAAACAGTAGGTGGCCTGTCTCCTGCTGGGGTAGCAGGAAGTGAGGACTGACTTTAAGGTCACATACCTTCACCTAGTCCACACCTTCTCTATCTTATTAAAATGTGTTGTCTGAAAGCCTTAATTAATTAAAACAATGATGGGTGATGGAAATCACTATCTAATGAGGACCCTGGCCTAGGAACCATTGCACCTGAGAGGAGTAAACAGTTAAGACCATGAATTAATGAATGAAATCAAAGAAAGAATGGATTGTGCTGGATGTTTGTAAAACTAAAAGAAAGCAAACGGATACAAGAAATCTGAATGAAGGTGGAAAGAATCAGTGAAGAATTCAAAGGTTATGAGAAGATATGAATCACTTTAGTAGTCTTAAGAGGTAATAATAATTGAGAAACACTAGACCTTAAAAGGAAAGAAGTAAAAGACACTGGAATGAGTATAGAATGACTCCAGGAAGAGAAAGTACAAGACCTATATGAAAGCGGCTCTAAAAATAGATTAATCTCCCACCAGAATGAGTGGAAAGTGGGCCTTAGGAAAGAGAATATGGACACAGCTTGGAATGGAATGAAAAGAATTATGTTACAAGGTACCACAGGAACATGTGTGGGTATGAAAAAATGATGAAGTGAAAGAGGCTGTAGATAGGAAAATATGTGTAAGAAAATTTATTTATTTGTTTATTTATATACCACCTTTATTATTTTTGCAAATAACTCAAGGCAGTAATCATATCCAACATGACTGCTGCTAAACGAATGAAAGATATTGTATAATGTGCATTGAAAACACAATATGGTTGCAGATAATGCAATCAAGAGGAATAATTAAAATTGAAAGAAGCAGAGAACAAGCCGGATGATTTCAAGAAATAAACTTTTTTTTTTTTACAAAGTTTTGCAAAGAAAGCTAAACAAGGGATATTTAGCAAAACAAATAGGATTAAAAATAAAAATGAAGGAAGTATTCAGAACATGCTCTATGGAGTGTTTTATAGATTTGTATGGAAATTATCCTAATATAGTGGTACCTTGGTGCTCAACTGCTCTGAAACTTATCGAATTTGGAACTCAATGCATTTTGATGTGAAAATTGTATCCCAGCATCTATCATTTGTTTGGTACTCGATGCACAAGCTGGAACTTGTCAGTGTCGGTTGCCTTGTTCCTCACTATATTATTCCTTATGGGAAAACATTGTTTGGCACTCATCATTTTTGATACTCATTATGCCTCCCGGAACTAATTAATGATGAGTATCAAGGTACCACTGTATATGAAGAGTAGAACTGGAGCAAATGCTATCAAAAGTAATGTGCCAGGAAAATAATTAATGAAAATGAAGTCATAAATTGTGTGGAATATTGAAAATGGTAAGGCTGCAGATGTAGGTAGTATAACTGGAGATATGTTTTTAAATTATTTGTTTATGGAGCAGCTGCCATTTGTTTAATATGTATTATATGTGAAGATGGGATGCAGTGGCTCAGTGGCTAAGACACTGAGCTTGTCGATTGAAAGGTCAGCAGTTCAGCGGTTCGAATCCCGCGTAACGGGGTGAGCTCCCGTTACTTGTCCCAGCTTCTGCCAACCTAGCAGTCCGAAAGCAAGTAAAAAATGCAAGTAGAAAAATAGGACCACCTTTGGTGGGAAGGTAACAATGTTCCATGCGCCTTTGGTCATTTGCCGGCCACATGACCATGGAGACGTCTTTGGACAGTGCTGGCTCTTCGGCTTTGAAACGGAGATGAGCACTGCCCTCTAGATTCGGGAATGACTAGCACATATGTGTGAGAGGAACCATTACCTTTACCTTTTATATGTGAAGACTACATCTGTGTCTGGAAGAATGTTATTTTTATTATCCTGCACAAAGGGGAAGATCATGCAATTAATTCCAAAACTACATGTGGATTAAGTTGTTAAGTATACATAATACTGCTTACCCTGACAAGGAATAGTATGTTGGATATGTATGTCTGTATGTAACTCTGTACAGTTTGTTTATGAAATAGATTCTGGCAAAACAGGCTTTTCTATGCCACTTCTGTTTTGGCCTTAAGCACTGCCTGCCGATACTGGAGATACTGATTAAGCCCTAATTAATAGACCTATAACATCTGCACTGGAGGGGGAAAAAAGTTGCTCAAGCATAAGGTTCAGGGATATATACACAACCCATTTTTTAAATCAAATGTGGCTCTTATTACAAGAAGCAAGTCTAGGCTTGACTGCTATCTGCATGGGACAGTACTTGGGAATCCGAGAAATAATAAGCCAGAGGCATTTTTATTCATAAGTAGAGCAGACCCTTTGAACACAAATCCCCCTGTTAATGAGTTAATTATGATGCACCTAAATTTCATTATCTCAGCCAGTCTAATCTAAGCATATCTAAGTCTACACCCAGCTCATTGGAGGAAGAACAAGAATCTCAGTAGGAGTATGCAAAAAAAAAAAAAAAAAAAGGCCAAATCTACTCAGAACTAATCAAACCTATTGAAATGTTTACTAATTTAAATGGATTTTAATTCTAGAAGGGAATTTAGAGCAAATTTCCCCAGCCTTAACAATATATCCTAGCCTTGAGATAGGTTTCCCAACCTAGTGCTTTCCAGAACATGAGTTCCTAATTTTTTTTCCATGATTATCTCCCTTTAATATAACACACTTTTCTAAAAATTCAAATACCAAAATAAACAATTAGCACAATAAGATGAAGCTTTGGGAAAGGTGGATTTATTGTAGCAATGTAACTAAATGTCTTAAATGACTCCGGAGATTCTCAACATCATACCAGAGTTGTCTCCAAGCTGTTTTTTTCCTTCAAAAGGCAACTGGACTGTTTTTCATTTGAGAAAGAAGAAGAAAATGTTTAGCTTCTCATGTAAAAAGCTTCCTTAGTTCTGATGGGGGAGGATATGGAAGGAAATCTCAACTGTCAATACCTATCCTTCTATTCCCCTGCCTCCACCACCAGAGCCGATGAAGCTTCTTGTATGAGAAACTAAATGTTTTTTTCTTCTTCCTCCTCAAGGAAAAAACATTCCAGTTGCCTTTTGAAGAAAAAAAAAACACCTTTGAGGTAACTAATGCCTCTCCTGGACTCTGCATCTCCTCACAATTTAAGAAAGCTTGTATTAAAAAAAAATACAAGCTACAGTGTATTTGTAGCTTGTATTTACAAATACACTACAGTGTTAGTGGAGACTATAGCAGAGAAGACTTAGGCAATACAAACCAAATGTACAGGTATATAGCAGGGGTCTCCAACCTTGGCAACTTTAAGCCTGGTGGACTTCAACTAATATTTTCAATATCTTTTAATTTTCAAAGTTTAAATCTGTTTTAAATTGATTGGGGTTTTAATCTGTCTGGGCCAAATTATTTAATTCGATTTTAGTTCTGTTTTTTAAATTTTGTATGTATGTATTTTATTGTTGGCTGTTCACTGCCCTGAGTCCTTCGGGAGAAGGGCGGTATACAAATTAAATAAAACAAATAAAACAAAACTCCCAGAATTCCTTTGCTGGCTGGGGAATTCTGGGAGTTGAAGTCCACCAGGCTTAAAGTTGCCAAGGTTGGAGACCCCTGGTATATAGAATAGATGGAACCTGGCTCAATAGCAGTAACTGCGAGAGGGATCTTGGAATCCTAGTGGACAATCACTTAAATATGAGCCAGTAGTGCGCTGCAGCCAAGTAAACCAATGCAGTCCTAGGCCGCATTAACAGAGGGATAGAATCAAGATCACGTGAAGTGTTCTTAATAGCAATAGCACCTAGACTTATATACCACTTTACAGTGCTTTACTGCCCTCTCTAAGCAGTTTTACAGAGTCAGCATATTGCCCCCAACAATTTGGGTCCTCATTTTACCCACCTCGGAAGGATGGAAGGCTGAGTCAACCTTGAGCCTGGTGGGATTTGAACTGCCAAATAGCAGGCAGTCAGCAGAAGTAGCCTGCAGAAGTAGCACTCTAACCACTGCACCACCGAGGCTCATATCATGCTTTATAATGACTTGGAAACCACATTTGGAATATTGCATCCAGTTTTGGTCGCCACAATATAAAATAGATGTTGAAAGTCTGGAAAGAGTGCAAAGAAGAGCCACAAAGATAATTAGAGGGCTGGAGGCTAAAACATATGAAGAAACAGGAATATGGTATGTCTAGACTAGTCTAGTGAAAAGAAGGCAAGGGGCGACACAATTGCAATGTTTCAATACTTGAGAGGCTGCCAGAAAGAAAAGGAGGTCAACCTATTCTCCAAAGCACCAGAAGGCAGGACAAGAAGCAAAGAGAGGACCAACTTAGAACTAAAGGAGGAATTTCCTGATATTGAGAACAATTAATCAGTGGAACAGCTTGCCTTCAGAAGTTGGGGTGCTCCATCACTGTAGATTTTTAAGAAGAGATTGGACAGCCATTTGTTCAGAATAATATAAGGCCGCGATGGTGAACCTATGGCACGCCTACCACAGGTGGCACCCAGAGCCATATCTGAGGGCACGCGAGCATTGCCCTAGCTCAGCTCCAGTGCGCATGTGCGCACCGGCCAGCTGATTTTTGGGGCTACCAGAAATTGGGAAACGGGCTGTTTCCAGTCTCCGGAGGGCCTCCGGTGGGGGGAAGCCATTTTCATCCTCCCTAGGCTCCAAGAAAGCCTCTGGAGCCTGGGGAGGGCAAAAAACGGGGCCTACTGGGCCCACCGTGCCATCTCGTGCCAAAAGCGAGGGTCGCGTGGAGGGGGTTACGTGGGGTGGGGCGCATTGAATTATGGGTGTGGGCACATGTATGCACAACCCCCCCATGTGACTCCCGCTTTTATTTATTTATTTATTTATTTATTTATTATTTATTTATTTATTTAATCAAATTTATATGCCGCCCTTCTCCCGTAGGACTCGGGGCGGCTCACAGAATAAAAACAACATAACAATAAAATAGTGCTAAAACAAGCCAATTTAAAATCCCCAGACAATTAAAACCTCGCGGCAGATCAGGGAATTTGCTGAAAAAGCCATATCTTCAAGTCGGCGCGGAAAGTGCGGAGGTCGGGGGCCGTCCGGAGCCCAATGGGTAACCCATTCCAGAGGATCGGTGCGACTACAGAGAACACCCTCATCCTGGGGGCTGCCAGCTGACATTGTCTGGCCGACTGCACCCGGAGGAGGGCAGTCCTATGTGAGCGCACTGGGCAGTGGGAGGCCGGTAGGAGGTGGACTTGCAAGTACCCCGGGCCCATGCCATAAAGGGCTTTATAGGTAAGTACCAGCACCTTGAAACGGATCTGGCAGCCAGTGCAGCTCGCACAAGAGAGGTGTTACACGGGAGTAATGGGAAGCTCCCGTAACAACCCACGCGGCCACATTCTGGACCAGCTGGAGCCTCCGGGTGCACCTCAAGGGCAGCCCCATGTAGAGGGCATTGCAGTAATCCAACCGAGAAATAATGAGAGCATGAATGATTGTAGTGATTTTGATTTTGGCACGCGACGGCAAAAAGGTTAGCCATCACTGGTATAAGGTCTCCCGCTTGTGAGAGGGTTGGATGAGAAGATCTTCAAGGTCCCTTCCAATGCTGTTATTCTGTTAAAACAAATGAGTTATCAAGAAGAAATACTGTGGGGATTTTCCTGAGTGTCCATCATTGGCAAAGAAGAGCATTTTTCAATTTGGTTGAAAGAAGAAAAAAAAAAGATTCTGCCAACTTTTTTTGCATTCTTCCATTGTCCTTCCTCACTTGGTGATACTTATTTTAAACCAAAAAATTGCTCACGTTACTTAACAGCAAGCTGATCCTGATCTGAATTTTCAGTCAACCACGATAACCATTGCAAAGTCTTGGGTTTGGTTTCTGATTGGCTTCATTTCTAAAAATTTGCATATTTCCAAAAGGCATTAAAATGTGCAAAAACAGGAAAGTATAAAGACCCCTGTTGCCACCGAGCTGGGAAGGAGAAAAAAATGTCATCGTATTTTATCTCAGCAGGTTGGGTGAACCAAGCATTATATTACGCACTATATAATTTATTTGTAACTGAATGTGTTTATTATTCCTGAAGCAGAGGTTAAGCAGAGGTTAATATGGTATATAAACCCAATTGTCCCGCCCAGCCTGGCTTACTTCAAACATTGTAAATAAAGAAGAAATAATAAAACCATCCATATAGACCACTGTTTCTCAACCTTGGCCGTTTGAAGATGGGTGGACTTCAACTCCCAGAATTCCCCAGCCAGCTTTTGCTAGCTGGGGAATTCTGGGAGTTGAAAGTCCACCCACCTTCAAATGGCCAAGGTTGAGAAATAATGATATAGACCAGTGGTTCTCAACCTTCCTAATGCCACGAGCCTTTAATACAGTTCCTCATGTTGTGGTGACCCCCAACCATAAAATTATTCCTAAAACCATTGAAAATATGTGTTTTCCGACGGTTTTAGGCAACCCCTGTGAAAGGGTCATTTGACACCCCCCCAAGGGGTCGCGGCCCACAGGTTGAGAACCACTGATATAGACAAACATACACACACACACGCACACACACACACACACACACACCAGTGGTGGGTTGCCCCTGGTTTGCACCGGTTTTATAGAACCGGTAGTAAAACCGGCGGGAGGACCCACCAACCAATCACGACGTCATCAAAACGCTTCTGTGCATGCGCGAGCAAAAGAAGCACGCGCGTACAGCCCTGCTGCAAACTGGTAGTAAAGGTAAGTAGAACCCACTGCTGACACACATAATAGTATCCTGGTCTCCTTGAATAAAGAATAGGCTAAGTGACGTAATCATAAACTAAAAGCCTATGATTCTCAGTCATCCAGATCATGGTTGTCCGAAAAGTGCTTAGTCAGGACGCAGGAGACAATGTCACTTTCTCGTTTTTTCTTTGAAGATGTTTCACTTCTCATCCAAGACGCTTCTTCAACTCTGACAGGATGGCGGGGAATGGAAGGATTCTGCAAGGAATCAAAAAATGAAAGTCCAGTTGTCTCCTGAAAAAGCACCTTCGGGGTAATTATAAACTGATTCCCAGTCTTATTTCGCCCCTTTTACTCATTGGATACACTTTGCTGTGAATCTTATTTACAGGTAGTCCTTGAACTACCTTGTTCATTTAGTGACCATTCAAAGCTATAATGGCACTGGAAAAAGTGACTTATGGACATTTTTCACAGTTATGCCCTTTGCAGCATCCCCATGATTCAGGTGATCAAAATTCAGATGCTTGGCAACTAATTCATATTTATGACCATTGCCCTGGGGCCATGTGATTATCTTTTGCCACCTTCTGACAAGCAAAGTCAATGGGGAAGCCAGATGCACTTAACAACCTTGTCACTAACTTAATAACTGCAGTGATTCACTTAACGATTGTGGCAAGGAAGGTCGTAAAATAGGGCAAAACTCCCTTAACAAATGTCCCACTTAACAACAGGAAATTTGGGCTCAATTGGGGTCGTAAGTCGAGGACTACCTGTATTTTATTCCTCGATAGTGTTTGGCATTTGTTGTTGAGCTCAGGCTTTCTCGGGCATTTGTTTCAGAGGCAGTGGATTTCTTTGGCATGGATTTCTTCTCCGAAGGATTTTGTTTTTCCTACCCGCCTTAAACTCTTTAAGCTGAACAATCTTTTAACTCCCTGCTTTTGTAGGATTCAAACCCTTTCTTTCGGCTTGTACTCTTTCTCTCTGCTCAAATCCTACAACTTTATCCTGTTTAAAGATCAGGCGGCTGGTGCCAAGTGGAACAGAATAATTGCCCAGCTTGGCATCCATGTGATCCTCAAGAGGAACACTTGCTCCTGGCAGGAGCTCTTTCCCTGAGTCACACAGATAATTCAGCAACAGCCGCTGCTGCTGCCGCCACCACTACCAACAGGCAGAGGGTAAGAAGAGAAGGTCAGGGTAGAGTAGCAGGGAAGAAGAAATTCCTCGGGACAGAGGCGAAGTCACAGGACAGCTGGATAGGAGGGGAAATATGTGTATGGGCGCAATTGTGCTTGTGGAATAACTCAGGATTAGAAAAACAAAGGGCGCCTCCTGTGATTTATGATTGGACGCACCCAAAGGCAGGTTGCCAACTCCAACCTAGGTGCCTGGAAGGATGGCTTTCTTTTAGCAAAGACAGGATCCCATGTCTCATGAATGTTTGGAAAATGAAGTCAGCAAGGCAGACTGCATCACGTTTTATGTGCAACATGTGAGGAAAGGTGAGGTTTTGATTATAGGGTGGAGGCCACTACCTTGACTTTTTGATCCCCTCTGCAGACACCTCTACCCCGTCGCTGCCCCAGAACAATTAGCAGTTCAGAAAGCCTATAATAACCATCGACTGATTGCAGTATTCTTTCCAGTAAGAAAAGTTCTATAGAAGCAGTTAAAAAAAATTTTTTAAGAAAAAAATTGTCCAACAAAAATAAAGTATACAAATAAAAATAAATAAAAATAAAGTATTAAAAAAATATCGCCTTCTGCCACCGATAGCCTCCCATCGACCAGTAGACCCACAGAGAGGGACTCCTCAGGGTGTCGTCAGTCAAACAGTGTCGACTGGTGACCCCCAAGGGAAGAGCCTTCTCTGTGGGGGCAACTGCCCTTTGGAACGAATTGCCCCCGGAGATACGGAGGATCCCCGACCTTCGCACCTTTTGCCAGGCCCTCAAGACAGTTTTATTCCAGCAAGCTGGGCTGGCCTAAAAAATTTGAATTTTAATTGGGAAATTTTAGTTTTTAATTATGTTCTCAACCAGATTATTTAATTTGTTTTAATTAATTTTAACTTTTATTTACCGTCGGTTTTATTGTGGTTGTGCACCGCCCTGAGTCCTTCGGGAGAAGGGCGGTATAAAAATTCAATAAATAAATAAAAATAAATAAATAAAAGTATTAATATATAAAATTTAAGCTGAGAAAAGTTCAACGGGTAAAGCATCAATTCACAATGATAGTATTAAAAGTCTGAAGCACTAAAAAAAAATTTTTTTTAAAAAATGGTGGGAAGACGGAAACATTTTCATCTTACAATGAAAAGAGGAAAACTGCCCCAAAAGGTCTCTCTGTGAAAACCATATGCCTTGCCTTCTGATTTATTGATTTAATCTATTTATTAGCCACCCCACTCACCAAAGCAGCATGCATGTTATTAAACTTTTACAACTGAAGATAAAACACCACAAGAATAATTAGAAATACAATGCCATATGCTGGAGGGAATAAACACCCCCATGTAAACCCTCCTTAATTGGAACGCCTGAAAAAAGGAACAGCTGATTATTTTAGAGCTGTCATAACTATAGAAGTATATACTTCTCAGATAATCTGGAGGTTTTATAAATTAGTACCAAGCAGGGGCATCTTGGATGGGTTAAAAAAAAAAAGTTAAGATGGCAACCAAACCATGCAATTAAAGCCCTGTCTATTTGTAAATCAACACATGTAAAAGGGTGCGGCCTGCCATAGTCACAGCCATAGTCTCTTCTTAAACCACCATCCCCCGCCACAGATATTCCACCCTGGTACATTTAGAATTGGCCTTGAAAACTATGTGGAAATCAATAGAGGAAGAAGCACTGGCATAACATGCTTAGAGTGGCCCGGCTATCTATGTGGCCCTTAAGAGTCAACAACTTTTTCTTCTTTTTATAATTTTTATGGAAGATTTTAATTACAGTAGTAAAAGCAAATGCAAATTAAACTCAGAGAGAGAAGGAGAATGAATGAAAAGTACAAAGAAAGAAAAAGAAAGATAAAGGAAAAAAAGATATATTACAAAGTGACTTCTGATCTTCATCACAAATATAAACAAACTTAGTAGCTCTTCACCCCCTATATTACAATCAAATTTCTTCTCATATCCTATTTTTACCTATGAAAATCCAAAAATCAACTATTTTCAAACCTGGTGTCCACAAAAAGACCATAAAGTATCACCAGGGCTTTATATAAAGGTAAAGGTAAAGGTTCCCCTCGCACATATGTGCTAGTCGTTCCCGACTATAGGGGGTGGTGCTCATCTCTATTTCAAAGCCGAAGAGCTAGCGCTGTCCAAAGACATCTCTGTGGTCATGTGACCGGCATTGCAACACCAAAGATGCACGGAACATTGTTACCTTCCCACCAAAGGTGGTCCCTATTTTTTCTACTTGCATTTTTAACGTGCTTTCAAACTGGTAGGTTGGCAGAAGCTGGGACAAGTAACAGGAGCTCACCCCGTTACACGGCACTAGGGATTCGAACCGCTGAACTGCCGACCTTTCGATCAATAAACTCAGCATCTTAGCCACTGAGCCACCACATCCCTAATAAGGCTTTTTATAATATGTGTTCTTTTAAGTTTGGTAAAAGAAACTGACTTTATATTCTTTCCTTTTCTTCTGACAATCTTGATCTTTTATTCATTCAGATATTGTCACAGGATTTGATGATCTCTTTTCAGGTTTTTTTTTTTCTATCCTAAATACTCCTTTGAGGCTTTAGCAAAACTCTTTCATAAATGCAGTAAAAAAAAAAAAGTCACTATTTGAGTCATTCTCTTAGTTAATCATTTGTATTTCCACTAAGAGTAACAACTTGATGGCACATAATCATCATCCTTATCAATTTTTTGAACCATGATTTTTGCTAGCAGGAAATATACTCTCTGAACAATTTAACCATACCAGCAGTTAATTCATTGTGAATCTATAGATTCATTCACACATTCCTTGTTCTTTAATGAAGGTTTTCCTTACGGCCTGGTTTTCTCCAATACTGTATACAGTAGCTTAACATGACATCTGAATTGGTAAACTGCATTCAGCAGTTTGCTTAAATGCAGTACAGTATTTGAAACTATGATTGGAAGGAGATGATGCATCCATGATTTGAATTTAATCACAGTTTTCCATTTGTGCTAATTATGATTAAAATTAGATCAGGCAGCAATGGAAAAAAACAAGAGGTAACGGTAACTCTGACAAACTCTCAGACTTCCAAATCATGTTTTAGAAAATGAACTGTTTATGTCTGAACCAAAAATAAATATATGCCGCAAGGGAAAAGCAAACTAGTTTCTAATAAGGGAACCACTGTGGCATTTGTAACTGCAAGAATGTTTTTAAATCCACCTATTGCATTTGAGTCGCAATTCTTATTCTCCTCATATTAACCCACTGATGAAATACTCCTGGCTGCTCTTACTGTGGCTCTTTCCAATGCAACTGATGTTGCAATGACACAAATGCCAGTTGCTCTAGAGCAGGGGTGTCAAACTCAATTTCACTGAGGGCTACATCAGGGTTGTGTTTGACCTCAGGGGGCTGGGGTGGGTTTGGCCAGCTCGACATCACTCGTGTCGGGGACGCCTGTGGTGGCCTGAGCGCTCTGCCGGCAAAAATGGAGCTCTGGAGGACAACTCTCCCAAGCTTCATTTTCGCTGGCAGAAGGTTGCAGGAGGCCTTTGCATCTGAAAACGGTGAGGTATCCACACCTAAGTCATCGGAAGACTTGTCTCCAGTAAGCAAGCATATTTACATTGTCATCCTGACCTGTGCTAGTTTTCCTACGTGACTTTTTCCCCACTTTCCCATCACTCTCAA
Organism: Arizona elegans; assembly: GCA_022577455.1. Classification (NCBI taxonomy): domain Eukaryota; kingdom Metazoa; phylum Chordata; class Lepidosauria; order Squamata; family Colubridae; genus Arizona; species Arizona elegans. The sequence goes on along the minus strand of JAKOOJ010000002.1, from coordinate 182,254,873 downwards.
GCAGGGGTGAAATCCAGCAGGTTCTGATAGGTTCTAGAGAACTGGTAGCAGAAATTTTGAGCAGTTCGGAGAACTGGCTGGCCCCAGAGATTTTGCAGAATCTTTCCCCTGCCACGCCCATCAAGCCACACCATGCCCACCAAGTTACGCCCACAGAACCGGTAGTAAAAAAATTTGGATTTCACCACTGCTCTCAAGTCCTACTTCACCCTCAGATGGTGAGAAAAACATCCAGAGATCCTAGCAACTGCTGCCCATACTGCCATGAAGCAAACCGTATCATTACATCCTTTTAAAACACAGTCTATACCTGCCGTCCATAATTAAAGCTTTGCTATGGTTAGCACAGCCCTAGAAAGAGCTTACCACTACAGTGCCATTGGTGTGTAAGAGTAGGCAACACCATTGTATTTTGACCATACTAGCTGGGGATTTTGAGAGTCCCATATGTTGCCAAGTTGGGAAGTCTGCATTAAAGAGTTACAGCTAAACAAGCCAAACTCGGAAAGTTCTTGAACTCAGCCACTGTAGAAATAACATTCTCCAATACAATCAAGGGTTTGTAAACTGGACAAGTCTTCTAATATGTAATACTGCAGTATGTGCACATGACAAAGATGAGATGAGTACACAATTTGTACTGCGGAAATATTTCCCTTTTTCTGTAACTTTTATTGCTAAGAATCCAACGGACCACTAAAGTACAGTCTTTACCATTGAGAATCTTATTTAATCACCGAACCTCTTCCTTTTCTTTTGAATATTTCTCCAGTAATTTCATAAACACGAATACACAGGTAAAAAAAAAAGCACCATGCTTGACTATGAATACAACTAACAATGGCATGAGGCAATTAATATGTATCTAGTACAGGGCAATTTGTATGGCTTTATTTTTAAACCAGTATATTTTAAAAATATGTAATTTCTAGGTAAATGTGCCTTTCCAAAAAGCTATTTAAAATGATCACAGTTGGTTTTATTTAATTGAAAGTGTCAGTTTTATTCTGGAAGTTCTTCTTCCTTCAAAGCAAATTATAGTTTGAGCCATGTTGTTTATGAGGCTATTTCAGGCTGTGCCACCAGTTACACCATCCATAGAGACATCACAGAATTCATGCTATATTAATCATTTAGAAACTGATCTTTGAGAGTATTTCTTAATGCAGAGCAGGGATCCTGAATCCCTGGGCTGTGGCCCAGTACTGGGCTGTGGCCTGTTTGGAACTGCACCACACAAGCGATGGGCAAGCACATGTTTTGGGCGGGCATGCACACTGATGAAGTTCCATTTGTACAAGTGGCATGTGCACGCACTAATGCAAATGGAGCTGACCGCATGCATCCATCACTCAGATGGAACAATCCCCTCTCACAGCCACTGCTGCCGCAGTCACCAGTCTGCAAAACTGTAAAGGCTGGGGACCACTCAATGGTGAAATCCAAATTTTTTAACTACCGGTTCTGTGGGCGTGGTGTGGTGTGGCTTGGTGGGTGTGGCAGGGAAAGGATACTGTAAAATCCCCATTCCCTCCCTGTTATGTCCTTATAAGGACATCCGCCCGGATTGGCTGCCAGCCACCGGGCGGGAAGATTTGAATCCCGGTCAGGGGGCGGTGCGTCTGCCGGAGCGAATATAAGGAGAGCCCCGGCAGCGCACAGCCAGTCTTGCTACTGTTTCTGTTCTCAATAAAAAGTTACTAATGTAACGAGCTGGTCACGTCTTCCTTTCCTGCGCCGATCTAACACTGGCGACGAAGGACTGAGAGAAGAACGAACCTCGCGGCACCAAGCCAACAAGACAAGACTCCGGCACCGGGAACTACAGTAGGCATTTCCAAAGGCATGGCATCCGCTGAAGTCACTTTGCCAGCCCTTGCTCCCTTCCGCCCAGGGAAGGACAAGTGGAAATCCTACGTAGTGAAATTCCGGCAATACCTGAGAGGCAACAACATCAGGGATGCCGATGATGACCGGAAGAAGGGCATCTTCCTGGCCAACTGCGGCTCCGAGGTCCTCGACATGGCAATCGATCTCGTAGCACCACGAGACATCGAAGAAGTGCCATGGACGGACCTGCTGCAGATCCTGGAGGACCACTATGCCCCAACAGGAACACCGGTGGCGAACCGTTTCACCTTCCACCAACGGGACCAGAAGGAGGGTGAGACGATCAAGGAATTCGTGGCCGCCCTACGCCAGATCGCAGCCAGCTGTGAGTTCGACCACGTGGACAATGCCATCGCTGACCGCGTGGTCTTCGGCATGAGGGACAGAGGCCTGCAAAAGAAATTCCTGAGCAGGAAGAAGCTCGTGCTCAAGGATGTGGTGGAGGAAGCCACCGCATCCGAAATCTCGGAGAAAGCAGCTGCCGCAGTAAGCAGAGCCAAGGGAATCCACAAGATTCGCTCCACAGAGCAATCTTCAACAGAGGATTCCACGGCTGGATCCGAGTCGGAGGGAGAGTCCACCGTCCACAAGGTATCCAGACCCCCAAGGCGGGAAACCGCCCAACGGAACTACAAAGGGGAGCGCTGCGCCAGCTGCAGAGGGGACCATGCCAGAGCAACCTGCAAGTGGAGAGATGCGACCTGCCGACGCTGCAACAGAAGGGGTCACATCGCCGAAGCTTGCAGAGCTGAGGAACCAGCCCCAGAGCCCTCCAGCCACCGTCCCCGCGAGAATCGGAAGGATTACCAGAGGTCATCCAAACGGTCCTCTGGCCCTTCCAGACGCAGAGACGACGAATTTCCCCGGAGCGGAGCGGTCCACCAGACGACCATCGCTCACACGACGTCAGACAGTGCCACCAAGTTCCATGTGACCATCCACGTGGAAGGAGCACCCTGCAAAATGGAGGTAGACTCCGGCTCGGTCTACTCCATCATGGACTGGCAGCAGTTGAAGCGCCTGCAACCCAGCATCACCAAGCGAGAGCTGAAGCCACTACACTCCAAGCTCGTCGATTTCGGGGGAAACCCCATCGGAGTGCTAGGAAGAACCAACATCCGGGTCACCTACAAGCAGTTCGAAGGCAAGCTCCCCATCACCGTCGTACGGGACAGCCGACCGAACCTGCTAGGAGTGGAGTGGTTCAAGCCGCTGGGGCTCTCAATCGAGGGTATCAACCAAATTGGCAGGGACAAACTCGACTACCTCATCGAAGAGTTCAAGGAAGTCTTCGATGGTAAGCTGGGGAAATTTGTGGGGAGGCCAATCTCCTTCAATCTGGACAAGGGAATCACCCCAATTAGGCTCAAGCCCCGCCGAGTTCCGTTTGCCCTGCGGCCCAAAGTAGATGAGCAGCTGGATAAGCTGATCGCCCAGGGCGTCCTGGAACCGATCGATCATGCTTCATGGGAGACCCCCATTGTGACCCCACTGAAGCATGATGGGTCTGTGCGCATCTGCGCCGACTACCGTTGCACCATCAACAAGGCGTTGGCACAGAGCGCATACCCAGTCCCAGTGGTGCAACATCTGCTGCATTCCCTGGGATCTGGATCAATTTTTGCGAAACTGGACCTGGCCCAGGCTTACCAGCAACTGCCAGTGGATGAAAAAACGGCGGAGGCTCAAACAATCGTCACGCACAGGGGGGCATTCAAATGCAACCGGCTCCAATTTGGAGTCAGCGCTGCCCCCGGCATCTTCCAATCCATGATGGAACGCCTCCTCCAGGGCGTTCCAGGGGTGGTGCCTTACTTCGACGATGTGCTCGTCTCCGGTGACTCAAGAGCTCAACTCCTGGAAAGGCTCAGGCTTGTCCTGCAGCGATTCAAGGCCAAGGGCTTGAGGGTCAGGCGGGACAAGTGCATCATAGGAGAACAGGAAGTCGAGTTCCTGGGCTACCTCATTGATAGCACAGGCATCCACCCCACCAAATCAAAAGTGGAAGCAATCCATGAAGCTCCAAGCCCAAAAAACAAAACGGAGCTTCAGGCTTTCCTTGGGTTGCTCAACTTCTACGCCATTTTCTTAAAACAGAAAGCCACAGTTGCTGAGCCACTCCACCGCCTGCTGGGGAAATCGGCTTCCTGGAAGTGGGGCCAGGAAGAGGAAGCAGCGTTCCGGGCCATCAAGGGACTACTGACGTCCAAAAGCGTCCTCATCCAATACAGCGAGACGCTCCCCATCAAGCTGACCTGCGACGCGTCGCCATACGGGGTGGGGGCAGTCCTCAGCCACGAGCTGCCCAACGGCACGGAGGCCCCCATCGCCTACTTCTCGAAAACCATGTCCGGCGCAGAGCGGAACTACAGTCAGCTGGACAAAGAAGCCCTGGCCATCGTGGCAGGAGTGAAGCGCTTCCACGAATACCTCTATGGAAGGCGCTTCACCATAGTCACCGATCACAAGCCACTCCTGGGACTCCTCGCAGGCGACCAACCCACCCCGACCTTCATGTCCCCGCGGATGACGAGATGGGCCATCTTCCTGGCCGGCTACTCCTATAGGCTCGTGCACCAGCCGGGCACAGCCATAGGAAACGCCGACGCACTTAGCAGATGCCCATCGAAGAACCCGGTGGAAGACCCAGCCCCCACGCTCCATCTATTCCACATAGATGACGATGCCAGCTGTCCAGTCTCCTCCGCAGATGTGGCCGCGCACACCCAGAGGGACCCCACCCTCCGCCAAGTAAGGTCCTGGATCCTCAGGGGGTGGCCAGCGAAACAGACGGAAGAGAGGTTCAGCCCGTTCACCAGGAAACAGACAGAGCTGTCCACCATAAAGGGCTGTCTGCTATGGGGAGACAGGGTGCTGATCCCAAACACTCTGCAACGGCGGACGCTAGAGACTCTGCACAACGGGCACCCAGGCATCGTCCGCATGAAGGCCCTGGCACGGAGCTACGTCTGGTGGCCCTCACTGGACAGAGACATTGAACAATGGGTCTCCAGATGTGACCCGTGCCAAGAAGTCCGCCCAGCACCACCACAATCCGAAGTCACGAACTGGGAGACCCCCAGCAACCCATGGTCGAGGGTCCACATCGACTTCGCGGGCCCGATGCGAGGACGGCACCTCCTCATCGTGGTAGATGCCTTCTCCAAGTGGCTCGAGGTGATACCCATGGCATCTACCACAACAGAAGCGACGATCCGAGCCCTGCGCCGCCTGTTTGCCACACACGGACTACCGGACGTGCTGGTCTCGGACAACGGCCCCCAGCTCACATCCCTGGCCATGGAGTCCTTCCTGGCAGGACTGGGCATCCGCCATGCCCTCTCCGCTCCGTACAGGCCGGCCGGAAACGGTCAAGCGGAACGGATGGTCCGGCTCACAAAGGAAGCCCTCACCAAGATGGGCCCGGGAGACTGGCAAGAACGCATCGACAACTTCCTCCTCACCCAGCACATCACGCCGCATGCCACCACCCACAAGAGCCCGGCCGAACTCCTGATGGGCAGAAGGTTGAGGTCACCCTTGGACCGGCTGCACCCCCAATACAGCCCGGAAGTAACCGCAACCGCCAGCCGCCCGCTTCACGCCTTCAGCAAAGGAGATTCAGTTTTCGCGCTGAATTTCAACGGCTCTCCTAAGTGGCTGAAGGGGAAGATTGCCAGCACAACCGGCCCCAAATCCTACACCGTCGAGTTGGAAGATGGACAGGTCGTGAGACGTCACATCGACCAACTCCGGAAAAGGTGGGGGGGAGCACACGAAAACCAGCCTGACGAGGTAGGCCTACAACACCCAGACGAGGTAGGCCTGCAACACCCCGGCGAGGTAGGCCTACAACACCCAGACGAGGTAGGCCTACCACACCCCTGCGAGGCAGAGCAACGCCATCCCGACGAGGTCGGCCCAGCACACTACCAGGCACTGTCACGTCGGCAGTGCAGCGAGGTAGACCGGGGCCAACCACACGGGGGATGGCAACACCAACCCGACCAGGTGGGCACCCGGCACAGCAGGCCCAGGGACCCCCGACCCAGCCCGCAGGTAGACCGGGACCTACCCAGAAGGGGAGCACCACACCCCACCAGTGACGGCAACCCACGGCAGCCCTACCAGGGAGACCTCAACGCAAGGCGAGTAGACCGGGGACCGTCGCAGATGGGCACACCACAGCACATGGGCGAGGGTGGCACACGACTCCCCGGCGAGGGGGACCCCCGCCCAATGCAAGAAACAACCCGGCAACAACAACCCAACCCAGACGACCCCAACCGCCAACTGGCGGTAGACCAGGGACTAGGGGGAAGGGAAAGCCGACAACAACCCGGCCAGGGAGGCCTGCGCCACCCCGGCAGGGGAGACCTCCACCAGCCCGAGGAGGAAGCCCCAAAACGACACCCCGACCAGGTCGACCACCACCAACCCGACGGGGAAGGCCAGCGCCAGCCCGGCAAAGGAGACCTGCGCCACCCCTGCAAGGTCGGACACCGCTACCCGAACCAACACCACCCACAGCGAGCAGACCGGACCCAAGGGCACCGGCCCGAACCACCCTCCGGACCACAACGAACCGGGCCGCAGCAGAACCGCAGCCACCGGGAGACCCAGGAAGAGCAAGTGACAGCCGGGGTCTTACCGAGACTCAGACGCTCTTCCCGGGTCGAGACCGAACAGCACCGCCGAGGCGAAAGATCCACAGGCCAGGAGGAAGACCACCAGAACCAGCCATCCAAGGTCTGCGGTCCGGCCGGAGGCGCTGAGGGTGACCCCGCACACTCGCCAGCCGAACCGAGCCCGGTTCCGGGGAAGGAGCCAGGAGCCACAGGAACCCCGTCCGTCCAGGGCGGGGACGCGGAAGAAATGAGACTGCGCAGGTCAAGTAGGGTGCCTAGGCGTCCTACGTACCTGCGGGACTACGTCACGTTCATTGACGAACGCTGAACTATTTTTTTTCTTTGGACTAGGGGGGGAGGAGTGTTATGTCCTTATAAGGACATCCGCCCGGATTGGCTGCCAGCCACCGGGCGGGAAGATTTGAATCCCGGTCAGGGGGCAGTGCGTCTGCCGGAGCGAATATAAGGAGAGCCCCGGCAGCGCACAGCCAGTCTTGCTACTGTTTCTGTTCTCAATAAAAAGTTACTAATGTAACGAGCTGGTCACGTCTTCCTTTCCTGCGCCGATCTAACACTCCTCCCCACTCCTGGGAAAAGGATATTACAAAATCTCCATTCCCACCCCACTCTGGGGCCAGCCAGAGGTGCCATTTGCTGGTTCTCCGAACTACTCAAAATTTCCACTACCGGTTCTCCAAATTGCTCAAAATTTCCACTACCGGTTCTCCAAATTGCTCAAAATTTCCACTACCAGTTCTCCAGAACCTGTCAGAACCTGCTGGATTTCACTCCTGGGACCACTGATGTAGAGAGATTCCACTTAGCAAGGCCACGTTTTATTTTTTCAAACTGGTCTCACATGGCTTGTGATCATGCAATTCTTTTAGTGCCTTTCAATCTACGTACTGTATTTCACTTCAGCCTTTTAAAATGTAGCTAAATTTCCAAATTCAACCTAGCTACATCATTAAAGATCCAACAACAGACATGTAACTGCACTGACTCTACTCAACTGAGGAGAATAACAGAGTTGGAGGTCTTCTAGTCGAGCCCCCTGCTCAGGCAGGAAAACCTATACCCGTGATGGCGAACCTATGGCACGCGTGCCACAGGTGGCACGCAGAGCCATATCAGTGGGTACCCGAGCATTGCCCTAGTTCAGCTCTGGCGTGCATGTGCATGCTGGCCAGCTGATTTTCAGGCCTTCTGGGCCCACTGGAAGTTGGGAAACAGGCCATTTCATGTCTCTAGAGGGCCTCCAGGGGAGTGGGGAAGGCCGTTTTCACCCTCCCCAGACTCCTAGAAAGGCTTTGGAGAGCAAAAAACAGGCCTTCCGGGCCTACCGTGCCATCACTTGCCAAAAACAGGGGGGCGGGGCGCATTGAATTATGGGTGTGGGCACACACATGTGTGACCCCCTCCCGTGCTCCCCCCACTTTTGGCACGTGACAGCAAAAAGGTTAGCCATCACTGACCTATATCATTTCAGACAAGTGGTTGTCCAATCTCTTCTTAAAAACTTTCAGTGTTGGAGCATCCACAACTTCTGGAGGCAAGAACCAACTCTAGAGATAGAAGAACCAGCTCCAGAACCAACTCTGGAGATAGGAGATCCAATGTGAACCCACTGCCATTTCCAGCTAGGACGAGAACATCTTATGCATGAAACTCAAGAGAGCTTCTGATAGCCAGTGCTTACTGTGAGTTTTTGATGGCCCCTGAGTTAAATTCTTATGTTCCCAAAGACCTAGTTCCAATCCCCAGTGTCTTTATAACATGGAACTAGATGCTTTTGTCTGACAGGTCAGTTTTTGTATAACTTTGCAAGTCTTAAAGCTGGTTGCAGATGAAAGGATTCAAACAAAGCCATAGTTTAAGGGACTGCATTAATCCCTGCCCCACCATTCTCTCTGAGCCCACTACCCCAAAACTGCTAACCATGGATGGTGGAAAGAGGTACCAGATGAGCTTGGATTTGGCTGAAAACTAAGAGTCAGAGGTGGTGATGCTAGCAGACTTTAGCCTTTGTAAAAATTTGCTCATTTGGGCTGGCAAGGTGGAAAAATACCAGGATTGTCGTTTAGTAACCTTGGAAGAGGGGGTTGAACCATTTGCTCTGTTCAGAGAGCAAAGAAGTGTTTGTTGGCCCTTTTCCTCTCTCTAGCAAGCCAGGAGGTAAACAACATGTAATTTGTAACAGTCTGCCTGGAAACCATTCTTTTTACCTTGTGATGGGTCATATTTCAGAGCTTTTTCCTATTTACTTTTTACTCCAGGAGCACAGCTGAAAAAGAAGAAAACTAGAGATTTCTAAGGAGGAAAAAGTAGGGGTGAATTAGTCAGGGGGACTTTTAGGGCAGATTAGATTTCAGCTGGTTCTTCACATAGCAAGTAGCCCTTGGCAAACTATTGCGGGGAGCCAGAAACTTCTTGTGGGATACAGGTTTTATAGAAGCAGTGAAGCGGAAATGTGTGGGCTATTGCCAGCTGAATGTTTTATATTTACTTTTTGACATATGTTTATACTAGAATTAACGGATCACTTTTTTTACATTGATTGTTACAGCACAATTCTTTCATAGTGGCACTCTAAGGTTAGCAGGTGAATATTTTGGCCAATTCCTGTAAAAGATGAAGAAAAAGCAACACAAAAATTATGATCTACTTCTGCAATCAATTGGGAGCCAAATGCAGCTTAACCTGATTTCTGAATCAATCCATTTTCTATGTTTTTGTAATACATCGAACCATAAACAGCTAAGTGGGCTGGTTTGCCCAAAATATCAAGCCTTATATACCCACAATGAATAAAATTAAACAAGTTTGGTCAGTGGTGGTATTCAGTCGGTTCTATCCAGTTCGGGCAAACCATTAACGGCGACTGTGGGAGACTCCATCCACCCACCCGGACATCATGATGTCCTGTTTTTGATGCTGTGCATATGCATGGAAGTAACGAAGGTAAGTTAATACTACCCCTGAGTTTGGTATGAAATCTGCAAGCAACCACTGGTTCTTTAATTGGCTTTCATGAGCTTGTTGTAATATATGAACCAGTCTTGAAGATACTATATATCAGTGATGGCTAATCTTTTCCGGACCAAGTGTCCAAAGCGCACCCGAACCCCCAAAATGCAGTGCACGTGTGGCCCCTATGCATATGCCCCAGCCCCCTGCACGTGCCTGGATCCCCTGTGCATGTATGCCCACCCCACGCATGTGTGGCAGAAACCCAAAGACCAGCTGGCCAGCAGGAGGCGCGTGCATATGCGCAGTGAAGCTGAACTGGGGCGACGGCTCGTGTGCCCACAGAGAGGGTGCTGCGTGCCACCTGTGGCATGCATGCCATAGGTTCGCCATCGCGGGTATATATACATGGATATCATGAATTAAATTTGGGGAGTACAGTTCACATGAAGGAAAAGATGAAATAGATTTATATCTTATTCTTTCTTTCTCTCACTTGATTTGAAAGCAATTCGGGCTTCATATCTGAAAGTGAATGTCTTATGCCCTTTTACACGGCATTCAATGAATCAACAGTTTGATCAAGAGTCTAGACTGGTCTAGAGTATGAATCAGCTATTGATATGACTGTAAAGAAGTGTAATACAGTTTTAGTCTGTATTAACAAGTCACAAGAAGTAGTGCTGTTCTTCTTAGGTATTATTGGCAATATTGTATTCCCGGCTTGTACCCTACATTTATGGACCACAATTATAGGCAAAGGATAATTCAATGTAGTGAATAAAAGTACCAATATTTTGACAGCAGTTGACAAATGACAAGAAGAAAACTATCATGTTCTGAGGCAAAGTCTCAACTTCTAGCATCATCTTCATTTCCAAGAATGCTTTCAGGCCTCCCAGTAACATTCATAGAAAATAAGGGAGGGGGGAGGGGGAGGAGGAGGAGGAGAAAGCAAAGGAGTAATGAGGAAAATTAGAGGCAGTTTGTCTTAGTGCTTCATAAACTCCAAGGTCAACATATTTACCCCTTCTTAAGCAGCTTTTCCTGAAAGCAAAACAACAAATGTCTTGCCGGATACTCTGGTATAGGTAGTTGTAGCAGGAATGCTGGAATTGCTCATGTATATTTCCCTCTTTCTTGTCACTCAAAGGCCAATATTCCCACCAGTTTCAAAGTTTTCCAGGACATACTGCAAGTTCATCCTGCCATTGTCAATTCATTTCCTTTTACTTCTTATTGCGCAAACCCTCTTTTGTTAATCTGTAACAGGATGGTTGGAACTGATACGCCACTTTATATGCTTTGCTGGGGATCTTTGATGTGGTGCTTATAAGGATGGGCCATGCTCCCCACCAAGAACCCTTCCCCCACTTGATTATTTCTAAAAGATAGTTGTAAATTTAAAGAATGATTACAGTATTGATTGATTTATTTGGTTTTTACAATATTATCTGACATCCAGAGCTGGGTGGTACAGGGTGCAACAAATCCTCCCAAAATGCAAATTAAATCTAAACCATTAAAATAATACTCCATGCAAACCATTTATTGCTATCACAGTGGGCAAACCAATATTTCTCAAACTCTTTTGTGAGTTTTGGGCTGGATGCAGTAGCTGAAATTACAAAATATACGTATGGAACTTGAAATGGTTTTTGGAGTTGTTTTACCGTGAAAGGTGCCAGAATTGTACTACTGGAAATAAGGGTAGGGAAGCCATAGGAGACTCATGGGCTGGAGGATTTGGAGGTGTCAAACAAAGCACTAATCCACATTACAAGGATGCCTTTGTGTCCTTGGGCATTTTTTTAAAAAAATGGAAATGCTGACATTCCAATATCTCGTTTTGAAACGTGCCATCTGCCCAGAAAAAAAGAGAAGTAAAATTAGGGTGGACACTTTGACATAGGAAACTTTATGAGGCTAGAATTGATGGCAAGGAAGAACTTCAGCCATCTAACCTTTTGCTGTCTGACAAATGCTATTTGGCTGGCCCCTTCTGTCATCCCACACTCTGGGCTCCAAATTCCAAAAGTGTGCAGCAAACCAAAAAGGTTCTGCACAACTCTGATGCAAGGAATGTTTACATTTCTTTTTTGTAAAATGTCTGAGGGTGCCATAAATAAAAAAATCCAACTTTTTATGTTGGAGGGTTCGTGTTAATTGTTCCCCACTTTAGAATTGGCTATTCTCCGTTGTCTTGAATTACTACCAGTGTCTCTTCGAAGTATACACCACACCTCCAGGGAAGATTCCATATTCCTACACATAGGAAGCTGCCTATGTTGGCAAAAGGAAGATGTGCGGCTGGGATAGCATGAAAAGAATGTGGTTAAGGCGGCAGCATATAATTTTTCACTGAATTCCTGAATTCCTAGAAAACTGCATTGAAGAAAAACATGTCCCGAGAAAATGACAGTTTGGAGATTTGTGGTCATATGAATGGATCTTAATTTATTTTGTCCAATATGTCCAATTTCCATAAACAATGTTTCAAGTGGGTGTTAAACTATGCAAAACATCTTGCTGTTTTGTAGATATTCAGCATTTTCAATATACACAAATCTCAAATACTCAGAAACCATTTTGGCTGGTTCTTTGAGGGATTTGTGCATTTGGGATAACTGCATGCACATTAAAAGAAATAATACAACCTACAAATCATTCTTATCCCAACCCAGTAAGTTAGTAAATTCTCCACATTACAGGGGGCCCGTCAAGGGGAGAGAGACAGCAACTAGCTTTATTAAAGCTATCAAGTGACATTTTACATTTTAATTCAACTGAGATGTGACCTGAAGTACAGACTTTCTTGCCTTATGCATGTTTGTTTCTTTATTCAGAACTAATCCCATTCTAGAGACATGGCCCTTTATTCCCTTTAATCTTGTTATACTTGCTGGAACAGGAGTTGGAAGGAAAGAAAAGAAGTAGCAACAGAAGATGTAAAATGGGGCAGTGACCAAGCCAGGCCAGGCAGGAGAAATGCATTAGAAGAAATAAAAAACAGAATGTAAACATAGAATGAAAATTAGGAAACCTGTGGTATGAAGCAACTGAAAGGGGGAGAAAGAGTAAATGAAGCAGAAAGCAGAGCAAAAATAAAAAGAAATATATGTTTTTCTAACCCCCTTCTGTCATCCTAGCATAGCTGAAACCTGTGAGTCTATAGATATTTGCAGAACTACAATTCCCATCAACATTTGTAATGTATTATCTTGTTTAGGACTCCCTGGGATTGTAGTCCTGTGCTATTTGAATGCCATTCCTGCAGTACTATTTCTATCCCAGGTAATGGGTGCTAGCAATTTAATTTTTAGCTTTCCTGGTAATCCCATGGTTTCTTTCCCTTTCAGCCATCCACACCAGCTTCTATATTCCACTTGCTCATAAACCAGGCTCTCCTATTTTCGCTGCTCTGCCCCATAGACTCAGATTTTCTTCTCCAGTCTTAGCCCCATCAGGGCTGCATTTGCAGCGACTCAAGATAATTTTTTCTCTCCACCTCCAGACTCCTTAGATTTGCAGTTTCCGTTATCCTTGTTTTTTTTCTCTCTCTCTCCCTCTCTCTCTCTCTCCCCCTCCCTCCCTCCCTCTCTCCTTGTCTTATCAGTCCAGACACCTGTCACTGCTGGAGTCTGTCCAGTGAGGAAGGAAGGATTATTAGCAGAGAAGCAAAGAACAAAACAAAGAGTGGACCTTGAGCACATATTAGAACAGCTTATACCATTTGCTGAAACAAGCTGGGAAGGGAGGGACTGGATTATTTGGGGACATCAAGATGCCTGCAAGCTTGCTGGAGAGCCACAGTCAGACTAGGGAGTCCAAATATCAAATCAGTTTAGTGGGTTGTCATTCATGTCTGCCAAACACATAGGAGGTTTCTAAAGAATGTATGGGAAAGTAGTAGAAGCTCTATGCAGGGAAACTAATATATCCATACATTAATTGGTATTTAAATTATTGTTAACAGTATGATGTTCTGAGACTCATTCCTCATCAAAAGAATTGTTTCCTCATTTGGCTTGTTCTTGTTGTGTTAGGATGATTGCTCTTAGAAATACAACCAAATCAAATCAGAATTCTTATCCTGCACAATTGCTATGATACAACAACACAGATCAAAAAATGCTGCTACCTGGTCACAGCACTGTATCCCTGATTCTTGGGACCAACATTTCTGGATTAAATTATGCTGACCTTTGATTTAGGATTGTGGCCAGAAATACTATAATGAAGGGATGGCATCTACAAGTATCTGGCATTATGTTCTGCTCTGAAAAGAATTTCACTGTGGATTTTCTTCCCACCAGAGTCGCTCTGCTGCTACTTCAAGTGCTAAGAGATTAAAATCTACTAAACTACAGCATTGTAATATCTCATGATTAGATCGTAGAGATAAACAACAAGCAAGCAGATTTCCAAGAAGTGTGCATGGTGGAAAGAGGTGGAAAAGAAATGAGGCAATTGTTCCCTGCCCCACCTCTGGAGGTAGGCCTGTCCAAAGTATACCTCGATATTCAGTTATTTGTACCATTCATCCAGATCAGTAAACAAAATAATCAGTTAAACTATAATCTGTGTTATTTCCAAGGCCAAACAGTAATGTGGGAAAAGCGATGATATTGTACAAAGATACAGTGTGAAGAAAATATATGTCTCTGCATGTGTTACATCTGGGGAGGATTCAGACCAACCTTCTGTGTTCTCCCAGTCCAAGTTCCTGCAAAATTTTAAGTATTTTCTATGCCGTTTTCTTAACTTTTATACAGTTTGGAAAGCTGCCAACAGAGATGGAAAGTTTTGATTGTGGTAGGACAATAGAAGTTGATATCTCCTCAGCTCACCAAAAGGCCCTCAAGTGCAGTTTAAAATATCCATGGCTTTCTTTACAAAGCAATATTCTCAGTCTTCCCCAGTCTGAGGAGAATGTGGAACAATTTCTTTGGCTTTGAACAGGAACCCTCTTTAGGTAACACTGAACTCCAAAATAAGGCCGTGGCTTTCCAGAAGGCACAAACCAGAATATCTGCCATGTACAAGGATTTATTTGTAAAGCTTCATCTTCTTCTAAAAGTGTCATTAAAAAATGTAGTGTGCTAGCCTTGTTCAATTGCTTGTGGCAAGTGTGCATATTAGTAAGAGATAAAAGTTTCCAGTCCAGTTGTGTTCAATTCTAGAAAGCAATGTTCATCTGTTTCTTAGCCAAGGAAGCCAGCATAGTCTGAAGACATTTCCGTGGTCATGTGGCCAGCATCACTATATGCCAAGGTGCATAGAATGCTGTTAACTTCCCACTAAAGTGGTACCTATTTATCTATATGCATTCGCATGCTTTCAAATTTTTAAGTGGGCACGAGCTGGGAGAAGTAACGGGAAGTCATCCCATTACATGGCACTCGGGTCTTGAACCTGGCTCTCAGCTTTCCAGCTGACAAGCTCAGCATCTTTAACAGAGAAAGCACCAAATATATATTTCTGCATTTTTAATTACTTTGGTTGAGGGAAAATACCATTTTGCTTTTCATGGACTGCTTCAAGATGCTAATCACATTATAACACTGCCATTACCTTGGAAAATGGACTTGGTTGCCAGATTGTTCCCTCCCATCTCATCTCAGTGCCTCCTAGCTCAACAAGTCCCAGCATGAAAAAGGCCACAGGGTGAAGTTAAGAGTGCCCTGATGCACTCTAATATATTAATATAATTTATGCATGCACATTTTTTTCATACTCAAGGACTGGATGATTGCATGTTCACGCAGCTGTCATCCATCACAGCCCTCACCCTCAATTTGAAATAGAACTCAGCTGTTGTAATTTGCTATGCAAATCGTGGTTTAATGCCATGCTATATTTCTCTGTGAAAAACAGGCTTGTAACCAAGAGTCGAGAGCCAGCTTGGTGAAATGAATAAAGACATCAGGCTAGAAACGGGAGACTTTGAGTTCTAGTCCTGCTTTAGGCACAAAGCCAGACTCAATTTGGGCCAGTTACTTTCTTCTCCTAAGAAAGGAGTCAATGGCAAACCACTTCCAAAATCTTGCCAAGAAAACTGCAGAGACTTGTCCAGGAAGTTTCCAGGAGATGAAGGCAACAAAACAAAAAGAATCAAAAATATCCAAGAAATATTAGGATTTTTGCTACAGCAACTCCTTTGGCCACCTGCAAGTATAACACCAAGGCAGTAGCTATCCTATTATTTGTCCCCAACTTTTATTTTACCTCTTTGCAGATGTGTGGAACTGTAAAATGGGATTGGGGGAGGGGGGTCATTTTACTCAAGAGTGGATCAGTAATGGGTAACATCCAACAGCATCAAGACCCTACAAAGTTACATCAATGATATATACCACATACATGCTTCAACTGCAGATGCCCTTTGTTCCTTCAACTCATCACCAAGCCATATTAAAAGTAATCTTTTAATCATCTTGATTGCAACCATAAAAGTGCTCCATTATTCTCAAATTAAAGATCCACGTGAATTTACTGAATTTAAGGCAACACTCTTAGGTTTCAGGTAAGTTTTTCTCTACTCCTTAATGGGAAATCACAGCATGGGTTTCACCATTAAACTGCATTCTGTGCTATTTATGGCACATTATGATATGAACACAGTAGCTGGGATCACACATTGCTTTCAATGACAGTTTGTTGAACATACCATAATACTTTGGCTTACAAATAACACTATGTTATAAATAAAATAGTTTCCTATGTTTCCTATGACACAGCTTGTGAACAGAACCTTTAAGCATGTTATCTGAAAGTCGAGTCTTGGCAACTGGATTTTTCTTGCTGATTTGAAATGTTTCGCTGCTTATCCAAATAGCTTCTTCAACCTAAGCAAGTTAGTGTTAAACTTGTTGTCTTACCCATCGTTTATAGAACCAGGCATAGCTTAAATGCAGCAAATGATTGCCCCCCCCTTGCGCATGCCCAAGATGGCGCTCCGACGCTGAGTCTCGGCTTCTTGGGGGGTGATGCCTCGGCTTGGGGGGGCTCAGGGGGGTCATTTCGAACATCTATGACCCCCCGCCCGGGCGAAGCAACACCTAAGGAGCCCGTTGGGAGCTTTGGCAGCTCCCCGGACCATCCCAGCGCTGAGGGGGATGACGTCAGGACGGCAGTGGGCGACGGCAGTCTGCGGCCTGCAGGGGAGCGGCACCGGCGGCGGCGGTCGCGGGCGGTCACGGCGGCGGCAGCTCCTGGACGACATCGGCGTTGTGAGGCCCCTACGGAGGTTCCCCACGCCCCTGGATGCCTCGAGGTGGATCTTTGGAGGCAGGGGGCGGCTGGGGACGTCCGTGGGGGGGACGATGGCGACGATGGCGGCGGGGACTGCGGAGGCCGCGGCGGTGGTTGTGATGGGGGCGCTTAAGGTTGGGGCGGCTCCCAAGGGCCTACAGACTTCCAAACAGACGGCCCAGGACTCTTCAGCAGTGGTTTTAGATCTGATTTTGGGGTGACTGGAGAGTATATGACCCTTGAGGGAAGGGTTACCTCCAGGGAGACCCTGAGACACCCCCCCAGGGTGAGCTGGATGGGGGGGCGAAATAGGGGAGCTTCACCCACTAGAATGGAAGGTTGAGGGTTACTGGGGCCGGAAAATGACTACAAACTTATGCGGTTTGAATCTCCCCCCCCCTTCCTTCGGACTGAGTTTGGCCTTTTGGCGAATTACGACCATAGCTTCCCACTCATCTTGGCCTGCTGAACTACTCCTAATTTTTTCCCCACTTCCATCTGGCCTGTCTGGATTCCCTACCATGTAGAACTTCTCTGACGAACATTTACGAACTTAAACCTCCCTTGAGCTGGATATTGGATTCCCTGATGCTGCTAATCCCAGGAGGGATTCTGGTTCTATGGACATGAGGCCTGAGGAGGCGGAATATTGCTATCCTCACCCTGAGCTTTCTATCAAAGTCTCCATGGATTGGCCTGGTGAGAGACGGCCGCCCTGGAAACTTTCGGGGCCGAATGATATGCACCTCCTTAGCCACTGTCGTGAGAGGACAGTGGAGCTTGGCAGCCTGACCTTGGACTGGAATTTTCCCTACGCTTGTAACATCAGCGGTCCCCCACCCTTGGACTGTCTCCCCTGATGGCTATATGTATTCGGTGTCGGAACTCCTCGCCCTGCGAGACTCTCCCCTCTCGCAGGTTTGGCCCCCCACATTATCGAGGGCCTATCTCGATGACGGACTTTGGAGTCCGGAGAGATGGCATGGAGCAAGGAAGAATTTATGGGGCTTTTTAGGGAAATTTTTAAAGATTTTAAGGGGTTCTGGGGCGGGGGTTTGTAATTATTCTTTTAAAGATACCGGGAAGACGACTATGGCGGATGGGGGGGGAATCCACCAGGGTCAGAGCCGTGCCCGGCACAGGGTAATGATCCGGGAGGCACCGGACGAGGGATTGGAAAAGGGATGGGGGGCGATATCTATGAGGGCTGTACCATCGGCACGGTGAATGGGAGGGGCAGATATGGCGGGAGCAGGGGACCACATCAGGTGTTGGGGGCTCGCACTTGCTGTTTGAGAGCAATTGCTTGCCCCGGTCCCCAAGGCTCTGCTCGGATACTAGGTGGCTTAGATATTCAGGAGCTGGGCCTTCGGCTGATGCTGTGCAATGCCAGGTCCGTGGTCAATAAGGCCCCCCTCATTCACGATCTTATACAAGAGGGAGGAGCGGACCTGGCGGGTATTACGGAGACCTGGTTGGGCCCGGAGGGTGGCGTCCCTCTGGTGGAAATGTGCCCACCAGGCTTCAGAGCATTCCATCAGCCGAGGGCCCAGGGGAGGGGCGGGGGGGGTGGCGGTTATTATTAACGAGGATCTGAGTCCGAGGGAGACCACTGTGCCTCAGATAGCCGGATGTGAGTCCCTCCTTGTGAGGTGGGGCCGTGGGGTTCAGATGGGCTTGTTGCTTACGTACCTGGCTCCCTGCCGCGTGGCAACAGCCCTACCTGAGCTACTCGACGTGATAGCCACGGTGGCGGTAGATACACCCAGGCTTTTAGTCATGGGTGATTTCAACTTGCCATCCGTCGGTGAAACGTCTGAGGTGGCTCAGGAGTTCATGGCTTCCATGACGGCCATGGACCTGACCCAGTTAGTTCATGGCCCTACTCACAGGGGAGGTCACACTCTGGATTTGATTTTTGTCTCTGGCCAGTGGTTGAGTGGTCTTGTTATAGGGGATATAGACGTGGAACCCTTGTCATGGACTGACCACTCACTCCTTCGCCTAGATCTTCGAACCGCGACCCCTCGCCGCAGGGAGGCGGACCCAATTAGATGGATCCGCCCCAGGCGCCTGATGGATCCTGATAGGTTCCAGACGGAGCTTGGGCCATTTCCTGAGGATCTAGCACATGACTCGGCCGAGGACCTGGTAGCCGCCTGGCATCTGACCCGATGCCGATCCCGTGCGGCTCCTTGGTTTACTGAGGAGCTGAGGGAAATGAAGCGCCGGAAAAGACGCCTGGAGAGCGGTTGGAGGGCCAGTCTCGCTGAATCTGATCGAACACTGGTAAGGTCGCATATTAAGGCCTACCTAGTGGCGATAAAGACGGCAAAGTCTAACTACTTTTCCGCCTCTATTGCGTCATCAGGGAATCGTCCGGCCGCCCTGTTTAGGGTGACCCGCGCCCTGCTCCATCTGGGAATGCGGGAGGATCCCTTAGAAGGCAGGGCGGAGGATTTCGGACAATACCTGTATGACAAAATCGCTCAGATCCGGGGGGATCTGGACTCTGACTGGGTAGATCAGGGCAGAGTGACGAGGAACAGTCTTGAGAATGTTATCTGGGAGGAGTTTGATGCTGTGACTCCCGATGATGTGGACAGGATTTTGGGGAGACTTAGTGGGGCCACATGTTTACTGGACCCGTGTCCCTCCTGGTTGGTACTGGCTTCCCGGGAGGTTACACGAGGCTGGCTCCAGGGCGTCATTAATGCTTCTTTGAGTGAGGGTCACTTCCCCGCTGCCCTGAAAGAGGCGGTGGTGAGGCCTCTCCTCAAGAAGCCGTCCCTGGATCCAGCAATATTGGCCAACTATCGTCCTGTCTCCAACCTTCGCTTCATTGCGAAGGTTGTTGAGAGTGTGGTCGCGCAACAGTTTCCGCAATTCCTGGAGGAAACATCCTATCTAGATCCGTTCCAGTCGGGTTTCAGGTCTGGGCACAGCACGGAAACGGCATTGGTCGCGTTGGTGGATGATCTCTGGAGGGCTCGGGACAGGGGTTATTCCTCTGTTCTGGTCCTATTAGATCTCTCAGCGGCTTTTGATACCATCGACCATGGTATCATGCTGCACCGGCTGGAAGAGTTGGGGGTGGGAGGCACTGTGTTGCGGTGGTTCTCCTCCTTTCTCTCCGACCGGTCGCAGTTTGTGTTGGCAGGGGGGCAGAGGTCGACCTCGAGGCCTCTCATCTGTGGAGTGCCGCAGGGATCGGTCCTCTCGCCCCTTCTGTTCAACATTTATGTGAAGCCGCTGGGCGAGATCATCCGTGGCTTTGGGGTGAGATACCACCAGTACGCTGATGACACCCAGCTGTACATCTCCACCCCAGGCCACCCCAACGATGCCCTTGAAGTGATGTCCCAGTGCCTGGAGGCTGTGCGGATCTGGATGGGGAGGAACAGGCTCAAGCTCAACCCTTCCAAGACTGAGTGGCTGTGGCTCCCGGCATCCCGATATAGTCAGTTGACTCCATCGCTGACTATTGGGGGCGAGTCTCTGGCCCCCTCGGAGAGGGCGCGCAATCTGGGAGTCCTCCTGGATAGGCAGCTGTCCTTGGAGGAACATCTGACGGCTGTTACCAGGGGGACCTTTTATCAGGTTCGCCTGATTCGCCAGTTGCGGCCCTTTCTTGATCGGGATTCCTTGTGCACAGTCACTCACGCCCTCGTCACCTCTCGCCTTGACTACTGCAATGCTCTCTACATGGGGCTCCCCTTGAAGAGCACCCGGAGGCTCCAGCTGGTCCAGAATGCAGCAGCGCGGGTAGTGATGGGAGCAACATGGCGCTCCCATGTAACACCGCTCCTGCGCGAGCTGCACTGGCTCCCGGTGGTCTTCCGGGTGCGCTTCAAGGTGTTGGTTATCACCTTTAAAGCGCTCCATGGCATAGGGCCTAGCTATCTCCGAGACCGCCTGCTGCTACCAACGACCTCCCATCGACCCGTGCGCTCCCACAGAGAGGGCCTCCTCAGGGTGCCATCAGCCAAACAATGTAGGCTGGTGGCCCCCAGGGGGAGGGCCTTCTCTGTGGGGGCTCCCACTCTCTGGAATCAGTTGCCCCCGGAGATAAGGAGAATCCATGACCTCAATGCCTTCCGTCGTTCCCTGAAAACCCATCTTTTCCAGCAAGCCGGGTTGGCTTAGAAGAAATTTTTAAATTTTAAATTTTTTAATTAGTTTGTTATTCTTAACTTTCGGCCCAAATCTATATATATTTTTAAATGTTTTAATATTTGTATTCTATGTTTTTTATCTTGGCTGTACACCGCCCTGAGTCCTCAGGGAGAAGGGCGGTATATAAATTGGAAATTAAATTAAATTAAATTAAAAAACATACAAGGAAAGTCTTCACTGTCTATACAAGGATGGATCTGATTTCTCTAGAGACCAATTTGTGGTCACCATCTAAGTAGCACTTCTATTTTCTTCCCACAAACATAGAAGCCATCATTTTCATTTCAAGGCAGGCAACTACCGGTATACACTGAAAAGTTAGGCCCGTGATGGCGAACCTATGGCACGCGTGCCACAGGTGGCACATGTAGCCATATCAGTAGGCACGCCAGCTCAGCTCAAAGAGAGGCTCTGGAGGCTGGGGACAGCAAAAAACGCTACTTCCTTCCAACCGGGAGTTGGGAAATGGGCTGTTTCAGGCCTCCAGAGGACCTCAGAGGGGGTAGGGAAGGCTGTTTTCACCCTCCCCAGATGCATAAAGAGGATCTGGAGCCAGGTGAGAAAGAAAAATGGGCCTACTGAATCATCGCATACCAGGAGAGGGGGGGAGGGGGGTTGCACACACATGCACAGGGCGGGGTGCATAAAATTATGGGTGTGAGCATGCATGCGCGCAAACTTCCCCCGCCCCCACCCTCCCTGGCACACAATGGCAAAAAGGTTAGCCATCACTGAGTTAGGCCATTTAGAGCAGTTTTTCCCAAACTCATGGCTGGCTGAGTATTCTGGAAGTTGAACTCCATGCATCTTAAAAGCTGAGTTTGAAAAAGTTTTAGAACCTTCCCTAAGAAAGCAGGGGTGGGTAGCGTTAGCACCTCTCCAAGATTCAGTTTAATTATACGAGGACAGAATTTTAGAAAGTACCAGTTTATTTTATCAAATCAGTGACAGTGAAAGTAAATATACAAGAAATATTCAAGCAACCAAAGGCAGACATGGGATCCATATTTTCCAAGCAATGCTAATCCAAAGTGTTTATATGCTGTATCTGCCTCCTACCTCCCAAAAAAACAATTCCTGAAGCAGACCCAATTTAAAAAAGAACGATGCTATTGCTGAAACAGAACCCTTGGCATAGGCTTAACTTTAGCCATATGTTTAAGCAATCCCATAATGACATACTAAACATCATAGCATGAATTTGCTGCCAAGAGCAGAAAAGGGAGAACAGTCCTTATGCAACTATGAATAAACATTGGTATAGAGCCTTGCCCAGGCCACTTTTAGTAATGTGAGTTTTGCAAAGGGAAACGCAAAATTACATCAGGCTTTTAAAAGGGTGCAAAATTAGGGAAAGATCAAGATTATATGTCGGGATTTATATGACTCAAGCTGTTTTCCCTTTGGCTCCTGCTAAGTAAGTTAAAGAGTCACAACTCCTGCCCTATAAGCAATAGTCTAAAAACAAGGAGAGCGCACATCAAAATTGATAGTTTGATCCCACCACATTGACTGAAGTCCTTAAAAGGATTTTTGAATTAATAGGGGTTTTCCAAGTAAAAATCTTAGATAAAAATATACATCTCACATGTCATTGTTCTGAAGCAGCAGCTTTGCATGATCCTTCAATGGAATGCATAGGATGCTATATAAAGTAGTTAAGTGCAAGCATCTTCGCCAAGCTATCTCCTCTACCTGAAAACCAGCTCAGCTGCAGCAATTTCACACTTCAGCCTGATCTGATACAGAAGAAGCAGGCTATTCAAAATCTTCTATCTGTCCTAGCTTGCTATATAGATGGATCGCAAATTCTCCCCAAGACATTTTTCGCCAAGTACAATCAGCATCTCTATTCCTTAAGAGGAAAAATAGCTGTATGCTCATTCAAAACTTTGAAAGCCAAGAGCATCAGCCAAGGTTCTAAAAGGGAACAAAAGCTTGCTTTAGCATCATAATGTCTTGGTTGTTTTCATGAAAGGACCAAGTTGCTAAGAGAAAGAAATATTCGTACCATGTGCTTCCAGACCATGTTGTGTGCTATTTCTTAAACTAGCTGAATTATCTTTGTAAAGCAGCCCCACCACCCGCAAAGCAAGGCCTCCTACCCAAGTTACCAACTGACCATGCAAGTGAAGCCAAGAGCAAAATCCAGATCTCAGTTTATCTGAGTGACTTTCAGTTGCCATTTGTGGCTCTGTGAAGTTGTTGCTCCACTCAGAATGGCCTGGTATTAAAAACAAAACAAAACTCCATATATCAGAGAAAGTAATCCCATCACCCATGCAGAAAAACTGCATAAAGTCCTTCTGGTATTTTTATAAAAACTGTGCACTTTACTGAAAAAATATAGCTCTATAGTAATGATAATATATTACAAAGCTAAAAAACCCCTCCCCCC
This sequence comes from Arizona elegans, assembly GCA_022577455.1. NCBI lineage: Eukaryota > Metazoa > Chordata > Lepidosauria > Squamata > Colubridae > Arizona > Arizona elegans. The sequence goes on along the minus strand of JAKOOJ010000002.1, from coordinate 182,231,560 downwards.
CTTTACACTTATTTCAGAGAAAACCAATTTTGCACATAAACATTAATTCTAAGCAGAGATTATTGCATCTAGGATATATATATATATAAAATACACAGAGTAAAGCTTAAATAGTTTTCACAATCATTAGGAGTTTCATTATATTAGTGTTTTACATATAAAAAGAAGTTACCCAAAACAGAGCAGCCATCTTGGAAACTATAAATAGTTCTATTAAAAACAAACACATCTTTGCTTTTATTTTGGAAAAAAATACATAAATATCTTCTTCTCTTGTTTAGTATCATTTATGATATGAACGTAGAAAGCTGAAACATTCTCAGGTTGTGCAATCATTGATCTGAAATGCTATCTTGGTAGAAAGATGTCCAGCAACAGGAAGGGTGGAACTACAAGTGAAATATTTATGAATGACTATAAAACGTATTTTATTATTATTATTAAGCAGTATTTTGATGGATTTTATAGGCAGCTATTGACATTTTTAGTGAAACCTTCTTCACTAAAAGTATCCTATTACAAAATGGAAGACATGATATTCCTCTAACGATTTGCTTTTATAGGTGACTGAGTACCAGCTCCCTAAGAAGGAAATCTGAGGGGAATCCTTTACATATAACCGCTTCTCTCAGCAAGGCCCAAACTACAGGCGGAGCTACTGAATAATTTTCTCAAGACCCAGACTAATTTAGGATGCATGTAGTGTAGGAAATTTCATAAATAACTTTGTTGTTGTTGTTGTTTAAAAAAAAAGATGATAGTGGCTAGTCACATCTTTTGTGATCCCTAAGTAGGCTATGGGACAATCCTCTTAACACTTTCTATAAAACAAGGTAAGCTGAAGCACTGCAACCAAATGCAAGAGTTTCATATACAACCCCCTTCACCCAAATATAAAATTCAACAAATTTTCCTTTCCATATTTAAAGCACATGCTACTTTGTGTGGGGTTTCCCTTCCCCATCCTGGGATTCCGAATGCTTTATTTATTTTATATCCTCATTCGTTAGTAGGAAGGGCTGGAAAGGAGGGTTTAAAAAACAAACAACAGTTTGACATTAGATCCAAAAGAGTATTTGTTTCAGAGCATTTTGTCCATGGTCCAAATGCTTTTTTTTCTTTTTTCTTTATACAAAGTCTATTTCTGACTCCCGAGTTGGTACATCAAGCACTGGCAAGCCTTAGGCGTAGAATTCATTTGTAGGAGCTTTCTTGTAGATGGGCTTCTTGCCAAGGTCATAACTGCCCTCATCCTTCTTCTTCATGCGGTAGATTAGGAGCAGGACGAGGAAGACAGCAAACAAGAGCCCAACTGCTCCACCTGCAATAAGAGCTGAAGTGGGAAGGGATGGAAGGAAGAGAGAAAAAAGGAAGAGAAAGGTGGAATGAATGCCATGGAAACCTGAACAGCTCTGCAGTGATATTTAAATTCTGTCCAATAGTGCAACTTCACCACTGCCGATTTTAGAAATAGCTACAGGGAACCACTTTCTATCCTGCTTTAGTTCTGACTCTGAATAAATATCATCCACTATATAAAACTGGAATTTACACTGAAAAAAACAAAACAAATAAAAGCAGGAAAGCTACCATCACACTTCTGGCAGAACAGTGGATGCCTGGAAAATGATCCTGGAAAGCTTCTAGTCAGACAGGAAATGAGAAATCCTTTTTTTAAAATTATTATTTAGCTTTGAAAACTAGGTGAACAGCCATTCAGCAAAACATATTAAATGTTGGGGACTGGGGAAAGACACTGGATTACTGTCTGTGCAGTCATTATATTGCAATTCATATTTTCCAGAATTATCCTGGAATGAAGAAGAAATGGAGGATATGGTAGATCTTCAGTATTCCAAAACCTCTATTCAGCAGTCAAGAGGGCTGCACTTATCCATAGATGATGTGGATCTGCCTATGTCTTGCACGCATAACCTATACTCCTATTGCTAGAGAACAGTTCATGTATCCGAAATCGATCAACATAAGCTACTATATGCAGATGCAATAGCTCTTCTGGAGGCAGCAGAGCAGCAAAGCCTGCTGAGACAAGCTTCCATCAATAAACTCACTTCTCTGAACCTGGTGAAGATCATGGATCATCAATTTAGGGAGGGGGGAATCTTTATCAGATGACTTTGATTTTTATTACATTGCTTAATCAAATGTGCCCCTTCTGGTTTAAGCAGCAATGCATATGGGACACCAAATTCTGTAGAAAGGTTCAACTTATATGTCCTAACACCTCATACACATTCTCTTTTTTAAAATAATAGCTATGGAGACTGGGAAAAAGTAATTTTAAACCATTACTCTAATAATTCTGTTTTTCTTTAAGATTAAAATTAGCACTGAAGTATTATAATTTGTGTTTGGACAGGACATTCTTGATTTAAAAAAAACCTTTGCTTCAGAAAGCATGGCCTTTTCCTTAGTTATGGAGAGCCAAGTTTATCCATCCATTCAAAGGGTGGTTTACCTGCAAGCACTTCTGTTCTCTCGAAGATGCTCCCATTGGCTGTGCTGGCCATTGAGACCTTGTTAGACAGGTCTTCTCCTTCAGGAGATGATTTTTTGGGAACAATAATCTCATTGTCTATCACAGCCGGTTCAGTTTCATCCTTGGCATCTTTTTTGGAGTCAGGAATAGAGTTGTCCATGGAATCCTAGTAAAGAAAAGAAAACATCAATCCTACCTTTAATGTACAGTTGAGAGCAGTAGTACAATGAGTGTTGTTGAGCATTTTTAAAAGCCAGACTTTGCTACTACCCACCACCCCCTTATTCCAAGTATTTCTATTTAGGGCTGATCACACATTTGGAGGCAATATAATGGAGACTGGCCCAAAAATCGGAAAGTAAAGGACAGCTCCTTTTTGGAATCAGTTAGGTAAGCAACTAGCGTCACACAATACCTATGGACATTAATAATGCTATTAAGGGTTTCTCTCCACACCTTTTTTTTTTTTTACTTTAAGAGTGGAAGAGATAGAGGTTTGTGGTAGGTAACTAGGTAGATACGCGGAAGGTATGCCTTACAGGTCATCTAGGCCAACTGCAGCTGTGTCAGAATCCACTAAACCATTAAAGCTGGCACCTTTAAGATGTGTGGACTCCACCTCCCAGAAAGATGCTGGCTACAGAAATCTGGAAGTTGAAATTCACATATCTTAAAATTGCCAACTTTGAAAAACACTGTATGAAACAATGGCTATCCAACTGTAGCACTAGAGAGGACCTTCAGAAGTTCTAAGGAGACTTGTTCTATTGCTTAACTATATTTATTGCCAGGACATTTTTCCAAATAATCCATCTAGGTTTCCATTCTTTAATTTCATTCTTTCTTTCTTTAATTTCAATACATTGTTCCTTGTCCTGCCTTTTGTTTTAACTGAGAATCAAGTTTCCCCCTCTTGCATGGGACAGACATTTATATATCTGTAAACTGCTTTTTCTTTTGTATGTGAAACATTCTATTTCCATTAACTTTACTCACAGGATTTAGTTTTCAATCCCTTTTATAATTCACACACCTTCCTTTTCAAAAGTGGACACAGTACTCCTAAGTATAATCTAACCAGTCCAGAGTAAAATTGGAAATCATCTTCCGTGATTTGAACATGCTACTATTAATGCATTGAAGGTATTTTTCGTTTTCAGTGGATCATTCATGGTAAAAGGTAGGAAAGCCAATGACCAGCTGCTTCAGAAATTCAATTTCAAATGGAAATACCTACCATAGTGCTACTGGTGGCAGAAACCAATTTATCCTCCATATCTGTATAACCTACAGGAAAGAAAACAATATTTAACCCTTGCTAATATTAAAATTGTGAAATGCACTATTTCAAACAATTGTTAGCTTAATTTCCCAAATTCTTTTGGTTAGTTTGCACCAGATCATGCACACTCCTCTATCAAATACTTCCGTCTCACTAGATCTTGCAACCAGTTACAAAGACCTGAATTACAAGTCATTCAAAATGTATTTTGGCTTGCCTTGCAGAGAATCTGCTGGTTCTTTTAAACACCCATTTCTTGAAGGTGGTAGAAGTCCTTGACTCATATTAATCACCAGATTTGCCTCAACTTGCAGTGTGCTAGTTTCACAGAGTTTGTTTTTCTTGAGAACACAGTGTACATGAGGGCAATGTGTTGTTAAAAAGAGTTTGTGTTGAGAATTTGGAAAGAACCAAGACTACTTTGTAGATTAGTTGCAAAGAGAAGAAAAAAAGAGAGAAGGGAAAAAAGTCATCTTCAGAAAAAAGGTGATAATACAATGGGATGTCAAAAGACATGCCCCCCCAAAAGAGTGTTAAAGACGTATCAAATTAACCAGAGGATAGCAGTTTTTCTTGAAAGGCGATTTAGAAAATTCAGACAATATGAGACTCTCCCATTGCTGGGCATGTGGTAACAAGGGTATTGGAAGCATTACAAGTTAAATATGTGAATCAGGTGGGTTACATTTGAATGATAAGAAAATATGAAGCAGCAAGTTCTCCAAAGTTCTTGAATTCTACCTAGCTGAGGAACCATTTTGCATAGACACATTCCCAGGTCAAAGCCAAGAAATTCAATACTGTCATCTGAAATTTATTAGATAAATGGTATTCAGCAAAGTAAGCAGCAGCACAGTAAATCTAAGTTGAAATGTAACGTCAGATTTATGAACTATGGTCTTTTACATATTGAAACACCATAGTTAGCAAAAACAAAACAAAACATGAATTTGACCAGGAATTAATTCTGAGAAAGACCTACCTTGTTCATCTCCTGAACCTGAAAACTCATCATCTTCATAATAATCAATTGTTACGTCTGACCTTGCATCCTCATCATCTGGCAAGTCACCAGATGCAAATTCCTCTATCTTCAGTTTTGGATCCATAATCTCAGTTTCTCTCACCTAAAAAAAAAAGAGAGAGAAAGAAATGAACAACTGAAGACCAATGTCCAAGCAAAGGATTTGCAATACAAGGAGCCATTCAAAATGGTGACTTTAACAGCTTGATTTGACGACTCAGAACATGTGACCAAATTTCATGAGTATTTGAGAGCTGTATATACGCCAAAACAACAAGAAAATTATTGAAAATTGAAGGTTTACCGGGGGTGGGGGTGGGGGCGTGGGGGGAGGAAGAAACATTGGTACCTCTGCAGAAAACCACAAGGGAGGTGAAGATTAGTAATATATCTAATTGGGACTGTATATTGAGCAATATTCATGCCATTCAAACTCCTTTGTTGACAAGGATTTAAACTGGGATTATCAGATCATCACTTTAGAAACAGGACCTAATTTGTTTAAAAACTCAGATCCAATAAGAAAGAATGCAGTAGTATAATTTGTTGTACTTGTGCTGCCATTCCTCCATAGTTAATTTTAAAGATGGAAACAAGATTTGAAACAGTGGGCAAAATGGAATGGCTTTCTTACAGCATTGTCACTAATTCACTTTTTTGTCAAACATCATGCAACCAGCTTTTATTTTACTTGTATACTGCTAAATGAGCCAAGTGTACTTTTTTCCTCAGACTGTGAATGCTAATGTCTAAAGCCAGGTATATTTAAAGAAAATTATTTACTTCTCTGAGGCCTTTACCTATAATATAATAGTAAATATTTTTAAATGGGACTATTATATTCAAGTTAAAACTGAGAGATTTGTTTGTACTTCAATCTGAAAATTTAGCTGACAGAGGATCAAAGGGTTAGTCTGTAAAAAAATATTAACTCACTTGAATTAAGTGTTCCATTAAGAACATTTACCCTTTATAAAGCAAACTCAGCAACTGCCCTTTGGGAAAATTTTTTTTTTTTTTTTTTAAAAAGGCTTCAATGCTGGGGCCTAATAACAGCTACAGATATAATGCTAGCATTGCAACAACCGATAAGCTACTCTACAATACATAAAAGCCAAAGTGACTTTGCCAAGGTTGAGATATCAAACTACATGATTTTATCAGAGCCCATTTGCCTTCTGCCTTCAAGGAACCAGAGAGGACCTGTATTACAGTGCTACGAGATAAGCCCACTTCCTGCTGAATACCACTGAACCTTGGATAGTGCAGTGACTGGGGCATTGCAATTTAAAATTGCAGGCGACTCCATTCCAAAATCAGTGGGTAGTTCTGTTACTTTGATAACTTGTGGCCTTGCTTTTGAAAACAAGTTGTCCATCTGCCTGAACAGAAGTATCAGTTTGCTGGCAAGTATAATTTAATCCATTCATTTAGCAGCAGCAGTAGTAACAACTTGCAGTGTGCAGAATGGGAAATGGACTAGAATGAGCCTTTCAGATTCTCCTATCCACAGCCCCAAAGCTTACACCATCCATTAGAATGTCCTTCCAGAATGTTTATGTGTCGAATTACAGCTTTGAGAATTAGATCAAAGTACCTGATACAAGCTCGGTAGCACTTACAGAGGCTGCCAAATGTCTTTAGAAATTCCAAAACAGCAAGGTATGGCGGTATGCTAAGCTGCAGAATCTAGAGCAGGGGTGTCAAACTCAATTTAATTGAGGGCCGCATCAGAGTTTGACCTGGGGGGGGCGTGGCCAGTTCAACATTACTTGTGTTGGGGGCGCCTGTGGTGGCCTGAGCACTCTGCCAGCAAAAACGGGCTTCTGAGCTCCATTTTCGGCTGTGATGGCCTCCTACAACCCTCTGCCAACAAAAAAGAAGCTTGGGAGGGCTGCACACAGCCCTCCAGAGCTCTGTTTTTGCTGACAGAGGCACCAAGGGCCGGTCCTTCACTGTTTCCAAGGCAGCCCCACGGGCCAGATCTAAGCACTCTGCAGGCCAGATCCTGCCCCCAGGCCTTGAGTTTGACACCCCTGATCTAGAGGCTCTGAATAAATCTTACATGATCAGAACTCTGCAAACAGGATATGTTTTGCTAGCAAGTTTTGGCTTCTGATGCCAGGGGTATTGGGAACTCTTTGTGTATGTCACTCATGAACTCATACACTGTGATTCACTTTTGTCCTCTTTGCAAAACAGACATAATGGACACACCTATATATGCCAATTCAGACTGCATTCACTTTATTGACTCATCAATGCAACTTTTCTTCAACAGTCATTCTGTTGCTGATAAGAGATTTGAAAAGACTGAACAGATTTTACTACAAGAAAAGAGTTGAAAACAATAGTTGGTGTGTGTATTAACAGAGGATAAGCAAGGTCAAGGACCAGACATATATAATCACATGACTTCTAATTAGCAACTACAGGAGTTTAACTGAAAGAGTATAGATAGGTTTTAGTGGTAAAATGGGGCACGTTACACAATCAAAGACTTCATTCAAAAATAATGTGTTTCTCAAATGTTAAGACCATCAACACCAAGCTATCAATATATATATAGACTCTATGTAGAATATTAACTCTTTAAAAAAAGAAAAATATAAATATTGGCATAAAATATGCTTTAGAAATACTCTTTCCCACTTATATTTAATACCTTGACTAAAAAGGTTTAATTGCATGCATGCTCTTGCAGCTAATGAGATCTGTCATCAACTCCTAGAAGGATTTTAAAGTAGTAATCATAATTTTCAGACTCTTTTCAGATTTTGTTGTGGGTGTAGTAAGTGCTGAAAATCCACTTTCAAAAAAGTACATTAAAGGGAAAATCAGCTGAACTTTTAATAGCCTCTTTACTAAGAAAATCTCATTTTCTGAAAATATGAAAGTCCAAGTTTGTAAAGGATACATTAAAATACCTAGATATTAATCAATTTGTTTAATATAATGTTGAAAGTCTCTTTAGGAAATTTAATTACAGGTTACCCATCACAGGAACCTCAAAAAGTAGAAAGTACTTTTAGTCTAGTTATTCAATCTTGACTGAAGTTGGGCATCTTCATAATTCAGATCAGGAGTGTCAAACTGGCGGCCCACGTGCCGGATGCGTCACGTACAGGCCACACCCACTCCAGCTCTATGAAGAGGGAAAACGTCACAATGCATCATGTGACGGCAATGTGATGCCGCGAGTTTGACACCCGTGATCTAGATGAAAGCCTAGTCACAGCAAGATCTGCCTTATTAAGGCAGCCATATTTCTTTGCTCCTTTGCCATGTGACATATTCTTGATCTTCAGTTAGCTTCCAAAGAGTCCTTCATCTTATCTCACATTCCATATATCCTGCACTGTTTTATTTTGACTGGGATTGTACAACATACTTAATCAGGTCAATAAGAGTCTCAGTGGCTATATTCAGACAAAATAGTATGCTGTTTAGTTTTAACCTGATCCTTTACCATATTGGCCACTCAATCTGGCCTGTTTGATTAGTTTATGGTTCAGTGCTTTAGCACACAGATATGTCCACAAGAGTCCATCTGTCCCATGTATGTGCTGTCAAAATCTGTAAGATGATGTATCACGCCATTGCCACCATCTTTCAAATTTTGATATACACATTCCGCAAAGAGTATATCCATGAAATGAACAAGAGTTGAACTCAACTGAAAAAATGACTTATTTTTTTACTGTACCAAGAAACCCAAAGGGTCAACTAAATAACCAGATTAAACAAGTGAACAAAGTTTTCATTTGAAACAGGATATCTGATTCACTCAGAAACACAATGCTGAGGCATAAAGACCATTAAACAATGTACTTTCTATGAGTAATACAAGGTTTATTACAAACTTCGTATGAATAGACCACACACTTTCTCCAAAACACATCCCATATGCAATTTTAATTACACAATTCTATGTGCTCAGGAATTTTAATGCCACAATGGTAGAGTGGTCAAGGTACGTGACTAGGAGGAAGGAGACCCAGAAGCTCACTGGGTGACTTTGAGTCAGTCATTCATTCCCTCAGGCCAATCTACCTCAGTTTTTTTGTTGAGGGGAAAGTAGGAGGATAGAAGATATATGCAGCCCCCAGATGAAAGACAGGATATACATCTAATATTTAAATTTAAATACATATTGGCTGTCTTTTCTGATATATATTATTGTCTTGCTTTCTCCCCACCCCCCAAGAATTTCAGCTTTATCAAAGTTGTTTTTATATATTTTTATGTCTAAATATCCAGTAAATATTTAATTGGCAGTATATATGCAATCAGCATGATTAACTTCATCTGGTCCTCTTAATATTCAGCTCAAAGGGGGAAAAAGGTGGGGGTAGATATGTAAACATTGCTATTCTTCTTTAAAAAGAGCCCCAAGTTTCAAATGATTTATTTTGCTTGAACAAAGCCCTCCAAATTTGCTTTTTGTAAAATAAGCTGGCAATTTTACATGGGATCCATTAGGCTGTCAGTCATCAGTTTTTTCTGTACCAGAAATATTCACTAGATATATACTGCATTGAAAAAAACTAGTTAAGAACAGAGTTGCTATACATTCCATTTTTTTCTATAGCTTTCAGATTCTTATGAAGAGGAACAGGGATGGTATACTTGATTTGCTGGCTATGACCTGCTTTTTATATATATATATATATATATATAAAGCCTTACTTGAGTTCAGAACATACGATTAGCGTGATATATAGATGCTGGCTTTGGTTGTTTTTTTTAAACTCCACCATGACTTCATCACAATACATGTGCCAGAAAGGTTTTTGAGGGAAAAGGAGTTCTTGCAGCTCTGACAGTCTCCTTGAGCTTGGCTCTTAATTCACTCTCCAGCTGAATCCTTTAGCTACTAGAGTCTGTCATTTCTACATTTAATCCAGTTCCAGTGTATTTTCTGAGCATTAAGCAGCTTTTACCCATATTGAGTGCCAAGTGAGATTAGTAAACATCATAGGGAGGAGCAGAAGGGTGGAGAAGCAGATTTTCTAACCTACAAATCGCTGAAAGATTTACTTCTCAGCTACCAGCCACAAATCTGTGCAAGCACACAAACATGCCTTGTTAGTTAGGAACGAAACTGCAGAAATATATAAAAATTTACAATCCTGATATGTTAACTGTACAACTAATGCGCCCAATAATGCATAAAAATAGTATTAGAGCAGAGAGTGAAGATACTTTTATTGATATGACTCTCAGGAAAGCCAGCAAACCTAATAGCTTCTTTTTCATGACTTGAAATGTTTAGGGTCCATTCAAAAATTATACTTTAATAACCAGTTTGTTGTTTTTCAGACTGACCTGGTGCTAATTCAGAGCACCCATTTGCAGATCATCTTGAATGCAATCAGATTCTGGGGAAATCTTATTTGTGGCTTTAGCAAAAGAAAGTCTATGATTGAAACCTTCAAATCTATCCAAGGATTGTCTAAAACCAAAGATCAGAATTTCCTACTACAGATGTCACATTTTCTCCCATTTTCAGTAAGACAAATAATTAAACTTCAGATTATTCTGTTTAATCCTTATTTATGTGTACATGGCAAAGAAAGTAAAACAGCCACAGCAATCAAGTGCATATTTTCACATCCAAAATTCTGAACCAAGAAGCTTAGAAAATGAAGCATCAATGTATCATTAACAATTTGCAGCCTGCAGAAGTACATTTATTTTTTCCGTATCCCAAACAGAAAAATGTGTATGGCAAATCTGTATATCTTTTACAGTATCTGACCAGTTCAAGTGACACTTTTAGGAAAGCTGCCATTTTTGTTAAGTTGCCAAGGGGACAAAGAGAGGTGAATTAATTTGCTTCTTTCCTGGGGAACTGCCTCATCCATGATCTTGCATAAGGACAGCCAATGAAGATGCAAAATTCTCTGGTGGGGTGTGGCACTTATGTATGACAGGTGGGTTTAAAAACAATTCTCAAGCCAGTAAAACATTGACTTTAATGGCACTATGATTCTTGCCAGTCCTGATTTTTCAAACATGCTAGTTCTTGATTCTGTTCTGACTCAGATAGGAGGTGCAGGAGGAATGGATCCTATTAAATCTAAAACAACACCCTGCTCCCTCCCAGACACGGTCATACACACTCACGTGTGCACTCTTTTGTGAACGGTACATAATTCAACTGTTTACTTAGGTGGGCAATAATACAGCTTGGCCATGTTTGTTCAATTTCCCAGGAATGTGCAGAATAGAATGACTGGAGAAAACAGAAAACTCAAGCATAGACCATAAGCCCTCCTTCACACAACCGGTGGACAATTGTCATCCAGTGTATTTTATCTTGCTAAGTATCTGTTGACTTTATCAAAATTAGGAAGGACTGAGGCAAGTGTGTCTTTATCAGGGCTATTCATTTTTTAATCCAATCTGTAGGTGAATGGAACAAGATTGTGCAAGATTGGATTAAAATGGCAGAAAAGCCTGATTAAGACACACTTGTCTCAGTTCCTTCCTAATTTTCTCACACTCCAAGCATGTACAGATTTGAATGCAGAGATCCTAGGAGCAAATATTTCTGATATCATAAGGTGGGGGGGGAGAGAGATTGCAACCAATTCTTCTTCCTGCAGCTCCCTTGAGCAGAAAATTGAAGAGTATGAAAGGTGGCATACAAGAAATTCAAAACTAATTCCTTCCACTTCTGAATCAGACTAGAAGCAGCCCTCTTATTGGAGTAAAAGCAACTCAGCAACTACCATGTTGGAAGGTTTTTTCTGTACATATATTCTTTATTTTATTCCAAATAATAATAATAATAATAATAATAATAATAATAATAATAATAATAATAATAATAAACAGCTTACATCCTCCGACAATACCTTAACAGTTCCTAGGTCCTTGGTTAGGACTAGAGCTGCTGAGCTATTAACCAACCTCAAAGGCTGTGAATCTCATTAAAGATTAACCAATAATAATAATAATATTAATAATAATAATAATAATAATAATAATAATATGAAAATGTCAAATCCAATCTAAACATCTGGCAGATAGTCAACCAACCAATACTAACAATGTTGGCCATTTTTAAAAGATTCTGAACATTATCGTAGCAACAGGTAAGAATGCCAGGCAAACATTATTGCTACAGTATGTATATTTAATTGGTCCACATGTTTTATTTTCAAAAGTTCTATGAGCTATTTGCTCATGGAAGTTTTGAAAATAATAGCTGATAGCACAAGAAACCAACAAAAAGTCCCACATAATATTATATAATAGTGAGAAAAATGTTCATTTTTAGTTCCTTATACTTAAGAAATAAATTTTCCATTTCAATTTGCAGGGTAATGCTCTTCTAGAAGTACATCATATATAAGTCCCCCAGATGATCTATCCCCTAACCACTTTGATTCTAATGCATTTGGCCAGGAATTATGCAAATTTTTACTTGTAATGTTTATCATTCCTAATGCAAAAGTTGCTTCATCGAAGCTTGCAAGATCATGTCTAATTTCCTCTTGGTTAAGCTATTGATACTTCTATCTTAATTGACCCAGATTTCAAGCGCAAAAATTCTCTACCTACATACACAAATAGCAAAAACTATTAAAATGACTAACTCTAGAAGGGATTTAATTCCATAAAAAGTATGCATATGTCCTTATTTTACCTCATCCTGATTTTCAAAATTGTTTTAAAGAAATGTAGGGTTCCCTGGAGGCTTACCTTCCATTAAAGAAACTTTGCTTGCCAGTATAAATCTTTCAATCAAAGTGGAACAAGAGTTAAGGAGGTTCTTGTGGGTACACACAATTAAGGCAATCCATTAATCTAGTCTAAAGCATTACCCTGGGTTTTTTTTTTTCCAAAAGTAGAAAATTTCTCACGTAATGTGTTAGTTTTGGTTCAGCCAAATCCTTTAGTTTGTACATGGTTTAGGTTTAGCATGATATGTGTTGTTAGCCGGTGTTTTTGACAGTGGCAGGATACAGAAAAGGTTAACTGAGGACTAAAATTTAAGAGCCAGATGTCTGCTACCATATCTTCATCCCAACAGTTTATAAGGGACCACAGCAGAGGTCTTCAAACTTGGCAGCTTTAAGACTTGTGGACTTCAATGATTGAAGTCCACAAGTCTTAAAGCTGCCAAGTTTGGAGACCCCTGGACTACAGCAACCCTTCTGTCTAATTACTTCCAAAACTAGCAGGAGAAAAGTTTAGCTACTAATATTTATTAATTAAACAAATTTACATAGTATTTTTTGTCCTTGGAGGTCTCCAAGATTCATTGACAAGGTTTAGGGCAGCTTTACTGTAGCAATAAGCTCACCAGATTTACCTAACATGACTTAACGGACTGTGTTATTTGGACAAAACCTTATTGAGAGAATTCTAACGGCAGCTCTGAAGGGTAAACCTGGCACTCCCACAGCCTCCCCCCCCCTTCCTGCAGTTACCACATAACATCTTGGCAGCCTACGTGGTCCAGAAGGTGTCTCAGCCAAAGTAAATCTTGTGCTCTGCAGTTCATTAGGTTTTCAAATCCCCCGTTTACAAAAAATGCTGCTTTGAGACTTGCTGACCATTTGGAAAATTTGTAATCTTTACATCTGCTCTGACTCCTGAAGTTCCTTTAAAAAACCCTTTGCTAAGGGATGGGCAAAGTGGTAAAAAGTTTAAGTCTTACAACAAGAACACTGAGCAAGAAAAGAGAAGTATCACTTCATTCAGTCTTATGACTCCATAGTTCTAAGGAAGTTCAGAGAATCCTTCTGTCAGCAGACTCTGCTGAAGTTATGGTCATGCATCGATTCAACTCTGTAGGTAATCAAACAAAAGGCCTTGTTGTGCAAGACCTCCACCCCATCCCTCCAGCTAGTCAGAATACAAACTATGTTTTAAAATAGTCACTTTTGAATGGGAACCAGGGTGGATAAAAATCAATGATTTTTTTAAAAAAATCAAAAAAAACAGATTTTTTTTTATTCAAAACGGATTTTTTTGATTTAAATCGGATTTTTTTATTTAAATCAGATTTTTTTTATTTTTATTGAATTTATTTTAATAAAAAACTTTTGGGGTAAAAATCTATCGTAAGATAGTTTTCTATTTAAGATACATAAATAATTTAGTTTATTCAGCATGAAATGGAGCTTAGTTATGTAGCACAAGGCTGTATATTCTGCAACACTGGGACTATCGGTGAGTCAACAGCAGGTCAAAGGAGTAGCAGAGATGATAGTTGCTCTTTAAAAATTATGATTTAAATTGAGTTGATTTAAATCAAGTCTTTTTACTAGTGATCTAAATCATGATCTAAATCATGATTTAAATCGACTCGATTTAAATCAAATCCACCCTGATGGGAACTAATCCTATGGGCTCAGAAAGGCAGAACACTTGGATTATGTGCCTGCAAGTTATTTTCAACCACTAATGTCCACCTAGATTTCCTTCATGATCTGCCCCTAACTTGGTCTTTCAGGTCTTCCAATACTGTACCCATTGCTATTGTAACTGGAATCGTTCACCTTGCTGCTGGTCATTCTCTTCTTCCCTTCCACCTTTCCCAGCGTTAGAGACTTCCAGAAAGCACTTGCACTCATTCTGAATGTGTGAATTACAAGAACATGTATTTTAACAGAATAGGCAAGCGAAGAGGGGAAACAAGCTAGAATTCCTTATTCAAATTATCTAAAGACAACATTTTAGGTAAATAAAGCAGGGGTCCGGAGACCATCCAGTTAGTATAAGCAGTCCAAAGTCATGGTAAGTAAGAGAGAGAAAGAAAGAGATGACATTGATTTCTCATATTAGCAGTATATTTGGACCCAGCCAGGTATATAGCTTGGTATCCAAGTTAACAAACGAGATGCAGAAGAACCAATTCTAAATTGCAGAACATTACAAACTTAAGTGCTACTCTGCTAGAACAGAACAAAGCATTATGTGTTAGTTCATAGTGCCCAACCAAATATCATTAGTCATGAGCATAAAACGTGTACAGGGTACAACTGGTAATCAAAAATATGTAGCCTTGGATCTTCTTGGATTTTGACTATATACTACCGTTTGATTTGAGGTTAACATAAATCTTTTCAGCACAAAGATGCATTCTACCTCCATGCTTAGCCTATTTTTTTAACTATGCCTCTCAACTAGTTTGCCTTATCAGATCAACTTTTTAGTGTCAAGAAAGCTTAATTTAATTACTTGTCTGGCATTCTCGCACTTGTTATATCTGGGATATTTCAGATATATTCAGATATACTATGAAGATAATCCAGGCTTGTCTGTACAGCTAAATTCTTGCATGATGTCCATGCTAACTGTTTTAATCTAACAGGATGCCTAAAGATTAGCATAACTTTTTAAATTTGCAACTAATTAAGATATAGCCTGTGACCTTTTTGGTTAAATCGCCTTTGCAAAATCATCAGTTTTGACTGTTGTAAGTCTCCCTATCACCATCCCTAGGAAGTAGATAAAGTTAAATACATTAATATATTACATGTAATAATTCCAATCTAGTTCATGTTTTTAAAAGGTTAAAGTTAGATTAGAAACATGTGTGGCTCTTCAACTATAGTTCCCAGAATTCCTCAACTATAGTCCCCAGACTTTAACCAGAGTTGCTTGGAACTCCAGTTCAATAACATCTGGATAGACTGTTCATCCCATTCTATAAAATAAAGATATTTAATTAGGCAAATAGATGCATTAGTAGTAACAGCAGAAGTTACTTTCAGGCCAAGAAAGACAATTATTTTCCTGCTTTACTCCCATGAACATTTTAAATCAAGATGGCCTCAAAAACAGCATTTATCCAATTTGGGGAGAGGACTTGAAAAAGTTAAGCAATGTTGGACTTTTTTAACATTTGAATGCAACTACTAAGAAATCTCAGGACCCTAGGTTAGACTGAAAAAATATCCCAGAAGGCGGAAATGGCTAGAAAAATTAGAAAATATGTCCATACAGTCACCAGGAATCTAGGTCTCAAAGGACATTTTTATGATGATATTGCCACAAAAATAATTCATTCCATTAAAAAAAAGTTAAGTTACTTTGGAGTCAAGTTCAACCTCTGGTGTTTACACAGATGTATCCAGTGCAGTGTTCTTGGCAAGATACAAGAATACTTTGTCATTTCCTTCTTCCAGGATGCATTTTGCCTTACTAGTCTGGTCTACAGCAATAATCTTCCAGTGCATTTACACCCAAATATTAACCTGGCTTGACCCAGCTTAAGATTCTAGATCAGGTAAGGTGGCCAAACAGAACCACCTGCATACCTCACTGAAAATCCTGCAAGTTTTATTTTACCCAAAGGATGCCTGTATTGTTAACAGAAATATTACTTTTCCTGTCCCCATAAAAAAGCTCCTTCAAATCCCCTGATTAGATACGATTAGATCCTTTTTCTGTAGGACTGCAGAGATTCTTCCTTTTAATTAAAAATCATCTCAGCGTCAAAACATGTAAATTCTATATGACTCAAATATATATATATTTACGTAGGGAAAACCTGGCTAGAGGAAAAACACACATAAACCCTATGAAGAAGTAAGAAAATAGATACTATACCTTTACAGGGAGGATACATAAGATGTGGGTGTGGCCTATTGATGAAAGCAAACGAGCTAGAAATAGATCTATATAGGTCTCCCACCTAGCAGGAAGAGCTTGCTAGCTGCTAGAAAGGAAAAAAGCCCAGAATCGAGTAGATGTGATTCTACTGAGCTGGGGCTGCAGAAAAACCTTGGTTATGTAGGGAAAACCTGGCTAGAGGAAATATATATATATATATATATACACACACACACACACATATACATATACACACACACACACACTAATAATGTCCCTAACATATTTAACTTTTGTAAATTTCTGCATACAATGCTTTGAATTTTCCACTATATTCAGAAGAGAGACCCTGATAAACAAACATTTTTGCTTAATTATACTACAAGACTGGATTGGAAAGGCTAATCATTAATAAATACAGTAGGTCCTCAGGATACCTGCTTTAGTGAACATCAGTTCCCCATTTTCTGAGTCCAGAGGTCATTGTGTCAGATAATCAGTGTGCATCCCCCCTCCCCCTCAAATTATTATTTTTTGCCTAACACAAGGTTAAAAGCAAAATCTGTTAAGTGATTAAATGAAATACATCAGTATTAGCATTTGGCCAGCTGTAGAATGTTGATTAAGGCACAGCAAATGACCACTTTATCTGAGGGGTTTTAAGTTGTCATTATAATAAATGTGTGTTTGCTTCCCAAAAAACAAGGAGTTTCCATAAGCTATGCTTAATTATCGTGATGTCTCATTTACAAAGAGCAAGGTGGGGAAGATTGATAGATTGTGAATTTGTAACAAGGACTTAACCTTTTCTCCCAACGTAACTCCATCGAGTAGAATATATTGCACTACTGGTATAGTATTAAAATTAATGACGCTTTGCCTATAGGAAATGGAAATGAGGAACAATTAAGAAGTTGACTTGTGAAATTACCCAGTATGGAAACCTGGTTGTTGCAGCAAAAATATATATGTTGGCATGACTGAAAAGAGAAATCATGTTCTTCCACACATATCTACAAAAAAACAATGTGTGTTAAGTGGACTGCTTCTCAGTGAAGTTGTAAATGCTAACTCTCAACATTTTTCTGAGAATAGTTAGCAATGGCAGCAGATCTTATACATGACTTAAACTTCTGAGAATGTCAAGTTGTTTAGAAAGCTTGACTTACTGGGTATAATGAGTTTAAGAAAGAATGTTCCTTTCAGAGGCAAATAGCACTGAATCAATTTCATTTGTATTGCAGTCTTAGCATATAATCATTAAAATATGTAAAAAGGTGTGCATAATATATTACAAAAGCTTAGCACATTGCAGTGATATCAGAATATATAGATTTCACATAATTCTCCACATTACAGTCGCATTCCCATAACCGCTTGTTTAGACAGTCAAATTAAACTCAGAGATTACTTGCAAGTAGATATGTATATAGAACTGCAATGCATGTCTGCATATAAAAAATATTATATAGCTTTTCTTTTAAAGAAACATTTCTTATTTGCTTCAGAACTGAACATATCCAGGGTCATTCCTCCTAAGTTTCAGTATATTTGCAAAAGGCAAGTCTCATTAAAGCTTTTAAAAAGAAAACTACTAAAACTAAGATAAATCAGTTCCTTGAAAATGATCAGACTCTACTAACTTCTCATACCTCCATAAATAGGTTCTGCTGCAAACTGGCAGTGCAACCCTCCTATGTTTCTGGACCAAGGAAAAGTCGATGTTCAACAGGTTTACCATATAAAATTTTCTTTATATCAACAGGAACGCAAAACCTAATATTAAGTTCTCATGCTGAGCACTGATGTTTTCAAATCTGACCTTATATAATAACTACGGACACATCTTGCTTGGAATTATTTGCACAATCTATCTCTGCTCTATTGGGAAGTGCTGAATTTCTTGAGTCCCCTCAGATCTACATTCTATAGCAGATCGCTGCTAGAATCTGTCTGAGGGCTTCTATTACTTCCAAATTTAATCAATTTGCCAAATGGTCAATAACAAATGCTAGGACGTCGAACATCTCTTGGGAAAAATTACTTTCCCTGTCTAGTTCATAACAATGTCAACAGCTACAAAACGATAGAGAACTGCTGAGTTTTCAACATGCTTGTGTGCATTCTGTATGCCATGTTGACTTGATGCTTGTTCACCGTACAAGGTCCCCTCTCCTCATTCCCTTGCTGTAGTTGACAGAACCAATATTTCCTAACTATGCTTTCCCTGCTCTACAAGACCCAAAAGGTTTCAGATCAGATGAACATAGGATGTATTCTTCATTAAATACTGTTGCCACTAATTTTGCAATATATCTTCCTCCATTTCCTATGTGACATAAAACAAACACTCTTTACCCCCTCCCAGGAGTTGTTTTCACTTAGTCATCTTCCATTTCAAATAGCAACTTGTAGACAAAATCAATATGCCACAGTACTACGTCATACTTTTTCCTCATGTTTAGTCTTTCCAGTGTGACATACTAGGCCAAGAGAGCAAGGCATATCAACAATAGCAAGAATTTTCCTAGGAAGAGTTCAGACAGAACCACTTACTTTCTATGGTGCCATTCCCCTCTCTATAAAGTTTTACAGTACCACAGCCGTACTTTTAGACTCAAGAATTCTGAGTATTTCACTTAGAAGAACAGTGGGTGTTTGACAAGTGGTGAAGTGGTACAGTTTCAAGTGATAGCAGTGAACAGGTGGACATAAAGTATCTTACCGATATTGAAGTCTTACAATGTAATAAACCAAGTCCTAATTCATTTGCTAGAAAATATGAAAAAAGCTATGTAACTCAGTTTAGGGTGGCAGGACTGACAATGAAACTGAGTCAAAACAACGCAATATCAACATTCTGAAACATATTTTATAATGGCCTAACTTTGTGCAACTTTTCTACCTACATTCAACCCTAGATTAATACAAAATCAACAAAATATAGTATTTCTGTTGCTAGAAATAAAATTCAAATGGGCTAGCAGCTAAATTAAGGTTACAAAAATCTAAACAATCATTTGGCAGCCAAAGGATTCAGTAAATTCTGGTGGTCTTCCAATTTTGGCAGCCCTGAACTAGCAGCTCTACTCAACTTATATTAAATTACTAGCTGGGTCTTAGATGCTTACCAGTAAGTTTGTTAGGTCCACTTATTTTACCCCAAACCATGTGTGACCTAAACCCAGTGGCAGGGAAAGGATGCATGAAAAGATCTAATGTTCCTTCAAACACAACCAAGTCAGAGTTCACAAATATAAAATCATATTGCAGTTCTTTGATTTTGTTTTTATATATTGTGTGAATCCAGTGACTGCATTTGCAGAATGTGAACTTAGCTATTTGTGACCTATTCAAACCATGATCCCAGAACATTATAGCTTTATAGGCATACTGTATACATAGTACTATAGGTCAGCCTTAATCATCCCACTGTCTTGCTGATTTCTTCATTATTTGTTTCTATTACTTTACTATTAAAGTGGGAACACATCTAAACAATTCGTTTGCTATAATAGTTATATGGGAAATATTATGAAGTCGAAGACTGAAGCCAGTTAAGGCAACCTACACAAACTAAACAAACATCCATTTTTCTTAACATTTTTTCACTTCAAATTTCTTTCCTCTGTGTTTAAAAGATTTAAGACACTCTCATCTTCTGGAGATGTGAGTTGATGGCTTTGGATGATACAGGCCCAACCATATTTTAATTTTATGGCATGTTCTGTCTCCTGTCACATATCCCTACATGCTAAACGACTAGAAAGTATAGAAAAATCTCAAGAACCACACAAAATATTTGACCATTCACTGCTAAACATATTCTGGAGATGCTAGTAAAAGGAAGCTAATCTTCTTTGATTTTGTCAAGCTACAAGATGCTTCTAACACGGCCAGTCTTTGAACAGGGAGTTATATCATACTGGCCAAATGAGGGTATATCTGTACTGTGTCTCAGCCTGCCTAAACCATGTGTTATAGATTGGAAATAAAATTACATATTTAGGCTAACAACGCTGATTTGATTCTGAGAGACAGAAAACAAAACTGGGAAAGAGTAGAAAGAACAAGCCTGAGGGATCCATGGCAGCAGGACAGGACAAACCGGTTTGTTCATTAATAATGCTGCACTACTTTTCAAAACAATAAGATCAGCCAGATTCTTATATTTTTTGAAATTAGATTAACACTGCCTGAACACCAAGATGGGAAAAAAACTTGGCATGCTGCATTTACGACACAATCTGATTCCCCACAGCAAGGCTTTGTGAATGCCAACTGTCACAGAACTGTAAAATGCACCACCCTTTCATTATAATCCTTGTTGGGGGGGGGGGCTTCTAGAAAGAGTTAAGAGGAATTTGTGCAAAATAAAGAGTAAAAAGCAGCATTAAACCAGAGACGTGTACTGTAGGTAAACCCACATCATGGAGATAAATCAATCAGAGGTCTATTAAAATATGTCAGGTGAATAGCCCACGAGGAATCTGGAACAGTTTTCAGCAAAAACAGAAAGTCAGGGAGGAAATGACTAAATGGACTACACATTTCACAGCTTGGGCAATTCAGCTTAATTCAGTTTATCTCAACCATATAAGGCAATCTTTTATAGAAAAGTTATGTACTGGTAGTCCTCGACTTTCAACAGTTCATTTAGTGACCATTCAAAGTTACAGCAGCATTGAAAAAAGGGGCTTATAACCATTTCTCCACACTTGCAATCTTTGTAGCATCCCCATGATCACGTGAGCAAAATTCAGATGCTTGGCAACTGACCCATACTTATGATATTGCTGTGTCCCAAGGTCATATGATCACTTTTTGCAACCTCTTGACGAGCAAAAACAATGGGGAAGCCAGTTTCATTTAACAACTGTGTTACTAGCTTAGCAACTGCAGTGATTCACTTAACAACTGATGTAAGAGAGGTCATAAAATGGGCAAAATTCACTTAACAAATGTCTCACTTAACAGAAATTTTGGGCTCAATTGTGGTCTTAAATTGAGGACTACCTGTAACCTATCACAATCCAGATGTTACTGAATTACCACTCCCAACATCCCTCAGCACTGGTTAAATTGCTGAGAATGGCAATTCAGCATCTCCTAGGCGGCTATAGCCTTTCTGATCCTTCTTTTACAGAATACCAAATAGTTAGAATCTCTGAACTTTTTTACTAACCCAATAAGGCAATAAAATCAGCCCTCAGATTCATATAACTTTCTGCATGGATCCACTTAAAACAAGTGACAACCTCTCATGTATTTTAATACTCTATAAAATTAAGGTGAGTTAGTATTTAGGACACCTCTGAAAAGCTAGGTAACTACATATTTTGCTAAAGACTGAGGAAACCATCAACAGAACCTTTGACTAAGAAATTGCAGGAATGTTTAAAACAAAAGAGTTCAATTTCAGAAATGCTTTATCATCTTGAAATTCTCTGACTCATCAGTTTTGAGGCCAATATCTTTTGCATTTTTTAAGCTAAGTGAATGTTGCCTCCGATGAAAAGTTTACAAATTATTACTACTTATAAATAAAATATGCTATGCCAATCCATTAGTAAGAAATGAAAGTTTGTTTTCTACTAACTAAATGCAGAATTTTTAAGAACAATCTGGCAAAGGATAGTAAACAGCAAGTACAAGAGGGTTAAAATATTCATGCTTCTGAAGTCTACAGATTACTGCAATCCATACCCAAATCCAGCAAAAACAAAAACAAATTGCAGGAGAAGATCACAGAACATCACAGTACAATTACAGGCAAAGGCTCAAATGACAGACAAGAAAGCAGGACAAAAACTAAACTGGCAAAGGAGTAATACAGCTAGATCTGAAATGAGATAAAGGGGGAGGGATTAAGCATCAAGCCCCAGTTTATAAACATCACCCTTCCCCTCTAAAAATACATAGTCGTCCCTCACTCAAGTTACTAAAAACATAAGAAACATTTCCTAAGTACAGGCTGTTGTGAAGTAACATAGCCTGAATTATTCCTCTGTGCTGCTGTTCAAAGCTTTCTGATCTTCTCCCAGCATAACCTTATAAAGCAAATTGCAACTAAATCTCCCACCATCTCCTCTGAGGAGACACAAAGCTTTAACGAATTTTATTAGATTTTTATCACACCTTAATTACTTTATAAGTAACTCTGGCAGCGAACATGTCTAGTACCACTTCCTCCTCCTGTTTCTCCCAGAACAAGGGCCCTGGTGAGGTGGGTTGGGCTGAGGGAGAGTGACTGGGCTGCCCTCCCCCCCCATCCAGCTGGCTTTCTTGGCTAGGGTGTTACTAGAACTCCCGTCTCCTAGACCAGATTTCTAGACCAGTAACTTGGCAACCAAATTTGAGAGATCAGCAACAGGCAAGACCAGTGTTTGGCAAGGTCAAAGGTTGAAGAGTGTTTGCAAAGAGGATAAAACAGCTTGGCTAAATAACCTGAAAAAAGGAGAAGCAAAACAGCAGCTTTCTTTTCTCAAAAAACAGAAGGAGGCGAATGAACCAGGAGCAAAGAAATCACGTTCAGATTTACAGGAAAACCCCAGGATCTCTAATGTGTCAAGCCTCCCGGGAATTTCACTTAATGGGTTCTGTGTGACGATGGAGAATTGCAACAGAGCCAGGCTTTGGGTCAGCGGTTACTCATTCCACAGCTATGAGCTGGAGGAAGTGCTAAATAAGGCAACAACACGGCATGCCGTTTGCCAAACTGCGCTGGTACTTGGGAGACTGAGAACATTTGGGGCGGATGGTGGAGTGGGGGGGGGGGGTGGAATCCACCAGGCAGTCAATGAGATGATGAAAACCATCCCGCTGGTTGTAAAGGACGGAGGAAGAGATTGCCAAACGGGGGAGAAGCTTCTCCACACACACCCCCGCCCACGTTCCCCAATGGCAATAAACTCAAAAGCTATCGAGAAGATAGCTGCGGGTTAAGCAAACGCTGCGCTAAAAGTAATACAAGACCGAGTGAGAATAAACTACTAAGCGGGGGGCCAAAGGGGTCGCAGCGTCTCTCTCTCTCTCTCTCTCTCTCCCACCCTCCCTCTCTCCTAACTTCCTGCGAAGAAAGGGCGACTCGCTCCGGCTTTTAGCCCAGCGTCCCTCTCTATTCCGGCGTTTGGAGAGAGAGAGAGAGAGAGAGAGGATTACTTGAGAAAAAGGGGTGGATTTCTCTTCGGAAAAGGGGGACGGGGGTCCCTCTCTCCGGCGTGGCCCCGGGAGTAAAAGCGCGATCTCCTTTTCCCCCCATTACTTGATCCGCAAAAGCCATCAAAAGGACGAAGAAGATCGAAGCCCGGTATCCAACTTCGTCCTAACTCCGCCAGCGAGAATGGTTTACAAATCAAGGCCGGGCAATCCCGGGCTAATTTCCCTCCTTCCACCACCACCCCCCAAAAAAAACCCACCGCCAACCCTTTGCTGCTTCTCTCCCCCCCCCCCCCCCATTCCTCCTCCTCCACGCAAATCCCCGACAACGCCACTCACCGACTCCGCTGCCACGCTGACGGCGAGCAGGAGAGCGGCGCACAGGCCGGCGAGGCGAGCGAGTTGCATGGCGTTTCTGGAGGAGGCGAAGAGCGCGGAGCGAAATCAGCCGCCGTGAGTCCGATGTAACCCCCCCGCGTCGGCGCTCAGCTTTCTTATAGGCGGCCCCGTCGCGGCCCGCCTCTCTCTCTCTCGAGGAGGAGCCGAAGGGGGTGGGGGGGCTCTCGCTTGCGAAGGGCGGACGGCGGGAAGTTTCCCTGCTTTCGCGATTCCTTTCGTGTTGCTCGCGCCGCCCCTCTCTCGCGTTCCCTTTCAGGTACGTACCGAGTACGGCGGTGTTGTTCCCCGGCCGTTCACAACAGCCGGTCTGGGTCGTCCGCCAATTTCAGTCTGACGCGGAGACTGGCCGCCAGCGGGCGATACAGAAACGTGTCGGCTTCCACACCACGGAGTAATGGAGGATGCTTCGTTGTTGATGTTGCCCCGCTTTTTACATACAGGTAGTCATCTACGTACCACAGTGGAGCCCACAATTTCTCTTGTTAGGCTTGTTAGGTTGTTAAGTTACTTTTGCCCCATTTTACGACCTTTCTTGCCACAGTCGTTAAGTGAATCACTGCAGTTGTTAAATTAGTAACACTGTTGTTAAATTAATCTGGCTTCCCCATTGACTTTGCTTGCTGAAGGGCGCAAAAGGGGTCCCATGACTCCCAAGACCCTGCAATGGCCATAAATATGAGTCAGTTGCCAAGGATCTGAATTTTGATCGCATGGCCATGGGGATGCTGCGACAGTCATAAGTGTGAAAAACAGTCATAAATCCCTTTTTTCAGTGACATGGTAACTTCAAACGGTCACTATATGAACTGTTGTAAGTCAAAGACTACCTGTGCTCTTGTAATTTACACAATGAGCTGCTGCTTTCAAGTTGTCTGGGAAATTTTGCAAGAAGCAGAATAGGGACTAATTAGGTATGGACTCCTTTCAAAACACTGGAGAAATAAGGGGCACTGCCAGGGCCTGGTCTCCCTGTAGATCAGGGGTTCATAAAAACACCAACATGAAGACAAGTGAAGAATGAAGAAAATACAATAAAACTTGGAAAAGTGAATTTATTTTAGCAACAGGAGCTCTTCTCCAGAATCTTTCTGCACTCCCCAAAGGAGATACAGCTCACAGTTTAGGAAATCCTGCTCTAGATGCATTGGAGATGCTGCTCCCTGAGTACCCAGCTAGTCTACTTTTTGGCACATTGGCTGGAAACATCCGTTTTAAGTCATCTAAAAAAAATGCCAGGTTTTGGAAGTCCCAAAGGTGCTCTTTCAGGAGGCAACTGGGCTTTCTTATTTTCTTTGAAGATGTTTCGCTTTTCATCCAAGAAGCTGCTTCGGCTCTGACTGGATGATAGGGAATAGAAGGATTTATATTCCTTGCAGGCTGCTGGTCATTTGCATTCTTTCAGAGAGTCCTTGAGGCCACTAGGAGGTTTATCTGTGTCCTCAGGGTTAGCTGAATAGTGCAAATGTGTGTGGAGAGCCTTCTTGGCTACAGGATGTTTTCTGCCCAGTGTCCCTTCACTGTTGAAGACAAGCGCAAGCTGTTGGGGATGAATCTGTGTTGTACGCGTCTCAAACTGAAGTGCAAATGGTTCCTGTAGATTTGTAGGTTGTGGAAGGTTACTGACTGTAATTAGGTTTGGAAGATGCTTTTGGCAGCATTGCTTTCAAAGATTCACACCAGGCTAGAGGAGAGAACTGGGGATTTCCATGAGGCCATATGAAGAAGTAATGGCAGAAGTTGAAAATAATTCTAGACTGTAGTTTGCAGGCCAGTCTAGCAGCTTAGTGATGGAGAATGTGGTTTGTTGGATCTTCTGAACTACATTTTCAGGCATTCTTCACTCCTGGAAGTTATAAATCACTAATCTGAAGGGTGAAAGGTTCCACATACCTAACATCACCTACCTCTTCATCTTCCACATTACTTGCAACAAATAGTTTTACAAAGCTGATCGCCCAATGCTGTGTCTCTAGCCACAGAGAACTGAAACTTATCTCATTTCTGGTTCATTTTTTAACTATCTCTGCTGTCTGAGAGTTGACATGGTGTTAATCTCTCTGTGTGTGTGTGTGTGTGTGTGTGTAAATAGGCAAGGTGTGAAATTTGGGGGCTTAAAGATGCAGATTACAGGTAGTCCTCAAATTACAACCATTTGTTTAGTGCAGTGGGGAAATTCAAATTTTTTTACTATCAGTTCTGTGGGTGTGGCTTCGTGGGCATGGTGTGGCATGGCGGGCATGGCGTGGTGGGCGTGGCAGGGGAAGGATACTGCAAAATCTCCATTCCCACCCCACTCTGGGACTAGTCAGAGGTGGTATTTGTTGGTTCTCCAAACTACTCAAACTTTCCACTACTGGTTCACTAGAACCTGTTAGAACCTGCTGGATTTCACCCCTGGTTTAGTGACCATTTGAGTTATAACAGCACTGAAAAAAGTAATGAACAATTCTTGTGCTCACAACTGTCCCAGCATCCCCACAGTTGTTATCAAAATTCAAGTGCTTGACAATGGCAAATATTTACAACCGTTGCAGTGTCCTGGGGTCATATGATCGTCATTGTGATCTACCCAGCTGACTTCTGACAAGCAAATGGGGAAGCACATTCGCTTAACAACTGCAGTGATTCGCCTAACAACCATGGTAAAAAAGGTCATAAAATTGGGCACAACTTTCTTAACAACCACCTTGCTTACAAGTGGAAATGCTTGTCCCAACTCTGGTCATAAGCTGAGGACTACCTGTAGTGTCCTGGTGCCCCATTCCAACTCGGTTGAGAAGGGATTAAAAACTTGATGTAATTAAAAATTAAATATAGTTAAAGCCATGTGGCTTTTCAAAAGGATGCCTTGGCTTGTTGAAGGCTTGAGCAAAACTACCCTACAAAGTACAGGGTACTTTCAACTTACGACCACAATTGGGCCCAAAATTGATGTCGCTAAGTGAGAAATTTGTTAACTGAACCTTGCCCCATTTTACAGCTTTTCTTGCCTTATTTGTTAAGTGAATCACTACAGTTGTTAAAGCCTGCTAATAGGCTTTCCTTACATTCTTGAGTTGAAATTTAAGTCCTCTACTTACGACCATCTGTTTAGACGACTCTTTGAAGTTATGACAGCACTGAAAAAAGTGATTTACCACCAGTCCTCACACTTCCCACTGTTGCCACATGCCAAGGTCACATGATTGTCATTTGTGACCTTCCCACGGGTCTCCAACAAGCAATGTGTGAAGATGGATTTGCTTAGCAACCGCATGATTCACTTAACAACTGAAGAGAAAAAAGGTAGTAAAATTGGGTGTAGCTCACTTAAGAACCGTGATGGAACTTGCAGTCCAATTACGGTTGTAAATTAAGAACTACCTGCATAACTATATAAATTATCTTGCCCTCACAGCCCTTCTTCCCCATGACGTAGCAACTAGCTTAGGCAATTTTGCTATCCTAGCATAACATATTGTGATACAGTTTTGGGCAGCAGTTTGTGGCTTCCCTACAGTTCTTTCCCCTCCACACAGCATCATCTGCCAGCAGGAAAACCAGCTAAATTCTGCCAACGTCTCTTTCTCTGCCCACAGAGACATGGCCTTTCTATCAAGAGGCCTTGCTTTATCCTGACCCAAAAAGCTGCACTATAAGCAACTCTAGTAAGAGAAGGGAAGGGAAGAGAGAAGAGGAGAGGGGAGGGGAAGAGAGAGGAGAGGAGAGGAGAGGAGAAAGAGAGAAGAGAAGAGAAGAGAAGAGAAGAGAAGAGAAGAGAAGAGAAGAGAAGAGAAGAGAAAAACCTCAAGGGAGCTTGAAGAAATGTTTAGATTTGGAATGCCTTTTTTTCCTCAGAGATACATGTGTGCTTGGGTCCCTCATGAAGGAAATGTGCCAAGAGCAACTTTTACAAGTAGAGTGGGGGAAAGAAGCAAAGGTTCTGGGCGAGGACCCAGCTCTGTTTCTGGATGTGAAATCAGTTGGCAGAAATGCTGGATTTTATTGCAAATATATGAAGAAAAGCAAACTAAGGTTGGTCTTTGGCATAAGTGTCTTCCCTGCTGTTTCATCACAAATACTTCCACAGCTAGCAGTTCTTGAGGGCCAAATTTCTCTCGGGGGTTGGAAACCAACTTTTGATCAAAAACAAGCTTAAATTGCCAAGTAAATAGTCCTGAATTACATTGAAATCTGAAATCTATGCGTTGCCACCGATCATGGATTTACAGTAGCTGAAGAAACACCAATTCACATTTCTGCCAAATGCAGCATCTTCCAATTCCTCCCAAGGAGCCTCACTTTTCCCAGCTATATCTTTGGTCCTTCCAAAGCTCTTTAGGGGCCACATGTCTCAACAGAAATACAGTAAATCATTATTGCACAGAATATTGGAGAAATGCCATCGCCTTCATTCTTACTTGTCCTCTTTATTTCTATGAGCCATCCTTTTTTTTTATTGCTTCTTAAGCCAATAAATTGTAGGAAGAAATTATGTAAAGATGCTTGGGATTTTATGTTTTGGGTGGATAACTCTCTGAAACCTGGATGGAAGCAAATTTGGTGTAGTAGAAGAAACTAGACAAAGAAACATTAAGTTCAAAAATGGTCTGAATCTGGCAGAATTTGGGGAGAAAGAAAAACAGTCCAGGGGAAAAAAAGTACCCAATGCATCCCTGTGAGACTAGCAGTTGAGCACTATGTGGGAATACTATCAGTTGTTCCATGCTTAGCCTCTGCCTTCTGATTACCATATTTTTTGGACTATAAAACGCACCAGAGTATAAGACGCACCAAGATTTCGAAAAGGTAAACAAGAAAAAAAAAGTTTTTGCCCTCCCCAGCCCCCAGGAGCACTCTGCAGGCCTCCCAAACCCTCTGCGTTTGGGATGCGTGACACGGAGGTTTGGGAAACCAAAAATGGGCCCATTTTTTGCAAAAATGGGGTGTGCAGAGTGTTTGGGAGGCATGCAGAGTGCTCCTGGGGGCTGGGGAGGGCAAAAACACCCACCCTGCAGCAGTGGTGAAATGTAAAATTTGTTACTACCGGTTCTGTAGGCATGGCTTGGGGGCAGGGGGTAATGTGACTGGGTGGGTGTGGCCAACTTTTTTTTTTTTTACTGTTAAAACCATTTTTTCTACAACCTCTTCAGCTGAAGAGGTTGTAAAAAAATGCTTTTAAAAGCCTCTGGCAATCCCAGCTGAGTTGCCTGATCGTCAGTGGCTTTTTTTTTCTTTTAAAAACATTTTTTCTACAATCTCTTTGGCTGAAGAGGTTATTTTAAAAAATGCTTTTAAAAGCCTCTGCCATCAGGCAACTCAGCTGGGATTGTCAGAGGCTTTTAAAAGCATTTTTTCTACAACCTCTTTGGCCGAAGTGGTTGTAGAAAAAATGCTTTTAAAAGCCTCTGACAATCCCAGCTGAGCCGCACGATCATCAGAGGCTTTTTTTTTACTTTTAAAAGCATTTTTTTCTGCCGAAGAGGTTGTAGAGAAAATGCTTTTAAATTTTTTTTAAAATCCTCTGATGATTGCGCAGCTCAGCTGGGCATGTGGGGGCAGGGATCCAGTCTGAACTGGGAGCATTTCACCCCTGCTCTGCAGGCCTTCCAAACTCTCTGCGCATCCTGTTTTTGGCAAAAATAGGATGCGCGGGATGGGGCTTCAGTAGGCCAAAAATGGCTGTATTTGGTGTATAAGACACATCGACATTTCCACCCTCTTTTAGGGGGGAAAAAAGTGCATCTTATACTCCAAAAAGTATGGTAAGTGACCCAAACTGGAGCTGATACAGGTAGTCCTCAACCTATGACCACAATGGAGGTCAAAATTTCTATTGTTAAGCGAGACAAATGTTAAGTGGATTTTTCCTCATTTTACTATTTTTCTTGCACAGTTGTTAAGTGAATCGTTGTTAAATTAGTAACATGGTTAAGTGAATCTGGCTTCTTCATTGACTTTGCTGGTCAGAATGTACACTGCTGGCCCCTGCTACTTGTTATAAGTATGAGTCAATTGCCAGGCATCTAAATTTTGATCACGTGACACTGAGGATGATCAACGGTCTTTAAGTGTGAAAAAGGTCACTTTTTTCCAGTGCTGTTGTAATTTCAAATGGTCACTAAACAAACGGTTGTAAGTCAAGAACTATATGTATTAAGGGTGTAGATATTAATTTAGAAGTTTTTCTTATCTTGTTATTTTTCCCAACTCAAAGGAATGTTGAAAAGTAATTGTCAAAGAGATTCAAGGCTGTCCTTTTGTCCTGTCTCATCAGCAGGATAACCTCAAAACTGAGCAGAAAAGGATCAAATGAATGCGTGGAGGTCATGTTAAAGAATGGACTGGATCTGGTTGAAGACCGGAGAAAGACCTGACAGTTAGAACAGTTAATCAGTGGAAAGACTTGAAGACTCCAGAAGTTGTGAATGCTCCAACACTGGAAGTTTTTAAGAAGATGTTGGATAACCATTTGTCTGAAGTGGTGTAGGGTTTCCTGCCTAAGCAGGGGGTTGGACTAGAAGACCTCCAAGGTCCCTTCCAACTCTGTTATTCTATTCTATTCTAAAAGATAAATCCAGGGGGAAAAGAATCCCTAATGTATTTCTGTGGAAGAGACATTTGGCCGGCAAATAGTAATGTTATCAGCCCTTTCATTCTAAGAAGCCACGCTGTGGATATTTTCTGTAACTTACTATCTTCATCCATTCTATGAATGTTTCCATTTAGGATATACACACAGAGACACAAAATTTAGTGGTTTGTCTCCAAAACAATCTATTGGAATGTTTTCTTTTGCACCTGGAAAGGCCAGTCTGACATTTTAGATTAGTTACATTTCAAGAACAGGAGATGGTTCCAATGGAGGAATGGGCCATGTATGAACCATTCCATTTCCAGTGCCAACTATACACTTCTGGAAAGGCAAAGCCACCCCAGAACTTCAAATCTGCCCATAGGGAAATGGGGTGGAATGAGGCAGAAATCATTGTTTTTCACACAAAAATTCCTTGACGCCCCTCAAGCTCCCTCCTGCTCCAAATTTTTAAAGAGTTTTTTTAATTTAGAAAAATGACTGAAAAACTGACATGGCACCAGCCTAAAGTATACCTTGTATCTTCTGCACTGTTTTTGGACCTACATAGATTCTAGGATTTTATTTTTACAATTTTTTTTTTTAAATCGTAATTTGGATGGCTGTAAATGCTTTGATTCCCTTCTAACAGTGCTTCTCAGCCTTGGTAACTTTAAGGTGTATGGATTTCAATTCCCAGAATTCCCTAGCGAGCATCCATGATCCCACATCCCAACATCCATTTTGGGAGTTGAAGTCCGCACATCTTAAAATTGCCAAGATTGAGAAACACTGTTCTAAAATATGAATGCTTTTTGTAATTGGTGGTGTCCATGATCATAACTTTATGAGTGTCTCCATCCTATGGTCTTAAAAGTCCAGTGTATCCACTGGGCCAAAAATTAAGGATATCTGTAGTCAACAACCTCCAAATAAATTATTAGAGTTAACATTGAAGGTTTTTTAAAGGTACCCAGCCTATGCTGGGTACTGGGTCCCTCCTGGTGACCCGCCGGGGTGGCAGGAGAAACCCACACAGACCCAAGTTATGCCTTGACCTGCGCCATTTCAGACAGGGACCCTTTCGGATCCCTGCCCTGGACAAATCCAGGGCCAGTACTGAGTGTCTTGAGGGGTCCAATCCCCAAGAGAGGCCACAGCTGGAAGGTGGCACCACACTCATCACCAACCCCCTTGAAGTACCTTCGAACAGTGTGGTTTCAGCATTGACATCCCCACCTACCCAGGATCTGACCTGCCGATTTCTCGGCAGCCATCTTGTTGTACCTTTCAGTACAGCCTTTCAGTAAGGCCTCTGGCAGGCGGTAATACTGGCCGGGGGCCCTTTGAGGGCAAGTCGTTAATCCCCGGTATAGATGGACTGCCAAAATATTAGACACAAAGTGGAGAATATGGCTGTTTCAAAGACCAGTGTTTTATCTAACTTCATTTTTATTTATTTTTTCTTGTGTGGTATTCTGCTTTTCTTTTTAAGCCATTTGACTGTTTTAATTATCACTCATAATCTGCCAAATGAACTTCAATGTGGGCTTACTGAATAAATAATACATGTTATGAATAGTCCCTACTTTTGAGGCAAAACTTAATGCACATTTCATTTCTTGTATTAGCCCAGTTGATTTTTAAAATTCTAAAGAGATTATGTGAGAGGTTAACTTCCAATGCATAAGAACAAAATCATCTTTAAGCCTTAATGGAAAATATTCTTTTTTTCTTTTGTAGAAAAAGCAGATTCAGAATTCAGTCCTGTATTTAAAAGTAACTGCCATTGAAATCCAGAATAAAAATTACTCTTAAGAAGACTTGTATAGAATAAATTTAAACTCATTTAAAAAATGAATACAAATATATGCCCATTTATTGGAATTAAATATAGTAAGAATTGCACTTAGATAAGCACACTTAGGATAATGTTATAAAAAAATTCTTACTGAACGTCTCATACCTTTGTCTTTTATGTTTCAAAAATAATTAATTCCATTAAATTATTTCCTGTTACTTGTTTTAAGTGTGTAATATATGCAGTTGCTTTTCATAAAAGTTCAAAGATGGCTTGCAAATCAGTTTATAACTAACAAGTTTAAAAAGTACAAATTTTCTCAGGGCAGAACCAAAACACTATTACAACAGATTTTATCTTCTGACTTATTTGTATGGGAAAAATAATATTTTCAAAGACATGTGTTGCTTACTTCTAAAGAACACTGCAATGGCACAAAGATTTTAGTTATTATTATTTATTTATTTGTCAAGCATGTATGAGAAAATAAATATAAGTATAAACATTACATATAAACATATAAGTATAAACAGGTATAAATATAAACATAAGAAATTAATACAAATAAATGGGGCAGTAGGACAGGAACGGTAGGCACACTGGTGTGCTTATGCACACCCCTTTACAGACCTCTTAGGAATAGGGTGAGGTCCACGGTTATGAACGATAAGTCTTTGTCAGTGTACTATTCTGGCTCTGAGAAATTTCTGAAGGTGTTACACTACTCTGACTTTTGCATCTAAAATTGCTATAAGCTGAACCCTGGGGAAATGTCTTAAAGCCTGTTAAAGGAGCAGTTGATGCTTTGATGCCAAAGAAAGCACATAGATGGTGGGCAGCGATGATTCATCTTTATTTCCTTCATATGGAAGGACAAGCCAGTCATGTGGGTGGCTTGTCATTTGAATAGCTTGTGCCGGAACTGTATAGGAGTTCTAGGGAATTCATGAAGCTACAGGATTTCAGAGACAAAGCCAAACTGTATCTGGGCTGCCAAAATCCTGACAGTCATTAAATAGCAGCAGGGAGTTATTTTATGTATGTGTTTTATGATTGTCCTGATTTATATAGAAGTCTTGCTTTTAAATAACTAAAACCTGGGCAAACACTCATGGTTTCATAGATGTGTGCAATAAACAACAGTGGCAGGAAAATGACAATGTGCACGCAATGACATCATAACACAAGTAGTGATATTTGTGTTGTGATTCACATTCCATTATTTTCACATCACATTCCTTTCCTACAGAAACCTATGTATGCAGCCATATGTTTGCTTAAACTGAGGTATATGAATGTACATTGGTTTCTTCACCTGACCTCTACATGAGCATGCACCAAAATTATATGCCTGGAGCTGATCCCAAGCCTGTGATTGAAGATTCTGAATTGTACTGTTCTTTCCTTCTTATTTTGACACTGTCCAAGGACAGGCTCAAGTGTACAAAATCTGGTGGTCTTGGTCATCCATTACCTTGGAAGGAAGCCAGTGATGGCAGGGACTTGAAATCAAGCCAGTGGCAAGACAGCAATAGGAATATCAGTTTTGTTCTGGTCTAGTTTTTTTCTGAATCAAGGATAAATAGTGAGCACTTCCATTCAGCAGTAGAGAAAGACTTTTGGCCCATCTCCTAACTACATGCCTTGTGATAAATAGTCTTGATCAGGGTCTAGGGATGTGATGACTCCCCCAGACCTGTCCCCAGATACCTCTCCAGGCATGAGTTCAGAGGCGGATGAAGCAGTCCCAGGCATGTCAGGAGTGGAGTTGGTCAATGGCTCCAAAGAGCCATCTGAGAGTGATTTGGCTGAAGCACAGCTGCAGGTGGACAGCCCTGAGGCTTCAGATGAGGAAAGCATATAGTTGCAGCCAGTTAGTGATAAGGAGGAGGAACTGCCTTCTGCCCTTGATCCAAGAATATCATGTTTCCCCGAAAATAAGACCCTGTCTTACATTTTTTTGAACCCTGAATAAGCACTTGGCCTTATTGTGCTCAAAAGCCAGATTGTGTTTATTATCAGGGGAGGTCTTATTTTGGGGAAAACAGGGTATATAAGGCAGAGAAAAGGCAGCAAAAATCAGCTGTTTACTCACAAGTAGCCTTGTCCCTCAGAAGCTGGGTATTTAGCACAACAGACAGTTGGAGCCGATGCTGAGAACAATAAATTCATTCCCTAGCTGCGTGTTTCCTGGTTGTTATAATTCCTGCCTTGCTTTGGATTGACACTGACTTTGGATCACGTCTTATGAACTGTCTTGTGAATCCTCTTGTATTGTGGATTTAATTTTGCCTGGTGGATTTATTTTGTTTGGGAAACTTTCAAGTGCCTTGTTGACTCATTGGCCATTGCTCTGTGGACTAGCATTGGTCTACTTTTGGCTGGACTTAATTGGGACAGACCTGAATTTTTGGTGAATTGCTGGGGAATATTAATAAACCTACTAAACCATCATTACATGTGTGTGTGAGTGAGCAGGATAATATAAGGGATGTTTTTCCAGGACTCCATAAACTTGGATGGAAAATATAATAATATAATTTATTACAGGTAGTCCTTACTAACAATGATAATTGAGACCTGGAACTCTTATTGCTAAGCAATGCAGTCATAAAGGCACAATATTACATGACTGTACCACCATATGCCCACAATTCTGGCAATCCCAGTTGCCATTGTTAGGCAAATCCCAAATGATTGCAGCATCCCACAGTCACATAATTGCCATTTGCAACTTCCTGTCAGCTTCCCCATTGACTTTGCTTGTTAGAAGCCAGCAGTGAAGGTGGTAGGATACTGTGGTGTAATTGCAACCTGGATGTTGAGCTCCCAGATTGTGGTCATGTGATTGTGGGAATACTACAATGGTTGCAACTATAAGGACCCATCATAAATATCCTCATTCATAACGTCTAACAAGTGGATGTTAAACAAGGACTATTTATATTGTTGCTAACCCCTATCTGAGATTTAGCTTTTCTTGTTTTTGAATCTTGTTTTCTTTGTGATACACTCTAGAACTATGGACTTTATTTTATGCACTTAAAATCTTCTGAGAAGGGGTTAATGGATTTTACCAGAATATCAGAGGCTCCATGGCACAAAAGGGTTAATAACCTGTATTTTGTAGCTATTCCATTTTCTTTCTTTCTTTCTTTTTTCACCTGTCTAAACTGAAACATATAGTTCTGGTGATCTTTGTACTTCCAATTTGCATGATGTTTTTGTAGCAGGGTCTCCTGGCAGCTGGTGTCCTTGCAACAAATAAGTATACTGTAAACACTCATGAACTGTAATCCTGATTGCTAAGACTATATTTTGTCCATTGGTTTATTCTCAAATAACTGTTCCTTCTGAGAGGATTTACAGCAACTTTCAGTAGCCTGTAAATGCAAAAGTGTTCCCTCGATTAACAAATCTCTTAACTCATAGGGAGTACTTCATATTGTTGAAAATAAATTCCCCAGAGGCAAGCTACAAAAAATTTAGAATTAAACAGATTTACAAAGGAAAGGAAGCATTATCTATCTACCACAACTATATCACAAAATAAAAAGTGTTTTTATTGTGGAAAAATATCCCTTTATATCATACAAATGTCCATTTGTTCAATATAGTTAGTAAATTATACATTTTTTTTATCTGTTAAGAAAATATAGATAAAAATTGGGAGATGAGAGAGGAATAGATTTAAAGTTTCTTGATGGAAAATTTTAGGAAATTTTAGGAAAATTAGGAAAATTAGGAAATTTTCTCACAAAAACAATTGACTGAAAAGTGTTGATTAACTCAATCACTACTACTAGCAGGGATTTATTTCTGTCAGTATTTTACTAAAATAAATTCTGATTACAAAGTTATACTCCATTCTTTCCTTTTCTCTGAAATATAGTTTAATTGATATATGAAAAGATATTTGCCCTTTGAGGCCAGTGCCGTGAGACAAATAAGGTATTGGAGTATGAATGAGAAGTCGTAAGTTAAAATCCAGCCTGGACCAAACATCTCTCTTAATTCTACTTATTTTACAAAATATATGTTGTAAGAAAAATAGAAAAAGTGAGCTGTGTACCACTTTGAGGAAGAAACGTGGGACATACAGTAAATGGTGTTAATAACTAACATCAATACATCATGAGAAAATCTACATTTATATTACAATAAATTTTGATTACTTAAGAAAATGAGGAACACATTCTTCAAAAACATTAGTATGTATTTTTTTATACTGCTTTGAGACTCGGAGCACTACATAACATTAAATCTAATTCAGATCTATGAATTAAAATAGCAACAAGTGTCATATTTTCATATTTTGCCAGTAAGGAAAAGTAGGTAATATGAATTCCATCATTCCAAGATTAATTCTTCCTGTGGCAGGATATAAATGTAATAAATTATCACAAAAAATAGAGTAACAGTTGTTAACATGAGACATTGTTATTTTTTAAAAAGAGGTAGATACCAAGAACCAAAAAAGCCAAGATGGCAGACACAACCATGCAATAGAAATTTCATCCCTTCTTACATGCATGTAAGAAATCGTGAGGCTTTCAATGATTCACTTGTGGAGGCCATTTTGATTTTTTTCAAAGTTCCCTTCCCCAACCCAGATGCCCTGGGTGGATGTTAACATTTATTTTCTTTTCAAAAGATGTGACCTTCCTTTGGCAAAGGGTAAAACCACAAGACAGCTAATAAAATTGTTCAAAGCATCTCTTACAAGAATACTTTACATAAAAAAAAAAAAAATCCCCTTTGAGTTATCTCAAAATAGATACAGGGTATTTTCATTTCATTTTACTGGTTATTTAAATCCCATTCCTTTATTAAAATACCTAATAATCAAATCAACATTAAAAATGCATCATTGGAAGAAAAAAAGCAGATATAAATACAAAGGGCATTAAAATATCAAGAAGATAGCAATATGAAATATTCTAATACAGCAGGTTAATGTTTAAAAGCTATTCTAAATACAAAATCATCATCAAATGAACATTATATTATCTTTTCATACTTTCTATATGGTTCTATATGTTTATATCACTTCAATTCATGTTTGTATTTCACCTTACACATGTACTGGGTATTGGATAATTTACAGTGCTTTGGTGCATATTTTTGTGTAACACCTGGAATTTCTAGTAAAATTGCATTTTTTTCTGGACCAAGAAAAATATCTCAGCAGCCACATTCCAAAACAAAGTGAGTCAATGTAAAAAGAATTTAGAGATGACCTTAGGATGGTATGAAACAGCTATTAAGGAGGGACCCGAAGAAGTGGTTAGACAGTATGAAGACTGATAGAAGCAGAGAAAAATGCTCACTATCACCAGTCCCCACCTTGTTTTTATTTAGTATGAGATGGGACAGAAAAAAGTCTAGATCATGTTGACTCTGTGCAGGAAGGCTCTCATACACTTTTTCCTATTCTGCATGGCTGCATAGAACCATTTTGAGTCTGTGTTTCATGATAAATGGATTACACTTTTATAGACACATATAAGCAAATCTGCAGAAGCAGAATGCATGGATAATGAGGATTAGTATCATTTAGTCATCTATTGTATAATTTTCTGGCACATTAAAAATTATAATATTTTTTGGAGATCTATTGGGGATATATCCAAGGTTCTTGGAGACTGCCTTAATATATTTAAGCCAAAAGGATTTCTAGCTGAAACTTTGAAGAGCTGCTGCTAGGCAGCATAGACAAAACTAAATCCCACTATATTTGCCTTCATTCAGATGCCATAATATTTATCCTTAGTATTAGCTTTATTTCCCCAGGAAATTGCAATTTGCTGCATCAGGTAAAATGACAACCAGGGTTAATTTTATTGACCATGCATCATTACATTTCATTCCAAGCTTGGGTGTTAATCAAATGTGGAAGCAAATGTTCCCCATCTCTTCTTTGCAAAGAGTAGGAAGAGAAAATGAGAGTCCATAGGAGCCTGGAATTGTTCTCTTAAGAATGAACCATCCAGTATTTACCATGTCTAAACATTCTCAGTATGATTAATCTTAATACATGGTTATTTTCCTCCTGAGATAATCTGGAGTTTTATGAAGATGGTATCTAGTGCCTACATACGTGGGGGGGTGGGGGTGGGGGAGTATAGGTAGTCCTCAACTTATGACCACAACTGTGCCCAAAATTTTTGTTGCCAAGCAAGACTATTATTAAATGAGTTTTGTTCCATTTCTTGCCACATTGACTTTGCTTATCAGAGGTTTGCAAAAAGTGATCACATGATCCCATGACATAAATACATGCCAGTTGCCAAGCATCCAAATTTTGATCACGTAACCATGGGGATGCTGCGATGGTCATAAGTATGACAAAAGGCCATAAGTAACTTTTTTCAGTGTCTTGTAACTTTGAACAGTCACTAAATGAATGGTTGTTAAGTTGAGGACTACCTCAACTACAACTGTAGTTGAGGACTACCTTTACTACAACTGTAGTAAAATAGCTATTGGATTCAGAGAACAAAACACAACAATGGATAGTCTCATATGTCATATATGACAATGAAGAAATCTACAAACTTAGAAGATCGTTTTTGCCATCTTTGCTGAACTCTCTCTGTAGTATTGGATTGCAGGAGCTTAATTGTTACTTCTTATTATCAGCCAGGGCATTTTGAATTTCGGTACTTACTTTGAACTTTCAGGTTGAAAAATGCAAAGATCTTGGTTTCTCGCGCCTAAACAAAGTGATAAAAAAGAAAGAAAAAGATCACTGACTTGAGGCCAGTGAGTAATACATGAAGTGGGAAAATCAACTGATGTGCTGATGGGTTTCCCAGCCTTAAGAGATTTGCATGAATTCAGTTTGTTCATTTCCTGAACGAACACTGAAGGTTTTCATCTCTAATTTTTAAGTTGAAACTTTTCAAATTACACTGATTCTTACCATGTGGCATAATATTTTTAAATTAAGAATATGAATATCATTTTCCAATTAGATAAAAATAATTAATTCTTCAAAGTTATCTGTGCAACATTGATAACTTTAATTTTCTATACAATATTGAAGAAACTTTGACTATATCTATAAAATACGATTTTTATAATCATAGTCAAGGTTGCTGTGAATAGCATGCAGTCAGGAGAAAGGTGTGAAAACTGCTTTTTTTTTTCAAGGCTATCTGCCCTTAAATCAGATTTTAAAAGCATGGTTCATACCAGGAATTCCATTAGAGTAATATATAATAGGAATTCTTCTGCTCTTCACCTATAATTAATGTTTGAAAGGTAAAACAAAGGAAAATAACTTTGGTTCACCTGCCTTTTTTCAAAACAAGCATTAGGAATCTAGAAATTATGTCAATTCTGCCAAACCTGTTACAATAAACATTTTTAAAGTGTGCTTAACCTTCCCAACTTGTTATAGTTTTGAAGAAAGGACCCTATATATTTTTTCTTGTGAATGTCGATCCCAGTTATGCCAATTTCTGCTGAAAACTCCCCTCTCAATTACCAACACCTAAGAGACCATGGAGAGATTTTTAATAGTAAAGTGCACGTACATGGACAAATAATAGTCCAAAGGATAAAGTGTGAGCCTTCAGATCAAATTGGGAGTAAATTTTTGATCAGATCCTACAGCTACTACTTCTTCAAAACAGTAACATATGCTTTTTAATAAGTATTTTCCCCAACATATAGTTTTAACCTTTGGCACCGTTCAAATGCAGTTTTACACGCACCATTGAAAATTTTGCCTTCCCCAAAAAGACAATGACCTTCACTTGTCTATCCTGTAAGAACTTTGCTAGATTAAAGTCAAAAGCCAATCTAACACAATGTTTGGTTCCTCTAGAAGCAGGGGTGATCCTGAAGCTATCCCTCTGTTGATGTAGCTTAGAACTGTGTTGGCATTTTTGGCAGCTGCCGCACACTGCTTGCTCATACTTACATGGTGATCCACCAGGACACCTAGATCCTTCTCACAGTTACTACTGTTGAGCAGGGGTGAAATTCAGCAGGTTCTGACAGGTTCTGGAGAACCGGTAGCAGAAATTTTAGGTAGTTCAGAGAACCGGCACCACCTCTGGCTGGCCCCAGAGTGGGATGGGAATGGAGATTTTACAATATCCTTCCCCCAGGATTGGGAAGGGAACTGGAATTTTGCAATAGCCTTCCCCTGCCACGCCTACCAAGCCACACCCACCAAGCCACACCACAGCCACCAAGCCACGCCCACAGAACCGGTAGTAAAAAATGTGAATTCCACCACTGTCTAGAAGTCAAGTGCTATTATTTGCAAAACACTAGTGTTAGGTGAAAAAAACCTTAATACTTTGGATTTAAAATATGTGAATCTGCATCAAGTATTCTCTTTTATTATATCCAAAACAAGTGTATGTTAAAACTATGCAAAAGGGCTCAAAATGCCATCCAACTCACCAGCTACGAGATGACTCTCCCCAAATGGAAAAGAATGAGACTACAGTAAATGGGGTATGGTGGGAGAAGCCAGCAAAATATGGGTTAGAACTGCTTTGGGGTTGTAGGAAAAACAGTCCAGAAAAAGAATCCCAGATTTTCATTAGGAAAGGCTGCCAAATGCCCCTATCCTAAGGATCCTTTTCCTGGTCATATGATCTAGAACAAAGCACATCCAGCTTGCTCTATGCTTCCCAGTGCGCACATAATACTCAAGCACAGAGAGATGTAGCACAAGAGGAAAACAAAAAATGGAAACACAATACACTACTTTATTGCACCGGGGAGGGGGAGGGAGGCCTCCTATGACCACTGCTGGTAAAGGGATTGGAAAGAATTTAAAAACCCGTGCTCTGCATTTTCTTTAACTTGTTTTTTTTAAGCCCACAGGAATTACAAAAGGATCTGGCCTTCTGTTCAGAAGATGGAAATAAAAAACATCCACTACCTTGTCCAACAAAAACCAAAACACATAACAATGAGCAATAGTTTTCTGCAATTCTGCTACTGTACTAATAGTATGCAGTAGCTTCATCCCATAGAACTGTTGGTATCATGTAATCAGTTCCCCAACTTTGAGGGATGAACATGTAGATTTCGAGCAGAGGATCAGAACCAGTTCTTGACCTCACCAGCCTTAGAAGTGGCATTTCTGTACCATTATAAACCTATAAACTGTAATAATAACGTCTTATAGTGAAATATATATATAGATATATAGTTATATAGATATATTGCATAAGTGCACCAGTGTGCCTACCGTCCCTGTCCTAATATTCCTTTTTACTCTTACTCTTTTCATATATTCAAATTATGTTTATACTTTTACCTGTTATGTTATATATGCTTGACAAATAAATAAATAAATAATAATTAAAAAATAAATAAGTCCTCCCATTCAGTGGTGGGTTCCACTTACCTTCGCTACCGGTTCGGAACTGTGAGCATGCTTGCGCGCTTCACTTATGCACAGCGCTTCTGCGCATGCACAGAGCATCTATGATGACATCCAGGTGGGTGGGCGGAGCCTCCTACCGCCACTGCTCCCATGCCTACTACAAAGAAGAAAAGTGAAATATAAGGAATAAATCATATTTCTTGGCAAACAATCAAAATCATTCTGGGGTACAGGATTAGGTAGCGGGCCACAGGGTGTGTATCACACAAGGAATAAGTGGAGTGATGATGCAAAAAAAAAAAAAATGTATTGGACAGAAAAGATTTCCGGGTAAGTGGAGAATAGAGGGAGAAAGTTTCTTGCTTGTGAAAACATATTAATCTTGTTCTGTTTTAGCACAAAGGGGGGTTTGTTGTCAACCTAAAAATGAGTAACTGCATCATTGTTTGGCAATTGTGCAATTGAAATCTGGGAGTTCAAGTCAGGGGTGGGCCCAGCAATTGTACAACTGGATTTAAATGACTCCACGTGGCTTTGGAGCAATATCCATTTCTTGTACACCATCGCATGCCATCATGTGAACATCCACTTGTCTTAATGAAGATGCACCCCAGAGACAGATTCTCAGAATTTCAGCTCTCTGAAGTGCTCAGAAGATAGCTCGAAAATGGAAACTAATTGCTTAAAATTTCTGCTATAAGGGGAAATTCTGTGGTTTTGTGGTTCTTTGCAGAGCAGGCTGAACAGCTGAGCTGGGACTTTCCCAAACATAATGGTTGATTACATCACAATCAAATTATCTGAAATGGCCTTTGCCAGTCTCGTTGCCTGGAAAAGTCAACAGCCACCCAAGTGGGATTTTCCTTCTTTCTAGCTAAATAACTTATCATGTTTAGAAAGCTCAGAAACAGCCCAGTTGTGTCACATTCAAACTGACAAAAGGAAAAGGGAAGCTGTAGGATGTGACATAAGCCAAGTGGAAAAAATCCTAATAAAACAAATTAATCTTGCCATCAACCATATCAAACCTCTCCTTATGCACAGGAGCAGGATTTTTAAAATTATTATTCACCTTCCTGAAAGCTGGGAAATTTCTGAAAAAGATTATTGCTGGACCTTCCTTTTCCTTTCACACAGAAGAATATTATTCAATTTCTTATCCCACACTGCCTTGGAGGTATTCCTGTTTATAAACCTTGGCATCAGAATTAATTTCCTAAATAATTACAAATAGAATAATAAGAGTATAAAAGTTTGAAATAGAAACTTAAATAACCCAGTTCTATACACTTCATGTATTAAGGAAGGCTTCCTCAACCTGATGCACCCCAGATGTTTCCAAAGAAAAGTAATATCCTCTATAAACTGTATGTTAGGCACAGTTACTAGTCTTCTTCTCAATCCCCCAAAGATGTTTGAAAACAACTTCACTGATGATGGACCTTTCAGTAACAAGAAACCCAAAACATTGCTCATCCTGTGTTGTTGCAGCTGTTCTTCTGCAGTAACAACTTGCAGAACAAGTGGCAGAAACCAAAACTATTACTAATTTCATACCTGTTCTGAACACTATTGCTAGAGGGTCTAGGGAAAAGATGTGAAGCTGTCAAAGTAGCCTTCCTTTAGAGCAGAGATGGGGGACTATGGCCCCTTTATCACTTGTGGACTTCAACTCCCAGAATTCTGGGAATTGAAGTCAACAGGTCATAAAAGGGCCATAGTTCTCCATCCCTGCTTTAAAACTAGGTGGCCAATGTTTGAGGATGTGGGGCGGGGGTGGGATTCGGAAATTTTAGCAACCGGTTCTCTGCTTGGTTGCTGGATGGGCATGGCCATGGTGGGCATGGCCTACTCGACCTCCTGCACCATGGGGGATGGGGTGTTTTTGCTCTGCCCAGGCTCTGGAGGCTTTCCTCAAGCCTCTGGGAGGGTGAAAATGGCCTGTCCCAGGCTCCAGAGGCCCTCCAGAGCCAGAAACGGGCCTGTTTTCGGACTTCCAGTGTTTGGTTGGTCTGTTTTTACCCTCCCCAGGCTCCAGAGCCTTTCCTTGAGCCTCTGGGAGGGAAAAAACGGCCTCCCCTGGGCTCTGAAGGCCAGAAAAGGGCCCATTTCTGGACTTCTGGAAGGCCCATTTTTCGCCCTCCCAGAGCCTCCATGCGGGCCCTTCACTTACCTAGCATCCAAAACGGGCCATGTGGAGACTCCTGGGAGGGGAGGGGAAGGGTGGGAGGGGTCAGCTAGTCTTTGCAACAACCGGTTCGGCCAATCAGATTAAAAACATCTGGTTCA
Source organism: Arizona elegans (assembly GCA_022577455.1). Classification (NCBI taxonomy): domain Eukaryota; kingdom Metazoa; phylum Chordata; class Lepidosauria; order Squamata; family Colubridae; genus Arizona; species Arizona elegans. The sequence continues at coordinate 182,187,619 of JAKOOJ010000002.1, read as the reverse complement.
CCCAAACCTGTCCAAACCAGCTGAATCCCACCCCTGATGTGGGGACCACAATTTAGTTTTCTCACTTTCCAGAGAACTGCAGGAAGCCATCAGTGGCATCACTGGAAGAAATGAATCTGAACTATTTCTACACAGTTCCTCATTTTTTGTAGGAATAGGATCATGAAGATTCTGAGATTAATAATTTCCATTCCGTCCTCCCTCAACTGTTCCAACCCACTGAAAAATTGCAAAACATGGCTGCACTTGGGGAGGGAGGGAGAGAGAAAGAGAGAGAGAAAAAGAGAGAGAAAGATGGATGATAGGTCATGGCCACCTGTGTCTTGCAGGAATTCGTCTGCTTCTAAACTACAGGGTGACAACATTTCCATATGAAAACCAGCTTCAGAGCAATGCCTTTGCGGCTGAGCCAGAAGTAAACTGGTTCATCTGCTAAAGCATAGTGACAGCATGGTTTAAGAGCAATGCAAAGCCAATTCAGGGGGAACATAAGCATCTGGTGTGGAATTATCCTTAGATGACATTCCTCATCATTTCCATTTCTGAAGGTAACAGAATAGGGAAAGCTGACACAAATAGTATAAAACAATTAGGAAATTTAAGGCACGTGGACATTTAAAGGAATATTTAGCCCCAGTAAGGCAGAACAATGACACGGACTACATTAATCCCTCTCATACATTCAAAAGACTGCTTTTTGAAAATATAATAATACAGGTACTCCTTGACTTTCAAGTTCATTTAGTGACCGTTCAAAGTGCAGAAAAGAGTGCAGAGAAAAGCAACAAAGATGATTAGGGGACTGGAGGCTAAAACATATGAAGAACGGTTGCAAGAATTGGGTATGTCTAGTTTGATGAAAAGAAGGACCAGGGGTGACATGATAGCCATGTTCCAATATCTCAGGGGTTGCCACAAAGAACTGTGAATAGTTGCCACAAACTATTCTTCAAAGCGCCTGAGGGTAGAACAAGAAGCAATGGGTGGAAACTAATCAAGGAGAGAAGCAATTTAGAACTAAGGAGAAATTTCCTGACAGTTAGAACAATTGATTCAGTGGAACAACTTGCCTCCAGAAGTTGTGAATGCCTCAACACTGGAAATTTTAAAGAAGATGTTGGATAACCATTTGTCTGAAGTGGTGTAGGGTTTCCTGCCTGGGCAGAGGGTTGGACTAGAAGACCTCCAAGGTCCCTTCCAACTCTGTTATTCTATTCTATTCTAAGTTGCAACGGCACTGAAAAAAGTGACTTATGACCATTTTTCTCACTTACGACCATTTCAGCATCTCCCATGGTCACATGATCAAAATTCAGACACTTAGGAACTGACTCATATTGGTATGACGGTTGCAGTATCTTGGGGTCATGTGATCTCCTTTTGGGACCTTCTTTTAAGCAAAGTCAACACGGAAGCCAGCTTCACTTATCAACTGTGTTACTAACAACTGCAGTGCTTCACTTAACAACTGTGACAAGAAGGGTCGTAAAATGGGGTAAAATTCACTTAACAAATGTTGCACTTAGCAGAACAGTGCAACAGAAATTTTGAGCTCAATTGCAGTCGTAAATTGAGGATTACCTGTAGTTCATCTACTGGTAATAGGCCACATTGACTCTGACAGATCACATAATAATTATTTCCATCCACATGGAATAGCCATTTTGAAGGCTTGCTCAGGAAGGGGTAATACAGTAATGGACACTCTTCAAGATACCTCAAACAGAAGCACTCTCAGCAGTCTTTACAAATCTAATGCTGTGCTAGTTTGGGAGTGGTGGAAGTTGTAATTCAATTCAATCTGGAAAGCATGAGGTTCAGGAAGAAAAGGAGCAAATTTATTTGAAATATATGCTGAAATAAATGAGTTTCACACTATGTACAGATTGACCAGTGGTGAAATCCAAATTTTTTTACTACCGCTTCTGTGTGCGTGGCTTGGTGGACATGGTGTGGCTTGGTGGGCGTGGCAGGGGAAGAATACTGCAAAATCTCCATTCCCTCCCCACTCTGGGGCCCGCCAGAGGTGGCATTTGCCGGTTCTCCGAACTGCTCAAAATTTCTGCTACTGATTCTCCAGAACCTGTCAGGGCCTGCTGGATTTCACCCCTAAGATTGACATATACATAAGTTGTGTTCCATCTTCATGGAAGCCACCATCTTTACAGTTTTACTATCCCCATTCGGTTATTCTAGGAACTAGACAGGAATTCTAGTAAGTCTCTAGAGCAGGGGTGTCAAATCACATTGTCATGGCATCGTCACATGACCGTATCGCAACTTTTTCCCCCTTCGCTAAACTGGGTGTGGGTGTGGCCAGCATGTGACGCATCCAGCCATGGGCCACAAGTTTGACACCCCTGCTCTAGAGGCTGTGTTAAAGTTCCTCATGTCAGTATCACTTATGTGAAATATACAGATTCTGTTTTGCTTAAATTAAATCAAGCCATTGGAGGAATCACATCTTGTTTCAATTTTGCACAGCTGAAGTTGTTGCTCTAGCTTTCATGCGGCCAGATGGCATTCCCCTTATGGACTTGTAAAGACCATATTAAAGCCTATTGTAGTGAAAGGAATTAGCCTAGCATGTAGAGTGAGCCAGCTTTTTCCTGCTTAGGGGCTCAATGCTTCTGGAATAAACTGAAACAAGCACTGAGTATGATCCAGACAAAAGCATTCTCCGAGTCCCCCCTTTTTGTCTCTCTTGTCACCCTCTTCTTTCTCTTCCAAGTCAAGTAGGCTTTTAGCATGTCTCTGATTAGATCTTCTGCAGAGGGTCTCTGAAAGCCACAAAGGATTGCATTGTTGAGTCTATTAGAGTTGATTAATTTTCTTTTCTATAAATCAGTTGCCAAAGAAAATGAAAACTAGAACAAAAGTGGTTGCTCGTTGGGAAAATAAGTCATATTTGGCATGGTTTGTTGTGAATGAGAAGTCTTGATTTGTTCTTCCCTTTATACAACTAGGTAAAATTAACCAGGAATGGATATTCGTGATATTTGAACCTGATTTGGCTGCCTTACATTCCTGTCTCGTTTTGTAGTGAAGAAACAGGATTCCATGTTCAGACATCACAATAAGTTACCTTTTCCTACTTTACTTGCTTGCATTTCACTGTATAAATTAGGACTTCTGGTTCATTGTTATATATGATTATGCACATGTCTAAGGTTGTTTAATGCATTAGAATCATGTCAGGAAAAAGAAGAATGCCGAAAGCAGTTATGGGCTTTATTTAATGATTTCCTGAGGCGAAGACAACCTGGTGCCCAATACTTATTTTAGACTTAAAGCCCCATTATCCCCAGTCACTATAAGATGTTGGGGAATGATTGTTGGGATTGCCGCAAATACCTAGAAAATGTCAGATTATTTGTGGGGTCAAACCAGGCAATTTGGTAATGTTTGATATGTTCATAGAGTTGTTCCCCATATGAAATAACAATGGACTTTTGCAACTAAGAAGAAATTCAAAAGTAGTTTGTGAAAATTCAGCCACAATTTTTTTCAGAAACCCATATAAGGTTAGCATCATTATAGCACTAATGTTATAAAATTTTGGGACAGTGTGATTATGATTATCTCAAACCAGATAGAAAATGAAAATGAAAAAAAAAGGTATGTATTTATCTGAAAAAAAGTAGGTCACAACCTATACAGAAGTAACCTAGACAAAAGTCCTTTCGTCATGTTAGTGAGCCTCACCTGCCCAGGAATTTCCAGTCTTTTTGACTGGGGAAAGCACCCTGCTGTGTGTAATGGACCTGCATATGATTTCTGCTTTGAATATGATAATGAGAGAAGTAGGTGGGACCCAACAGGTTTTTGAATACAACACGGCATTCAAAAGTTAGAAGTATATGAACAAAAGGATCACATTTATATATAGTACACATTTCAAGAAGTGAAACTATTTCACAGTTATATCATACTTGTTTTCCTTTTAGCTTTGTCTCCATGTCTCTTATTGCCTTAAGCTTATTGTGGCATGCACTGTTACTTTTTAACTTTGTTAATCTATATTTCATTTACCAGGACTATGCTTAATATTTTAGTTTCCCTCTAGATCATTTTCCTCTTCTACATTTTGCATCATCTCTCAGAATTCTCCTATATTTTCTTGTTTCATTCTTTCAGGATTTATTTATGCATGGTCTTCACTATTTCACATGGATTAATGTATAGCTCACATGTCTTATTTGTACTTATTCCACCAATGACTAAATTGTGAGGATGCTGGAAGTTAAAATTAACAATATGTGGAATGCCACAGGTTGTCCATTCCTCTGCTAAGTCATAACTAAAGAAATCTCATTGTAAATAACATTACTCATGTTATTCTAGTTGTTTGGCTTATCTAGGCTTCAAGCCAATTGGAAATCCAGACAGAAGATTCTGCAATGTAATGAAGGAAGTTAGCACCCACCCCTTTCCTAGAAGAATGAAATATTTTAGGAAATATTAAAAAGGCAGAATATTATGCTTCTCTGGATGAGAAATGGAGAAGCATGTTTTAAAGATGAAGCAGCTCCCATTTTCCTGCCCCCACCCTTCGTCAATGGGCCAGAGGCAGAAACTCAATCTTTGTCAATGGACCATCATCTGCAACACAATAGGACCCATCTAGCACCAGAAACTAACACAATAGGACCCATCTAGCAATAGAAACTCACCACATGGCACCTGGGAAGATTACATCAGCCAGCAAGGCTAGCTAAGACCCCCCACCCCCTGGCAGTCTGACAACCAATCAGGATACTCTTTCTGGGCCCCAGGAAGTTCAAAGCCAGAGAGGACATAAAACCCCCGGGACTCACTGCGTCTCACCCCTTTTCTGTTCAGGAACTCAAACCATGTGATCCTGTCCACCATTAAACCATCTTTCCAAGTAGTCTCCATATTTCCAGTGTCTTTTTCCCCACTTGGAGCTGAACTCAGAAGGATATTTCTTCCTACAGAAGACAAGCGGGCAGGGGGAGGGAGGGCAAAGAAGGTTTGCCAAACCATCACAATTGTCTGTTTGCTAACTCTTTGTACCCCCATCTTGTCGTCAGCTTTTCCTCGTAAATGTAAGTGATAGCATAGTACATGGCACACTGCCATGCCAATCTTAACAAGGCTCTAAAGTGGATCATCCAGAAGACCTGATTCAATCAACCAGAAAAAATACATGAAGTAATCTGTACAGGAGTTGGAAGAGTCATATTTTCTCCTCCCTTCATCAATAGCATGAGAACAAATTATTTCCTCATTTTTACCAATCCAAATTATAGGCATGTTGCTACAAGCTGTGGAAAGCAGCAACAATATTAGAAAAGAAAATACATATACAAAATAAAACATCTCTGAAAATAAGATGTCCCAAAAAATTAAAGAGCATTCTTTAATAAAAATAGATTTGGTTAACATTAGTTATGCAATTCTCAAAAATAATTGTTCCAACCAAGCCTAGATTATTTACTGTATTAAGAGGATTTGCCGCCTAGTGACAGCAAAGCAGCATGACACCAAGATAAATTACAAATATTTCAGGGCAGGATTTGTCCATCATAGATCATGAATATATCTTAAAAAAACTTGGTTTAATGTGCTTTAATCTATTTTTTCAGATGGCAAGTTTGCTGGGACTATGTTCCACCTACATTGTCAGTCTCTTCTCTGCTCAATTACAAAGCCAGCAAGTCCTGCTTAAGAGTTTTCTCTAGCAATTATTGTTCTACTAGCAGATAGACTAGGCTCTTTCTAAAACAATCTGCCTGTTAGGCTCATGTAGCAACAAATTCCCTAACAGGCAACAAGATTGCTAGAGAAAGTGAAAATCTAAGACATTTCTGAAGTGATCCAGTATGGTGTCAGTCCAGCATCACCAATCATAATGCTCAAGAAGGAAAATTGGCAATGACTGGAGAAGAAAATGGTTGCATAAACAAACAGGAATTAAGTGAACTGCAAAGCTTGTATTTTGAGAGAATATGGAGAACACACTGTATGCACATCAGATCAGAACAGAACACCCTGATGTTAGCTGGACTTGGGTGTAAATTGTGGATGGCAAGGAAGATTATTACACAACCATGTCCCTAAAGAAGCTTAGTGAGGCATTTTCAAGTTGAAGGTAGAGGAATGAAAATGTCCCCCTTGATACCTTAAAGTTGGCTAAAGAGAAGGATGGAAGAAGACAGAGGTAGTATATAATGAAGAAATTTGTCTTTGTTCCTTTCCAAGTTCAAAAAGTAAGATTCCAGAATTCCTTGCAAAATGTTTTTAGGATGATACTTATTTACTGTATATTTCCCACTTTGCTTAAGAGTTCAGAATGGCACTAAAATCAGTTTCACAATCCTTACTTTGTGATCACAAGAATCCTGCAAAATAATCATGACAGGGAAACAATGCCTTATTTTAGTTTCCTTTTTGTAAGTTTCAATGCATAAACATAAAGCACAGAGTGGTGTGGGGGGAAAAAGACTAAAGGCTGTTCTGCAATAAAAATAAAAAAAGCAATTCACAGCGCCAAATGCAATATATGACTTCATTATTTCCATTAAACTCAGACATAACCATTCTCAGACAAGACTTTGCATATATCAGTCAGCCTTCATTATGGATGTCCCCAAGGGTGAAATCCAATTTTTTTTACTACCGGTTCTGTGGGCGTGGCTTGGTGGGTGTGGTGTGGCTTGGTGGGCGAAGCTTGGGCATGGCAGAGAAAGGATGCTGCAAAATCTCCATTCCCATCCCAATCCAGGGGAAGGATATTGCAAAATCACCCCATTCCTGGGGCCAGCCAGAGATGGTATTTGCAGGTTCTCCAAACTACTCAAACTTTCCGCTACCGGTTCTCCAGAACCTGTCAGAACCTGCTGGATTTCACCCCTGGATGTCCCCTATTTACTTATACCATTTTTGTCTCTCAATAGAATTTGAGCTCCATTCAGTAAGACTGACCATGGTTTAATCCCAGAATCTACTGCATGGGTTTAGTCTTGGATTACATGGAACAATTGACTTTGTGCCTTGGGTGAGTTCCATTTACCTTTGCTACCAGTTCGCAACGGGAGCGTGCATGTGCACAGAGCATCCATGATGACGTCTGGGTGGGTGGGCGGAGCCTCCCGCCACCGTTACTACCAGTTCACAAGATCCAGACCAAACCGGTAGCAACCCACCACTGCTTTGTGCCTTGACTAAGAAAAAATGAGGGGCTCCTAACTTGCCATCTCCAGTGCAGGAAGGTTATTTTGCTTCAGTCTCTACCAAAAATGCCCATGAAAGAGTTACCTTGGCTCATGCAAAAACTACTGAATGCCATTGACCAGGGGTGTCGAACTCACATTGTCATGGCAGCGTCACATGACATGAGAACTTTTTTCCCCTTCGCTAAACCAGACGGGGGCGTTGCCAGCACATGATGCATCCAGCCCATGGGCCGGGAGTTTGACAGCCCTGCCATTGACTGTACTATAAAATGACCTCAAAGGATTACTTCCATTAAGGCTTTGATAAACATGCCTTTTCAAACGGTTTGCACAGCCATCACTACAGTAATCAGCCCCTATTTAAAGAGAAATGTGGATATAAAATTGTGGATCTAAAAATGCCTCATGGCATTTTTTCCTAACTGGGGCTCCAGAACAAGGTTCTGTTCTCCAGTAAGGATAGTGCTTGCTACTGCTCCTGACATGGGTAGCAAGAGTTGCTCTAAACAGGTTGTAGTCAGGCTGTAAACATGTCCTAAAGATAGAGACTGCAGGCCCTTGCTGCTACAGATACCCAAAAGAAGGGAAGGTAGACAGTGCAGGACCTATCCTACCTATGGATCCTTAATTGTCAATATGTAGAGGCTAGATATCAATGTAATTCATTGTTAGCTAGCCCAAGAAAAATGGCAGAGGAGACTATGGACAGCTGCTCCAGAGTCCCAAGTGAGTGCATGTCCCATCATGTACAGCTGAACTGGGGGAGCCATTGCCAGCGCAGCCCCTTCCTGCAGGAGCTACTGATGTGAACCTACAAGTTCAAACAGCTACTGATGTGGCCTACAACCCCATATTTGTTTTGTTTTTGGGAAGTTTTGTTTTGTTTTTGGGAATATTGTGTTTTGTGAGGTTAAGACTTCCTTGACACATACGTTGAAAACTAATCAGTCTTGTGATTCAGAATGTTCGTATAAGAGATTTTCTTCCATTTTCCAATCTGAGCAACCTTGATCTAGTTTTAGTCTGCTTCAGCAGCCAGCTGGCTCCAAGATGGAGGCCTTGATGTGAGGACATGTCATAAACAGTAATCATGCTATCTTGAAAGCAAGGTAAGGAGATATATGAATGAGCACAGTGTCCAGATAAGCTACCTGCTTGTTTAATCTTAGTGTTTTATTTTACTTTACTTTTACTTACTCAATTTACTTACTTACTAAGACTCAGTTTAGTCTTAGCGTTTATGTCATTTTACTTAATATCCCATTTTCATGTGCTGAGAGCATGTAGGAAAGTCTTAACTGTTGAAGGGCAACTTCAAAGCTTTTCTTTCTTGTAGCGCTTTATTTTTAAATCAGACAGCACTTTAAGTAGAGGATACTTTCAAACAAAGAAGTGTCCTTCATAAAGGAGGGCACATTTCACAAGACCACAGTAGCAATTGTTTACCTTTCTTGAGAGTTTTCAAAGAAAGATTAGAAAAACCACCAATCTGGCAACCCAATGTCTCGTATCTTCAAAGATAAATCCCGCAGTTGCTTCCAAGAAAACACACCCAGGTTTGCAGATTCAGAAATTGACTTTTTAGTTAATTCTTCTTTGGAAGGAACTGAACCCATTTCACGAGGGTCAGCAAAAACAAGCTTGCTTTCTGATAACATATTTCATCAGTCAACACATATGGTTGTTTTTGGTGTGTCTCAAGGAGGTTGATTCATCTGTCTTATGATTCAGAAAATTTCACCTTAATAAGTTATTTCTAGTACTCTTGATTTTGAAACTTCTTCCTCCTTCCTTCTTTTCTACATTTCCTTTGTTTCATCATAGAGACTGACTAGGAATGGGTGAGTGTAGACCTTTTGAAACTCACAATGTTTTCCAAAACTTCCTTGCTTCTCTTAATAATGGAATAATGACATGCGGTTAGCTGGAATGAGGAAAACAACTTCGGAAACAAACATATGGAGAACTAATAAGAAAAGGGATGTTATTTTCATATTTGTTTTCACAAATACAATGAGGATAACATCAGATAGCCTTTTCCAATTGGATTTCTTCCAGATATATTCCTGCTTCCAGGCAGCTGGAAGATAGCAAGCAAGGGAAGGCAGCTGTAGATATTTAGAAGTTCTGTGTTCCAATCAACATGTTATTTTTATCTCTGCCCAGAACAACACTTGTTGGAAAATATTGGGGGTGGTACTAGACAATCCTGAAATAGGAATCAAAGGATTTGCATAGAATCTTATAGTTGAATAAATGACCCTCAATGTTATTTTCTGAACAGTGTCATTTGATTAGCAATACAAGCTCATGTATTCCTGCATTAAAACAGCCCCTATTTAAAGTAAAACGATAAGTATGAATGTGGCCAGTTATTTCTGATGACTGCACATACAAATCTGCATTGTTTATTTGCAACAACTAAATTATTTACTTGTTGCATCTCAGAAAGCTCAAACTGCCCAAAGAGCTGCTGATTCAGTTCTACAGAGGAATTATTGAGTGTCACCTGCACCTCTATAACTGTCTGGTTTGGCTCTGCAACCAAACAAGACATAGACTTCAATGGATAATTAGAACTGCAGAAAAAACAATTGCTACCAATCTGCCTTCCATTGAGGACCTGTATACTGCAAGGGTCAAAAAGAGGGCTGTGAAAGTATCGACAAACCCCTCACATCCTGGACATAAATTGTTTCAACTCCTACCCTCAAAACGACGCTATAGGGCACTGCACACCAGAACAACTAGAAACAAGGACAGTTTTTTCGCGAATGCTATCATTCTGCTTAACAACTACTTCCCACAACACTGTCAAATAATTTACTAAGACTGTATTACTATTATTCTTCTCATCCTTCCTAGTGCCTATCTCTTTCCACTTATTACTATAACCATGTTGCTTGTATCTTTACAATTTATATTGTTTTATTGTTTCCTAGTATGATTTGATTATTAGTATCCTACTAAGTGTTGCATTTTGTTTTTGATGAATATATTTTATTTTTTTCTTTATGTACACTGAGAGCATATACACCAAAGACAAATTCCTTGTGTGTCCAATCACACTTGGCCAACAAATAATTATATCTATCTATCTATCTATCTATCTATCTATCTATCTATCTATCTATCTATCTATCTATCTTATCTGGCACGGCTTTTATTCTGGGAAGTTTTTTTGGGTGTCCCATTTTAGGTACAACTCAGGATTTCCTGATATTCTCCAATCCAACGACCAAAAATGTCCTATCCTGCTTAGATTTTCTAGATTACCGCATTTCTACAGTGCTAAACTTGGCGGAACTTGTACCCTACAGCTATTTAGTGGTTTTGAATTTCACAGCTGCCCCATGGGGGCGAGATTGGGTATTCTAATCCAAGACATAGCAGGGGTTGTATTAATTGAGCTCTCCTATCGAGTATCAAGAAGAGGTTTAAATTTTCTCTCTTTACATCTTCGGATTGGAAAACGACGGCCCGAAGAAGTTATTTATTACACGATGCGAACGTGACGGACGGACGAAACGTGTAAGGTTGACTCAGCGCTGGGTCATCCCGACCAACTCTAGAGCAGGGATCTCCAATCTTGCCAACTTTAAGACTTGTGGACTTCAACTCCCAGAGTTCTTCAGCCAGGTTTGCTGTCTGAGGAACTCTGGGAGTTGAAGTCCACAAGTTTTATAGTTGGCAAGGTTGGAGACCCCTGCTCTAGAGGTTCCCTTGGAAGTGATGCCTCTGGAGCCCAGATTCAGGCAACATCTCATTGCATGCTTGAAATAGAGAGTGAAACACTGCCTGCACTTTTGGGGAAATATTTAAACATTGTAGTGCACCGTAGCACTAACGCTTAACACTGTTCTGGGCACCGTCTAATGTTTACACTGGAAATTAAAGCCAGTCCACTTTTTTTTTTAAATGAGCATCTCTTTTGAAAAGCACCTCTTTGAGAAATATCAAAGACTGTTTCACAGAAAGTTAGGCTTCAGCGTATTATGAGAGTTTGTAAATATTCAGCCGCATTAAATGAATGAATTAGAGCAAAGTATCTTCCCTTCATTCTGAAAGCACCCTTAGAACAATATACAATGATTTAGATTTTTTTAAAAAAAGTATTCTCTACTTTTCTATCTCTACGGCTCAGGGACAACATAGACTCCCACCGGCCCGCAACTGTGTTCCTGTGTTCGATGTCACTTCCTTTTCACTGGCTACCTTTCTAGGCGCGCGGGGTTGTTTCCATGGCCCCTTGGAAGGACGAGGTTGTCTCAGTGTTCCTTTCTAGGCGACCGGAGGCCGCGTGACTCGGTGGTTCGACGGAAAGAATCAGCTGCGGAGACGGGGCCTGGCGGAGCGGAGCCTGTGTTGTCGTGGCTTCTCGGTCTGGTCGAAGGGAGAGATCGAAGAAATGCGAAGGGTAAATCGGGAGGATTTGGAGGGGAAATGACGGATTTGCTGCTCGATGCCGCGTCCATTGGGAGGAGTGATCGTGAGAATGGGGTGAGGGTGGGGGTGTCGGATGGGCTTCTTTTAGGATGATGCGTCTTTCTTTCGTTTCCTTCCCTGGACAGAAAACCAGCAGGGATGCTGTTCTCCCATCATGATCTAAAACAATGGAGTGGTTTTTCTTTTTCTTTTTCTTTTTCTTTTTCTCTTTCTCTCTTTCTTTCTTTCTTTCTTTTTCCTTTTCTTTCCTTCCTTCCTTCCTTCCTTCCTTTCTTTTCTTTTTTGTAAAGACACTGGAATCTTGGAACTCATGAAAGAAAAAACTCAGCCAGACGTGTGTGAGCCATGCCACAAGATCTGTGGTTGGTTGGCTTCACAAACCTCCCCAGGTCAAAACTCAGTCAGTTGTGGTTTAGGGGTGACTTGTGAATCCAGTCATTTGTGGTTTGTTGCATAAACAGTTGGGTAAATCATTTGTGATTGTTTCAACTTCTACCCTCAAAAAGATGCTATAGGGCACTGCATACCAAAACAACTGGACACTGGACACAGTTTTTCCCCCGAATGCCATCACTCTGATTAACAACTAATTCCCACAACACTTCTCTGCCTTACTAGTATCTATCTCTTCCCACTTATTACTATAACCATGTTGCTTATATCTTTCAATTATATTGTTTTTATTTGTTTTCTAGTATGATTTCAGAGCTTATTAGTAGACTATCACTAAGAGTTGTATCTTTTTATTCTTGATGAATGTATTTTATTCTCCTTATGTACACTGAGAGCATATGCACCAAAGACAAATTCCTTGTGTGTCCAATCACACTTGGCCAATAAAGAATCCTATCCTATCCTATCCTATCCTACCCTACCCTACCCCACCCCACCCCACCCCACCCCACCCCACCCCATCTCATCTCATCCCATCCCATCCCATCCTATTCTAAAAGCCAATTCGTGGAGCAAGCCCTTCATGTAGCATCTTTCAAGCTTAATATATGTTGATGGTGAAAAGGTTGCCATGACTGTAGAATTGAAGCTTATCAGGCTTTTGACTCTTCCTAACTTGTGTAATGGTGATTGGGTTTCTACATCATGTTAGACTATCATGTGATTGGGTTGGGCTTAATACAATGTAGGAATCCAGTCACTGTGATTGGCATTCTATGTTTTCTGCCTGTTATTTATGAACCCAATTGTTGTAACATAACACCAGTCTGGTTGCAGTCCAATCAGATAAATATATCCATCAGTTAAAATAATGTGTGAGATGCCACCAACTGATGCAGCTTCCAAAGTGCATGTTCAGTCTCAAAACTTGGACCTAACAAATGCTGATCGCTGAACAGATATATAATGTCATTTGGCTTAATTAACCATTGGAACAGCTTGCCTTCAGAAGCTGTGGGTGCTTCATCATTGGAGGTTTTTAAGAAGAGACTGGGCAGTTACCTGTCTGAAATGGTATAGGGCATGGGTGTCAAACTCATGTTGTCACGGCTGCGTCATATGATGTATTGGGACTTCCCCCCTTCACTATGTGGGCATGGCCAGTGCATGATGCATCCGGCCCATGGGCCGGGAGTTTGACAGCCCTGGTATAGGGTCTCCTGCTTGAGCAGAGGGTTGAACTAAAGGACCTACAAGGTCCCTTCCAGCTCTATTTTGATTGATTGATTGGATTTCTATTAAATTCCACAGACATAGAGTGAACTACTGTCTATTTTCCTCTATAAAGAAGGGCTTAAGGTCCAAGAGAATGAATTGTGAAGTACCATGTCAAAGACAGATGGTCAATGTTCTAACCCAAGTATACAGGTTGATTTATGACTATAAATCAATTATAGTCATAAGTCACGATGGTCATAAAGCATGTCACCATGTGACCAGACCCAATTTTACTCCCCCCCCCATTTTTTTTTTTTTTGCAGCAGTCATTAAGCAAATGCTGAAGCTGTTGAGCAAGTGCCATGGTTCTTAAATGAACCCATTGTTCTCTATGGGGCATTTTTTGCTAGAAATCAGAAGTAAGTGGCGGTTTACGGCAAAAACACAAATTGCAGTCATGTGACTAAAGGGTGTTGCAAACAATAGTAAATGCAGGCCAGTTGCCAAGCACCTGAAGTATAGTCACATGACAATGGGGAAGAGTGATTTCAGAAAGGGGCCATAAATAGCTTTTTGGGGTCTGTCGTAATTTTGAATGGTGACTAAGTGACCTGTTGTAAGGTGACAACTAGCTATGTAGCAGCGAGACCATCATAGGAAATCTCCTACGATAGGTAGAAGAATGAGATGGCTAAGTAAAATACTTCACAAAGGATGTACTTTTGAGTAGATAGAAAAAAATGCCTGCAATTTAATACACTTATCTACAAGTCTCATTAAGTGTATCTGAACTTATTCCTGAACAAATATGCAGTTGTTATTTTACAAAATTAAATAGACATGATAGCAGAAGGATGTAATGAAGAACTTTACCAGTCAATGCAGAAATGGAAATAAACCCACCTACATTGCACTGGGTTGCAAATTAAACTCTAAATTATGATGCTTTTAGGATGAATGTTTCATAGATTTATAAATTTCTGACGAGGAATAAGATTACTGATATTAGACATGAAGGGGTCATGACTAATATGTGCTCAGTCTTTGTTTTTTTACAATGAAATGTCAGTAATGGAAGCAGAAAGTTGTATTTGCTGGATCTTTTTCATGGTCAAGAAAGTCAGTTTTTCCATTGTTTGAAGAACAGCTTCCATTTGAAACCATTCTTCTTCTGAATTTTCTAATGGATGTTTTATTCATGTTGAATATGTTGTTGTTGTTAGTTGCAAAGTCGTGTCTGACCCATCGCGACCCCATGGACAATGTTCCTCCAGGCCTTTGTGTCCTTTGCCATCCTCTGAAGTCCATTTAAGCTCACGCCTACTGCTTCAGTGACTCCATCCAGCCACCTCATTCTCTGTCATCCCCTTCTTCTTTTGCCCTCAATCGTTCCCAGCATTAGGCTCTTCTCCAGGGAGTCCTTCCTTCTTATTAAGTGGCCAAAGTATTTGAGTTTCATCCCAAATCATAGTGTTGGATGGAATAATATATACAAATGTAATTCTTCAAGGCTTCCTCTATAAGAATCAGAGTGTGTACTCTTTCCATTCTATTTATCACCTATAACCAGATCTGGAAATTTCATTTATTGTAACTTACCGTAAAAAACTTACCAAAAAAGAGGGTGAAAATCTGGGTGCGTTTTATACTCTGAATGTATCCCTGCCCAGTCTCTCAAACGGAGATTCAGAGGCTGAAAAAACTACCAGAAACCAAGCTTCAGAAAAGAAGCCCCCAAACAGAGTTTCAGAGGCTTTTTTTTTGAAGCTGTTTCGGAGGCTTTCAGAGGCAGGAAAATAAGTTTTTTCTGAAACAGAGTTTCAGAAGTTTCAGAGGCAGAAAAAAAAAAAAAAAAAAAAGCAAGGCACAGAGCTCACAACCAAGGAACCTGTTGCTAAAATTCACTTCTGGGAACATCTGATTGGGATATTCCAGGAGCCCAATCCACCTGCCAATCAGTATTTTCTTATTTTCCTCCCCAAAAACTAAGGTGCGTCTTATACTTCGGTGCGTCTTGTACTTTAAAAAATGTGGTAATAACTTTCCTATGCCAAGCTTGGGTCAGTGTCCTCACTTTAGGAAGCTGTAAGTAAACTGGTAGTATTGTAATTGGAAAAAGATGCAATACAGTTCTTGGATTTTGGAGAAGTTGTACATTAGAATGCCTTCTTTTTGTTGGATTTAATTGGAATGACATATTTTTTTTTCCCCTTTCAGGTGCTGATGGAATCACTCTGTATTCTCTAGACAGTGACACGAGAGATTTTATGTTTTAAGACATCCGTGGGTTATTTATATATTTCTATGCAGCCTATGGGCTATTGCTTCAGGAATGGCTCCCCAGTTCCGCAGTTATGTTTGGGATCCTGCTCTTATCATTTCTCAGATCATGCTGATGCAAGCAATCTATTACAGCAGTCTGGGGCTTTGGTTGGCTCTAGTAGACAGTCTGGTACAGAGCAACCCTTCACTGGACCAGATTTTCAGTTATGAGGTAGGTAATTTCATTTTCAGTATGTCAAAGAAATTCTGACAAATCAAAGTAGGCAGTAGGGAAAGAAAAATCTTGTAGAAGATTTTTAGGAGGAATACTGAAAGCTAACGTATAATGGATTACTTCTCATATAATTTACATTTAAATTTAACGTACTTTTTTGGCATATATTATAAATGAAATCATCAGTATGTCAAAAGTTAATATGCATTGTTTCAAATTCCTGCCTTTATTATGTCAGTATTAAAATGAGTTTGATTACTTGTCCAGATAGTGCCTCTTGAACTATAGAACTGATCTAACAGGATGTATCATTGAAGCCAGTAGATCTTAGCTGGTTTAAAGTTTATTGCAATGACTATGTTTATTTGTATCTGTACAGGTTTTAGGATTTGCCACCTCTCCTGGGAGACTTTCCACAATGGCATTTATCCTAAATGCACTCACCTGGTAAGTTGGGTTATATATTTCTGACATCCTCAAACCAAACACTTTTAGAGTGGGGAGCTGCCTCTTGATAAAAACAGAAGCATTTAGATTATCAGTACTGAAAATTGAAGGCCAAACTAAAGAAAGTTGGGATTAGGCATTTGACATGATTAACTGAGTAGCCCAAAATATCTGACTGCCAGGTGGACAGATTGAGCAACAGAACAATGGGTACACATCTGAAAGACCAGGCTGGAAACACAGTGTCCAGGAGAAAAATCTACCTGTGTAATTCCTTAGAGAGACACTGAGTTGATAACACGTAATGAAATCAGGTTGGTGGAACTGCTCAAATCCTACGGAGAGATCATGAAGAGGAGTCTAGAGAAAAAGCATAGAAGCAGGACCATACAGAAAGATGAAGCTGAGTTTGATAAATTATAAGCCAAATAATGATGATATTTAATGCAAAAAAAAAAGTGAAATTGGAGTTGTTTAAGGTGTAATGAAGAAAAGGAAAGAATTTCAAGAAGGAGTATATCCAAGGAAAATGTGCTTAAAAGTTACAGTTTTAGAAAGGAAAAACATATAGTTTTAATTACCCAAATTTTCTACGACTCACAAAAAGTTACATAGGACCATTTTTTCACATGACCGTTGCAACAACCCTGTGGTCAGGTGATCAAAATTCAGGCAACTAGTATGTACTTATGACAGTTGCATTGTTCCATTGTCATATGATCACAATTTGTAACCTTCCCAACCAACTTCAGACAAAGTTAAGGGGGTGAAGCTAGATTTTCTTAATGACCACATGATTCATTCAACAGCTGCAGTGATTTGTTTAACAACTGTGGCAAAAGGGTCGTAAAATGGGGGGGAACTCACTTAACAACTGCCTTACCTAGCAATGGAAATTTTGGGCTCAGTTGTGGTTGTAAGTCGAGGACTACTTGGATATAATTATCCTTGTAGACCAGTGATGGCTAACCTTTTTGCTGTCGCATGCCAAAAGCGGGGGGAGCGCAGGGTGGGTCGCACGTGTGCGTGCCCACACCCATACTTCAATGCACCCCGCCCCCATGCATGCATGCGTGACTCCCCCCGCGTTCCCCCCTTTTGGCACACAATGGCACAGTGGGCCCAGTTGGCCCATTTTTCGCCTCCCCCGGCTCTAGAGGCTTTCTTGGAGCCTGGGGAGGGCAAAAACAGCCCTCCCCACCCCACCCGCAAGCCCTCTGGAGGCCGGAAACAGCCGACTTCCAGTGGGCCGGAAGGCCCGAAAATCAGCTGGCTGAGCTAGGGCAATGCTCGCGTGCCCACAGATATGTCTCCACGTGCCACCTGTGGCACATGTGCCATAGGTTCGCCATCACGGTTCTAGACTTTGAAGACTATGGTAAAAAAAAAAAAAGACATACGTATAAAACAGAAAAGTAAGGAAATTTTTATATTAAAATTTCACTTTATTTTCAGCTACCAATTTTTTAAAGGGCCTAAAATTGCTGAAATAGAAAGGAATATAAAATGTTTATCTTTGGAGTCTAAATTTTCCTTTAATTTCTTGGCTTTCTCACATAGCTTGGATTAAGATTTAAATGAAAATCCATGAGATATACCTTGCATAGCATATATGGAAAACAGAATGTTGAAGATGGTGTGTCTTAAGGTTTGACACAATTCTTTTCTTTTCTTCTGCAGTGCCGTCGGTTTATTGTATTTTATTCGACGAGGAAAGCAGTGCTTGGATTTCACCGCCACGGTTCATTTTTTTCACCTGTTGGGCTGCTGGATTTACAACGGATCCTTTCCAACAGCTTTGACCTGGTGGCTTGTACATACTGTGTGCACAGCACTCATGGCTGTGATTGGGGAATACCTCTGTATGAGGACAGAACTGAAAGAAATCCCATTAAATTCAGCCCCCAAATCCAGTGTATAGGCCGTCAGGGGCACTGTGTTTCTCCATCAGTATCAGCATCTTGGTGCTACTTTGTGAAACGTGGAAATGCAACTGAAGAAATCCCGAGGGCCTTAAGTATATTAGCTGGGAGACTGACATTTGCAATATTTTGATAGGCCAAGGTGAATATAGTTTTTACATAACTCATTTTGTATTACTATGCAGACGTGCCGAATTTGCCAAAGTGATCAGACTCAAGTGTTGGATAAAATGCATAAAAGACATGGGAAGCGGACTGATTTTGAGAAGCAATCACTGAGTGTGATGGGTCACCATTTCCTTTCTCTATAGTGAACATCAGTTGACTAGAGAACTCCCAACAATTGCACAATAGACACTTTGTTCCCTTTTATCCTTCATATACTTGTTTTTACTTCCACTTTTTGAATTAAAGGATCAAGGAGATCAAACAATGTAGAAAGGCACAGTACCATTATTCACTTGGTTGCTCAGATTCCAGAAAGCTTATTAACATCATTGAGTAATGTGACTGTATTTATTGGACTGAAAAAAAATACTATTTTATTTAATAAAGACTTCAACTTTCCATTGAAGTTTTATGATGTATTCATCAGGCTGGATTCTATCACCTAATATGACAGTAGAAATGAGAAAGTCATCAGTCGGTAATACAATTTAGAAAACCATGGCCTAGACCAGGGGTCCCCAACCTTGGCAACTTTAAGACTTGTGGACTTCAACTCCCAGAATTTCTCAGCCAGCAAAATTGCTCTCTCGCAAAGCTGGCTGATGAATTCTGGGAGTTGAAGTCCACAAGTCTTAATGTTGCCAAGGTTAGGGAGCCCTGGCCTAGACTTTTAAACTACTGGCTTCAAAAAGGGGAACAAGGACTAACCACTCTTGTTTACAATCTGGCATAGAGAGGTAACTGCCTCCTGGTCACATACCCCGAGACAGGAGATGTTTCAAATGAGTCCTCTTGTTTACCGCAATGAATGTTTTATGTTGAAGATTCACTCTTCATAACCAAGGAAATTTGCAAGCTGTTGTGCAGGGCACAAAAAAACAGGATGGTTTCTTTTTGTAACTACTACTCCTGTCAGGATAGACTTGTTTTGCATATCATTGTAATTGTCTTCTTAGAATGAACCCTGAGTAAACTCTGTCCTTCAGAAATAATATTGATTTCCTGTGAAAAGAAAGGGTGTGAAGGGAAGGTTCATCTATAATGAACCCCAGGGTTGCTGTATTTTTTATTTTATTTTCTTTTAAATGTTACTTTTTTTGGATATATCCCAGAGTTTTCCCTTTGTATATAAATATTTGGGAATGCTAATAATTTGTATCGGTTACAGTTGGGAAGCTAATGCTTGTAATGATTTAAGGTGAATAATTTTGGAACATGAACTTTATAAACCAGGGCTGTCAAACTCATGACCCGTGGGCCAGATGCATCATGCACTGGCCACGCCCACGCCCGGTTTAGCAAAGAGGGGAAAAGTCCCGATACGTCATGTGACACCACTATGATGCCGCAAGTTTGACACCCCTGTTATAAACCATGTCTCAAAGCGCTTAGATGGGATCCATTGATAACATATAAAGAAACCCCGAAGTTCTGCCAAAATAGCATGTTCTGATCCACATTCGGTACTTAAATATAGATTTGGGCAGAAGGAATATCCTTGCACCATAGCTGGGAAATATAGGTGAGTCACACTGCCTTCATCCAATGTTAACATAAGCATAACAGTATATTTGTTGAATTATAGCTGCATTAACATCACTTCTTCCAGAAGATGGCACTGCTTTCTTTTGAGACAGGAGTGCAAGCCACTGCAATTCCTGTTGTGGGCTAAGGTATTATGCAATCTGTCTGCAGTACTTATATGTATGAGCACATGTGCGCTCAAGGCATTCGCTTTCCTTTGGGAGTATCATAATAGCATAACTAACGCAGCAAAGGAGATTTGCAGCCATTTCAATGAATCTCTGTAGACTAACATTGACTAAAGACTAGAATCTAATTAGGCAGACAATGACAATCTTAGTGCCGAGAGTTTTTCCATCCCCATTATTTGAGATCTATTTGGCAGATGTGATATTAATGATATGCTTTGAAGAAAAGCTAGGTTTCACATTTATTTAAGATCGAAGGCTGTGTTTGGAATTCAGGAACATGTTTAAATAAGGCAAAGTGAAGAAGTCATTAAAAAGAAATGGGTTTGTTTGTTTGCAACTGATTTGACCCCACCTACCTTTCCATAAATTGACAGAACCAACAAGCAAAAGATGCTTTTTTGGGGGATTGGAGATTGGAATGCCAGAGTTGAAAATAATAAGGAAACTGAATTTAATCATAAGGCCAAGGAAACCTAGAAAATTAAGCAAAATAGTGACTTTCTGCTAATAATGATGACAATAATTAGCTTCTGCTAATCAAATTATTTCTTGATTGCTGGCATAAGTCTTCAGCTCACCAAAAGCATGCCTATGTGTATGGACATCACCTGATGGACTAAGCAGAATCAAATCAATTGTATCATTGACGCAAGGAGATAGAAGACTTAGTTATAGCAAGAAAGATTGAAGTCCGAGACGGATTGAAGATCCCAAACTGCTCATGTACAAGATGTAAGTCAATTTCCATGTGATCTTGAGCATATATCCATCATTCTCAAGAAGAATATCAAGATTCTCTTCAAAATCCTGGCCCTTATTGACAGGAAACCACAGGAACAATAGAATGAAGTCAAAGAGGTTGTTAAAGATTGATGTGGAAAGTTCCTGAACTCAGAAGGAAATTTCATCCTTAAATTAGTCTATTAAGGGACACTAATGTACAGATAGCAAAAGTTGTTCTCAACACACAACTATAAATTGGGACTGGAGCAGTGGTGAAATCTAAAATTTGTTACAACTGGTTCTGTGGCCATGGTGTGGTGGTGGTAAATGTGATGGTGGGCGTGGCCAATTTTTTTTAAAACCATTTTTTCTACAACCTTTTTGGCGAAGAGGTTGTAAAAAAATGCTTGCAAAAGGCTTTGACGATCCCAGCTGAGTTGCCTGATAGGCAGAGGCTTTTTTTCTTTTAAATACCTCTGACGATCAGGCAACTCGGCTTGGATCGTCAGAGGCATTTAAAAGAAAAAAAGGGTTTTTTTTCTTTTAAAAGCCTTTGACGATCCCAGCTGAGCCGCGCGATCATCAGAGGCTTTTTTTTTTAACTTTTAAAAGCATTTTTTGGCCGAAGAGATTGTAGAAAAAAGGCTTTTAAAAGTAAAAAAAAAAGCCTCTGGTGATTGTGCAGCTCAGCTGGGCATGGGGGAGGCAGGGATTTTTGCTACCGGTTCTCCGAACCACCCGCCTCCATCGCTACCAGATCGGGCGATCCGGTCCGAACCGAGAGCATTTCAACCCTGGACCTGAGTGAGGTTGTAAATCATTGTAGTTATAAATTGAGGCATCCACATGACAGGACCCAATTTTTTTAATGGTTTTTACAGTGGCCATTAAGTGAACCATGTGTTCGTAAGAATCATGCAGTTATTAAGCAAATCCATTCTCCTGAATGCTTGCAGTTATTTTTTGCCAGAAACTGGCAAAAAATGCCAGAAACAAGAAAAATATATTGCAAATTGCAGTCACATGACTGGGATGCTACAGCTGGTCATGAATGCAAGCCGATTGCCAAGCACCCCAAATGTTCATGTGACCATAGGGAGGGGGTTCCCATGTTTTAAGATAGACGGATACCCTTTCTGAAGCCGCTGTAACTTTGAACAGTCATTAAATAATTGGTCATAAATCGAAGTCTACCTGTAATGATTCAAAGATCAAACAAAAATGGAAGGAGTATACGGACATTCTGTACAGTGTGGATGTTAATATCCAAGATAGCCTTAGAAGATTTCATCTATTTACATGAATGTCAAATACTAGAAAATCAAATTGGCTCTAGAGATGGGAAGGCCTGGAAAAAAATCCAGAAAAATTGGGAGGGAAACAGGTTTTTTTCCGTTTTTCTGTTTTTTCCGGAAAAATACTATGACTAAACGCCAAAGGCGCATGGAACACTGTTATCTTCCCACCAAAGGTGGTCCCTATTTTTCTACTTGCATTTTTTACGTGCTTTTGAACTGCTAGGTTGGCAGAAGCTGGGACAAGTAACAGGAGCTCACCCCATTATGTGGCACTTGGGATTCGAACCACTGAACTGCCGACCTTTTGATCAACAAGCTCAGCATCTTAGCCACTGAGCCACCGCGCCCCCAAAGGAATGTAGTTGAACTGTCAAAAGGTCAAAAGTTGAACTGCAATTCCCGCAAGCCTCAACCCGAATAGGCAGTTATAAGGGATACCCAGAGAAGCAATGAACAGTCAGTTCCATATTTCTCCGTTGTTATTTTATAGCAATGTTCATACTTCATTCAGGTGATTTTCTGAACATCCACCCAACCTGCCATACAGAAGTTTTCCTTAGAAAATTGCAAGATATTTACTTCTCACTGAATATTTCTTTCCATTTCAGAAATATTTACTGTAATACACATTGTATTTTGCAACATTCAGGGGAAGTTCAGGTAGGAGGAAAAACTAGTTGTCAGGAATGGAGGAAAAAGAGTATCACAGCATTATTCCTTGCAAACATATGTAGATGGGTTGTTCCTTAAGGCTCCAGGGGTCTCCAACCTTGGCAGCTTTAAGACTTATGGACTTCAATGGGAGCTGGCTGAGGAATTCTGGGAGTTGAAGTCCACAAGTCTTAAAGTTGCCAAGGTTGGAGACCCCGGCCTTAAGCTACCTCAGGGTTTTGGTCACTCTTCTTTAGCTCTGAAGTCATATACCAACATAATGTAAATCTCTTGCATGACTAATCATTCCTTTAAATACCTCTATAACAAGTCAATCATCAGTCTGTAATCTTCCTTTGGACATTTTGGGGAGCTCATTTTAGGTAGGTAATAAAACCATCATGTTCTGCTGAGAGAATCCAGTTATTTTAAAACTTCTTGCTACCCTCTTGAGTTCCTCAACATTTTCTTTCCTAAAATTGCAAATCTATTAATTACAGAAGTTACATCTATATACAAAAAGAAAGTTGCTAAAAAGTTCTTTAAATGTAGAAATCAGTACAACAGTTGGAATGAAATGTTTACCAAAGCAAACCCTAATTAGCAGGTCAAGATACAAAAACTAGTGACACCATTCCACTCATGCCACAGTTTCCTATGCAAGCTGTAATTTAGTAATTTAATTTTGAGATCCTTAAGGCATGCACAACTTTTGATTGTCAAAATTCAATTGGAACGCTTACCATATTTACAACTGACCTCACTGGAAAAATTAAATATTAGGAAATTCTGTTACCACAATCAAAAATTCACTAAAAAAGAAAAAAAAACCCACCACAAACAATATTTTCCAAATATTAATGGGAAAAAAGCATATGTTCATTTGTACAAAATCACAGAGCTGTTGCCTTCATAAATTAAACCAAATGAGCATCAGAGTGATGCCTAATAAAAAAAGGGTTGGGACCTGGGATGAGGGTAAATTCTGGTAGTTACTGGAGATGCAGAGGTCAAAAAGATTGCCTTCAAATTTGATTTTTCTAGATTCCCTTTTCAACTTTTCCCAGACAGTCACCATCTCCTTTTGGCACACCCAAAGAGTAGCCATCGCACAATTATGAAATTCATTCCAATATCTGCAAAAGAAAAAGGAAACAATAAGTTATTTACCACCAATAGAAGAGAATATTTGTAGTTTGGGGTTGAATTGTGGGGTCCTTGGTGCTCTCTGAGATCCCATCAAATGCAGAGAGACTAAGGACTCCACAGTTCTTTGCCACAAAAGTCACAGATAGACATGGGCCATCTATGAAGAACATAACCTGTCTATCCATCTGTCCATCCACCATCCATAAAAGGTAAAGGTAAAGTTTCCCTAGCACATATGTGCTAGTCATTCCCGACTCTAGGGGGCGATGCTCATCTCCATTTCAAAGCCGAAGAATCAGCACTGTCCAGAGATGTCTCCATGGTCATGTGTCTGGCATGACTAAACGCCAAAGGCGCATGGAACGCTGTTACCTTCCCACCAAAGGTGATCCCTATTTTTCTACGTGCATTTTTTACGTGCTTTCGAACTGCTAGGTTGGCAGATGCTGGGACAAGTAACAGGAGCTCACCCTGTTACGCGGCACTAGGGATTCGAACTGCTGAACTGCCATAATATCTAATATCCATAATATCTGGTTAATTGGTCTATGCATTTATGATCTACTTTAGGTCTTTTTTTTAATAAATGACCTGCTTCAATTCTATCCATTTTAGAAAGTCAACTCTGAGGAGCAAAGAAACCTATCCTCACACAATGACTATAATTAATATATAGTTCCTCTGTACAGAATCTTTTCCAGGTCACAGGAGGATACTGTTCCAAGTATGCAGCAGGATCTCCAAAATAATCCTAATGGACTATTTAATACTATTCAGCTAAAAAGTGAAATTTAGTGCCTCCCATACAAGACTATAAACTCTGGAAAGGTTTATCTAGTCAAGAATGAGAAATGTTCTAATGGTTTTGGGGGCATTATAGGGAAGTCGAAACAAGCAGCTAAATAAGGAGAATCCCACATGATGCAATTGCTATTTTCTGAGGGTTTTAAATTTTTTTAGATTGAGCAATTTTCCATATCTATTCAGCTAAAGCCTATTTTAGAGTTTCAGAAACACTTTTTGTAAGCTTCCTACCTGGAAATTGCAAGACATATTTCCACTTATTTTTAACAGTTATAATCAGGCAGGATTATAGGGGCAGCAATGAAGGGTTTCAGAGGTAACCCTTCATCTAGGTATTTTTCAAACTTCAGATGGGTAGTCTTCAACTCCCAGTCCATCCATCTTAACATTGCCAAATCTTTAAAAACTCTGGTTTATGTGGATGCAGACCAGTGGTGAAATTCAAATTTTTTTACTACCGGTTCGGTGGGCGTGGCTTGGTGGACGTGGTGTGGTTTGATGGGCATGGCTTGGCTTGGCTTGGTGGCATGGCAGGGGAAGGATACTGCAAAATCTCAATTCCCACCCCACTCTGGGGCCAGCCAGAGGTGGTATTTGCTGGTTCTCCGAACTACTCAAAATTTCCGCTACCGGTTCTACAGAACTTGTCACAACCTGCTGGATTTCACCTGATGCAAACCTTCAAAGTTCTTTTTTTTTTTCTCTTCCCTTCCTTGTTTATTTACGAAAATTAGAACTCATGGTCTCCTGATTTCTAGTCTGATGCTTTAACCCAACACCAAATTGGTGATATACTTACAATCTTATATTGTGCTTTCATATATATATATTGTGCTTTAATATATATTGTGCTTTTATGGTGTCTAAAGCAGCCTTAGTGAAAGTGCTATTTTCCAGAAGTTTTGTGTTCAAACTTTCAGACTAAGAGCAAGAAATAGCGTTGGTACCACTTTAAACCACCAATATGGCTGTTTTAAGAGAAATGTTTATCTAAACATCCCATCACTATATATTCTTACTATATTCTACATCAATGTAATGTTTTTCCCCATTTGTTTTTATTTTGTACATTGAAATCCGTAGCATAATAAGAAACCATTATAAAATTGACAAGATAGCTTTTGCCAACTTGCATGAAAAATATTAAAGCATTGGATGGTTTCGAATATTAAATTATCCTTTGGAGGGAGCCTCCACCATGTGGTGGTGCCCAGAGCAATTGCTTTCCCTTTAAAAAGTCCCTAAAATCACACTAAAAGAGCCTCTAGTTGATTGCCAACTGTCAAGAACTCATTAAATAGAAGAAATGTAGTAGAAGAAATCTTCTAAGACAATAATGAGAGAGATTGGTGCAAAACAAGGTAAACTCTGCTTTGATTTTCTATGGTTGTTTCCTCTGAATCCTGCAGCAATGTGGTGGGAGGGGGGGTAGAGTAAGGGGAAGCAATCCAGTGTGAAAGCAGTAGGGTGTTATCTGGTTCCATATTTAAAAAAATAAAAAAGGAAGGAGGAGAGTAACTAGTAAGGACTGAAGTGGCAATTTGTCAGAGGATCGGGATTCTCTCTTTTGACTCTTCCCCTTTCAACTGGATAATTTCAATTTCCCAATGCCTGGTTTTTACAGACTTTATTTGTTTGGGAATCAAATTATGCTTTGTCAGTTTTAGATTTTGGGAGATGTTGCACAATTCAACCCCTCTAAAGGCAAATACACCAAAACAAAACTAATTCTATTATAGATCACTTTCCAAAGCATTCATTCTAATCATATTTGTCACCAATGAGCCTTTTCTTCTTGTAGACGACAGAAACGCAGAAGCTTCCTCAGAAAAGAGGCCAGTCTTGGATGCACAACAGTACTGTAGAACAGTGGTCACCAACCGGTGGTCGTGGACCACTGGTGGTCCGCAAGAAAATTTTGGTGGTCCTCAGAAAAATTATTTG
The DNA here is from genome assembly GCA_022577455.1 of Arizona elegans. Lineage (NCBI taxonomy): Eukaryota > Metazoa > Chordata > Lepidosauria > Squamata > Colubridae > Arizona > Arizona elegans. Next base: position 182,161,045 of record JAKOOJ010000002.1, on the reverse strand, counting down.
CATTTTTTATATTGCACTAAATCAGAGTCCCTCAAACTATGGCCCCTGGGCCGGATCATGCAATGAACATTTGTGTTGCTGCAGAGAGTCTCCCCTTCTGGGTCTTTTTGTGCAGATTAGAGGGGGGCAGAAATTTCAACTTGGGGTCTGCTTCAGCCTCCTGGTGTGGGGTTTTGGGCGAAGGCTGGAGGGAATCGCCACTGGTGGCGAAGAGCCAGAGGGCCTCGTTCCAGTGGAACTGCCTCATGGCCTGGAACTGGCTGACCATCTCAGCCTGCTGAGCCTCCAGGCACTGGTACCGGGCCTTGCACTCCTGCAGGTCTTCCCTCTGCTTGGAAAGCCTATGCTTGTAGTCCTCAGTGAGATGCTTGTGGTGAGACTCCTCGGTCAGATCCAATTTGAACTGAGCTGTTTTACCAACTCTTTCTCATGGTGGCTGCTTAGCTCCAGCAACTGCTTCCTGTTGGGGCCCTAAGGAACCTGGGCAGGCAGGCAAGGAGTAGCAAGTAGAGGCTGGCAAGGCACCCCTCGACATGAGTGACATTGAATTGGCCATGCCCACCCAGCCGATGACCAGCCACATGACCACCTTGCCACACCCACCCAGCCAATCATTAGGCAGATCATATTAGTGGTTCGCAGGATTTAAAATTATGAATTTACTGGTCCCTCAGGTCTGAAAGGTTGGTGACCCCTGCTTAGAAGGAAGACTAAGATTTTTGTCTTTGTCTGATTCAACTCTTGTATTGCAACAATAAGGACATTGCTTATTTTGTGCTAGAACCCCTCAGAAACCCTAATTCAGGGGTGGGCTGCTGAGGGTTTGCAGGGGTTCGGGAGAACCTCTAGCTAAGATTCTGTACAGTTTGGAGAACCTCCCCAAATCCCACTCCTGGCTGGTCCTGCCCGCCCCACCCCACCCCTCCCAGGAGTCCCCATGTGGCCCATAATTTCAGGATGTATGCGGAGGTCCGGGGAGGGCAAAAAATGGGCCTACCAGAAGTTCGGGAAGTGGGCCTCCAGAGCCTGGAGAGGCCTTTTTTGCCCTTCCGGAGGCTTGAGGAAAGACTCCGGAGCCCGGGAAGGGCAAAAATCCCCCCACCCCGGCCGTGGTGCAGGAACCCAAGTAGGCCACGCCAGTGGTGGGTTTCAAATTTTTTTACTACTGGTTCTGTGGGTGTGGCTTGGTGGGCGTGGCTTGGTGGGCGTGGCAGGGGAAGAAAACTGCAAAATCTCCATTTCCTCCACAATCCAGGGGAAGGTTACGGCAAAATCCCCATTTCCTCCCGATCAGCTGGGACTTGGGAGGCAGAGAATAGATGGGGGCGGGGCCAGTCAGAATTTTTACTACCGGTTCTCCGAACTACTCAAAATTTCTGTTGAAACCCACCTCTGGGCCACACCAACCATGGCCACACCCACCCAGCAACCAGGTAGAGAACCCCTTGCTAAAATCTTTGAAGCCCACCCCTGCCCTAATTGTTCCTGATGCATAGGTACTAAGAAAACTTAAGAGAGTCACACAACAGAGTGCTTCCTCACAAAGAGGAAAAAAGAAAAATACGACATGAGAGCAGGAAAATGCCATCAACACAGCAAACGTGCTGTCCACTAGGAATTTGTGACCAATATAACATGGGTATGGAAGGACAAACTTGTCAGTAAAGTATTCATGTATTATTTAATGATTTGCTTATTTCTTTGCCTTAAACCTATCCTCTAATGCTAGTAAACACTCAGGGTGGCTAACAAAATTGAGGAAAAACAGAGTATAAAAAGGTTTAAAACAAATCATCGATACTAAAATCAATGAACAATTAAGGACCTCGCAAAAGGATTAACATTTTTTTTCTAAATGCTGAGAGACTGGTGGCAAATATAACTCCTGAGCAACAGCATCCTATCAACTGGGAGCAACACAAGAGCAGGATTTCTTGGTCAAGAACCAGAAAAATAATCCAATAGGGGCATTTTCAAAAGGACTTCTCCTGCATGCCAGGTTTGGATAATTGTACCCTACGTTATCTGGGCTTTCAAAGCCAAGACCAACATCTTAAACCATGCTTGGCAGGTAACTGGCAGTACTGCAGATCTTTCAAACTGGGAACTGTGATTCCTCTCCCTTGCATCAGCCTAACTATACGTTTTACATCAAGCTGTACTCTGCAATAGCTCCGTTCTTTTTTTTTCCACCTGTGGAAAAAAATTTATTACATTTCTCATCTTCACTTTTTCTCAAGGTTGCACATTGTCATATTGTTTATTGTTCGTATGTGTAAATGTGTTCCTTCAGCACTGAATCATGAACCACTTTAGTTTTTCAATGGTTCTTTAGTCAAGCTATCAGACTATTGGTTTATTTCCCCATTACATTCTGTACCACTGTTTTGCATTTCTTCACATCTTGAATATGAAAACAGGCCTATATGTTTAAGTTTGAAGGTTCTTCTGGTAACTGATTTTTCTTTTCAAAGAAAATTGAACTGAGTTTTAGAAAATCTTGTTCTGTTGTGTGATAGATGAGGAAAAAACAAATAGCTTTGGCATCTTTTTGGAATCTGTTAGCCCCCAGTGGTAGCGTAAATTAAGACAGTGGTTGCCAACCAGTGGTCTGTGGACCACTGGTGGTCCATGAGAAAATTTTGATGGTCCGCAGAAAAATTATTTGCATTTTTATATTGCACTAAATACTATTTATCTTTTTTTAAAATGCATATTAGTGGTCCGTGGGATTTAAAATTATGAATTTAGTGATTACTGAGGTCCAAAAGTTGGTGACCACTGAACTAAGAAACCAATGCTAAGAAACCAATGCCAAGAGCCATGGTGGCGCAGTGGTTAGAGTGCAGTACTGCAGGCTATTTCAGCTGACTGCTATCTGCAGTTCGGCAGTTCAAATCTCACCAGGCTCAAGGTTGACTCAGCCTTTCATTTTTCCAAGGTCAATAAAATGAGGACCCAGATTGTTGGGGGCAATGTGCTGACTCTGTAAACTGCTTATAGAGGGCTATAAAAGCACTATGAAGCGGTATATAAATCTAAGTCAGTGGTGGGTTGGCCCCAGTTTGCACTGGTTCTATAGCTGGTTCTAACCAGCTCTCTTGAAAGTGTTTATACAGATAGTCCTCTATTGTGGTCCGCCAGCAGCCTGCGGAGCTGGGGGCAGAGTTGGACAGTGAGGAGGCTGGGGAGAAACATGGGCCAGTCCTGGAGTTTGGGGAAGGCTCAGACGAGGGCTCTGCATCGGAGGCAGAGATGGGGCCAGGCCATCTGGGAGTTATGTGCAAACTCTGGAGCCTCCAGAGTAGGACATCAGAGAGGCAGAGGAACAGGGGAACCCTGTTCCTAGTGCGCACATGTGCAGAGCTGCCAGAAGGCAAGAACAGTTAAAACAAAAGGGACGACTCGAGAGTAAGGCTTGGAGATGATTGGCCCCTCCCATAAGACATAAAGGAAGAGCAAAGGCACATGGGCCTTTGTAGGAAGGAACATTGTGGATGATGTCGGTTTGTACTTTGAAGCTCCGTTTTTGATTCTGTGTTTCCGTATGGCCTTGCCAAGATAATTGCCAATTGGGTCTTTGGCAGCATGTCAAAGGAGATAAAGGAAGCCTAGGTCAGAACATCCTTGACTTACAACAGTTTGTTCAGTGATCTTTTGAAGTTATAACGGCGCTAAAAAAAAGTGACTTACAATCATTTTTTCACACTTTAAATATTTGCAGCATCCCTATGGTCACACAATCAAAATTCGGATGTTTGGCAACTGATTCATATTTTTGACAGTTGCAATGTCCTGGGATCATGTGATTAGCTTTAGCGACCTTCTTTTTTTTTATTTTTTTATTATTCCCTTTTTCCCCCCCCCCCACTACCCCCCACCAGACTTCCCAACCTCCCCAGCCCACCCTAACCCTCCCCTCCCCCCAGACTTCCTAGTATGCTCATGTCAGATAAAAGGAAAAAACCCTCCTTTGTATATAAAACTTGAACCCCTCCCTCCCCCTTACAAATTTTCATCTTCATTACATTAACCTATTTCTATCTTGGTATAACATTTTCAGATAAATTTTCATCCTGATTACCTTAAAAATATTTCTATCATAATATAACATTTTCTAACAAATTTTCATCCTTAACCTTAAAATATTTCTATCTTAATATAACATTTTCTAGCAAATTTTTATCCTCAACCCTAAAATGTTTCTATCTTATATAACATTTTTAAATAAAGGCTATTTGATACTTCCTAGTTTGATATTTGTGCTGAACATAATTTATCCACTTCTTCCATTCCCATTCATAGGTCTCTTGAGAACAATCTTTTAGATATGCTGAAATCTTCGCCATCTCTGCAAAACTGGCCATCTTCAAAGTCCATTCCTCAATCGTAGGCAGCACTTCATTTTTCCAGTATTTACCTATCAACAATCTTGCTGCGGTTATCATGTACAATATCAATTTTGTTTCCCCCAATGTAAAACCCTTAACTATACCCAATAAAAACAGTTGTGGAGAAAATTGAATTTTTTTCTTCAAAACATTCTGCATGACCCACCAAATTTTTACCCAAAAAGCCTTAACTTTCTTACAGGTCCCCCAAACATGATAATATGTAGCGTCTAAGCAGTCACATCTCCAACATTTAGGCTGGACACTAGGGTACATACACGACAATTTTTTTGGATCTAAATGCCATCTATAAAACATTTTATAGAAATTTTCCCGCAGATTCTGCGACTGTGTAAATTTAACATTCTGAACCCAAATTTTTTCCCATGTTTCCAACATCACTGGTTCCTCAAAATTTTGTGCCCACTTAACCATGCAGTCTTTAACTAGTTCAGTTTCTGAATCCCTTTCTAACAAGACATTATAAAGTCTTTTAATATGCATTGGGCCTTTCTCTTTTATATGTCTAACTAATTCTTCCTCATACATCATAATACCAGTTTTTTGATCCTCTTTCCATCTCAATTGCAGTTGATTATATTGTAACCAAGTTAAATTAATCCCTTCAGCCAACAATGTCTGTAATGTCTTCAGCTGCCATCTGCCCGCATCTGTAAAAAGAACCTCTTTATATAAAAACCCCCCGAGTGACATTATATTTGTATTCCACAAGGTATGACCAAGATCCAGCCATAGCGGTATTTTATAATTCCAGTTGTTTCGGTGCTTCTTCCAAACTCTCAGCAAAGAATCTCTAAGTATATGGCTTTTAAATACTTTATCCACTTTGCTGTCATAAAATAAGTAAGCGTGCCATCCAAATTCCAGATCAAAACTTTCTGCATTCAATATTCCAGTCTTTTTTCCTCCAAACCAATCACTTACTAAAGTCAAAGCTGTTGCATCATAATATAATTGTAGGTTTGGAAGTTTGAGACCTCCCCTTTCTGGAATGTCTTGCATAATTTTCATTTTTACTCTTGGTTTTTTCTCGTTCCAGACAAATTTGTTGACACCAGTTTGCCATGCTTTTAGTTGTTTATCATTTTTGAGCACCGGAATCATTTGAAACAAAAAAAGAAATCTTGGCAAAATGTTCATCTTAACTGCTGCTATTCTTCCAAGTAAAGACAGCTGCAGTTTTTTCCAAGTCTCCATATCTTTTTGCACCTCTCGCCACAACGCCTCATAGTTATTTTGAAACAATTTCATATTTGATTCTGCAACCTGAACTCCTAGATATTTTACCTTTGGTACAATCTCAAAACCTGCCCTCCTTTCTAACTCCAGTTTACGATCTTGTGTCATATTTTTAACTACCATCTTAGTTTTTCTCTGATTCAATCTGAAACCTGAAACTTTACCAAAGTCTTGTATAATGTCCTTCATCTGGATTATCGATTCCATTGGCTGTGTTAGGGTAACAACCAGATCGTCTGCAAATGCCTTTATTCTGTAATCCTCTTGCCTTATCATTATACCTTTCAATGTGTTAGAATCCCTTATTGTATTTAACAAGACTTCTAGTGTTAAAATGAACAACAATGGGGACAGTGGACATCCCTGTCTTGTACCTTTTTCAATTTTAAACTCTGTTGTCAAACTTCCATTGATAATGATCTGTGCCTTTTGCTCTTGATAAATTGCTGAGACCGCCTGTATATATTGGTCCCCAAAGTCCATCTTTTTTAGTGTCTTTAATAGAAAATTCCAATCCACTCTATCAAAGGTCTTCTCTGCATCCAGAAAGACCAGCACTGCAGGGATCTGTTTATTCTTCTCAAGATATTCCAATAAATCTATTACTTGCCTTACATTGTCCTTCATGTGCCTACCCTCAATAAATCCCGCTTGGTCATCATGAATCACCTTTTGAATTACTAGCATCAGTCTGTTGGCTAATACTTTTGCGTAAATTTTATAATCCGTATTCAAAAGAGATATTGGTCTGTAATTCTCCAGTTTTTTAGGACCTGCTTGCTCTTTTGGTATCAAAGAAATATAAGCTGTAGTCCATGATGGAGGTACTTTTCCCCCTTGTTGTATGTTGCAAAATAAGTCTCTGAGTTGTTCCACCATTTCTGCCTGTAAAGTTTTATAATACACTGCTGTCAGACCATCCGTTCCAGGAGCTTTGGCTGTTTTTAATTGTTTTATTGCTGCTATTATCTCCTCCTCTGTTATGGGATAATCCATTCTTTCCTTTTGTTGCTCAGTGATTTTTGTAACTCTTTTATTGTCCAAATATTTTTCTATAAGTCCATTCTGCACCTCCTCTCTGGCATATAGTTTAGTGTAATATTGAAGAAAAGCTTCTTTTATTAAATTCTGTTGAAAAACTTCTTTCCCCCCAATATCAACACTATCAATAGTCCGTATGCTTTGTTTCTTCCTTAATGTGTAGGCCAACCACCTGCCTGGTTTATTAGCATTGCAGAATGTATTATGCTTCGCATATTGTAAGTTTGTTGCAACTTGTTCCGCTATAAGCATTTGAAATTGGTCTTTCAGAAGTTTTATAACACTAAGTATTCTTTCATCTGTTGGATTTTTAATAAGTAACTGTTCTTTGTCCTTTATTTCTGCTTCCAATTCAAGTCTTTTCTTTTGTCGAATCCGCTTATGTTTAGAGTTCATATATATAAGCACCCCTCTCATATAAGCTTTGCTTGCGTCCCACACAATTTCCATTGGGGTGCCTTTATTCAAGTTCATTTCAAAAAACTCTTTCAGATGCTTTTTAAGTTCTATTATATTTTTCTCATATCTAAACAAGTTTTCATTTAATCTCCAAGAGCGTCTCTCATTCTTACATGTCTCGATTTCTATCCAGACTGGGCTATGATCAGTCAAAGTTCTTGGCAGAATCTTTGTTCTTTTTGTCCTAACAAGTAAGTCATCAGACAACAAAATAAAATCAATCCTGGAAAAGGATCTATGTCTGTCAGAAAAGAAGGTATAGTCCAGTTCTTTTGGATTATATATTCTCCAAATATCTTTTAATTCCAGGTCTTCTTTCATATCAAAAAAAGTCTGTGGTAATCTAATTCTTGATTTTGCCAAAGTCTTTTTATCTAATTTAGAGTCAATTACTCCATTCCAGTCTCCCATAATTAAAATAGATCTATAATCCCATTGAAGTATTTTAGTATGCAGCATTTTATAAAAATAGTCCTGTTGTTGATTAGGAGCATAAATTCCTATCAGAAGAATTTGACTATTAGCAGAAAGTAATTCAATTGCTACAAACCTACCATCTTGATCAGCTTCTATAAGTTTGGCTGTTAATTTTTTGTTTACATAAATAACCACACCATTCTTTTTTTGGTTAGTTGAGGATATAAAATGTGTTCCTAATTTGGAATTTTTCAAATAGTTTTGATCTTGAACTGTAATATGCGTTTCTTGTAAACAAATTATATCATTATTATGTTGTTTTAAATATGCAAATACTTTCTTCCTTTTTTGTGTTACATTCAACCCATTCACATTCCAAGATAAACATTTAATCATCCTTATTCTCCTTCTGGAGCGAAGCGCAGAACCTTAGGATTTCATCTGAGATCCTCTGTCCTGCATTTCCCACAGCCCCAGCCTTGTCTTGTCTCTCCTGCTGTAACTTTTCTTTAAGTTCCTTGGCTTTTGCTCGAGTTATACGCTGATCCTTAACTTCAGCCGCCCAAGCCAGCTCCGAGATTGGGGAAGGTTCCAGCAAAGGCTCATCCAGAAAACCTCCTTCAGCACCCTTCAACTCTGCTAATTCCTGCTTAGATTGTTGTTGCCATTCTTGAGGTTGCTTCTTATCACTCTCTTTAATCTCCAAAACTGTAGATGTGCGTGGGGATGGAGTTCTTTCTTTAAAGATGTCATTATAAAATTGCTCCGCCTTCTCCACAGTATTCAGACGGTGTTTCTCTCCCTTATATCTCAAAATTATGCCAGTTGGGGCGTCCCAACGAAATGGGATTTGATTACTCTGCAGTTCTTTAACAAGAAAACCATACTCTTTTCTAGATTTCAACATCTTAGGTGGGAGCTCCTTGTAAACTGTAATCTTGGATCCGCTCACTTGCACAGAAGTGAGAAAAGATTTTTGCAAAATGTCATTTCTTATTGCTCTGTCTGTAAAATATATGACCACATCTCTAGGCAGTTGTCTTTGTCTGGCCACCCACGAGTTAACTCTATAGATTTTATCTATTTTGCAAAAAACCATCTCAGGTTCAACTTTTAAAATCACAGCTAGGGCTTCGGCACAGATCTGTCTCAAATCTTGTCTCTCCTCTTCTCTAATTCCTCGAAGCCTTATAGCAAATTCCATTGCACGAAATTGCATCATAACAATATCATTCTCAACTCTCTGCATCTTGTCATCAACATCAAGAAATTTATGATCATTATTTTTCATCTTAGCATTAACTTCTAATTTAAATTCATCCACTTTTGTCTCAACTTTCATAATAAATCCTGCCAGACCAGACGCCACATCCGTTATTTTTTTGGTCACCATCTTTTGGCTCTGCTGCATTTCCTGCATAATTTCCTGTTGTGACTTTTGAATTTTTTCATCTATTTTATTTATTTTATCATCCATGCCTTGAAATTTCTCATCCAAAATATTTGAGATGAATTCTTTTAATTCTCCCATATCTAAATCTTTTTTTTGGGCTTGTGACTGCGTATCCTGCTTACGTGGGGGGGATCCCCCCCCTGTTTTGCCTTCCTGCTTTTTTGAAGCCATCCTGCCACGTAAGCTAGCTTTCTTAAAAAGGGAGGGTCCGCCTCTTCTGCCACCTCCACAATACCTTCTAAAAAAGTCCCCCAGAATTACTCAAAACAAAGCTATAATGCAGCAAAGACAAGTAAAAGGGAGAGATTTTCCTCTTATTTCTGTTGCAGCCGGAGCAACTCTGTAACAACTTTTTAACTTTGTAGCGAGACAAGATAACTTCACCAATCCACACCCACTAATTCATTTACTGAGCGCCATATTTTTTCAATCACTTTCACTCATTCCGAGACTTTCACTTCAGTAAAAAAGTTCAGCAAAGGACTAATACTTGCAGTTCAAAATTTCAGGGTTCAAGTGGATTGCGGATGTTTATTTGAGTTATTTCCTCGCTCTTTAAAGGTTTCCTGAGGTCGGCTTGTTCTGCAAAAGCAGAAGACGTCCCACGCCGCCCGGAGTTTCAGCAGGTTGTAAGGGAGCCGCGCCTGCTTCCTCCCCAGAAACAGTTCCCTGGGGGGGTTGCAGGGGCTCTACCTGTGCCCTGCTGCCTCTTCTTCTTTAATCCTGAGGATTTCGAAGATTTCGAGCCGCTTCGCAGTCAGGAAGCGGCTCTACAAGCGGCGGGGGTGGCGGTGCTAAAAGAAAGCACCGTCGCCGCCGAAGACGAGGAAACCGGAAGTCAGCTTTAGCGACCTTCTGACAAGCCAAGTCAATGGGGGAGCCAGATTCACTTAACAACCTTGTTACTACCTTAATAACTGCCGTGATTCCCTTAACATTTCTTAACCTTAACATTCCTTAACCGCCACAGGCTACGGATCCCCACCATAGAAGCCAAATCACCATCCCCCACCGCTGACAATCGCTAGGCCCTCGCCACTGAATCCCGCCACAGGCTACAGATCCCCTATGCATAAATACTGAATCTGAGGCTAGGCTTCGAACCCCCGCCGCCGAAACCCCAGCCACCAAATCCCCCACCACCATCACCATGGCAAGGCTACCTTTAAAACGTCCACCAAGAAAAACCTACACAAACCGAAGGTGAGACTCTCCTCGGAAGCCCCAAAGTTTCTTTAAAAAACTCCACCAAGAAAAAACTTTAAAAACTTTAAACTTAACAACCGTGGCAAGAAAAGTCATGAAATGGGGCAAAATTCATTTAACAAATGTCTCACTGAGCAGCAGAAATGTTGGGTTCAATTGTGGTCGTAAGTCAAGGACTACTGATATAGTAATCTGCATCATCATCATCTAGTACTAGGATTCCACATCCAGTAATGTTCTTTACATCGGCATCCCTTCCTTCTTCTGTCCTCTACCAAATGCTTATTTTTCCTTTATTAATCCTTTCATTTTATTACATGAAAAATTTCTTTGCCCTCTTCCATCTGGTCTTTTTATCAGCTTTATCACAATCTAATTTATTGTGGTTTCTACATTCCCCCATCTCAATAGTTCTTCTCACACAGTTTTGACAGGACAGTGTTTCTCCAGAACTTCTGGCTTTTTCCTTCATTGTTTTGTACATTTCCTAGTTTGTCTATAATGTTTGCTCTGTCCAGCATTTCACCCTTGGGAGCTTCAATGAGCGGCATTTATCTCTACAATTCCTTCATTTCTTCCCATTCTCATGTCTGCTTATAATCATTCTGTGCTCAGACTTGCTGCAAGCTAAATTTCCAAAATCTTGATGCTTTTGCTATTTTACCGCTTTCTTCTTGCACTTGATTAGATTAAAGATAAACAACCAGATGTGTTTGTACTCTCCTCAGTCCTCTGGCTGTGAAGCTGCCCAAGGTGGCAAACCAAGCCTGGCAAAGAACAGTGGAGATAATAAAACACTACCCATTATGGTTAATATTGGTAGTTAGAAAATGCATAGTTTAAAGTCAAAGGCCATTCCCGCCTGAGAAAATTGAACAAGCACCACAAAACAAATGATAAAGCTATATTAATTGAAGCTTTGAAGGTTGTTGGATTAAAGTGAGTGGATAAAGGATGAACTTCTTCCCAGCACCCTCCCCTTATAGTTGCCTTAAATCAAAGAATTGGATACCAGAAAATCTAATCATATTATACCTATCAGGGCACTGATAGGATGAAAACCACCACACTGAATTGGTAGCCAACCAAAACTGCTCAGGCTCAAATTGTATTCACGGAAGCAGATTTCTTAAAATTCTAGTGTGGTACCTCATTCTTTACTTGGAACCAAATGCATGTTTCATAAGAGGCAGCAGAACTGGTTTTGTCTTTGCTATCTACAAAATGACATTTCTAATTGTGTTTAGAATCTAGAGTTCTAACATGTCAGTAAGGGACAGCAAGCACTTCTCAACAATGAAGGACTTGTTATCTTGTATTGGTACTAACTTTAATTAGTCTTTTGCTTTCACTTGATGGTTGTCTTTGAAGAAGTGCCTGTGGTAGCACTTCCTATGATAAAAACATAGTAAATCCAAGCCAGTTTCAAAAGAAAGCTCCCTTCCATTATTGTGGTTCCTTTGGCTAAGCAGAAAGATGGAACCATTTTCTGTGGGTAACACAATTTGCTAGCCAATTAATAGATATGAGACCAACTACTGTACTATGAGAGTGGAAACCATGACTTTTTCCATTAATATTAAGAGAATATTCAGTGGAAACATTCACAGAGGAGAAAAGGGAAGAGGATATCAGTCATTCTGATTTAGAAGGTTGGCAGGACAAGAAGCAATGAATAGAATAGAATAGAATAGAATAGAATAGAATGGAATGGAATGGAATGGAATGGAATGGAATGGAATGGAATGGAATGGAGTGGAGTGGAGTGGAGTGGAGTGGAGTGGAGTGGAGTGGAGTGGAATGGAATGGAATGGAATGGAATGGAATGGAATGGAATGGAATTCTTTATTGGCCAGCCAAGTGTGATTGGACACACAAGGAATTTGTCTTTGGTGAATAAAATACATTTATCAAGAATAAAAAGATACAACATTTAGTGATAGTCAAGGTTACTAATAAGCTATCAAATCGTACTAGGAAACAAATAAAAACAATATAAATTGAGAGATATAAGCGACATGATTATAGTAATAAGTGGGAAGAGATGGATACAAGTAAGGAAGAGAAGAATAATAGTAATATAGTCTTAGTAAATTATTTGACAGTGTTGTGGGAATTAGTTATTAAGCAGAGTGATGGCATTCAGGAAAAAAACTGTCCTTGTGTCTAGTTGTTCTGGTGTGCAGTGCCCTATAGTGTCGTTTTGAGGGTAGAAGTTGAAACAATTTATGTCCAGGATGTGAAGGGTCTGTAGATATGGATGGAAGCTAATCAATAAGAGAAGCAACCTAGAACTAAGGAGAAATTTCCTGACAGAACAACTTGCCTCCAGAAGTTGTAAATGCTCCAAAACTGGAAGTTTTTAAGAAGAGATTGGATAACCATTTGTTTGAAATGGTATAGGTCAGGTTTCCTGCTTGAGCACGGGGTTGGGCTAGAAGACCTCCAAGGTCCCTTCCAACTCTGCTATTTTGTTATTCTCAATGATTAAAGGGACAACTGCAGTATATTCAAGATACACATCACGATAGGATGTTCGTACAGTACAATTTAGAGGTTTGCTGCTCACCCACAAACAACCTGCAATCCTTGCAGCAGACTCTGGTTCACTTTGTCTTCTTCAGCTTCTTCTTCATATCTAGCCATGTTATCTCCTAATTTTAAGATGCAGCCAGAGAAATCTTGATAAATATTTTCACACTGAGTTTCTGCCGTCAGTAACTTGAGCAAGTACCCTGCAAATGGAAAAGGGGCTTAATGTAGCATCTAATAGCACACCTCTTTTTCCAGGTACTTCATCTAAAGACCAATTCCCCTTAAATAAGAAGCACAAACTATATGTGTGCAATACACACACACACACATAATGAATGGTCATCATATACAAGAAGCAGAACCAAAATTAAGTACTAAGTAGAATTCTGCTTCAAACATTGCTTTAATCCACAATGTCATTAGGGTATCATTTGAAAAGTCACAGCCTATGGTTGGTGTTACATAACCAGAGCCAGTTGTGGGGTTTATTCAAATAAACTATGCTTTAACAAACTCTAGCATAGCCTAGTAAGATACAACTTGCTCGACAAGATCAGTGTTAGAGATTTTGACCTGGAATACATGATTTCCAAAGGAGGGATTAAAGAAAGAGCTGGGCCAGTATGATCTCTCCTAAACTGCCCTCTTTCACGAGGCGATTTAAAACGTAAAATGGAAAAAGAGATGCGCTTGGTATTTTAAAAGAAAAAAAAAATCAGCCACGAAGAATAAAAGTAATCAGTAGATGAACGGAAAAGTAAACTTGCATCATTCTTGAATTCGCCGTCCCTGCTTTTGGAAAGTCTCACCAACTTAACTGAATTCTGAAAGGGTTCCTTAGAAAGTTTTCCCTTGGAAACGAAGCCATGGATTTAACTAAGTTTGTAGTCAGAAGTTGCCCATCACTAACACTATCCCGGGCTCTTCTACTGTCTGTTATCAATTTCGGGAAGTTAACAGAGGAACCCTTCTAACGATGCAGAGAAAGAGGGATAACATCAATTATTGCCTAGTAAACTGTCTTTTAACATATATGGAATTTTTTTTTCAAGTTCCCGTTATCCTTTCGACAAACACCCCCCACCCCACCCCCACGTATCCACTCAGAGGATGCCATTCCCATCCTCTGGACCGGCGTCCGCGATCGGGAGGAGATTTGGGCTTACCCAGAGTGATGAGTAGCAGCACCGTGCCGGGTCGAAGTGCCATTGTCTCCGCTGTGGCTGCCTGGTTTAGGGGCTCCGGGTAAACTGGGTCGCCGCCACCGGCAGCCCTCCCATTCCTCTTCCCTGGGGAGGACCCGAGGGGCTTCTCGACCTCCCGAGGAGAAAGTCAAGGTGGGAATTGACCCTGGCAAAGCTCCGCGGGAGCCTCCACGCCACGCGGGGGGAAAAGTGCCACGATTCCCCTTCGGAGCGCGCTTGCTCTGCCTCTGCCCTCGCTCAGGTCGGGCTCTCTGGCGCCGAGGGCAGGGCAGACCTTGCCCAGGTGCTTTGAGGAACAGCCACGCGAGACGGACACGGCGGGGGACGTCGCGGGTCGAAGGAGGCAGGGAAGAAAAAAGAGGGACAGGGCAGAACAAGCCCACTGCCAAGAGAACTGCCCGTCATCTGCACCTCTAGAACTGTCTGGTTTGGCTCTACCACCCAACAAGACAGAGACAGACTTCAGAGGAAGATTAGCACTGCAGGAAAAACAATCGCTACCAACCTGCCTTCCATTGAGGACCTGTATACTGCACCAGACAAAAAGAGGGCTGTGAAAGTATCTACAGACCCCTCGCATCCTGGACATAAACTGTTTCAACTCCTACCCTCAAAACGACTCTATAGAGCACTGCACACCAGAACAACTAGACACAAGGACAGGTTTTTTTCCCCAACGCCATCACTCTGCTAAAGAAATAATTCCCTCAACACCGTCAAACTATTTACTAAGTCTGCATTATTATTAATTTTCTCATCGTTCCCACCACCCATCTCCTCCCATTTATGACTGTATGACTGTAACTTTGTTGCTTGTATCCCTGCGATTTATACTGATATTGTTTCCTGATTGCTTATTTGTACCCTCTGACTATCATTAAGTGTTGTACCTTATGATTCTCGATGAACATACTTGATGAACCTGCGGAATGCCACCTCTGATTGCCTTGTGTTACCTCTGGAACTGAATTCAGCCTCCAATATTCCACAAATTAGTAGCTGCCCTAAATCAATATTAGCAATACTGTAACACTTTTTTCCCCTCAATTTTTATTTTCTTCAAAACATTAATTAAAATGTGTGTAACAGCTTCCCAAGGAGAGGAATTATTATCAATAATAATAATAATAATAATAATAATAATAATAATAATAATAATAATTTTATTTCTATACCACCCTTCTCCCGAAGGACTCAGGGCGTGTATAGCCTATTTAAAAACAGAATAGACATCAATTTAAAATAATTTAAAAGTATTAAATAAATTTGGCTTAATTTAAAAGCCCAAAAGTTTAAAACATCCAATTTAAAATTATGTTGCTAACCCAGCCTGGCGGAACAATAGGGTCTTGAGTGCGCAGCGAAATACCTGGAGGTCAGAAATCTTACGAATTTCCGGGGGCAGTTCATTCCACAGGGCTGGGGCTCCCACAGAGAAGGCCCTCCCCCTGGGTGTCGCCAGCCGACATGACTTGGCCGATGGCACCCTGAGGAGACCCACTCTGTGGGAGCGGACTGGCCGGTGGGAGGCTATTGGTGGCAGAAGACGGTCTCGAAGGTAGACGGTCTCGAAAGTACCCGGGTCCTGTGCCATGGAGCGCTTTAAAGGTGGTGACCAACACCTTGAATTGCACCCGGAAGACCACTGGAAGCCAGTGCAGCTCGCGCAGGAGGGGTGTCACGTGGGTGCAACGGGTTGCACCCATAACCACCCGCGCGGCCGCATTCTGGATCAGTTGGAGCCTCCGAGTGCTCTTCAAGGGGAGCCCCATGTAGAGAGCATTACAGTAGTCCAACCGGAAGGTAACAAGGGCATGAGTGACTGTGCGCAGGGCGTCCCGGTCCAGAAAGGGCTGCAACTGGCGAATCAGGTGGTGAAATGCATTTATCAGTATTCAGCTAAGGGGGACAATTTATGTACATGTTGGTTTTCTCTTGTTTATGCACTTTTTTGTAGTGTTGTTTAGTTTGTTTCATTTTTGTATTTTGTGTTGTTGTTGTTTTTGTATTTTAGTAATACTATAACATTTTTTACTAGCATTCCAAGCAGAGGTGGTATTCAGCTGGTTCTGACCAGTTCTGGAGAACCGGTAGCAGAAATTTTGAGTAGTTCGGAGAACCGGTAAATACCATCTCTGACTGGCCCCGCCCCCATCTATTATCTGCCTCCCAAGTCCCAGCTGATTGGGAGGAAATGGGGATTTTGCAGTAACCTTTCCCTGGAGTGGGAAGGGAATGGAGATTTTACAGTATCCTTCCCCTGCCACGCCCACCAAGCCACACCCATCAAGTCATGCCACACCCACCAAACCACGGTCACAGAACCGGTAGTAAAAAAAATTTGAATCCCACCACTGGTTTCAAGCCATGATTCTAAAAAACCCCAATTCTGCTTAACGAGCTTATACTAAACTTCAATAGCTTGGCAAAGAAGTCAGAGATGGTTGCACATGTTCAAGACGAACCCATTCAGAATCTACCCCTTCAGAATACGTGAGTTTACTTTTAAGTAGGTTTATGAATCAGAATAGGTAATATAGAAGATATGCCTCTAGCCAAATTATAGGAACATTTCTAATTACTAAAATGTCTTAACTCAGCCTTAACTCCTATTTCTCTTGCTTTTGAAGCCCTCAGAAACCCTACTTCAGCATGCTCAGTGCAGTTAAAGCAAAAGATTAAGGCTGATTTTAGTCGTCTGTTTCTGATCCTCACAAAACATGTTGGTGTTGATTGAATTGGGTCTCCTTCAGAGCATCCTTTGCATGCATCCTGCTGAGCTGTAACATGGTCCACAGCTCTGGGGAAGGTTTGCTGGATCTGGTACCTGCCTTTAAATGGCAGCTCAATTTGTAAGGAGGAGTGGCAAGAGGTGATACCAATTAACTTGCAGCCTTCTTGAACAAATCAAATCAAACTGTCATGATCCTGACTAATGAACTCAAGCAAATCAGAACTCGGAGGCTAAAGTCTTCCTCTAAGAACTTCTTTATTGGATACATCATATTGGCATGATCAAATGGAAAACCAACTCTAAATGTTTCCCGCGATTTCAGTATAATTAAAATAGAAAATTATTCCCTCCCCAAAAGTCACAGGTCACGTTGGCCAATTAGGTTAATTGGTGGGATTTCCATGCACTCCTCTCTGTAGAGATGACCTTGGTTCCCATGAGAAAGTTCTGTGTTTTGTCTAGCAATGTATTTCATCCTCCTTCCCCCTCTCCACTCTGAGTGGCAACTGAGGAATAGAAAAATGGCTTCTGCCAGATCCAATTCAAAATTGACACAAACTATTAGAAAGGCAGGAACATTGGCTGGAAGAGCACAATATCCTAGATCAGGGGTTCCCTTTTCTTCCGTGGAGCACTGGTTGAGAACCACTGTCCTAGATATTCCCAGCATTTGTGCCCTGGTGTGCCAGTGTGCCTGTAAACAACTTTTTTAGTTTCTTGCTTTATCTGACTTTTGGGTCTTTTTACTAAAATAAACTAATAATTTTTGAAATAAGGCTCCCAACTGCCAATCTTCAACATCAAATTTGTTTCTAAGAGGTTTCTAGATGAATGGATCCAGTGGAATCCTTTGGCTAGAAATGTATACACTCATCTAGGAAAGTAGAAAAGGTAAACAGGTAGGGTGCATGGGTGGGGAGTCAAGATTTAGACAGAATTCTAGTAAACCAGTGCTCTGTAGCTGCTTATGTTTCTTATGGCCACCATGGTATGCATAGAAAGTCTTCAACTACCATGTTTCCCCAAAAATAAGACCCTGTCTTATATTTTTTTGAACCCTGAAATATGCGTTTGGCCTTATTGCCATGCGCTCAAAAGCCCGACTGGGCTTATTATCAGTGGATGTCTTATTTTGGGGAAAACAGGGTATCATTTTCAAGTGTGCCATTATATTATATTGGTTCTGTGCCTTCAAGTCGATGTTGACTCCTGGCAACTACCTGGACTAGACCTTATAGTTTTCTTGGCAAGAATTCAGAAGCATCTGGCCATTGCCTCCTTCCTAAGGCTGAGAGAGGGTGATTGGCCCAAAATCACCCAGCTAGCTTCAATGCCTAAGGCAGGACTAGAACTCACAGTCTCCAGGTTTCTAGACTTCAATCACTATACCAAACTGGTCCTCATAATATGCTATTAAAATCCTACAAAAGCTTAAGAGATTTTAGCATTCCTACACAATGCTAAAATTTGATTGGCTCGCTGTTGCACAAATAGAGGCAATTGGGATTAATCACTAAATCCTGATTCAGTTAAGACTGCTGTATTAGAGTAATGCTCTTTCCTGGCCAACTGACAACCCTGTTCTGGGCATATTTTTTTGAGGGGGGTGCTTAAGAGCTCCCTTTAGCCATTCCAGTATAATTTCTGTTACATGTAAATGATGCTGAAATCATCTCTACATTCCAGCTGGTGCCATGATTACATTGCACAAGGCAGCCATACAAAAACACTAGAGTTTATTGTGTATAAATATCCTAAAATGTTGGCCCATTGAGGATTCTGAGGTCATTTATTCACGAGCGAACCCTAGAGAGCAGACATTTTTATTCTGTATACTCTCTGATGAGTACTAAGCCTATTTAATATGTAAACTATATCACTTTTTCAGATCAAGGAAGTTATTTTGCAAAACCAGAATACTAAGAGAAATATGTTTTCATAGAATCAGAGACCTTAGAATCTAGCCCCATGATGGCGAAACTATGGCACGCGTGCCACAGGTGGCACATGGAGCCATGTCACCTGCCATGCCAGCTCAGCTCCGGCGCACATATGTGCACTGGCCAGCTGATTTTCGAGCCTTCTGGGCCCACCAGAAGTAGGGAAACAGGCTGTTTCCTGCCTCTGGAGGGCCTGGGAGTGGGGGTGGGGAAGTCCTGTTTTTCTTTCTCACCTGGCTCCAGATTCTCTCTATGCATCTGGGGAGGGCCAAAACAGCCTTCCCTACCCCCTCGGAGGTCCCCTGGAGGCCTGAAATAGCCCATTCCCAACTCCCGGTTGGACAGGAAGTAACACTTTTTGCTGTCCCCAGCCTCCAGAGACTCCTAGAGTCTCTGAGATAAGAGATTGATGAGATGAAGTTGTTGTGGACTGAATGGAAAAATTTAGCTATGATGTCAGGTCTCTTATTTGTGGTATAATAGAAAGGGTATAAATAGTGTTGTAGATGCCTCTGATTATTGGTCAGGATAGGCAAAACTTAAGGACCCATCTGGAATACAAATCCCATAACCATTATTCCCCTCCCTTGGCCTGAATAAGCATGCCCAGTTCTTTGCCAACTCCAGACAGGTTTTGTGTTTGAAGGATGATCAATATCCCATTTATTGCAGGAATATGAGTTAATAGGGCACTTAATAGATCTATCTCTTCAGGATTCTTCTTACTACAGTATCTTCAGAGCATCTGAAATGAGCGTCAGTCCGGTCAAGCCAGTTTCTTAAAAGAGAAAAAAAGTAATAAGGATGCTCACATGTGAGACTTTCAAACCAAGGTTCCAAAATTATACCACTGCTACTATTTATTACTAGTATTAACGTTGAAATTTAATCCCTCCTGTTCTGTTCTTTTCTTTTGCCTGCAGCAAACATATGTTCCACCTACTTAGACCTATAAAAATCACTCTATTAATCATCCCAAAGATGTTCATCAAAGCCTTTCTTTTAAATCTGGGGAGAAAAACCCACCTGATTTTATTTATCTTTTTTAAAAAAACAAAAAAACTAGTTTTTAACTTTTTAAAAATGTAAAAGACTACCACCTTGCAGAATAAAGCTTCGTCCTATAATATCACATAAATCTGAGAGATATTCCTAAGAAATAAAGCTGGAGGTAACTTAAAGCCCAATCTTCAGTTTTGTCTGGATGTGAATCAACTTGGTAAAAGAAAAAGACATGAGTTGTCTGGAGATCAATAGCAATGGTCTTGAGAAAGAACTAGAGAAGTCAATGAGAAGGAACCCACCAGTTCGCTTTCTGCTAAATGTTGTATGTGTGTGGGAGGGGAGATTGATGGAGGGAGGAATTAGCCTTGACCCAATGTAATTCTTTGTGGGAGAATGGCTACAAGATGTTCTCAAAATTTAGCTGTGACCACCAGTCCCAAAGAAATAGCCTCTCTCTGTTTTAATTCCATGCAAAAGGTCTTGCAAGAAATGAAATTGTAAATGTGCTTCCTCAATCTGAGTAGGCAAAGATATTCCCCTTTTTGGTTGCCAGTTGGGTCAGTAACTCTGTTCTTTGTGTGTTCTGACCTAGGCTCCCTTATCTCACTTGATAAGCTGCCATGTAACTTGTTTCCAAATGCAGAGTAAGGCAAAACTTGGCACAGAGTCTCTTAAAGTCACAAACAGAACTTTCCACTCTTTAAACGACCAAATGAATGAACGAATTGTTTCCTGCAAAAGCCCCTTCCATGTTTGCTCCTCTTTTATTTCCTATGGGAGGGGCCAATCATCTCCAAGGTGTGGCTTTACAAGTCAACCCTGCTTTCTGAGTTGTTCTTGTCTTCTGACAGCTCTGCACATGTGCACACTGGGAATGGGCTCCAGCTGCTCCTCTGCCTTGCTACTGTCTATCTCCCTCTGCCTCTGACGCAGAGCCCTCATCCGAGCTTTCCCCAGCCCCCAGGACTGACCCATGTTCCTCCCCAACCTCCTCACTGTCTGACTCTACTGCCAGCTCCACTGGCCGCTGGTGGGCCACAACACTGTGTTTTCATTTCTAATAGACCCCAAGCTATTGCTGTGGCTTTCCCCCCTTACCTTAATGAATCCAATTCCTCTCAATCGATTAGATAAGATGAGCACTTTGAAACGTGTTGTTTATACAATTTCTGAGTCTCTAACCTTGTTCACTTCAAGAGTAAGCAGGATGGGAATCACCATAGAGATATTGTACCAACCAGGAAATATTCCCTGATTGCTTCAGAGTAAAGTGCTGAAGCTATTGACAAGACTCTAAAGATACTCAAGCTTGACTTTTAGACAAAAACTGGCTTCTTAGGCAGGCCTGAGTTTCTTTAAGAGACTCTGTACCCTAGGCAACAATAATTGAAGTTTGGTTGCTCACAGAATATGACTTCTGACATTCTGAATAATTGATGGTGATGATGTGCTCCAGAGACTCATTACACGATCTGGTGCAGCAGGGCTTGGTCCATCTCAGAGCTGAAGGTCTACAGAGCATTCTGGGTGCTGGCATGTGGAACCGGTGAGGGAGGCCTTTCAAGCAGAGTGCTTCATAACATCCTGAGGTTGAAGCCTTCAAGGATGTCTCAGGGAAACAATCATTTCCAACCTCTTTGTCAATAGACACCTTAGTAATATCTATGACAGGCTCAATGACCATATCAGCATTAGAACTCAGACTATCTGCAGAGGAGACGCTCATCCTGTCATAGAAGCAGAATGGAAGCATTATTATGAATCTGCATTCTGGTTTGCTCTGTCTTTCT
The DNA here is from genome assembly GCA_022577455.1 of Arizona elegans. NCBI lineage: Eukaryota > Metazoa > Chordata > Lepidosauria > Squamata > Colubridae > Arizona > Arizona elegans. The sequence continues at coordinate 182,139,609 of JAKOOJ010000002.1, read as the reverse complement.
ACCACGGAATATAGAAGAAACAATTGTTGGTTTGTTCCTCTGGAACCACCCAATGAATTGATATTTGGATTTACTAATAATGTAATGCCACAGACTGGTATCCTCTGGAAGACTACAGTTCTAAGACAACTTGGTCAACATGACGCTGTAATCCCAGTATACTTGCACTTACCAGATTGGCTGGTCTAAATTTTGATAGTATAAAGTTGGTTAAAATAGTATATTTTCACTAATGTGTTTGAAATCTGTGGCATGGCCTTTCTGACTGAACTGGGAAAATCTTTTGGACTACTGCTTTCTATGGGGAGAGCCAGATGAAGTTCTCTTTCAATTCTTGAATTGATCATGTGTTTTTCCCATCCTTCCCTGAGACCCAGTGGCCACCATAATGTCAAATAATAAATTGGCTTGTAAATAACCATGTCACAACAATGAAATAATATTTGAATGAGAAATCACCAGGATATCTCGGGTCTGTAGGAAGTCAAAAAACATTCCCAGAATAAGATAATGCAAATCATTTCCATATTATTGCCAAGAAAACTATCATCAGCTCAACTGAAGGGAGTCTTTACTTTTCTTGATAGCAAGTTTTAAAAACATTTCACTTTAATGATCCAACTTTATCTCATTTGGGCAAAATGCATGCACAAAAATTTCTCAATTATTCTCACTTACCCTAAAATGGAAGTGGATCTCTTTGATGGCTTTTCAAGCACTAGCATTTTCAGGTATTTGTTGGCTAATTCCCAAAGCCACTTAATTCTGCGGTTTCGGCTCTTGAACATTTTGAGTAGAACCAATTTCTTCATTATCTACCGGAGTTCAGAGAGAAACAAGGTAAATTTGCAAATGCATTCTACTGTTTTCTGATCTTAACTATGTTTTCCTTAACAATAGACCACATTCCTGACCCAGTGTGTTGTAGTGGTTAAGACTGTAGTAGTTGAATGCCTTTCTGATGACTGTGAGAGAGATGAGACCATAAGGGAGTATAAAAATGTTGGGAGATGCCTTCCTAGTCCAGGGTATCCAACACCACTTTTTATTGGGTGCACAGGTTTGCTCCTAACTATGTTGTTGCAAAATCTTATTTCTAGTGTTTTATATTCAGCTAAGAAGATTAAAAAAATATTCTGAGGAAATTGTATACTGTGGACAGGTTTATGAGAATTCTCTTCCAAAGATGAAAAACTTTGTTATTAGGCTGCCCTGAGATTCTCACAGTGGAACTCACAGTACGAACAGTATGAACAAGGAATGTCAGGATCTGACAACTGTTGGAGATGCTACACAGTGCTATCATGATATGAGAACACATCACAGAATTTATGCTCATCCTTTTCAGATTATGAAGGTGGAAGAGATGTCTGCTGACAATTTATATAGATTTGCTGTCAAAATTAAGTTCCCACTGCCACAAAGAATGGTGTGCCACCAGTATGCTTCATCACCAAGAGACCAAATACATTCTTCTTGATGTAGGCTTGATTTATATGTCCCAGATATCAATACTGTTCTTTCTGAACATTTATGAAACAAAAAACAAAAGATCCTGGATGAGGAGCGGAGGGTTTGCTATTAGCCAGACATTCACTGGGTGGCCTTGGGCCAGTCACTGTCTTTCAGTCCAATTTACCTCACCAGATGTCAGTGTGATGTGAATTTCCTAGGGGAGTAAAGCACTATGAAGCGATATATAAATGTAATTGCTATCCTATAAGACCTCGAAGAAATGAGGTATTTGTTTTGTTTTGTAATCTAACAAAGTTGCTTCTTCCCAAACTATTCTGCCTAATTCAGGATTTGACTCATAATTTGACCAAGAGTAGGCCACAGGTTATGTGTAGTCCCTGAAAATCAGGGGTGAAATCCAGCAGGTTCTGACATGTTCTGGAGAACTGGTAGCAGAAATTTTGAGTAGTTCGGAGAACCGGCAAATGCCACCTCTGGCTGGCCCCAGAGTGGGCTGGCCCCAAATCAGGGGTGAAATCCAGCAGGTTCTGACATGTTCTGGAGAACCGGTAGCAGAAGTTTTGAGTAGTTTGGAGAACTGGCAAATGCCACCTCTGGCTGGCCCCAGAATGGAGATTTTGCAATATCCTTCCCCCAGGAGTGGGGAGGGAATGGGGATTTTGCAGTATCCTTACCCTGCCATGCCCAAACCATACCCACCAAGCCACATCCACAGAACCAATAGTAAAAAAAAATTGGATTTCACCACTGCTGAAAATCCTTTGGGGGAGGATGGTTGTGTCCCTCATTCATTCATGCTCTCTCCTCTATTGTGATTCCTAGCTATCATACAGCTATCTAACCTAAATTAAATTTGAGGGAGAAAGGAAGAAATGCCATCTTACCCTTTTGAGTTGGCTTATTACTTGTACTAAATTGCTTATCTGTGGTACTTCATTAGTCACATCAATGATCTGAAAAAGGGAAAGGGAGGGGGAGGGGGAGAGGGGAGGGAGAAAGGAAGGAAGGAAGGAAGGAAGGAAGGAAGGAAGGAAGGAAGGAAGGAAGGAAGGAAGGAAAGAAGTTATAGGGATAAGAGAAAAGGACACATGATTAATAGCAATAAAGTATTAGAACAACCTCATCCAATAAATTAGGCTAATTCTATAATATCAAATGACCCCATATTAGTGCAACTTTTTAAAGCCATACAACTGTAATCTGAAAAGTAACCTTAACCAAGGCAAAAATATAATTTTAATCTATTTTATTTACATTTAAATTTAATGAGAAGAATGCAAATAAAGAAAGCAAATATTATTACTATTGTGTTAATTGATCAGTTTCTTTTCTATCACACCAATATAACTGTTTTGCTGGCAATGCTTAGAAAGTCCTTGGACTGCAACATCCACAGTATTCAAGGCTGGGTGTAGCTTGGGCCTTCAGAAGTGAAACACAACCAAGTGGCCTCAATAGATATCAATATAATAAGAACTAACTCAGATGAATGAAAATGGTTGTGATCTGCACCCTCAATGTAAAATCTACTAGATCTGAAACTGGCCAGAGTAATGGATTAGATAAATCATTATAGAATTGTGGAAACTATGTGTCTAAGTAAGCAAACTAGATGGAACTCAACAGGGGCTTTTCACAGTTATTGAGAATTCGATGAGTTAAAACATGCTAGTTTAGAGTTTGATAATCTATTGTCATAAAGAGCCTCTTTTAGGATATAAAAGTGGATTCTTGCACTGTGCAAGAGATTGAATTCAGTGATCCCCAAGTTATCCCTTCTAATCTTACATGCTATGAATGCAGAGCACAAATATTGCATTACATATATCCTTAAGGAACAAGTGTCCCACAAATTTAACACAGTTGCTGAGTTAATCAGGTTTCTAAGCTAACACAATACATTGGAACATAAACTAACCCAAAGGGCTATAGCTGCAAATTAGGTTACATGTATAGTGAGCATGATTTATTGGAAAAAGTGAAAGATAAACCTGAAAAAGGGCAAATCAGAAAAAGGTTCATAAGAATAAAAAAATGTAATTGTTTATGTTTATAACTTCGCTGCACAAAGGAAAACTAAAGAACAAAAGTAAGAGGGAAAAAACTATATAGCCCTCCCAAAAAATAGCTTGAAAGAGTTCAAAATATCCAAGCTTAATATTTGGTGCAAATGAAGTCCTAGATCTTTAATGAAACTTGCTATAGAATTGCTTATAAATATTCTGAAATGACTGTATAGAATGGCTTTCCCCAATAAGGTGCTCTGTTGAAAAAAACTCCAGACTTCTGAACCAGCCTGGTCTTGGCAATCCTCAGCATATTTGAAGGATGCCATGTCGGATAAAACTACAGGAGATGAGCTGTAAGTAAAAACATACATGACACAATAAAGAAAGATGGCTTAGCTTTGTGACCAAAGGCCAAAGGCCATGAAGGCTAGGGAATTCTGGGAATTGAAGTCTACACATCTTTAAACTGTCAAGGGTGAGAAACTCTGGCCTTAGTTTACCTTCTCATTTGAGTTCAATACAATTTAATTTGCCTTGTTTGTTTCAGTCTATCTTTTGATTCAAATATTTTGCTGCACACTCCAATGCAAGATTCTTAAAGTGTCTCTATCTTTAAAAATATAATGGTTTAGATGCACATTTATGGTTCTTCTATCTAGTCATTGCTTTGTCTCTTTTATCTTCATCAACCATTCCATGCCATTACACCATCATCCCAATTGCTGTGCTCAGCAATTGGGATGTTGCTGTACTCCCTCCAGCTGCCCAATAAGGACCCTGCCCCCAAAGCAACTAATGTGCACCTTGAACCCATGTATGCCTAACAACATTTCCTTTTTTCAGCTAAGAAAAGCATTCCTAACTGCCCACTGTTTAAGAGAGCATCATCAGTGCCATCTTTTGAAGAGATTGGAAAAGTGTGATTGGACACACAAGGAATTTGTCTTTGGGGCATATGGTCTCAGTGTACATAAACAACAAATAAAATATATTTGTCAAGAATCATAAGATACAACACTTAGTGATAGTCATAGGATACTAATAAGCAATCAAATCATACTAGGAAACAATAAAAACAATATACAGTAAGTTGTAAAGATGCAAGCAGCATGGATATAGCCATAAGTGGGAAGAGATAGGTACTAATAAGGATGAGAAGAACTACAGTCTTAATAGTTAATTTGACAGTGTTGTGATGGACCCAGGAGACTTGTATTGGATGCAAGAGAGAATGGGGAAGTCATGGAATCCAGGAGGTGGGGTGAGATTGGATTTTGAGTAGGAAACAGATTGCTAAATAGCTTCAGAGAAAATGCTGCAAATCAGCTTTTCCAATGTATCCTCTAAAGCAGAAGCTACTAATCCCACACACACATTTTCCATGGCAACATGGAGACAATAGCAAATGTTACTGATAATTGATCAGTGCAAATCTTTCATGTGGAAGAAATTATAGACAGGACTAACTCATTGGAAATATTAAGACACCAAATTCAAAATACTTTTGTTAAGCATTATTACATCAGAAATAGGCTTAAAAAATATCAGGCAGTAGCTGCACTCATTTCAGCAAGTCTGTGACAAAAACAGAGCTAAATTAGGATCCAACCTGATTAAAATAAGATGTGACAAAAACAAAAATAGCAGAAACTTGAGAAATACAATTAGCAAAAATGTCCTAAAGACCAATGGCACTGATTGCTTCTTTAAGCATCCCATGTTTTCATCTAGCATCTGAAAATCATTGAAATAGATATGATATGAGTTGCCTTAGAGGGAGAGTTCTATCAATAAGTTGCTATTACCTTGGCAGAAGATGGAAGTGCCATCTATAACTGTTTGCCAAGAGAAATTTTGAAAGTTAGGTTTATTTTATATATTTATGCGTAGTCCATCTTATCTATAGATTTATACGAGGAGTAAAATCTATACTCATTATGAGATACCGACTACTCATTCTTATGATTGGCAGGGTGTATACAGGTAGTCCTCGACTTACAGCAGTTTATTTAATGACTGTTCAAAGTTACAGCACTGAAAAAAGTGACTCATGACCATTTTTCACACATATGACCATTGCAGAATCCCCGTGGTCACATGATTTACGGTTGCTTGACAAGGTGGTTCATATTTAGGATGGCTGCAATGTCCCAGAAGGTCCCAGGATCCCCTTTTGTGACCTTCTGACAAGCAAAGTCAATGGGAAAGCCAGATTCACTTAACAACCGTGTTACTAATGTTACAACGGCAGTGTGATTCATTTAATAAATGTGACAAGAAAAGTCATAAAATGGGACAAAATTCACTTAACAAATTACTCACTTAGCAACATAAATTTTGGGCTTAGTAAGTCAAGGACCATCTGTATCAGTAAAGTGTTTCTTATGGATCAATGAAACGACCAGTCAAATCTTAGTCAACTGGAAGCATCTATCTCTTCTAAACAGTTTCTAGACCTGAACTGGGAGACCTACAAATTGTGGATATCACATAATCACTGTTTTACTTTTATGAAGCTTAATTTCATTCAGTTTTGAGGCATGGGATGGTAGAGACAGAAAGGCCTTCAATCTTGACATATGGTATATACTACTCACCATCTACTCTGGCTATCTCCTCTACCCTTGAAGTCTCCAAATGACTTTTACCCTTGGCTGATAATCCAATTTATATAATCAAGCTCTTTGAATAAGAACCATGATTTTGAGGATTTGGAATATACAGTATTGCTGCAATATCATTTGTTACATTGACAAATATCATTTGTTAGTTCAGCAAATTGCTAAAGTCAATATATAACACTGATGGAACAGTGGAAAGAGGCCTTTCTCAGTTTTGCTTCTATAGAAGATAATTCAATGTTTCTGCCTTAAAATGATATTTTTAGCAAATTAGTTTGCATACTATGATTCATTAGCTTTTTTCCCCAAGAACAAGTTATTTCCTTCCTTTTATTAGTTATTTAATAATTTAGGTTTTAATCCTGTATACCAGGATGGGAAACATAGGATCTTCCAAATATTGCTAACTGAAACTGCAATCAATCCCAGGCAACATGGCCAATGGTGAGGAATCACAGAATATATGGTTAAGCAACATCTGGAAGGCCATCTCTTCTTCACATTTACAACATTATGTCTTGTTGATATTAATTAATCTTACTTCTGAAAACAATGTATGTAACCCATCAAAATCAGTGCACAAAACCATAATGCAATAAAATATTTCAAATAGAACTTAGTATTACAAAGTTAAAAATAATTATTCCATAATTGGAGATTGTTAGAGTTGCTATTAAAATGATAATCAACTTTCAAATGAAACTTAGGTCCATAATATTCAAAATGCCTCAAGAGGGAATACATTAAGACATTCTTTCTTCTTCCCAACAGCCTTCATCTTCTTTCAGGTGGTTCAGCCAGAGCTTCACAGGAGGGCCTGTAGCTCATAAGCAAGATAGTTGAGAGAAAAGGTGATTGCTCCCTCTGGCTCTGAGAAGCTACTGGGCCTCTTGGGTTTGGGGAGCCATGAGTGATGTTCAAGCTGCACAGATGCTGTGACATCATTTCTTTGTGACATCAGAAACCATGACAGTAATGGCAGAGAAATTAAAGTGCTGGAGAAAAGGGTGGGAGGAGCAGGATTATGGAAAACAACCGGAAATATTACCTGAGGTGTTGTTGTTTTTTCTGAGAGGCTGAGACGGATTCCGATAAGGGAATTCTCAGATTGGCTTTAGGTTAAGGCTGAGTAGGCAGTAACCTAGCCAGTTTTGCTGGCAGAGGAACTCTGGGAGTTGAAGTCCACAAATCTTAAAGTTGCCAAGGTTGGAGACCCCTGATCTACTGGGCCAAAGCTTAGGAAGTGTCAGCATCACACCTCCTTCCAAATCATTCTACAAATGCAAATATTTTGCTTGATGGGAGGCAACATAGCCGAGGGGTATTGAGAGCACCAGCAGTTCTCCAAAGGAAGGAGTAGCTCTAACTGCTTCATATTACATTAGGACAGCCTCCGTGTATTGTTCTTCAGATGTGGAGTATCTATGGAAAAGGCTGGAGCTTAGGCTGGTGATTTAGAAGATCTTACAAATTTTTTCTATAAGTTAGACTTCATGAGACCTTCTAAATCACTAGTCTCAGCTCCAACCTTTTTTGGAATACAGAGGTATTTTTAGAAGCACTTGTCTGGTTACTCTGTTGTCAAGAACTTGCTGTAAATGTGAAGAACAGTCTTGTGCAGATTGTTCTTATTGGGGCTATTCAAAGAGAAAAGCTAGGAAATATATGATAGAGTGGAAGTTTTATTTATTGATTTATTTTCACCCACCTTTTAAATTATTTTAATAAATAACTCAAGATGGTGAACACATACAATATTCTTTCCCCACCCTATTTTCTCCACAACAACCCTGTGAGGTGACTTGGGTTGAGGTGAGTAACTGGTCCAAAATCACCAAGCCACCTTTCATGCCTAAAGATGAGACTGGAGTCACTAGACCTAGTTGCCAGATGTTTATCCTGAATTCCTGAGGGTGCCATTTAATTGTTTATTTTCAGGACTCAATTCTGATACTGAAAAATGGGTTTTAAGGTGTAGTCAGTTTTGATATTAGTGTTATTGAAAAAACTGACAAACAGAATTAACATACAATCAAGAGTTCAAAAATATATCAAAGTAATCATTGCACAAAATGTACAATAATAGATGGCAATTACATAACCCTCAGCTGTTGACATGCGGGGTGTCAAACTGGCGGCTCACAGGCTGGATGCGACATGCTCAGGCCACGCCCATCCCAGCTCCATGAATTGGGAAAATGTTGCGATATGTCATGTGACGGCAACGTGAAACTGCGAGTTTAACACCGTGTGCTAGAGTCAATACCAAGCAGTAACCATTAGCCTTTCCAGAGGAAATTTAATAAAGTTGCAGGCATAAATCATCGTTTTTGGGAACAAGGAGAATGTTCGGTATGAAAAAGCATAAGAAGACATCTAATGGACCACCCATTCAATCATTCTGGGATACACTCTGGTTAAAAGGAAATCACAAAAGCACAGATAACAGGATGAATCACATTGATGGTGGGTTGCCCCCGGTTCGGACCAGTTCTCAAGAACCGATAGTAAAACTGGTGGGAGGCCCCACCCACCACCTTGGATGTCATCATCAGCGATCTGCACATCCACAGAAGCTTCTGCGCATGCACAGAAGCAAAGTGCGCGTGCAAGCAAAGGGATCGCGCAAGCACGATCCCATTGCGAACCGATAGTAAAGGTAAGTAGAACCCACCTCTGGATCATATACTTGTGTAATTGTTCCCCAGCAACTTGTATTTAGCTTCTTCTGACTCAGAAGGTACTACTAGATTGTGTTCTATCTGCATTTCCCCCTGAAATTTTTTATTTAATCTTTCTGAAGAAGCTCCTGCTTTGTTTAAGAGGAGAGGAAAACAAATAAATAGGGAGACAGCTGGAACCAAAAGTCAAAAATATTTTTTTCAGATTATAGTTTACTTTCATAATTAGAGCAGAATGAGCTAACCACTTATCAATTATTCATACCCTAGGCATGTAGAGTGTTGTTGTTGTTGTTGTTGTTTAAAAAAAGATGTTTCTACAGATTTGGGAGTCAGGCCTCACATGTGCTATTGAGTCCTGACATCCCATTCTTCATTTTAGACACTGCACCTTATTTAGAAGCACAGAAAGAAATCGTTCTCAGATGCAATGAATGACGAGATTAGAAAGGAATGAGATTATCAAGCAAGCTGAATTTCTTTTAACTGATTGCAAGACTAAAAATATTAACGTGAAATTATTACGAAATGCAGGATGCTTTGGTATTTTATCAGCAGAGGGCAATGTTGCTCAGATTAAAATCACCATGGAAACTCTACGGTAAAGGAGGACAGATAAGGCAAGGAAGATTGCATCCTTATTTCTAACAGAACTGTCAAGTAATAAAAATGATTAGTCCACCCGCTGTCTGGCATTTAACATCTTGATTCATGAACCAGTTAAAATAAACACTTGAAGTGTCTCACAGATAGCTGATGCAGTACTTGAATGACATTTTATATTACATTTCTACAACATGAAAGTTAGGTAACGAGTCATATTTCTGTTTTAAGATCAAAGGCAATCAACAGCTTTATGATGTGGGACTTCAACACCCAGAATTCCCCAGCCAGCAAGGAAGCTGGCTGGGGAATTCTGGGAGTTGAACTCCATACTCCTTGAAGCTGCCAAGACTGAGAAACACTGATCTAAATGAAACAAAATTAGCACTGTTAATTGGTTAGCATAGGTTGGTAGGCTGCCAGAATATACCACTGCAGTGCAGTAGGTTAAATTGAGAAATCTAAAACTTCCCTGGAAGAAAATGATGGCAAACTCCTGCCATATTATGCCAAGAAAACTATGTAAAAATGTCCATAATATTAATATGAGAAAGGTTGGACTCAGAGGTGAGTGTTCCTACTTTGGAGGATGGAGACTAGAATGTTAAAGCTACAATAATGGGCTTCATGAACACATACTTAGACAAAAACCGTATATTATGTTCAGCAAATTATTCCAAGAGCACTTCCTGAATTTAAAAAGTACAGGCAACTTGGCAATGTGGTTCCTTTTGTGAAGGACAGCTTTAAATGAAATCCAATTTGAATTCCACCTTCTAAACTGGCAGTGAATCAATTCACTGCTGATGACTGCTGCTCTGACTCTAAAAAATAATTCTTTCATTAACAACCATACATAGCTCTCTTGTGCGTAAGTAGGATTGCAAAAACAATGCATGAAAATTCAGTAAAACCCAGATGTGCCCAGAATTTCTCTATCTTGGAAATCATCTCCCATCCATACATAACTCCAACCTTATTAGTTCTAAGATTGGGGAAGGGGACCTGTGACCCTCCTCATGCTGCTAAATTATATATAAGTTACAGTGGACATGTGGACTAGTTCTTGTTCAACAGCGTTTAGGTTTCCCTAACATCTTTCCTCCAACATGGGTGCAAGCATGAGTTCTTGAAACTGTCACTTTTTCATCTATACAATATAATCACCTGTCCTCTGTCACCCAGTTAGAAACAGTTGGTATGGAAAAGGACAATAGCAAGTGATCCCAAATGAAAAGACAAAAAAGGTTGATCTAAAATCAGAGGGGCAACCTGAAGTGGAAGAGAAATGCATGAATAGACAAGGCAAGCAAGCCAGTTAAGAATAGAATAGAATAGAATAGAATAGAATAGAATAGAATAGAATAGAATAGAATAGAATTCTTTTTTGGCCAAGTGTGATTGGACACACAAGGAATTTGTCTTGGTGCAAAGCTCTCAGAGTACATAAAAGATACATTCGTCAAGAGTCATAAGGTACAACACTTAATGATAGTCATAGGGAAACAGTCAATATAAATCTTAAGTATACCAGTAGCAAGCTTACAGTCATACAATCATAAGTGGAAGGAGATGGGTAGTGGGAACGATGAGAAGGTTAATAGAAGTGCAGACTTAGTAAATAGTTTGACAGTGTTGACGGAATTATTTGTTTAGCAGAGATGGCCTATACATAACAACACGCAGACACAATGTAAGGACAGCCTCCTTGAATTTAATATCCTCCAGATGGGAATTGTATGCATTCCAAACTTGGGTGGGGGAGGGGGAATAAGATTGAAAGAAGAAGAAGTCAGGTCCATATTTTCACCATAGTCCCTAAGACCTTCCATAAGTGGCTCTGTGATTATGGATGTTAATAGACTCCTGTTGAACACCACTTGATGGAGGAAGCCAAGGTTATGTTCAGTGGTGACTTGGATGAAGGAGTCTGTAGGGCACTCTCTTGCGCTGGAGGTGATAAATCCTTTCTAAAGGAACAACTAGCCTGATTTGGTCAATGGCATAGAATGTGGAAGAGATCTGGTTGTTACCACATCCTTCTCTTCCATGGTCAACTGTGAGTCAAAGCAGACAATAAAGACTCAAAGTCAACCTTCTGGAAGAAGAAGACACTTGAATGAACAAATGGTAAATCTGGAAAGGCTACTATACAGCCAGAGTTGAAGTGCCCTGGCTGTCATAGCAGAATTATACTTTGTGCAGTTCTCATGCTCTGATTTATTTGCATGACAGCATCAGGAATCAAGAACCAATACCTAGGTGTTACACATGTTGTAGTGTCATGCATCTGTCAGTCATTCAAAGTGGTTCCAAAAATGACAAAGGAAGGGGAGGTGGACAAATGTGATCAGTAAAAAGCTGTGATGGATCCCCCTCCCCCCTAGATATTGGAGATTGTCATTATATCCATTGTTCAAGTATTATATTGTTGCTCTTCAATTTTAAGGCATTGGTGAGTCAGGGTTTAGAAAATGTATACATGAAAAAGACTATTGCATCTTATTTTCAATGCTCATAAAGGGCTGGTTAATATTTGCCTAACTAAGAATTACATGATGCACTATAAATGAATACTAAATCGTGAATAGATCAGGTATTTGTTGCTTGGAGTGGAATTCAGCACCTTGGGTGACATTTTATCCATCAGCAGAGAAACATACAGTAGCATTTGGCAGGATTGTCCTCCACAGATATCTGTCCCACATAAGGTGATTCTCTTAGCCATCCTGGTTAATAGCCATTCATAGCATCATCCTTTAATTTGTCCAAGCTAGCAGCCGCAACTGCATCTTAAGTAGCACACTGAATCCCATCAATTAATTGTGCTCAATGTGCAGGAGTACTTCCAACTGATTAATAATAGATCAAAACAGATCAAATCATTTCACAGCAACAAGATATCTAGGAGAGAAAATCTGTGTGCCAGGGAGACATTAGACACTACCAGTGGATTAAGTAACATTGGACTCACAGAATTATTAGCTGCGTAAGCAGCTTTTTTTGGCAGCATTGATCTTTATACCTCACATGCTTTTCTGAATCCTTAAGCATTCATCACTAATATTATCAGACAAGAAAAACTGTGGGAAGAGAGCTGTTTTAGTCTATCGTAGCAAAAGATCTAATAAAGTGCTCTTAGGCCATTTAATAACAAAATTGTTTGCCAGAAAAGGGACTTCCAGACAAGCAAGGAATTTAATTTATCATACCTGCTGCACTGCCTGCCCCTCCTTGCCTGGGTTCCTTCTGCAGGTACAAGGGAATGGAAGCACCTGTTTCACCCAACTGCTGAGGCCTAGAGGTGGAGCTCTTGCCTTGCAATCAGGAGGTTATGAGTTCAATCCTAGGTAGAGGCAGATGTAGGGCCTCCTTCTTGGGCAGGGGGTTGGACTAGATGACCTGCAAAGTCCCTTCCAATTCTATTAATCTGTTAAATCAAACCTCCCCACATAAATGCAAAATAGTTCAAAACACAGGGACTTCCCATTTAGTATGCATAAGTCTGAAATTTCCAGTTCCCTGTTCCTTTATCGAAACCACAAGAGACTCCATCAAAACAAAACTCTCCATATCAGTATTTCTCAACCTGGCATCTTTAAGATGGATGGACTTCAACTCTCAGAATTCCCCAGCCAGTCTTGGTTGGCCGGAATTCCCTGGCGAACCAACCAGCTAGGGAATTCTGGGAGTTGAAGCCCATCCATCTTAAAGATGCCAAGGTTGAGAAACACTGCTCTACCTGCATTCCCTTTGGTATGAAAGAAATAGCCTGCTGGCTTTCAGGTGTCCGAAGGTACATTTAGGTGTCTGAAGGCACATTTGAGGCTACATCAGCGGTATTATTGTCATTTTCTTCATATTTCCACAAGTCTAGGAGCTCCAGGCTCCCATATGGAATGGAATGGAATGGAATGGAATGGAATGGAATGGAATGGAATGGAATGGAATAGAATAGGAATTCTTTATTGGCCAAGTGTGATTGGACACACAAGGAATTTGTCTTTGGTGCATATTTAGAGCACAGTTCCTCCTTCATCCCCTTCCACAGCAACAACTCCGCAAGGTAAAGTGAGCTGATCGGTCCTAGGATCCCGCCAGACGGCCCATCTTTGCAGCCTTCAGCCTTTTCTTCTCCGACTGGTGGCCTTTCTTCCTTTAATCCCCGTCCGTTTTTCACGCCTACAGCGGCCTTGGGAAAAGCGGCGTTTATACATTTAAAAAAAAAAAAACACCCCACGGGGCGAGTGCGTGGGAACGTCTGCGCCACTCCAGCCTCCTCGTCTCGTCCTCCACTTCCGACCTCGCCAAACGAGGCGGACGGAAAATCAGCGCGAAGAGCAACACCGTCCCCTCCCCCCCAACCCCACCCACACGCCGCTCCGCGATCTGCGGCTCCACCCCTTTGGCATCCCGGCCACTTGGTACGTTCTGCTTGCCGAAGTCCCAGTCCGCCCTGCCGGAGCCAGACAAGCCGGAGTTACGGCCGGTGGAGTCCCTGGGAAGATGAGCAGGCGCTTGGGAACGGCGGGAGTCTTGGCGGCCGGTCTGCTGTGAGAGCGTCCTTCCTTCTGCCCGGGAAGGCCGTGGACTATCCAGGCGAATCGGCGCCGTACTTGCCCACCCGAGAAAGCGATGTCAGGACCCGAAGCCCATCACGGCCACAACCGGAGGCTGCCCTGTAAGTCCGTCCTTTGCCCGGGGAAAGCCAGCGGTGGGCGCCCCCTCCCCTCCCCAGTCTCCAGTTTTTCCCACCGAAACTTTTATTAGGCATTTCTGAGGAACGGAAGTGCCGGGGCAGGGTGGCCCAAGGCGCTTGGCAGGTGAAATTCATGGAGGTGAGAAAATAGGGCTTCCTTTCAACCTTCCAGGATCCGACTCTTCTCCAGACTTCGCGTGCTACAACTCCCCGCCTTGGCTAGCCGGCAGGTGTAAAGGGGTTGTGTAGACTAGCCAGGAGTAATGGGGGCCAGGCTGAAGGCAAGCCCGTTTTCCCTTAATGTCCCCAGACCCCAGATTTCCTTGCTCCCAGCTGGGATGTGGGGCCAGGTTCTCTCCATATAATACATACAGAGGGGGGGAGAGCTTTTATGGGAGAGCGGGTCTTCCCCCACCACCACCCCCTGATTTCTTGCCCTGAGTTATTGTGGGAAAGTAGCTTGACTACACCATCATTTCTGGAGCAGGGGAATAACTTGGGCACAAGTCCCAGGATCCACACCTCTTGATTAACAGCAGGAAACCACCCTAACCATTGCCCTCTAATTGCAGTTCATCTCTTAGAATTTTGTCACTTCAACAACAGCCCACAGCATTTCTTTCTTGAGACAATCTGACTCACAGGCTTGCATTTCTCCCCCCATTTCAATCTAATATAGATGACTACATCATTTAGATGCTGTTGAGAATTCTTCCCCCTTCTTAAGAAATTACAACTCACATCAACCCCAACCAGCATCAGAATGGTCCAAAGCAGGGGTGGGTTCTACTTACCTTTACTACCGGTTCGTAACGGGGCCGTGCATGCACAGAAGCTTCCTGATGACGTCAAGGTTGGTGGACGGAGCCTCCCGCTGGTTTTACTACTGGTTCTATAGAACCGGTTCAATCCGGGAGCAACCCACGACTGGTCCAAAGTCTCTGGAAAGCCCCATGCTTATTAGTTCTTGCTTACAAATACTCTCCTGCTAACCTTGGACTTTGTGCCTCATCCAGTCTCTTCCTGATTTGCATTCAGGAAATACCTATTGGCAGATCTAAACAGTGGCTCCCCACTTCCTACCCTTCTATGAAGTCTGTATAAGGTGTTTAGTTTACATTTGAGAGGTGTTTATGGTCAAAAATAAATGCGTTCGTTCATGTTTTGGCTGAGAAAAATACATTCGATACACCAACTCTCTCTTCCTCTGTGATCAGTGTAAGAGCACAAATGGTAAAGTTATTATTTTTTTCCCCTGGCAAAGAGAAAGTATTGTTCTCATAGGCAAATTCAGTGGGAGTTTATGTGTAGTTTCACAAGGTGCAAGTGGAGGATAATTGCTATGAGACAGCAAGATAATAAAAGCAACAAGCCCACTCTGCGTTTCCTCCCCCTCATTTTAGTCAGAGTATGCCCTCCTCCCCACTTCCCCCATGCCTTTCTAAAAAAATACCCTGCAGTTAAGAAGTTAGGCTTCTTGTGTGATCATCCCTGCAATTTCAACTTTGCTCTTTATATGATATCCCCTTGCTCTGACTTAAGGAGACCTTTAAACTCTAGTGGGTGATGGGGCCTGAGCTGGTGTGATAGTGATGTCATGTTCCTGACAAGATACTTACCACCCCCATGAAAAGCTATGCACGAACTCTTATTCCTAAGAAATGCATCCTCTGCTGCAATCTTTCTTCAGAATGTACTTTCAATATTAAGTCTAATGAATTTACATGATTCTTATGTTGATGCCATTTTTTACACTGCCAACTTTCTTGATGCAAAAGAGAGAAGCTAGATCTATCTTTGCATCATTTCATACACAAATATACCATATTCCCTTTTCTTTAGATATTCCTTCACTTACAATCAGCCTTTGATATTAACAATATTAATTCCTTTAAAATTATAAATTTATTTTTTTTAATGCAAAGATGCATTTAATGTGTTGTCCAGTTCTATCTCTAGGCTTTGGGGTTTTTTTTCCCTGGTTGGCTGAAGAGCCTTCATTTTTAGATGAGGTTGCTAAAACAAGTCTCTTTTGATCTCTGTTTAAAGTCTTTTTCCCTAGGCTCTGAAGAGAAATTGAGTAACATTGGCTTTTGTGAGATCTATTAGCCTATAGCAGATTACTGGAAATAGTTGGAAGATCGGTGGTAGATTTCCTTTATAGAAAAAGAAAAAACCCTTCTGTTCCATAGGAGATAATGGATAAGCATGTTTTAGGAATAACATGTATGGAAAGATGAACTGGCCTGAAATTGGAGGTTTAAAATCCATTCACAACTCCCATTTGAATGCTCTTCTCAGCCTTCCTTTGGGATGTGACACTGCAGTAAAAGCATAACTCAAACTGCGGGGAGGTGAAGTGCAAGAAAAAGAGGAAAGGAGGGAGGAAGACCAAAAAGCTGGTGATTTGAGAGAAACAGGGTGAGGTGAAGAAACATTGTCCTGTGACCCTTCCCACTGTCTCAAAATCATAATGAAAGCTAGATTGGCCTATCCTCAAATCCCTTGAGTCTTGAAGCTAAAAATATTTTCACAGGCCACAGCTCTCTCTCCAGCAGAGACGATATCATAAGACCTGGCTATTTACAGGGCCACGAGTTGCTTTATATAGAACGACGAGAAGGATAAAACCAGGAGCACATTAGAGAGGTTGATGGGAGGACAAGAGATGTTCAAAAACCCCAAGGACAACAAAAGGAGGCAGCTTCCTTGTCATGCATGAACCAAGCTATGAAGCCAGCATCCTTGCCTGCTTCAGTTTCGGAACTGTCTTAATTCTCTAGATGATTGAAGTATGCTCTGTATTAAAAGGATTTCCTGTTCCTCAACTTTTGCTGCTCTCTTGAATATTTTATTTTGGTTGCAGGAACAGTGGTGGCGTGGATTTGATTAAATCAGGAGCCTAAAAGGAGTGTATAGAAAAGAAGGGTGGATGGATGGGAAAGAAAGGTGTCCGAGGTCAGATTTAGATGGAAATCACATCTTTTGCTGAAGAAAATTTATCCCTTAATCCAAATACCTGCAATTCCATGCAGTACAATTAAAGCATTCTGCACCTATAGTATCATGCAAATGTAGCAAACAACAATCCATTGATATTCATGCAATAAATCTAGAATCGTTCCTGAAAGTAGCTATGTTGAATGTGTTGAATAACCTTAATAGTGGGATTTACTTCCAGATGACAAATAATTTATGGCTCCTGTAGGTCAGCATTACTAATCTGAAGACCTCCAAAATGTGTTGAGTTTGCAGTACAGAATTACCAACTAGTCAGAGCATGCATTCTCCTATATCCCAAAAGAACAGAAACGAGGAACTATCGTTGTTTTTCAGTGCTATGATTAAGCTTTTGCATTCTTCCACTGGAAATAAATGAGAGCCAGGTTGGTCTAATGGTTAAAGTGCTGGACTAGGAGAGAAAAAGCTGAGTTATAGTTCTGCCATCTGGGTGTTCTTGGGCTCGTCATTCCCTCTCATCCTTAGGAAGAAGAAATCGATGGCAAATCACTTCCAAAAATGATGCTTAGAAATCTGTAGGGATATGTCCAGGCAGGCACCAGGAGTGAAGTCTTTTTCAAAAGGGAAAAAAGAAAAGGAAAAATCCCCCATGACTTGCAAAAATACACCAAATTATACAAAAAGGAACAAATATATACCATTTATATGTAGAATTCATCTTTGGGGCCTGAAGAATTTGGATAACTCTCAGGTGGTTCTATGTACTTCTCACAGTCCTGGAAACTGGAGATGTAAGATGAAAATGTGAGAATATGACTTGAATTATGAATTTTTAAGATAGATAGCACTTTAGCAGGCCTATGGTGTTAAAGTTTATCCCTTAAGCAGGCATACGGTTTTAAAGTTAAGTTTCTATCTGCAATGTGGATATAATAATCAAGTTGAATTGTTATGTAGAATATTGAAATAAAAACTAAAACTTTAAAACTAAGTTTTTGCAATTTCCCTAGCTCATTCGTTCATGGAATTTATAGTCATATTTGTATCCAGACAATGTTATGTTTCATTTGTTAGTTCTCTCCTGTTTATTCACTACATCCTCCATGCTTGTTGTTGAAAAGGAAAGGATGGAATAATCTATAGAAATGCCTTTTCTTGGTAATATTAGTATCAGGCTTCCTTTATCTCCTTTTGTTGTGGTTGTTAGTTGTGAAGTTGTGTCCGACCCATTGCGACCCCATGGACAATGTTCCTCCAGGCCTTCCTGTCCTCTACCATCCTCTGGAGTCCATTTAAGCTCACGCCGACTGCTTCAGTGACTCCATCCAGCAACCTCGTTTTCTGTCGTCCCCTTCTTCTTTTACCCTCAATCTTTTCCAGCATTAGGCTCTTCTCCAGTGAGTCCATCCTTCTCATTAGGAGGCCAAAGTATTTGAGTTTCATCTTCAGGATCTGGCCTTCTAAAGAGTCGTCAGGGTTGATCTCCTCTAGGACTGACCGGTTTGATTGCCTTGCAGTCCAAGGGACTCGCAGGAGTCTTCTCCAGCACCATAGTTCAAAGGCCTCAATTCTTTGGCGCTCAGCCTTTCTTATGGTCCAACTTTCAGCCATACATTTCAACTGGGAAAAGCATACCCTTGACTATATGCACTTTAAACCCTCCTTTAGGAAATTCTAAGTTACCAAATAAGAGGGCTAGATCAATGACATTTTAAAATTATTGCTCAGTTTGGGAAAACTGACCTTCTTAAAACACATGTACAAAGCTGTCTGTTTGGCTGTTGGATGCTGACCATTTCTGGCAATGTAATATTAGGCAGGACATGCAGTATGGAAAATGTTCTTTCTAATTCAAAAAATGCATGCTATTGAACCAAAATCTAGAACCAACCTTAATACCCTGTTTAGTTTCTGGATTTTCCTGACTGAATACAGGTAGTCCTTTATTTACAATCACAAGCGCACCAGCGTGCCTACCGTCTCTGTCCTACTGTCCCCATTTATATGTAATCATTCTATGTGTTTATGGCTGTGTTTTGCCTATTTATATCCTTTTATTTGTGCCAATTTTTTTCATGTGTCCATGTCTATGTCTATACTGTTACTTGTTTCCTTATACTTGTTGACAAATAAATAAATAAATAAAACAATTGAGCCCAAAATTTATGTTGCTGAGTGAAACATTTGTTATGTGAGTTTTGCCCCATTTTACTACCTTTCTTGCCACAGTTGTTAAGTGAATCATTGCAGTTGTTAAGTGAATCTGGCTTCTCCATTGACTTTGCTTGTCAGAAGGTTGCAAAAGTTGATCACATGACCCTGGGACACTGCAACCGTCATAAATATGAGTCAGCTGCCAAGCATCTGAATTTTGATCACATGAACCATGGGGATGATGAAATGGTCGTAAGTGTGAGAAATGGTCATAAGTCACTTTTTTCCAGTGCTGTTGTAACTTTGAACGGTCACTAAACAAACTGTTGTAAGTTGAGGACTACCTGTATTATCAACTTCCCATTTTTCAGCCATGAAATTTTAGAAATGTCTCAGAGTGTGGGGGAACCAAATTCTGTATGCACATTAATAGTAAACATAAAGTTTTATCATGGTGTAGCAATAATAGGCTCGAAAAATTCCTTTTCATACAAGTGCAAGCCCCTTGTTTTATATGGTGGCTGAGAGTTCAAACCATGAACCATTAGCAATTCTAATTTAACCTAACATTTACATCTGGCTTGGAAAGAATTCCAGATGTTATGTACTGGTGAAAGGTAAAGAGGTAACTCTTCCAAACGGGATGTTTTAATCTTTCGGAGCTGCATTTTGAGACTCAAAGATTTTTAAGAGCCTCTTAAAGCAGGGGTCTCCAACCTTGGCAACTTTAAGCTTGGGAATTTAAGAATTCTGGGAGTTGAAGTCCTCCAGGTTTAAAGTTACCAAGGTTGGAGACCCCTGTCTTAAAGAAGAAAAGCCCACCATCGTCTCTTGGATGTATGCCTATGGTAACAGCACTCCTCTTCCATCTCCTTTCATTCATGCTGCCTGCCTCACAATAGCCGTTTTGTATTCAGGATCTAACTGGACAAGAAAGAATGACAAAAGCTACCACTCCCAGCTGAAATCCAGTCCAGCAGTTCTGACAAGTCTTGTCCAAAACAAGACTTTACTTCCTGCTCTCAAGACAGCCCAGTAAAATCTAAGCCTGCCCTAAAACTCTTAGATTAAATATATCCTCTGTTCCTGACACTTCTGCAGTTTTTAATTGCCAGATTTGGCAGGTTTTCTTCTTGCAAGTTTATTTCTGCTGAAGATTTTAAAAAACAGTTTTATTGCCTTGCTAGACCAGGTAGCCACCAGATGTGTGGAGATTTCAATTCCCCAGCTAGTATGGCCATGAGGCACCAGACTATAGATAGTTGCTTTATGCTGTCCTCATTTGGTGTCTTGATTTAGTCAAGACTACTAAAATAACACCTTATTTATACTGAAAGAAATACAAGCTAAGGCGATAAAGATGAATGATTCCTGCCCTACCAGGAATGGTTGAAGGATCTATGCTTACTCTTTAAGAAAAGACAGGTGAAAGGAAGATTCAAGAACCAGGAGAATCAAAATAAATAAAAAATTCCTCAGAATGCAAGTCCAAAGCAACGTTTAAATTTCAGGAAAGCTGATTCTTCCATTTGATGTTATGAAAATGTTTCCCAATAGCAAGAGTAGTTTGATGATAAAACCAATTAGCGAAGGGATGTTGTAAGCTTCTCTTAATTGATGTTTGCAACCAGATGTTAGGTAAACAGTTGCTGAAGATACTTCATTTGAATTCGTGTGTTGAATAGGAGACTTCCTCAATGGCTTTTTCAAGCTTTATTATTCTATGAAAAGCAGTACCTCATTAATTATCTGTTACTTGAAACAACATCATAGGCAAATAATGCTGTACTTTCTCATTTTGGATTTATTGGTTTATCAAGATAGAGAACAAAATACTGGGTTAAAAGAACTGACACAGGCTGGCTGGCTAGGGAATTCTGGGAGTTGAAGTCCATAAATTTTAAAGTTGCCAGGATTGGAAACCCTTGATCTAAATGGTAATAGTATTTAGAATTAACAATTAATGAATTTGGAGTGGCTTACCTGTGTGACCTCAGCAACTCTGGAATTTTGTTCATTCTCATAGTCTTTATGTTACATTTCCTCATAACTATGTACAATAGCTCACTGTTCTTATTTTGCAGTCAATCAAATGTAAAATAGCCATGAGATTAGTAACTTGTATCATATCCCCTGGTGACCTCATATCTAAAATGGGATTTGAATCGTCATATTAATCATCTTCAGCTTTTATGTTGGGCCTCATAGGCTGATCATGTTAATTCAAAATAGTGAGTAATTTTATTTATCAGTACATTTCAATCTATGAAGTAGACCAAGCAACGTAAGAGAGAGGAAGTCATTTAAGATGTTTTGGCTGATCTCAAAAAGCTAAGGAAGGACAGATCTGGTTAATACTTGGGACAGGAGTGTGTTAGGATAAACCAGAGCTGTAAACTAGATTGAAAAAATTAATAATTAAAAAAAGAACTAGAAAAAAGGCAATGACAAACCATTGACATACAGGTGGTTGCCAACATACAACCATTAGTTTAACAACAGTTAAAAGTTATGACAGGAATTCAGGGTTGTTGTTTTTTGTTTGTTTGTTTTTTAAAATTTGATTTATATGCCGCCCTTCTCCGGAGACTCAGGGCGGCTTACAATGCGTTAAGCAATAGCCTTCATACTTTTGTATATGTTTATACAAAGTCAGCTTATTGCCCCCACAATCTGGGTCCTCATTTTACCTACCTTTGAAAGGATGGAATGCTGAGTCAACCTTGAGCCTGGTGAGATTTGAACTTGCAGTAATTGCAGGCAGCTGATGTTAATAACAGTGCTTTAGTCTGCTGCGCCACCAGGGCTCCTGATGAGGTGCTTGGAACCTCCTGATCAGGTGCTTGGAACCAGCTTGCATTTATGATAGTTGCAATATTTTGCAGTCACATTATCATGATTTGTGACCTTCCCAGCCAGCTTCCAATAAGCAAAGACAATGGAATTTCCTTAATAGCCACATGATTCACTTAACAACCATGATAAAAAAGGTTGTTAAATTGTCTCTGTTCGTGTGATAACTTGCTTAATTGTATCTCTTAGCAACTGAAATTCTGGTCTGAATTGTGATTGTAAATCAAGAATTACCTGCCTTGTTTCTAAGAACACTACATAAACATATCCATTTGAATCAGAAAAGGCCTTTACTTTTATAGTACAGTCTGTGGTGGAATGTGGTCCAGATTCCCAAGATGGATGGATCACATTCCAGAGGAGCAAAAGACAGTAAAGTTTCAATAGTTTGGTTGGGAGAAAAAATAGTTAAGACAGCTCCTCCCCGGGAATTCTTAGAGTATATGTTTAATGGTGCAAGCAATTTACTTTAGTTTGGCAAGATTTCTGCTTAAAGATGAGGAACAATAAAGGAAACTCCTTAGAAGAACCTCAGCATATCTTTCTTGCTTTTGGAGCTTGACACAGACAGACAAACATTCAGAGTCTTTATGGAAGCTGTAGTATGAATCATTAACAAAGTGGAGTTGCTGAGATGAACTTTTCATGCCCTTCTGGTTTTGGAACTTAGGCGCCTAAGACTTGAGAAAAGAGATTCAGAGAAGCCACAGTATTGTGGTTAGATAATTTTATACTCTAGATATAAGGATTTTCTGGGCCCACACAATGTAACCATTTGTATTATTTTAGTTGCAGAAGCATCAAGATAATTTGGGAATAAAACATCTGTTAAGAAATATAGTGGGTGCATATAATCATGTTCAAATCCAGCTACACTAGCTTGCCCCTGGCAAACCAATCTTTGTTAAAAGAAGGAAAAAATGATCAGCTTCATCTATTATGGACTCTATCCTGTCCATATAAATGCTGTAGACCTATGTTGTCGCCATGACAACCTACTTCTTAATCAGATTTCAGTAACTAATTTAGTAGTAGTTATTATTGCAATAGATTAAAATCTGAGAAAGTCAAGTTGAACTTCAAAATTCCATTGTTCTATCCAAAAGTACATTTGTGTAGATAGAGCTAATCTATGAGGAATTAATTGACTAATGTAAGTTAAGGACAAACATGAGTAAAACCTTTTTTTAATTACTGGTAAATGACATTTAACATTCTGTTAAATTAGCAGCTGATGCAATTTGCCACTTTTAAATATGATTAAATACAAAAAGTATTCTTGGTTTCCTGGTATTTTGCTATTGTAAATTTGCAGCTAATAATGAACATTAAATTTCTTGTGTTGGACCATTTTATAGAAATCCTGAGACAAATGGATTATAAAGCTATATTAGTATTAATTTCTGGA
This sequence comes from Arizona elegans, assembly GCA_022577455.1. NCBI lineage: Eukaryota > Metazoa > Chordata > Lepidosauria > Squamata > Colubridae > Arizona > Arizona elegans. Next base: position 182,116,144 of record JAKOOJ010000002.1, on the reverse strand, counting down.
CTGTTATCTAATCTCTTGAAAAATTTCAACTTAAATAAATACCACTAGAAAGTGTAATACAGTGCTTTCAAGAGAGTCTATTGTATATGATAGAAGAGTTTTAATGTATTGATACTAAGTGATGTGAATATGCTGTACATTCAGTGTTAATATTCTTGATTTATATACTAAAATTACCTCCAGAAGACATTAATACACATCATTTCAAATGAAATTATGCAATACCAATTCTTATGCAGAATATATTCAGTAGAAATCTGTTGCCCATCAACAATAAAATTTCTAACCACATAAATCTATCTTTTGGAGGCCTTATATGCTTCTTCCTTCAGAGAAAGGTACAGCACCTGATGCTAAAATTAATCCAGCTGCTGGGAAGCCTCTCTTTGTTTGAAAAACCTTTCATGTAGATAATGAACAGATGAATGAGAAGCAAATCTACAGGTTTCATTCCCAGATTCCTTTCTTTCTTACAGTCCTTGTTTTCACATTCAGCCCCAGACTTCAGTGCATAATGAGTGAGAGCCGGAAGGATTAGTAGGCAATAGGGAAGCTGGTGCTTTTGGAACCCAACTAACAGACGCATTGGGGGTGGGGGTGGCAGGCATTTCAAGAAAAGCACTATTGCACGGTCCACCCCACCCCCAGTTGTGAATGAGTACAGGCCCCTATTGGTTGAATGCCCTGGGAAAGAAAATGCAGCAGCAGGTATTTTTCTCTCCTTAAACACAGAATGCAGCCCACAAGAGGAAGCATTGTGAATGAATACATAACAGTCATGGGGTACATGCCATCCTAGTGAGGCAATCTTAGTACCGGCCAGTGTGTGAGACAGCCCATCAGTCCTGAAGAGAAGGAAAAGCATCTGCTCTGTTCTTTTCTAAAAAGAAGCCAAAGAGAAGGATGCAAAAAAAAGCTTGTATCTAAACCCTGTTGCCTTCTTGTCTGCCGAAGATATATAAGGTGGGATAAAGAAGATGGCACCATTTCTGGCCCTCAATTCCTGTCTTAATGCAGTCCAGCCCGCCACCAGCTGCTCAACAAAGCAGCTGACTATCACCAAGAATTACATAATGGCAATTCAATGCTTGTGGCCAGCTGCCCAGCTGGCTAATGAAACTTCATCAGGAATCTATCAGCAGTTTTGTTAATTTATCTGGGAAATAAATCCCAACACATCTTTTTGATTCAGACTCTAACATAAAGCATTCTGTCCAAGCCGTGGCATGTTGTTACACAGTACCAATCCGTTCCATCTCTCTTTGTCTTGATGCCTAATATCACTTTCTTCGGCTTGGTTTCCCAGCGTGTTTGCTCAAACATTAGAACTGTTCTACCAGGAGAAGAGGAGACCCAATATAGTGACCAGTATTAAATTAGACCACCATCATGGAATGAGAACTGCAATTAATTTTAGAAAGCTTTCTTTCTGAGCTTAAACTAAACCTTGTATTCTCAAGCAGTAAGAATAAGGGTTGGCTCTGGATATTTAGTTGAAAAGAAAGGAGTGCTGTTTTTTTAAAGACCACAGCATTCAGACAAGTTATAAGGTTCAATTCTATGTCAAATGAATTCATGACTGAGACCTGATAATATTTATCAGAGCACTGTGGGTAGATTGGCAAGTTTCAGATCACCAAGAAAACAAATCAACAAAAATGAACAATAACAACAAAAGAACAAGTTTACATAAAATTGCACATATCAATTTAAATGTAATCAGAGACAGAATAGGCAACCTTTAACCTTTCAGATATTGTTGAACTATAATTTCTGAGAAGCATACTAACATCTGAGAAGCTATAGTTATCCCACTCCAAAATAAAATGTAACTTTACATTAGCCATGATTGCTGGTAAATTCTGGGACTTAAAATCTGCATATTTGGAGGGTGCCAAAGTTGGTGAAGGTTATTTAAAGAGAAGACGGCACCTTCGAAAAGGAAGAACGCAACAGCATAAGAATAGCCTTGTTCATTCAGGCTAAGGTTCATCCTTGTCTTGTGTTTTGTTTCTCACTATAGCCAACCGGATAATTCTGGAATACTTACAAGCAAAATATTATGATGGGAAAAGGGTGTAAAATACACCCTTTCCCCATCATATTTCTCCTGTAACTAGTATTTGGAGGCATGTGTCTTCAAGATTAATGCCCTTGTTAAATATTAATTTACCAATCCCATTTTAAAGCCTTTAACTTTGGCTTTAAATGTGTCTATCATCATTTGGTGGTGTATGTAAAGCAGTATATCTATTCTAATTGTGGGTGGATGTGTTAGGGAGCTGGGAGGAATATCTGATGAGGAAAATAAGAACATAAGCAGTGCATTGCTGGATGGACTCCTGACCCATTTAGTCTAGCAGCCTGTTCTCAAGTGGCCAGCCAATTGTACTAGGAAGCCTACTAGTCTCCCAACAGATGGACTTCAGAGGCAGTCCCACTACCATCAAGGCTTGGAGTAATTGATCCCAGGACTTCCATGAATTGCTCCAACCACCCAAGCGGGTACCAGCATTACATCCCAGGGTACTGAATTCTAACATTTAATTATGTGTTGTGTAAAAATTTATTTCCTTTTGTCCATCCCAACTTTTCCCAATCAATTTCATTGGATATCCTCTGATTCCAGCATTTTGGGAAAGGAAAATAGCTTCTCCTTGCCCACTTTATCTACACCATACATAATTTTATAAATCACCATCATGTCCCTTCTCATTCACCTACTTTCTAGAATGTGACAATTTGTCCTCATTGGAAAGCTCTAGTCCCTTGGGCAACTTTTATGTTTTTTGTGTTTAATGCTGTTAATGGAGAAATTAATAGATAAATATTGAAAAAATAATGACAAAAATATTTTCTTGACATATCTTATTAAGAGGTATGAATTCAAGCAACCATATATACTTCATAGAATTTAGAGATGTTTTATTTGTACAGGTAGACTTTGAGTTATGACCATGATGGAGCCTGCCCCTGATGGGTGTAATTCATGACAGCTGCAAAGCAGGTCAATCACGTGATTGACCCAATTTTACAATCCTTTTTTTGTGGTGGCCATTAAATGAATATAAAGTAGCCATGGCAGCCCTTAAGCAAATGCCCTGGTCGTTAAGCAAACCAATGGTCTCTCTGGTTTTGCGAAAAATCAGAAGTAAATGCCAGTTTTCTGCAAAACTGTTATAAATTGTGAGTTACATGACCATGGGGTGCTGCAAGTAGCCCTAAATGTGGTCTGATTGCTGAACACCCATGGGGGGTGGGGGGAGAGGGAGGAAATCATCAAAACTTCGATTCTGGGTCCCCAGGTAAGTCCATCTGCACTTTGAACGGTCGTTAAAAGACCAGTCTTAAGTCAAGGACTACCTATATTTGTTCTATTTGCTTTTAGCATTAGATACTTCATAGGCACTACATACAGTACTTTCCCTCGTTATTTGCACAATATCCCTGTAACAACTTAGTGAAGTAGGTCATAGTGAACGTTACTTCCAAAATGAGATAGCACCTACAGTAAACTTTAGCAATCAAAATACCAATTAATTGTCTTTTCTTCCTTAAAGGCATTTTTTTCCTTAGGAAAAATATGTGTATTAGAAAGTGTATAAATGGAAATGATTTCTAAACCCACGGTTTAGGAAATATTATGCAAATAAGGCATGGAACTCCCACTTTGAAAATCTCAACAGCGGATGTTTTAAGTTAAGTAATGATGACTGATCTGAGCACTTTTTCACAGGCTAGTTGATATTTGCACCCTAGCTCTAAACAGGGTCACACAGTTGTGTTTTTGGCTTTCATTGTCACACCCTTGAAGACAGAAAAATTTATACGTATTGGCTGTGTCTGTGTCCAAAAATATTTTTCTGCTGATGGTGTCAGACAGAATCTAAGCTGGATGAAAGTTCCTCTTTGTCGGCAATAAGCCTTGAAGCTCAAGCCCAGATTCTGAAATATTTATTATATTAAAGTGAATATATTAGGAACACCTTGGAATTTTTAAAATTGGCAGTGGGCTCCCTTGTGCAGTGTTGATTTCAGCATTTCTCTCTGATTTTACAGAGATGTAGTTCTCAGATATGCAAAATGACTTCAGCTGAAGCCATGCTTACTTCTGCTTGGTTGCCATTCAAGGGGGAGGGGGGAGAGCAGGGGGGGACTCAGGAATGTGGTACCTCAACTGGCTATAACATCTATCAGCTGGTGTGAGAACCAAGGTCACGTCAACAGACAGCTGTTGAAGTTGAGCGGAAACCTACATCTGATTGGCCCATGTGACCTGAAAGATAAAGCGGAGTGGGGGGGGGAAGTCTCATTCTTTTAACTAACCCTAAGCATGGGAATAATTTAGAGCTAGCTTCACCTTTCTAAGTGCCAATATGATGTACTCAATAAAGCATCTTTTGAACCTGAGCAAAGTGTTAAGAGTCCTGACATTAGAATAGAATAGAGTAGAATAGAATAGAATAGAATAGAATAGAATAGAATAGAATAGAATAGAATAGAATAGAATAGAATAGCAGAGTTGGAAGGGACCTTGGAGGACTTCTAGTCCAACCCCCTGCTTAGGCAGGAAACCCTACACTATGTCAGACAAATGTCTTCCTAAAAATTTCCAGTGTTGGAGCATTTACAACTTCTGGAGGCAAGTTGTTCCACTGATTAATTGTTCTAAATGTCAGGAAGTTTCTCCTTAGTTCTAGGTTGCTTCTCTCCTTGATTAGTTTCCATCCATTGCTTCTTGTCCTACCCTCAGGTGCTTTGGAGAATAGCTTGACTCCCTCTTCTTTGTGCAGCCTCTGAGATATTGGAATACTGCTCTCATGTCACCTAGTCCTTCTTTTCACTTCCCTGAGTCTATTACTCAGAAAGATGACATCATTATTATCCGCACCTATTCTGACTGGATCTGCTGCTGCAATTGATAAAGAATAGAATGAGCTCTGCAAGCATTGGGTTTTTTTCTTTTCCTTTCATGTTTTGTTGAAGTAAGTCTCCAGGTATAATGTTAACAACCTGTGGCCTTCCTGAACTGTATCTCCCAGCATTCCTCACTCTATGCCATAGTGGCTGAGGCTGGTGGGAGCTGAGGTTCTGGAACTTCTGGAGTATCCATATGATGGACTTCAAAGTATAAACAGTGTTGAGAGTAAACCGTTGTACTTAAATTGCTTTTCAACTCCATGAAAAGCAGAAACCAATGCAAAACTAAGACAATTTACACATTGCAGAGTTTTTACTGTCTTGCTGAGGATGCCATTTTGGAAGTAAAGCCTCAGCTTATGCCAGCTCTTATGCCACCCAAAAGCTTTGGGAAATTGAACAAGTGCACCTCCAGTGTTTAGAAATAATAGCCTCAGCCATCAAAATCTGATCCTTTTTCATCAAAAATTTGCTTCTGCTTTAATTGCTGGCTGCTTTCTATAGGAAAACTTGGTTAAGCAGCTGACTATTCGTGTCTGTTAATAAAGAATTCCAGAATAACATGTAGATCTTACTGGAATAAAGAGGAGCCACTGTGGCTGAAGAGGTATTCAATAGCTATACTTAAAATATTTTTGATACTGCAGACCCGTGTACAAAAGCTGTCATGTGCATGGATCTGCAGGAATTGGTGTTGTCCGTGTGGTCAGTACTATTTTGCTGATTTCTTGATATCTTGGTTCTTTTCTGGATCATTCCCTTGTAGTTGTGAAGGGCTTGCACCTCCCACTGATGCTCTGAAATATATCAGTGGGAATGTGCACCCCCAGCTGTGCACATATGACAGTCAGGTCATTAGGGGGCATGGGGTTAGACTAAATTTGATCCAATATATTTTATACCTTTGCTTTTTATCTATTGTGAGCTATCCAAAGTCAACTTGGGTGATATGCGGGGCTATATAAATTTGATAAATAATCAATGTTTATAGCAAATACCTTCATCCAACTGCCTAAAAGATAACTGTTTTGGGCAATCAGAAGGTAGGAATTATTTTTATTGTGTAATAATGTGTTCATCCTGGATACTGGCACAGAAAAGCCAAAAAGAAAGAATTCTATATGTCCCTATAGAAATTAGAGTACAATATTACACAGACATTTGTTTTTATTTCTTTTGAACCACCCACTCAAACTTATTTAAAGGATATATGATTATGCAGTAAATATAAAGATTAATTAAATTGATTAGATTTGATAAAATAGAGTTGCCTGAAGAACTCTGGAATGAAATTCATAGCTCCATTAAAGACCTGGTTGGGCCAGGAGAGGGGAGTCCCCCTCGTGGATATGTGCCCACCAGGTTTCCGCGCATTTCATCAGCCGAAGGCTCAGGGCAGGGGCGGGGGGGGTGGCGGTTATTATAAAGGAAGGTCTGGATCCAAGCGAGACCACTGTTCCACAGATAGCCGGATGTGAGTCCCTCTTTGTGAAGTGGGGTCGTAGAGTACAGATGGGCTTGTTGGTCACGTACCTGGCTCCCTGCCACGTGGCAACGGCCCTGCCTGAGCTGCTTAACGTTATAGCCAAGGTGGCGGTGGACACCCCCAGACTTGTCATCATGGGGGATTTCAACCTCCCATCTATCGGTGAAACGTCTGAGGTGGCTCGGGAGTTCATGGCTTCCATGACGGCCATGGACCTTACTCAGTTAATTCATGACCCCACTCACACGGGGGGACACACTCTGGACTTAGTTTTTGTCTCTGGTCAGTGGTTGAGTGGCCTTGATATAGGGGATATAGCCATCGAACCCTTGTCATGGTCTGACCACTCGCTCCTTCGACTGGACTTTCTAACCGCTGCACCTCGCCGCAGGGAGGCGGGACCGACCAGGTGGTTCCGCCCCAGGCGCCTGATGGACCCCGATAGGTTCCAGATGGAGCTTGGGCCATTTCCTGAGACTCTAGCTCATGACTCGGCTGAAGACCTGGTGGCCGCCTGGGATAGTGCGGCTGCCGGGGCCTTGGACCGAGTCGTGCCTTTGCGGCCTCTGACCCGGAACCGAACTCACCTAGCTCCTTGGTTCTCCGAGGAGCTTAGGGAGATGAAGCGCCGGAAAAGACGCCTGGAGAGTAGTTGGAGGACCAGCCACTCCGAATCTGACCGAACACTGGTGAGGTCTCATATTAAGACCTACCTAGTGGCGATAAAAGCGGCGAAAACTAGTTATTTTGCCGCTCTTATCGCGTCATCAGATAATCGCCCAGCCGCCCTGTTTAGGGTGACCCGCTCCCTCCTCCATCTGGAGGTGCGGGATGACCCCTTGCAGGGCCGTGCTCAGGATTTTGTGCAGTATCTGTATGACAAAATCGCTCAGATTCAGGAAGGGCTGGTCTCTGACTGGGTATGTCCGGACAGGATGACTGAGGCAGGTCTTGAGAGTGTTACCTGGGGGGAGTTCGATCCTGTGGCTCCCGAGGACATGGACAGGGTCCTGGGACGGCTGAACGCGACCACATGTTTATTGGACCCGTGTCTCTCCTGGTTGGTACTGGCTTCCCGGGAGGTGACACGAGGCTGGCTCCAGAAGATTGTTAACGCTTCTTTGAGTGAGGGGGTCCTGCCGGCCGCTTTGAAAGAAGCGGTTGTGAGGCCCCTCCTCAAGAAGCCCTCTCTGGATCCGGCTGTTTTGGCTAACTATCGTCCAGTCTCCAACCTTCGCTTCGTTGCGAAGGTTGTTGAGAGTGTGGTGGCGCAACAGCTTCCCCGGTACCTGGATGAAGCTGTCTATCTAGACCCGCTCCAGTCCGGCTTCCGGCCTGGGCACAGCACGGAAACGGCATTGGTCGCATTGGTGGATGATCTCTGGAGGGCCCGGGATAGGGGTTGCTCCTCTATCCTGGTCCTGTTAGACCTCTCAGCGGCTTTTGATACCATCGACCATGGTATCATGTTGCACCGGTTGGCGGGGTTGGGGGTGGGAGGCACCGTTCTGCGGTGGTTCTCCTCCTACCTCTCTGACCGGTCGCAATCTGTGTTGACAGGGGGGCAACGGTCGACCCCGAGGCACCTTGCTTGTGGGGTGCCACAAGGGTCGGTCCTTTCGCCCCTTCTGTTCAACATTTATGTAAAGCCGCTGGGTGAGATCATCCGTGGCTTTGGGGTGGAGTTCCATCAGTACGCTGATGACACCCAGCTGTACATCTCCACCCCAGGCCACCCCAATGATGCCCTTGAAGTGATGTCCCAGTGCCTGGAGGCTGTGCGGGCCTGGATGGGGAGAAACAGGCTCCGATTCAACCCCTCCAAGACCGAGTGGCTGTGGCTTCCGGCGTCCCGATATAGCCAGCTGATGCCATCGCTGGCTATTGGGGGTGAATCACTCGCCCCCACGGAAAGGGCTCGTAACTTGGGCGTCCTCCTGGACGCACGGCTGTCTTTAGAAGATCATTTGACGGCCGTGGCCAGGGGGGCTTTTTATCAGGTTCGCCTGATACGCCAGTTACGCCCCTTTCTAGATCGGGATTCCCTACGCACAGTCACTCAAGCACTCGTCACCTCCCGCCTGGACTACTGTAACGCTCTCTACATGGGGCTCCCCCTGGGGTGCACCCGGAGGCTCCAGCTGGTCCAGAATGCGGCCGCGCAGGGGATTATGGGGGCGACGAGGCGCTCCCATGTGACACCCCTCCTGCACGAGCTGCACTGGCTCCCGGTGGTCTTCCGGGTGCGCTTCAAGGTGTTGGTGACCACCTTTAAAGCGCTCCATGGCTTAGGGCCGGGGTACTTACGAGACCGCCTTCTGCCACCAATAGCCTCCCACCGGCCAGTACGCTCGCACAGAGTGGGCCTCCTCAGGGTGCCGTCCGCCAGACAATGTCGGCTGGCGACCCCCGGGGGAGAGCCTTCTCTGTGGCGGCGCCCACCCTCTGGAACAACCTCCCCCCAGAGTTACGTACAATAACAGACCTCCGGATTTTTCGTCGGGCCCTGAAAACCCATTTATTTCAACTAGCTGGGCTGGCTTGAGCCAAATTTTTAAACTATTTTAAACTGGAATTGTTTTTTAATTATGGCCAAATTATTTAATTATTTTAATCAGTTTTTAGATTTTCTATGTCTGGTTTTTACTTTGGCTGTGCACCGCCCTGAGTCCTATATTGGAGAAGGGCGGTATAGAAATTTAAATAAATAAAAAATAAATAAATAAAAGATGATGCCAACAAAAGTACCCAGTTTTTAACAATTTTTGGGAAACATAGTAAGAAACGTTGAATGAAAAACATGACAGAAAATATCCTTGAAGGGAGAAAGAACAAATTATTCAATACTAGATCAAGTGAAAACAGATTGCTCACTGAAAGCAATAATTTTTATTTTATTTTATTTATTTGTCAAGCATATATAAGATAACAGGTAAAAGTATAAACATAATTTGAATACATGAAAAGAGTAAAAGTAAAAAGAAATATTAGGTTCTATTATGCACGCCCCTTACAGACCTCTTAGAAATGGGGTGAGGTCAACAGTAGCCAGTCTAAGGTTAAAATTTGGGGGGTTTTGGGATGAAACCACAGAGTCAGGTAGTGCATTCCAGGCATTGACCACTCTGTTACTGAAATCATATTTTCTGCAATCGAGTTTGGAGCTGTTTACCTTGAAGCTTAGATATTTTGCACCTATAATGAAAGGGAAGGGTCATTGGAAAAGATCTTGATGCTTGGGCAAATTGCCGGTAAATGAATAACAGAACAACAAAAACTCCCATAATACTTAGCTTTTGAACATGCTGATTGGCAATTATGGTTCAACACATCTGGTTGGACTACTCTGTTGTGACTGTAAGCCTCCAGGACAGGAGAGACATTATTTTCATCATCTGCTACCGAATCCTTTTTAATTGAAACTTGTGCTAGCTGGAAATTCTGGAATTCGAAATCTCAACATATTCGAAGGGTGGCATGTGGGGTAAATTTGCTCTTGAGTAATTGCTCAGGTAGAAAAACAGGTTGGCTGATGAACATGAATTAAAATAGTACATGAGCCATATATCTCTTTAGTGGTTTAACATGCCTTCTTTTACTGTGTTAGTTTAGCTGCAGAGGTTCTTGAATTACTTCTTGAAACATAAAACATTGCCAGGTTGATACATGGGAAAAATAGTTTCAAATCATACATTGGGTGTTGCGTTTCTTAGGAGTAGCCAAATGATAGGAGTGTAGCTTCCTACTTCTCCTGAATTCAGTGACTTGCTTGACGAAAAGTTCTGGAGAACTCAAAATTGCATATTTATTATGTCATTTTGGTCAGTATCAATGGATTTAGGGTCCCCCCCCCAAATCTGGAGCTGAATTCATAGGCCACACCAGAGAGACACTGCCTCATCTCCCTCTTTCCTTTTCCCCCTCCCCTAACAGGAAGTTTAACAGTTGTTGCTGTTGAGCTGAAATTTCCCCTGAGGCAATTGAAAAGGCTGTTCTACTTGAGACAATTACAATTTTCACTATTTGTTTTGTTCCCTTGGTTATGGCACTGCCCAGCTTAGTAATCACATTTTCCTTATGTCGGTCTAGCCAGTCCCTGCATCTTCAGTTGTTGAATAGAGGAGCTGAAATGTCTTTAATTTTTAAAGGCATCTGATATTTGCTATAGAAAATCTCCTAGATAAGGTCAAGGGGCCATTCTTATTCCAGCTGTTATTTTGTTTCTTGATTATGTGGATTTTTTTCCCCAGGAAAAAAAAAGAGAGATTTCTCAACATTCAGCCTTTTTTATAATGGGCTATGATTACTTGATTGAATCTGGTTCTTTTTTGTCTCTCTGTGAGTTGCATCTTTGAAATAATTTTTTAAAATTGATTTTAAAAAACCCAAGGAAAGACTTGCTTATCTTTATCTGTGTTCAAGGACCAATTATTGTATATGCTGGAGAAAATTTATGAAAGGATTATAGGATCCAAAAAAGAAAATGTGGGTGGATTTCATTCATATTAATCCCACGGAAAAAAAGCAGATTTAGCCATCTTTCTTTTTGAGGAAGTCACCCCAAAAGGTTGGTTTATTTTCTCTCTGAAATTAGCTCCATTATTTCAATTTATTTTGGTCAGTTTTTTAATTCAGAAAATAAACAAATTATCCAGTGACTGGTCAGAGTGATGCACTTTGCCACAAACCGTGCATTAAGTGAATCCACTATGACTACAAGACAGTCTCTTTGAACAGCTCAAGTAGTTTCTTGCAACTTCATAAACTAAGCAGAACCTGAACTGTTAGCTTCACGCAGAACACTACACTAAGAATGAAAGGACCTTAAAAACTAATTAAGACTAGCTTTGCTAAATCTAAACTGACATCAGAAGATATGCTAATGTTCTTGGTAAAGATTTAACAAAGCTATTGTCTTTTGTTTAGCATAAAAATATTGGTAGAGTTGTCTATTCATGTTCTTACTTCTGTGAGCTCCATTCAACATTTAGAATAGAATAGAATAGAATAGAATAGAATAGAATAGAATAGAATAGAATAGAATAGAATAGAATAGAATTCTTTATTGGCCAAGTGTGACTGGACACACAAGGAATTTGTCTCTGGTGCATAAGATGTACATACAAGCAACAAAGTGATAGGTCATAGATTATAAATCACAGTTATTATAAATCATATTTGTGGCCCACAAGGTTTTTTTTATTATCAATATGTCCCTTTTCTCTTGATATAGGCCCCCCTATCCTGAAATAATACATTTAAATGAATTATATTTTTCTTGTGCTATTTGTTTCTTATATAACATTTCTTGTCTGTTTGTTCGTTTGCTTGTCTGCCTTTCTATCCTATTTATCATTTATATAGCTGCCTATCTCACAGAACAAGCCCCTCTGGGCAGTTTACAGCACATAAAAACAATAAATAAATACCTAAAATCATAGTTATTAATAGAAAACATCAAAACTTATTTATTGTTACTTATTTATTTATATAGATTAGAGATAAATGAAACCAAATTATTTTTCTATAGGTAGATAGACAAAGCCCAAAGGGGAAGACCGTTGAAATGGGAAATAAGGAAGATTATTCCCACCATGTCAAAATGGTTTCATATTGGATAATAATTAAATTTGCCGTCAAATACATCCTCTTCAGAGGCAGTATTTATCAGCATCCTTTCAAAGTATTTTTTTTTAACTTTTATTTGGTTTAATGAATCAATCAATTCAATATTTTGAAGGTAGCCTTTCTTGCTGATTCCTGTAGCCTAGGTAATTTAATAAGTCTTTACCATGTCATTTTCTGGTTCATTTTGTGTATTTGCGAGAACTGGTCTGCTTTGGTACTGCTTTGCCGCAGTATGAATACATTCTAGAAAGGATTATAAATTATTTGAGACTTTGGAAAGTGAAGAGGATTAGCTGGTCTGAATATAAGCTTTGGTTTGCATCATCTTGCATCACGTTACAGTTCTGTAGAAAATAGTCCAGCTGATTTGGCAGGTCAGAAATAGTTGGGTCTGCTTTCTTCATATAACTCAAGGTAGCTTCAAAAGAGAAAATAATTAATACTAGTTACAAAGTGTTAAGTCTTCTGATTTTCACCACTACCAAACATGCTTTACTGGGGTTTGTTCCTACTTGGCAGGAAGTGATAATAAAGCAAAACTATAGAATCATGCATTGAAGTATATAAAAATGGAAAAGGATCTTGGAGATAATTTTAGTCCAGCTTCCTGTCCTGTGCAAAACCCCACAGAAGTGAAACTTTTTTCAAACCATTATCATTTCTCTTTAAAGAAATATGTTTCTATCCTGCATATTGTTAAGGACGATTTTTGGTTCTGGAAGGAACAGGAGAGAACACTTCTATATTTCAATTTTTCATTCTGATTTCATTTCAGCTGATATTGAAAACGGGCAGCGGGGACTGGACCCTGAGCAGATGCAACAACAGCAGCTTAAACTTTGGGAAAGGCAGAGATTCTTTGAAGAAGTTTTCCAGCACGATGTTGATTTCTTCTTCCCAGTATCACATCTGCAGATAGAACACAGGAGACGTAAGTTCAAGTGTCATGTTCATAGACTTTACATGGGCATTCTGTATCATCAAGTACCAGTGTTCTACTCCAAATCTCTTTTTGTGACACTTTATAGCAATTGTAGTACCACTGCTTTTCAGCAGGAAGGCAGCTATTTCCCACCGTAAGCCCAAAAATCCCTATAAAAATAACATCATGTGCCCTCAAATAGGCTCAGTGCTGTTAAAATAACAAAACATCACATACAAATCCTAGAAGAATAAGAACTAGTCCTGTCCATGCTATGATGCAGCCTTGCCTTCTCTACATCATTGTGCAATTCAGTTTAGTCCCCAGGCTCCAGAAAAGGCTGCTTACCCTGTTTCATGGTACTGAATGGAAAAACTATGTGTTATTTGTGTGAGAACAGTCAGTAAATTTGTAATTTACTTGTGATTAATTTGGGCAGCAAGCTATGAAATGGAGATCCATTTCTTCCATAATAAGCGTAGTTATAAACCAGTTGTGAAATCCAAATTTTTTTACTACCGGTTTTGTGGGCGTGGCTTGGTGGGCATGGTGTGGCTTGGTGGGCATGGCAAGGGAAGGATACTGCAAAATCTCCATTCTCACCCCACTCCAGGGGAAGGAGACTGCAAAATCTCCATTCCTACCCCACTCCAGGGGAAAGATACTGCAAAATCCCCATTCCCTTCCCACTCCTGGGGGAAGGATATTGCAAAATCTCCATTCCCACCCCACTCGGGGGCCAGCCAGAGGTGGTATTTGCCGGTTCTCCAAACTACTCAAAATTTCCGCTACAGTTCTCCAGAACCTGCCAGAACCTGCTGGATTTCACCCCTGGTATAAACCATTATCAAGCCGTGTCTTGCCCTGTGCTATTATGAGAATTCTTCATGCAGTTTGATCTCTGATAGTTCCTACATCTTTCCAGCTCCCCTAGGTAGCATTTCTTCCATGGAGGTCAATGTCGACATGCTGGAACAGATGGACATGTTGGATCTCTCTGACCAAGATACTGTTGATGTATTTCTTAGCTGTGGGACCGAGGACAACAACAATGTAGCTACCCTATTGCCAGGTATGTACAACTTCCATAACTACCCACATCAATTATTGGCCCCTGTGTTCCTTCTGAAATATGTTATGGTAAAACTCTTTGTTCAGGGAAAGGGTTGGAAATTTAACCAAGTTAATGCAGTTCATCAACAAGTTCAGCATGGGCATTAATGATAGAAATTAGTAGGGATGTAGATGCAATCGGCAACAAGAATAATCTTGAGAAACAGGAAAAGAGTGGTCATAGTCAGACAAAACAAGTTTCAGTCTGAGGCAGAAATGTAATTTGAGGAAGCATTTCAGATTTGACCCTCCTTAATTCTGATGAAGGAAGGAAGGACTCACTGGAGAAGAGCCTAATGCTGGGAAAGATTGAGGGCAAAAGAAGAATGGGACGACAGAGAACGAGATGGCTGGATGGAGTCACTGAAGCAGTAGGTGTGAACTTAAATGGACTCCAGAGGATGGTAGAGGACAGGAAGGCCTGGAGGAACGTTGTCCATGGGGTCACGATGGGTCGGACACAACTTTGCAACTAACAACAACAAAAATATTACAATAAAAATAGTATTAGCATTCTTGACTTTAATTTCCTAGTCTGGTCTATCTCAAAAGGCTGACAACAGAAGAGAGATGGCCTCCTAGGGAAACTCTTAGCATCCTGGTCATTAGAAATACCACCTTAACTTATCTTCTCAGCCTATGACACAGCTTTCATTGGTATCTTTTTCTGCAACTATGAAAAATACTGTAGAAACTTTAAAAATATACTTTTTTTAAAAAAAAAAATGATTTATATGCCACCCTTCTCCGGAGACTCAGGGTGGCTTATAATGTGCTCAGCAATAGCCTTCATCCTTTTGTATATTTATACAAAGTCAGCTTATTGCCCCCACAACTGGGTCCTCAATTTACCTACCTTAGAAAGGATGGAAGGCTGAGTCAACCTTTTGTTCTGTCACATTCTCTTGCTCTGTTTTCTAAAATTAAAGTCAGGTAGAAATAGATAGGGTAGAAATCAGGGAAGTACCGGGAAAAATATTCATAAGTGGGATGGTATACAGTGGAACCACTCTTGTATAATACCGTGTTTCCCCGAAAATAAGACCCTGTCTTATATTTCTTTGAACCTTGAAATAAGCTCTTGGCCTTATTTTCAGGGAGGTCTTATTATTTTGGGGTACGTGGAACAAGATGGGGCTCCTCTTGCCGTTTTACGCAATTTCCAGCTCTGGGTTTAAATATTTTCGGGGAGGGCTTATTTTCAGGGGGAGGCTTATTTTAGCACATGCACACAAAAGACCAATTGGGCTTATTATCAGAGGATGTCTTATTTTCGGGGAAACAGGGTACATTGAAATACATTGAAAAACTATGGTATCAAATAGAGTCAGTCAAAGAAGCTCTATGCCCAGGCATATTCCTTTTAAGGGAGATTGCAACTGCTTCTTAGTGGGAGCATTGAGTTGGGAGATGAAGTCATAACCCAAAACAAATTTCCAGATGGCCACTGGACAAGGCTTGAGCGTTTTTGTTTTATAAGTTCCCCACTGTAGCTGAAAAACTCAAATACCCATAATCAGTTTAAACCCAGAAGGTATTGTATGCCTTTCTGTTAATCCAGAAACCTCACAACCCTGACTAATGTTCTGTCATTAGTACAGAGAAACTCTTGTTTTCCCCTTTCCTACAGACCATTCTTTATTTGCTCTAAACTTTCAAGTATTTCCTATTACCCATATGTATTCTTTACTCCTTTTCAGAAACGTATAGCTTCCATTTTGTCATGTCTGGCCCTTTCTGTGTTAATTTGAATTGAACAAAATTGAAATAATGAAGTAAGCCCCAAAGACCATGAATATGCTGCTGTTGGCATTAGATAATTCTGGCATTCTGTAAAACTTGAAACATCATGAACATTTATATAAATTAAAGTCTAAGGAAACAATTGGCTTTCTTACTCCCACTGACAGGATTTGGGTGTCTGTTTATCCACTTCTAACCTTAGCAATAGGAATCTTGGTTTAAGGCAGGAGCAGCCATGTCATGGGTCTCTGACATGTCCCCCAACCCTATTGTGATCCCCAGAGCTTCTGCGGCTCACACTACTCAGTGGCAAAATTGCTGACACCATAAGTAAAGGTTTGGATCAAAATAAGGGTCAAAGCAGGAGCAGTGTAACCTCCTTTAGAAGTAATACACCTTTGTCACTCCATAAATTGAGTCCCTAAATTAGATTAAACATTTTTGCCCCAGCTAACTTCACGACATCCCAGTATTAGTGGCCACGCTCAATAGGCCCTTGAAACCTTTTCAGAGTTGGCTGCAGTTGGAATGATTTATAAGCCATGTAAATAAATAAATTAAATAAATACACAATAATTCAATGTTAAAAAGAGAGCTGTACAGTTTATGGCCATATATAATATCATTTTGGAAAAAACCCTTCTGGGCTATTCAGGACAAGACATCCCTGCCCCCTGCCCACTCCCCAAAAAGTGAACCCAAGGATTTATCTGTGGCAGATACATCCCATTGCTGTTTTTGGATAGAATAAAGAAGCCAGCCTTAAGAAGGGGGCAAAGGATGTCCTCAAGTGTGTATTTGCCCACTTTGTGCCAAGAGGGCAGACTGACCACAGCAAGTCCACTCCAAACCAGTGGTGAAATCCAAATTTTTTTACTACCGGTTCTGTGGGCGTGGCATGATGTGATTTGGTGGGCGTGGCTTGGTGACGTGGCAGGGGAAGGATATTGCAAAATCTCCATTCCTACCCAACTCTGAGGCCAACCAGAGGTGGTATTTGCCGATTCTCCAAACTACTCAAAATTTCCGCTACCAGTTCTCCAGAACCTGTCAGAACCTGCTGAATTTCAACCCTGGTCCAAACCCATTTTTTGTCCTGTGATAAGCAGGCTGCACAGAGAGGTGTGCAAGATGTTTCAGAGCAGAAACTTTTCAAACTCAGCCTGGAAAAGAAACCTGCTGTTTTAAAGCTCAAAGCTCATTGTTCTGACTTTACTGAAATTGTTTCAAGTTAGAAAATGCTCTGTTTGGGTTAGAAAATGGGGTTTTTGGAGCCATTTGGATCTGCTGCCCAAAATTAAAAGAGGAAAAACAACCCGTCTGGTGATAGTAGTGTCTTGCGTGCCTGCATTGTCTGCTGTCTGCACATTGTGAACTGTTTTTATAGCACCTCGTCGCTTCTTCCCTCTGGCTTTTTACTTATCACATTTCCCCCCTGCTTTTTTGCTTTTTTTTTTGGTAATGTTTATTCTGAGGAGTGGAGAATGGAGAGTGCAGGAAAGCTGTTGCTTAACAACCCCATACTTGTTGCTAAGCAACAGTGCTTTCCTTACTCCGCTCTTTCTAGGTTTGCCTAAATAACAATGTCTGAAATTTATGAAAAGAAATAACTGTTCCAAGGACACAGCCAAGTTCCCCTTGATGAATCTCAAAATGCTAGATTTCTAACAGAGATGCCCACATTTCTCTTGTGCTCTTCTTCTGCATCTTTTATTATTAAAGTTGACCCAATATTCTTGGGAATAGCTAAAGCAGAGGTCTTCAAGCTTGGCAGCTTTAAGACTTGTGGACTTCAACTCCCAGAATTCTGGGAGTTGAAGTCCACAAGTCTTAAAGCTGCCAAGTTTGAAGACCTCTGAGCTAAAGGAACAGATTTCATTCAAATCAAACGATGGATAAATGCACAGGAGTAAACTGTTTGTATGTTTTGTTCATGTGGCAATCCTGACAGAAGATGTTTTCTCTTTGCTGCATATACCAGTTTTTGACTTAAGAATTCTGGATATCTTGAGCCAAATTTATTTTACAAGGAGTGGCCATTTTCCATCACATCTTGCATTCCATCACTCTGTGGCCTTCATTAATCTCATTTCATGAAATAGTAAAATAGCAATATGATCTGGGAGTTGGATAAAGCAGGCTGACTGTATTTCCTGATCTAAGTAAAATATTTCTAAAGTTAAATACCCTTTGCCACCATCACTTTAAGGACCATTTCTGTGATACTCCGGATGTTTGTTTGTTTGTTTAATTATTTTGTCAACAAGTACAAGGAAACAAGTATCAGTATAGACATAGACATGGACACATGAAAATATGGCACAAATAAATGGCTATAAATAAGCAAAACTTTGCCATAAACACATAAAATGAGTACATATAAATGGGGACAGTATGACAGGGACGGTAGGCACGCTGGTGCGCTTATGCATGCCCCCTGATGTTGAAACTACAACTTCCAACAGCTCCAGCCAGTGGTGAGGTACGTTTGACACTGGAGTTAAACAACATCTGAAAGGGCACAGATGGCCTCACATCATAGGTGGAGGTAGAGATATCAGGTGCAACAGGTTATCATCATGCCAATTATGCACCAAATGGCATTTGTATCATAGCATAATGTGCTGTGATGCAAGAGATGTCATTGTGTTCTATCAAATGATTTTACTGAATGCATGTACAGTGAATGTAAAGTTTACAAATTTGTAAAAATGAAATTATAAAAATCCAGCAAAGCAATTAGTCAGTTTGTTAAGTCCCTGGATAGTCAGCACTGCTAACATCTCCAAAATACTTCTGAATTTGTGTAGATTAAGAGCTTTTTTAAATGCTGTGATTTAAAGCTGACCCATCTTCCTTCGAATGCCAGGAGACTTTAGAATTTGTGCTGGAGGGAACAGGGCTCAGTTATACCACAATGATTCACCCTGAGAGTGATTCAGATATTTCACAACATAGCCTTCTCACATTCCACTTAAGTAGCTTCACTGATGAAATCTCCAGGCTGTGAGATTTACAAACCAGGCACCAAAGCTCCTGTCCAAAGATGGAGAAGGAATGTAAAGCATGCCCATTGCATAAAGAATAGCTCAAAGATTCATTCATGGATAGGATCTAGACCAAACAACAGCCCAGCTCCGTGTGGAAGGCTACAGGATCACTGGCTTCATCTGTCCCTGAATCCAATAGGCCAATGGATCTCATATTCATTAGCATGTTTCATGATGTTTCATTAGCCAGTTAGATCCTAACTATTATTTTGGGGGAGGGGGGGCTCTTACTGGGTTGTTCTTTTATGTATCTCGACCTTATGAGTCCTGGTGGCACAGTGGTTAGAATGCAGTACTGCAGGCTATTTCTGCCGACTACCGGCTGCCTGCAATTTGGCTGTTCGAATCTCACTAGGCTCAAAATTGACCCATCCTTCCATCCTTCCAAGGTTGGTAAAATGAGGACCCAGATTGTTGGGGGCAATATGCTAACACTGTAAACGAGTTAGAGAGCACTGTGAAGGGGTATATAAGTCTAAGTGCTATTGCTAAGTGCTATTGCTATTATGGTAACTTGGGGACCATGTTTCCTATCATGATTACATCACTTCACCAGGAAATATGAGGTGAGATTAATAATATTCTGTATCTTCTATTGAATAAATAATTCTGCCTTTGAAGTGTAAATTTTTGTGTAGAGAGAGGCAGAATGTAGACAACGTAAAAATGGAGATGAATGATGCATAATAATCACAGGTGTAGTTGCACAAGCAATTGCAGAAACTGTTTGGACTCAGGAATGTTCACTCAGGGTACATCCCACATATTTGCAAATTTTCTTCCAGGAGCAAAAGATTCAGAAACATGTTGTTTAGGAATTTAGCTCTGCCCTTGAGAAGTAGGTGAGAGAGGGAGACTGGTTGCCTAGTCCCAGGAGAATGAAAAGTATGGGAAAGAGACTCAGCCTAGCTCCACCTTGATATTTTTCACCTTCAAAAGGGACAGTGAGGATTTTGGACAGATTTTCAAAATTGTGTAAATACCCCTACAACAGTAAAGTGGCCTTCCTGGAATTCCTGCAGGGTATGTTTCTTAACGTGACCTCCTGCAGCACTGCAAGGAGCTGACATACGTTTTCCTTTTCTTTCATCTTAAGGCAAGGTCCTACAGAGCTGATAATTTTTTATAACAAATAGGAGGTGAAGTATTGATGCTGCAGTCTTACAAGAGCATTTTTATATCCAAGTCACATCTTTTTCTCTAGTTGGCATCCATACTACGGCATTTCATGAACTTAGGCTGACTGTACCCGTGCCATAATAAACATCATAAAATAAAAATGCATCAGCACGATTCAAACCATACAATTAAACTGCTAAGCAAGGGGTAGTCACACCAATCATCAAACTGGTCCCCTCTTTTGGACCACCGCAGAATGTTTAATGTTAAGCATTAAGGGAAGCTGTCTCACTGTTGCCTCTCAGATTACATTTTGTGATTTGTATTCTAAACTGTGCAGAATATATCCAAAGATGTACATGTTTATAACATTTTTAAATTAGGTCAGGCTTGACAAAATGCCCGAAAAGCCTGCTTATGATGGATTCTTCTGGCACAGTGAAGGGTTATGCAGAACTAGAGAAAAGGGATTCTCATCCACCACTTATTATCTGCAGGGTGACTGCAAGGAAAGATCAGCTCAGTCTGTGGAACTGGGTAGCTTATCTCCACATATGTATGTAGTGCAATGAGCTCATAATATTCCCTACAGCGTGTAACTGTCAGGGGGCATTGAATTCTAGGCAATCTGCAAGGTTTTGTTTGTTTGTCTGTTTGTTTGGAGAAGGATTGATCATTGAATAAATGCTTCCCAGAAGAAATGAAGTTTAAACTCCTCTGACCTAAAATGGCATTTTTCTTGTCCGTACTATAGCTTTGGGAGTGATTTACATGCAACATATTTAAGTCTGGAACAGTAGTACGACGTATTACTTTGTTCAACTCTGATGATGCAATAATAAAATTTAGTGCATTTTGCATTTTATATTAATAGCCTGGTGTGCATGTGTCTGTTAACTGATTTCAAAAAGCAGTGCATATCTTTGAAAAACTGCAGCAATACTTATAATTTCCTACTGTACTTTCTGCAAAATGAAGTGGTAGCATTTGAACAAGAATTTAGGTTAATTTTGTGTCTTCATGAATATATGCATTTGCAAAAATGGAAAAATAATTATAATTTAGATTTCAATGCAGACTTGCACAATTTTGCATTTTAAAGCAGTACACAAAAAGTTTGTTATTCAAAACTTGCACTTTCCTAAATTTTACCATAAAGTTTATCAACACATTTGTATGTAAGTTGCTAAGGGAAAGGTCTGCGCAAAGATGTAGATATTCATGAAAACAAAGAATAAAATATACTGGGATATTATTAGCTGATAATGTAAGCAGGAGGGTAATATGACAAAAGAAGTATGTATGTTTACAGAAACGTGCACCAACATTCATGCAATTTTAATGCAGAGTTCTCAAGTTTGGTTGAAGCAACTGCAATACACAGTAGCGGTAAAGTAAAAACTAAACCTGTTATAGTACATCCGCTTATCCCTAAAGGCTGATACCAGGATATTATGGGACAGGATGAACCAGGTGCCAATCATCTAATTAATGTCTTCCTTCGTTTCTTTTTGTCCATCTCTTTTGCCAGATTCTAACCCTTTCCAGGAAGATATTTCTCTGCAAGTGCCCAATACAGTTGAGGTCAAATCACGAATTTCGTCCACATCATCTGCCTCTACAGACCTGAATAGCCTGGACACCAGTGAAGAAGGAGCTGAGACTCCTGTGGTGCAGTCAGATGAGGAAGAATTGGAGCAAGATGGGTCTGAAGAACAGGAGAGCAAGAGCTAGCGAGGTTTTCCATCCATCGTGCTATAACGGATCCTGCCAGCATGAGATTATGAACATGACTGGATTGCTCTGATTCCCACTGTGTAAAACCCACAAAAACTCCCTGTCCAATTGTTGTACTTGGGGAAGATTCAAGATGATCTTTCCTCCTGCAAGA
Organism: Arizona elegans; assembly: GCA_022577455.1. Classification (NCBI taxonomy): domain Eukaryota; kingdom Metazoa; phylum Chordata; class Lepidosauria; order Squamata; family Colubridae; genus Arizona; species Arizona elegans. The sequence continues at coordinate 182,094,272 of JAKOOJ010000002.1, read as the reverse complement.
CGGTCAATGCATGGATAAGGCAACAGAAGAGGGAGAATAGGGTGAGGCATGGGTGCTACAGAATTAAAATAGAATTTAACTCTCCATCTTTTTACGCATATAGTAATGCTTCTGCTTCCCTCACATGAGGACTCAGTTTGCTACAAGGCTACAAAGATTTAAAACAAGGCCTTTATGCAAACTGATAGGCTCCCTAATCCTAACACATATATACACACAAACATGAATGCAGCATGTCTTTAATTGTAACATAATAGAAAATTACATTCCTTTCAAGCAAGCAGCTGGGATGACGTGTATTACTGGAAAAGGAACAATGAGGCTACCTAGATAGGAAAGATGGAGAAGGAATAGCTGAAAGGTGGTGGGACTAAAATAATTTGAAAGGTTCTTGGAGTGAATCAGATTTTTATTAACTTTTTCATTCGTCTGATTTTACATACTTATATTGCAAATGAAGGGCATGTACCACAAAGCACAGGAAGAGCTCTGGAGGAAGGAAATGGGTCTTATGGAAAAGCTACACAGTCAGGACAGTCCTTAGAAAAATTTCCTTTGAACCTCCATACTGAACACCTCAGTAGCAAAGTGAACTTTGATTGCTTTCCCATAAATTTTAAAGTAGCCCAATTATTTCTACAATGAAAACATCTTCTCCATTTCCCCCAATCATTTTTATTTTGTTTGATGGGAGAGAAATGGCTTTCAGATCTTTTTCCAAGGGAGAAGAACATTTCATAGATTTTTTCATGGCTGTGGTGCTGTGTCTTTATATTTACCTTAATTGTAAAGTGCCTGAGAGGTACTTATGTGCTCTACCTTTCATTCCACAGTCACATCTCCCACTCTCTGGCATCCCAGCCTTCAATTATATTGGTGAAGGTCAAATCAGACAAAGACTGCCAAACAAAACTCTTCCATAGAGCTTTTTCAGATTAAGAAGAAGGGGTAGTCAAAGATGCTGTGGAATGATGCAGATACAGATAATAGGGGACAAAAAGGACTGCTGACTGCCTCTTTATAAATTTAATTACACTGATAGAATATTTGTAGCTCGAGATTGAACTGTGAGGTCCTTGGTGCTCTCTGAGTTTGGTGGTTTTCTTGAAGACATTTCATTACCAAACTAGGTAACTTCATCAGTGCTACAATATTTACACTAAAAATGTCTCCCCTCCCCCCCCAAAAAAATAATAAATCCCTGGCATATGAGGCATATAGAATGAGGCAGAAAAAGAGAATACTCTTTCTCCAGGAGAAGGAAGCTTTGTCAAAATTAGAGGACCGATTTTGGCACTTAAACTTTGCTTTCCTTTTGATATAGTATTATTATAAAGAACTTGCTCCCTTTATTTTATATATATAAATAATTTTTATTAGCACTTTTCACATGATTAAAAGATAAATATAATAATACAATGAGAGACCAACAAAAAAAAGATAAAAGCATGAAAGATAGTACAAGCAGAAAAAAAGAAAAATATATAAAGAAGCAATCTCTTCCGATCTCCTTTAGAGCAATTACAAACTTATTGTGTCTATTTCCTCTTCAAAATTATCTTACATGATTCTCTTCCTGTATTTATTTTTATCCCACCTTTATATTATTTTTATAAATATTCAACACTTTTTAATCAGCAAATCCAAAAATCATTTTTTTTCTATTTTCAGCATAAAGTCCCTGTTCCAGTCTTTTATAAAAATATTTGTTTTATCCTGATCAAACAGCTCAGTTTTGTCATTACCACCAATTCTGCCATCTTCACAATCCATTTCGCCATTATAGGTATGGCAGTATTTTTCCAACTTGGGAAATATAATAGCTGCAGTTATGCAAAATCTATAAAACATTTCTAACTGGTTATCCATAAGTGCTAGTTTCATTTGAATATTAGGCTTTAAAATTCTTTATGTCATTATACATATTTTTTTTGTTTGTTTGTTCCTTTTTCACAAGTCTGCCATGCATGGCAAAATGTCCCTTCATGCTTTTCACATTTCCAACATGGGTTAGAGGTACTGTTATACAGGAGCATTTTACATATTGCTGAACCACTATTTTGTAGCTAATGAGGAGTGATGCTGGAAATTTCAAATCAGGAGGCCAAGATGTTCCCTATCGTTGGTGCGTAATGGTCACATGTGAAGGATGCATGAGATGAGTCTCAGAAAGTTCCTGGTAAAATCTCACTACGAGTATGAACCAGAGAGTTAGCTGTAGCATCACTTCATCTCTTTTCCAAAGCCTTCCTACTTCCTCGCTATGGGAACAATAATACTGAAAAATACATTGGTTGCAGTATCGAATTCTATAGTTTTAAGAGATTTGTACAGCCAATTGTTTGCATATGATTTTTTAAAAAATGTAATTGCTTTGATCCAATGTAGGTTTTAAAAGTGCCCCACCTCACAGGGACATTTGGGGGGGGGGGAATCCGAGAAGGTATATGTATGTAAAGTGCTTTGAACATTAAATGCTAAATAGTTTCATTATCATTTTTTTTTAATTTTAGCGATTAGGGTCAACTCAAAATCCTGGATATGTTTAGTAGACAAGTTAGTAGTTTGGAAAAGGATGATGCTCTTCAAAAAAACATGCTGAAGATCATAACAATATGATAGATTAGGTTAAAGTGAATAGTTTATGGTTAACTATGTCATGGGAACCAAGCAACTTTCTTAGTAAGTTATGTGGATCAGGCCACACTTCATCCCTTCACTTTAAGGGAAGGAATTCAGGCAGTGGGATAGATGAGAACTTGTGACTCCACTGTCAATGGGGACAGTTTGTAGGGTTTTCCTTCACTGCACTGTAGAACTGAAGATACAGATAGTCTTCAATTTATTACCATAATTGAGCCCAGAATTAGGATCATAAGTCCTTGCAATCATTAAGCAGGACACCATGTGACAAGGCCTGACTTTAACACATTTTTGTGCAGGCATTACAGGAACACTGTAATGGCTGTTAAGCGAATCATTAAACAAATTCATTATACCCAATGGATGGTGTTTGCTGAAAACTGCCAGAAACCAGCAAAAACACCAAAAACTGCAGTCATGTAACCACATGATGTGCAAACAGCAACAAAGGTGAACCAGTTGCCAAGGACACAAAAAATATAACTTGGGGGTGGGGGCAGCTACTGTAAATTCAAAATTGGGTGGTAAGTACCTTCTGTGGGAGGTTCCATTGCAACTTTGAACAATCACTTAGTCAAACAGTCACAATAAACCATGCCTGAAAAATGTTACAAATTCAGTGACATGTTAAACTGTCAACATCTTACATGCTGAAACCTTTAAGAGTAAACTAGTAGCAGATTTAGTAGCAAAACCACTGTGAGAGATGGAACTATATGGTAGTATTCATCTGAATGAGAACTTTCGTGGTTTGGGGCATATTGTTGAATTCCAATTCCCATTAGCCCCAGCCAGCATAGAGAATGAACAGCCATATGAGTCTCTGTGGGGGAAGAGATTTAAGAAAGCATGAAGGTAGGGGCTGCATGACCAGAGCCCGACCCAAATGTTATGTGCACAAAAGAGGTTTTGGCTGCCCTCTCGACTACTTTTAATCCCCTTGTGTAAATGCCCCTGAACACTAATGATAGCCATTGTAGTCGACAGAGATTTGGCAGTCCCACAGGACAGAATGATTATGGAAGGTTTCAATATTCCTGATACTTAATTCATCTATTTTTATTTGTTGACAACCTCACTGTGTGAAATAGCTGCCTTTGTGGACAGAGTCCTGCCTGTAGCTCTTAGTCAATTGGATTAATCCATTAAAACATGATGATTGACTAAAACATGTCTCCAAGTTAAATCTCTGCTAAATCAAGTGATAATTGAGAAGTAACAATGGGGTCAATTATAGCTAGAAGTCAGGGATGGGTTCTACTTATCTTTACTACTGGTTTGCAACAGGGCCGCACACACGCATGCGCAGAAGCTTCCTGATGACGTTGGGGTCGGTGGGTGGATCCTCCCGCCAGTTTTACTACCGGTTCTACAGAACTGGTCTGAACCAGGGGCAACCCACCACTGCTAGAAGTGTTACAGGATCAAAAGCAATCTGATTTGTGGATATTTACATGATTTGATGTATATGGCATCAAGTGGGAAATACTTGAGTTTTAAACACGATAACACATTGATCCTTGGATAGAGTACTGGAAATAGGCGTGGGGAGAGAAAAAAAACATGCAGAGTGCAGTCCTGTAACAAAATTTATACAACTCAGTAAACAGCCTATGAAACTGCCTTATTAGTTCTCAAGCCAGGTTTGTGACCGCTAATAATGTTAGTTTACAGACTGGTAACCAAGGCTAAAGATCAAAATTTTGTAGGCAGATTTAAAATTGTTTTAACACTGAAGTCTATGTCAGGCACTGCAGATTTACTCCTTCAAAGATAAATCACAAAATAATGTGATGGGTGGAGCCAGGGGGAGCGAGGAACCAACCTTGACTGTTTAACACAGAGGTCTTCAAACTTGGTAGCTTTAAGACTTGTGGACTTCAACTCCAGCATAGCTGGCTGGAAAATTTTGGGAGTTGAAGTCCACAAGTCTTAAAGCTGCCAAGTTTGAAGACCTCTGGTTTAACAGACTCAGTTGGTTCAAGTTAATACAGTATATAATTTTAAAACAATTGTTTCCAGATCCACGTGGAATGAGGTGTTGGGATGTGGGATGGAGAAGGAATCAGGCTGCTACATTGAATAGTAGAGAGGTGCTATACTTGCTTGAGTTCTGAAGCATTTACTTCAAATCATTTTTGAAGTGTGCCCAGTGCTATTAAAGAAAGGGCCCCCTCTCATTACCAGTGGCAATTTGTAAGGGCATTAATGTAATTAATTAATGGAAGGACATTTTCCCCCGATAACAATCTGCTTAAGGTAAAGGTAAAGGTTCCCCTCGTACATATGTGCTAGTCGTTCCCGACTCTAGGGAGCGGTGCTCATCTCCGTTTCAAAGCCGAAGAGCCAGCGCTGTCCGAAGACGTCTCCATGATCATGTGGCCGACATGACTAAATGCCAAAGGCGCACAGAATGCTATTACCTTCCCACCAAAGGTGGTCCCTATTTTTCTACTTGCATTTTTTACATGCTTTTGAACTGCTAGGTTGGCAGAAGCTGGGACAAGTAATGGGAGCTCACCCTGTTATCCGGCACTAGGGATTCAAACCACTGAACTGCCGACCTTTCGATCAACAAGCTCAATGTCTTAGCTACTGAGCTACCGTGTCCCTAACAATCTGCATACTGGTACCTTAAATGAACATCATGCCTTGCTATCTGCACTGAAAGAGAACAGGTGTTCTTTTTCTGTGTGATACCCATTCACATCCTTGAAAAGTCCTATCTCTCAAAATCTTTGCTTTATTCCTGGTTCTTTCCCTCTTCTTCTATGGTTTATTAGGACTAGAAACCTGAGACTGCAAAAATCCAAACAACTGCTAGATCGCAGCAAAGAGATACAGTTTCAATTCTCTGCTGCCATCCAGTGGTCATCTTGGTGTTTTTAACCCTAGGCTGGTAGCCTTGAGTTTATACAGTGAACCTCACCTTACCATAATCTGTTCAGTGAATCCACTTTTTTGAGCCTGCATGATACACTGAACCATTAACTGATTGCACATTCACATAACCCATTAGTCCAAACTGGTGGGTGACTAGATTTTGTGGCTCGCAGACCTTAGAAAACTGACATTGGAAACCACTGACCTCAAGAATATTCAGGTTGCCCATGAACCAGTGGTAGATTTCAAAGATTTTTACTACTGGTTCTGTGGATGTGGCTTGGTGGGCGTGGCAGGGGAAGGATACTGTAAAATCTCCATTACCTCCTCACTCCAGGGGGAGGTTACTGCAAAATCCCCATTTCCTCCTGATCAGCTGGGACTCGGGAAGCAGAGAATAGATGGGGTCGGGACCGGTCAGAGGTGGTATTTACCAGTTCTCTGAACTACTCAAAATTTCCGCTACCACTTGTTCAGAACTGGTCAGAACCTGCTGAAACCCACCTCTGCCATGAACTGCAAGTTGGCTTAAACCAGAATGGTGATACTTAGTATAAATGAGAATATAAAACTCTCCTTGAAAGAATAGAATAAGCTCAAGAGGAAAACAAAGTGCAATGTATAAATAACCTTGGGCTGGCTCAGTTCCTGGGGCTCTCTGTAGTTGCCTGGCATCTGTACTGAGTCAACACATCAGCCAGCCCTTTATGGCCCTGGTTGCAGCTTTTAGCACTAAAACTTCCGTCCAGGTGCAAATGACTCATAGACTCTCTCTCCCCCACTCCCTCTTGCAAGTGCAGCTCTCTAGTCATTGTTTTTGAGAGAAAGGTTGAATAGAAAAGGAGGGACTGAAAGGGGGAAGACTTTGGGAGGAACAGGTGGGAGGTGAGAAAGTCCAGAAAAAAAGATGTGGCAGCCACAAAACTCCCCACTTCTCAGTAAGGAAAAAGCCAGTGAAATAATGCAAGTGTTTTGAAAAGTCAACAGCTGAACTGCAGTCAGAAAATAATTCTTAATAGCTTTGCAGAGAAAAATGTCTTTCACATTAACCATATCTGATCATCTAGTCTAAAGCTTTTCACAGAAAAGCAATGAAAACTGTGGAAGGGGAATTTAAACAAGTAAAATGCATTAAAGTGCAAAAGATACAATTTGTGACAATTCCATTAAGTAACTGGCCAGTTTGGTTAAAGGCCAGCTAAGGCTTTAGGTGCCAGATGCATGGAGAATGAAGCTCCTTCTTATTGGACAGACATGTGAAGAGCCTAATAGCAATAGCATTTAAACTTACATACTGCTTCATAGGGTTTTACAGCAGCCCTCTCTAAGCCGTTTACAGAGTCAGCATGTTGCCCCCAACAATGTGGATCCTCATTTTACCAACCTTGGAAGGCTGGAAGGCTGCATCAGACTTAAGCCCGTGAGGATTGAATCAGTGGTGGAATTCATTTTTTTTTTACTACCGGTTCGGTGGGTGTGGCTTGGTGGGCGTGGCAGGGGAAGGATGCTGCAAAATCTCCATTCCCTCCCCATTCCTGGGGCCAGCCAAAGGTGGTATTTGCCGGTTCTCCGAACTACTCAAAATTTCTGCTGCCGGTTCTCCAAAACCTGTCAGAACCTGCTGAATTTCACCCCTGGATTGAACCCCCCGGCAGTCAGCAGAATTAACCTGCAATACTGCATCCTAATCACTGTGCCACCACTGCTGTTATAAAACTAGACTTCTTCCACTTCCCTCTGTATAATCATTAATAGATTAAAATGCCTATCTTCTTTTGCAGCTAGCAGTTCTATAGGGATAATGGGAGATCTAGGAACATAAATATAAATAAATAAAATAAATCATACAGCTGAGTTCACACACTGAGCTAAGGCATGGCTTGCTTAACCATGCTATACTATATAAGGTACAATGACACCAGATATTTCCACCAGATGCTACCCATAAATCATGGTTTTCAAACTACACTGTAGTGTACAGGCTCATTCAGTACACAAGGCCACAATCAAACAATCACGTTATACACTAAGCTGTCATTGTGAACACTTAATAGACACCAAATTCAGAAGAGGCCCCCCAAGAGGCTCATTGCATCAGGGGTGGAGGAGTCATTTTATCTGCTATGGTCTCAAGAAAAAAATTCTACTTCTGCCAGCAACTGTTTCATTGGAAGAAATGTACCACAAGGTGCCAATGACATTGTATGTCTTGCTTTCTGAAGGTAGTGACAGAAAAGAATCTGGTGAATTCCTTATTATGTGCCATGTAACTATTAAATCATTTTAAATATTTCTCAGATAATTACTCAGAAGTAAGTACACAATTTAAAAGGTTGATCTGATTCTTTCTTCCTTTCTGCAATAAAACATGTTTTATCAACTTTGCTTTCTAAAACTCTCATGTACAGGTCAAATGAAGTTGAGAAAATGGCCAGTCCATTATGAGGGTGACTGACATCTTTGTATTATTGCTTTTTGTTGTTTTATTTACTGTATTATCACTCTTATTACATCCAACAAGATGCAGCTCAGTGGTAAGAAAGGTAAGGCCCTGCAATTAGGCAGGAAAAACCAAATCCGTGGTTATAAAATAGGAGGTACAGCCTCAACAACAGTGGTGGAATTCAAATTTTTTTACTACCGGTTCTGTGGGCGTGGCTTGGTTGGCGTGATGTGGCTTGGTGAGCATGGCAGGGAAAGGATACTGCAAAATCTCCATTCCCATCCCACTCCAGGAGAAGGATACTGCAAAATCTCCATTCCCATCCCACTCCAGGAGAAGGATACTGCAAAATCCCCATTCCCTCCCCACTCTTGGAAAAGGATATTGCAAAATCTCCATTCCCACCCCACTCTGGGGCCAATCAGAGATGGTATTTGCCGGTTCTCTGAACTACTCAAAATTTCCGCTACTGATTCTCCAGAACCTGTCAGAACCTGCTGAATTTCACCCCTGCTCAACAGTAGTAACTGTGGGAAGGATCTAGGTGTCCTGGTCGATCACCACTTAAATATGAGCAAGCAATGTGCTGCAACTGCCAAAAATGCCAACACAGTTCTAGGTACACCAACAGAGGGATAGCTTCAAAATCGTGGGAAGTGATAGTACAGCTTTATACTGCACTGGTGAGGCCACATCTGGCATATTGCATCCAGTTCTGGTCACCATGACACAAAAAAAGTTGCTGAGGCCCTAGAAAGAGTGCAGCGAAGAGCAACAAAGAGGATAAGATGACAGCTAAATTATATGATGAATAGCTAAGGGAACTAGGTATGTTTAGCCTAATGAAAAGAAGGCTCAGGGGAGACGTGATAGAAGTCTTCCAAAACCCGAAGGTCTGTCACAGGGAAGAGGGTGTCGATTTATTCTCCATAGCACCTGAGGGCAGGACAAGAAGCAATGTGGGTAAGCTCATCAGAGGAAGGTTCAACCTGGAAATAAGGATGAATTCCCTGATAGTAAGAACAATCAGTGGAACTGCTTGTCTCCCAGAGTTGTGGATGCCCTATACTAGAGGGTTTCCAAGAAAAGATTGCACAACCATTTCTCTGAGATGGAATAAGAATTCCTGCCCTGGGCAGGTTGTTGGACTAGAAGACCTCCAAGGTCCCTTCTAGCCCTATAATTCTATTATTTTTATCACTGTATTATTTTATACTGTGTATTTTTATTTGGTAAACACTCAAAGTCTTTGGGAATCAGATGATGTATCAATCAATTATTTCCCACCTGAAACTCTAGTAATTGATGTACATCAATCTTTAACCTGGCATCATCAAATGTTTGCTCTGTAAGTCTCAAAATGCTACTCTGAATAGGGATGAAAAGGAAACTTCAATAACATAACAAGCTCAATAATCATTCATCCTGAAGCCCTTGTAAGCCAAAATCACTGTTATAAGAAATGTGGCTATGTAGCATAAAACATGTCACCCTCCCACCATAACCCAATGTTGGCAAACTGCAATGTTCACATGACTTGCTAAATCACAATTAAGCAAACCACTTTATGGTGTAGCACAGGGGTGTCAAACTCAAGGCCCATGGGCCAGATCCAATCCGTGGGGTGCTTAGATCTGGCCCTCAGGACTGCCCTGGAAAAAGCAAAGGTCCGTCCCGCAGTGCCTCTGCCAGCAAAAACGGAGCTCGGGCAGGCCCTCCCGAGCTCCGTTTTCACTGGCATAGCACTGGGGCCACCATAGGTGCCCATGACACGAGTGACATCAAGCCACACACCATCATCCCCAAGGTCAAACACAACCCTGAAATGGCACTCAATGAAATTGTGTTTGATACCCCTGGTGTAGCTCAATGTGCCATCCAGGTGATTCAAGCAAAGTGTACAAAGATCCAAGTGACCACTAGATAGCAACAGATGTGGAAGCTCTATTCGAGGCTAAAGAGATTAGAAAGAGCACAAGTACCTTTGCAGGATGGACCTCTGTAAAAAATGGGCTTCAGTCTAAACAGATCGTGATTGCCCTCTGCTGGAAAACAATTTCCTCACTGACTTAAAATCTGAAATGCTTGTAGAGGGGCTGTCTTTAATATAACTTTAACTTCTGCAAACAATACAGTTGTAGTTTAATGTGTATGAACTCCGTAGAGGAACTAGAGAGAAAAATGGGGAAAAGGAAGATTTACAAATAACTTAATAGATTTAATTTCATGACTTTGTTAACCATAAGTTCAAATATATTATTTTTAGCTTTTACTGTAATATTTCATTAATATACATATAAAAACTTGTTTAAAAAATTTCATCGTCTTTTTCTGTTCAGCAATGACCAATTACCGTGTTTGTTTGAAGAAATGTCACATCGAATAGCACAGATTGGAGTAATGTAACCATTCCCATTAGTTGCAGGTTTCAAAACCTATCGCTACCGGTTCGCTCGTGGGCGTGCGCACGTAACACTTCTGCACATGCGCAGAAGCGTCTAGGTGGGTGGGCGGAGCCTCCTGCCACCGCCGCTACCAGTTCCCCCGATCCAGGGCGAACCGGTAGCAACCCACCACTGATTCCCATTCCATGGAATTCATTAACTTCACAAATCCAGACCTCACTGTATTGGTTCAATCTGATTGTTGTCTTATGATAAGTCCTGCTTAACTGAGTGTTGATTGCTGGATAGGATGTGTTCTGATCTTTTTGGTTTCCTTCCCAGGTTGTTTTAATTCTGATTCTAATTTCTTCAGCCTGAGAAATTATTCTGTTTTACTGTTAAGTAATGTTCTTTTGCAATAGGCAACTGGTCCTAATGCATGTCAATCATCTTAGCATCTTTTAGGTTCTTTTGGGTTCATTTCATCTATTTTTGCCCAGAGAACAACATTCTATATTTTCTTCAATTTCCTTGAGTTGCAGACTGACCTTCTTGGATATAGCAGCCCACCCCCCTTCGCCTCCACCCATTTTCACAATTCTGCATGCCTACTGCTTGGCAAGTCAAGGCAAACATCACCTTTCCAGCCTCGTAGTTGTCTGAAAGCAATTTGGCCAAGCCCAAATTCCTGTCCATTAATTCTTGTTAGCATTAAAATGCATGAATAAAGAAGTGCTTTCAGTTTGCTCCCTCCGTCCCCAAACAATAATTGTGCAATACAAAGGGGAGCCATAAAAAGCTCTTTGCAACCATATTTCTTCAACTGAGCCAGTGTTAGATAGCTGCATGGATATTGTTTTCCTGATCCTATTCTCTCAAGCGGCAATTTTCAGAGAACTACATTTTCATATGACCATGCTACACAGGAGTTTGTGATTATAAATTGCTATATTTGCCTGTGCTTAGTAGGGTATTTAACCACAGAAATGTTTAAAATCGATTACTGTATTTAAAAAGTCAAGAGAAAACATGGTTTTTTTGCTATTGTTTTATATTTTTGTGTACACGCCCGTGCTTTTGCTTATACAGAATGACATCCCAATATTCAAACTCTCCCTGGGTTTCATATCAACTCATGCTGGCTTTTACTGACAAGCCCATATAGTTTGCTCAGCTGCAAGATGGAAGTGGTTTAACTAATTTTCCAAATTCTTAGTCTGGCACAAAAGCCTAGGATTTCCTGGAGAACTCCCATCCCAAATATTAACCAGGCTCCTCCCTGCTTAGATGTTTCATGATAAACATGAAGATGACTTATCTCACAATAAGCAAGAGTGGCTATGCACTGCTACCTGCTATGATTGAAATTTGGAGCAGCAGTTCTCCAATATTGTAGTCTCAGGACCCTTTGGCATTCTTAAAACTGTTTAAGGACCAGAAAGAGCTTTGTTTACCCTATTTGGGACTGGCAACTTCATCCCTAAGCAAAGTCATCACTAAGCAAAATATCAGGTGACTGCCATGCTTAGTGACAGCAGCTCTGCCAGTTCCATTGATGTAATTAAGCAACCCACCAGCAAATTTTAAAAGAAACATCATGGGAATACGATGTATGACCTCTTGCCAGCTTCCCCATTAAGTTTGCTTGCTGAAAGCCGCTGGGACAGTTGCATATGGCAATCATGTTACTGCAAGATGCTGCAATGATAGTAAAATGTGTGACAGTTGCCAAGTGCCTGAAATGCGATCACATGACTGTGGGGATACTGCAATGGTTGTGAGAAGATTGGTCATAAATCGCTTTTTTTTCAGTACCATAAGTTCGAACAATCACTAAATGAATGGTCATTAAATGAGGACTACTTGTATGTGGGTTACAGCTATCAATATTTACTGATCAAAAATTAAAACAAAAACATTTTAAAATATTTTTATTTCACTTCTCTGACCCCCTTGAAGGGATCTTGAAAACCTTCAGGACACACTTGAGAACTGATGATTGACAGCAAAGTTTCCCCCAAGTCCTAGTTCACAAAATCAAAATTATTTGCCATATATTGAAGATATTTGCAAAAAAATTAAAAGAACGTCACTCTATTCTTTTTATTTGTTAAAACAGAGGGTTGTATTTATTTATTTATTTATTTTATTTGTTTATATTTATATACCGCCCTTCTCCCGAAGGACTCGGGGCAGTGAACAACCAACAGATAAAACACAAGAAATACAAAATTTAAAAACAGTATTAAAATCCAATTAAATTAATTTGGCCCACAATTAAAACACCCCTAAATTAAGACCGATAATTAACAATTTAAGAATTAAAACAATTTAAAAGAGTTAGGCCAGCCCGGCTTCCTGGAATAAAAATGTCTTTAGGAAACGGCGAAAGGTGCGAAGATCTGGGATCCGCCGTATCTCCGGGGGCAGCTCATTCCAGAGGGTAGGTGCCCCCACAGAGAAGGGTCTCCCCCTGGGGGCTGCCAGTCGACATTGTTTGACCGACGGCACCCTGAGGAGCCCCTCTCTGTGGGAGCGTACTGGTCGGTGGGAGGCTATCGGTGGCAGAAGGCGGTCTCGTAAATACCCAGGTCCTAAGCCATGGAGCTGAAAAATATACCGTTTCCCCTAAAATAAGACATCCCCTGATAATAAGGCTAATCGGGCTTTTGAGCGCATGCACTAAAATAAGCCCACCCTGAAAATAAGCCCTCCCTGAAAATATTTAAATGCATGCACAGCCGGTCCTCGCTATTTCCTCTGGTTTCCTCCACGCGCCCCAAAATAATAAGACCTCCCCGAAAATAAGTGCTTATTTCGGGGTTCAAAAAAAATATAAGACAGGGTCTTATTTTTGGGAAAACACTGTATTACTTATCTTAATATCCCATGGATTTAATACTATTATTTTTTAAATAATTCGATAAATAAATATTCTACAAGTGCATCCTTTTTATTTTTTAATATGGTAAATATTGATAAAGGTAACCCATACAAAACAAAAACTCTTTTGGGGTCCTCTGTAATTTTTAAAAGTGGGAAGTTAAGAAACACGGGTTTGCAGGGGTCTCCAACCTTGGCAACTTTAAGCTTGGAGGACTTCAACTCCCAGAATTCCCCAGCCAGCAAAGCTTCCCTTTCCCAGCAAAGCTGTCTGGGGAATTCTGGGAGTTGAAGTCCGCCAGGCTTTTAAGTTGCCAAGGTTGGAGATCCCTGATTTAGAGCATTTGAGAGTTATCCTCTCCTTTGCGGACTCGGAATATAAGAAAAAACAAAAGAGACACGTCGCTCTATCATCTTGCCTCTACGTTATCACAAGGAGAGTTCCTATTGGCCAAAGGGAGAAAGGGGGCGGAGTTTCCGAGGCTCGCCAGCACTCTGTTGACCAGCTAGAGCCAGGGAGAGGCGGAGCTTCGTCTTCCTTGGCGCGGCGAGAATGGAGGTGGCCGTTTCGCTGCTGGGCCTCCTGCTTTGGGCCTCGGGGTCGGCGGAGAGCGCCGCCCAGCCCCCTCGGGACTCCCTGCGAGAAGAGCTGGTGCTGAGTCCGCTGCCTTCCGGCGATGTGGCTGCCACGTTCCAATTCCGCACCCGCTGGGACTCGGACCTGCAGCGTGGCGGCGGTAAGGGAGGACCTGCCGCGGAGACTCGGGATGCTAGCAGAGCCTTGGGGGGGGGGGGGGGGGCAACAGGGCAGGTGGCTGCGCGCACCTGGGTAGGTCTGGGCATTCTGGGCACCCGATGTGTAGTTTTCCTGCCCTTTGGGAATCCTCGTTTGCAGGAACAGGGAGCAGCTTCGCCTGTTGTGGCTTCTTTCGAAAAGGGGTTTTGTAAGAAAAAGCCTCGATGATGCGCTCCGGATTCCCCGCTCTCGAAATCCTCGGAAGCTTGATGCGCTCGCTCCCGTTTAAAATATTGGAAGAGTATTTTAAAATATTAAAATATTGTAGTGATAATGCTTAATCTGATCAGTTTTTGTTTGTACTGGAAATGTAGGGCGCCCAGGTGCCACCCTGTTCAACGCATTGATTTGACATTTTTATATAAAAAAATAAAAAAAAACTTGGGGAAAAAAATAAAATATTGGAAGAGTATTTTAAAATATTAAAATAATGCAGTAATAATGTTTAATCTTACCAGTTTTTGTTTGTACTGGAAATGTAGGGCGTCCAGGTGCCACACTGTTCACACATTGATTTGATATTTTTATTAAAAAAAATAAAATATTGGAAATGGTGGTCTTGTAAGCGTGGCTGATTGGGACGAGGGTTTTTAATTGATCCCGGTCATTATTGTAAAGTTTGAAACAGCCGACAGACTTCCTGTTTCCCCCAGTAGGTTGACTTCCTGTTGTAGCTGGTGGCTTCTACCTAAAAAAAGTGTCTTCTCCTCCATCTGGGCACCTTTCCCACCCTTTAGGTTTGGAGTGTGGGTTTCTGGAGTGTGTGGTTGCAACCAGTCTGAAGGATGCCAGGTGACAGAAGAGGCTAGGGGTGAAACTATTTAATAGTCTAAGTAATAGCAGCCATTGCTTTAACTGGAGGATAAGGTAAAGGTTCCCTTAGTCGTTCCTGACTCTAGAGGGCAATGCTCATCTCTGTTTCAAAGCTGAAGAGGCAGCACTGTCTGAAGATGTCTCCATGGTCATGTGGCCAACATGACTAAACGCCAAAGGTGCACGGAACACTGTTACCTTCCCACCAAAGGTGATCCCTAATTTTCTACTTGCATTTTTTACGTGCTTTCGGACTGCTAGGTTGGCAGAAGCTGGGACAAGTAACAGGAGCTCACCCCGTTATGCGGCACTAGGGATTCGAACTGCTGAACTGCTGTCCTTTCGATCAACAAGCTCAGCGTCTTAGCCACTGAGCCCAAAGGTGCTTTTTTTCAAAAGGCAACTGGACTTTCTTTGTTTTTCTTGAAGATGTTTTGCTGCTCATCTAGGATGCTTCTCGGTTTTTGGATGAGAAGCGAGACATCTTCAAGGAACCCCCACCCCCCTCCAAATCCAGTTGCCTTCTGAAAAAAGCACCTTTTGGGACAACTGGGTGACTGAGAATCTCCATAGACATTTGCGGAGGGACAGATAAAAGGGGGGCAGATAGGCGTGGGAGAGAAGGGATGCTATTCTCACTTTGCTTTCCCATTCCGTCTCCATTTTCTCCCAGTCTCCCATTATCGGCTGTTCCCTAAGGCTCTGGGCCAGCTTATTTCCAAATATTCAGTGCGCGAGTTACACCTCTCCCTCACTCAGGGCTTCTGGCGGACACGGAGCTGGGGACAGCCCTACTTGCAAGCTCCTGCAGGCGCAGAACTTTGGGTTTGGTTCCAGGACACCGTCTCAGAGTAAGTAGGTCACAGTCTCCATTCGTTTATGTATTTATTTGATTTGCTTATATCCTGGGTAGAACTCCTCCAACTGATTTTTTTTTCTCAGTAGAAAGCCTGTGAAGTAGGTTGGGCTAAAAGAAAACTTCAGTAAATCTAGTGAGTTACTGAACCTGGGCTTTAGGGATCCTGACCTAAAGCTTTAGCCACTTACCCTACATGAGCTGTGACAATTAAGAGCAACTATATAAAAGTGACCTCAGTCTTCCTTTTTTGCTTGGTTACTTGTATTTGGTTATTTATTTAAAGGCTGGTACGGAAATTGCGATTTCCATAAGTCTTCAGTCAATGGGAGCCTCCAGAAGGGCCATGTTAGTTCTTTCTCACCATTTATAGGTATGTCTGATTGGCTTCTGTCAGTTTGACCATATGTACAGAGGATGGTGGAAAATATAATGTAATACATTCCAGAGAACTGGGAAAGGCTTGATCTGATCGTCCATTATTCATATCCATCATATGTGAGCATGATTTGCACATATATTAAACCATAATCAGTTTGGGGTTCTTTTGGCTTATCATGTTGTATGAATCCATCATTGGGGGAGGGCTTGTTACAGGTTTATAAATGATGGTTTATAGTTTAGCAGTGGTATCATGTGCTGGTATCTTTTCTGCTTTTTTCACTAATGGTGTCTTTGATCTACTTGTACATATGGGTGAGAAAAAATCAGTTGTTATAGTTGGCTGCTGAGGGCATGGCCTTGGCTGATTCTGCAGTCCCAGGAACAGCTCTCTTTTCTGCAGGTGCAGTGAGGGAGAAAGAATAAGGAAACTCTTATTCACCACCCTATGTTATAAGGCAAACATAATGCAATATCTTCTAAGCGGAAATCTGCTCATACTTGGTTTTGTATTTCCACTACTCATACTCCAGGCATTTCCCTGCCTCCTTCATTGCCTGTAATTCCTTGGTAGACCAAGCAGACCTATAACCTTGATGAATAGGCAGAGGTCACAAGGAGTGAAACAGCCTATGGGTTGAGATGGTGTGACATTCCAGTCCACCATCAAACCCTCAATCAAAAGTTTTGTTGATGCCACAGTAGGCGACCTGTAAGCAAATTTGTAGGATCCAGAAGCTGCCATGAGTGGCTTTTACAATCAGCCCTGTATCTCTCAGTGGATACATTTAACCAAATAATGATCATCCCTTAAAAAAGAAGTCACCTGTGGCTTTTCCATCCACAGACTATTGCCCTCAGAACAAAATTCAAATCTAGGGTAAAACTTGGTGCTTGGAGAAAGATACCATTTGTAACGGGCCCATGGACATTAATGTGGCAATGTACTTTGGAGCTGATCTTGAATGACTAGTTATATGTGACTACTACACATGTATGTTGACATCTCTAAGCACCAACAGATGGAGTACTTGCAATACATTCTGAAAGTTTCAGGTATGCTCACTAGCCAAAACATTTTTTTAAAAGCCTTTGACCTCTGGTTTAGGGTAAATCCAGTCAGAGATTGTGAACATGACTAGTTTTCAATGGTATATTACTATTGTGACTGTTACTGCTTGCTTTGTTTCTAGGTAACAACGCCCAAGCTCCTGATGCATATTTTTCAAATTTTAGATACTGGAATTCTCTGCCACAAAAATTGCATTAAAATGAGGCGTAAATCTGTAAACACAACTTAACATTTTAAAGATGAAATTGCTTTAAATGTTTTAACAAATACATTTTTTTAAATTTCAGATAACTCCTTCACAAGCATATTACCATGCTTACTATATTTTCTTTTTGTAGTGTTGACAAAGCTTGGAATGATCTTAGTAACATCCTCTCAGGAATATTCTGTGCCTCTTTGAACTTCATTGATTCTACCAACACAATCATCCCAACTGCATCCTTCAAACCCCTGGGACTGGTGAATGGTGAGTTTATATTTATTCATCATATTTATTACTTATAGATGTAAAGGTTCTTATAAAACAAATTTTATGGGTGTTCTCCAAAGTCAATTAAAATTTAAGAGTAACATAAAAATAGTTTATTGAAAAGTGCTATTTAAAAAATCTGGGTTCTTGGATAATTGGAAAAAAATCATTAAAGGTATTGTAATTCTGGCAGTTTACAATATAGAACACTGACATTCTTCAATTTAAAATGACATGCAGCCAAAAAAAAATAGAAAGAAAAAAGAATGGAACTAATAATTATTAGAAAGCCACAAGGAACAAAAGGGGTTTTAACAGCTTTTGCAAACCTCACTGAAATTACTATTTAGCCTCCTTAGGAAGAGTTCTTGATTGAGTTACTGTAGTTGAGGCATTTCCATGTTTCTCAAGCATTTTACAAACAGATATTGCTTGTTCAACAGTAGTTTCTCTTCTTTTCTCTCTGCATCCCCTCAATCCCCCAGGACTGATCTGAGGAATACAAGAAGTACAAGAAATCCAGTCCATCAGCAACATAATAACCCATATACTGTATGCTCTTATATGTGGGATAATGTCATTTACAGAAATAATAAAAAAGGAAGAGGCTAAAGGTTGACTAGATTTCAATAATAGTCAAGGTGCAGATTTCTTCAGTATACCCTTGGAACCATCTATATTTACAGGGGATAGGCATATGTCTGTAAACATTCTCACCCAGGTGTTCCCTGCTTGGGACTTCTGAGTGTTCTGGACTTTTAATTCCCATAATCCCTAGCAAAATCCAAGTTTGGGAAGGTTCTAATCTTTGGCTCCCTCGTTCAGTAACAGATCATCGTTTCCTACGATACGCTGTCTTGCCCCGTGAAGTTGTATGCACTGAAAATCTCACACCCTGGAAGAAGCTGTTGCCTTGCAGCTCAAAGGTGAGACGTGTGTTAGCTGCAGTAGTTGAGTCTTAAAGCAGCAGCATGTCCTTTGACCCCTGGAATTCTTTCACTCTTGTAAATATTATTTGGATATCTGCAACAATCGCTTCAGGGGTTTTGTCTCTTCTTTGATGGGTATGTGTAACTTGGAATTGTACCATACTATCATATGTACATACAGTAGTTGCATAGTTCCTAAACTACTTTTGGATTCTGCAGAAAAAAAGGCTTCTTTTTATTTTCCAGGCTGGACTGGCTGTTCTGCTGAAGGCTGAGCGACTGTTCCATAGCAGTTACCATTCCCAGGCTGTGCACATCCGTCCCATCTGCAGGGTGGGTTTTTGGATGTTTGGTTCATCTGTCTGCTGAAAGAGTTGAGGAGGACAGAATGCCCAAGACTGATAATGCTGAATCTATAATCTTACTTCCTAATATAGTTGAAGGTGGACTCTTAAAAATTAAATTTTAAAAAATGGGTAAATCAGTCCAGATGTTTAACTACTTTGACACTCTGTTACTACCATGATCAATCTGATATCTTTGAAAATCACAAGTACAACACTTCGACTGTGATCCACAGCAATTGGTATTTAGTGGCAGTTTCCTCTAACACCTGAGGTAGAATATAACCCTCATAAGCAGAAATGACTGATTAGCCTAACGTCCACAAAATTATATGGCAATTCCCTTTTAAATTTCCAAGTTGATGGTCATTGCTATATTTGCATCTTCCAGTTATATTATGGGATTTACTATGAGCTAGATTCAGAAGATACTTGCTTTTATCTGACCTGAATCTTCCACCATCAACTTCGTTGGCTGAGGAGCCCTTGGAGTTCTCTGAGCTTTGTTGTCTGCTTGCAAACATTTCATTACCTGACTAGGTAACATTATCAATGCCATACATTGACTGACTCAGTGATCCAATGTTTTGCCTCAGCTATTAAGTTGGGTTTTCTTATTTTCTTATTTGTTTTGGTGGTGTGTTTATTAGATGTTGGAGTGCACAGATATCAGGAGTAAAGCACTGGCTGCACGATGGTGACTGTTTTCTAACAGGCAAAAATACCACCAAGTAATATATGCCTCCATTTAAATCCAAGATGAATAAAAGACTGGTTCTGAAAAATTAAAACTGGCAATGAGCAAGTTTAGCAAAAAGTTCCAAGCAGTTATATTAGGGCTCTTAAGAACCAAAAGAAGAAAGTGATCCCTGTATATCTTTATGTTGGATATGAGATCTTATTTATATGTCTTAGGATTTTCCGTGTGTAAAATTTGTTTTGCTAGCATATTTACAATTCTTGGGGCAGATTACTCTAGAAATTTTGGGAAGAATTTTCAGATTATTATAGTCTTTAACATGCTGGCTTTTTAAAATGTGGGTGTTTTTTCTCCCTTTGCCTTTTTCTTTCAGGACAAATCTTGTCTGAGCTTATCTTGGGAACTCAGGCAGATTCTCACTGTTGTCTTTGATAGTTTCGCCAGTGCCCAGGGAAAGAAAGGTAATTCAGCTACTGTCTCTGCATTGGTATACATTGCTGGCCCGGCTTCATCTCTTTATTTGATCTTGTGTCATTCTCTCTTCAGACTGGTCGCTCTTAAAAATTTTCTCTCGTACCCTCACTGAAGCCTGTCCTCTGGCATCTCAAAGCAAGGTTTATGTTGATATTTCCAGCAAAACCCAGGTAACTTTTTTTTGTCAACCATGTTTGAATATAGATGTAATGTTAATAAGATGGGCACTGTTGTTTTTTTTTATCTGAATAAGACTAAAAAAAGACCAGGAATTAGGAGGGATCAGGTCAACGCCACTGGAGAGAACAGGACTTATTTTGTTAAGACCTTCTAGACTTTTGAGTGGTTCCTTTAAGTAAAATGTAATTATCTAAAATTATTTTAATCATTTAATTTAATTTTAATTAAGTAAAAAGTAAAAATCAAATTAAATATAAATTAAATTAAAAATTAATTAAAATTTAAAAATTAGGTAAAATCTAAGGGACGTGGTGGCTCAGTGGCTAAGATCCCTAGTGCCGCAAAACAGGGTGAGTTCCCGTTACTTGTCCCAGCTTTTGCCAACCTTGCAGTTCAAAAGCATGTAAAAAATGCAACTAGAAAAATAGGGACCACCTTTGGTGGGAAGGTAACAGTGTTCCGTGTGCCTTTGGCGTTTAGTCATGCCAGCCACATGACCACAGAGACATCTTTGGACAGCACTGGCTCTTCGGCTTTGAAACGGAGATGAGCACTGCCCCCTAGAGTTGGGAACGACTAGCACGTACAAATTTCAGTAATGTGATCTGCAGTATCTGCATCAAAATAATGGCTGGGGCAGGGATGCAAAAGATTGCCCTCTTCAGTACAAGATTCCCAGCTTTATCAGTATTTCCATAGTGTAACCATCCCCGAAAAGGGCTGTAGACTGACCTGTAGTTGGGTGAAAAAATCCTGATGGAAGCTCCCCATGTAAATGGACTGAGTGAGTATCAGGTGTGCTCAAGGAATTTAGCTTTTTGCAGTTGAAATGCTTTATACTTATAATAATAAAATCTGATTGTTGGTGAAGGCAGTGTCATGTAAAAAAAATATTGTACTGTCATTTTTACTTTTTGTAGATTTTTTTTTTGTAGGTTTGGTAGTGTATAGGAAGTGCCTTACTCGGTGAAGGTATCTTACTTGGTTTTACTGCTTTAGTGGATCTAAATTGGTTTTTTTTTTTAACTAGGTGAACATGCTGCTGTAATTTTATATGTAAAGATTTATAATTACAGGTTTCATTACACATTCTGATGTTTTAATTGACTTTTGAAATGGTTATTACACGCTCTATTGAAGAATTATTATTATAATGGATACACACATTCAGTGCATAGAAAGAGTACCTGTGACTTACCGTGTTTGCTTTTCAGCTGTCATATTTCCATGTACTGCTTAGAAGAGCAGTTTCAGTGGTAGAATTTTCAATGAATTGGAGAATTTGGGAAGTTGTGATACTGAATACACAGAGAGGCTGCCTCAACAACTTGTATCTAGTTGCCTTTATAAACATAAGAAGTTGCTCTGGAATGCACTCAAGGAAGGAGGTGTTGAGCATGTTTTCGCTAGCTGTGGTATGATGAGGATGGCACAAAGCATATGAGTGTGCTTATATTCTTAGGCGCAAGAGTTCCTGGATGTTTCCCCAACTCCTTTATCTGTCTATGAAGCATCAGTCCAGGGAGACAGGAGAACTTATGCAGTCTATGACCTTCTGAATCCAACACTCTTCAACACATCTCGCAACCTCAATGTGCTATTGAAATGGAAACGGCCTCAGGATAATTGTGAGTGATCAGTGATTCTTGGCTACTTTAATGGCATAAAGGAGACCATTGCACTCTGTCAGTTAAATTTATTAACTAGGACTAATACTTAATTAGTCCTCACACGCTCCCATGGCCTAATACTTTAGAGCTGAATTTTATCCATGGGCATTTCAAAATATTGTTTATTTTGAAGTGGGACAGCAGTACAAAATCCAGTAGTATTTCCAACCATCCAGGAGAAATTTCTTTAAAGAGACAGTACAAAAACTCTAGAAATTCAGAGAAGTTGTTTATTGTCCTCTCATTAAAAAGTGTCTAAATCATCAAGCAGTGATTTGGTCACATATTAAAAAAGTAGGAAACAATAGTTCTTGCTCTCAATAGGTAAACAATGGGGAAATCCTATGTAAGTAAAGAAATTGAGTTTTTCTTCTGAGGTATTACTTTAGGTATATTTCATTTCATACAGGTGCTAAAGCTGAGTTTCTAACTTGTCTAATTTGTTTTCCTTCAGTGGGCTTGGCAGGACCGGTGCTCCATGCTCAGCGCTATGTGAGTGGTTATGGTCTCCAGACGGGAGAAATCAGCACTCTTGTGTATAACACACATCCGTATCGAGCTTTCCCTGTGCTTCTGCTAGAGACTGTGCCCTGGTACCTACGGCTCTACATTCATACCTTGACCATTATTACGAAAGGAAAGGAAAATAAACCAAGTAAGATAGAAATTCTCCCTAATACATGCTTCTTCTAATCCTTCTCTTTTTAGAAAAAGAAATCTTTTGGAAGAGAACAGTGGAAATGCAGAATTGTTGCTTAGTTTTTTCTTTGCTCCACAACTAATTTGTATCCATTGGTACTTAGATCTAGGGAATTGCCCAAGATTACCATCCACCTTTAGGGCTGATTGTTACAATTTTCAGAATGTTGGAAATCTTAGTTTATACAGCTGATTGCGAGCTCTGGACTTGAAATCCACACTTGTTTAAATCACGGTTCTATATTGTTTCAAAGAGAATCTCTGGCATAATTATTCTGATTCATATAAACAAAAGCTATCAATGGAGTAAAGAAAGTAATATGCAGAGCCATTATTTGGGTTTTACTTTCTAAGCCCCAGTTTAGCAATCTGTGCATGTAACTATTCCATTACATATTCATTTGCATCTAGCCATAAATTTCTGATTTATAAGCCCAGAACAAAGAATTAGGGTGTGTAAATTTATTTATTCCAGTTGTATCAAAACTGCTGTACAGGCAGGAAGCCTCATAGCAAGATTAGAGGCAAAGTTATTCATTTACAACATTTATGGCCTATCTCAATGAAGAGATGGGATGATGTACAACAAAGTTACATATAGAAAAAACAAAATACAATGTACAGTTATTAAAAACCTCAGTGTCAAGCCAGATATCAGCTCGACATATAACTAGTATATAAATGTCCAATAATTTAATTGCCCTAATAGACAAATATTGGTGTTCTGACGGGGTTATTTTATTAAAATGTGGCCGGCACATTTTGTTCCAGATATAACTTGTACCAGCTACAGGTAACTGTCCTGGTACAGTTGAAGGTGATGCATGAGCTAAAGGGCTTCCCTGATCACAACTTTCACTGTTTAAACAAGAAGCCCCCAGCTCATAAACCAGCTCCTCCACTCAGCATTATTTGCAGGATAAATGTTCCTGGATTGTAGTGATAGCTTTTGATGACAAGCAACTCTATCTTGTTAGATTTAATCCAAGCTACTTTCATTTGATCCAGATCACAGCATTCAGGCATTGATTCAGAATTTTGACAGCATCTGCAATGCAGCATTAAAGTGGCAATATGTAACTGAGTGACAGAAGTCTTAAAGTTGCCAAGGTTGGAGACCCCTGCAATAGAGGATATCCATTTTAGCAACTACAGTAATTTGCTATATAACGTGATTGTTTTTGTATTGATTTCATCAATATCTTTATACATTTTCTTAGGACTATTAACACATCATTTTTTTAAAGGATTAAAAATAAAAATAAATTACCTGTTACTTTGGAAATAAGCCCTACTGTAGTCTGTTTGGCTTTTTAGCCAGCCAGTACAGTCCTATACTGGATTTGTTTTTGGTTTTTTCACAAATGAATTAAGATGTTTAATCAGAATCCCAAAGATTCTGATTGCGTTCCAAAGGATTAAAGTGGAGCGTTGTGATCTGCTCTGAAGAAGTGTTGTGGAGATCATCTGGGCCTAAGCAAGAACATTTGTCAATATATTTATATGAGCCTCAAGGAAGGATTTTGTTTATCTGAAATGCTGATTGCATTTCTCTGGTATTAGGTTATATACATTATCAGCCAGCACAGGACCGAAAGCGTCCCCATCTCCTGGAAATGTTGATTCAATTACCAGCAAACTCAGTCACCAAGATCAACATCCAGTTTGAGAGAGCCTTGCTCAAGTGGACCGAATACACACCTGACCCCAACCACGGCTTTTATGTGAGGTAAGCGGGGACAGTCTGTGCTCCATCTCTTTGAATTCTTAACTGCTTTTCCTGAAGGCGCTTATAACCTTAATTTTCTTTTTCTCTGGTCTTTAGCCCATCTGTCTTAAGTGCCCTAGTGCCAAGCACCATTGCCATAAAAGAGGAAGATGAAGATATAAAACCACTTTTTGCTTCACTGTAAGTCCCTAAACCTTGGCAAATGAAAGAGGGTCGAAAGTGGGAAATATGTAGAGTTGACATTGCTGCTTTATGTAGTGCTATTGAACAGGGGAAGCTGCTTAGACCAGTTTTCATTGTTTGGCCATTTAGTCATTATCTGTTCCATTCTCCCCAAGATATTTATTGCCTGTTCTTGCCAGCTCCATTGGGTAGACCAGACCAGGAAGGCTAAAACTACTTTTATTGAGATTGGTTATAATAACAAAACCTTGCAACCTTCTGATTACGATCACAAGAAGTGAATAGTACCACTCTATACTGCACTAATAAGGCCACACTTGGAATACTGTGCCCATTTCGTGTCACCATCACACAAAAGAGATGCTGAGATCCTAGAAAGAGTGCAGAGAAGAGCAACAAAGATGGTAAGAGAAAAGCAACAAACATCATGCGGAGGCTAAACCGTGCGGTGAATGGCTAAGGGAACCAGGTATGTCTAGCCTAACAAAGAGAAGGCTTAGCCATCTTCAGATATTTGAAGGGGTGTCCTAGGGAAGAGGGAGGTCAACTTATTCTCCATAGCACCTGAGGATAGAAGAAGCAATGGATGGAAGCTTATCAGAGGAAGATCTAACCTGGAATTAAGGAGAAATTTCCTGATAGTGGAAAAAATTAATCAGTAGAACAGCTTGCCTCCTGAAGTTGTGGCTGATCCATTGCTGAAGGTTTTCAAGAAAATATTGGATAACCATTTGTCTAGGAAGAAATAAGGATTTGGGGTTTGGACTAGAAGACCTCCAAAGGTCCCTTCCAGCTCTATGATTCTGTGACTTCCAATGACGGCAACTATGACTGCAGAGATTGTCATTTGTAAGCATTGCAGCCATGGTTTACAACTGCATTGCTTAGCAATGGAAATTGCAGTTCCAATTGTCATTGTAAGTCAAAAACTACTTTTATGGAGGTTTTCAGATTGGATAAGGCTGACAGCAACACTGTGCAGTTTCTTAAACACTGATTTCCTTCCCCCCACCCCCCAATTGCCTGGTATTCCAACTGAGATCACCAGCACTTGAATTTGGAAGCCTTCTGCATGCAACAGTGCATGTGATCTGTCTCTTGAGTATTTTCTTTGCTGCTGAAGCAAGATAATACTTGCAGGAGTCATTATCTTCATATAAGTGGGAATGTTATGCCCAAAATATGTTGTATTCATGTGTGTTATCCTATTTGAACACTAATACCATATGAAGTAAATGTCCAATTCCTGAATGAAGCCTCACCCTAAATATTTATGGTAGTTTGTGCATGTTAAAGCACTGGACACACTAGGACAGAAAAAAGTTATATATCTTTAATCTTCCTCAGCCAGTGGCGCTGTCTACCTCACCATAGCAGATTTCAGAAGCTATGGGATCATACCAGGTTACGTCATGGCTGGAGGACCACCTGTGATTTCCAGGACTACTGGATTCCAGAACAGCAAAATTGAAATGCATGTTGGAGGGTCAGATGGTTTATCAGATCTATAATCTGCAAAGAAAATTGGTCACCAGAAGTTGGGCTTGACTCAAAAATACTTGTATCTTAAACTCTGATTTTAAGCTTCTGCTGATTTTTTTAATTTCCCAGATTTCCTTCCTTTGATGGCTCCAGCTACTTTGTACGTCTCTACACTGAACCTCTCCTGGTGAATCTGCCAACACCAGATTTTAGCATGCCATATAATGTGATCTGCCTGACTTGCACTGTGGTAGCTGTGTGCTATGGCTCCTTTTACAATCTTCTGACCAGAACGTTCCATGTGGAAGAACCTAAGAAAGGAGGCCTAGCCAAGCGTCTGGCAAACATAATTCGTAAAATAAGAGGTGTACCACCTCTCTGAGGACAGTTGGTGCATATACTTCTGAAAGCTTTAGGAACTCTCCAGCCAAGAAATGAAGGGCCAACTTGTGAGAAGGTAGATGGTTGAAGCAGGGTACCTTTTGCAAGACTTAATTTATTTTCTTGTTACGGATTGTTTTTCATGGTTGTTGGATAGCTTCCTTCATTGCTGATCTCAGGACTGTAAATAAAAATGCCCAGAGAATAAGGTTACTCTCTTGAAGATGTTTACATTATCTGGAAAGACAACTTCAAATAAGCCAGAATTGCTCTTGAATTTTTATCTCCTTGGTTTTGGTAAAGTAGAACCACTCTTATCTCATTAGCTAATTTACTTCAATTGCCCTGTATACATACTGAGCTTGCACCTTTTAATTGCCATGTGCAACTTAACTGAAGGCAGAATTTTTTGAGAGCAATGCATCAACGCTGTGTTGGTGGACGTAAGAGAGAAGAAACACATAAAATATTTATATAGATTTGTGCTTGAGGGCATTCTGCATACATATTAAATTTTGGCAAATTGCTATTTTAGAGGAAAAAACAATTCAAAGCAAACCGATGCAGTTTTCACTGGAGAATGCAGCTTCTAGAAATCTCCATAACAGTTTGTGACTTAAGAACATGAGCGACCTGGACAAAGAATACTCTAAAACAGAACAAACCATGGTGCTGGACTAGTGATACCCATAGGATTTAGATTAAGATGATAATCTAAATTGGGAAATGAACACTGTTTGTATGCAAACAAAAACTGTTTAAAAAGGTTTCAATATATAATTGATAAGTGGTATTAAGGTCTTCATAAAGATCATTTTAATCAGTCTTCCATGTACCATACTGCCTGATAGCCAAGCAAAACTTTCACCTGAGCAAACGCATAGAAATCCATGCAAGATAAGGAAATTGGTCGAAGGATAGTTTAGAAAATTTGCCAGTTTTTATCCCATGTCCACCAATCCAATCTGAAAGATACTGTTATTTTGGTTGATGGTAACAAGCTAAGAGAATTAGACTTGGATAGTACTTGGATGAGAGACTGCCAGGGAATACCTAGTCTGTAAATTAGACTGAGAAGTTGAAAAAGCATTCTAGAGAAAGGCAGTGGAAAGCACTTTTTGCAGTATTGCAAAGAAAGCTACAAGTATGTACAGTGGCGATAAAGTTTGTGAATAGCTAAAACGATTCTGATTAAAGATGCAACACCCAAAACAGCGCACTGTCTCATCTTTATTGAACTCTGAGTTAAATATTGTTCACTGTTGATGTCCAGAAGCTGAGGGGGTCTTGTAGAGAGGAAGAAGCTCACACTAAATCTGAGTGCTATGGGTTCTAAGGCCTCCCAGATCTGGGAGACTTTCTCACATGATCCAACAAAGTGGGCATGCTCCAGGTCCCTTCTATTAAGCAACATCATTTGATGGGACCAAGAGACACATCCTCTCTGCCATGGTGCCTTCCCTGTGGAACAGCATACACCTGTGATCCAATGGCCTACATCTTGCCAGCATTTTGTGAAGCACTTCCACTTGGGTGTTTCTTTAAGGGATGATTAGGCAAGATATATGACCTGCCTCAGAGGCAATGGGTTGCTTTGTTTGATCCTGTTTTTTGTTTGAGCAGATATTAGCTGCCTAGAGCTGCAATTCTGTTTGGATAGCCATCTGAATTAAATCTATAAATAAATATTATAAAGTCGAAATGTGACCTTTGGTCCAGAAAAAAAATTAAATCTGTTCAAAGCCACATTGCATTCAGATTTTTTTTTATTCTCTCCAAAATAACTTAATCTACACCTGAAAGGCAAATTGCTAGCCATGGCCTGCTCTTGATGAGTTTCAAAGAAAGTTCATTACTATTATCAGCAATGGATCTACTTTGTATGTTCTATAATCTAACCACATGAATTTACATATTTAACACCATTAACCATTAACCTTGTTACAAAAGGTAATTCATTGGAACATTAACTTATTCTATTTGCTGATCCTACTGCTACAGCATTGGAGTTCAGGTTATTGAATTTATGACTGACTGGCTCGTTCTATGCAAGGGGACATTGTCTTTTTTACTAGTTCTCTAAAAGTTAGGTGGTCATTAAGAGTCAAAAACATTTGAAAACTATTAAGATAATTATATGAACAGGACCGATTCAAGGTTGACTTAGCCTTCCAAGGTTGGTTAAATTGTTGGGTGCTGGCAGTATGCTGCTTTTATAAACCACTTAAGAGAGTGCTGTAAAGCACTTTAAGCAGGGTTTAAGTAACCTAAGTAATGAGTAAGCTATACAATTTGCAAATCACAACGCTGAGTCTCAAAGGTGGGTAGGCAAATCATACAAGGGCCATCTTTAGAGCTACATAAATTCACGAATTTCAATATGGCACAATGATATCACTGTATCAGTGACTTTCTTTTTCGCAGTTCCCATCTAACTCAAATGCTTTCACCAGATTCTCAAGCTTAAATAAAGTACTACTAAGCACTCCGATTTCTGTGGGTGGCGAGGGAGAGTATCTGTAAAGCCAAGATAAAACTCATATAAGCATGCACACATTTATTTGATAAGTAAATACAAAAACAGTCTTTCAGCCTAGCAGTCTCATTAAAAGCCATTCCACGTACTAAACATAAGGGGTCTCAAACTCTATTACAATAAAAAAATAAAAATAAAAAACCAACAATAAACCAAACGTACGAAGCAGCCATTAACAATCAAATGTCCGTTTAAACAAAGCGATTCGTATTGCTTTCTCTCCACTACAGCCAACGGGCAAAGTTCATAGACTCCCGCATCAATTTCAGGTCCCCAATTAAATGTCACAAAGATATTTTTCAGTATCTCTGAAAAAAATCCAAAGCTTCTGCAAATAAAAATATTTCTGCGAAGACCATAATAAGAGTAGTTTTCCCCTGATCTGCTATCTTTCTGCCTGCAAAGTAATTCATACGAAGTGTGGGTCTCCTCACCGCTTAGATTCTGAATAACAAGAGTTGGAAGGGACCTTATAGGTCATCTAGTCCAACCCCCCCATCCCCTGCCCAAGCAGGAGACTCTGCCTACTACACCATTTCTGACAGATGGCAGTCCAGTCTCTTCTTGAAAGCTTCCACAACTTTTGAAGGCAACTTCTGTTCCATGGGTTGATTGTTTTCACTGTCCGAAAATTTCTCCTTATTGAAATTCTGGGTTTGCTCCCTTTCCACTTCAAGTTGTGCCGTAGCTCCAGACAGCATGGAGACCCTCACCTTTCCAGGGAAATTACCCCCCTTTACCGTATTGCGGAGGAGAGCGTTTCCGTGGCCGCCACTGAACGAGGCACGGAAGAAGAGCGGGGGGAACCAGCTTCACCTTCGTCATCACAATAGCGCAGCCCCCCCCCCATATCACTTCGCCTTCGAAGTCCGTTGTCTGCAGCATTCCAGTCCATACTTTCCATCCAGCTTCCCTCCTCCTCCTTCTTCCCTGCAGACTGCACAGTATTTATAATGCATCTTCTGCTTCCAGCCTAAACGGAAAGGACCTTTTCGCCTCGTCAGATCAAGGACGGTGGGGTTGTCTACAACAATGCCTGCTCGGAACACCCTTCGATTCATGGGAACAACAGCTTGGCGATTTCTGTAGCAGAAGAGAAAAAGTGGTATGAAAAGCTCGTGCGAAAAGCCGAAGGCTATCCATCCAGGTTCGAATCGCGAGCGCTGTAAGGAAAAAAAAAAGGCGCCGGGGTGGACGACCCAAACGACAGTTGAAGGTCCTACGTCAAGCGAGAGACCTGCGAGCGAATTAGCGTGGCGAGGGGCGACGGAGCGCTATGGCGTGGAGGGCAGGTAATACAGCTGCCGGGGGCGCGGTTGGGAGCTGCCGAAGGTGTTGAGGGCAACTCTCTCCGGGAAGGTATAAGCCCGGCGGATTCGCTTCTGTCCCCCGACGGCAACCCTGAAAGCATATGTCGTAGCCCTGGGTGTGGGGAAGGGTGTGTCTTGCGTCGTGTACCCCCACGGTGTGCGGGGAACGGAGTGGGCGCCTTCGTTTGGGCGGGTTCTGTATAGGGTGGCTCGCCGTGGTTCAGTGGCTAAGACGCTGAGCTTGTCGATCAGAAAGGCGGTCAGTTCGGTGGTTCGAATCCCCGGTATAGGTCTGCATGAGCAGGGGGTTGGACTAGATGACCTCCGAGGTCCCTTGCAACTCTTGTTACTGTTACTAATCTCATATGGGCCGAGGAGATCTTCCCTGGATCTTCCCTGCGGTGTCCGTGGCAGCTGGACCGAACGATCGCTTCTCCTCCCTACCCCACCCTATCTTCCCAACAGATCCCTTCCCAGGGAGGATCGATCTGGGAAGTTCGCCTCTGTAAACGTAAAACGGATCGGGCAGAACCGCTCCCCACCCCTCTGCCCAGATCCCGAAATTTTCTTATGGAAAACCTTGCAACAATATTGGCTGCTTTTCGGTTCAGCCCTAGTCCTAAAGCAGCTCAGGCAGAGGGTGAGGGGTAGGGGTGGGGGTGGGTGGGGAGGAAAATAGGGTAGCCACAAGTTATAAATGTATTTGGCCAGTGCCTGATCTTTCAAAAGATGTCTGGAACAACTGGAACAACTAGCTTAGCTGGTTGCTCCAAAAGGGATAGAAAGGGTTGTGGGAAATGGATCCAGGAAGGGCTGTTACACAAATCGCAGCGTGATAGACTTGGTAGGTTTGACAAGAGCACTCTGGTAGAGGTGTTGCTACTTGTGAGCTCCATAGAGGCACATATGAAAGGCTGCTGTTGACACCGAATGATGAATTAAATGGGTCTCGTGTCTCGACCTGTCACACATACAGCTAATACAGCTTTTGACGGAAAGCATAATGTATATTTTGGATAACTAGTTCTCTGTGTGTGGAAACTTAATGTTTTAGAAAAATCAAGAGGCACATTGTTCCTGCTGGTATATTTATAATTATTCTGTTTCCATATCTGAGGTATCTCCTTTAATTTTTGAAACCAGTTGATGGAGTAGGTAGACAACTACATTGAAGTGCAAGGAAGAAATACATTTGTAAATCAGATTTGTCTCCAGTATATTATATAAAGAGGAAAATGTTATGAGACTACCAAAATAGTTTGATTCCATAGATTAACTGTTCAGATTGTGCACTAAAAATTATAGTCCAGATGTGAATAAACAAATCCGAGATTGTGACAATCTTAAATAATACTTTATTATAATTGAAGGCCCTCTCCTGCTTTTATGTGAATTTTACTATTTACCTTTTTGAATTTAAGAAGAGGTTTTCTGTTCCAAATTGTATAGTTCCAGAGAATTTTGATAATTTACCTATTTCAATTCCATGTATTCTTCTAGCTCTTTTTCAATCCTCTGAACATGTTTCGTACAAAGAACATTTACATGAATGTTCTTCTTTATACATTACTCCACATTTGAAAATAATTTTTATCTCCTTCTGATATCATTTTGGCTCCAGGATACATGAATATCTTGGTATTTTTTAAAAAAAACTTTATAATTTGCCAGTGGAAAACCAGTTTGATGCAGTGGTTAAGGCATTTGGCTATAAACCAGGAGTCATTGAGTTCTAATCCCACTTTATGCATGAAGCCAGCTGGGGCCAGTCACTTTCTCTCTTCCTAAGGAAAAAGAAGGCAGTAGCAAGCCTGTTGAAAAAATATTGCCAAGAAACTGTAGTAACTAATCCAGATAAACTCCAGAAGACAGCACTGATTTGAAGGCATCAAAAACATGCTAATAAATCACAGGGGAAAAGTTGTTAGTTATATTTGGTCTTGTATCATGAAGTAATTATTTGAGGTGAATATACACTTGTATTGTTTTTGTGACCAGGATAGTTTGCAGTGTATTCTTTCTGATACACTGATAAATTTCAATCTGTTGCTAAGGCCCTCAAACAACAAACTGTTTCATTTTCTTTAAGGGAAGAAAGTCTATCTAGCTACACTGAACACCAAAGCTACAAAAAAAGGAAACGATTTCTCTCAATGAAATTGCATGCACTAGGGTAAGAGATTTATGGTAATTAATTTTCATTCATTCACAGCAAAATTAAAATACTGCTGCATTATTTGATTTTTAGCTCCTATAAAAATGGAAATTTAATTTTACTGATTCATGATGGAATAAAAAGGCACTGAAACCTGGCTTAAGATGAAAATCCTGATTCATAATATTTATCCATTTATCTAAAGATTTGATTTTATTGAAGGATAACAAGTTTCTTTGCCAAAAGGGAAAAATGCCTCCTTTTCCTTTTATGCTTTTGGAAGATCTAAGATGAATTTAGTATTTTATTCAGTACTTTATTTCTATCAGTTCCATATTTCTGTTATTTCTCATACAACAAAAGTGTATAGCTTCTACCCATATGGCTTGCATTTCTGAGAATTCAGATTATTGAACAAGATTCTTCTGGTTTTAACTTTTTCAGCTCTTCTTGATAGCTCATGTTCTTCTGGTAGATTGTGGGAGAATGTTGGATAAAAGCATCATGTGGTTTCTTGTCCCCAAATATTTAGAACAAATAAATGTAAAATGTAGGCCTCTCTTGCTCAGTATTCATGAAAAATTTGTAGGATGTGGCCAAGTATAAAGGAGTACTAGTCATGGTCTGTTTCATGCCACTCCCAGATGATCTCATGATGTTGGCATGTAAATGTTTCCAAGTGGCAACAAATAGGAATTAAGTTTGTAATGGATGATATGATAAAGCATGTGGAGAGGAAAGTGAACAGGCATGAACTGCAAAATAATTGTTTTCATTGTTCTTGTACTTTGAAGTTAATGCAAATTTGATAATTTGAATGCTCCTATTAAATCTTTCATGATAACTTCAGTGCAAGAAACAAGGAAATATCAGATAATCAATAGTACAATATGTCTAATTAATAACACTTAGTGAATCTTGGGTAATTTCAAAAATCTAAACAGAGTTAGAGATGAATAGTACTTGATAGGAAATCCTAGACTATTCTGAGATTGGAATTTTGAAAAAACCTCCCAGAAGACAATGGCAAAATACTATACTACCATGTTAGTAGCAAGAAATTTGCAAAATCACTAGGAGTTGAACTGGATGAATCACTTGAGATGGCTCACACTTAAGTGATGATCAATATGCAATTTTTATTCAACATACAGGTTTTATAATACACTAGAAATACCTAGTGTTTTGATGATTCGACATAAAATAGTAAAAATTGAATTGTGTCAAATCCAAGCTGCTTCTCACTTTGGAAAAATTTATAAATGAGTGATAGGCTTCTAATTCCCATAAACCTCTGTTTCCACCTCTCAGATGCTGGATTCTAACATTAGTAAGGACACATTTAGATCTCTGATTCCTGTATAATGATAGATCATAATGTTGTTTGTTTATTTTGGTTTAACTCTGTGATCTAACTTACTGTGCCTTGCCAAATTAGCTGTGAAAAAATTCTCACAGTATAGCTCTCTATTTTGTCATGAAAATGTCTTTCCAACAGCTACAGTAATGAGCAAAGCCTTTCATACTGTAGCTGGATTCATGCATCATATTCTAAACTCCACAATAGAGCAAACAGCCAACTCATATTACAGCTTGGCTTCTACATCATGCTTAATGATTATACAAATAAACCATAATTTGCTAGTTTGATAGTAATAAAGCTTGATTTATAAACCATGATGGTTAGATTTATATAACACTTCCAAAACAGAACTCAGTGTGTGTGTCCACAGTTTAATGGATTCACATATTATTATACCTGGATTTTGTATTACTGGTTTTTGAAGAAACTATAGCGTCCTATAAAATGCTAAGCCTGGGTGTGCATGTTATTTATTTTATTATATTTGTGTCCTGCCTTTCCTGTAAGAGTTCATAACATTCCCTCTCCCAAATTTCCCCATAGCAACAATTCTAGGGTAGGTTTGGTTGCGAGAATCTTCAAAACCACAATATGGTGAACTATGATAGAGACTTGTTTTGTTCTCTACCCACAAATGAGCTAATTACAAATCTCAGGTCACTCTTGTCATATACACTCCATGCATTGCAATCATTTAAGAGAGTCATAGGCAGGTTGCATGATAATATTCTTTCTTAATTTTCTTTCATGTTCATAATTACAGCAATTTAAAGAGTTTCTGAATGGAAGTGGAACTGGGACATTTGACAGGCTGATATGATAGAAAGGTTAATTTTTGGAGGAAATGTATTTCAGGTGTCCCAGATTTCAAAGTTACATTAGCTATATGACTTGGCTGTTAAATAAGCAAGCTATTAAATGTATACTTGTCCTCTAAAGAGCTTTTTGTTGTTGTTTTTCTCAAACTTTGTCCTACAGAAAAGTGTACATAATCTGAATCTGATCAGATGATCTCTATGTATTTTTTGTCAGTTGAAATGATGTAGAATAGCTTGACTCCCACTTCTTTGTGGCAGCCCCTGAGATACTGGAACATTCTATCATGTCACTCCTAGTCCTTCTTTTCATTAAACTAGACATACCCAGTTCCTGCAACCGTTCTTCATATGTTTTAGCCTCCAGTCCCCTAATCATCTTTGTTGCTCTTCTCTGCACTCTTTCTAGAGTCTCTACATCTTTTTTACATTGTGGCGACCAAAACTGAATGCAGTATTCCAAGTGTGGCCTTACCAAGGCATTATAAAGTGGTATTAACACTTCACATGATCTTGATTCTATACCTCTGTTTATGCAGCCTAGATCTGTGTTGGCTTTTTTGGCAGCTGCTGTACACTGCTGGCTCATATGTATAAGATACTATCATACAAGATAACAATAAGACAAGATACTAATATTTAATAATATATTCCATAATATGTACCTGCTTGTGAATATTGAATGCATTTACAAGTTGGAAAACTCTTTCTACCTCTCTTCTAGTGAATCTCAGCTAATTCCTCTTTCTTGAGCACAATTTACCATGTATCCCCAAATATTTATTCTTAGATTAAATAAATGCTGTTCAGCATGGTGCCATGCTTCAAAATTATCTGTTTCTGCTTTTATTTCAAGGAAGCCACATTCAGTTTTATTGTGACATTCTGCCTTCATAAGTAAAAGTGCTATTGCTTCCTTTTACCTGAATCTGAGGAAATGGGAGCTAGGATTATTTACTCTATTTTATTTTATTTTATTATTTTATTTTATTTTATTATTTTATTTTATTTTATTGCCTATCTCCCCTATAAGGTGACTCAAGACTATTTACAAGTTATAAGTACAAAACAATTAAAATATCAAAACATTAAAACTATTCAGATTATGATTTTAAAATTACACTGAAACCAGAACCAAGAGACAGGATATGGATGAGGTCTTCTTATCTCATTGGACACTCCAGTGCTGAGCGTCCTCCTTAGGGCCCCATACCAACCAGCAAATCAAAGTTTTAATACTCTTCTGGAAGACCAAAAGGGTGACTGCAGTTCTCGCCTCTGGTGGTAGAATGTTCCATAGGGATGGAGCCACAGGGAAAAGGCTCTTCTTGAAATTGCCTGCTGGAATTCCTTAGCAGGTGGGGTCCATAGTAGTCTATTCTATTGGTGTGAGTGAGGCGAGACAGTTCCTCAGATACATGCCATGATGATAGACATTTCTTGGCATTTACCACTGCCAGAGTAGTAAGTTACTATCTTGGCAAAGTTAATGTACCAGTGCATTACATTGCACTTTCTTGTTTCCGTATAAATGGGAAATATACACTTGCTGCAGGTATAAAGTTAATTTTAATGATCAGCTTTCCTATCAAGTACTAAAGCTAATTATCTTGGTGGTTCATAAGTTGTACAAGGGTGATGTCACACAAGATTTTTTTTTCTCTGAGATTCCTTTCTTCAGCTAAACCATAATCTGTTTCCCAGATTCAATAAATTCTTAGGAGTTACAACAACATTTCTGTTGTTCCAAGAAGCAAGAGTATGAAAATATAACTAGCTCATTACCTTTTTATATCAAAATAGGATTGTTTCTTTAAAATATATATATTTTTTTACATATTTTTTATGTTTTTAAGCCCCTTATTTTTTTAGCATTTCATTTGGAAATTAAAAGTTATCTTATATTTCTGCCCAAAGCTCAGCAGCTAGTGGGATTGTTCTGTGTGTGAGACAGCCACTCTCTTTCTCCCTGGTTCCCAGTTTTTGTTTTCAGCACTTTCATTGTTCCCTTGTCATCTAAGTTGAGCAGCATTTATTTAATGCATTTTACATTTTAAAAATTATGCATATAGATTTTCAACCTCCATATGACCTTGTCATATAGCTAAATTAATATTTACTCCAAATAGTTGATGATGCAGGTCTGAGAATGAGAAATGGTGTCTTTAAAATCCTATTTCGTTCATTTAGGTTAATTTAAGCCAGGTAGTCCTCAACTTATAACCATTCTTTTAGTGACTGTTCAAAAAAGTGAAAGTGACATGACCAGTTCTCACATGTACAACTGTTGCAACATCCCCATGGTCCCATGATCAAAAGTTGGCTGCTTGGCAACTATATTTACAACACTTGCAGGATCCCAGGATCATGTGGTCACCATTTTCAACCTTCCCAGCTGGCTTCTGACCAGCAAAATCAATGGGAAAACAAACCTGATGAACAACAACAAAGTTGTTATTATGGCAAGTTATTATTTGCCATAATAACTATGGCAAAAAAGGTTGCAAAATGGGGCACAACTCGATTAACCACTGCTTTGTTTGGCAACAGAAATGTTGGGGTCATTTGTGGTGGTACATCAAGGACCACCTGTACTATATTGGACCATTCTCTATCAGCCTCAGTATTTGAGAAAAGGAAAGAACAACATTTCTTGTAAATTATGTTGATTCCCCCCCTCCCCAGTTATAGTAACTTCATTGCAATAAGGAAGACGTGTAGAGAAGATATTCTACCCACTGCCTTAGAGAAAAAATTGCTAAAATTTTCTGTTGCAAGAAATAGTGACTAGGGATTTGGGGATACAATAACATCCTGATCACCAGGCATCATGTACTGTCTCCAGAGGCTGCTTATTATCTCAGCAGGCCATACTGGAACATATACTGCCTGTTTCTCAAACTACTTACCAATGCCATAGCTCAAAAATTCCAAAATCACCATGACACCATTTTTAATGCACAAATGCCGAAGCTTGTCACTCTCACTCTCTATCCCACCTCTGCCAAACATCTAATTTTCATTTAAGTTATTGTAAGTAAGTTCTGGGCTTCTGCTGGATTATATTAGTAAGCAATGCAAATGTAGAAAAAACAACAACAATAAAAAAAGGGATTATGGTACTGACCTGTCCTTTTTTTCTTCTCTTCCTTTTCTGTCAAGATTTACTTGCACAGTATTCCCAAGTTTTATGAAGACTGATTACCTGGTTGGTGAAGAGCTGAATGTGCAGAGGAGAAATTGCATACTGCGACTTGGATTGCTGCCATCACTGTGACATCCTGATCACCAGGCATCATGTACTGTCTCCAGTGGTTACTGCCGGTCCTCCTCATTCCCAAGCCCCTCAACCCAGCCTTGTGGTTCAGTCACTCAATGTTCATGGGCTTCTACCTTCTGAGTTTTTTGTTGGAGCGGAAACCTTGCACGATCTGTGCCTTGGTCTTCTTGGCTGCTCTGTTTCTCATCTGCTACAGCTGCTGGGGGAATTGTTTCTTATACCACTGCTCTGGTTCCCAACTGCCGGACTCTGCTCATGATCCCAATGTAGTTGGCACCTAAAATCTTCTACTTGGTTGCACTTTTTTTTTTCCTTTTAAAAGGACGGTTTCAT
Organism: Arizona elegans; assembly: GCA_022577455.1. NCBI lineage: Eukaryota > Metazoa > Chordata > Lepidosauria > Squamata > Colubridae > Arizona > Arizona elegans. The sequence continues at coordinate 182,056,086 of JAKOOJ010000002.1, read as the reverse complement.
GGGAAGGAGGGAATATAAGGCATGTGATTGGAGTACATGTTTCGGTTAAAATGTTTCATTCATGATTATCCGCACTTCCACAATCTTCCTGTACAATTTGACAAAAGTTGTTATTAGTAATAGCTGGTAGTGCTGTCTGTTTGAGGGGTTAAAGCAGAGCTGCTAAATGGGTGCCATGCCTTCCTTCGGCATTATTGTTTGAGTTTGGTCCTTCCATTTCCAACTTGGTGGTTAAGAGACCTGGTGAGTGTTGTCTAATGTCAAATCAAAAGGTAGCCATCCATCCTTTGGAACATGAGTGTCTGATCTTGTTGAAACAGTTGGAAAGCTGTTTTTCCACCTTGAGTTCAGTAGAAAGCTAGTGCTTCTCACCGTGTTCATCTGAAGGGGAACTATCAAGTGGTTAATAAGCCCGACAGCACCTGGATCCGGAGGCTGCTTATTATCTCAGCAGGCCATCCTGCAACATGTATACTGCCAGTTTCCCAAACTACTCATCTATGAGTAGCTCAAAAATTCCAAAATCATCACGATGCCATTTTTAATGCACAAATGCTGAAGTTGTCTATCTATCTATCTATCCCACCTCTGCCAAACATCTACTTTTAATGGAGGAACCTGAATTGGAAAGAAAGCATGCACTACTGTAAAGCTTGGGAAATCTTTTTTTATTGTATTGCTTTTGAATTTTAAGCTGCCAGTGTTTCTGTTTTGAAAAAGCAATCTGAGTGCGGGGATGGATCAGTATACCAGGTCTGGTTTCTCTATACCGAGGTGGGGCTGTCAGTGGAGTAATGTGCTGCTCTTTTCTTTTAGGCCAAAAGTATTATGTTATCACAAGCAAATGAGCCTGTGTTCACATATATAGGTGAAAGAAAGCAACATCTGTTTAGGCTACATATCTTCATCGGATTCTGTGAAACCATTTTTCTAGTGGTACCTGGGTCATGGTTTTATTCTCTCCTTTTCTCCACCAAGATTTTGCTTTACTTTCTTCCTTAAGAGCTAATTGCTGGTGTGAAATTGTAAGGTAGCCTGAGGAAAAAGCAAACAGATACTTTTTCTGTTACTTTCCAAAGTTATTTTCTCATTTGTCTCTACACAATCTTCTTTGGAAGAATGTTGCTGAAAAGGCATTTTTGTCTCTCTCTCTCAAAGGACATGGAACTGAAAATCCAGTTGTGAAACCTCAGTAGTTTTTTTTTTTAATTATTTTTGTTGGTTTGTTCATTGCACAGCTGTTCAACAGATTTAATAAAGCTTTATAAACTTTGGTCTGTGGATTAGTGCCATTTATGATGCAGTCACATTTTCACTGGACTAAGACCTTTGCTTTTGCAGCAGCTTATCTTTTTCAGAACTTCCTAAAGCCATTTTTATTTCCAAAGTGATTTGGTTGCAAGCCAAATAGGTTTTCATATACCAATTTAGGCGCTCACCTGACCAATTTCACAAAATGTTCCAGTGACTGTGAATCTTGATATGGAAAACAATAGAGCTTCCTGGACAATAATGGGTAACAGAAACAATTTTCTTTCTTAATTGGCTTTCCTAATCTTTTAACAGTAGAGGGAGTGTTTTAAGACCACAATTGGGGCCGTAACATACTTCCCTGTTAAGTGAGCCATGTCTGACTTTACAACTTTTTTGCCATGGTTGTTAAGCAAATCACATAGTCATTAAGCAAAGCTGGCATTCCCCCCTCCCCCATTGATTTTGCTTATCGAAAGTTGGCTGAGAAGGTTGCAAAATGGCGACTAAGTGACTCCAGGATGCTGCAACCATTATAAATACATGCTGGAGACCAAGTGTCCAATTTAACTAAAATTGGGCAGCCAATTTTGGTGGAGTCTAGATTGCATTAATCTTCCTTGTTTTTTTTTAATGTAAGAACTGCTTGAATTGTGCATAAATAATAGCCTCGGTAGTTTTTCTAAAAAAAAAACTTTTTTTTTTCCTGATTATTTATTTATAGGACATAAACTGATCAAATTTCTTCTCTGACACTATTTTTTCAAAACTCTGCATTAGCAGTTTCTTTTTCTGCCCCGGGAGGCTCATAAACAAAACTACAAAAGTTACATTACTGTAGCTTCTTATCTCTTTTGCAACTTTAATTTGCCTGATATCAAATGTGAAATTCTCTGACATTGGTATATTGAGGGAATTTGTAGATGTTAATCAGGTGGGGATACAGCAAGAGTAGTACATTAAAAAACACAGGTTTAAATTATTATAAAATTTAGGTTTTGGTAATTATGTAGCATTTCTAAGGTTTTGAAATACATATGCTTCCTATAAATTTTATTTCTTTTTAAGGCTGTCTTATCATTTGGGCAAAATTTTGTTTCACACTTTAGAAAAAATAGTTGCACGTGTTTGTGTGCTAGTAGCAGAAATTTGTCTTGGACAATAATTACAGAGAAGCTTTCTGCTATTGATTTTACTTTATTTCCAGTCAATAGTAAAAGATATGTTTAGAGATAGAGGCAATCCTATTAGTTTATAATATTTTTAGGTAGCTTCACTGATCACCTCAGATGTATAGCCTGCATTTTGTTAAGGCACATAACATTTCCTTCTCAAGTTTTTCCCCACAATTACCCTATATGGTAGTTTGGGCAGAAAGAATGACTGGCTCAAAGTCAAAGGATGAGGGTGGACATGAATCTGGATCTCTATAATTGCAGCCCAACAATTTAATTTCTCACTAGTGTTGGCAAATCTATGACATCAAAGGGGACCTATCTTTTGGGGGACACATTGGTTTTCACCAGCACCCCACGATTATTCTTAAAAACACACCCTACTCTCATGCAATTTGTGGAGGTTGCACAAGAATGGATTGTACTCTCATGTGGCCTTCAAAGCCTTTGGAAGTTGTGCAAGAGCACAACCCTCTGGGACCTTTCCAAATCATGAAAAATTTGGGGCATGGTTTCATGCGGTTTTCGGACACCGCAGAAGAGCCCCAAAGTGGCTTCAAGGACAACTTCAAGCAGCCTCAGCTAGGGCGCAGGAGCCTTTCAACAGAAAGAAAAAGCTGCCTGAAGGTAAGCAGCATGCAGCCAGTTCCTGTGGAGCGCTGGACTGCAGGGAAATTGCATCTTGGGAAACAGCTCAGGGCAGTCTTTAATCTACAGCAATGTTTTCACAATCTTGGCAATTTTTAAAACGTGGACTTCAACTCCCAGAATTTCGCACCCAGCCATGCTGCTGTGGGATTCTGGGAGTTGCAGTCCACACATCTTAAAAGTTGTCAAGGTTGAGAAATACTATGCCAGTTTTTCAGAAGAGATTTAGTTTGTCTGTCGTGTGAGCTATTTCGTTTTCTGCAGAATGCCACACATACCGTAGTTACAGCCCCAAATACAAACTGAATGCTTGGAATTTAACATTTTTAATTAAAAAAATAAATAAATAGAAGTGCAGCATAAAGAGAAAAGCAAATGTACAAATGAAAATGCTTTTAACTTGTTTTATTTCAAAGGCGTATGAAAAGAGCAAATAAGTTTATAAAACAATAAGAGCTCAGATTATATAAATGAAGAATGGCAAGAAGAATAGACAACGGAACTGGTGGTCAGCAAAAGTTTCAGCAGACAAAAATAATTACCGGAGAAATGTTGGTTCACAAAGTGGAAAAATTGAACTCTAGTCTTTCCCTTGATGAAAATCCTTATATTTGGGTCTTGGTTTGTGAACTTAAATTCATCAGTAGGCTCCAGATAATGAAGATAGGTTATCTAAACATACCTTTCCTGACTATACTGGAGAGATGTGGCCCACAAATCAAGTTCACAGAAATCTAGTCTTTGATATAAGTAACACTATGCATAGCTCCTTTTAAATAAAAGTTTAAATGTATTTATATCCCCTTATCAGTGTATAACACTCAATACATTGAGTGTTTATTGTGGGCTTTGATAGAACTGATTTTTTTGGGGGGGGAGTTAAATTCTGCAGATAAGGTGGCTGGAGTTTTTGTTTCAACTCATGTAATTTTTCAAACATCTGCCAGAGGAAGTTGGCTAGCACCTACCCATCTTTAATTTTGAAAAACTGAGTAGGATTGGATCTGGTTAGTGCCACGATTTTATTTATTTACACAAATTTATATGCTGCCCTTCTCCCTAAGGACTCAGGGTGGCGAACACAGGTTAAAAACATACAATAATAAAAGAAAACATAATTAAAACCAATTTAAAACAGCAACAATGAATAATAAAACCCAGGAATCAGAATCAGACGATGGGAGATCATCTGGATACCATTGGGCTGTAAGTGGAAAAGCATCCTGCAATGGCAAATTATTTCTGCATTCATTTAGAAAATTACATCCATGTGTTCGTGATTATTTTTAAGATCCAAGAGTTCTTTCCCACAAGCTTAAAGCATTCACTTTCCTGGGAAAAATATTCTTAATGAACCATATTCAGTGTTTCACCAAACAAGTAATAAAATACTACAACACAAAATGACATGTTACTATGAGCTGATTTTAGCATCCAGGCGATGGGAGCTTGGGGGATTTTTTATGGTTTGTGATTTAAAAGCCATGTAAAGAGATTACACCCATGATTTGGAAGTGCCATAATGGGTTTTGTTTTTTAAAAAATATCCTTCGGAATATTGGGAAAAAAATATTTCTCTGTTCATTATATTAGAAAGTGAATTATAGGCAACTGATTCAAGATAATGCTTTTCATAATTAACTTATACATTAAGTGCTTATAGTTAATAACTTAGATCAGTGGTTCTCAACCTGTGGTCCGTGGACCCCTGAGAGGCAGCTGTGTCATCACAGGTCCACGAGGGCTTGAAGAAATGTTATGATTTAAATCTTGAATTAAGTCTTGGTGGTCTGTGGCCCAAAAGGTATTTAAGGCGTCTGTGGTGAAGAAAATGTTGAGAACCACTGGTTTAGATGACATTAATTGGACAAATATGCAAATAAGCCAGAGCAAATATTTCAGGTTTGGGAGGGCAGTATTTCACTGAAGGCTAGTTCTGAGGATGAGCAGGAGTTGATTCCCTTCTTAGCCAGGTGCTAAAATATTAAAATTTATTTTCTTACAAAATGCCCTTACTTGGATAACAGCTCATCTGGAATAGCAAATCAGATGTTTATTTGTTTTTTTTAAACCCTTTATATAGCAGCCCATTTTATATCAAGCTCTGGATGGCTTGAAATAATAGAACAACATAAAAAACATATTAAAACTATAGGCAGTCCTCATTTAATGACTGGTTGCCTAGTGACTGTTCAAAGGTACAATAAACCCCCCAAAAGCTACTTATGATCCAGTTTCTGAGTGTATGTGTGTATGGCCATACACACATACACACATCACATGATTGCATTTTTACAGCCAGTTGTAGCATTCTGTGGTCATGTGACCACAATTTATGACATTTTTGCTGGTTTATGACCCTTTGTCTGGTTTCTGGAAAAAAATCCTCATAGGAATCCATGAATTTGCTTAATGACGTTGGTGTTCACTTAACCTCAGCATTCACTTAACAATCAATGAAAAAATCTGAGCAACCTTGGGTTGAGTCAAGTGGATGTCTTCACTTATTATGACCATTGAAAATTGTGTTAGGATCAGATCAAAGACTACCTGTATTAAAACATAAACATTAAAAGTAAAAACCTGGCACCAAATTAATGATTCTATTTCCTCAGATGTCCGCAGATGTTTTCATTTAATGCTGCTATTTCCTCAGATGTAGCAAGTCTCAATGCAGAACATTTTTTGTCTTACCCAGACTGACACTTAATTTTCTGCAAGAAAATGCAATAGTTCTTGGCACAAGTTTCCCAGTTCTGCATTACATTAGCAAGATAATATATATTTTGGCTGTGCTATTGGAGGATTCCCTAAAGTGGAGTGATATACAACTCAAACCTCAAAAGGGAATAAAGATATAATAGATTTTATGAGATGAAAACCTGAGCATGGGTGTGGCAAATTGATACTTGTCCAATAGTATTTGATGCTATTATAGATTTTTCCTTCAACTAGCTATTCAACTGCAGAGTAAATATTCAGTATAGCCCAGGAATGGGAAGCCTGTGAACCTTTAAATGCGGTTGACTGACAGGACCTAGCAATACAATGACATGCTGCTTGAGACTGCTGGTCTGATGGCTGGAAGCCATCTTTTACGTTGTGCCTTCAGGCCTGCCACATTTACTACTGTGGGAAACGGGGAGGGGGGATTGTATGGAGTAGAGTGAGATATAGTCATAATAGCATTCCTTTCTCAGAAAGTCAAGGTCTTCTTGCTTTGCACCTGGATGGATGGAACTGGGAGGTATCTCCAGATGGGACAGTGTTTGGATTGGACCATGTGATGGACATGTGGGCGTTGGGCAGGGACTTGAACTTTTCTTTGGGTGAGGAAAACCTGGAAACTTTCAGATTCGGGTTTTCCCAGATGTGTCAATATGACATCTCTAATAAAATGGAGCTTTAAGGAAAATCAAGCCTCTGAGTTTTCTTTCGTTGGGGGTGTTACTTGGAACCCTGATAGCTGGGATGTATACTGTAGTTCAGCAACCTCTGGAGATCCACATGTTCCCCTCACTTCTCATGCTAAAATAAATTATAGTCATTTTGTAGATTTTAAGAATCTAGGAAATAAATGCTTTAGAGACCTTTAGATGTATGTAAATATTACATGAAGCTCTTTGTGAAGATTACACTTGCACTGTAGAGAGTTTAAAAAGTAATTTGTAAGATAGTGTCAGTTGGTACAGGGGCAAAAAGTCAAAATAATTAACTGAGTTAGAGCAAGCTTCCTAATGTGAGCTTATGAGAATAATTTTTTATATCTTAATATCTGTTTTGCTATTGATTCATGTTTCTCAGTGGTCCCTCTGCAAGTTCAAAACCTTCCCAAGATTTTTTTTGTATCTTAATTTGCTATCTTCATCGTGCCATCTTCATTTCTTTGAAATCTTTGAAAAATCATTGCTATGTTTACTGCTTTATACTCCTTGGTGCTCTTGCGAGCTACATAACAGCATATCATTTAAACTTTTCCAGATGTAGAGTTTGGATTTAAGAGTGAATATCTCAAGAGGACCCCAAAACAGACAGTAGCAATAACTTGAGCTGCTTTCCCTTTATACCAGCTAAAATTACCTGTCTATCTTCTTCAGTATGCCTGTGTATTTAGTTGCAGTCATTCAAATATCTTCTGTAGTTGGGTTTGTTTGTTTGGGGGAGGGTGTGCCAGTGGACACATTTGATATTTCAAGAATGGATGTTTCCACAAAATATCTGCCAAAGAAGGTCTTGGTCTTTCCATTTGACAATGAATGTCATATTGGCTGTCTTCGATCATGGGGAACGGAGAATATTTTGATTAAAGATAATTTATTCCACCATCTATTCTAGCAAATCCCAAACCTTTCTTATCACCTCCCAATTTATTTACTATTTCTGAAAAACAGATGATTATTTCTACTAGCAAGGCAGTTACCTTCCTTTAAAACAAACAAACAAAAAAAGGAATGCTTGATCACTAGTCATTTTCTAACTTTGGAATATAGAGATCTTCATTGTGTATCTGCAAATATCTGCATATAGATGACTCCTGCATTAGTTTTTTTTTTTTTTTAAAGAATCAGGTAGCTACCTGGCCATGGGGAAAACATGTGCTAAGAGTTTTGCTGCTAGTTGGAGTATTAGTCTTAAGGGACAAATTGTTTCACCTGGTTTAAGATGGGAACATAAGAGGCTGTTAATTGACTGCTTCTTTTCCATTATAAGGGGCAACACTTTACAGTTGCAGCTGGAGAATTAGAATATCAGGGAGATACGATTTATTGTTGGTTTGAAACTTTGCTTTAAGAAAGTTGTACAAGAGGATTTCCTGATGATGGCAAAATATACCTTCTATCACATTTGAGGAGTTCCCTTTCTCAGGAGAGCTAAAAGCATCTTCATAAGAATTCCAGGGTCTCTTGGCAGACCCCTAATGCAGACTTTCAGCCATGGAGCTGTCTCAGGGGCTTTCCTTTGCTCTGGTCTGATGATACATATGTGCACATGAAGATGCTTCCACCTTTGTCTATGGAGATTTTTTTTCCTTAATATTCCATAAGGATGTTTATATAAAGTCAAGTTCTGAGAACAGTAATTGTTCTCGCTTGCCTTGCTTTTCTATGGAAGAAAATATAATGCAGCTGTATGCAGTGCTTAAATAAGTCCAAAGGCAATTGCACTTTTGGCCCTTGCACTCGGAATAATTCAACTGATTAATTTTGAGTATGATGTTTCTTGCTTGACTTAAGCATTTCATTAATTGGCTCAATGGCTTTAAGTCTCATTACTTATTGCTTCATTAATCCAACAGCAGCCCTGATTAGGAAGGTTGACTGTGATGAAAAAGATTCCAAGTGAAGGTCAGGCTGTGTGTATGGCTAAATGTACGTGCCTAGGTAAGAGTGGAAATAATTTCAAATGGCTTTTCACTCCCAGACTGTATATGGGTCAGTAAGTGCAGCTTGAGTATCATACCAGTTTGAAAAAAAGGTTGGGCCATTTGATTTGAAGCTACATCTCAGAGGCATGTCTACTTGTAACTATAAAACTAGTCTTCTGTTAAAGAGGCAACATTATTTAAAATTCAGAGCCTCTCCGAGTTCCGTGTCTTCAGGTTCATTGAGATGATAAGACAGCCTGCCAGTTTTGTGTAAGGGCACATTATTAGAAGCCTGAGAAATGTGAGTGGCCCCTTAAAGCTTTGAATGTAAGCAGAGAGATGTCTGGGTTTTGTCACCAAAGTGTATTTGTTTAATGTGTTTATTTTGTCTTGGTTTCAACCATCTCTTTTTATAGCATGATCTGTTGTTTCTCTCAGAGACACATACTGTAGCTCTCAGATCAGGAGACTTTGATATTCCTGCTATAGGGGATGGCCTGCACAATTATTTTATTCTTTGATTCAGAAATTTGATTAAAATGTAAGGACTCTTGGATGATGGGAGAAGTCCTCTGTTTTGGCAGAAACAGACTACCCAATAGTGGAACATAAAACTGGAGATTCAGCCAGCATTTCTGACCCCTTTCTCCTCTTCATCACCTCCCAGTATTCTTTTGTGGTAAGCGGAAAAAACCAATAAATGAGTATTTTCAAGTCTGTTGCAGAAACACCTATAAGCTTAGTCATGGACAAGTTGCACCAAGGCATGATAACATGTTGACGTCTACAGGGACGTAAAAAATCTCAGGAAGCAGAATTGGAATTTACAGCTTCAGAGGAAATGCTGTAAGGGTCCGCCTAAATTTCCCACTAGAATATTAGCTGTCTCACAAAGTCCTGTGGGAACCATGACCATAGAGCTGGGCAAGAGGCCTGCTTTGGAATGGCAAGGCCCTTACAGTGGAAGAGTCCGGCATAAATTCTGAGGATGATGAATGATTTGCTTTTAGAAAACCAAGAGGGTTGAACATCAGGAATGTGCATATCACGCCACAAAATCTCTGAAGAGAATTTCTCTTGAATAATTGATTTATTATTTGCTTATTCTCCTTCTCTCTAATCTTCCCATTGCTGATCCATCTGGGTTGTGCAGCTCGCTTCCAGGTACTTAATCACATTCTTGGGCTCCATTTTTCATCAAAAATGGCTCCTTCTTGCATGACTGCAGTTGACTTGTGCAATAGATTAGATTGTTAATCCTTATTAAAGGTCAAACCATTTTTGGAGGGGGGGAACCATTCTTAAAAATTATAATTATCTACACCTTTTAAGTAAGAGACTAGACAGAAATACCTCTTATTATCTTTGGTACGACAAGATTAATAAAAGAGATGAAATACCTTAAAAGATGAGGGACCTGCTAAGAAACAGCTTGTGGGGAGAGAGAAAGAGAATTGCACGTTCATTCCTAGCCGTGGATCCTGTTGCCCTGGAAACAGCATCTCCTACCAGCTGTTTTTCTGGCAATGCCCCACCTCCCTCTAGGTCAATGTTTCTCAACCTTGGTAGCTTGAAGATGGGTGGACTTCAACTCCCAGAATCCCCTAGCCAGCAGCGCTGGCTGGGGGATTCTGGGAGTTGAAGTCCACTCATCTTCAAGCTTCCAAAGTTGAGAAACACTGCTCTAGGTTCACACAGGCATCATTCCATGGATTGGCAAGGGTGGAGAAGGAGAATGCAAAATATACTGTATAAGTATTACTTTGTGTTTGGAACCCGGTCCTTGCGGGTTTGAAGATATGAAAACGACTAGATACGGCATTCAACAACAATTCAAAAGGAAAATATTCATGGCACAGTGCTACGTTAAAGGGAAACTCTAACCAAACTAAAAGGAACATTTTGTAGATTTATCACCATGGCTTTAATGAACTCTTTTCACTCTGCAGGTACAATTAGTTCTCCCTGGTAAAAAGATATTCTTCTGTTTTAAGACATGATGCTTTCATATGATTCTTTTTCTTTCATTCCTACATTTATTTTCTTGCTATCGTCAGATTCAGAGTTTATTCATCCTCTCTGGTAGAAGCAGGTGGATTCAAGAATAATCCCAGACATGTGGGTCAGTCTGGCAGTTGTTTTCCTGGCTCTATTTGGGAACCAGGCCCATCCATCAATATAAGTGCTATTTCAAGAGGGAGTCAAATTATTCTAAGAGGGAGTCAAGCTATTCTCCAAAGCACCTGAGGGTAGGAGAAGACGCAATGGGTGGAAACTAATCAAGGAGTGAAGCAACTTAGAAGTAAGGAGAAATTTCCTGACAATTAGAACAATTAATCAGTGGAACAACTTGCCTCCAGAAGTTGTAAATGCTCCAACACTGGAAGTTTTTAAGAAGATGTTGGATAACCATTTGTCTGAAGTGGTGTAAGGTTTCCTGCCTAAGCAGGGGTTGGACCAGAAGACCTCCAAGGTCCTTTCCTGTTATTCTTTTCTATTCTTGCCACTGAGCTGGATAATTCTGCCTCTTGACTGGGTGTGAGAGGTTTCTCTTTTCAAATCTCAGGTTCCGGTGACTCAAAATTTGCTCCTTATTCAGTAATAGTAGGAAGAGGGACAGAAGCTGCCACAGTCCTTTGATGGCTTTGGTTTTATTTTGGAACACATTACAGACACACTCCTACTAAAGACTTTTTTTCCCAGCACCAAAGGCAAATGCTAACTGTCTTTCAAACATATTCCCCCTTCTTTTCCAAAACTGGTTTTGGTGCCATTCAATATATCAGGGGGATCAAACTTGATTTCATTGAAGGCCGCATCAGGGTTGTGTTTGACCTCGGGGGGGCCGGGGTGGATGTGGCTGGGGTGCATGTGACCAGCTTGACGTCATTCGTGTTGGGGGTGCCTGTGGTGGCCCAAGCACATTGCCAGCGAAAACGGACGTGTTCCCTTCTTTGGATTGTTCAAATCCATTTTTGTCCTAAATAAAAAATGAGGAATTAATTTTTACTTAATAGAGAATTAAATGAAAATTCAAAGTCATGTTTATTATTTTTGTGGCTCCAGCTTATGGGAAGTTGGCATATGTTTTCATAACGTAGCTTTAATTATTTTAAAAGCCTTTTCTACCTCTGTGCCTCTGTTTACATCTTTATATCAGAGTGCCATCAATTTGTTTTCCAATCTTAGCAGCCACATAGATTTTTCTCCATGACGATGATCTCTTCCTAACCTGTTCTTTTAAGCCTCCCAAAGGTGCATTCATTATTGCTGTAACCGAGTCCATCCACCTTGCTGCTGGTTGCCCTTTCCTTCTCTTTCATCAAGTAGCAGTCCTAAATTGTTTGGTCTTGGGAACATTTCCAAATGGGTGGGTTCATATATTGTACCAGGGATGGGCTGCTAGGGGTTTGGGAGAACCTCTAGCTAAGATTCTGTGCAGTTCGGAGAACCCCCAAATCCCACTCCTGGTTGGCCCCACCCACCCCTCCCATCCCCTCCCAGGAGTCCCCTCTGGAGGCCTGTTTTGGATGCAAGTGCAGGGCGCGCATGGAGGCTTGGGGAAGGCAAAAAACAGGCCTATCAGAAATTCAGGAAGGCTGGAAATGGGCCCATTTCCAGCCTCCAGAGGGCCTTAGGAGCCCGGGGAGGCCATTTTCACCCTCCCAGAGACTCAAGGAAAGCCTCCGGAGCCCGGGGAGGGCAAAAAGCCCCCCCACCATAGTGCAGGCGGCTGACTAGGCCACACCCACCATGGCCATGCCCACCCAGCAACCGGATAGAGAACCCCTTGCTAAAATTTTTGAAGCTCACCCCTGTCTACCGCCCTCTCTAAGCAGTTTACAAAGTCAGCATATTGCCCCCAATATGCCCCCAGCATATTGTCCTCATTTTACCCACTTCAGAAGGATGGAAGGCTGAGTCAACCTTGAGCCTGGTGAGATTTGAACTGCCAAACTGCAGGCAGCTGGCAGTCAACAGAAGTAGACTGCAGTGCTGCACTCTAACTACTGAGCCACCATGGCTCATGATGATAATTTAGAAGTATAATTTACTAGGACACCCTCCAGTTTGAAAACAATGGATGTAAAAGTTGTGAATGTATAGATAGGCTTTTCTACTCAAACCTTTGCAAAGAAAAACCATTCAACTTTCACCATTGAACGAGGTAGTCCTTGGAAATGAAGCTGCATCTTTGCAATGCAGCCCCTGCAGTCATTTTCAGATGTTCGAGTGAAGGTGTTACTTATTAGCTTGTGTCATTTTCAGATGGTTCAGGAGACAAGAGTTTTCAGAAACTATTTTAAAAAGACCTCCTCCTTAAGTGCTAGTGCTAATGCTATTTCTATCCATGGGCACTGAAACCATAGAACTGAAGAATACTTGAGTTTACAAGACTAACATATACAAACTGATGTAAGAAGTTCTTCAAAGAAAAGTATTGGATGTAATAGCTACTCGGAGCTGGTTGAAAAAGCTTCTTTTTTTTAATAAAAAAGAAACGGTTATTTTTAAATATTGTGCTTGACTTTCTTCCCAAGATGATGATTTTTTTAGATTTCAAAGAAAATTACACTTAGCAGAAATCCTCTTGTTCCCAAGTAGAAAAGACTATACCGGTGATGAAGGCATCGGTTCATGTGTTACAGACTTACCTGGAAGCTGACAAGGAATGAAGAAAATATCCTTTCATTTTGTAAGTGGTTTTATAGTAGAGAGTTTTAAATATGTAAAAAATGAGTCTTTTTCTAGCCTGAGAAGCAGAAAAGCCAAAATAGGCTGACATAAGGGACAGGTTGGCTCAGTGGCTAAGACACTGAGCTTGTCGATCGAAGGGTCGGCAGTTCAGTGGTTCGAATCCCTAGTGCCACATAATGGGGTGAATGCCCGTTACTTGTCCCAGTTTCTGCCAACCTAGCAGTTCGAAAGCACGTAAAAAGCAAATAGAAAAATAGGGCCACCTTTGGTGGGAAGGTAACAGTGTTTCGTGCGCCTTTGGTGTTTAGTCATGCCGGCCACATGACCCCTAAGATATCTTTGGACAGTGCTGGCTCTTTGGCTTTGAAACGGAGATGAGCACCGCTCCCTAGAGACTAGCACGTATGTGCGAGGGGAACCTTTACCGGCTTAAGGTAAGCAGTGAATAGAGATGGATTGGCTGGACACTTTTCAAAAACGAGAGCTTGTACAAAAGAGTATGTATGAAGAATGAGAAAAATGTTATGATTCCTGTGCACAGGATGTTCCCCCCGTCTCTCCCTCTCCCTCCCTCCCTCCCTCTCTCTTTGATAACATGAACTGGATTCTAGTATCCAGTCCTTTTCAGGAAGACTGAATTCAAGAAAAATATTCCAAATGGTGGGATCTTTCTCGGAATAAAATTTACACTTAAATCTCTACAAAAAGTAAATTATACATAGTATTACTTGTGCACTAGTCATCCCACATATCTCATTATAAATTGTTCTAAAATAGCTGTCCCTTATCCAGTACTGTAGATAGCTGGGATTCCAGAGCCAATTGTGTTGCTTGCAGATTTCCGGGATTAATAGTTATAACACCTCTGGTAATGCCTAACTGGGCTAAACTGCAATAAACATGCAACATATATAGCTCAATGTAGGTGAATGGTGTAGTGTGGTGGCCTAGAGGTGGAGCTCTCGCTTCACAATCAGGTGGCTGTGAGTTTGATCCTAAGAAGAGGCAGATATTTGTCTCTCTGGGCACACTGAGAATATATATGCTGAAAAAAATTCCACATTGGCGACAGGAAGGGCATCCGGCAAGTAAACACTCAGCTCCATTCAGTTGCCCAGGCTCCACCCCACAAGGGATTATGGGGTTGTTAAAAGGGGATGGTTAGAAGAGGATGTACAGCTCAATGTAGGGATGTTGTATGGATTATCTAGAGTTCAAAACTGGGTAGATAAGAAACTGAAGCAGGCAAATGGTCATTTTCAGAGCTCAGACAAGCTCTCCCCTACACGTAGTAGAATAGGACTCACTGATCTAGACAACAATCTACACTGAATTTCAGTGCCTCGGTTTAAGAATGCGTTTAAATAAGTATATTTGTCCCTGCATCAGATCCAGATTTTATTCAAGTTACACCATTTTCTTCAGCATATTTAAGGTTAGGATTACAAAATAGATTCTTAGACTTGGTGACTTGAATGACTTCTTCCAGTTCTATGACTCTTTATTATTTTAGCCATTTTTGCAATATCCATTGTGTTTATTTTCACAACATAAGAAGTGGCACTCACTGATTTGTCACATCATACTAAGGCAGGAATGTACAACTTTCTTAAATCAGATGCTGCATTTAAAAAAAAAGCTGTTGGAGATCTCAAGTGATGGCACCTGAATGGGTGGGGTCAATTTAACTATACTGGAGAGCTTTGGGGTGCAATGTCTTCAAACTCAACAAAGGTTAAGGCACCCAGTTTTGTCATTAACTCAGTCACATTTTACCAAAATGGTTAGTCTTGCTTGCTTTGGAAATCTTCTTAGGTCTGTAGAAGGGATAGGAACAAAGCATACATAGCCCAACTTTATATACTGTTGTTTTGTTTAACCATTATACAATACTTCCTAAGCCTTGCATTGGTTGGTTTTTCACATAAAACTATGGTTTCCCACATAAAACCATGGTTTCTAAATGGCAGAAACAAACTATATTAAGCCACAATCATGAGGAGCCATGGTGGTGCAGTGGTTAGAATGCAGTACTGCAGGATAACTCACTGCTCACTCCAGGAGTTCGATTCTGAGCTGCTCAAGGTTGATTCAGCAGTCTATACTTCTGAAATCAGTAAAATGAGGACCCAGATTGTTGGGGGAAATATGTTGACTCTGTGAACTGCTTTAGAGAGGGCTGTAAAACACTATGAAGCAGTATAATAAGTCTAAGTGCTATTACTACTGCTATCATGTTACATGCTAAAATAGTGAATTTATCAAAATGTAGCTGCTATCCAATTAGAAGAAAATATGCCCTTCTAGAGTTTATATGAAATTACTATGCTACAAAATCTGCCCTTTGTGGTCTCTCTTCATTTCTAAGCAGTTTATATGAAATTACTATGCTACAAAATCTGCCCTTTGTGGTCTCTCTTCATTTCTAAGCAGTGCCGTTTACTTTTATTCAACAAAACTGTGTTTTTATGTCTGTGTGGAAAAGAAATAGAAGTACACCACTGAATTAAAAGAGGACTTTCACCTTCCTACATTTAGGAGTTTTAATATTTCAAAAACATTTTATTTTTAGAAAGGAGTTAGATTTCAGACACTAAAAAGGCAAGGGCAGGAGAGAGATCATCACATTCTCTGCATAGTAACTGAGGTTTTACAAAATGTGTGTGTTTTCATAAAAAAATATAATAGCAAAAGAAATCCATATTCAGACGTGTTTAAACTTCACATGACAGCAGAGCCCATTCCAAGATTCCTCTCTGATGGGCATTTTCAAAAGCAAAACGAATAAGGAATGACAAAGCCAACACAGGAAGTTTGTTTAATGCTTTCTTCAGTTCATGAATTATTTGCAGAGGTCAGCCAGGCTCCGATCCTTAGATGGGGTCTGGTTTCCTGCCTCTGGGTCAAAGACTACATCATGCATGAATAAAAGAAGTGATGATTTTACAAAAGGGAACCAGCAGCCATTTCTTTCTTTCAAAAATTTGCCCTTAATAAAGAAGAAAAGCAAGACTAAGCATGGTGTTCATTTAAATTAGTATTCGTCATCATTATTGCTACACCAAAATAAGGAAAGAAATCTGCCATTTTTAACTGACCTAAACCTTGACTTTTTAAAAAATGTATATATTTGGAAAATGGTCATTTTTTACACATTAGTATCTATACATGTACACAGTCATACATGCACACGTTGGTTTTAGCTCCCACAGTAAAAGTTTCAGAAGTTGATATGTGCTCCATTTGTTAAAAAGCTGTTTCTCCATGATAGCAGACTTTAATCAAGTATCTTATAGAAAAGGTATTGGCATGAAAAAGCAGTACCCTTGTTCCTTATTGGCAAAAAAGGCTTATCTCCAAATTTAATTACACAGCAATAGTAACACAAGTGGGATTTCCTTGGAAAGGAGGATTATCCCCTTTAAAAGAATTGCTCCATCTTTTACCAAATATGCCCACCCAACCCCAGAACATACAACATGAAGACACAAATGCTAACAAACAAAATGCTCTACTTTTTTTTTTTTAACCACGGTATTATACATGAGGAAATGGAACAAAGATTTTATGAAGTTAATTTTGGAGCCGGATCATCCGGCCCCCACTTTCTCAGACCGTAGGTAGGAGTTGCTAGAAATAACTGACTTCCCAACTAATCCTAAATGTAGAGAACTACAGTAGACACCAGAGATTTTAACCAAACCGCCTCGTAATACATAGCTAGTGTTTCAGATCGAACAATTTTGTTTTAACAAAGGAAAATGATAACTAGGATGTATGTCAGCACATTGCAATTCTGAAAAAAATGGCTAACATCAGAAAGTCATTCTGGTCCCAGCGATGGAAGGAAGTACAAAGCAAGATGTGTTCTGTTTGGAAGGAGAAGGAAAGAAATCGAAAAGTTTAGAGATGTGGAAAGGCACACTCCGTTCCTGATTAAACTGCTTTCTCATTTGATGAGAGATTGTACAAGAATGCTCCATCGATCAATCAGAGATTTCAAAAAGGAGCAGGGAAAAAAAGTTAAATTGAATTTTGCAAGTACAAATAGAGAAAAACAGGCAAGGCATATTACAAACAAAGGCAAGAAAGAGTTTTGATCGTTTGACACAGCATCATACCCTGGTCATATTAAAGAAAGGAAATTGTACCCTGTTCTCAACACAATGCAAATAGGAGTTTTGTTCTGCAGGAGGGAGGCATTTTGGCATGTAACTAAGAGAACAGTCATGGGCCCCTCCCATTGCTCTACCCATGAGAAGCCATTGCTAAAGTTTATACCTATTGCTGCAGTCATTGACTATTTTGAGGTCCTGAGGTACGCGCACACCTTGGCATAAGAAACAGATTTGGCTCAATTGTCTAGAAAGGATATTGACATCCTCAGTGACAGAAAAAAACTTGAATTTGAACTATTTGGGGAAAGAGCTTGTGCAAACCATAGGAACTATACCTTGTCTCAGATCCCTTTTCCTAAAAAGAGCAGTTTTGAAACTGAGTTAAGAGGAAGCATGTGAAACCTGGTCACCAATTCAAATCATTTTTGGTGCTTTCTCAGTTACACTCCCTAGTTCTCTGATGAAAATAATCTCTTGGAAAACGAAAGAAGCTTTGGGAATATTAACTGAAGCACTGATAAGAGGTTCTATGTTCTAAATACATAATTGTGAGAATGACACACTTCTCTGCATAAGGCAGAGCTGTGAGATCTCAACTTTGGACCTTTCTAAGCAAACACTACCAACAACAACCCCTCCCCACCCACCACAACACACAATATCATTCTAACATACAAGATGACATCAACAAGAATGGAAGAAGAAACAAGCCAGGTATCTACTTTAGACTAGAGCAAACAACATATAAACTTTTGGAAGTAATTTCTTTGTTCTGACATAAATTGGTCATGAAGGATAGTTCATCATGGAATAAAAAAAGTTTTTGCTATTGGAGGGTTGTTGTTGATTGTTTTTGGCACATCAGAGAACATCAAAAACAGAGATATGGAAAAATAAGATCAAGTGATGACAGGCTGACAATATTTTCCAGCTAAATACAATTGCAACAAACATTCTTATTTTTTTGGGGGGGGGGGGACATGCACTTAAGCTGACATCCAAAGTCACCAAGCAACACTCGCTTGGCTGGCTCAAGGATTATATACAAAAGAGGACTATCTTACAATTGGTAAGAAATTCTCCCAGTAAGACAAAGCTGGTGCACAGCAAAACAGTTTTTTGTACCACACTGGCAACAAAATTGTTGCAACAAAAGGCAGATATGTTTACATATGGCTTGGATTGCTATTAGTCCTTGGATTTAATTCTTCGCAGAGATCTTCACTGGACTTAGCTAGACATATCAGTAAAGATTGCTGAACTGGCTTTATTTGTATTTTTCTCACTTAAGGTTGTATGCATTGCCAGCTAGGTTTCCAAAGACTGCCCCCAAAGCCACCTCCAATTCTGTTCTCCATAGAGAAGGAGCTGTTTCTTGGACTGTAGGCTTGGGATCTCAGCTGTCAAAACACTCAATCTAGAGAATGAGATCAGCAGTACAAAATATATGACTCACACGTTTCGTGAAGGATAAAACTATCTGTCCAGTATAGTTTAGTGATAACCAATATAAATATTGCTTACACAAAGTTGCTACTTATCTGGTTCTGCCAATGTGGACAGCTAAGTGTGAATATAACTATGTCTGCTTCAAAAGAAACTAGAGGGACTTCCATCAATACTTTTTTTCTATAAATCTAGATTTGTTGTTACAGCATAAGATCGTTTTTGAGGGTTGGAGCGGTCCACATTCCACTGATGAAATTTTTCCTGTTTAAGATAGTAGTCAACTGGTTTATTTTAAAACATTTCTTCGGCCTCTGCTCAAGGCCATGGCCTAACCTACAGAAAAGTCATGTAATATGAATCTAGAATGCAGTGTTCTGTTTGCCCTTGTGTTACTGGGTCTGAACATACAGTACCTGCCAGGTCCCAGACAGTGTCTCAGGCTAGTCCTACCAGCTGTGGTCCTTACATCTGTTTTAGGATGCAGATTTCTTGGCTAATATTAACAGACATGGTATAGCAAGCCAAATGGAGCTCTGTTCATTTTTCTCCTCTTGGTAAATGCCATTGAGCTAAATTGCTATGACACTTAGTTTACAAATAGTGACCATGTTCAGTTTGCTACCTATGCTTTTTTTTTTGAATAGGATGGAATAGGCCTATAACAAAGATGTTAAGTCAATTTCTACTGTGTATGTACAAATCTAAATGCAAGCTACATCTTGTTACTTGGATGCAAACTTCTGTGAAAATATGTTTGAATATGGAAGTCTTTATGGGGTCATGGAAAGTTAACAAATTAGCAAAAAAAAAAAGAGAGAGAGAGAGACTAGTAAAGTGTGAGTAATTCGCAAGTAAAGAGGCTTATGGCCACATTGTAAGTACATGCAGTTATGTGTACTGTAATTTTTCTAACAAGCAGAGTAACATCCGATTGTGTTTGTGTATGTATGTATATATATATATATGTATATGTGTGTGTGTGTGTGTGTGTGTGTGTGTGTTAAAGAGTGTATGGAGATGTATTTTAGTGTTTTAAACCTTCCTAGCTATTTTCACATTAAATATAAGAGATCCTACTTATTTTTCCTTAGGGGTTAAATAAAATTGCTTGGGATGGCGTACTGGTCCTGACAATTGGCTTGGATCAGTATGCCAGTATCCCTGTATACATACAAGGCCTTCTCAGTATATTTCCAACATTATCAAATTGTGGAGCGACCTACCAAATAACTTTTACCAAGCATTATCATCATATCTTCATACAGAGGCCAAAGTTTTGCTAAATCATTTGACCTTCAATGACATGATCTAACTGGAATAGGATTTTCATTACTATACTACCCTATTTTTATGCTTTTAATTTTATTTAAATTGTTGTAGGATTTTCCCTAAAAGAATGTTTAAAAATTAAAGAATTACCTTACTCTCCAGAAGTAAAAGATTAAGTAATCATTTCTTTACCAAACTTTACATAGTACATTAGTTTTTAATGTTATTAATTTTTATTGAAAATAAAATAAGAGAACAGGGTTTTAGATTTCTTATAGCAGCCTCCCTCAAAGACAGTTCTCTTCATGTGTTTTGACCACAATTATCACCATCCACTTCCTGGCAGATGGGGTTTTTAATCCAAAGTAGTTGAAATACGTTGGGTTGGGGAAGGAAGACTAAGAATCACTCTGAAAGAAGCCCACATGGATTTTGCAGATTTTGTTTTCTGGATCAGGAGACTGGATTTAAATCCCTAAAATTATATTCCTTAAAATGGCTGAACGGGGAACATGGGTAGGGATACCAGATTTTGCAGAATTATATAGGCTTTCCTAAATTTTATTTGAGTATTTTTACTTCCGTCCTTCCAGTGTATGTTGCTCAATCATACATCATGGCAAAGAAAATGAATGGCCGTTGAAGCAGTGAATAGACCATGATTATAATACTAGATAGTAAACACAACAGGCCACTTCCTGCTGCAGTATTATGCTTCCAAGGCACTGAGGAATCCCAGACTGGGTTAAAATTAAAAGGCAGTGATGTGAGCTGAGTGTGTGCTTAAAGAATTTATAGAATGCTATGTGGAAGACTAATATTTCCTAGGCAGGAAACTGGTATTAACAGCTTAGCAGTTCAGTATGGGTGGAGAAAAGAAGAATTTATGATCCTGCCACCTTACCCATTTTTATGGGCTGAAGAAACTGATAATTTTCAGATGTCTATTGAATTAAAGGGCTAGATGGGAAGACAAGCCTCCAGTCCAAGATCTAGCTCACTGTCCAAAACAATTTGGGGATCGTTGTTTGCTTTATGACATTATATGTCCTATCTTACGCAAATGCTGGGTACGGTTTCCGCAAGAATGTCCTTTACTTCATATACAGCCAGAAAGCAAATAACAACACCTTTTCTAAACAAGCCCAATACATCCAGTTCCATCTATTATATGGCTAAGATTGGCAAGTGCACCTCCACGTACAGGACAAGACTGGATAGACAGAGGCACAGAAGAAAATGGTGTCAAAAAAAAAAAGAGAGAGAGGATTACAAACACACGAAATGTGCAGTGTCCACAATAGAAGCGAGCTACTTTCTTTTTTTTTTTCTTGGATTCAGTCAGCCTAGATCCAGATATTTGAATACAAGTAGGGAAATTGTGCTGGTTTTGTCCATAAAGAAGAACAAAAGCCACGAGAATCTGAAAGGCATACTTCCTTAGCATCCGCATTCAATCAGAAATGACTCAAGTGCTTTGATGCAGGACGGTCCTGCATCAAATGCAGGATTGCCCTGATTGCAATTCCTTCTAATCATAGTCAGGAGTGGTTTTGATGGAGGACACAGTCCTGAAAATAAGTGACCTTCAGGAGTAGGATCCTTGCTCTTGATTTATTTTATTTTTTTTGCAGAAAGTTTTGGTGTTCCTGAAACTCCTCTGCTGTACTACAACCAACTTCATATTGAAATGAGACTTTGTTCATTCACAATCCATCAAGACTTTTGTTAACCACAAAGTAAATTGGTGCAATCCTTAAAAAGAAGGGCAAATTGCCAGAATGATGAAAACACTCTGGCTAATACTCTAGCAGGGATCCTAATATGACTCAAAATTTCCTCTCTAGAGCACATTTGCCATTGGAGCAGCATAAAGTCTTTTGGCAACTGGTCCAGGTCTCAGACCTATAGATTTTCTCCTGGCTGATACTGGGGCTCTGTTGATGTGAAGTAATCCTCCAGGAAAGCTTGGAGGTATTCAAAGGTTGGCCTTTCCTCAGGATCCTTTCTCCAGCACTGGCACATCAGATCGTGTAGAGATTCTGGGCACTCTGGTGGACAGGGCATCCGATAGCCTCGTTCCACTTGATCTAGGACTTCCCGATTCACCATGCCTATGACACAAAAAAAGGAGAAAGAAAGAGACAGAAGAAGGAGGAGGAGGAGGAGGAGAAGAAGGAGAAGAAAGAGAAGAAGAAGAAGAAGAAGAAGAAGAAGAAGAAGAAGAAGAAGAAGAAGAAGAAGAAGGAAGAAGAAGAAGAAGAAGAAGAAGAAGAAGAAGAAGAAGAAGAAGAAGAAGAAGAAGAAGAAGAAGAAGAAAGAGAGGGAGGGAGGGAGAGAAAGATATATATATATATATATATATATATATATATATATATATATATATATATATATATATATATATATATATATATTCTTAATATAATTGGTATGGGAGTGAAAATACTTGCAAATTGTACCTGGTTTCATAATTTTGTTCTTCTTCATTTTATTGGAATCAAATAGTATACCTGTGTTTCCCCAAAAATAAGACCCTGTTGTATATTTTCTGCCACCAAAAAGGCACCAGGTCTTATTTTCAGGGGGGGAAATGTTGTCCACTGACTCACCTCAATTGCATGCGTCGCCCCCAGTCTCTTTTTTGCTATCAGAGGCCTTCAGGAACTTCTTTATCCAGCAAGGCCAGCAAGGCTTTCCTGAAGGCTTCTTTAGCCGATAACAGAGCTCTAGATCAATCCAGAGCTCTGTTATTGGCTACAGAGGCCTTCAGGAAAGCCATGCCAGCTGCAGAAGAAATGGGCCGAGGTGTGCAAGGCCTGGCTGCAACTGTCTGAAGGTAAGTAGTAGGGCAGCTCCACCACCCCATCCCAACCCTAGCTTAATTTTTACCTCTGCACCTTGGAGTGGGCAGGATCTTAATTAGGGCTTATTTTGGGGGTAGGGTTTATATTAGATGCATGTGTAACAATCAAGCTAGGACTTACTTTCTGAGTAGGTCGTATTTTCACAGAAACACAGTACTCTCCAATCAAAACATACAGAGGCATTCCTAATTAGTCAGATTGACACTTTATATCTATTGTATGCGGTCTGACAAGTGTTTTGGCCTGGTCATAATCCATCCAAAGTTGAGAGGGTGAAGAGCTGGAGAGATGAGGTTTAATTGCCACTGCCTGTATTTACATGGATTGGTCTTCATCACTTATGGTTAATAGGAGCCAGGGGTGAAATGCTCCTGGTTTGGTCTGGTTCACCCGAACCGGTAGTAAAAAAGGCTACTGGTTCACCGAACTGGTAGTAAAAAATGTAAAAAAAAAAGTTCCGATGATCAGCTGAGCGACGCGAATAGATTGTTAAAAAATGCTTTTAAAAGTAAAAAAAAAAGGCTTTGACGATTGCGCACCACAGCTGTTGGTGCGTGTTGGGCAGTGTACATGCACACACACAGCACACGTTTGGCATGCAGCGTGCATGCGCGGCCGGCGAATCGGTAGTGAACCAGTTCAGATTTCACCACTAGTAGGGGCCTCCTTTCAAGGGGAAAGAAATGTAGTCTGAGCCAATAGCTAAGTATAGCCAGCCACACTCTAGCCTCCATTTTCATGAATCATCTGGTTTTCTTCAGATTGTATTCCTTCACTAGATTTTTATCCCATAGGAACTCATGGCAGATAGAAAGAGTTCCCCACAGATGTTTTTGAAGCTCTTGGCACCTATATCAAAACTGAACACACACTTACCGGGATATGGTACTCGGCCTTTGGTGGCAAGTTCTGTCAAGAGTATTCCAAAGGACCAAACATCTGACTTGATAGTGAACCGACCATACAGAGCAGCTTCTGGGGCAGTCCATTTGATGGGAAATTTAGCACCTAAGCACGGAAACAGAAATGTAAATAAAAAGGTTGAAGACTCTCATTCAGGTTTTCTTGCCTAGGGATCACAAAAAGAGGGGACAAATGGAGGTGAATTACATTCTCATGTGCTGTCATGTCTACCAACTACTTTTTTATCATTCATCCACTGTAAGCAATACCATAGTAATTTGGAACATACCTAATTATATATCTTGTTGGCAAATGAACCTCTTACTAGTATCTGCTGAGTGAGAGGATGCCTACATCCTACTGATACTACCTTCTTCCCCTCTAAAGCAGCAATTCTTTAGCAGATGGAATTTTTTACCTAAACAGGTTAAAGACTGATCATACCTTGTCTTGCTGTGTATTCATTGTCCTCAATCAGTCGTGCCAGTCCAAAGTCAGCTACTTTGCATACCAGGTTCTCCCCTACAAGGATGTTGGCAGCTCGGAGATCTCTGTGAACGTAGTTCATCCTTTCCACGTAGGCCATGCCAGAGGCAATCTAACATCATTCCAAAAGCAAATTAAAGTCTGAGGTAGTTTGACAATAATTTTGTTCTGCAGATTTTACCCCTTGAAGTGTTAATCAAACCGACAAGCCTTATTCACTCTGTATCAAGGGAAATTCTGGGTTACAGTCATTTGTGTAGTAAAGTCTTCTATGATGGCGATCATAAAATATCAACATTGGATACAGACTACATAATAGTTAATGATGAGTCTGACCACCATTTTCAAAGAAAATTACTGAGGCCTCTGCTGCAAACTAAATAGTTTACTTGGAAGCACTCAGAATTTCATGAGTGTTTGCAGAAGATACTTATCTACAGTAAGTCAGTTAAAATTATGTAACACATTATGTACATTTGTACTTCCTTAATGTTAATGCTTCTTTGTGATTTGGCCTGATGCACAAGCCCAAACTATTTGCTTAATTTGTAATTCAATATATTTTGCAAAACTTTTACAAAGTGGATTAATTCAATAAGCAGGTTATGTTATTTAAATGCAGCCAACATATATTTTTCCCTGGCCTGACTCACTTCAAATTACAAGAAGAAGAATCTTCTGAAGTGAATGTATTTATTAAAATGGCTGTATTTCATTTTATATAAATAAATCTTAGATAAGATGCAATCAATTCAAACTAGACAAAACAACAACATAGCTCCAGTAAATCCAATGTATTAAAACTCCTATCACTGAGTTCCAAAAGTATGGGGAAACAATAATTTTTCCTTGATACACAAGCTGATGCCATTCTAACTGGGTGTAGTGGTTGCGGTATTTGAACAGAAAAGCCTCAGTCTCTCTCTCTTTCTCTCCACATAATCCATTGCAATGAAATGGACAGCAAACAAATAAATAAAACTAATGTATTGCTTCTCATGTTGGGAGACAAATAAAAATTCTTGCTAACGGTGGATCTTAATGTTCAGGCAGCTGTCCACAAGGGGTGTCCCAAATATGGTGATTCCAAACAGAGTGCTGTATATTTTTATTCACATATTTGTGGATGAGCTCCTCATGTTCATATTCAAATAGAAAGAAATGGGAAACAATAGACTGCTTTGTATATCCGTTCAGAATCTACCTCCCAAATGCTGAGTCGTGATATAGATGTGAAAAAGATGGACTAAGTCAGGGCTGTTAAACTCCTGGCCTGCAGGCTGGATGCGTCACGCGTTGGCCACCCCCACACCCGGTTTAGTAAAGGGGGGAAAAGTTCCGATATATCACATGACACCGCTGTGACGACATGAGTTTGACAGCCCTGCACTAAGTTATTTGCAACCTATGCAAAGCTTTTTACACTCACCTGTGCAGCCATGTCCACCAGCTGGGGCAGTCTCAGATACTTGCCCATCTCTCCCTTCAAAAAATCCAGGAGGCTCCCTACAATAGAACAGACAGTTGTCAGGAATTCACGAAGGGGAAAATCACAAAGTCATTTCTAAAACCCTTCATTATTATCACTTAGCCACACATGTAAATGGAAGTGTAATTTTCTACTCCTTGAGTTTTATTATGACACGTTAAGCAAGAACTGAATTGTGAACTGCCTATGTGCCAAGGAATCACACTTCAGTGCTTGCTAAACAGTGAATGAATTCATTCCGTCCCGAATTACAACACCACATCTTTAGTTGTGTAAATGCATGTTTAGCAGTCAGCCTCATGTTTCACATACTATTGTATGCAGTAACACAGAAATTATAAATATAGCTAGGAGAAGGTGTATTTTCCTTTCAGTTTCAGATTTCTCCTCTGTCTGTGTTCTGCCTGTTTCAGTTTGAAGGAGAAGAAAGCACATAGAGAAACAGAAAGCACAAATAGTAGCAAATGTAAGCACCTTTGCACATATACTCTGTTACGATGTAAATTGGCTCTTCTGAAACCACAGCATACAACTGCACCAGCTTTTCATGGCGCAGTTTCTTCATAACCTGAGCCTCCTGTAGAAATGCTTCTGGAGACATTGTCCCAGGCTTTAGAGTCTTGATTGCTACCCTGGTGGTACCATTCCAGGTCCCTGGAGAAGAAACAAAATTAGTTTTCTCAACAAGAAACATGACTTGTACAAGTCTAGTTTGTCAGGTATCAATCTCTTCAGTTATAAAAACATGTAAGCTACCAGATTTGCTGATACTACAGTCACTGTTATATACAATTATATACAAAAGAGCCATGGTTGTGCAGTGGTTAGAATGCAGTACTGCAGGTTAACTCACTGCTCACTCCAGGAATTCAATTCTGAGCGGTTCAAGGTTGACTCAACCTTTCATCCTTCCGAGGTTGAGGACAATATGCTGACTCTGTAAACCGCTTAGAGAGGGCTGTAAAGCACTATGAAGCGGTATATAAGTCTAAGTGCTATTGCTATTGTACCTCCAAGTACTGATGGGATGTACTGTACATACAGCAGAATACAATTACTGTCAAAAGCAATAATCCTTGTGAATTTGATGCACAAATGTTTAACTTCCAAAACGTCCATGCTGTCCTCTTATAAATCACAATTTCAGAAAGAACTAGTCAAAATGTAACAGTCAGAAATGAATGTCAAACTAATTTTAAACTTTGTATCCCTCTCCTAAGAAGTTGGAACTGCAGGTAATTCTACCTATAGTTCTGTAATATAAATGGAAATGCAGAAACAGTCCTCCAGTTTGGTATCAAACAGGCTCAACTCTCTTTAATTAAAATGATTAAGAGATCCTCTTGGCTCTGTTTCCTCAGAAATCTTATACTATGGCTCTTAAGATAACAGAATGCTCAGCTCATCCATGCTGAACCAACTTGTAACTAGACTTTCTGTATCTTATCTGAGAACATTCATAATATTAATATCCTATGCAAATTGAAAGGTAATAGTATTTGGTAGATGGCCAATATCTGTTTGAGATGTGGAGTTTGGTCCCGCTATCCTTGTCATTATCTTCATTTACATTGATTTCAATGAGTCTGCTCCAAGGATTACATTTTGAAATTTCCCACAATCTTTTATATTTGATAATGATGTGTTTGAATACTCTTGTTTATTTGTTCATTGGTTTATTGATTTGCATGCCAGCTCAGTCACTGAAGTAACTCTAAGCACCTTACATGGTTGGATTAAAATAGCCATTGAATAATGAAATAGTAAACAGCAGTAATGCATGCTTAGTACAAGATCCCACGTTCTTTTGGTGCAAGTCCACCAGCTGATATCATACTACTCAAACAGCTGTTATAACTGACCTTACACCTTTTGCTATAGCAAGGCATAAAACAATGCAGCTGATTCCTTAGCAACTCAAGAATCACCTCCGAAAACATTGGACAGCCAAAAGTGAAAAGTTTGCTCTAAGTGCTTTTCCATGCCTGAAAATACATTTTCAGAAATGCACCGTTCATCAGATAAAATGACCATCTCTCTTCTTGGAAATTCTTACCCATCCAGACTTCTCCAAAGCAGCCTTGTCCAAGTTTGACCTCTAGCCGCAAAGATTCCCGGGGGATTTCCCAAGCATCTTTTGCCAAGCCCTGTGTCTGAGGCTTGCTGGTTGGACAAACATTGGTAAGACGGTGGCACAAACCATCTGCATGTTCTATGAAAGAATAAAATCAGTTGCAGAATGAAAGAACATCTATGAGGACCCAGATTGTTGGGGGGAATATGCTAACATTGTAAGTTGCTATTGCTATTTATTTATTTTAGACCAGCCTCATCTCCATTTTAAGTTTCCATTACTTGAGTGGGATTATTATATTTACTCTACTTCATGTTTCAATATAGGGTGCTTGGCAAGCAAATGAGCCCCAGTTCAAAACACTTTGTACCTCTGATTGAATATCTCCTACAGCAGGGATGTCAAACTAAATTTCATTGAAGGCTGCATCAGGGTTGTGTTTGACCTTGGGGGGCTGGGGTGGGCGTGGCCAGCTCGACGTCTCATGTTGGGGGCACCTGTGATGGCCAAATAGTAAGGCATGACTTCCCTCAGACCCTCCCTCACTCTCATTATAATGTCCTTCCTTCCTTCTTTCCTACCTTTCTTTCCTTCTTTCCCTCCTTCCTTCCCTTTTTCCTTGCCTCTTCATTCTCCTTTCTTCTTCCTTCCCCTCTTTCCTTATTTTTCCTTCCTTGCTCTCTTCCCCCATCTTCCCTTCTTTTTCTGTCTTTCCTCTTTCCCTTTCTCCTTTCCTATCCCTCCTTGCATGCTCAAATGTGAAAGGAGAAACATTACTCCTTTTGTTTTGTTTTTAGTTTGTTTTGCTAGCCCTCTGCCAGTGAAAACAGAGGTAGGAGGGCCGCGGGTGGCACTCCCGAGCTCCGTTTTCACTAGTACAGGCACTGCGGGCCAGTCCTTTGCTGTTTCTAGGGTGGCCCCGCAGGCCAGAGCTAAACACCCTGCAGGCCTTGAGTTTGACACCCCTGCCCTACAGGTTGTCCTCATTTAGTAACCACAGTTGGAACCAACAGCTTGGCCATTAAATGAAGTGAAATAGCAAACTTTTATGATCTTTCTTCAATTTTCCTTTGCTTTACTGCCTGCAGATCGGTTACTTTTTCCATCACTCTTGTAACTGTTAATAGTCTCTAAATAAGGCAGTCACTAAATGAGGACTATTAATACGTTGGTTTAGATATTGCAAACTTTTGAGTTATGAAATTTCACCCATACAAAAAACCCTATCTGAAACTCTTGGAAGTTGGGCAAAGGTACGCTAAAACTAACTCTTCCTGCCTTCTCCTAATTTCTGCTCACATACTGGTTACTGATCTTCGTGAATACCTTTTTTCGTTTAGTTGTGTAGTGACTGTGTGTGTGGTCTATTGTAGTGATTGTGAAAGTTTGGAATTAAGCGCAAGGGTGATTTTTATGCTTGTTTGGATTTATGAATAAAGCAGACTTGTGAATAGCATCTTGGAACATAGTCTGTTTGTCAGTAGATGAATGTCTACACATTGAATATATACTATTCAGTGTGTCACTGTATTAGTCACAAAATGTATACTTTGTTTTCTTTTCAAGAGCAATGAACAGAAATCTCATATTGCTTGCAGTGACAGTTCAAAGGAAGAAAAGCCACATACTGTCAAACATTAGAACAGTTAAATTTGGATCCAATCTTTCATTGTTCATTTCATATTTCATATTTGATTACTTGATAGAATGTCTTTCAAATATATTCACTCTTTTTCTTATTCTGGGGTATCCTGGACAGAGATCCTCACAGTGAACACAGCCCTCATTAGATGCTGAAATGACACTTACTGGAATAATAAGCCACTAATTGCTGAAGGCTGCTGAACTGTGTACGGGATGTGATATAAAAGCCACCATTGTCCAGTTTGCGAATTTTGTAGTGCTTCACATTGAGGCCCTTGGCATTGTCAAAATCTGAGACAGAGAGACAGTAGGCACCTGTAAAGAAAAAATGAAATCTATTTAAGCCTATCATCTTAAAGATAATTTGCAATCAATATTTATTAAGACTCATTAACCCAAGATGACAAGGCTATATTTTGTGCCTAAGTATGTGTGCATCTATCTTCCTTCCTTCCCAAATAAATTATCAATCCTAGAAAAAAAACCACTAATCTCCAAATAACTGAAGGCTTCACATCAAAGCATACATGCAATTAGGTCATATGTTTTAGATATATTACATGTCTCTATACAATGCAAGCTGCTGATTCCATTTCACAATGGCATTTTAGAATAGGGAAAATACGGAATGCAGACATAAGCAAATCTGTCAAAGCAGAATGTCTTGATCCCAGTTATATAAAAGCATATACTAATGCTACAGTCACCAGGATATCAGCTTCACAGAAGGATTAAGATCTGGGGAAGGGGAATGCAGAAGGGACAACTTTGAAGAAAGCAACCGAGAGACCCAGGCTGATCTAATTATGGCCTGCAGATGAATCTGTCTTCATTCTGATCCTGTCAAACCTCAGCAGCTAATTTGTATGGGGTTAACACAGAAGGCCTTGATGGCAGGTCTTTGCTACAGCTCTTAAGCGGAAGAAATCTATAGGGAAAACCACTTTCTCCTTTGCTGTTAGTTCAGTGCTCCAATTAAATAGAAAAAAATGCTGCTCTTTTAATATGACTATGGTATCAGTTTCAGGGTGTTACACAAAATTCAGGATTCCAAAATGTTTTCAAAACATATACAGTTCTGAATTAGATCCTTGTTTTCTCTATGACTTGTATCTTCATCTCAAAATCTGGCCATGGGCAACACTTTGACCACAATTAATAATACAATCTAAATGATTGACATTTAGAAACTCTTGTAAAGGTCTCAGATATTATTAGGAAAACATATTTCTAACATTGCTGCTTAGCATTTATGAAGAATTTTTTAAAAACGGGCCAAATCTTTTTATTCATATCACACTCATCCTCATGGTCTGTAACCTCTTTTATAAATGGATATTTAATTTTATTATTTTGAATAATTTTCATTGGGAATTTGGCTAACAAAATTGGATTAAAACCAGATTAAGTTAGACATGTTTTATTTTTATCTAGGAGACAAATCACTCATGGATAACTTTGAGTCCTATGACTAGCTTGTCTGGACCAACTCACTGAAAATGAATAATAGCAGGCAAATGAATGGTCTGAAGGTACTATGTTGAATGTTGTATGATCTCTTGTGCCAAGTCAACATCAGCTACAAACAATACTTGATTTTAGGTTGTTTTTTTTTTTAATTTCTATACCGCCCTTCTCCAATATAGGACTCAGGGTGGTGCACAGCCAAAGTAAAAAACCAGACATAGAAAAATTAAAAACTGATTAAAATAATTAGATAATTTGGCCATAATTAAAAACAATTCCAATTTAAAATAGTTTAAAAATTTGACTCAAGCCAGCCCAGCTAGTTGGAATAAATGGGTTTTCAGGGCCCGACGAAAAATCCGGAGGTCTGTTATTGTACGTAACTCTGGGGGGAGGTTGTTCCACAGGGTGGGCGCCGCCACAGAGAAGGCTCTCCCCCTGGGGGTCGCCAGCCGACATTGTCTTAATTTTAAAAACCACTCAGACCAAAAGCTGAGATTCCCAGCAGTCTGAAATTTGTACCACTGTTATTATTTTTCTCCGAATATGCATATGTGAGACCAAGACATACATGCAAACTTTACAATTCTAGGTGTGTTTCACTATTAGAAAAACACAGTATATGGATAATGCTAAATCAACTCTGTGCTTGTGCAAATTTTGCGGCTAGTACATAGACATTGTTTGTTGCTGTTCTTTTGCTCACAAACACAATCTCTATAACCTGTTCCATAAATGTAAAAAACAACAGCTCCTTGGCAGGGTAGAAAGAGAAACCAGTGTTTCCTGTTGCTATTAGTTACCCAGCTATTTCTCCATCCAATGACCTAGTTTCTACACGTTTTTTTTTTCCAAAAAAGAGAAGTACAACACTGAAAGTCTCTGTTTACATTTAAATCTTATCCAGTTCTCCACCCTTCACACCAGTATACAAGAGGGAACTAGAGAGGATGTAGTCTCCGTGACAGAACTAAATGTATGTATTGTAGATAGAATGGACAAGGAGGGATAATAAGCATGTTATTAACATAAGAAACGACATACCTCTTGTGATTACTGCATGCCATTATACTGTATATCAGGCAAAAAAAAAAAAAAAAGACCCTTGGAGAGACAATACATGCTCCAAGACCCCACCTCTGAAATCTTCCTCTACTCTACTAGTGCCTCCATTTAAAAGCTAGTTTAACCATTATTTACATGACTGCAATAGTTTTATTGTTCTTAAACTAAGATAACCCATATTAACTGCTGCAGATAATTGCTTTTCATTGTCTCAGACAAACGGCATAAATAGAAACCTAACAGAGGACCAATTCATGGGGTTCCTTTGCCTCATCCTTCAAGACTGACAATTCTAGCTACTGCAGCCTGAAAATATTACATTTTCTGCTTTTAAAATGACAGGAAACTCTGGGAGCTGCAAAATGTGTAATGTAAACACAGGCATGAATACAAGTCTTAAAAGACAAAGAATCCAAATTCTTCCTCATTTCTAGAAAACAACAGGAAACTGTGAGACCCCTACTGTGTATAATCCATGCTCAGTTCTTGCATGATTAAATATTTTTAAAATGTTAATTACAGCCCATGACCACTGAGATATTGCCAATATTTAGGGTGAATGAGAGATAATCTCTGAAGAGTGTGTAGTTTAGCTCTTAGAAGTTTGGGAAACATCTTTCGACAGCCAGAGAGAGAATCCTATTGTCTCCGTTGAAGTGGAAGATGGAGTTTCTAATACATTCTCCTGTAAGCATCCTTTTCTTTTCCAATTATTATTACCTTTCGTGGTCTCACTCTCTCTTGCCAGAAAAGTCCCGCGGGGATTCTCTGGATTGAGCAGTAATCGTTCAGATTCCCGGCGCGTAATCTTGCCAAAATACCACCTGCAATAGTAGAACACAGATAAATGTAGACAGTTCCCATGTTCATTTAAATCACTGCAAACAATTCTGCAGACAGAAGAATCCAATCTTTTTTCCTATAAATGTATAGCCTCCAAAGGTTAAAGGTCATGCCAAAATAATTTTAGTCAACAGGAAAGAATGCTGGTATTTTTTCAGCCACATTCTAGATAGCAAAAGTCTAGATTGGCAATGATTAAAAACCTCATTAGATTTAGGCCCCTTAAAAAAACATTGCATCATCTGAAAGCAAGATTAATAACAATGTGAGGTTTTGAGAATTTACTCATTGTAAGTTATTTTAATTTAATGTGGAAGAATATTAAATGCTATTTTGGGATGAGTAAAGCAGTTTGGGATGGATTAACATCATTGCATTTCTAGGGTCCATATTGTCACAGTTTATAAGATTCTAAGATCTCAGAATTCAAGTAGGAAATAGCATGCAAACATTGAACTGGCCGCGCTTATTAAATATTCTTATTCTTGAAAAGCTGATGCATTAGGGGTCCTTTTTTGATGTATTAGGAATCCTTTTCTTGGATATGTTGATGTTCCAGCTTCACAGTTTTTCAAATAAGTTTTAATCTGATCTAATCACTTTGTACAGCGCACTTAAAGTTTACATTACACTCTAAACCAGAGGTGTCAAACTCGCAGCCCGTGTGCTGGATGCGTCATGTCCTGGCCATGCCCCCCCCCGGTTAAGTGAAGGGGGGGGAAGTTGCAATACATCACATGACAACATGTCATTGAGAGTTTGACACTCCTGCTCTAAACCTTCCAGTTGGTGTCAGAAGCATTAAACGAGAAAGCAGTAAACACCAAGATGCTGTAAAATACAATAATCTCCACATGAAGTAGTCATTTTGCTACTCTGAAATTAACCATTCATAACTGCATCTAGATGAAAAGCAACAATAATGCAAAATCAAGACTGACTATCTCACTGGTACAAGATGTTGTGATGATGGCCATTGATTTAGATGACGGTAAAAAGAAATTAAATCAATTTATTATGCCTATCAGCAGGTAGTTTTCTCTCCAGGCAGCATGTCACTAAATGCTGAGGCAACACCATTCCTTTGAAAGAAGGATTTCACAATGCAAAGGCGCACATATGAAAATCTCTCTTCAAATCATTAAAGCAACTACATCTTCTTTCAGACTCATATCTGCTTTGGAAGTTACCCCCAGGTGCCAAGTATCTAGGATTCCTCCAGTTCAGCATTCTAGGTTCTCCCTATACAAAATGTTAGTAGTAAAATGAAAAGCAAAGCACAATTTCCCAGAATCTCTTCAATCTTAGACTTGAAGAGAGAGACCAATAATGTACATATCAGTTCCCTATAACTTGTAAAGGTTCCCTAGATTAATATGCCTGCTAATTTGCTATTGAGGACCCAGATTGTTGGGGGCAATATGCTGACTCTGTAAACCACTTAGAGAGGGCTGTAAAGCACTGTGAAGAGGTATATAAGTCTAAGTGCTACTGCTATTTATTTTCAAAGCTGACCTAACAAAGTCAGTTTGGAACTCTCCTTTTATGGAGTGCCTTCCCATCACAAATAAGATTAGCAATCTCATTCATGATATTCAGAAAGTTATATGGTTTTTATGGT
Source organism: Arizona elegans (assembly GCA_022577455.1). NCBI lineage: Eukaryota > Metazoa > Chordata > Lepidosauria > Squamata > Colubridae > Arizona > Arizona elegans. Next base: position 182,021,654 of record JAKOOJ010000002.1, on the reverse strand, counting down.
TTTTAACAAATGAGTACAGAATATACCTGAGATGGAGGATGACAAACTATCTGATAAATTTTTATCTATCAGCACCTTAGTAAATGCCAGAAAAATGCTAAGCTTCTTGATTATTGCTATTTTCTTTTATTTCTGAAGTACTGGTAAATCAAAATGTGGGAACTCATCTTCTTGAAACACAATGTGTTTTCTGCAACTAAAAATTCTTCCTACCATCTGTAAACACATCATTTGACACTGAAAGTTATCTAGAGAATATATAAATATTTGTGAACTAGCCGAAAATCACATACTCAGGAACTCTGTTTAAGAGAATTACAAAATTATTTGAAGGTTGCCCTCAAAAGGTTATAACTAGAATGATTTTGCCAATAATATCTGGCAAAAGGCTTAGCATAATTCTTTTCAATCTAGTTATAATATTTTAATTACTCTTCTGCTTGGATGGAGTCTGAAGGTGCGACGTAGTTACTGGGGATGTAGCCTTTCTGGCCAGTTGTGAGGGAGTGAGCCAGCCACCAATCTCCTTCCCTGGAAAACACAAAGCAAAATAATACATCAGTGAGAATACATTGATCAAATTACCTTCTCTCTCCATCATTATTACCAGTTTACCCCAAATATTTTGCTTCTGTTCCTCCTACCCATTAGCTTAGGCCAAATCTCTATTTGGGGGCACATTCTGTATTAGATGTTGGCCAGAAAACTTCATGAAAGCTCAGACCTCCAACAGTATTTCCAATCCTGGTGTCCTCTAGAAGTGAGGAGACTAATTCTAGAATTTTCAACCAGCATGACCTTTGGCTAGGATTCTGGGAATTGCAATCCCAAAGTATCTCAAAAGCAGCACATTGTTAAGAGAAAAAGAAAGAAAAGCTCCCAAACAGTCTTGGTTCTTTTCTTGCAATAGACCAATTGTGCTCCTTTGAATTTCTAGAAAATACAAGAAAAGGAGATACGACAAAATTTGGCAGGACTATTTATGGAGATAGCCGAAGCAAAATGATTTTCTACATTCACAGTGATTCAGATCTGCTGGGAGGCTTCAGGTTTGCAACATGGATGCTTGAGGCCAAACACATCCCTATACATGAAATAGGATTTTTTAAAAAAATCTTTTTGGAACAAGGCACAGATTGTGGTTTAGCTATCCATTCAATTTCATACCTCTTCAAACAATACCACACAGTTCTCCGTGCCATAAATGGAATATAATAACCGTTTTCATTTATGCTTTGAGTCATATTCATATTTAAATATGCACTGCATACATGTGAAAATTAATTTGGATGGAATGATGGGTAAGAATACGCAGAACTGACACAGAATAGAAACAGAAAGAAACACCCACTGCCTATTTTGCAACATACCCATTGGCCATCCTGGTTTAGGGAAACGAGAAAATGGCAATGAAATATAAATCAGCCCATTCTAACACTATTTTTAAGACATGGTCAATGAATGCCTGCTCTAAGTAACGAAGCTCATGGAAGAAATGCATTTATTATTATTATTATTATTATTATTATTATTATTATTATTGGTCACACGGTCAGCCAGATGTTTAGACTGGATTTGGCATTTGGTTAGTTTGGTTAAGTGACAAACCAACACAAGGTCCTTTTAAATAAGGTGTTTCCTTACCCTTCCTTACTTAAAAGGGAAGGGTCAACGCCCTGTTGAAAATACCTTTGCAGCCCTTTGAATTTGAACCAGATCTGGTTGCTGAAGGAAGCATTGGAAGTCCGTGAAAGCAGAGGTAGGATCAGGAAGGAAATAGGCATACAAACATAAGAAGAGACATTGTGATAATAAAAAGGGCAGGCACAGCCAAAGCAAAGCTTAAATGTGCAACCTCTTAAAGCAGCTGCCAATGATTTAGGCCACTTGCACAGCTTGGGAATTATTGTAATCCCACTCCTTTGGAGAGTACCCGGTGGAGAGAAAGCCTGCCATGGAATAGCGTTAAGAACCCAATATTAATACTCATTTGTGCTGTTCAAAAAAGATGAGAAAGAAGCTGGGGAGAAACATAGAGATAGTCCTTGACTTACGACCACAGTCGAGCCCCAAATTTATGTTGCTGAGCGAGACAGTGAGTTTTGCCCCGTCTTACGACCTTTCTTGCCACAGAATCACTGCAATTGTTAAGTTAGTAACATGGTTGTTAAGGGAATCTGGCTTCCCCATTGAATTTGCTTGCCAGAGGGCCGCAAAAGGTGATCACGTGATCCCCAGGATACTGCAACCAGCATAAATATGGACCTGTTGCCAGGCGTCCTAATTTTGATCACATGACCATGAGGATGCTGCAAGGATGCTGTAAGTGTGAAAACTGTTTTTTCAATGGCGTTGTAACTTTGAACAGTCTCTAAAGGAACTGTTGTAAGTTGAGCATAAACATACCCTTATGCTAGAGAAAAGGAAACAAGCATGCTTACCCAGAAACCATAAAAACAAACCCCTCTAAATGGATAAACTAAAAAGATCAGCCTTCCTTAGTCTGGGTCCCTTCTGATGTGCTGATTAGAGAATTCAAGGAGTTTAAAGTTTATACATCTGAAGGGTCACAAAGGCTGGGAAGGCAGGTAAGAAACAGAGAAGGCAACCTGCTTCACATAACCAGCTTGTGTTTGCAGCAGAGTTAACACAATGATGCCATTGTTGAGTGATTCACTGCCATTAAGTGAGTCATGTGGCAGTTAAGTGAAGCTGACTTTCCCCCATTGACTTTGCTTGTTGGAAACCAACTGCGATAGTTACAAATGGTGACCGCATGATCTCGGAACGCTACAACTGTTGTAAATATGCCCAAATTTTAATCACATGATCATGGGGATGCTACAACAGTTGTAAGTGTGAAAAATAGTCATAATTCATTTTTTTTCAGTGCCATTGTAACTTCAAAGTAAGTCAAGAACCATCTGTATTCCTTTCATCCTGGAAGGAATTTTCTCCCTGCAAAGATATTTACAAGTAAATGCCTTGTATTGGATTGACTATTATCATAGGGTTTATATTTTTCAACATCGTTTACTGATTACTGTGTTTCTTTGGGCTTTATTTTGATTACTCCTGGGTTCTTGTTGTATAACCTCAGAAAAATAGAGATTACTTAGCAGACTAAATGCAGAAGTTATCAATATCTTAACAGCTCCTGTCATCCCTTAAGGCGTAACATTGTTTTCACACATGGTGAAATCCAGTAGCAGTAATATCCAGTCCTTACAGAAACAGGTTAACAAATTTAGATTGGGAAAGTGCTTAAAGGCCACTTCTTCTCTCTACTAGTGAAAGTGTCACATTAAATAAAATTTGCAATACATCTTAGAAAGCATTAGGGTTAAAAAAAGAAAGTATTGGCCTTGAGATCAGCACTGCAAAATCCCAATAGAAGAATTCAGTATCTGATTTGTACTCCAGACCCAGTAAAAACGGAGCAAAATGAGAATAAAACTTTAAATATCCAGACAAACTTCAACCACAATTTGCTATGCTCCCAAGAGTGAACTAGGTGAAAGGTGAGGAATGCAGCCAGGTCTCCCTCCAGGACTTCATTCTGCTCCTGGCTCTGCGTGACCCAGCCAACAAGCATTCACAGAATGTCCAGGTGCCTTGGAATAGCCTTTGGAATGGCCTTATCATGCAGAATCGCTCCGAGACAGCCACTAGCATAAGGGCACCAGTGCAAATATTCAATCTAATCCTCCACAAATCCCTGGGAATCACAACATTGGCTTCTAAATTCAAATTTATCAGAGATTTCCAAAGGCTTGGGAGGTTTACTGACTGTATCCATATCAATCCACCCAGTTGTGCTCTTAAAACACATTCTAGGAAGAATTACAGAACTTTTGAGAGACAATTTTTTTTGCATGTTTTCCCCTGGTGTTTTTCTGGTGCAAACTAAATAGCAGCTGGAAAGTGTGTTACTTAACACTGATAGCAGAATTATATGCAGCACCTGTAGAGTTACTGTGATATTTTAAATCAGGCCTGTCAAACTGGTGCCCACGGGCCAGATGCATCACACACAAGCCATGCCCACCCCAGCTCCACAAAGGCAAAAAAAGCCACATGATGCGATCGAGTTTGACACCTGTGTTTTAAATCAAACTTAGCATTAACCATGGTCTATACCAGGGTCAATATAACAATTAACAGAAATGTATGGGTCCTTTTTCTTCTATACCTGGCATGTTAGTCTTAATTGCATTGGCAGTTAGCTACTACTGCTTTTATTGTTGTTTGCTTGTTTCATGTTTTATTAATTCTTCGAGGAAAAGGAGGAGGTAACTTATTAATAGGCAAAGCCTATTAATAAGATAGCAAAAAATTGCTATTATGCATTACATACTAACATGCTGTGATTGAAGCAGAAGGATTTTAAAAAGGCAAATTTGAGGGGAATGTCAATTACCTCGCAGAGGTTCTGCTATTTGAGATGTCAGAATTTAGAAGGATCTCCATGCAAAGAATCTAGTCAAAAAGTCAAAGAAGTCAAAAAAGTCAAAACGAGTCAAAAAGAGGGCTGTAAAAATATCTACAGACCCCTCACATCCTGGACATAAACTGTTTCAACTCCTACCCTCAAAACGACGCTACAGAGCACTGCACACCAGAACAACTAGACACAAGAACATTTTTTTCCTGAACGCCATCACTCTGCTAAACAAATAATTCCCTCAACACTGTTAAACTATTTACTAAGTCTGCACTACTGTTAATCTTCTCATCGTTCCCATCACCCATCTCCTTCCACTTATGACTGTATGACTGTAACTTTGTTGCTTGTATCCTTACGATTTATATTGATATTGTTTCCTGATTGCTTATTTGTACCCTATGACTATCATTAAGTGTTGTACCTTATGATTCTTGATAAATGTATCTTTTCTTTTATGTACACTGAGAGCATATGCACCAAGACAAATTCCTTGTGTGTCTAATCACACTTGGCCAATAAAAAATTCTATTTCTATTTCTATTTCTATTTCTATTTCTATTTCTATTTCTATTTCTATTTCTATTTCTATTTCTATTTCTATTTCATTCCATTCTTAAAATAGGGTTCTGGATGCCAATTAGGATGGGTCCTTGCTGGAGGTAGGAAGCACAATGTTAAAGCATTCATAAGAACTACTCCATTCTGCTTAATCCTGTCCTCTATGTGTTGATCCTTTATTTAAGGAGTCTTTTATCTGGAAATGTCAGGAACAGGAAAATTACAGGTAGTCTTCGACTTACAGCAGTTCACTTAGTGACCGTTCAAAGTTACAAGAGTACTGAAAAAAGTGAGTTATGTCCGTTTTTCACATTTACAACTATTGCAGCATCCCCATAATCATGTGATCAAAATTCAGATGCTTGGCAACTGGTTCATATTTATGACTTTTGTAGTATCCTGAGATCCCTTTTATGACCATCTCACAAGCAAAGTCAATGGGGAAGCCAGATTCACTTAACAATCGTGTTACTAATTTAAGAACTGCAGTGATTCACTTAACAACTGTGGCAAGAAACGTTATAAAATGGGGCAAAGTTTACTTAACAAATGTCTCACTTAGCAATAGAAATTTGAGGCTCATTGGTGGTAGTAAGTTGAGGACTATCTGTATTATGTATTATGTATTATGTTATGGAGCTCTGTTCCTCTCCTTTACTCTTCTCCCACACACTTTTGATATATTTTGGAATGCTGATTAGCTGAACACACATGGGAGAACACAACAGTCATTCAAATACGATAACACTGAAAAATATCCCATGAGGAGAGAGAAGGATAGGGTGTTATTTAAGGAGTAATTATGGATGAAACAACAGATTTCTCTTAGCTATTTTAATTATTGTGAGGTGATGGCCACAATGGGAATAAAGCAGGAGTGCAAGTCAGCAGGTTCTGACAGGTTCTGGAGAACCGATAGCAGAAATTTTGAGTAGTTCAGAGAACCGGTAATGGAAATTTGGAGTAGTTCGAAGAATCAGCACTCTGGTTGGCCCCAGAGTGGGGTGGGAATGGAGATTTTGCAGTATCCTTCCCCTGCCATGCCTACCAAGCCACACCCACCAAGCCACACCACGCTCACCAAGCCACACCCACAGAATCAGTAGTAAAAAAAAATTTGAATTCCACCACTGGAATAAAGGCTTTTCATCATAATCAGTAGAGTAATATTGCTTTAAAAACTTTAATTTTCATACTGGGAATACATGAACTTGTGCTTTTCCCCTACAAACAAAATAAAACAAAAAACAGGATTGCCCCAATTATCAGAGGTCTAGTCCAACCTGATGCTGAAATGACAAAGTATGGGCTGTGATGACAAATGTAAGTGCTGTCCGTTTGTACTTGTATTGTGATGATTGATGGAAAGATTTAAGGGGTAGAGTTTGTGTCACAATGTCACAACAGATTTGGTCACTTGATCTCTCCACTCAGATATCTATGCTTATTATAGAAAATTAACCCTAAGAAGTATTTCTCCCTGAAAGGCCAGAGGAAAAAGGATGGTCTTAATGTGCAATTAAAAAGCAGCAGCACCAACAAACATTTGTTATAACATACTATATAACACTATTTTGAATTTTCTGATTTAGACAGCAAAATATTTTAAACTACTTTTGGCAAAATACTGAAAAAACAGTGTTAAAAGCAGATGTTCAGGCTCCAAAGAACCCTAGACATCAATGCAACAGCTGCTAACAAAGACTATTTTAAGTTATTTCTGTAGAACAACTAGAACGTCCAGCTGAGGGCAGCATCTAATGGATCTTGTAGTTACATTGGCCACCAGGATGCATTACATTTCTAGTTTTATCTTTATTGGGAATCGTCAGACATAGCCAGATATTATACTGTGGGTTCAAACATTCTACTGGAAATTGAACTCACAGACCTTCACACTTTTGGATAACTATTTATAATATTTAGGACGTATCCAACTCCTGATGTTCAATAGCTGCAGAAGGAATATCTACAAGACTTCAGAACAGCTTTTGTTAAATTCTCAGAAGAACTTAGGACGCTGAAAAAAACCAAGTTGTTTGGACTGGTTTGTTCTGAATTCTGTTGTGGCCCATCAGCGGCCTGTGCAGCTAGTAGCTGATTCCGACAGCAAGGAGGCTGGAGAAGATGTGGTGCCAGAGGTGGGGATTCAGTCAGGGCCTTCAAAACCTCCAGAACTTCCTATAAGTGAAGAGGAAGAAGAGGAGGAGCCTCTTCTCGATGCAGGGGCGCGCAGAGCTGCCAAAAGGCAGGAGTGGCTCCTAGGAGGAGGTCTCCTCGAGAGTAAGTCTTGGGGCTAATTAGCCATTCCCTTAGCCTATTTAAGGAAGGATGACGACTGAGGCAATTTGCCGGGAAAAACTTCATTCACTCTCCTTCGTGTCTTGATCTTAGTTCTCTTATCAGTTTCCAGCAAATTGCTTCTGGGCTTTCTGCCCAGAACCACAGTAAGATTACAATTATTTATTCTTTGGATTCTTGTAGGCTGTTAAGAAAGTTAATTAACAGCCTTTGTCTGAAAAAGACTGATTTAATTTAGTAAACTAAGGTTTGTACAGACTTTGTGTGTGCTGTGTTCTTTGGGGTCCATAGCTGGGGCAGAACAGATTCAGAGACTACCAGGATTCAGACCACTAGGTGTGTAATCTAGATTGGGCTGCCTAGATTGGGCAGCCACCCTGAAAGAAGACAAAGGCAAGATACCTCTGTACTGTTGCCAAGAAAATACCACTTAGATGTTCACATAGTCTCTTTTGTGACATTTTGATTTCTGGTCATCATTTTTATATAGAGGCTTGGTAAAGATTCAGCTAGCCATTGAAAGGTGCGGTTTCAGGTTACAGTATGGATGGAAGGTGGGAGTTGCATATTTGCAATATCCTTCAAGTGCAAAGTCATAGTGCAATAATGACAAAGTGGATGTGCTCATGTGATAAAACAGAGAGTTCCAGAGTCTGCAAAATCACACTTAAGCTACATGCTGCTCAGAGTACCAATAGCCAAGAGAATTTACTAGTTGAGCTTTCATCCTCAAGTGACATGGTGCTTAGACAATAAATGTTAGCTACACCCTCACAACCCTATGCTGATCAGTTTCCTCTAGTCAAGTGGCCTCCAGATGTGCTGATTGAACATCTATGGCAAGCCTGTCAAACTGGCAGCCTGCGGGCCGGATGTGTCATATGCAGGCCACACCCACCCCAGCTCCATGAAGGCAAAAAATGTTGTGATACGTCACGATATGTCACGTGGCGCAATCGAGTTTGACACTCGTGATCTATGGGAATTAAAGTCCAACATTGTTATGTCAACAAAAGAAGGATCCTTGTTTTTAATAATCACATATTGCTGTTTCCTACATTTTCTTATAATAGAAATTTAACTTAAGGAAAGAGCTACTCAGCTATGATGAATATTTCAAATATAATAGACTTTCTCCATCTTATTAAAAGCAACGTCTATGAAGACCTTTAAGTTGGTATTGTTTACATCTCCACTTAAACATTTAATTTACAGTTAAACAGATTGCCTTGCTAATCGTGCCAATATTCAATTTATGACTTCAGCTCCATTGCATGGCGCAATGAAATTATACCTGCACCTCTGGGAAGAAAGACTTGTTGGGAAGGTATAGCAAAACAGCCCAGTATGCCTAGAGAAACTCAACCATTAAAGGAAGTTGTCTATTCCCCCCCCCCTTTCCATACACAGGCTCTCAAAGCTCAAGCCCAAGAAAATTCTTGAAATTGGGGCAGAAGTAGGAGGAATTGAATCAGAGACTCCGAATAGTATTCACTTGAGAAGAAAACCTGAAGATGATTCCCTGCATATTAGAAACGGAGCAGATGTCCTCCTTCTGGTCGTGGCTTATCAGTGTCTGTCTGATTTTCCCACAGGGAGAAACTAATTTTTATGCTTTTTATAAAAAAAATTTTCCTCTAACATAATCTTTAGGGACTATATCAAAAGATCACAAACTTCTAAGAACAAGTGTGCAAGATAATATCACTTAGGAGAAGGAGATATGGAAAAGATAAATTTACCTAAATGAACTGGCAAGGCCTAGGTTCAAAGCCCTTTTCAAATGTAATAGAGATTAGGTGCCTCTGAGTCAGTTACATCCTTTCTGAGTATAACCTACTTTGCAGGATTTCCCTGAGGTTAAAATGTGTAGAATGAAAAGAAAAATATTCAACTTGTCTTTTGCTCTCTAAGGAAGGATGGAGACACAAATGGGATAAATAAAATAAGTTTTGCAGAAGGTATAATCAACTCCACTAACCCACCTATCTTGGGAAACAGTATAGGAAGCAAAGATCCAATAGAATATTGGGGATATAATCAGATAATGCCTTCAAAACACAGGAAATGTTACAGCAAAGATTATAGCCTTTGCAAATACAGTGGTCCCTTGGTATTCAACTGCTTTGAAACTCATTGTATCTTGTAGCCATTGCATTTTGACGTGAAAATTTTATCCTAATACTCATCATTTGTTTGATACTCAACACACAAGCTGGCACTTGTCAGTGTTGGCTACCTTGTGACTCACTACATCAGGGGTGTCAAACTCACGGCCTGCGGGCTAACTGCATCACGTGCTGGCCACTCCCACCTGTTTTAGCGAAGGGGGAAAAAGTTGTGATATGTCATTGCGAGTTTGACACCCCTGCACTACATTATTCCTTGTGGGAAAATTTTGTTTGGTACTTGTCATTTTTGGTACTCATCGCACCTCACAGAACCAATTAATGACGAGTACCAAGGTACCACTGTACTACAAACATTCTCCCACAAAATATAATAAACTTCTACTTTCTGATTCTTCACAGAGCCCCATTAGAGTTATTGAGTTTCAAATATAGAAACATGGTTTCAGGAGAAGAATGGAAGCCTCTTGCTATTTAAAACAATTTGATCTTGGAAACAGTTTATCTTTTTGAGATGATATCCCTTTGGACTTCTTCAATTCAGCATAGGATGGACTTTGTCTTTCCCAAATCTTACTAGACAGTCTGAACTACCCTTTCCAGAATTTTCTATCAGCACTGGATTTCCGCCAGCACTGGAATCTTACGGAATCTGGAACTTAATAAAATGCAGGGCTGAACTTAGGCACATATGCAGCTTTCACTGCACTTATTTTTCAGCTCAGAAAGATATTTGTAACAGACAAAGTAGAATCACTGAGGCATGACATAATAATATATATTATATAAATATGGTGTGATCTCAGAAAAAGTGCCTAGCTAGCAAACATTTGCCATAACATGGCCATATTTTCAGATAAAAGTCTGTTTAGATAGCAGCCCTGACAAATACACTTGAGATGATGTTTTGTCAGTTACCACTTATAGACTATCAGGTACTTTTCTAAGTTCTCCTTCTAGTCCCCTTTATTTAAGCTAAATAACATGGAAATAGCAAAAGAGCAGAAAAACAAATGTGGAAATGGAAAGCAAAGGAAAATTTTGAGCCTCAGGAAACTCCCCAAATTTCAGCCGCTCTAACATGGAACAGGAAAGTATTTCTTGGAAGACATTATGACATGGAATAAATGTAAGGTAAAAGAGGAAGAGGAGAGGATGATAGAACTATCTTCAGCTTGTTTTGAACCCATAATCTGCTTCCAGTCTGATAACTACATAGAATGGGGAAAATTTCCTGCCAATAACTACTTTTCCATCCATTCCAGTGGAATGATTTAATAAGATGACATATGAATCTCTATTTTGAAATTAATTAGAGAATTCACATGGACAGCTGGCTGTGGTTTGGCTTAAACCTTTATTTTACTTTTTTAAGAATGAGGGAGCTACAGATAATTGGATGCCAATTCTTTTGAAATATGAGTGTTCCAGCAGAAGGCAATATTTCTAGCTTAGGGTAGTGATGTTGTTAGTGCTCTTTGAGCTTGGTTGCTTGCTTCAGATGTTTTATTACCCCGAAAACCCATAATCAGTTTGAGGAAGTGGGGTGTTTGCTTCTCTCTTTACACAGAGTAGCTTGCCCTGAGCATATTTGTGGAGGTGTGGTTTGCTCCTTGGTGGACTTTGATTAAGGAATTATTTTCTGCTTGATTCACCTGCTCGGGTGTTAATCCCTGCTTATCTGGATGTTGGCTGCTAGAGAGGATGTGTTGTGGTCTTTTTGTTTCCTTCTTAGCTTTTTAATTGTATTTTTAATTGTGTGCAAATATGGTTTATCTGTCTGTTGGTGACTGATTTGTCTAAATGCCTTCCATGAATTCCCTACTGTTTTTGCATTTAGCTCAGTGTAGGATGTTCACAGTTTCTCAACTGAAACTGCGTTGAGTGTATGAGTCTAAATCGGTATGTCTCAAAGTGAAAAGTTTTCTAAGTACACTAATAAGAACACAAATCAGCTGTCAAAATTGAGAAATATCAGCCATGCCAAATTTCAAGAGGTTTTGAATGTCAGCTTCTTTAAAAGCCAGGCACTAATTATAATGGATGTATAATAGAGAATTGTTTGTGTTGTTGCAATAACCCTATGACAACAATTATTGTTTTTAAAAGAAGCAAATATTATTATCTCTTATCAAATCATGTAATCACACCAATATTCAAGAGACTTTAAAATGCTTTCCACCCCTTTGCCTACATCTGCTTAAGTCCTGGGGTTAACTATAACATAGTGATGAAATCTTGCTGCTCCTTCAACACAACGTGCCAATGGAATGTGCTTTTTCTTTTGGAAATTTCCTCCCTCTGCAATACGTTGCTAGACAGAAGGCCAAGCACCATAGCCATCCAAGAAATTGCAGTTCATTACTGCCACAATATCACTGTGAGAACCCAGCATTTATCCACAGTTCCAACAGTGAAGTGATATTGGATACTGTCGACTATATGGCTTAAAATTCATTTCCCTCCTACAGGCTTCACAACAATGCCATTTAAAGGAAAACTCATCTTCTTGTGATGGCTGTTTTTTTTCTCAGCATTATTTATATTAGCAGTAGCATATCAACTGTATTTCATGACATTTAATCCAAGTAGGGGAAAAAACCCACACAATTGCTTTACAATTTAAAAAAACTGTAAGTGTTTCCAGTGAAAACGGGTTTTTTTAAAATAAAAGAAAATGAAGGTTTACAAATGTAACAGTGATGTTTTACATTCGAGGATTGAGAGGACTGCAAAATGCAAGATTTGCCCAGTAGCTTGGCAAGGTTGGCTGGTAAAAGGCAAATGGCTCCCATAGTTCACTTTTGAGGGATTCATCAGTAGGACAACAGCTAAACAATGAGACTAGTCAGCCATTTTTTGTAAGAGATCTTGTATAACTTCCCGAGAGATCAACAGAATCTACATCTCCTTTATGCCTGTCTCAATGGTGCTTAAACTTAGTTGCAATTTTGATTTATATTGCATGAATAGCATTTATAGGGCAGACTGTTGACCAGAGGTGATATTCAGCAAGTTCTGACCAATTCTGGAGAACTGGTAGCGGAAATTTTGAGTAGTTCGGAGAACCAGTAAATATCACCTCTGACTGGCCCTACCCCCATCTATTCTCTGCCTCCCGAGTCCCAGCTGATCTGGAGGAAATGGGGATTTTGCAGTAACCTTCCTCTGGAGTGGGGAGGGAATGGAAACTCTGCATGTTTTAACCATCTAACCGGGATCAACTAGTTTTTTCCACACTATGATATTGTGCACACACTCATTGGAACCTTCTATTTGTTCTGACTTCATATGTTCCTGACCTGAGTTCTTAATGGATTTGAACATTCCTCTTAAGTTCAGATGACCCTTCAGAACTGAAGAAGCTTCTTGGATGAGAAGTGGAACATTTTCAAAGAAAAAAAAAAACTAAGGAAGTCCAGTTGTGTTTTGGAAAAAGCATCTTTGGGACAAGCATGACCTGGATGATTGAGAATCTCCATAGACATTCAGATGATCTTTTTCCAACCAGTGTAAGCAAGAAATATTCAGAGCTTTATTTTATTTGCGGCATCCATATACATATTGCCAAAGTCATAGGATGTTTTTTTAAAAAAATTTCTGATATATTACTATTTCAGAATAGTAATGCTGCAAGAGAAACTTTATCTGTGAACTTGTTTTGAGCTTGACATTGTCGGCTATTAAAATGTTTTCCTTCAGTCTTAAGAAATATCATCATAAAAAAAAAAAACAAGAAAAGAAGGCCAAGGCCACGTAAAGTCAAGATTTATATTTATGGTTGGGACAATCAGCATATTTTCTGAATAAAAAAAAAAACTTTTCAGCCTCCATTCTTAAAAGTTCCAACAGACACCTTATCAAGGGTGTGTGTGTGTGTGTGTGTGTGTGTGCGCGTGCGTAGGCAGTATTTTTTTCCTTCTGTGGTATACTACATGGCTGTACACCAAATTTATAGATAGAGGGCATGCAGCTGGGTCAGTGGGAAGAATCTCAAAAGATGAAAAAAGCAGGTGTTTGTCAGAAAAAAGATAAGCCACTAATACTTTCATTCCCTGGGGAAAAATGCAAAAATAGCACTTTTTATTTGGCTTCTTTTTAACCAATTACTTGGTTACAGAGCATGCAGATGTTTATAGCACCAAATAAGGAAGTAAAAATAGGAAAGGGGTAAATGAAATTGTATAGTATGTAACACAGACTTGGGAGTGTTTTCATCTTGGGGGTCTTTGCTTAGTTAGCTTGGATAAGTAACCATTAGTAACCTTGACTATCACTAAGTGTTGTATCTTTTTATTAGTGATGAATGTATTTTATTCTCCTTATGTACAATGAGAGCTTATGCACTGAAGACAAATTCCTTGTGTGTCCAATCACACTTGGTCAATAAAGAATTCTATTCTGTAACAACACAAGAAGGATGCTTCCTCCCTCCTCTCACTGACATACAGGTAGACCTCAAGTTACAACTGTAATGCTCGTGACAGCCATAAATTGTGCTGGATGTAAATTAGGTCACCCACATGATCAACCTGATTATGTCATTTTTTGTGGTGATCTTTAAGCAACCACCATGCTCATTAAGCAAATGCTGCAGTCATTAAGTGAACCCATGGTTTGCTACGGGCTGGTTTTGCCAAAAAACCAAAAGTAAATGCTGGCTTTCGGCAAAATGTTGTAAAACACATTATGGGATGCTACAAGTGGCCATAAATGCATGCCAGTCATGTGAACACTAGGGGGGGAAGTCATTGGCATTTCAAATCTGGATCATAAGTAACCCCCAGAGAGGTCCATTGTAACTTTGGATTGTCGCTAAGGCAACTGGCTGTAAGTCAAAGACTACCTGTACTGAAAACCCAACCCATAGGTTCTAGACTATCCCACCAACATTGCTGAACAGTACACACATTCAGAGAGAGAGCCTAGCAATGCAGTCAGGAAAGCAGATGCAGCATGATGCGTCTTGAACCAAGCCATGCCATTCAGACTACAGAGACAGGAGCAAGCATTGCATTTTTCAGCTGCAACCTATAGAGGTCACCTGCAGAGCAAAAACGAGTGTAGTTCGGCTCCCTAATAATTCATTGAGTAGGAAATTTCTATGCAGTCATTCCTTATGCCAGAAAAACAAAACTTTTCACTTTAAAAATAATAATAATACAGTAGAGTAATGCAGAATCTGTTTTATCTGTAGAGGAACCAAGGAATTAAAATTACAGAAATGCCAACTCTCCTTTAACAAAAAAAGCAATATTCAAGTTCTTCTGGTGTTTCTTGTGTATAATAGGAGGGAGGTATAGAAAACCCCAGACCCCCCCTCTATTTTACACACACACACACACACACACACACACACACACACACACACAGAAGAAATGTCATTACCACATCTATATCTATATCAGTTTTCATCTTTGATGTAAATTATTGGAACCAATTCAAGCTTTGTTGGACTACTTCCATTCATGGCTGAAACAAATGTCTGCTTGCTATGTTAGAAGTGTTCAAACACACAAACAGTCTAGATTAGAATATATTAATCCATTCACTCGGAAATTGACAGATCCAATTTTGTGTATTTCCTTTCATTAAACTATATGAAAAATTATACGCAACTATACTAAACGTCTTGGCTTGCAGAGGAATATTCAATACTGTTTGTTTATGTGATGTGAAACCCAGTTTTTCTTTTTGCTCTCAAAATATTTAAATTGATGCTCATGATTTCCCTCAATTACCACATATTTGCCACATTCTTGTTTGAAACCGTAAGAATACCTGAAGGCCAGAGCTCATTGGGAACTGTGTTTCAAAAATGCATAATTTGTTGGAATACAAGAAGAAAGAACTCATAAAACCAATATCGTATAAAAATAAAAGGCTAGGATTTACGCATAAGTTACAAAATCAAGCAACTTAAACAGTCCTGAACATTCAATCCTTTTTCCATACTGCAGACATGAAAACATTGGTTAGTACTTTTCCCCCCCAATATCAAAGAAAAGATACACACCTGACATCCACTTTTCGCCTAAATGAAAGCATGTGGAACAGGATAAAAGAGAATGAAAGACAAACAGACAGAGTTTAGATTAGAAGAAGTGCAGTTTTGGAACAGTATTGAAAGTGAGAACAGTAGATTGGACTGATCATTTCCCTTTTCTTTAGTAGAAACAAGGCATTTCATAGTGGACATCTCTCTCCCACCCACTTTCAATGCAGATCTAGAAAGTTTTGAAATTGCTTCCTTCAAGAAGAGACAGCTTCATCCCAATTTCACAGTGACAGTCCAGAAAAAAACAACAGAAAAGTAGGAGAACATGACAGACATGTGAAACAATGTTTATGTACAATTTATGTACCGAGCCGAGGTGGCGCAGTGGTTAGAGCACAGTACTGCAGCTACTTCAGCTGACTGCTAGTTCAGCAGATCAGCGGATCAAATCTCACCGGCTCAAGGTTGACTCAGCCTTCCATCCTTCCGAGGTGGGTAAAATGAGGATCCAGATTGTTAGGGGGCAATATGCTATTTAGTATACTGTCTTTGGTGTAAGCCGCCCAGAGTCCTCAGAGAGTGGGCGGCATAGAAATATGACCAATAATAATAATAATAATAATAATAATAATAATAATAATAATAATAATAATAATTCTATATTTAACCTAGCCTGATTCAGGTCTGGAGACTATAGTTGTTAGAATTAGATTAGAATTAGAATTTTTTATTGGCCAAATGTGATTGGACACACAAGGAATTTGTCTTGGTGCATATGCTCTCAGTGTACATAAAAGAAATATAGTTGTTGAAGCTTTCAAGCCCAAGCTGGGCTGTTTTACTGTAAGACTGTCTGAGACTGTCTGAGACTCTTCTCATGCAGATCTTGATGACACATCTAACATTTAGTTTGTGTCATTCTTTCTCTAGCTGGATATTGCAGTTGTAGCCAAAGGAAGAAACAATTGTTTCCTGGCCCTGCTGAAAGACATAATATTTGAGTCCAGGTTCAGACTGATGGGAAGGTGGCCATGTCTCTCACCTTGAAGCAGACTTCTGATAGCCACCGCTTGAGAGTATTTCTCACCTTTGCAGATGGTGGTAAAGTTCCCTTTTAGTCCTTAGTTTCAAGACATCATTCAGGCCCTCTCCAAATACTTTGCCATTACTGAATGGACCTGATAGAAGGACTGACTTTGATTCTGAGTGCATGTTGCAGTGTCTCAATGAAAGTTTTCCCCTAATGGTCACATTGGCTACTATGCCTCTGGCTGAAAAATGGATTTTACCCAGGTTAGTCTCCACAATAAGAGAGATAGACCCGACTATGGGTCCTATCTATGACCTGTGTGGGGTAAGCAAGATTAAGTGTTTGGTCCATAATATAGAGGCCATAAACTAGATTAATGCTAGAGCTCATCTGGCCTTGCAAAATCTCAATTTTGATATCCCGTTGATGAGGTGTTCTCCCCATCTTTATTTACTGTACATTTATTTACATGTATTGATTCATTTATTTATCATATTTCCTAACCACCCATCTCCTTCAAAGTTGGCCCTGAGGTCAGAATTACCATAGGAGTGGACACCACTATGGGAGTGTTAGCAAAGTGATGGTGAACCTTTTCGACACTGAGTGCCAAAAAGGTCGCGCGGAAACATTGCATGCACGTGCTTGTCGGGGCTGCGCTCTGGAAAAGCTGACCGTCCAGGTTCTAGTGTGCATGCACACCCGACAATCAGCTGGCTGGCACACATGCGTAAACCAGTTTTCGGCACTGCTGCATGCGTGAAGGACAGCTGATCGTCATGCGCACAGACAAGGCCAGGCAACATGGCTTTGTGTGCCACTTTGGGCACACGTGCCATAGGTTTGCCATCACGGGTCTATGACCATCTATGTCTGTTTTGCAGCCACCCCTGCAAAACAAGCACAGTTCATGGGCTAATGGAGGTCTCCTGGTGGAAGTGAAATGAAAAAAAGGAGGCATGTTAATGGTACCATTGGAGGCCTCTCTCCTCCCTCATTTCCAGTCTGAGGGAATTCCTCTGATTTAATCCACAGCTATTGAACATGAACTTGTTTGCCATGTAGTTTGTAATGTGAAGCCTTAAAGAAGACAGGTAAATAAAAATGGCACAGAAAGGAAGTAAAAAGAGAATATGAGCTGGTTCAAAACTGGGATGGAGCTATTCCCTTTCACAGGAAACAATATCGGAACTTTCAAGACCTACCTCCAGAAAAAAGTGGGTAATATTAACAATGGAATGCTCCAGCGTCACATGACAGGTAGTCCTTGACTTACAACCAAAACTGGGACCAGAATGACCATTGGTAAGCAAAGTGGTCATTAATTGAATTGAGTCTGATTTTACAACTTTTTTTTGCCATGGTAGTTAAATAATCACCACAGTCGTTAAGTGAATCACAGGGTCATTAAGCAAATTCTTCATCCCGCATTGACCTTGCTTGTTGGAAACTGATTGGAAAGAACGCAAATGGTGATCATGCGACCCCAGGAGGCTGCAACTGTCACAAATACATGCCAATTGCCAAGTGCCCGGATTTTGATTATATAACGGCAGGGATGCTGTGATGGTAATAAGTTTGAGGGCCAGTCATGTCACTTTTTTCAGCACCATTGTAACTTTGTACAGTTGCTAAATGAATGATTGCATGCTGAGGACTACTTGTAGATACATCCAGAAAAAAAAAAAAAGAATCCTAAAACTGATTTTAAATTATACACCTAGGAACTGCAGAGTGCCTTCAAAAACCTAATACAGTACAAGCCTTTATCTTTAATAAGATGAAAATCAATCAAAGCTATGTATAAATTAAATAGTAGTACAATAAAAGCACAATTTCCAATTGTGGGGAAGAAGTGGTATTAACATAATTAATCTTAATTGTTTGTACTGCTTTGAAGACAGTGAGGTTTGTCTGTTTAGTTTAAGATGAAGTCCGAACTAAAAGTTTGTTTCTTACATCTGAAGATCAGTCTGGTGGATGGGAGTCCATAAAGTAAAGTATATAAATCTTATGTACAAGACTCCCTTAATGGATCTGAAAAAGGCTCCCTAAGGTTGCGTCTTTAGGAATCATTGATAATGTAGTATTTACACAGTTACAAAATAATAGTGAATCTAAAGGTTAAAAGAATTTTGTGAAACTTATTTGGCGTTTATGAAATGGAGAATGCAGACATTCGAATCTGCTTAGCTCAAGTGACTCTTATATTAACATAGGATAACAAAATCTGTTTCAAAATAGTAAAGTTGGAGGGGGCAGATGGGCCATCTCTATTCTTCCATTTGGTGTGATTGAAATTAAAGCATTAAAGCAACTCTAATTGAAATTAAAGCATTCCCACTAAATATCACTAAATGAAAATTCACTGCCTACCTTAGTTCTCCCATTTTTTTAGCTTCATTCCTTCTTAATTCGGTGCTATTAATCATCTTCATACAATAATAACAAACCAAACATCCAATCTAGACAAATTTTGGCTATTAACTAAAATCCTAGTAACTTTCAATGTGGGCATTGTGGAAAGAACTGCAACACAGCACTTAAAATAGAGAAGTATAACACTTGCTACAATGCTCTCTTTACAAGAGAGAAGGAAATTAATTAACCCACTATCTTTTTTGTTGTTCAAAGTAACTTTAAGAAAGAAAGGAGGAAGGCTTCAAGCAGAAGTTCAGATCGGTCACAGGGCAGATGAAATCTTTAGACAGAGGAGTAATGAATGAGAAATATTTCCAACAAGGAAGCAGAACGAGGGACCAACATCTGTATCTACCTGTTCAATTAAATAGCAAATGGTACCACTAATTGGTCATAACATGTTTTAAATAAACTGTATCCTCTTCCTGCTATCTTCATGGTGATTTTAAGTCAGCCTTCACCAACTGGGCACTTTCCAAATACTATCAGACTACAAATCCCAGAAATCTGTTTGATTGGAAACTGTTGAGCCTGACTTTATTTTACACCAGCTGCATGTGGCAATGCCCCATTCTTTTAATTTGACTGCATTTGTTTTTTGTTTTTTTAAAGTATCTAGACAGAATGCTACTTAGAACATTTTTTTCTCTCTGTTAAAATATCTATTAGCATAAATTGGGTTGGACAACCTGTCTCTTTTCAAATCATCCAGAGTTATAATTCTCAGCAGCTCTCACCCTGGACCAGGAAGACTAAAGCTGTAGTTTAGTAGCATCAGAAGATATATAGATGGTCCACCATTATTTTTTTTTAAAAAATCTCCAGTTGCTGAATTCCAGATGAATTTAAGCTGCAGAACAAAAAGTTAACTCAGAGAGATCTATTATAAAGATTTGAAAATTGCTCCAGAAACTATCTTAGAATTGCCTTCCTTTTAACACCCATGCTATAGATTACAATAAATACTTCCTACATAATATTTTAGAGAGAAAGAAGTTTTACATTTGAACTACTGTGGCATTTCAGTAGAAAAACCTGGCTCAACATCTGTACCAAATACAGAAGTTCTTACTATGACAAAAAAGTACTTACGTGTTATTGAGGATTTGGAGGCGTTCTCCTTTTTTGAAAGAAAGATCTGATTCTGTCCGTGATTCATAATCATAGAGGGCCACAAATGTTGTGACTCCACCTGGAACAACATACATTCACACAATAAACACCAATCCACAAGCAATCAATCAGCATTGTCACTGCTTTATGAAAGGCTGTGTAGTGAATATACTGAATCTTTTTTTGAAAGCATCTCAATACATTCAGCTCTATCTGTACAGCAACCATTTCTGTGTATTTGATTATCCTCCTTTTCTAGATAATAAAACAGATACTCATGAGCAAATGGAGTATTCTGTTTCTCCTTCTAATGTAGTCATTATTCAATAAGATTTTTTGGCAATGGTTTAAATATTGTAATTGTAATATCTTCATACTTTTATATTATAGAATTATAAGACTGGAAAGGACCTTGACCAACTCCTTGCCCAGGGCAAGCTCTAATAATGGAGCACCTTCAATTTCAGGAGATGAGCTTAACAGCTCTCCTGGTCAAGAAAATGCTCCTTATTTTGAGTTTGGAATTTCATATCATTGGAGATATGAAAGAATAGCTTCTGCAAGCACAAAAGTTAAAAACATGTGGTTGGCTATATTCGCACAACACACTGAATGAAGAGATTGGCCTCATAAAGATATTAAATCAGTATCTTGGCTACCTAATATCTCAATGAACTGTGCTAATGCAGTCATTATGTAACATGTATCCAAGGCTGTGTGCGTAATTTATAATTTACTATTCCATGAAAGCTTAGAAACTGGGTTAATTGAAGAAACCATGGGGAAGCCTTGAAAATGCTCTTCACTTTAATTCAGCCATCAACAAAGAAACCCTTTGATGCAGTTCCATAAAATGAACATCTATCTTTCTTCTAGACACTACAGTAGATCCAGTGCAGTAGTGTATATCAAAACAGCTGCTTCACTGGTTTCAATTTATTTATTTTTTTATTTATTTATCTTAAATTTGTATACCGCCCTACTCCCGAAGGACTCAGCTCATGCTGGCATATGCACAGAAGACATTTCCACCAAAACAAACAAGCTGGGGAAAGAGAAGGGGTTTGCCACAACATTTCAGTTGGAGGCCCTGAGGAAGCACATCTTGCTTTCTCCACCCTCAAATGATATGGTCTTCTTTACCTGATATTACCCAACCACAAACTGTGTTAGCTTGCCCAGCCCTAATAAGCAAATTGTGTGAAATTTTATCACTGCATCCTCTTAACCCTAACCCTTGGTTTTAGACATAAAAGAAGTATATTTCAGATAACCAAAATAGTTCTAGATTAAAAGTTCCTCCTGTGACAGAAAACATACTGACCAGCTAAAGCACCACAACGCTGAGGAGAAGTGACCATATCTGATGTATTTGATCCCCCAAAGAGCTTTGGTTCTGTAGCTGTATTTCCAAATAACCGACTAGGGGTACGATGAGTTTCTGGGATGGTCGTTTTGCTGGGAGTTTGAGAGGTAGAGCAGCTGCCATGTATATTTTCTGTGGAGTCCAAACTGCGTCTCCGTTGGCTAGGGTCTTTGGGTTTACTTTTACTGCTCCCCATGGTCCAAGCTGCAAGAGAAGAAGACAGCAAAGGCGATATTATATTTTTTGCTATGGCTGGTGGGCTCTTCGATTCTGGAAGACACAAAAGGTTTTCTGACTTGTTGGATGGCCAGGTCAAAAATTAAGCAATTAGGATGAAGTGGCTGCTTTAAAAGAAGCACACTCTGTTCTGGCAATTATTTGTTCAGAGCAACCTGAATAGACATGGAAAAGCTTTTATTCTGGTTACTGTCTCTAGCTTTGGACTTATTGCTGAGCCTCGAAACACAAAAACAGAAGCTACCTCTGTTATTCCATGAACAGATCCTTACAAACGCTTACTGAAATAACCAGGTTCTTCTTGATTTTCTAGGCTTAGTTTAATTTCAGCTCCAATAGGTAAAGGAAAAGGGTTTCAAGGACAAGAAGAAGGAACTTAAATCTTCCTTTGGATTTTCAAAACTTGGCCAGCATAATCATACGGTCCATTTAGCTTCATAATCTATATATGCCCTAAAGCTCAGCTGCTCTGGATAAAAGCTTAAAGTAGGTTCAGGCTTAGGCCTGACTGAGCATATTATTCAAAGCATCTTTCCCAGAGGGTTGCTGCTGAAGCACATTTGCCTATGTAGTACTGTAACAAGGGCTGAGTTTGACCTCTTCCCGACATGTTTTCAAGGACTTTGGTTCAAATATACACAGTAACAAAAAGAACAATGTTGTAGTTATCACATCAGTTCCGCCAAAGAATAAAAGAGAAGAATTATGCCCTCGTCTCAAGGTAGCAGCAAATTAAACCAAACATATTGTGCTAAACTACAACATAATATCTAAGACTACAAATCAAATAAGAGCCATGGCTTTTCTAATGATGCAAGAATGAATATCACCAAGAAATCATGTCCATTTTTCATTGTGCTATATATGCTCTGTTTCCCCGAAAATAAGATCCAACTGGAAAATAAGTCCTAGCGTGATTTTTCAGGATGCTCATAATATAAGCTCTACCCCCAAAATAAGCCCCAGTTAAGATTGCCAGCCAGATGGATGCATTTAGTACTGTATTTCTTCAAAAATAAGACCTAACCAGAAAATAAGCCCTAATGCATCTTTGGAGCAAAAGTTAATATAAGACCCAGTCTTATTTTCAGGGAAACATGGTATATATTGGCTTTCAAGAGATCCCTAAGCATTTTGAATAGTGATCTAATTCATACACTGAGTTCAAACATCAACCAAGCCATACTGAGGCATGTTTGTTTCTACTTGGCTTGGCATGATGATTGAACCTATACATAATCTTTTGTAAATTGCAGATTGCATGGTTGGAATGTAATGTGAGGAGCAAACCAATTGGTTTATTGAACAAACCATGGTTAAATAAACAATGTCATAAAACAAAATATGAATTCAGTCATGCACTTCAGAGATGAATGATTGACAAAGATGATAAAAACAACATGCAATCTATACTCCATTATTTCAACAGATGGTTTTGGTGGAGGAACCTTCATGTGGAGGGACATTGTACACAAGGATACTTTAATTCTTTTATTAGAGACTGCTCTCCAATCACACAAGAATTTCCATGCTAACAACTGCCCTAAACATATGTTGTGTATTTCTGATCCTGTTTCTCTATCTTTATGTATTGGCTAAGTATGCACAACACACTTAACTAGGGCACTGAAATTCCTAGATTTACATAATACATTGAATCATTGCCTAATCAAAGTCCTGGATTTGCACATCAGGCTAAGCCACACAAATAATAAGATTCAAGTTAAACAAGCTTAGTTATAGTATACTGAAGAATTAAACTACTAGGCTTTTGGTGATCTGATTAAGCATGGTTCTGTGGATGCAGCCATTCTAGGTTCCTTATACATTCCAAGGTATATGCTTTAAAAGCACTTTTAAACATTTATCTTCCCTTTGTTTAATGACCTTGCAATTGATTTCACACCTGGTTTGCTGGTGATGTGAATCAAACTTGAATGTTTGACTGGAGAGATGGTTTCCTCTTCTCCTTGTGCTTGCCTGTTTTTAAACAAAGTGAGATAAAGTGCTTTTGGAAGTAGTCTGCTATCTCAAAGTCTCCTTTCTCACTGATCTGGCATGGCATAATAATGGAGCCTTTCCTGCAGCTGATTTACTAATGAGGACAAGTCCAAACTGGTAGTCTTAGAGAAAAGGGCTGCAAAAGGACAAGATGAGTTAGATGTTTTCTGTCCTGATAGTAAGGCCCTCAGTATGAACTCTTTATAAAAAAAAAAAAACATGGCCAGTATTGTATTATTTTAAACTGCATTTACAACCAGGCAATAATGGGATTTGTTTAGTAAACCTAGCCATTGTTGAAGGAATCAGTAACATGGCGTCACATTTTACCTCCAGTTAAGTATTAAGAGAAATTAAATGGCTCCACCCTGTACTTTCTGTGGTGAATCCCTAGTTTTGGTAAGGCATGATGAATGCCTGAAAGGATGGAATGTTTTGTAAAATAGATTCCCCTGTGCAATTTCATTCAAATAAAGGCCGAACTGGCATAAACCAAGCTTCACCTTTATAATGGAATATTATAGAATAATGAGGAACGTTGGTTTAACTCAGAGGTCTTCAAACTTGGCAGCTTTAAGACATGTGGACTTCAACTCCCAGAATTCTCCAGCCAGTTGCAGAATTCTGGGAGTTGAAGTCCACAAGTCTTAAAGTTGCCAAGTTTGAAGACCTCTGGTTTAACTCCTAGAAAATTTCCAATTTGCTGGCTAGATTTAGGACATTAGTGGAGCATTATCAGTAATTAGATCAAGTAACTTTCTTTCCCCAAAAGCTGGCCTCCATTCAACTCCCCATTCTATAAAAATGAGAATTGCTCAGATAAGGAGCAAACAAATACATATTAAGTTCTGAATTTCAGAAATATATATAATATAATACATAATAATATATAATACAATGCAATATAATGCAAAGGAATATAATCCGTTCATTCCCACCTCACTCCCGCTGCCATTCTGTCAGAACTAATCCTTTCATCCTCCCCACCATCCAGTCAGAACCAATGAAGCTTCTTGGATGAGAAGATAAATGTCTTTGCGGGGAAAAAGCCCTGTTGCCTTTTGAAAAAGCACCTTTTAGACAATCATGACTTGGATGACTCTCCCTTGATATAAATGAAGGACTGCAATCAGAGTCTGATTATATGACATAGTTATGTCTTACCCATGCAAGTAGGGTAAGATAGATTTTTTTAGTGGGCTTCAGAATCAAGCAAATTTGTATCTATGACTGCATTTATTTCTTCCTGTTGCTCTTAGTCCCAAACCTCTAATCATTTATTTCTTGGAATTGTTGTAAAGTTTGCTTCCAACCCTCCTCAAAGTATTTTTAGCACTTTATCTTTTCGTTAGTTGTGCACTTTGCCATTCAAGTGATACTTGAACTGTGTTCTAAAGTTGTGACAATATTTTAAACATAATGAAAATGAGCAAAACTCTGTTTAAAACAGTATACAAATTATGCTAATGAAAAGGAACAATTCATTCAGGATTCAATCTGGGTCGGTCACTGGGACCAGAGGTTTAGTCTTCCGAGTTTTCAGACTCAGGCTGAAGCGCATCCTCAGGGAACTTCTCTCTCACCAGAATGTGTGCTTTGGGGTATTCTATGCATAGTATTTATGTACTGCCTGGTTGTGTATGACTTTTTATTTTTTGATTGGGGTGTTGATGGCCAGTTATTAAGTTGTTCCTTCCTTGTTCTACCAAATTCTTGGCTCCTAAGTACCTAATAAACTGGTGGTAAACAGCTCTCCTGTTGACTGACAAGGACCCTGCTTCCCAGACTTCAAACATCATTTCCTTGGCTATTTTTGTACCTTCTTGGCCAACAATCTTAGTAGCTGCAAAACCGAATGTATGTCCTTGTTCATTGCAATGTGAAACTACCAACGAGTTCTTGTCTGATCACTTATATTCTTGCAACCTATGGGCTTCCTCCCCATCTGTCCTACATAGTCACAGGGGCAATCCATGCAGGGGAGTTGGTAGGTTCCAAAAGTTCAGAATCCTAAACTTCCGGTCTTGGACCAACTCAGATTGGATCCTCAACATTATCCTGGGACACATATACTTGCCTTCATTCAGAACAATTCATCCCTAATGCTGCTATAAGCAATATCCAATATTTCCTAACAGATTATCTTGATGGACTCTTCCTTCTATTGACCTTCCATCAATGACAGCATCTATGAAGGTATATGTACTGTGTATGTATGTGTGTATATATATGAGAGAGAGAGAATAACAGAAGAGTTCCCAATTTTTGACTATGAAAATAGGATTATAGAAGTATCATATTTTGAGATTGCTCCCCTGGAAAAATAGTGCGTAATGATTGCCTTGGAAGAAGAAATGCACAACCAAATAAATCTAGGAAATCGTAACAGTGCCAACTTTCTTCAATGCCTCTTTCATCAGTTTTAAAACAGTTGCCAATTCTCTCTTAAAAGACCATGTTAGCACTAGAGCTAGAATTAAAGGATAGAGCATAAGCTCCTTACATATACACACCACATTTGTAAATCACTGACAGAAGGAGGAGGAGGAGGAGGCTGACTGCTTTTGTGATCTTTCATGCATGAAGAAGGGACAATTCTCCGCTCCACTTCTCTAAGTCAGTAGGACAAGAAAAGGAGGTGAAGGTTGTTAGTAGCCCATGGCTATCAACCCAGCTTATGCAGCAAAGTCTTTGATGAAGAAATAATGCCCTTTTATCTAGAACCCACAAGGTCATCCTGACAGGGAGAAATCAAAACAAAAGGAAATCAAAACAAAAGGAAACCAGCATTTTTAATGTTGTAGGTAAAATTCGTGAGTTTAATTCTTGCAAAAAATTGTTCTCTAACAAAGAATCAGAGTTGAAAAGACTCCATAAGCACATTCGTTCTTGATAAGCCTACAAGATGAAGAATAAGATCTTCTGCCTTAATTTTTTTTTATAGACTCTCCCAAAGCCTTTGAATGACTGCTGTTGGGGAAAAAAATAGGCAAAATTGCCTAATTGGATCTTACCTTGCCACAGAATTCCTCCACACTGTGTGTTTTACTACTGTGTTTCCCCATAAATAAGACCGGGTCTTATATTAATTTTTGCTCCAAAAGATGCCTTATTTTCTGGTTAGGTCTTATTTTGGGGGAACTACAGTACTAAATGCATCCATCTGGCTGACAGTTTTAATTGGGGCTTATTTTGGGGGTAGGGCTTATATTACAAGCATTCTGGAAAAATCATGCTAGGAATTATTTTCCGGTTGGGTCTTATTTTCGGGAAAACAGGGTAGTTACATTCCTCACAGTTATGTATTTTATCAGAGTTAGTAAAAGCACTAGCTCTTCAAGTAGCTATATACAGTATTAAAGGAAGAGGAGCTCTAGTATTTAAGCCAGACTCAGAGGTCTTCAAACTTGGCAGCTTTAAGACTTGTGGACTTAAACTAAACTACCCCAGCTATGCTGGCTGGAGAATTCTGGGAGTTGAAGTCCATAAGTCTTAAAGCTGCCAAGTTTGAATACCTCTGATTTAAGCGTTATTTGTTTATTTAGATGTGTTTATAAGTTGTAGGCCTTGCTGTTTTTGAAAAGAATCATTTTATTTAATACGGATTTGTCACTAGGAAGTTAGCCCTGACAGTCATTATGAGCACTAGCTATTTCTAATTAAAATAACGTTTTCCATGTAAGAAATTGTCCTCCTTGCATTCCTCCCTCCTTCCAAACACACAAACATACACCCACTTCATAGGAAACCAGAGTCAATAAAATCAGCACACTCTCTGAAACTGCAATCAACAACAGGGTTATAAATTAGAAAGATTTGATTTGAATCTTTCCTCTGGCTATATTATTTTAAACATAAAACTATGTCATTATTTGTCTCAGTTCCTCCGCTAAGTTCCTCCTCAGTTCATCTGCAGTGCAGTTAAGCACTGCAATTATGACTCTTTTTAGTCATCCTTAGTTTGTTTTCACCAGCTCCCAGGAGAAATGAGAAAAGAATTAAAATGGCCAGAATACCCATGGTTTCTCTTTCTCAAACCATATTAGATAAAATAAATGATTTATTACCAATAACAATGCTTGTTCAAATCATAAAATAAACTGGATCCAATTAAGTTCTTCTTTCTTTCTTGGGTATAGGCTACATTATTAAGAGAAGCTAAAAACAACATACTGTATATCACATTATATTTGATATAAGCTTGCCTTAGCTATACAGGTAGTCCTCAAGTTACAACCACAATTGAGCCTAAAGTGTAGGTTGCTAAGTGAAACATTCGATAAGTGAGTTTGCCCCATTTTACAACTTTTCTTGCCTCAGATGTTAAGTGAATCACTGCATTTGTTAAGTTAGTAACATGGTTGCTAAGTGAAATTGGCTTCCTCATTGACTGTGCTTGTCAGAAGGTCCCAAAAGGTGATCACAACATCCTGGGATGCTACAACTGTCATAAACATGAACTAGTTGCCAAGCATCTGAATTTTGATCGTGTGACATGGGGATGCTGCAATGGTCATAAGTGTGAAAAATTGTCATTTTTTTCAGTGCTGTTATAACTTTGAACGGTCACTAAATGAACTGTTGTAACTCGAGGACTACCTATATGCGTCTCCACTGATCTACCTTACAGGACTTCTGGAAAAGGACACAAACTCAGAACTGGTTAAAGCAGAAGGTTACATCGAGCCTTCATCTGAAAATAAATACCCAAATGGATCAGCACTTCATTTTCTCTTATTTAAAATTTTCTGAAAAAGATTCAGAGACAGGTCCCCATCTTCCTTTTATAGATAGTCATTAGCTTATCTAATAATATCTGACCCTAAAGCTGTTAGTTGACTAAGCATACTTTAGTTGTAGGGGAACAAATCTAAAATCTGGAATGTCATAGAGCAACTTATCCCAAATAGGTACCCTGGTGAGTTTTTAACTCCAAAATATTTTGCTGTTAGGATAGTTGGGAATAAAAGATTTATAGTTCAAAACATCAGGAGGGCAGTAGGGTACAATATATTTTGCATAGAGAGTATGGAAAGATTGCCAAGCAATAACCCCAAACAATTACAGTATTCTTAAAGACGGATCTTGTAAAGCTGGGAGCTATCATAAACCTTCTCTGATGCACCATCAAGAAAATGGGCAATTATTAAGCCTGAACATGGAGAATTTCTGGTCAACAAGGAAAGAAAAGACACTTTATCTGGGCCTAAATTTGAGACTTTCATACCCTTCTTGACAGAATTTCTTTTACTTTGACACAGAATGAGTCCTGTATGGTGTTTTCTGTTATATTGGTCAATCTATAGCAATAGCACTTAGACTTTTATACTATTCCATAGTGCTTTACAATATTCTCTGAGCAGTTTACAACATCAGCATATTGCCGCAACAATCTGAGCCAACTTCAAGCCCCATCAGGATCAAACTCCTGGCTGTAGGCAGAGTTAGCCTGCAATACTACATTCTAACCACTGTGCCACCACAACTCAATTATTATGATCAATATATCAATGTATTGATCATAACTGAAAACATCACACAAGATATATACTATGAAAAAAAAGATGCTTGTTTAGGAAACTTAGAACGTTGCACTGTATTTTCTTTATATAAAATGCTGTTTCGGGAAGTATGTTTTCCTAGGTTGCTTCCTGCAGTCTCCTCCGAAGGATAGAGAGTAGGAGCCAACAAAATGTGGCAGATAACACCACAATTAAATGGGAACACTAAAGCCATCTGGATTTTAGGAGCCAAGGTTAGTGATGGGTTTACAGGTTCCAGAATGCATGGTTGCAAAAGAGTGTGATCTGCAGATTGCAAAGAAGGAACAACAACAGATGATTCTAAGATAGACTTCCCAGAATTGGTGCCATCCAGAATGTCAACCCCTGGAATCTCTCAACCATGCAGCCAACAGCCATGTTGGCAGGGAGATAGTTCAATATCTCTAGAAGGCAACAGGCTGAGGAAAGCTATACACTGGGCGAGAAATAGTCTCTAAAGCAGGGGTCTTCAACCTTGGCAACTTTAACAGTTGTGGACTTCAACTCCTAGAATTCTGGGAGTTGAAATCCACAAGTGTTAAAGTTGCCAAGGTTGCAGACCCCTGATCTAAAGGACATCTGTCAGCACAGTTATTTGAACAATTAACACCAGGTCCCGATAAATGATTTTTAAGTCTTGAAATACAGTATATCCCTCATTATTTAATCATCCTTTTGCCAGGACCTCATCCCACCCCACATCATCAAGTGCTAATTCAACGACAGGATGCTAAAAGGCCCTGCACAGATTATTTCCATGTTGAATCACCAAACAAATAAACACAACCCACCCCTGTGGAATAAATACTTCAAAGCAAGCAAATAAGTAGTGCATTCTTCAGGACAATTGTACACAGGGGTGTCAAAGAGAATTGTAGTCTCACATATTTTTTTAAAAAAAACACTGCAAGCTTTTGTGGTGGCTGTGAACTGTAGCAAAACAGAGCAGTTGCTTTATTTTACTGGGCCATGGTTTTTTTCTAACAATTTCCCCCACATTTTTAAGTGGTGTTTGATTAGGAAAGTAAGTAGCATTTGACTGATAGCATTTTAAGAAAGGATGTTTTATAATTGTACTCAAAAATAAGTGTACTATGCGAAGTAGGCTGTTTGAATTAAATATTTCAACTAATGATTGTAGTATATACAAATAAGCCCAGCCTCTTTATCTGGATTTATGACATTGTATTTGACTTTGAATAAAGGACATCTTGAGACCATAGAGTAGACTGAATATTTTCTTCTTTAGTGATATCCCTACAGCTAGAAAAGAGATTAATTATTGGAATTTTTAATTGCAATTTGAAATTAAGCAGTCCAAATACATTTTTATTAGCTCACCTGCAAATACAGTATATAAATAACATAATAAATTATTCTAAATTCTGCAATCCTTTACATTAATAAAAAGATATATTCTACAATTGGGGATAGGGCTGATGGTGATACATGGCCTCTGATTACTGTATCAGATGCTTCCCTTTAGAAAGAAATCAGGACAGAACAAAGAAATAGAAAGGTCAACTAAATTTGGTAGATTTAAATAACATTATTTTTTGGATAAGTTAGTAGTTAGTATGATTATTTTTCATATCTCATCCTCAATAGTGTCAATGGGAGGGGAGGTTAAATACATGCAATGTTGTGGATCCATATGGCTTCAATACAATGTTGTGGATCCATATGACCTTCATGATTGAAGGTCCATTGTTTGACACATGTCTGAGATACTGATGCACATACCAAAGGAGCAGGACTTCAAACATGATGTCACAACTGCCATCTTGCCTGTTTTGACACACCTAAGCACACAGACACCACAACACAGAGGTCAAATTACCTAAGTATGTTTCTGTTTATGTATAATCTTCTCGTGAGGTCCTGCTGTCTGAGCGAATGGTTGTGTATGCTGCTTGATGTCAAGCCAGACCTTCTCTATGTGACACCTGTGTTATGGAATGACCACCCTTCTGCTTTACTCCAATCCAAAGGTGATGTTTTATTATGTTGATTAATTATGTGCTGTGGTTTGGTGTCAGATCTTAGCAACTACATAGGTAGATTTTCTCCAGGATGATCTGCTTCCAACTTGGTTCTTCAGATCTTCCAAAATACATCCCTCCCTGCTGTAATTGAACCTATATACCTTCCTACTGTTATTTTCCTCGTTTCTTTTCTTCCATCTTTCCCAATATTATAAACTTCTCCAGAGAGTTAGGTTTTCACACAATGTATCCGAAGTATGGCAATTTGAACATGATCTTTTGGGCTTTAAGTGGGAACACTGGGTTGATTTGTTTTGATGATCTATTTGTCGTCCCCCCACCCCCGGCTATCCAGTTTGTCAAGAATCTTCTTCAACATCAAAGCACAAAAGCTTCAGTGCTCTTTCTATCCTGTTTCTTCAAAGTCCAACTTTCACTTTCTTAGAAGGTTGCAAGGATGAGGTGTTATAGGCATTTCTTAAAAACACAGTTTTTATGTTGTTTTTCATAACTGTAGCTTTTCCATTCTACTTCAATTGACTTTTTTTTTACTTATTTACTCCGTTTTTATTTTGCTTTATCCCCAAATTCAGTATGCCATTTTGGGATTTTTTTAATAACAGAATGTCTTTTAAGACTCGCAAATTAATTTTATATATTTCTTTTTTAAAAAATTATACAGCTGCCCAACTTGCTCTTGGTGGCTCTGGGCAGCTTACAAGAATAAAACTCCAATACAAAAAAACAATAACAATAATGTTTAGCATTTTTTTCATAGCCAAACTCTGGAGTCAACTTTTGCCTTGGATCTGTAACCAATATAAAGGAATAGGAAATGAACGTGTTGGACTACAGCATCCATTTTTAAAAAATCATTAACCATTCTTGCTTGCCTTAGTAAATGTTGGGACCCAACGGACTTGGAAAGAAGCAAAATGGGTGAGGCTAATTTATACCTTTATCCTGCTAATTCCAGACAGATTTTTTTCAATCTGGCATAGTTTGGTTTAGCCATTGTTTCCATAAAAACGTTCCCTTAGAACAGCAGGACGGAACCTTTTTTTCAAGGACAACATTGCGTTAGTGGCAGGGTGGTCCAGACCCTGCATAAAATAAGTGGGAGAGCGGCCTTTTTTTCTCTGCCATTCAACTTTTCATCTATCCCATTTTCTCCTCGTCCAGTGGAAGATGAAGTTGTTGCCAGAGGAGAGCCTTTTTAATTGCATCAAGTACAGAACACTCTGGTTTTGTTTTAATCCTTAGTGCGGTTGGTTTTTTTGTGTGTGTTGGTGCTTTGTTTACATATCTGCTGATGCAATTCACTTCATTTCAATTCCTTTCCCCCTCTCTTTTGAGGGGGGAAAATGCATGTCTCAGCTTATCCAAAATTCCCCCACTATTTAAAACTTACCCTAAGGATGAGAAATATATGATTATTGGCTTTCAAAATACATATTGTCCCTGGAAGACAATCACTCTAGTTCTCAAAAATTTAAAAAAAGGGGGGGGGAGAGATATGACTTGGATCCTTTGTAAGAGACCTCCTTTGCCAATCAACATCTTGTGAAAGGGGAAAATAATGAGGAACAGGAGTTGTATTCTTAACTCATATGAATTGAGCTATATTTGTATGAATATATAAATCTTTCTCTAGCTGATGTGCTCAGGTGCATTAAATGCTGACTCTGGCATACTGACTCGGGGGGGAAAAATGCAAACTGAGAAATAGGAAGGAGAAATCTTACCAAGAAGCCCTGGGAGATAAATCCTATTCATTTTGAACATTCTGCAATAATTTAAAAACGGTTTCCTTAGAGCTGATGAAAATTAATAATGTTGCAATGTTATAATTTACCTGAGCTGCCTGTAATTAAAAATTACTGAAATGATAGCAAACGCTTTAGTGAAGGTGTTGATTTAATGTGTGGCAGCAGTGAAAGAGGCAAATTTTGTGCTGGTGATCATTAGGAAAGGGATGGAAAATCAGAGTGTCCATGTTGCAATCTCTTACACATATCTGTAGTGCATCTGCATGTGGAGTATGGGATATAGTTTTATTTGCCAATTCTTTAAAAAAAGGATATAATATAACTGGGAAAAATGCTGAAAAAGACCGTCACAATCAATCAAGTGAGGTACCACTCTATAAAGCCTTAGTAAGACTACATCTAAAATACTGCATCCAGTTTTGGTCACCACACTATAAAAAAGATGATGAAACTCTAGAAAGAGTGCAGAGAAGAGCAACCAGGTTGACTAAGGGACTGGAGGCTAAAACATACGGTGAACGGTTGCAGGAACTGGACACAGCTAGTCTAGTGAAGAGAAGGACCAGGGGAGACATGATAGCAGTGTTCCAATATTTGAGGGGCTGCAACAAAGAGGAGGGGGGCAACCTATTTTCCAAAGCACCTGAAGGCCAAACAAGGAATAATGGATGGAAACTGAACAAGGAGAGATTCAACCTGGAAATAAGGAGAACTTTTCTGACAGTGAGAGCAATCAACCAATGGAATAGTTTGCCTTCAGAAGTTGTGGGAGCTTCATTACTGGAAGCTTTCAAGAAGAGGCTGGACTGCCATCTGTCAGACATGGTGTAGGGTCTGCTTGGGTGGAGGGTTGGATTAGATGACCTACAAGGACCCTTCCAACTGGGTTAATCTGTATCTATAATCATCGGGTGGCTGAAAGATAGGGATTTTTCCCTCTTTCTCAAAACTACAGCCAGTTAGGAAAAGATTTAGAAGAGGCAAAAGAAAGAACTTCAGCAAGGTGTGGCTGGCTTTAAAAGGGGATTGGATCAATTCATGGATGGCAGAGATATATGTCTTGAAGTCTGAAAGTTATCTTTGAATTGGTTGACTGGCTTCCAAATATCAACTGCTGGGAAAAGGATATCTACCAATAGCTCAGGGTTGAAATGAGGGATCCTTGGTACTCTCTGAGCTTGTTTGTTTTCTTGCAGACATTTCATTAACGAAACTAGCATCATCAGCACCTAATTTTGGTAATAAAATAGCTGCAAGAAAACAACCAAGCTCAGAGGACACCAACGATTCCTCAAAAGGATATGTCCCCATCACTCCTCCCTGAGAGAAGCATTTGGTTTGGTAGAAAAAATATGACTAATTTGGGCCTCAGCCTAATCCCTCAGGGCTATTTTTCTGTTCACTCCATAAATTATCATATCAACCCAAAATATAAGACCTTGGGGAAATCCAAACTAAATCAGAATTTGCCTGCTCATCCTTGCACAAAATCCTTCTTAAAAAAAAAAAAGCAATAAAAGGCTTTTTCAGCCACCCCCCAAAATTAGAGCTCCTGGGTCTTTATTTATTTTGAATTAAAGCAAGAACATGGATTAACTGTCTGATATCGACAGAAGTTTGATGGTCCAGTCTAAATCACGCCTGAGTTGTATGAACAATAGTTGAAAATACAAATGTAATCTATGGGTCCAAGTGGCTTTATCAGGCACTTAGAAGCCACATTTATTAAAGAAATAGTATTGGGTTGCAAAGGAGAATCCTTGTCTGATTAAGGAATAACTGAAATAAATAATATAAAAGCCAAGGGGGGAAAAGGAAACTAATTTAGAAGTGAAGGCCAAAAACTTTAGGTTTTAGAGGATATCCAGGATTTAGCTTTGGATGCAAAGGTATATCTCAGGGGTACACCATCATGCTTCCATCACTTGAACTGACTCCATGCCATCACTTGAATGGCATGGAGAAGTAAGTCAAATGATGTCAGGGCATGCTTTCTTTCTGCCAATATTTACAATTTATTGTAGATCCATGAAGCAAAAAGAAATCAAGAATTGTTGAATTAAGGTGGAATGGAAAGGCACATTTCAATTTCTATCCAAGCAAGGTACAGGTAGTTCTTGACTTACAACCACAATTGAGCCTGAAATTTCTGTTGTTAAGTGAGACATTTGTTAAGTGAATCACTGCAGTTGATAACTTAGTAACATGGTAGTTAAGTGAATCTGGCTTCCCCATTGACTTTACTTGTCAGATGATCACAAAAGAGGATGGTGTGACCTTGGGACACAGCAACAGTCCTAAATATGAACCAGTTGTCAAACATCTGAATTTCGATCACATGATCATGGGGGTGCTGCAAAGGTCATAACAGTGAAAAATGGTCATAAGTCACTTTTTTCAGTGCTGTTGTAACTTTAAATGGTCACTAAATGAACTGTTGTAAGTTGAGGACTACCTATACAGTATCTTTTTTGCCAGTTTATGGTAGATATAAGCTTCTACTAGCAGAAACATCAAAGCACTATTAACTTACTAACAGAGGTAAGTCATAATAAGAGAATTATACAATTAAGAAGGATGGGTGGGAGGAAGGATGAAAACAAACCTATTCAATTATATAATTTCCCATCTTTCTGTATTCAATTAGCATCATAATAACTCCTGGTAGGTAATTAAATTGAGTGGTATAATTTATTCAAAGTTACCCAGTGAGTTTTCTAGCTGAATGACTGTTTGAACCTTCATGTCCCTAATCCTAGCTTAATATTGTGGCCATTGCATGATGGATCCTCCAATGACTGCCTGTAAATCCAGGAATGGTCAGAAGAAAGCATTCCACTGAAAAGTATGCACCACTCCCATGTTTTAATTAAATAGCTCCTCAATTTTTTCTCATCTTTTGTTTTTCCCTACTTGGTGGATGAGTCTTTAAAAAAATCCACAGTCAACTGTAGTGATAGTAGCAGTATGTTTTACAGTGTGTTTGCTATTTGTTACTTGGAGAACCAGCTTGGTACAATGGTTAACATATCAGTCTAGCCACCTGGAGACTGTGAGTTCTAGTCCCAGTTTAGGCAAAAAGCCAGCTGGATGAGTTTGGGCCAGTCAGTCATAGGAAGCAAGCAATGGCAAACCACTTCTGACAAACCTTGCCAAGAAAACAGATTAGTCCAGGTAGTCTCCAGGATTCAAAACCTCCCACCCCTCTTTCTCACCATACACACACTCACTCTCTCACACACATACCAGAGTTACAGATTTGTCCAAATTATACCTTCCATTTTTGTTCAGAACTTATGGATGTATCCAGGCTTCTTGTATTTCCCCCAATCCTGTAAAATAGGCCAGACTGAGAGAAATAATGTGTTCAAATTCCCTGAGTGAGCTTATGTGTCTGAAGGCGAACTAGAATCTGGGCCTTTCTGGTGTCAATCCAAGCCTTCATCCTTATACCACACTGGCTCTCACTGTATTCTACTTCATGGCCATTAAAGTTGAACAACATAATATATGGAGAGGGGGGTGATGTCAATGGGGCAATGACAATGACACAACAGAAACGGCACACTGCATGCAAATATGAAAGGGGTCTTGCAGAACAATGGCCCGATGCTACTTTCAGCATTTTCATAAAGGTTTTGGATCATGCAGTTGCCTCAAAGCACTTTTAAAAAGAGAGCTAATCAAGAAAAAAAAATCTAAGCTGTCATTTTTATATCTAGCAACTATTTTTCATGAGAAGAGAATATGAATGAGGATCCAGTTTTGGAAGCCATCCTGCCTGCAATCTGTCATCGTTCAACCCAGATCTAGGTTTCCTGATTTATACAACCATGTTCAGTGGTCAGTGATGATTTCCCATTCCACTTGATGAACGCAGATTAGAAAAACAGGTTCTAGCAGGTACCATAACTACCCAGAGGGTACTCTAGAGGGACATGTTGAGATTTCAACTCCTACAATCCTCACACAGCCAATCAGTTTGACCTACATGAGAAACACTAAGCTGAAGTGGAGAATGAACTCTTGCCTACTTATTCCTGCAGCAACACTACGTTTCGCCCTGCCTAAACCCCCAGCAAAAGTATTGCTCTCAATCTTCCCTCCCTGCGGTTTTAATCAGTGTGTCTACCTCCCCCCACCTTTCCCCTCTTACAACTGCAGACAAAAACAGCTGCCAAAGAGAACAACAAAAGAAAGTCAGCCAAAGTGGTGATTTCCTTATTTCCTTTGGCACCCGCAACCTAGGCAGCAGAATAGATGGGAGCAATTGCAACAATTCTTAGCTTCTCTGGAATGTAGAGCAAAGACAACGAAAATTGTAAAGGGGCTGCCCAGATGCAACAACCTTGTAGCTGCCTTTACAGCATCTATAAAGGAGATGGTCTTCAAAAAGACTTTTTATTTACTTTTTTTAACATTAGAGCATTTGACAAAATATCCAGTCCTATTCTGTTTGGCAAAGCAGCTTAAGTAAGGGCTACATGGTAGCTAAGCAGCTAAATAAGGGCTACAAATACTCATCAAATACAAATACAAATACTCATCAATAGTTCCTCATTAAACTGGAAGGAGATGCTAAGTGGCATATCACAAAATCAGTATTCTTCAATGTTTTTATTATAGCTTGAAAGAAGAGAGACAGAGAATGTTTATCATAAAATCACAGAATTGAGTGTGGTAGCTGTTACCTCACAAACAGAAATGAAATTGAAATGAGTTCTAATAAGTTAAAGAAATAAGTTGAAGATAACAACCATCAGGTAAACACAAAATATTCTGCTTGGGGAATAGCAATAAAAGGATAGAGGATGTTTAACCTGTCAATAGCCCTTATGAAAAAGATCTTGGAATAGGACTTGGGTACAAATTGGATATGAGTCAGCAGTATGATAAACTAACGGAAGAAGCAAATACAAATTAAACTGGTAGGAACAGAAGTTTAGTCTCCCAAAGCATGGGAAAAATTGCTCCATTTTGTTCTGTAGTGCTCAAACTTGGAATTGGAAGAGATTCAGGAACGAGCATGTAAGATAATTAAGCGAATGTAAAAGTTTGTTACATGAAGAAAGATGGAAGAAGTTGAGTACATTTACTGTTGGTTTAATAGAATGTACCTAAGTAGGAACAAGTTCTGGCAATCTTGGGCTTGTATTTTGTCCATTACAGCCCCTTAGTCTCTCCCTGAATAACCAAAAAGAAAAATGACAGAGCTTTTTGCTTATAGTATGTACCTGAAGTGACATAGATAGATACCAACTATGGTCAACATTAACTATAGCTGAGACAAGACAACTTCAGATCAGTTGTTTAAACTTGTTTAAATTAAGCACAACTAATGAGAACCCTGATTTGGGGTACAGATGAGAAAACAATTTGTTTGTTCTTACCGATCAGCACTTTTAAATCATGGCATGTGGTACAAATGTGGCAACTGAGTCTTAAAACTGCCAGTCAAAATATGGCACCTGTAACCTCACATTTTACCAGTAAATAATAAGGACACCACCTTTGTCATACTAAAAGCAAGCCAGAGGAACAGCACATCCCCCCCTCCAAAAAAGAAAATTCATACATGCATTCATGAATTTAAATCTATACAGATGTATCCAAGAGGTGGAAGACATAGAAACATGCAGACATGCCCACTCAAGATTCTCAGCTCATACACCACTTTAAAAACCCACTTAATTAAAAATGAGCTCTGGCAGATCAAGTGGTATTCAGGGGAGACAAAGATAATTCAATGAAATATTGGTATGTTCACTCCCCTCTTCACAAAGAGGAGAGGCCAAACACCAGGATGCCTGGCTTTACTTGAACCAACTAAAAAAATGAAATTGTTTTAGAGAAGGACCATCAACTTAGTCTAGCCAAGAATGCTTTGAATAAACAAAATTCTTGAAGCGCAACTCTGTGATTAGATGGCAAACTGGAATTGTGACTTTATTGGACAAACTACAAGTAGTCTTCTGATGGGATTACAGACAATTGGCTGTCACCATCAGTTGTATTTGTGCTTGGCAAACAAGACAGGAACAACTTGCTAAGACAAGCAACATTCCACATACATGATCTGTATACACCTAGCAACAGATTACTATCAGCTACTCAACGGGGTAAAAGGGAAAAAGGGGGGGGGGAGTGTAAGGAATAAAATGGCTTTCAACCATATGGTAAAACAGCTTTTCCCAACCTAGTGCTGTTGAGATATATTAGGAGCCTCCAGAATTTCCAGCCAAAGATGAGGCTGGCTGAGAATTCTGGAATTTGCAATTTCAACATGTCTCAATGGCATCAAGTTGGAGAAAGCTGCTGTAAGATTATGAATGCATGCACCAAGCCAGAATTGTGAAAGGAACAAACAACTGCAAGAATTTACTCACCTCCTCTAAGATTATAATAATACCAAAATTTCAGGGTTGGTTTTGTCTATTTTAATCATGGTCCTTTTGAATCATAGAATTGGAACAGATCGCAAAGATTATCTAGGCTAACTTCCTGCTCAGGGCATTAGGAGGAAAGTTGTATTATTTCATGATAGCCTAACATCAGAAGGAAACTGGTGCTTTAGACTCCTGCTCAGTGCTAGATCTACTAAACTTTTTATTGGAAGGGAAAATGCACTTGATGAAGTAATTTGTTTCATTATTAGTTGGAACTTGGCAGTCTTTTTTTTTTTTTGTCTTTGTTTTAATCGTGTCTGATTCTCTGAGATTGTTTGAACAAGTTCCTGTAGTTTCTTGGCAAGGTTATTTAGAAGTGGTTTGCCTTTGTCTCCTTCCTAGAGCTGAAATAAAGTGACTGGCCCAAGGTTATCCAGCTGGCTTTGTGCCAAAGGCAGAACTAGAACTCATGGTTTCCCAGTTTCTTAGCCAGATGCCTTACCTACTACACCAAAATTCCTCCTATTATTTAACCTGAATTTACTTCCCTCTGTTTTTTGTCCTGCTTTCTCTGGAAAACAGAACAAACCCATTCCCACTTCTAAATGACAGCTTTAGGTTTGAAGGCTGCTATGATATTCCACCTCAGTATTCTCTTCTGCAGTTCTTCTACACAGTTTTTTCAACTGTTTCCACTCTTCTTACCACTTTGGTAGCTCTCCTCTAAACTCACTTCATTTCTCAATGTGCTTTTTGGACCTTGGTGCCCAGAGTTATGTTGCCTAGACTGTGGAAGTGTCAAGAAATAGAATTCCAAGTGATCAAGGTAGTGTAGAGTGGGACAATTATTTCTGTGAGCTGTACTGAGTACTCCAGTTAATATATCTGAAAATAACATTTGCCTTTTTAGCAGTCAAATCACAGTATTCACTCATATTCAATGTCTGATTACTAGAATACTCAGTTCTTTTGTACCTACTTCCTTAAGGAAGTAAGGTCTTCCTTATCTTATACGTATGTTTTTCATTCTTTCACTCCTTATAGCAATAGTACTTAGATGTATATGCTGCTTCATAGTGCTTTGCAGTCCTCTCCAAGCAGTTTACAGAGTTTACAGCATATTGCCCCCAACAACCTGGGTGCTCATTTCACTGACTTCAGAAGGATGGAAGGCTAAGTCAATCTTGAGCCGTTCAGAATCAAACTCCTGGAGTGAGCAGTGAGGTAGCCTGGAGTACTGCATTCTAAGCACTGGGTGCTTATATCCAAGACTTCATACAAAGTAAATTTTAACACAATAACAGAGTTGGAAGGGATCTTGGAGGTCTTCTAATCCAATTCCCTGCACAAGCAGGAGACCCTATACCAGTGAAGGTGAACATATGGCACACATGCCAGAAGTAGCACGCAGAGCCATCTCTCCAGACATGCAAGCCGTTGCCCATTGCTCTTCCGGGTTACAGCGCGCTGGCCAGCTGGTCTTCACACGTGCGGGAGCACTGGAAACCGGAATAGCAGCTGCCTGGTGCACATGTGCGCACTGGGAAAATGACCTTCTGGTTTCCGGCGCCCGCATGTGCACCCGCCAGCTGGTCTTTCCATGCGTATGCATGCCAGAAACCAGAAGACCAGGTGGCCAGTGTGCATGTGGGTGCTGGAAACTGGAAGATCATCTTCCCAGTGCGCGCATACACGCCGGGCAGCTGCTCTTCTGGTTTCCGGGCATGCGTGTGCGTGCGCTCCCATTTCGACACTCAGTGCTGAAAAGGATCACCACCAACACTGTCCTATACTATTCCAGACAACCTGGCTGTCCAGGTTCTTCTTAAAATCCTCTACTGATGGAGCACCCACAACTTCTGGAGGGAAGTTGTTCCATTGGTCAATTGTTCTCACTCTCAGGAAATTTCTCCTTGTTTCTCTCCTTGTTTAGTTTCCATTCATTGTCTTGTCTTGCTTGCTTTGAAAAATAGGTTGACCCCTTCTTCTTTGTGACAGCCCCTCAAATATTGGAATACTGCTACCATGTCACAGAGGTGGTTTTTTTTCCCACCCTGTTCATTTCAACTATCAATCCTTCAAGATAGGCAAGGGATTTTAAGTAAACTGTAGGGATTTTAGGAAAGTTCTTTGTTGAAGGGTAAAGAAACAGAATCTTGAAAAGCCTGTCAAAGTTACTCTTTCTACAATTTATACCAAACAAAATCAACATGGGATTCTTTTGAGTTTCTTTTTCATGCTTCCCTCTTTTTTTAGGACTGAGTAATCCTTTTTCCTCCTTAACAGTCATTGTTCTCCTCTCGTTTCCCAAGGCGAGGTGTACATTCATTCACACTGGACCAATTTTCAAGCCTAAATCATTTTGAATTTCCTCTTTCTCTTTGAAAGTATTAGTCACTTTTCCAAGGCTTGTGTGATCTGCAAATTTGATAATCATCTCCATAATCCCTTTATTAAGGTTATCCAATATCATTTTCCAAACTGATGTGGAACCATTTATGAATATTTTTCAGTGCAGTCATTCAATAAGTTATAAATCAGCAGTCCATATTTACCATTTTATTAATGAAGATATATTGAACAGTTGTTGAATAACTCTGACTAAAAATATTTCTAGCTTGATTTATTTATGACAAACTATGCTGCCCTAGATGTAGAACCCAAGGTAGGATTTTGCCTTCCTTCCATCATCTCTTATGAATTCAACCATTTCCTGCAAGTCCCAATACAGTCTCTGCTAAAGCCTAACATAGTCTTTATAAATTATGTACAGCATTGAATCTTTCCTTGATTATATACTTTTCCTTCCATTTCTTATACAGGTAGTCCTCAAATTATAACCTCAGTAGAGACTTGAATTTCCATAGTAATAGCACTTATATACCACTTATAGTGCTTTACAGCCCTCTCTATGCAGTTTACAGAGTCAGCATATTGCCCCCAACAATTTGGGTCCTCATTTTACTGACCTCAGAAGGAGGAAAGGCTGAGTCATCCTTGAGCCAGTGAGACTGGAACTGTCGAACTGCTGGCAGTCGGCAGTCAGCAGAATTAGCCTGCAATACTGCATTCTAACTACTGTGCCACCACAGCTCTATTTCCATCATAAGCTAGTGTTAGGCCATAAAGCAAGCCATCACATGACCAGATCCAATGTTAAGACTATTTTTACTGCAATGGCTAAGTGAATCATCACGGTCGTTAAGCAAACCTGGCTTCCCAAATTGACTTTGCTTGTGGGAAGCTGGCTGGAAAACATCACAAATCATGATTGCAGGATCACAAGACTCTGCAACCATCATAAATGCAATCCAGTTGACATGTGCTGGAATTGTGAGCCCATGTCTGTGGAGATGCCATAGATATAACTTCGATGGTTCATAAGTCGCTTTTTCCAAAACTGTTGTAACTTTGAATTATTATTAAGCAAATGCTCAAAATCAAAGATTACCTGTAAGGGGATCTTTTTCTAGACCAAGGCAAGTCCAAAAAGGCCAGGGAATTTCTAGAAGTCTGGCACTTTGACACATCAGCAATCAATAGACACACAGACATTAACAGCATCTATAGACTGTGCAAAAGAGACAAAAGGAACAAAAAGATCCAAGCGCCTCTCCACCAGCAATCAACACCCAGATCAGCATAGATTAACTGCAAGATTAACATCAAACCAAGTCATCAAGTAAACAATGGCCCAATCAAGAAACTGCCAAAGAAGCCACAGCAAACAACCCAATAGAAGAATCTCTAGCTAAGGTCACCCCCAACCCCCATCAACACTGACAGGCAAGTCACTAGAATATAAAACTGACAGCAAACCACACTCCTTATTAGCACTGATGATGTTACCTAGTTTGGGTAATGAAATGTCTGCAAGAAAACAAGCAAGCTCAGAGAGAACCAAGGACCCCTCAAGGAGGTCTTTTTCTGTTTATCATTTTAGAAACTTTGTATGCACAGTGCCCTCTTCAGATGACTTCCACCTCTCCTTCCAATAAGACTTGTTTGCAACACTGCTTCAGTACCTGGTTCTGTAAGTTACCGTACTTTTTGGAGTATAAGATGCATTGTTGGCCTCCTGAAATTCCACCACACTCGTCCCGTTTTTGCCCTCCCCAACCCCCAGGAGCACTCTGCAGCCCTCCCAAATCCTCTGCGTGCCGTTTTCACGAAAAACAGACCCGTTTTTTGCAAAAATGGGATGCGCAGAGGGTTTGGGAGATCTGCAGAATGCTCCTGGGGGCTGGGGAGGTCAAATACTCTTTTTTTTCTTGTTTACCTTTTTGAAATCTTGGTGCATCTTATACTTCAGTGCGTCTTATACTCTGAAAAATAGTAGTATTCTTTCTTTTCTTCAGGAACTCAAGTCATTGGATCTGACCTACCTTCCATCTGGGTTTATCTTGATCTATTGATCATAACTATAGGGCTGTAGTGGCTCAGTGGCTAAGACGCTGAGCTTGTCGATCGAAAGGTTGGAAGTTCAGTGGTTCGACTCCCTAGGGGTGAGCTCCCGTTACTTGTCTCAGCTTCTGCCAACCTAGCAGTTCGAAAGCACGTCAAAAATGCAAGTAGAAAAATAGGGACCACCTTTGGTGGGAAAGTAAAGCGTTCCGTGCTCCTTTTGCATTTAGTCATGCCAGCCACATGACCACGGAGATGTCTTCAGACAGCGCTGGCTCTTCGGCTTTGAAATGGAGATGAGCACTGCCACCTAGAGTCGGGAACAACTAGCACCTATGTGTGAGGGGAACCTTTACCTTTACGTTATTGATCATAACGCTGCCACTTCCCACCCTCCATGTCCCAAAGACACATTTAAACCAGACTACCTGAATGGGAAAAAAGTAAATATATGAATTTGAAGATTCCACATGGTATATTGTTTATTATTTATTTATTTATTGAATTTATATTGCCACCTATTTACCCCTGGCAACTCAAGGCAGCTTACAGAATATAAAACCACATTTAAAACTATAAAAACTAACAAAAAGAATCACATAAATTAATATAGTACAATATAACAAAATCACCCCCCACCTCCCACCCCAGCGGCAGCAGATCAAATGAGCCATTTAATGGGCTTCATCCAACTCTGGGTTCCCCAGATCCGCTGGCAGAACCAGGTCTTCAGCACCTTCTGGAAAAGAATTAGAGTGGGGGCCATTCTAATATCTGGGGGAATGATGTTCCAGAGAGAGGGAGCCACCATGGAGAAGGCCCTTCTTTTGGGTCTCACCAGGTATATCTCCCTCAGGGATGGGACCCGCAACATTCCCTGCCTCCCCGCTCTGATGGGTCGGGTAGATGTGACCAGCAAGAGACGGTCCCTCAGATAACCTGGTCCCAAGCCATGAAGGGCTTTAATGGTGACAACCAACATCTTGAATTGCACCCCAAAGCAAATCGACAACCAATGCAGCTCCC
Source organism: Arizona elegans (assembly GCA_022577455.1). Taxonomy (NCBI): domain Eukaryota; kingdom Metazoa; phylum Chordata; class Lepidosauria; order Squamata; family Colubridae; genus Arizona; species Arizona elegans. Next base: position 181,976,940 of record JAKOOJ010000002.1, on the reverse strand, counting down.
ACAGGAGAGGTGATACATGTGCACACCGGGGTCTGCACAAAACTATGTGGGCCACTGCATTTTGCACCAACTGAAGCTTCTAGATGCTCTTCAAGGGCAGCCCCATGTAGAGCATGTTGCAATAGTCAAGATGGATAGTGACTAGGGCATGGGTGATTGTGAGTAGGGACTGTTGGTCCAGGAAAGGGTGTAACTGGCACATAACCCGCAGTTGCACAAAGGCCCTCTTGGCCACGACCGCCACCTGCTCTTCGAGCAGGAGTCATGAGTCCAGGAAAACCCCTAGATTACGCACAGGGTCTGTTTGGCAGTTCAGGTCTCACCAGCTCAAGGTTGATCCTTCCTTCCTTCCTTCCTTCCTTCCTTCCTTCCTTCCTTCCTTCCTTCCTTCCTTCGTAAAATGAAGGCCCCCAATTGTTGGGGGCAATGTTCTGTAAACCACTTAGAGAGGGCTGTAAAGCATTGTGAAGCAGTATGTAAGTCTAAGTGCTATTGCTATCTGGACTTAGGAAGGCCTAGCCCATACACTATGCAGATGTCCTGTACACAATGTCAGCTACTCGGTTGTGCCACTCAGTGTACACCACTACATCCTGCCATTATGTGTTGGATTAATGGGGATGTGCGGTGTGCGTGCCTGCGCATGCACACATACACACACATACACACACACACTAAAGAAGGGGCGGTAAGTAGACAGAGGAAGAAGCAGAAAGAAAAATTCAATGTTTGCTAACCTTTTTAGCCTAATGACACATCTGGAATTTTCAGCGCTTGCTTATTGGCATTATGCCTACCAGGGAGAATGGGACCCACAAAATCCCATTTACAAAATGTCTGTCATGATGCAGAACAGATAGAGACGACAGGGCTAATTAATTAGGGAATCTGCAGGGAATGAAATTAGTTGAGGGAATCTGGGTCAGATAGAAAAAAATGCCTGGGAAGCACTTGAGGGGGTCATAAAAAATGAGAGCCATCTCCAGCCTTTGAACACAGCTCTACTTAACAACTATACAACATCTTTGAAAAATGCCTGAAAGTTGCAGTTGGTACAAAATGCGGCAACTTGGCTGTTAATAATGCTTTTACAGAAAACCTGCATTGGTTGTAAGTTACTTAAAGGCCACAGTTTAAGACAGTGATGGTGAACCTTTTTGGCACCGAATGCTGAAAAGATTGTGCAGAAACATCGCACATACATGCTCTTGTCGGGGCCGCACTCCAGAAAAGCCGAACTTCTGGGTTCTAGCTCACGTGCATCATCACATGCCCGATGATCAGCTGGCCAGCACGCATGTGCAAGCTGGTTTTCAACACTGCCATGCACGCGAAGGGATTGCACCCTGGAAAAGCTGAACCTCCAGGTTCTGGTGTGCATGTGCATCCAACAATTAGCTGGCCTGCGCGCATACAAAAACACCAGTTTTTGGCACTGCCGTCTGTGCGGACAGCTAATCGTCGTACACGCATGCACACCAGAAACCTGGAGGACAAACAGGTAAGGCTGTGCATGCCGAGCGACATGGCTTCATGTGCCACTTTGGGCATGTGTGCCATAGGTTCACCATCATGGGTTTAAGAAGTTGGTCTTAATATTTGCTATACACATTTCTAAAGTCATCTCAACTTCTTCATAAAATCTGGGTGATATATGAATTTAAAACCAAAGCAATGGAACACCACCAGATAACAACAACAAAGGAAGAAGATGGCTCTCCTGGTAGAAAAGGAAAAAAAAAATCATCACATAAGGAGCCCACCTTTAAAATCCCAAATGGCCCTGTATGAGAATGTGGCTTTTTCTGGTCTGAACCTGTTACAGTTTGCAGGGAAGCCTTTTTGATCATGCTTTGTTGTTGTTAGTTGCGAAATCGCTAGAGAAGGCCTTTCCCGTACAGCTTCTTGACAATGGAATGCAGTCCCTCATTCCTTTCTCAGCATTTAGAAAATCTACAGGTGTCTCTATTTTAAACAGGCTTTTATTTACCGATTTTAACATGAATTTAATGTTCTTAAGCTTTTGCATTTTTAAAAAAACGCGTTAGCATCTTGAATAGCCATCTGAATAGAAAACTGGGATAAAAAAGCTGTTGAAGATTTAACCCACCAGGAATTTGCTTAATGCCTTTAAAAGCCATGCTAAGCTCACAGCATGACTACACCTCCCGGCAATTTGTTCTTAGGATAAAATATATTTTATGACAAGTAAAATATGTTCTTTTGTTTCACAAAGTTGCCATAATCCCCCCATTTTTATTTTCCAACAAAAAAAAAAAGAAGCAGCAAAAACAGGACATTTCTGCAAAGTAACATTATTTTAGGAGTCAGGGAGAAAATTTGAAGCTCTGATTTTGTCTTCTAAACTTGCAAACTTGGGCAAACAATTCATCTCTATTTAATTAAGCAATGGATTTTTCATAGAACCGAGCTAAAGCCTGATCAGCAGAGAAAGCAGACAGTGCTTCTGAGCATGGAGGATCTATCTATAGGCTTTGGTTAATAAAAGGAGCTTCCCTCTTACAGGTGCTTGGTGGTCAGAGAAGGAGATATTGCAGCAAAACAGTAAAAACATATGAAGAATGGTTGCAGGAACTGGACATGGCTAGTCTAGTGAAGAGAAGGACCAGGGGAGATATGATAGCAGTGTTCCAATATTTGAGGGGCTATCACAGAGAGGAGGAGGACAACCTATTTTCCAAAGCACCTGAAGGCCAGACAAGGAATAATGGAAGGAAACTGATCAAAGAGAGATTCAACCTAGAAATACATAGGGAGAAATTTTCTGATAGTGAGAACAATCAACCAATGGAATAGCTTGCCTTCAGAAGTTGTGGGAGCTTCATCGCTGGAAGCTTTCAAGAAGAGACTGGACTGCCATCTGTCAGAAATTGTATAGGTCAGAAATTGTATAGGGCGAGCGTTCGGCACCGAGTGCCGAAAGCTTGCGCGCACACCCAAAATGCAATGCGCTCGCAACCCCTGCACACCCCCATGCATGACCCCCACATATGCTCCGCCCCATGCATGTGCACATGACTCCTGCATGTGCATCCCTCCACACATGTGCGCACATCTCCCGCATGTGCACCCCCCCCCGCATGTGAGGCAGAGACCTGAAAAGCTGGCCGGCAGGAAGCGCACACACGTGTGGATGAGCTGAACTGGGGCAACGGCTCGCGTGCCCACAGAGAGGGCTCTGCATGCCACCTGTGGCACACGTGCCATAGGTTCGCCATCACAGTATAGGGTCTCCTGTTTAAGCAGGGGGTTGGATTAGATAACCTACATGGTCTCTTCCAACTCTATTATTCTATTCTATTCTATTCTATTCTATTCTATTCTATTCTATTCTATTCTATTCTATTCCATTCCATTCCATTCCATTCCATTCCATTCCATTCCATTCCATTCCATTCCATTCCATTCCATACCATACCATGCCATACTATACTTGGGATCACCAGCTACCTTAAAAGGTCTCTATGTTCATCCATGAATCACCTCTACCCATGGAGTAATTTGGAGTGATCAAAGTATCCCATCCTTGTCTCAGATGTCCAACTCCTTGCTTTTAAACAAGCTCTGTCTAGACATGAGTGTTTCCCCTTTTAATTCTATGCTGTCATCAACAGCTGAGGTCAGCTGTAGACAACAAAGTCCTTCCAAAAGTGTTCATTAACGGCTTTCAACATGGGAAGCTGTTTTTCAGTAATTATCTCAAGTACCCACCAACCCATTTTGACTCTGCACATAGCACAATAGCTTGACATTTGGAGGAGAACCAATTACAGGAGACTTAAATCATCTGCCAGTGAGAGCAACTGTCAGTTCTATCTTCATCCCCTGGGTGCTCCACCATCTGGGCAAGAAGAGTCCCCTGACACTTCAAAGCAAAAATCATACACAGCTCACATATGGTTTCTGGCTATAGAACCCATTATTTGCCAGTTTATGCCCCAGGGTGCTTCCAACCTGTCCAGATGCAGCAGGAGAGCAAAAGAAAAATTGATCAAACCAAAGAGAACACAGGGAGAAAATCAAAGTTTATATCCGCTGTGTGGAAGAAGTGAGTAAGAATTAGTCAGATGAAACTTACCCGACTCTTATAAACATTGTTTTTCCAGTTAATCATAGGAAACTGCCCAATATAAGCCCATCCCTATATTGTTTACTTATAGGAGCACTCAGTTGTGCCTGGAGGCATCAATGTCCTTACAGACAGACCTCTCTTTTTGTATACCTTAATTTCTTTTACACTTGAGCTATGTGCATTTCTGCCAAGGCTCAGAAACAGCCAGGGAGACAAAATGTTTTATTTCTATTTTTGCATTCATTTGTCTCTCAAGCTGTAAAGAAACAGATCCAATAAATGGGGAGCAGCCTTCTCATAAACCCATGCATGGATCCAACCATACGAATGGCACATTTCACTCTCTCCAGTCCACCTAACTCTATACTTCTACTACGCTGCTCTACGACTGTAATAAACGTTTGACCGATGCATATACTTCCTGGGAGGACTTTGCTATAGGCATGGTCATGTTCTCTTCCCTATCCTGATCCTGTTTGGCCAGGGCCGCTTTCACTGCTGCTGTTCCCATAGGATGGATTCCTATGGAGCTAGTGATGTTTTAACCTGGAGGTATGTGACAAACTGCTGTTGCAAAAATGGGGGGTTTCTTTAAGGGTGTTTTTGGACAGGACAATTTACCAAAGCATGGGTCTCCCAGCCAATGTGAACATTAGATTGATATGTGGAAATGAGACTTCCCAATGGCCAGGACAGCAATCAATAACATGGATTCAATACATATCCTTTGACATTTAACAGTTGACACAGGGTCATTTCTTTATAGCAACATCCCCATATTTTCAAATCACTCTCTGAAACACTGCTTTATTAATACATTATTAAAGATGGCTTTTTCATTTAGTCACAGCCTGACCTGCGTGCATTTACAAATGCAGAGACCAATTTCTGAATTAAAAGATCTTACGTCTTTCCTGAAAGCTCGTGTGTAGAGTAATTACCTACTTGGAAAACTATCAAATACTGTACAAAAGCTAGAATCCAAATAGAAGTTGGGAGGGAAATTATTCTATTTATTAAGCACATTTACTTCTGATCTTTTCTTCTAGAGGTTAAGGCAACTCATGTGAAAAAGAAAGAATATTAAGCATCACAAAGAATACTGTGCAAAAAGAACCAGCAAAAAACCATAGAGCTGGAAGGGGACATTTAGGTCAGTAGGTCTCATTTCTTAACTCTGGAATCCAGATTAAAGCATTTCTGACAGATGGCTGTCCAGGTTGTCTTAAAGCATCCTGCAAAGAGAGAGGCACTGCCTTTTTAGATAATTGGTTCCACTGTCAGACTGCTCATTTAATTAGGATGTTTTCCTAATCTTTCAACCGGAAACTGCTTTCCTATAATCTAAATCTGCTATTTGTGCATTGCACAAGATTTGTATTACAAAAAAACACAGGTTTTCACTTTTGTGTAATATCCTTTGAAACACTTGAAAAGTGTTATTATCATTATTCTCTTCTCGGGATTAAATTTACTCCCTTTAAATTAAATTAAACTCCCTTTCAATTTCTCATCATAAGCGTTAGCATTTACTCTAATCATCTTCTTTGTTGTTCTCCTTTATATCTGTCTTAGTGCGGTGTCCAGAAATTTAATTTTTCATTTACAGGTATTTCTATACTACCCAATTCAAACAATTTCTGGTGGTTTAGAATAATACTCCTCCCCAGCAAGCAATGAGTTATCCTAAAAAGGCACCTGGATAAGATCTGCAGAAGGATAGACATGCAAGCAATCTAGGCTCAGCACAGGCTTGTTCGTGAGACCGATCGTATTAACTTTTTGTCTTTCACCACAATCACCCTAGCCTTCTCTTCACTCACTTTGTTTCCCAGAGCTCCTCAGTAAACCCAGGTGTATCCTGGAATTTATGATTGACAAGAGGCTGCTGAAAAGCAATTACATCCAACATGGCCATCTCCATATTCTAAACTGCAGCAAGACTCATAGCAGAATAAAGTGGAATAATTCTTTCCCATAATTCAAAACCTAAATAACTGATGCAGCCCAAGGTTGTTCTTCCATGATAAGTCATCATGTTCAGTTTATGTTGTAAGGCCGGCATTCAATAAAATCAGTGAACAATATAAAAAAACAAACAAACCCAGTCATCATAGCTGAAAGAATGCGTATCATTAGCTAACCCCTTCATTGTGTAAATCTCCCGTTCCTATGAGACTAACAATGCATATAAAATATGACCTCTCCCATTTGCTTGGAAATTTCAACTTCCAGACAAAGGGTGTGTGCGCGCTGAAAGTACATAAATGCTAGCATGCTCTATTGATAAATAGGTTTTAAAGGCAATTCCCCAAAGGTAGTGGAGAGACAAAATAGGCAATAGATAATTGGACCTGCCTTTGGTTAAAAAGGGCCACTGGAGACAGAATCTGCACTTGCATGCCTGTGCAAATGTAACTTGCCTTGATTGGTAGCACAAAAGGATAGTTCAAGCAGAACATTAAGGGGATGAAAGATCTGTGCCAAGACAGTTTGTTTATGAGCCCTGAAAGACAAGCCAGTCACTTGCCAGTACCCTGGCTTTATTTGCACTATTTGGCAATGTGCAGATTCATTTCCCTGACACTGGGTGCCTCCAATTCAATTATTAAAGCCTCTTTTTGTATCCCCCCCCCAGTGGCTATTTTAATAGAAAGTAAAGGATTTGTCAGTAGAACGTGCTCTGAACTAATATAAGGAGGTGTGGGGGGGACTCCTTCCATAGCTACACTCGGAGGCCCTCACTCAGCCAAGAATTCCTGCTGTGGGAAATCAAAGCTGCTCCTGTAACTGAGGGGATGGAGAATGAAGCTCTTTGGGCCCTGGTTTATCCCTAGAGCTGAAAAGAAGAGGCCGATACAGCCTTCATATCTTCTTCCTCTTGGCCTTCAATCTGCCCCCATCTTCTCAGAACAGAAATACATTGATCTCCAGCTGAGAAGAGGCTCTACGAGCTAAATTCATTAACATTAAGATTTATTGCAATTGGAGTTTTTTGTTATTTATTCATTTATTGGGCTCTGATTGAAACTGACTCTGAGTGGTTCAGTCACTTTAGAGAGCACCTTAGTTTATAGTAAGTCATCATGAGGTTGCTTTAGTTTGGTCGTAGTGCTTTGTGTGAACCAACTATTGTGGTTTGTCAGCCATGGCTTCTGGCTTAATGTATTGTGTAAACTCCAGCAATTATGAAGCTAGACAGGAGTTTATTCATTTATTCTATAACCTACAACCGTGATGGCAAACCTATGGCAAGCATGCCACAGGTGGCACACGGAGCCATATCGGTGGGCACATGAGCTCAGCTCCAGGGCACATGCGTGTGCAGGTCAGCTGTTTTTGGGGCCTTCTGGGCCCACCGGAAGCATGGAAACAGGCTGTTTTTGGCCTCCGGAGGGCCTCCGGGGGGTGGGGAAGACCGTTTTTGCCCTCCCCTAGAAAGGCTCTGGAGCCTGGGGAGAGCAAAAAATGGGCCTTCCGGTCCCACCGGAAGTCGACAAACGGGCCATTTCCAGCCTCTGGAGGGCCTCCAGGAGAGTGGGGAAGACCGTTTTCACCCTCCCCGGGCTCCTAGAAAGGCTCTGGAGCCTGGGGAGGGTGAAAAACAGGCCTACTGGGGCCACTGTGCCATCACATGCCAAAAGTGGGGGGAACACGGGGGGGTCATGCATGCATGCACAGGGGGTGGGGCACTTAGAATTATGGGTGCGGGCACAGATGCGCATGACCCCACCACACTTCCCCCCCACTTTTGGCACACGATGGCAAAAAGGTTAGCCATCACTGACCTACAAGAACCTATATGTGACAGGATTCTATCTTTATGATTGGATTATGACAATCTACTTTGGCCTAAATCTTTTATCAGTTCATAAATTATGTATTAGTCTTACAAGGAGAGGATGCCAATCATTGTTATTTTCTAAAATTGTTGATGTAGTCTCTCTGGGGCACTCTTAGAAATAAACATTATGCTAAACAGAGTAGCACCTGATCAACTTTCTCTGGATCCTGAAGCTAAATGGAGTTGGGGTTTGATTAGTTCATGGATGAGAAACCATTAAGGAATCTGAAGGCTACATACTTCAATGGCAAGTAGAAAAAAATATGCACAAAGAAAGCATGACAGGTCATTTCCACACCCCTGCCAATAAAATGACATGAATATCTCATAAAAGTGAACTCATATTGAAAGAGGCATTAACTTATTTAAAGGCTGCTATCTGCTGTGCAGTATACTAACTTCCTGTTTAAATGTTATTTGTTTTAAAGCATCAATTGGCTGACAGATCCCAAGAGAAGTATCTGCAGGCCACTTCATTGCCGTCAATATTACTTTCCCTTTGAACCAGTATATACATGGGAAAATTTGGGGAGGGAAAAGACAGTACAGAGTAGAGTAGATAGAGTAGAGTGAGGTAGGACATGATATGATGAAGGCTTTTTGCAGATTCTCTTAAATTTATTTTCATCAGATGACCTATAAATATAGCATTCTATGCCTGATTTCTAAAAGCTTGTAACACTTAAAACAAAAATACTGATTACACAGTAAAATAATTTACAAAATCCTAATGTATTGAGACCACATTTTTAAGGAGATATATATATATATATATATATATATATATATATATATATATATATATATATATATATATATATATATATATATATATATATATATATATTTGTTTTCTCAGGTTTTCGCGGGTGTTTGTATGTAGGTCTTTGGTTATTCGGGTCTTCTCCCACGTAAAATTGGAAGTGTCTTGGCGACGTTTCGACGAAGTCTCATTCGTCATCTTCAGGCTGGTGTTCTCGGCTTCGTGCTTCCAGGAGCAATGTGAGATCGTAGCTGTCTCTTCCTTTTAACTGCTAGTGGGGGTGTGAGCTGATTGGGTGGGAACTTGGCTGTGTTCTGATTGGGTGGAGGTGTGTTCTGATTGGTTAGGGGCTCGGCTGTGCTCTGATTGGATGGGGGGTTGGTTGTGCTCTGATTGGCTGGGGGTGTGTTCTGTTTGGGTGGGGGCTTGGTTGTGCTCAGCTTAGTCTGAGTTGCAGGGGGATTTGAGCTGGTGAGCTGCGTTGTTGTTGTTTGGCTTCGTGTTTGTGGCCGTGCGAGCTCTTCATGGTGGGTGTCAGTCTGCTTCATGTATGGATTGGAGAGGTTTAAAGTGGCTAATGATGCAGCTGCAGTCTGGCTTCTGGTCCTTGGTCGTGGCTCATTATCAGTGTGGGTTTGAGTCTGCTTTCTGCGTGGATGTGTGGTGGTGACATCCTGTGTGGCTCTCGTGAGTGTGGGTCTGGTGTCATTCGTCGTGTTAGGGACCCGTTTGTCAATAAGGGCGGGTTTCCAAATGGCTGGTAGGCGGGAGGTATCGTCTCGTTTGTTCATGCTGTGTGGGCGTTTTTCTATCTCGATGGCTTCTCTGATTATTCTGTTGTTAAAGTGTTCAGTTTTGGCGATAGTTCTGGTCTTTTTAAAGTCAATATCATGTCCTGTGGCTTTAAGGTGTTGGACCAGGGAAGAAGTGGGTTCTTCTTTTCTGACTGAGTTCTTGTGTTCTTCTATGCGTGCACTTATTCGTCTGTTGGTTTGTCCGATGTATGTGGTGGGGCAGGCGGTGCATGGGATTTCATATACTCCTTGATTTTCTAACTCTATTTTGTCTTTGGGGTTCCTTAGGATGGTGGATATTTTTCGGTTTGTGCAGAATGCTGTCTTGATGTTATGTTTGTGGAGGATTTTGCTTATTCTGTCTGTGGTGCCTTTTATGTATGGGAGGAGGGCTTTGCCGTTTTCTTGTTCTGTGTCTTGGATTTTAGTGGGGGTTTCTTTTTGGATTAGGTTGGTGATCTTATTTCTTTGGAATCCATTGGATGTTAGTACGTTAGTGAGGGTGTGTAGTTCGGTTTTTAGGTGTTGTTCGTCAGCTAAGCGTTTTGTTCTGGAAATGAGTGTCTTGGCTACAGAGTTGATCTGGGCAGGGTGGTGGTGTGAGAGTGCGTGCAGATAGCGGTTTGTGTGTGTTTTCTTCTGGTAGATAGTGTGTCCTAGGGAGCCATTGGATTTTCTGTAGACTAAGACATCCAGGAAGGGAAGTTGGTTGTTCGCTTCTGTTTCCATGGTGAACTGTATTTTGGGGTGTAGGCTGTTGAGGTGTGTGAGGAAGTTGTCCAGTTTTTCTTTCCCATGTGGCCAGATTATGAAGGTGTCGTCCACATATCTGAGCCAGAGTTTGGGTTTATGATCAGATTTTTCTAGAGCTTGGGTTTCAAAATATTCCATATAGAGGTTGGCAATGACAGGTGAGAGGGGTGATCCCATGGGTGCTCCTTCTGTTTGTTTGTATTTCTGTCCATTATAGATGAAGTATGTGTTGGATAGGCAGTGGTTGGTCAGATCTAAGATGTGCTTGGGGGGGTTATATTTGTTTTGGATAACTGTCAAGGCTTCTTTGATTGGTACTTGGGTGAAGAGGGATATGACATCAAAGCTCACGAGTAGGTCACTGGGCTGTAAGTTTTGTTGCTTTATGATGTCTATGAACTGGAATGAGTTTTTTACGTATGAGGTGATGGATTCTGCATAGGGCTGTAGTTGTTTGGCGAGAAATTTGGCTAGGTTTTGTAGAGGTGAGCCTATGGAGCTGACTATGGGTCTAAGTGGGGTTCCTTCTTTGTGTATCTTGGGGAGACCATAAAGCTTAGGGCATCTGGATGATTTCTCTCTGGGTATGATTCTTTGCTGAATCTCTTCGCTGATGGGGGAGGCTTTTATTTTGGATCTGGTGGTTTTTTCCAGGTAGGTGGTGGGGTCTGTGTTTAGGGGTTTGTATATGGAGTCTTGGAGTAGGTTGTTTAATTTGGTTTGGTAGTCAGATGTGTTCATAACCACCGTGGCATTGCCCTTGTCTGCTGGTAGGATTATTATGCTGGTGTCTTCTTTCAGGTTAAGTAGTGCTGTCTGTTCCTCTTTGGGTAAGTTACTTTTGGGTGGCTTGCTGGTGCAGAGGATGTTGGTGATTTCGAGTCTGATTCTGTTTGCATCGTCGGGGTTGATTTTGGTCAGGCTGGTTTCAACTCCGCATATAATGGTTTCAGTGGGGATGCTTTTGGGAGCGACTGCAAAGTTGAATCCTTTGGAAAGGACATTGGTTTCGGCTTTGGTGAGGATCCTATCTGAGATGTTATGCACTGTTTGTTTCATGTGTGGCTGTGAGGGTGGAGGGGATTGTTTCTGGCGTTCTTGTAGTCTTCGGAATTTGTTGGTGTGTGTGTCTGTCTTGAGGGTGGTCTGTGTTTCGGCTCTCCAGACGGCAAGTTGTTTGGATTTGTCCCAAAGTGCGGGGTGGATCTTGTTGCTGAGTTTGAGGTGAAGTGTGAGGAGATCCTTGTTGATTCGGTCTAGGAAGAATCTTTTTCTGTGGAGTTCATTTCTGATTAGGGCTAGTTCTGTTCTTTTCAGAATGCGTTTGGTGGCTGCAGAGTTGGAGTGGAATTTCAGTTGGAAGCCTGTGGGGATTATATATATATATATATATATATATATATATATATATATATATATATATATATATATATATATATTCTTGAGGCTTGTTTTGCCACTAGCCAGTTCTTAAAATAAAATTGTAAATATCAATTTCATACTACTCCTAACAGTATTAAGCTCTAAAAATAAAAGGCTATTAGACATGACACAACCCCTAATGAAGTATGGATTGTTCCTTTTTACAGTGCTGTGCTACAACTTCCTATTTCTTCCTAATGCTTCCTACCACCCACTGACATTGAGCCTGATGGGGAGAAATATGCTTTTTAGGATATGAGCACAGACTCCAACCCCTTTGCTGGTTAGTGTCAAAGGAGAAAAGAAACAAAACAAATCCAAAACGAGATTCTTGAGATTAGGATAGAAAGCTGACACAAAAAAAAAAGAAAAGAAAAGAAAAGAAAGACGATGCAAGGATATATTCTGAAGTACTGCAGAGAAAATGACTATGCAGCTACCAACAGCAAGGAGGGGGAATTACTAGCTATAGGTGTACACATTTAAAGAAACATAGTAGTTTCTGTCTGTAACAGTAAGCTCAAGGAAATTCCCCATGGCAGCTGCCTGGTTCCTTTCCCTACTTTGTTATATTTTTTATTTTTTAACACAATTATGTGAAAAAGTTGGCATGTTTAAAAGCAAAAGGTCCCAGCACTATTATATTTATTTCCAAGAATAGTGCTGATTGTTTTGTGGCCCCTATCAGTGCTAGCGAGTATGAGGTTCGCTCTCTGTTTACATGCAGTAACTTGCCCTGCAAGAATTGGTGGGTGTGGGGGGGGGGGGGTTCCCTTGGTTGTTCCTTGATTAGGGTATTGTTTTCTACTTTATTGTTTGTCTGATGTTAATCCCTGCTTATCTCTGAGTATTGGCTGCTGGAGGATGTGTTCTAATTTTTCATTTTTATTGGTATCTTCTTAGCTTTTTGTCATCTCTTTTGAAAAGTGTGTAAATATGGTTTGTTTCTATGTCTTTATTGATGACTGATTTATTTGGATGCCAAGCTTCCAAATTCCCTAGCTTTGTCTAAGAGGCTCACAGTCAAAACTGTGATTGAATCTGTCCATGTGCGATTAATGTGTTCTCATTGTGTCTTCTGATTGCTAGTTGGTATTCATGGACGTGCTATGCTATATAGTGGCAGTTGCAATCCTTACACTGTATGTTCCTATTTCACATTGCATTCACTGTCTTCAGTCCTTACACTGTGTCACTGTATTCACATTCATCAATTGGAAGTAACAGCTTAGTGCTTCAACTGGAAATGAGCTCACCTGCCTAGAAAAATGAGAAAAGGAAGTTGAGATCAGAAGGACCATCCTGTGGGGCTACAGGACATGCCAGAGAACATACCACTAGAAACAGTTTGCCTCTTTTTTTCATACACAAAGATATGGTTGCCAATGCTTATGAATCTGGGTATCAGTTGTATATTTCATGGTCTTGATGACTATGAGGTAGGCAACACAGATACACATCCCAGCTCAAGCCAGCAGTCCACTGTACTGTGTTCTGCCCTATTTTATTTCATATTCCCCTATTTTATTTCATATTCCAATCCATCTTATTAAATTTAGCTCTCTTCAAATATTAGCATGGAAAACATTCTGCAAATACAAACTTAAAGTGAACCGCTCCAAACTCGATTGCAGAAAATATGACTCTGTGGTTTCATCCCCAAACCCCCAAAATTTTAACCTTAGACAGGCTACTGTTGACCTCACCCCATTTCTAAGAGGTCTGTAAGGAGTGTGTGTAAGAGCACCAGCGTGCCTACCGTCCCTGTCCTAATGTTCCCTTTAATTGTATTCATTTTATGTATTCAGTTCATGCTTATACTTATATATTATCTAATTATCTATGTATTATCTAATACCTACTTGACAAATAAATAAAATAAAATAAATAAAAGTAATAAATAAAGCCAAAATTTCAATTCCAACAGACAGCAGGTCTAATAAAGGTAAGCCTGTATTAAAAACTGCCAAGATCAAAGACAGATACCACAACCCAATATTTGCATTAATATATCCACCTCTCTCGTTTGATTAATACTAAAATAAACCTCAACAGTGTCTCATAGACGGCAGCGAGGGGAAAGGCACTCAATGCTAGTATAATGTGAGACTCAGACAACGAGTGTTCACTGACCTGATCATTATTTCCAAATTAAAAAGCGCACAGAGGGCAGATAATACCATTAACACTTCTGTGTACAATCACTGAATGCAAAGATAATGCTGCAAACATTCCGACAAAGCAGCTATCTTCATTAGGATTCCTATCGGATGGTTTAACCCTCTCTGAGGAGGCTCCTAACTGAAATAATACTCAGAAATGCCTGGCAGATTTTTTTTATCTCTCTCTTTTCCTTAAAAGGAAGAGGTTAATCCTTATTAGAGCATCCACTTTAAGTCACTGGAAGCAGCACAGAAAAGAGACAGCATGTGCAAAATGTCAGCTGAGGCACTCAGGCAGAGGCACACCCACCTTTGTTACTCCAGCTACAGAGAGATGCATTAAAATGACAACAGTGGAGTGGTGCCATGAGTTCTTCCCATGCAATAGCCAAATATTAAAGCCTAGAACACACATCCTAAGAGAAGGAAAAAGAGCCCTTCTCTCCAATTAAATTTACAGGACATTATTTTAATTCCCCCTTTCATTCCCTCTGTTTCCTGCATTCCACCAACACCACCCCCCCATCCCAACCCATAAGTACAGCCTTCTCCGAGTGAGAGGGAAACAGGATGAGCATATTCCTCCTCATTCATTAGATCTACACTGTCTATAACCTTTTAATCCACATTTCCCAAAGCTGAGCACTCTCTGTATGAGATGGGATTGCTTCTTCTAGAGAATATTCAATACATCTGGGAGTATAAATGCTCCCCTGGAGAAGGCAGCATCAATTTGTGCATCCTATTGCTTTCTCTTTTTTTGTCCCCCTCGATATCAGTCACACATCAGTCACGTCTGTATGGAGATAGGGGGTTCAGCACTTAAAACACCAGGATATCAACCTGGTTTTTTCATATACTGTAGAAAAAGCCACTTGACCTGGAATAACAGCCACAAAGGATAGCAAAATGAGATCTTTCTCCGGATTGCTATTATTGGTTAGAAATGTTTTGGAGTTGAAAGAATATACAACTTTATTTTACAACAAAGTATTGTAGTCTTCTCAGAAAGCAAACCAATGACTGCAGAACATCTCTCTGTGGAGCTGCTGCCAGGACTGAGAATATGCTAGCATCTGTTTAAGGAACACAACTGACAACTAAATCATAACACACCAGGTTGTTGTTGTTGTTTTTTTATCCTTACCATTTTTGTCTCTTCACCTGTGTGAGAATAACAACAACAACAGTAAACTTAAGCTGCCACACATCTTTGTTCTTTTTGACAGGGGTACAAATTGAGTCCAGTGGAAGATGGCCATGGTAAGCCTACCCAAGGGCTGAAACCTACGAAGTGTGTTCTCCATGAATTTTCAAAATGGGAGCTGGACCTATCATTTGGGTTTTGCAAATTGTCCTTTTATCTTTTTATTGGATGACAGAGTTAAAGCAGTCCTCTAGGACAAAGCACGAATGAAGTATCCCCTCTGAGATCTGCTTTAAACAAAAACTGCCATGAATTGAGCTACTAATAATGTATCCTTCTATAGGAAACAGTGTGCAATAGTAGAATAAATACAGCATCTTTGCCTAACAATAGACTCTGGTTCTGTTGTACACTTAATCCCTAACAGAATTACATTCTTACTTTTTCATGCTCTTAACTTAGGAAGGTCTAACTCCCAATTTCTCAGATATACGATCTATTCTACCAGTATTAGTAAAGAAATCCACTCTTGTCACAGTATCATTCCTTGTTAGCCCCTTTGCAGCATTCAGAAATCTTTCGCCTTTTTTGATATTTCTATAGTAAATGGAAATCTTGGCAGTAACCCAGCTGATTCCTCATTATTATACTAGAATCTGCCTTTGATCCATTACAGTCCTCCTTAATGTGTTGGGACTACAATTCCCAGAGATTCTATCTAAAGGATGCCATTCTAGTACAACTAGAAGCTACCAAATTGAGGGAGATGTTCTGACAGGAAATTAATGGTCTCAATTCTGGGTGAACATGGTATAAGTAGATGAACATTTTATTTTATTATAGCAACATTTTTATAATCTGCAATGGGAATTGGGGCCCTTCAAACAATCGTACTGAAGTTATTGGATAAAGGCACTTACAAGTACATAGGAACATTTTTTAATGCTTTGCTTTCTATATAAAGGTTAGTGTGCTTGACTTTTACATAAATACATATTTATTTAAGCTAAGTATGTGTTACCTTTATGTTCCAAGGCAACACATATTTATTTTCAAGCACATCACTCTAGTCTTCCTTGCTGTAAGACTCATGACTTAAAAATGAGGTTGAATTTCACCTCAGCAGTTTGGAGATCAAAAGACTAGCGGGCTGAAAAGGGCAGGTGATTGTTCACAGCCCTGGCAGATCATTTCCATTGTTTTCTTCAGCATCATGCCATTATTTTAAAAAAAGGAAAAGGAAAAGCAGCAGATGATAGCTGCAAAATGTTCAGTTATTGCAGCAGATTGAAACTCCTCAGGCAAAAACAACAGTTCTCAAATATAAACAAGACAAATATGAAAATGCACACTAGCTATTTGTATGACACTGATAGATATTGATAGGCTTGTACAGCAATATATTATCTAATTCTTCTCCCTGACCTTGGATTGCTGCCTGACAAGGACTACTGCTGGTATCCTAAGCTTCAAGCATTCAGAGAGGTCCCACAAGTCTACTCACTAACAGCAGGCAACTAGTGTTCCATCAGTCTGATTCAGAGATAGACAGATGGCTGCTGTACACAAATACCCAGAGCTAGGTGGGATGCAGTTGTCTTACATGACAACTGCCCCACATGTGCTCATTTCTTTCATGTACCACCCACAAACATCTATCAAAATAGAACAGCCTCGATAGTTGCTTGCTCTTGCACATGCTGACTTCCTACATGCTGTGGGCTTTAAAACTCAATCATCTGTTGTATTACCCACATAAGAATAATCCTTCAAAAACACCGAACTACAAATGTGGATAGGGTACTGTCCTGTTCAAGCTTCACTGAACACGGCACGGCTTCCTTTGTATAAAACACAAAGCGGTTTGCTCTGACCATATTTCATACAAAGCCTCAGCAGCTCCTAATTTTGAGCCAGGATAGAGGATTTATCTTGCTCCTTAGTGTCCAGAATGACAGGCAAAAGCTCCCCAGAGTTTAAGATGAGAGACTTTCTCAGTCCTATCATCAACTGCTACATTAGGAAGCTACCTCAAGTAGGCAGTCAGTTGAGGCACAGTTCTGGTCTGATGCCTGAACAGGCACTTTGTTGTGTCTAACATGCCTAAGATGGCCCTTTAAAGCAAGGGTCTCCAACCTTGGCAACTTTAAGACTTGTGGATTTCAACTCCCAGAGTTCTGGGAGTTGGTCCACAAGTCTTAAAGTTGCCAAGGTTGAAGACCCTTGCTTTAAAGCACTTGACACCTTGGACACACCTTATCCACAAAGAGAGATCTTCAAGAGTGATACATGTTAAAAATGATTGTAGCAGCTAGTAGGGCCATTTAAAGTGTCCTGGCCTGAATAGCCTTTCAGAATGATGTTCTTAGTGCAATCTCCAGCAAGGCAAACAACACTGCTATTGGAGAAAGGACTGCAGAGAGAAGCACATACAACAAGGCAGGGAGACTAATGGCAGATCATCCTGAGTTACGTGTGCCAAAAAACCTGGGAATGTCTGATCTCAACCTTCTTTCCCCATACACCAGGCCATTCCACAAATCAAGAGTATCATTAGATTTGAGGGCATTTAATTCTTAACTTTAGGATCTCATGCTGAGGTAACTCCCTTTTCTTCATCTAGTATCAGAATCCTGAGATTTATAAACTGCACACAAATCATACTCACTTGCTTGACATTTTGTTTCACAATGTGTGTAAGCAGTAAGAAAAAGTGATCTATTGCACTCAATAGACTAAATAGCTGGAAGAACAATGTTGCAATATCCACCAGCATTGCATATACACTTTTTTTTTTGCTGCATATACACTTTTTTTTTGCTGCCATAAAATTTTCACCTTAATGCAGGGATCTCCAATCCCTGGACCACAGCTTGGTGCTGGGCGGTGGCCCATTGAGAACTGGGCTGCACAAGTGGCATGTGAGCGCACAAAGCTGCATTTGTGCAAGAGGCATGTGCATGTGCAAAACCATCCCCACTCCTCGTCCTGCCACCACCATCAGTCTGAAGAGCCAGAAAGGCTGCTGTCTTAGTGGCTTTTTGAAAGTCTTGCTTGAAACTCTTGCTGGATTAAATATCAAGCTGGAGTAGAATCATAAGACAACGTAGTTTTGTCTACTACTACTCCTCTGCAGTTAAAAAGATAGTCTGTATGGGATGTTTTAATAAAATAACTCTACTGGATTAAGGATACATCAAGGTCAACATCCTGTTTTCTAGAAAGACCCATTAGATTCACACCTATGTTTTAAGATAATGGGTCTCTTCTGTTCTGACTATCATGGAATATAAAGGCATGTGATGTTTTCAATAACCAAAGTATCTAAAAACAATTTCTGATGTTTCGACTTCTCCTAAATATATTTATGAGGAAGTAGCCTAGGACGTATGTTTTGCAAACAAAAGAAGAAAAATATATTATTTATAGTTCACGGTAGGATTAAGGTTGCTCCTTTATTAAATCTTTGGATTCCTATGGCAGTCAAGTTTAGGTTTAGCAATTATATGAGCTTATACAAAACCAGGTGCTTCTGACCCTTAGTACTGGTACAACAAAATTAAACAAAACAAAAAACCTGACACAATATAAGGCAACTTTCTATGATTCTCATATATATTCAACTATTTTCAATTGAGCTTATACCATGCCCTGGATTTCAGCTCTCCTAAAGACCTCATCAACTGAGAATTATGGGAGTCGAACTTGGAGGAAATCAGCTTAGTGAATACTGCTATGTGGCAGTAAAACCCTTGAAAATTTTTATTAAACAAAGTATGTTAAAATACAATTTTATACAACACATATTTAGGCTTTTATGATCATCCTAAACCACAATACTGATTCAATGAATGCCAAACTTTTAACACACAGCCATATGTTGTTGATGGGGCTTGGAGCCTTCTAATTTTAATGCCAGCTTCATCTCTGCAGCAATTCATACATCTGATCATTAGTGCCAGTTCAGACTTTCCCACCATATGGTTCAACTAACTATGTAAAATTACTGACTGCTAAAAAGCAGTTTCTAAGCAGCCATATTAAGGATTATTCATAATATAAATTTCCAATAAATGCTGTCTCATCATACAGAACCACAAGGATTTTCTACCGGCATGGTTCATTTTCTAAAATGTTGTAAGCGATGAGATTTTTGGAAACATAATGAGTCAAAATCACCCTTTTGATGTTCTGTCTAATAAGCTGAAAATCTTTTCTAAGCCTCCGGCTTTTACTTGGAAAGGTTTTCATATATATCCTTATTTTGAAATATCTCTGTATTTGAAACTACATGAGCATAACCTTCCTTCCCTTTGACCTCTGCTATTATTTTTTTAATGGACAGTTTCAAATGTTCCTGACAAGTAAATCTATAGTTTCTATTTAAGATGAGTTTGTTTAAATTTGAATAGAAGTATGTTTCTTCTTGATGGTCCTTATTTCTCCTCTCATCCTTCGTCAAGTGTCAAGTATCTTCATTTAGATTTGGGGTGAGTGGATTGCCTTCATGTTTTGTGTTCTAATGCAGAATTCGCCAACCTTTCTCATTTTGTGGACAGGGGGTGAGAGAAGGGGATGATTCCATGCAAATGGTGGGCAAGCACACATGTACAGCTGCATTTGCACAAGGGGCAGGCACGCGCTTGCCCATTGCTCGTGCAAATGGAGCTGCGTGAGCACGTGCTTGCTCATTGTTTGTGCAAGTGGGGATGCACACATGCACACCTGCTCACCCATCACTTCCAAGGCCTGTTCCAAATGGCTCAAGGCCTGGTAGTGGGCCATGGCCCGAAGGTTGGGAACCTCTGTTCTAATACACACTGTGAACAATGGAAAATACAACAGGCTAAACTACTTATTGTCTGGAATATTGACCTTTGTCTGGGCTGTGAAAATCTGAATTACCTCTAGACGACAGGAAAAGATTTTTGTACCTGTATGCCATTTTCTAGAGAGGTTTTCTGGATTTTTTTCAGTCCAGGTTGGGTCTCATTTTTCAGTCCAGGTTGGGTCTCATTGCAGCAGATAATTTCTGCATGGGCTGTTTTGAAGATAGCAATGCTTCTAGTGGGAGAATAATAAAACACCAAGGTCCTGAACTCTTGGATAAAGAAAAGGATACAGCTATGTTAAATCAATCAATCAGTATTATAGATCAGGAATATTAAACATGGATGACCCCATAATTCACAGTTTTAGCTTTTTATTAAAATACTGATATCATCATCTATCTCAGATTAGCTTGAGTTAATAGAGCTGGAGAACAATTCTCATTTAGTTATTTCTATATTCCTATGGAGCCTCACAAAGCCTGAAGATGTGGGGTAGGCTAAATTGAATAACAAAACAATCTCTTGATAAACCAACATAAAATAATCTTGCACTTATTAAACAAAGTATGCTAAAATACAACTGTATACAACACATATTCTAGAAAAGAGAAAGAAAGAAAGAGAAGAGAAGAAAGAAAGAAAGAAAGAAAGAAAGAAAGAAAGAAAGGAAGGAAGGAAGGAAGGAAGGAAGGAAGGAAGGAAGGAAGGAAGGAAGGAAGGAGTTCATTAATATTCCTTCCCTTGAATCTCTGTTTTTCTTCTTCTCTCGGGGTTGACCATAAGGAAGCTCTGGGATTTAGAACAAATGTGATGTGCTGCTAACATAATGAAGCACTTTCATTCCAAAATTACTTGACATTTTTTTCCCCCTTTTTCCCTCCCTGCTGAGTGTAGGAAATATCAGGAAGAAAAGAGCATCCCTTCAGTTTAGCTCTTGACAATTATGTGAGCGTGCACCCACAAGAGTAGTGTGTGTGTGTGTGTGTGTGTGTGTTGAATGATAGAGGGATTACAAGAGTCTTGGCAGGAAAAGGCAGAGAAGCCTGCAATTAATTTGGGCTGAAGAGGGAAAGTCACAAGTCCTAGTTCCTCTTTTGGGATGTGGAATATACATATGTGGGTGTAGCAAGAAAGCCCTTCAGGAGTGTTCTCCAAATGACATCATAAGGAAGATATGTACCAGGGAAGTATGTGGCAGCTATTTATTTTTATATACCGGTATTTGATTTATGTCCATGGCATATATGGGGGTTTCTGGTGGTTGTGCAAATTATGGCATAATAATTCAAATTACCATTATACTTTCATCTCGTTGATTTACTTTGTGGATTTGGTAAATATTATCAATCTAAGGAATACCCATACCCTATTTTTGATTGTGTTAACTACACTAAGGAATAACAATGAGAAAAATTAGCATTTCTTGCTAACTATCTACCCTTTAGCCTAATATGCTATATGCAAGGTTAGCCATTTGGTGATCTCCAGAGTCAAGTGAGGCATCTGGAGAGCTTTCTATAGCCTCTTGTGCTCTTGCTAGGGTAAAAGATGGTTCAGCCAACAAACTTCACTAAACAATGGGGCTTCTGAATCTGCATGCAGATAGGACTCCATGGAAATGTCTATGGAGATTCTCAATCACCCAGGTCATGGTTATCCCAAAGATGGTTTTTCAAAAGGCAACTGGGCTTTCTTGGTTTTTTCCTTGAAATGTTTTGCTTTTCATCCAAGAAGCTTCTTCAGCCCTTCACTTCCTGGGACTCCATGGAAAGTACTCCAGATTCCCTCTAAACTCCTTGCATTGCCAAATGGATTCATTTGATCCATATTTCTAAGTGATTCAAAGAAGAAAACATACCTCTCTAGGGAAGACCAACAATGCAAAATGATCAAGGTTGATCAAATGATCAAAGGCCAACAATGCAAAATGATCAATTCTAACTTTACTGTTTAAAAAAAACATCCTTCATCAGTGGGGGGGGGGGGGAGAGGGGATGAATATGTTTGATTTAGTGTATCCTGGACTTAAAACTCCAATTTCAATAAACACAAAGGGATGATAAAAGATAAAAGAAGTTAAAGGGAAAAAGAATTCAAGATGGGTTAAAGAGTTCTTAAAGGATGGAGTAAAGGAAAAATTGGAAACAGTTATAACAGGAAAAATGAGTACATCAGAAGAAAACAATGTGGCTACACAAAAAGCTTAGAAAAGAACCAAAACAAAAAAGAAAGAAATCAAAAAAGACCAGTTCACAAAGGAAGAGCACAACAGTAGTACAGAACTGTGAATCTGGTGACAGGAAAGCAAAAGTTCAGAATGAGCTGAGTTTTGGAAAGGATGTTAAGAAGTAGCCTTTACAAATGGACAAACCAAAAAAAAAGGGGGGGAAAAGAAGCAGTCTACCAGTTGTTTAGTGAAGCCACATGTTTCCAAGTAACAATGGAAAAGCAGAACACACACCTTAGAAGGCAGTCAGAACTTTCACAGTGGTTGGAAAAGATTAGAGAAATGGGCTGCAAATAACAGAATGAAATTCAGCAGAAACATGTACAAAGGTTATTCAGTTAGGGGAAACACACAAATATAGGATGGGAAAAGCTTGCCTGAAAATAATGAGGATTGAAAAAGATCTCGGAAGAGCAGTTAACTGAAAACTGAAAGTAAGCAGAAGTGGGATGTGGCTGCCAAAATGTCCCAGTCTTATGCTGCCTCAACTGAAGTATAATCTCCAGATCCTTGTAAAGTAATTGTTCCACTTGATGAGTTATGGTTAGAGTCAGTTCTGAGCCCTATTTTAAGCAGATTATTGAGAAATTGGGGAAAGGGTTAGAAAAATGGAATGACAACTATCAGAGGACCAGAAACTAAGTTCTATGAAGACTGAATAATCTTAGTACTGTATATTTAGCCTTGAGAACACAAGATTAAGGGGTAATATATAACACTTCATGTACCTGACAATTTGTCTGAAGCAGGTCAAGACTTCTGCCCTTTCTCATCCCAGAGTGATGACACAGAATAACAATCCTAAATTACAGGAAGGTAAATTCTGATTGAATCATGGAAAAAATACTTCTTAATATTAAGAACAGTTCAACAGAAGAACAAATTGCCCAGATAATTCTCATTTATTGGATGTGTTCAAGCAGAGACTAGATAGCCCTCCATTCTGGATCCTTTAATTTGAATTTGTTTTTTCTTTCCCTTTCTATGATTTGTCTCCTATTCTGCAATCAAGTCAGAATCCTTGTAAAGCAAAGAATTTCTGTGCCTCACATAGTCCAGAATGTTTAGTCTCACCAACGAAAGATAAATAGTTTGAATCTGAAGTCAGAGTCAGTTCAATCCCTCACCAGCTACAGCACAGCCAGTTCTGCCCAATTATCCCACTCAGAACTCTTGGAGAAATCTATATTAATACCTATATGTCATTTGTTCACAGCATGAAAAAGTTCAGATTACAGACCAACATTTACTTTCTAACAGAGGTAAATGCAATTCTTGTCTTTTCCATTATTTGGTATTTCAAACTTGTGAATATGGAGTTATGTGATTGTATGGATATTAGAACCTGTTCTGAATGGTTTCTGGTTTCTGAATGAATTCCCATTTAAGACGATGTCAAATTCAGGTAATAAAGAAATGCCATTATGAAAAATACAGAAAAACAAGAACTAAACACCAGGCCTTGCACTATTTGGATGTAAAAATCCCAATTCAATCCCTGACATTTTCTAGTTTTAGGATCTGTGGTAGCTGCATGTTAAACACCTCTACATACAAATATCTTGAATAAAATCATTATTTAAAGGAAATACAATGAACTGATAGTTTTTAATTAGGTAAGTCAACACTATATATTTATGGAAGGCACAACTCTTTCATTTCCAATAATTAGCAGAGATATTATTATTGTTAAAGCAATAAACAAGAACAAAATAAGTAGGAATATCCAGACAATCTTAACTTTTCCTTCTTCAAAGTATCATGCAGAACACTAAGGTTGTTACTACAGCAGCAAGGTCACAGAAGATTAGTTTCAGCAGATCAAATGTGGGGCAGAATGTGAAAAACATAAAATTGAAGGCCAAAAAGATTTCTTACACAGTGCATATGTGAAAAGAGTATGGAAATAACTAAGTCTAAAACCACTAACCAGCATCCAGACAAAATAATCCAAGCAAACTGAAAAATCTAAATCGGTTTCAGCAGAACAAAATCTTCCATCCTTTTTCTATCATCCTGACCAGATGGTCTACAGACTCAAAATGCAAACAATCTCTTATTTTTTTTAATGGTTTGTCTTTCTATTAGGAATATTCTGGGCCCTTCTTAACTTAAATAGCTTCTAAACCAGCAATTAAACATTCACTTCACATTTAAAGAGCACTTTGAATACATTCAGATTATTTCACATATGTGATTTCAAGGCAGTGTTTTATTAATTAATTGACTGGTCTCTCTTTTGAATTGTCCTGCAAATAATGAACTGAATACTAACAGACAATTTTGCCATCACGATAAATCTAGAGAGGAGACCTTCAATCCGCTCCAGAAAACATAGTTGTGGGAACCAGGATGGAAGATCATAGACAATCTTTCAAATTTATATATCAGGGGTGCAAGAAAAGAATCATGTTTGCATAGCTATTTAAAATGGTAGACTAAGGAAGTCATTAATAAAAGGCATCTTTAGGCCAGTTTCTCTGCAAGCAAGCATTATCCAAGATGACCTACATTCAAGGCAGAAGCAAAATTTGGGCTCAAGATTTATTATTCATAGTTCAGTTTCTTAACTGTTTGGTAAATCAGTGATTACTGATTAGTGATTTACCAGTTACTCCTTCACTGCTCAGCAACAGTAGTACACTGAAAATAGCAGATATTCCCTCTCCATGCTACTTCCTCCTCCCTACAATTCAAGCAAACTTGGAAACACAGAAACCTTAGAAACACAGCAAACTTGGAAACTCATTTGGCCCATCTATCATCATGAGATCACTGAAGTACTACAGTAATCTGCTATGCAGTCAACACACATAGAGAACTGAAAACAGAACTCCAGGAAGTAGGAACATGGTCTTTCTTACTTCTTTGCATTCCTGTTTCCCAGGTCTACTTTTTAAAAGCAATCCAGAATACTATGAAAGAAACTTGGCTGAGAAATTCAGGGAGCTGAAGTCCCTACGTCTTAAACTTGACAAGTTTGAAAACACTGCTTTAGATTCTGCAAATCTTAAAAGATGACCACATTGTGAGAAACAAATGAATAGAGAACATTTCTGTAAGGCCTAACTGTTTTTGAGCATAATTTCAGCTGCCACAATTTTTGGTGATGGGACAAATCTAATTGACTGAATAAAAACAGCAGAATTACTAGCCAATAGCAACCACTCTAAGATGTATAAATAACAAGCAACATTGTTTTGAAAGCAACCACCATAGAAAGAAACATACTTCATTAGCATATTCTCTATCTACAATATATCACCAGAGTGCAGTGTATTGCACACAGGCAAAGTTTTACTTTGACCATAATACAGCAGTCTTGGCAATCGAGGTCTTAGTGGCACATCATCTAACTGGGCCAATCAAAAATATCAAAAAGCCATATAGATTTCAGTTTTTATGACGTTTTGTTCCTAATAGAACTGTGGTGCTGCAGTGGTTAGAATGCAGTACCACAGGCTAACTCGCTGCTCACTCCAGAAGTTCGATTCTGAGCAGCTCAAGGTTGACTCAGCCTTCCACCTTTCTGAGGTAAAACGAGGACCCAGATTGTTGGGGACAATATGCTGACTCTGTAAATCACTTAGAGAGGGCTGCAAAGCACTGTGAAGCAGTATAGAACTCTAAGTGCTATTGCTAATAAAGATGACTTTAGCCAAGGGAATATTTCATAATGCTCCTTCATCAATAAGTCCAAAGTTGCATGTTTGGATGCCTGCAAAGTCAAAACTTTCTGTGTGTGTATACACACACACACACACACACACACACACACGCAGAGAGAAAGAGAGAGAGAGAGAGAGAGAGAGAGGGAGGGAGGGAGGGAGGGAGGGAGGGAGGGAGAGAGGGAGGGAGAGAGACTTGGAGCCTCCAGAGACAAAAGAGCCCCAAAAGAGGAGATGGTTTGAATAACATTCTTGAGTAGTTTTTAACAGCAGCTCAATCAAGGAGCACCAAGAAAGCATTTTTGCCACGCTTTGTAAAACAAGTCCGGAAGAACTGAACTACGGAAGTAATGTCTACTAGGAATTAATTTTGAGATAAGGCACAAGCTTGAAAACTGAGCTGCAATGGAAAGGGAAGAGGAAACAATAGATCTTTAGATAGCTTTTCAAGTTTCCTCAAGTGATGCCGGTAAAAAACATTGCAGCCATTAATAAGAATAGTTTTAAAAGAGAGGCTGAGGGAGAAGTTAAGCATATTAAAAAAAAATACCCACAGAAATTCAATTTACTTCAATTAATTTCAAGCAGCTTAAATCAAGCACTACTCTCCACCACTACCATCCCAGTGGTGGATTGCTCCCCGGTTTGGACCGGTTCACAAGAACCAGTAGTAAAACCAGTGGGAGGCTCCACCCACTGACCTGGATGTCATCAAAGTTGATCTGTGCATGCGGGCACGATGCGAACAGGTAATAAAGGTAAGTAGAACCCACCCCTGCACCATCCCATACCCAAATACATGGTTGAAAAAAAATACTTCTTATAATTTTGTGGTCATTAATTAGAGCAGAAGGAAAACTTAAGTTTATTGGTTAAACTGAAGTTTATGAAGATGTACAAAAGTAGGAAGCTCTTAAACACCAGCTTCATTGAAGCAAAGGAAGCTGCACAGTCAGAGTTTCAACAATGAGATTTCTGCTAATGGGGAAGCCCAGGAATCAGCATAGAAGCTAACAGAGAATATAATTTCATGTCACCTCACATGCCTCAGAAGGCTGTTCTGGCTCAGATATCTCAAATAACAAGGTAAAGTTAGAATAAAGAAGAATGCATGAAAGGCAAAAGAACTGATCAACAAATCATCTTTTGGTTAAATATTATCAGACTTCTGTTAGAGCAATGCAAAACAACTTGCATGTTGACTCAGTCAAATGTATTCTACCATCAATGATATCAAGCTGGAGATGAAGGTGCCGCGTAATGGGGTGAGCTCCCATTACTTGTCCCAGCTTCTGCCAACCTAGCAGTTCGAAAGCAAGTAAAAAATGCAAATAGAAAAATAGGGACCACCTTTGGTGGGAAGGTAACAGCGTTCCGTGTGCCTTTGGCTTTTAGTCATGCCAGCCACATGACCACGGAGACGTCTTCGGACAGCGCTGGCTCTTCAGCGCTGGCTCTTCCGTACTGCAGATACTTAAAACAAGTTAATACTAGCTTCCAATGTTTCTAATTCAGATACAGTAAATGTTTGCATCTTTCTCTGCATCTTTTACTCTATATTCACAAAATGATGGATTCATGGGTGAAATCCATCCAGAGCTGAATGATACATACAGGTGAATTAAAGCATATAATTGATTGCTGTAAATGAGCACTTCTAGATCATATAAAACTCTCTTTTGAGGAGGGGAATTCCAGAATTCATCTATGAAAAATCAGAATGGACTTTCCAGCGATCATCTGATTTTCAGTTGTTTCTGAGTCAGAATAATGCAGCGTTTGCTTTTCAACAATGGCACCAAAAGCAAATAGTTTGCAGCATACTGTACTACTATAGTGTTTTCAAAGAGCATTCACATGAGAAATGTAAAAAACAATAAATGTCTGGAATTCCAGACCAAAAGTTATAACATTATTCTGGGTACCTCCACCGATCAAACTATTTTTTTTTCACTTGTCAAGTTAGGCAAATACAGAAAGAATTCCAAACAATAGTCAATGTACTTATCATTGAAGTATTAAAAGCAGAAAAGGTTAATCATTTTACTGCAGATAAATCATATTGCAAATATTCATCTTCCATTACTTTCCCTTACTAGAAGAATAGATCTTTAAATTATACAGAAAGAAGCCAGATAGTGCCATGGCTTAATCAGAGCAGTAATTTAGGGTGTCTAAAGGGACACAGTGGCTCAGTGGCTAAGATGCTGAGCTTGTCGATCAGAAGGTCGGCAGTTCAGCTGTTCAAATCCCCAGCGCCGTGTAACAGAGTGAGCTCCTGTTACTTGTCCCAGCTTCTGCCAACCTAGCAGTTTGAAAGCACATAAAAAATGCAAGGAGAAAAATAGGGACCACTTTGGTGGGAAGGTAACAGCGCCTTCGCTGTTTAGTCATGCCGGCCACATGACCACAGAGATGCCTTCAGACAGAGATGAGCACCGCCTCCTAGAGCCAGAAATGACTAGCACACATGGGCGGGGGAACCTTTATCTTATCAATTGAACAACAGATTGGCCTGTTCTCTGAAGACGATGCTTACCATAAATTTCTTCAAAAGCATTTGAAACAGAGGAACAATTAAAAACAAGTAACTCCAGCCAGTTTGGGATCTGTTCTAAATCAAATTTTTCTAATCTGGCATTTTTTAGATATGGCGAGACCCCTGCTTTAGAATTCCCTGCTAATCTGGTCTAAAGGAATGCGGGTTGGAATTTCTAGGAGTTACATGCTTAGAAGTTGGCAAGAATTTGTGAAAATTGATCTAGATAAACTTTTGTATTTAGACCACTTATGCAATACTAGTCTCTTCCTCAGAGTCTCTTCCCCAGAGTTGAAAGTGAGCTCTTGCATGGACTGTTCCAAGAAAGTATCTGGAAAATTAACAGCTGCCTTGTTGGTTTAATATTGGTAATAGTTTTGTCTCTTTTTAGAATCCTACCAATCCTTGAAACTACAGCAATTAGTGATGTTCTCTTCTCCCCATATCTTAATATGGAAATCTCAAGATACCACTGGCTGAATGTCAAATAATGAATAATTGAGGATAATGTTATTCCTTATTACAACTGCTGGGGAAAAAAACAGCAGGAAAGATCTATTATTTTATTCAGTGTGCATGCAATTTTCTCATTGACATGTTTTTAATATTTTCCATGTTATTGTTATTTATACTTTAAAAGATGATAATACAAATGAATCAAGTATAGTAATGGAATATAGGTGAATAAACAATTAAAATGCTTATATTGAAGAAGCTACTTAGAGAAGCAGCAAAATATTTTGAACCAAGAAGAAAAGAAATCCAGTTGCCAAGACTCCACTTACCTGGATGACTGAGAATCTTCATTGACATATTACCATGGACTTTTGGGGAAGAAATCCTGAGGTTGGTGCAGAAATTCAATTCAAATGTTCAAATCTAATAGACAAGCAAATCAATTTGTTTTAGTGACCGTCATTTCTTCATGTATCTCCAAATTGAGGCATCCAATTAAACCAATGCTTGAAATCAATCTTGATACTCCAAAGTAAATATTAGCATCACTCTATTTTTAACTTACTACTATTGTGAATAAATGTCTATTGAGATTCTCAGCCATCCAGAACATGGTAGTCCCAAAGGTGCTTTTTCAAAAGGCAACTGGACTTTGTTTTGCTTGAAGACTTTTTGTAGTTAAGGACCATGCCTTGCCATTTAACTTCCTCTTTACAACAGGTGCTGCTCTTTAATCAAACAGATGACATTTATAGTATGTGAACTCAGACCATCTTCATTATCATTTTTCAAATATTGGATGGGAAAAGGTGATTTTGTATCAGAAATAGAAGACCCATACCATACGTTCAAGACAGGCTAATGCCCAACTTCAGCCAATGCACAATCTTCTTGTGCAATTTACTATGCAATATCAAATTTGGTGCTTTCTAGACACCATTATGACAATAATTTTCATAAACACCAGCAGTTAAACAATAGCTAGTGATAGGAGGCTGTAATATAAGACAAGAGGTCCATTGAGGAGTCACCACCTAGAACCTTTGGGAATGGATGAAAGAAACAAACAAATAAATAACTTCATGGACAATAGATAAACCAATGGGTATCAGTTTAGTGTAATGGTTAAGGCACCAGGCTAGAAGCTGAAAGCTGAGTTCTAGTAGGCTTTAGGTATGAAGACAACCAGAGATTTAAGCCAGTCACTTTCTCTCAGCCCTGGAAAGAAGACAGTAGCAAACTACTTCTGAAATCTTGTCAAGAAAACTGCAGGGACTAGTCCAGATGGTCACCAGGAGTCACTACCGACTCAAAGGCACATACACAACTTTACATAGATACATGTCATATATCTAAACAGAATCCTCCAGTTTTATAAGAAGTATTATTTTGTAAGCACAGCTTGATCAGGCCAAAGGCGCATCAAGAGATGCCTTCTTTTGGCACTAAAACATGTACATGTAAGCAGATAAGGATGCCTCTATTACAGAAAATATTTGTTTCAATCCAAATTTACATGAATGGAGGGCTTCTACTATATGCCTCTTTTCAACTTTTGGGCAGTTCTCCCTACAATTGCAGCTCACCTATCATGTCATCCTAGGGCATTCCTAACTCTCCCAGGTAACTTTTCTGGAGGGCAGTAAAAGTTAACTTGAGAAAAAGAATAATCAGCCACTCATGTAAGTCTACATGTATTTTTAACTAATCTACTATTAGTTAATAATAATAATAACTTTGTCATTGTACGGGTATACACAATATACCCATACAACGAAATTCACTTAACACCCAAAGACCAGGTCCAACCCACATAACAATCCCCAAACACACTCCCACCCACCACAATTCCCACCCCTAAACCACCCAAACATCCACACAACAAACCAAATAATGCTGTCCAACAGCTCACTGATGGTGGCCCTTTAGTTCATTGTTGAGTGCAATTATAGCTCTGGGATAAAAACTTTTTTTTTTTTGGATAAAATGTATTGGATAAAAAATTATCCAATACATTGCAAAGATTTGAGAAAGTAGGAGAAGGAAGGAACTTTAGGTATGTTCTCCACTTTTAAGTTACTTAGAAAAGTGTTAGAGGTGAAATTAAAAAAACCTTACAAGTTTTTGTATGCCTATTCCATATATATATTATGTCAAGTGGTATTTACAACAGCCTTGTTAAGTAGTGCAAGGAACACACACACACACACACACAAGTGCTGCACGTTGTTTCATCTCTGTATGGATAAGGGATTTACAGGCAACCGCATCACTCCCAACTAGCGTAGTAGCCTCTGGCAAGAGATCCGGAGTCCCTCAGCTTGCATATCCTTAATAAAGAGAAGCCACACTTTAGAAGCAGGAAGCTTCGAAGGAACAAACCCGGCAGGTCTACTAAACAAAGGGGGGTGGGGAGGAGGAAAAGAGGAGCCAATATGAAAGCCTCAATGAAAGCGCCAGGAAAATCAAATCGCTAGACCTGACAAGAGACGATTCAGAGCGATCCAACGTAGGCACTGTTCCCAGCTCAGCCGGACCCGCCAGCTTCCCCTCCTCTCTGGAAGCTGCCAAAGAAACAGTGGAGCTCCCACCTTAACATTCTTTGCCATTTCTATACACACCCCGCTCGCCTTCCTCTCCCCCCATCCCCAAGTCTTTGGAGGAGCATCGGCCAACCTGCGTGGCTCAAGAAACCGCCTCGGTATCGCACGGAATGAACGAGACACCGGCGAGCTTCAGACACAAAGCAGCAGAAGTTCAAAGGCTGCGCTCGCCCAGTTTTTATGGCTTCATGGAAAGCAACCTTCCTCCCCACTTTCCTACCAGATTTAATCTTCCCTACCGGTTTAAGGCGTGACCAGGTTAAGAGGCAAGGAAGTCGGGGGGGGGGGCGAGGCGTGCTCCCAGGTGATCCTAGGACTACATCACATTTGGCCAATAAAAAATTCTATTCTATTCTATTCTATAAATATAGAGAGCAATACGGCTTCCCTTCTCCAAAGTCCCAGCGAAAACGAACGTTTGAATCCAAACTCCCAAGGGGAAAGTCTTTTCCAAAAAAACACAAGCAAGACGAATTTGATGCCCGTTTCCTATTTTAGACGCCGCTACCAAACCAAACGCCCACCCTCCTCCTCCCCAAGACAAAATCGCTCCCAGTTGCTTCACCCAAGCGATCTGATATATATATGGCGGGACACGGCGCTACACACGGCATCCCGCACCGAAGTCCGCCGCCGAATCATAACAAAAGAAAGTGGACCGGAATCGAGCGACCGCCGGCAATTCTCCTGGATGGGCTGCATTCTTTCAGACGGAACCCCCGCCAGACAAAAGCCCGGCGCTGAGCAACAATGACAACAAGAGTCAAAACGGGTTAAAACGATAGTCTCTCTCTCCCTTCCTCCCTCCTTCCCCCGGCCGCCTTTTCAAAAAGCCCTTTGAGGTTTAACCGGTCGATGCCCCGGAGGGGTGGGGTGGGGGAGAGATTCGCTCGCTTACCCTTAAAAGAACGAGATGTTTCAACGCTGGAGGACAGTCACCCACCCAGCAGCCCTCCCAAAAAAAACCCTTTGGCGGTTCGAGTTTCGCCTCGGGTCTCCTTTTCCTTCTCCTCCCTTTCTCTCCAAACGCTCTATTAACAAAGATCGCTCAGTCAGGCTCAGCCCGGCTTCGTCCGAGCGCATTCCACAACCGAGCAAACCGACCCGCGAAAGGCGGCGGCCCCGCTTCCTCCCTCCGGATAAAACGGCATCGTTGCCCGCTCCCCCCCCCCCCCCGCCCATCCCGGCTTACCTTTCCTTCTTCCCGGCTCCTGGAAGCAGGAACACAAGAGCCCAGATGGAGGGCGGCTTTTCGCCTCTCTTTCTCTCTCTTTCTCTCTGCTTTCTTCCTGCCGAGTCCGGTGCAGACCGCGCTTCAGAGCCGGGCTTCAAAGCCGGAGAAGAATGAATCTCGGCTAAAGGCAGGAAAGACGCAGTCGGCAGCAGGAGAGGCAATGCGGCCGGAGTTCTAGGCGCCGGCCCGCGGGTCGTTCCGGGAGCTTCTCTGGCCCATCGCGTGAAAAGAAGCCAAAAAAAGAAGAAGAAGGAGAAGAAGAAGGAAGGCAGGCAGGAGAGGGAGGGGAGGCGGTGGGGCGGGGGCAGCCGGGAGAGCGGAACCCAGACGCTGGCTTTGTGCGAAGCGAGCCCGGGAAGGAAGGAAAGCGAGGGAAACGCCTCCAGAAAACAACGTTGCAGGCGAGGACACTGGAGGTGGGGGGGGGGCGTTGGAGATGTCTTCTAACGCCGCCGCTGCCCCAGCTTCTTCCCGATCCGCAGCCCAGAAACGGGCAGGAGGGATTATAACTTGGAGGGGTTGCGAGAGAAGTGAGCTCAGACAGCGAAGGTCCACACCCGCCCCGCGGCCCAGACGCCGCCTCTCTCCCCCCCCCACTTTTATTTTTAATTTGTGACTCGCGCCCCGCAGTCCTCTCAGCGCCTCTCCGACGTAAGGAGGATCCGGCGCTCCAGAACGAAAGCCCGAGCGCTTCTTCCTCCTGACGGCCGGCCCCGCGGCACCCAGCGCTGGCGCGTCAGCGAGGGCTTCTCCCGCTCCCCTCCTCTTCCTTTGCCCCCGCCTCCCTCGGCTGCCCGCCTTTATTTCATTTGTAAGTCCTCGACCGCCTCAAAGAGAGAGAGAGAGAGAGAGAGAAGATGGCAGCAGCAGAACCGGAAGCAGCTTTTAAGAAAGGGGGAGGGGGAGGAGAGAGAAGCCTCTCCCTCCTTCCTCCGTTATCCTTCGCCTCCTCCTCCTCCTCCTCTCCCACCTCCGGCTGGAGGTGACTGGGAGAGTTGAGTTGGAGTGAATGTATGACGTAGACGTGACCCAAGCCGAGACGTCGGCAAATACAGACGTGGGGCGGTGTGTCTGTGGGCAGGAGGCTGCCGGAAAGCGGCGAAGGAAGCTGGCTTGGAAGCCGCCTTTGTCGATGCCGGTCGGGGACGCGCGTGGATGTTGCACTTGGATGACACCCCAATATTCCCCCTTGAGGCTGACGGGACGGTCTTCTCCTTGGAATCCTTAAAGACCCACCGCTCTCCCGGCTAAATCCGTACTCCCTCAGGAAGTCCCAAAGGTGCTTTTTCAGGAGGCAACTTGGACTTTCTCGTTTTTCTTCGAAGACGTTTCGCTTCTCATCCAGGAAGCTTCTTCAGCTCTGACTGGATGGTGGGGAATAGAAAGATTTATACTCCTTGCAGACAGCTGGTCGTTTGCAGGCTTTTTTTTTAGAGGGTCCTTCAAGCTCTTGGAGGTTTATCTGTGTCCTCAGGGTCACTCCTTCAAGAAGTTGGGCCAGAATTTCGCAGCCCATCTGGGCTTGACTTCCAAGTTGACCTGTCTGACCTCGGAATAGGAGGGTCCCCTTGCATTTATCTTTATAGGTAAATATGGGCAGCCATTTGGTGCCCTGAGCTTCTTGTCTCACTTCCTGGAGTGGGTCAAAGGATGGCCCTGAAGGATGGAGGGAAGATCTGCTAACAAGGCAACAATCAGATAAAGGAAAATTGAGCCTAGGCTGGGAAAGTGGTCTATGGGAATGTCTCAGACAGCCCCACTCCCCTCTTAATTCTCATGAAGATAAAAGAGGGAGAAGGGAAGCATATTCAGACTTGCAACATTTAGTTACAGTAACTGCTTCTAATAAAAATAGCTTTAGATATGCACTGTGTTTGGTTTTTTTGTCTGGTCTACCTTCTAAGGCTGACATATCCTCAACCTCCATAGAAGATTGGAAATAGCTACCTTATGGTTTTGTGTTGATCGTGGTGTTGATAACATCTTCATTGCTCCTCCAGCTGAGCAATAGGAAAGCATAAAGAACACTATTCAATCACTCCCCACATTTTAGTCCTGTCTCTGTCCATTTTACTGGTGATTTTCCCCCTCCCCCAAGCACAGAAGGGGAGATACAAAACCACCAAAATACTTCCTCTTAGCTGCATTTACAGATCTGCAAAACACTCTGATTGACCTGCTATGGAAAGATGGGAGAGGCTCAGGATGAAACAGACAAGTAAGTCTCAAGGCCTCTCATCATTAGGGAAATGAGCCTGTCCTGAGCCCCGTAGACATGCAGTATTCCTAATCACCTGGTGTACTTTCTGAATGCACCAGAAAGAATGGCTGAGCTGCAGAACAGAGATGAGGACCATGTGCAGAAATGTCCTCCATCCCATACAATTATATACAACTTCCTAGGGATGGGAACCTCAGTCTGCCCAGTTGATGAATGACAATTCCCAGAATTCCTCAACCACTAACTCTGTTGATGCTCTGAACCACACTCTGGGAGTGTGGGTTCGGCAGCATCTAGAAGGCAACAGATCTAATTATAATTTGTCAATAAACTCTATAACTTCTGCTGGCTGATTTGTTCCAAGGTTACTAAATCTTCCACTCCTGAGCTTTTGAAAAGAATTGTTGAGGGAGCAATTACTGAAAAAGTAAAGAAACTACCCTTTACCTGTAATTCAGGCACTTTCAGATTCTTCTTACCAGGTTAAATGGCATAGGAGGAGCTATAGGTCAGTAATAAAGTATTTGCTTTACATGCAGAAAGGCTCCTGTTTAGCCCCTGGCCTTGCAAGATAATTTGCATAAAACATTCCCAAGAAAACTTTAAGAGAAATTAAATTAAGCCTCAATTTAAAACAGAGCTTATGCCCCAATACCTGTAGTACTCATTTAATGACTGCCTCCTTTATCAGCTGCTGGCAGTTAGATAGTAATGAAAAAGTAATTTTGTGACCATCCTCCCATTTATGACTTTCACAGATCTGCAAAATGAAGTAAGGTCATCATGATGTTTCACTTAGCAACTGTTTTGCATAACAACTACATTGCTGATCTCATCTGAGGTTGCTAAACAAGGACGACAGTGCTTGCATTGTGCTGAATCTGCCTAGCAATCATGTCTGAAAATGTTCTTTCCCCAAACGGAGCTTCCGTTTTCCTACCTTTGCAGAAGTTGTTTGATAGTGCATTTCAAAATTCTCTGTGCTAAAATTTTGAACTGGCTTGATGGTTGGAGATGCAAAGTCTGCAGCTGTTGGTGATGTTTTCTGGCTGCGCATTTTTCTATAATGCTCCTGCCTACAGTTCCCAGTCTGAGAAGCCCCGATGGGAATTCTCTCAAAGGGTTTGACTTCCCTTTGGATTTCAACAAGCCTGGGAAACCAGGAAGGCTGCAGAATATTAGGTTATTGTAGAGTGAAAGACAAGACAGTCATTTTCCCACACACTCCTTGACAACCTTATGATTAAATAAGTATAAGACCTCCACACACCATCTGTAAGAACTTTAATGAAATTCTCTTCTAAAAACTTAACTGTATTTAGCAGCCAATGTGACTGGGTTAAGTGGAAAGCTTTTTTGAGAACTGACCTAATATATTAGTTCAGACAGAGACTGAATTACAAACAGCATGTTATCAGAAGGAATAACATACTTGCTAGATAGCTTTAGGCAATTCATTTTTATTTTACCACAACTTCCCATCTGTGACACAGCAATAACAATTCCTGTATTATAACCTTGTGGTTATACGTGTGAGTTCAGCAATAACATATGAGAAATACTCTGTTATTCATGGTTACATAAATACTATTATTCATAGATGAACAAAAGACACTGTTTTTCTATGCATGTCTACTAAGTTTATAGGGTGAGGCTAACTGTTCTTAGAGTAGCATCTGCTCTTATGTTCCATCTAAGCATTTGCTTTCATATTCAAAGGATTAGATCAAATGATATTGTCACATTATTTTTTAAAAAATATATTTCATTAATTTTCTATTAATTACATTTCTTAGTGCTTGATAAAGATTGTGTTGTCTAGGTGTTTAATTTGCTTAACAATACAAATGCCATTCTTATTCTCCACCCCTTTTTTTTTTTCAACCACTGGTAAAATATGTTCCAAGTTTGATAATATTCTGTGTCTTCTTTCTGCTTATTTTTCAATGTAAGTCTATCCATTTATGCACAGTCTAGTATCTTCTTAATTATCTTTTCCTCTTGCGGGGTTTCTCCATCTTTCCAATAACTTCAGGTTTAACATCTACATGTTTCCCTATTATCTTTTCTAGCCATCTATGTGTTTTTGCCCCATTTTTTTTTTTTATCACAAGTCCACCACATATGATAAAATGTGCTCATCTTTTCCAACATTTCCAACATTTGCTAGACATATTTTTAAACATTTTAGCTAACCTAACAGGTGGTAAATGTCATCTATAAAACATTGTCATGTTCTTATATATATCACTATTATTGAATTTATTGAGAAAGGATGGGCACAATTGCAGCTGCATATATCTATTCTATGTATTAATTCAGACTTTGACATCCCAATTCTTTTAATGGGAATTATGAATTGGGGTTAATGTTTTGAATGGCAAAGAATGAAAAACAACAAAGGAGAATATGTGTAGCTCAAGATTGAAATGAGGGGTCCTGGGTGCTCTTTGAGCTTGATTGTTTTCTTGCAGATGTTTAAATACAAGAGCCTTGGTAGTACAGGGGTTTAAGGCACCCTGTTATTAAGCTGGTTATTAAGACCAGCTGCCTGCAATTACTGCAGAGTTCGAATCTCGCCAAGGCTCAAGGTTGACTCAGCCTTCCATCCTTTCTAAGGTAGGTGAAATGAGGACCCAGTTGTGGGGGCAATAAGCTGACTTTGTATAAATATACAAAAGGATGAAGGCTATTGCTGAGCACATTGTAAGCCACCCTGAGTCTCTGGAGAAGGGCGGCATATAAATCAAATTAAAAAAAAAAAAATACCCAAAGGAGGTAACATTACTAGAACTGGTGATGTTATCTAGTTTGAGTAATGAAAGGTCTGTAAGAAAACAAGCAAACTCAGAGACCATCAAGGATATCTCAAAGAATGAAAAATAGGAAGGCATTTTGTATAAATGAAAACCATACAGGATTATTTTATTGGTTTATTTTATACCTCAAATATAATTTACCCCAAACCTCCATGCTAAAATAGAACTAAAACATAAATATTCAACTGCTCTTGAGTGTGGCAGAACAAAACTGAAGCCATCACAACAACCAAGTATCAAATGTTATTAAATGCATATGTCACATTCCCCTCCCCACAGTTTTAGTATTATTTATTAAGCCACAATTGCAGGAATCCCATATGTCTCTCCACCTTCTGACTCCTGCTTTTGAAATACCACAAGAATCCACATGACAGAGCTTAAAAATCAGTGCCTGAAACAGTTATAATTGTTAGAAATGCTGTATGAAATAGCTATCATAATTGGAAATGTGCTATATGTCTTTAACAGTGGTTTTACAGATTTAAATTCAGTGAATGGTTTCTGATTCGGAATGTTACAGACATGCTGTGTAGTTTATTGCAATGCCTGATGATTCTCAGAACTGCCTTAACAAAAATGCCTTTCCTTCTCGTTTTAAGACTAGAATCCTATGCATATTTATGTAGCAGCAAATCTCTTTGAACTCAGTATACATAGAATAGGATTGTATGTGTGCTGTTCGCCTAAAGGAAATACCCTCTCTTCATGCTCCCAATAGATGTTTTTCTAGTATCTATTGTTAGCTGTTAACTCTTCAGTAAGAGATATTCCCAAAGGGGCAGCTGTATAAATTTCAGCAACAAGAGGCATGTGGTACCTTACTGAAGCATTATGATACGATTTCATGATCTTCGTTGACTTGATGAAATGGGTTCTAAACCTGATCCCAGTATGGCCCCATTGGGTGACAGTGACAGCACATGGAGACATCTAGAGGTCACTACACTGGGAAAGGGTTGTTGTTTTTTTAAATTGAAACAAGGCTATTCTGTGTCTCTATATTAAGGTCAGATGGTGAGACCTCCAATTTGGTTCTAAAGAACAAGGGATGATACCAACTGAAAACAAGTAGAACTGCAGAATTCAATATTTATCGCAGCTGAGAAAAAAATATGTAATCATAGATGTCAGTCTGGGGAATGAAGAAACTCTGGACTTTGTAATCCCCACACAAATTAAGGAAAGGTAGTTTTGGATGTCTACCGTATTATCAAAAGAACAGAGTAAGTCTTCCTTGTGTGAGCATAGAATCTGGGTTTAGAATTTCACTTGACTTCTGCCATTCTCTCAACTTGTCTCATTGGATCAGAGATTCAGTTCCCAAGAAAATGCCTAATTTTCTTATCTCATTGCTTTGTGATAGGTAGGTTTGAGATAAAGCTGAAGCTCGTTACAAGTTCCCAATTTTTTTTTACTTGCATGTAATTTTTTTGAAAGAGAACAGAAAATGAATTTATGACATTCTACACTTAAAATTTAAAAGTATCACTTATCATACATCTTAGTCATCAGGATATTCTGTCCTTCAAGACTGTTTCAAGATTTTATGTTCATTCTTAACATCAGAAGTTGTTAAGAAACTGCAGATGGTGTACAGAAGTGGAGCCCAATCCACCATTTGGGAATCTCTGCAATAATCTGCTCCCCAATTTAGTCTCAATCCTATATTTTCCTTTTTTTAATCTTCCTGTCTATTAAAAAGAACAAACTGGGAGAACCAACCTCTAATTAGATCCTCGATACATAGATTTGTTGGTCTACGGTATGAGCCCAGTAATACAAATCCCAGTATGCTAGGGGGAATTTCTGGAAGAAACAGAGCAGGACACAGACAGGAAATAAGTAAAAAATATGATTACTTGGTTGTTTTGCATGTACACTGAGAGCTTCTGCAAATTTGCAAATCCAAAGACAAATTTCTTGTGTGTCTAATCACACTTGGGATTCTATTCTATTCTATTCTATTCTATTCTATTCTATTCTATTCTATTCTATTCTATTCTATTCTATTCCATTCCATTCCATTCCATTCCATTCCATTCCATTCCATTCCATTCCATTCCATTCCATTCCAAAAAAATTCAGTTTTATTCCCATTATTAGAGTCCAGCATGCTACACACTGAAGCTATTCATTCTAGATACTCTCTTGGTAACTTCCTTGTGCATTGGCTGCTGCAGCAGACTGCCTGTCTTCCAGTACTATCCTGCAGCTGGAAGAGCTGCATCACAGTGGCAGAGCATGTGCCTATTGATAGATGGTCTAGGATTTAACCCCTGAGTTTCCACATTAATAGGTAGGAGGTGATGGCTCGAGGATGCTTCTGCTTGAAAGTCTAGAAAGCCACAGCAGGTTTTAGCAGGCAGATTGTGCTAGCTGGAGTCTCACTATAAAATCACCTCTTTTTTTCTAATCCCTGTTTTAAAAAATAGTATTCCATTCAACTTGCATTTCCATGTTTGGATTGCAATAGGAACAGTAACTGAACTCATCACAGTATTTCCTAGACCAGTTGAAAAAAGCTACATGGAATAGATATGTGTTTGAGGTTGAGATCATCTGTAGCTGCTTTTTTTCTCTTGAAGTATTCTCAAGTGTGACATTACAGGTTAAAATGTTTTAGTTGTATACATATTGCAATAGGGGCAGCACCTGCCTGACTTGTCTGAGCTTGGAAACTGTTAATGAAATATTTATATTCCTGTGTTTGCCTGTTATTATATTTCATATGACTCTGACTTTAAGAAGAAAAGCCTTTTCCCCTTTCCTCCTCTTTTATTAATGACTGGTGGGTTTCCATTTTTTTTCTACCAGTTCTGTGGGTGTGGCTTGGTGGGGGTGACAGGGGAAGGATACTGCAAAATCCCCATTCCCTCCCCACTCCAAGGGAAGGTTACTTCAAAATCCCCATTCCTTCCCCACCCCACTAACCTGCTCTTGGAAGGAATCAAACTCTCCCTTCTTCATTTCCCCAAATAAAATATTATTCATAAGAAAAGGCTTCCAGAAAAGCAAGAAAAAATCAAGCTGCTAACAAGGAACCTGCCTGATACTCATTCCACATTCCTGCCAGCTGCATAAAGGAAACTTTGTAAGAAGAAAACAGCTACCGGTGCTTAGAGATAATAGAAGGTGGAAGCCGGAAGTTCGGCTCCATTTACAAGCAGGCAGAAAACTCATTCAAGACAGGATATTTCACAATGGAAATCGGCCAAACCTTTTTAGAAACACAAAGCCCATGTTGCACAAACCCAAAACTTCAAAAACATAGAACCATATAAGAATCTCTCCTCTTATCCAGTTTGTTGTTCAGCTGACCCAGAAGTGAACTGCTGAATGGCACTTCACTTCTGCAAGTAAAAACCTCCTTCCAGCAGCTGCTTCTTGGCTTCTCAATTTAAAGCGATGGTGTCTTGTTTTTTTTCCCTCTTCTTTGTCAAGTGAGCCCTGATTTTTTCCTTCTAGCCAATCAGCTGGGAGGCAGCAAATAGATTGGGGCAGGGCCAGGCAGAGGTGGTATTTACCGGTTCTCTGAACTACTCAAAATTTCCACTACCGGTTCGCAAGAACCGGGGAGAACCGATAACAACCCACCACTGGACTAGCCAATATTTTATAAAAAGATGAGGCTACTTCCCTATTTTCTATCCTCTTATTCTGTTACCCTTGAATTTCTCTCCCTGCTTTCCCATGGTCATTCCAATAAATCATCTTCATTACTGGAGTTTTCCGATGCCAGTCTATGACCAGAAGAAAGACTTACTTTGTTTGATTTGATTTCATCTGGAATTTTCCCCCATCACTAAAGTGGGATTGACCTGACCTCGTGCATATTTTGTTTAAAAAATTTTCTATGTACACTATTCAAGACTTGTTAAGTGTCTATATCACAGCAAGCACTATGAGCTTTGCATTATTTTTAATAGCTGTGTCAGCCCTGGTGGTCATCTTTTTCTTTGGATCTTCAGGACTGCCACACTTAGAGGGAAACTGGGAGGGGGGATTGCATGGAGTGGCGGAGATATCTAGCCATAATAATATTCCTTTCTCTGAGACTCAAGGACACTCTGCCTGCACCTGGAGTGGCATGCCTGGGAGGCATCTCCAGTTGGGACGGTGTATTGATTGGACTATGTGATGGACATGTGGATGTAGGGGAAAGGACTTGGACTTTCATTTGGGTGGGGAAAACCTGGAAGCTTTCAGATTCAGGTTTTCCCAGATGTGCCAACATGACCTCTCTAATAAAATGGAACTTTGAGGAACTTCTAGCCTCGGAGTCTTCTTTTGTTGGGGGTGTTACTTGGAACCCTGACAAGCTGTTTATTTTTAGTTACCGTATTTTCCGGCGTATAAGACGACTGGGCGTATAAGACGACCCTCAACTTTTCCTGTTAAAATATAGGGTTTGGGCTATACTCGCCATATAAGACTATCCCTCTTCCAACACACACCAGATAAAAATTAAAAAACATCAACTGCCTCAACACAATGTAAAAGCAGCTGTGCTAGACCCAAAATGGCCCCTGCAACAAGCAGAAACCTCACACAGCCACAAAAAGCGCAAAAACCAACTTTCACACTTTACACACACAAAATTCCACATACAGCTTTGTGAGATTTTGTGTGTTTGTGTAGTTAGAGTGAAACACTACAGAAACACACCACATCTCAGAAAGCTGCACAAATATTATTTTATTTTTATTTCTATATGAAAACTAAATTTAAAACTTCCTAAACTTTAAATGGCTAGGTCTAAAAAAGAACAACTAAAAAAAAACCTAATTAACTATTATTTTAAAGCTCCCAAAGGGGAAAAAAACTTACCCAATAGAACAGGGATCTCCAACCTTGGCAACTTTAAGACTTGCAGACTTCAACTCCCAGAATTCCTCAGCCAGCTTTGTTTTGCTGGCTGAGGAATTCTGGGAGTTGAAGTCCACAACTCCCTGCCTGCTTGATTGCAGGCAGAGAGTGGCTTGCTGATGGAATGGATTCAGGCAAGCGAAGCAAGGCAAGCGTTGCGATTACCAGCTAAGGTAAGCAAGCTGGAGGGGGAAAACTTTTTTGTTTTTACAGGACTCTGGGCTCTGGCGATCCCAGCTGAGTTGCCTGATTAGCAGGCAACGCAGCTGGGATCGTCAGAGCTTGGATCGATGGCTCTGGCGATCCCAGCTGCGATGCCCGATTGGCAGGCAACCCAGCTGGGATCGTCAGAGCTTGCAGAGTCACGTAAAAGGAAAAAAGTTTTTTCCTTTAACATGGCTCTGGCATCCCAGCTGAGTTGCCTGATTAGCAGGCAAAGCTGGGATCGTCAGAGCTTCG
Organism: Arizona elegans; assembly: GCA_022577455.1. Lineage (NCBI taxonomy): Eukaryota > Metazoa > Chordata > Lepidosauria > Squamata > Colubridae > Arizona > Arizona elegans. Next base: position 181,934,035 of record JAKOOJ010000002.1, on the reverse strand, counting down.
ATCGCCAGAGCCATTTAAGGCTCGTTAGAGTCTTTTGGGCTGGTCTGCCTGGTTACAGGACAACGACACCCGGCGTATAAGACGACCCCCGACTTTTGAGATGATTTTCATGTGTTAAAAAGTCGTCTTATACGCCGGAAAATACGGTATTTATATTTCATATTCCTTAACTCCCATCTCCCTCTGCAAACAATCATTTCAATACCGGTAGTCCTTGACATATTCCACAATTGTAAGTGTAAAAATCGTTGGTAAGTAGTGTGGCATCACATGACCACACCCAATTTTACATTTTCCCCCTATGATTGTTAAGCATGACATGACCACAACTTGTGATTTTCCCTGCCAGCTTCCCCACTACACTTCATCAACATATTCCTCCTACCATACATAGTTTCTATAATTTCATTTGTATTGCCTTGTTGAATTCATTGAAGAAGGACATGTATTAAAAGTTTATACCAAAACTTTGTAGCACTGTAGGAAGTTAGCACCCACCACTTTCCTAGAAGAATGAAATATTTTGGGAAATATTAAAAAGGCAGAATATTATATTTCCCTGGATGAGAAATGAAGAAACATGTTTTAAAAGACAAGCAGCTTCCTGCCCCCCACCACACCTTTGTTAATGGGCCATAATCTGCAACACAATAGGACCCATCTAGGACAGAAACTCACCACATGGCACCTGGGAAGATTATATCAGCCAGCAAGGCTAGCTAAGACCTCCACCCCTTGGGAGTCTGGCAACCAATCAGGATACTCTTTCGGGCCCCAGGAAGTTTGAAGCCAGAGAGAGCATAAAATCCGGGGACTCACTGTGTTTCGCCCCTTTTTCTGTTCAGAACTCAAGCCATGTGATCCTGTCCACCATTAAACCATCTTTCTAAGCAGTCTCCATGTTTCCAGTGTCTTTTTCCCCACTTGGAGCTGAACCCAGAAAGATATTTCTTCCTACAACACTTTGTATCAGCACTTTGTAGGAGAGAGAGATGGGAGGGAGAGATGGGAGGGAGGGAGAGAGATGTGCTACGTTTTTCCAGTTCTGGAATTTAAAATAAAGCATCATTGCCTTTTGCCCTGATTGCAAGTATTGCTGATTTCTTTAGCATAGCTAAGCAGGTCAGGCCTAATTAGTACATAGATGGTAGACCACCAGGGAATTCAAAGGCTGTGGGCTAGATTGGGAAGTCAAAAACACACACCAGAATAAGGCAATGGCAATACGTTTTTGTTCTGTCAAGAAAACTGTCTGGTTGTGTCCATGAAGTCACCAGGCTTTGAACTCAACTTGATATTAATTGTAAACATGGCCTTTTGTTAGCAGAAGTATAATTTTCAAAGGGAAGCAATTGTATCGCTTTATTCTATTGTGGACAGATACCGTATCTATTTCTGGCCACTGCTCTTTAAGAAAAGTTAGAGTGACTACTATAGAATAGTTCCAGAGAAGGACATTGCAGGTAACAGGGAACCAAAGTAAGCCCTGTGAAGAATGAAGGAGCTGGGTGGGTTTATAAGTAGTCCTTGACTTACGACCACAACTGAACTCAGAATTTTGGTTTACCATGGTTGCTAAGCAAAGCACATGGTCATAACTCCGAAGCCAGTTTATTCAGTGAACTTTTTTTTTTTGGCCAGAAAAAAAGGCAAAAAATATTAAAAAATGAAGTGTGATCATGTGATCACAGGACACTGCAACCTGTTGTAAATGTGAGTTGGTTGCTCAGTGCCCAGAATGTGATTGTGTGACTGCAGGGGTGGTGTGGTACAGGGGTACAGGGGTGAAATCCAGCAGTTCTGACAGGTTCTGGAGAATCGGTAGCGGAAATTTTGAGCAGTTTGGAGAACTGGCAAATACCACCTATGGCTGACCCCAGAGTGGGGAGGGAATGGGGATTTTGCAGTATCCTTCCCCTTGAGTGGGGTGGGAATGGAGATTTTGCAGTATCCTTCCCCTGCCATGCCCACCAAGCCAAGCCCACAGAACCTAGTAAAAAAATTTGGATTTCACCACTGGTGTGGTAGTTATAAACTTTGAGTAACTTGGTGGGCGTAGCTTGGTGGGTGTGGCGGGGAAGGATATTGCAAAATCTTCATTCCTTCCCCACTCCAGGGGAAGGATACTGCAAAATCCCCATTCCCTCCCCACTCCTGGGGGAAGGATACTGCAAAATCCCCATTCCCACTGCATCTGGGGCCAGCCAGAGGTGGTATTTGCCCGTTCTCCGAACTGCTCAAAATTTCTGCTACCGGTTCTCCAGAACATGTCAGAACCTGCTGGATTTCACCCCTGAGTAGAAGTCAATAGCATATATGACTCCTTGCAAAGATATGATTCTATGGTTGTCTATGGCTCAGTATACAGGTAGTCCTCCTCGACTTACGACCACAATTGAGCCCAGAATTTATGTTTCTAAGTGAGACTTTTGTTACGTGAATTTTGTCCCATTTTACGATTTATCTTGCCATAGTTGTTAAGCCAATCAGTGAAGTTAGAACAATGAATCAGTGGAACAACTTGCCTCCAGAAGTTATGAATGTTCCAACACTGGAGGTTTTTAAGAAGAGATTGGACAACCATTTGTCTAAAATGGTATAGGGTTTCCTGCCTAAGCAGGGGGTTCGAATAGAAGACCTCTAAGGCTCCATCCAACTCTGTTGTTCTATTCTAGTTATTAAATTAGTAACATGGTTGTTAAGTGAATCTGACTTCCACATTGACTTTGCTGGCCAGAAGTTTGCAAAAGGGAATCACGTGATCCAGAGACACTGCAACCGTCATAAATATGAACCAGTCACTAAGCATCCGAATTTTGATCACGTGACCATGGGGATGCCGCAACCGTCATAAGTGAGAAAGGCAGTCATAAGTCCATTTTTTCAGTGCCGTTGTAACTGAAGGAACTGTTGTAAATCAAGGACTATCTGTGGTTGCCTGGTTGGTATTACACCATGCACTATCCTTGACCTGAGTTTTGATTTTCTGTAAGCTAGAATGGCCATCCAAATGGCCTAGACCTGCTCCTGAGTTTTCTACATTCTGATCTGTAGAAATCTGCAGGTAAAACTTTTATCCTGGTTATAATTTTCTTCTCTCCTTCTGCTCTTCTCTTTGATGTTTTTATTCTACATTCCCTGTGAGACAGATGCCCTGAAGCAGCTTGCAGAAAACAGTAGAAACAGCTTCTCTAAAACATTTTAGGCAGGAAAAAAAAGCCTAGTAAATTAAAATGCTGGCGTAAAGTGAAAATCCCACATCATCAACAAAACCAAAAAGGAATTCAACAGCTTGTTAAACAGTTAGATCACCTTGCTTTGAAACACACCCAATAATGTTTTGAAATGCCTACAGAGAACAGTGGGGAGATGACCAGGCTGACTTCAGTGTTGAAGTACATTCTGGAAAATGAAGGTCTCTTCAAAATGCCCAATAGCAATAGCACTTAGACTTATATACCACTTCACAGTGTTTTACAGCCCTCTCTAAGCAATTTACAGAGTCAGCATATTGCCCCAACAATCTCGGTCCTCATTTTACCGACCTCGGAAGGATGGAAGGCTGAGTCAACTTTGAGCCTGATGAGATTTGAACTGCCAAATTGCAGTCAGCCGGCAGTCAGCAGAAGTATCCTGCAGTACCACATTCTAACCACTGCGCCACCATGGCTTATATCTCTCTAGGGCAGGGGTCTGCAACCTTAAACACTCAAAGAGCCATTTGGACCCATTTCCCACAGAAAAGAAAACACCAGGAGCCACAAAACCCTTCCCATGCCTGACTAGTTCTTGAATGGCCACAAAACTAGCATATGTAGTTGAATGTTACCTTCCCACCAAAGGTGGTCCCTATTTTTTCTCCTTGCATTTTTTACGTGCTTTTGAACTGCTAGGTTGGCAGAAGCTGGGACAAGTAACGGGAGCTCACCCCGTTATGCAGCACTAGGGATTCGAACTGCTGAACTGCCGACCTTTCGATCGACAAGCTCAGCGCCTTAGCCACTGAGCCACTGCATCCATTTGCTTTGTATTCATTTGTAAATGAGTACTATAATTTAAATATGGAAGAAATACATCTTGCGATAGATAGGGAGGAACACTTAAATCAAATGATTTTTCACCTCCTGATGAGCAAATTCAGGTTCCTTACTCTCCATTCTTGTCCTTCTTCACAAGACTAAATAGTTGTTCAAACTGAGGATTGTGTGTCATCAAGTCAATCCTTCAGGGAAGACTTTTTCAGACCAACACATTTTATTAAAAGGCACCAGCCTTTGTGTGCTAAGCTCATTTCATCAAATGCAGTTCATCAGAACTATCTGATGAAGTAAGCTGTAGTTTACAGGAATGTATGCTGTTTTAAATCAAATTTATTAGTCAGAAAAGATGCTACCTCTGCTGATGTTTGGACTACCACATAACAACATTGTTCTCTTCATGAAGAAGTCAGAGCTTTCCCACAACAGAGTTAATGTAGTGTAGGGTGCTTCCAATGAACAAATTCAGAGGTGATTTTGTTGTATGCTGTAGTAGCCAGTGGTGAAATCCAATTTTTTTACTACCGGTTCTGTGGGCGTGGCTTGGTGGGCGTGGTGTGGTGTGGCAGGGGAAGGATACTGCAAAATTTCCATTCCCAACCCACTCCAGGGGAAAGATACTGCAAAATGCCCATTCCCTCCCCACTCCTAGGGGAAGGATATTGCAAAATCTCCATTCCTACCCCACTCTGAGGCCAGCCAGAGGTGGTATTTGCTGGTTCTCCAAATTGCTCAAAATTTCCACTACCGGTTCTCCGAACTGCTCAAAATTTCCACTACCGGTTCTCCAGAACCTGTTAAAACCTGTTGGATTTCATCCCTGCATGTGCCCCTCTGAACATTTGAACATCCTAAATGTTTAAGAAGTACAGAAATGTAATTCTGGAGTCAAAGAGGTTACCATCAAACAGCAGATGTACCAACATGCCTTGATAACTATGACTCAAGAAACAGCCAAGGTGACTAAAAAGAAGGCTAAGCGAGAAGAGGAAGCTTGTTCTGTCATTGGCTGTAGCAGTCATGACTCATCAGCTTGGCCTGGACCTGCTCTGGTAAAAGCACAATGGGCACAAAAGGAAAATGTCAGGGTTGGCATTTAATTATAGTTTTCCATCTGTCAATTGTAGCCTGTAGGTTGTTCTCTTGTGAGTCTGCCTTGATCCATTCTCTGAGTTCCTACAAGACGGTGTTTCTCAATTGTGGCCATTTGAAGCTGAGTGGACTTCAACTCCCAACCTGGGAGTTGAAATCTACACAGCTTAAAGTGGCCAAGGTTGAAACACACTGCTCCAAGATAACTTGGAAATGTTACCTCATCAAATTTGACCCTCTTCTGTTTTGGACAGTTATCCTGCTGGCAGACAGATAAATGGAAAGAATCCTGAGGTCCTTTACATAATTTCTTTCCAAGATATAATTGTGTTGAAATAATTGTGCGATGGGAACTACAAAATGAGTGTTGCTCAGCTTTTCATTAAGTTTTAATGTGGTTTGAAATTCATAACCTCTCCTTAGTGTGATGTCTAAAACTACCCAATAGTAGTTCCCCCCCCACCAATAAACCATTATTTAAGAATCCCTGGCCTACCATACCATGTAAATGAGGTCATTGTGCCCTTAATTATTAGATGCAGCATGCTATTAACTCTTATGGTGCTGTATATGTTTTTAGCCCAAAGGATTCCAGGTGGACCGGCTAAATGATTTCAAGTACTAAAGCCAGAAAAGATTCCAACTGAAGACAAGTAGCACTAATTCAGTGATTCAGTTCAGGATTTACATATCAAACGCCAACAAAGTTATGTCTTAAGAACCCTGGACATTACAGGTTAGGGAGCAGCATTTAAAACTAGAAGTTATTAAGCAAATTGTGTGTGTTTGCTTTTAATGCAAAGGACTAGACAGTGATGTTAAGTACTATAATTGCATATAACAGGAGAACATACAATTTCACCTGGTAAATGTAGAGCTTCCATAATGAGGGAGTGCCTAGCCTGTTTATGTAAGTTAACAGAGATTTTAATTTTACAGATATCCCATTTTCAAGTCCTGGCCTTTGGATATGACTGCTTTCATGAAGAACAAAGGAATGTATTTGATAAGAGATATGATGGCTTATTTGGAACTTCCCTATAAAACTTAAAATTGGCTTTTGTAAGAGCCATCCTTATCAATATCACATAATGGCAAGATGAAATGATACCAAAGCAACAGCAACTCAGAAAAATAGGTACAGTGAATACAGCCATTAGTAAAGGTGGCCTATTTTGATTGGTGCAGAGGTGGTATTCAGCAGGTTCTGACCGGTTCTGGAGAACCGGTAGCGGAAATTTTGAGTAGTTTGGAGAACTGGTAAATACCACCTCTGACTGGCCCCGTCCCCATCTATTCTCTGCCTCCCGAGTCCCAGCTGATCGGGAGGAAATGGGGATTTTACAGTAACCTTCCCCTGGACTGGGGAGGGAATGGAAATGTTACAATATCTTTCCCGTGGAATGGGGTGGGAATGGAAATTTTACAGTATCCTTCTCAGTGGTGGGTTGCTCCCAATTTGCTCCTGTTCTATAGAATCGGTAGTAAAACCGGTGGGAGGCTCTGCCCACCCGCCACAACATCATCATGGGTGATCTGCGCATCCGCAGAAGGTTCTGTGCATGTGGAGAACCGTGCGTGCACCTGCTGCGAACTGGTAGTAAAGCTAAGTGGAACCCACTGCTGATCCTTCCCCTGCCACACCAAGCCACACCCACCAAGCCATACCCACAGAACCAGTAGTAAATGAATCCCACCACTGGATTGGTGCTATCTTATCTAAACATATAATGGTATGCTATATAATATTGGATTCACCCAGGAAAACTCTTATACTTATTTTGGACTAGAGTACAAATGATGGATCTCATTAATGAAACTGCTCCCCAATATTACAGTGATGTCTCAGGTTTGGCAGTAGCTCTCTCACATGGGAAGTCCCTTACTCTTGTCCGGACAATTTTTTTAATACTTCTGGGAATCAGATAGGTTATAAAATGAATGAATGAAATCACGCTCATTCCCAGCTCCCTAATTTAGAACCACACATCAGTGTCAGGAGAATATTCTTATTTTCATAAATTGTTTAAAGCTTCAGGTTCTTGTTTCAGAAGAAGCAGCCACGAAACAGCTCTAAACCATCTATTTCTGAGTCTTGCAGAAACCAGGGCAGGTACCTGCCTGCCTTAAAACAGCCCCGAGCTTCTGCTTTATCTGTCTTCCAGGAACAACTTTCTGCCTGGGTGCACGCAAGGCAGGGAGTTAGTGCACCAAAATAAAAGTAAAGGAGGTCTGAAAAGGATTAATCAGGATTTAAATGAACTGTGCCCCTAGGATTATTGGTCATGAGCTACTTCTTACAGAGCCTCCTGAGGGACTTTATCGCCAGAACAAGAGCTGCATAAAGACATGCTGTGTAAACATAATCAATTTCAGTCAACAGAAAGCAACGTAATGAAACATAATAAAAGGAGCAGATTGTGAAAGGAAGAATCCTCAACACACAAATATTTTTCTTTTAATGAAAAATTAAGATGCCATCATCCTAGTTGTTATTGCTGAGAGGGAGAAATGTCAAGTCTGCCAGAATCCAGTGCAGAAATCTGGGCATTGTCTACTGGGAATTTCCAAAATAGGTCCTCCAAAAGGAGGGGGGGAGGGATTTAATAGAAGAGAGCACTCCTTGAGGAGCATTTAATTACTGCTCTCATCTCACCTTAGAATACAATTATCCCATGGAGAAAGAAAAGTTAATCTAGTCTTGCTATTATTGAGAATATTGGCTGGGGATGATGTCCCTTGGAAGATTTGCAAATGCCTCTAAAAGCTGCGGTCCACAAAGTAGATGATTGGAAATTGACTTTTTGCAATGGAATCTGGATGATTTTATTAGCTGCTGTGACTATTTTACCCAAAGAGGGCAAAAACATCCTCAGTTAAAATAATAATTGCTAAAAGACCAGAAGCTGGAAAGCTGTAATAAGTACATAAAAACTTCTCAGCCTTTGGAGTTGAAAAATTCATGATTTTGTCAATTTCAATTATTAACGAGTGGCAGGATTTCAGGGGCTTTGAGGCTTACCTTATAAACAACAAAGAAGCTAAACAAAAATGTATTTTCACTGAAACTCAGTTTGCTCCTGGTTCCATTGTGTTTAAGTAAAATATTCTTCTTGTTAAATTTGAATCCTGTTGATTTCATGGGCTATTTATGTGCTTTCCTTGGAAAGAACAGGAGCTTGATTTGCTATTGTCTTTTTCTGAGGATGTTTTTTAACTTTTAAATTTAGCCCACAACTTTGGTAACTTCTGATATTTTCCACCATAGCACTCACATATCAGGTATAACTATTATTCTTTAAAATACTAAAGTACCTCTGCTAATTAAAATTCTATTAAATAATTAAGCCAAAAGAATGTTTAATTTGAAGAGATGAACATGCAACAGCTACATTTGCATGCCCGAGTCCTAAAATCAGTTTATTAACACCCTTTCTGCCTAATCAATTTTATAAAAGGCACAAGATTTCATGAATTACCATTCATTTCATCAAGTGTATAGAGTGGATAAACTGATATGCATTTGATAAAGTAAGATGCGACTTCTAGTATGTCAGCTTAACACCAGGTCTTCTTTTCTGAGCTCTTCTTTCATGTAGATTCCAAAATAAATTGAGGATTTTTTTTAAAAAAATTGCATTTCTATAGGCTCTTCCCTACTTCCCTGGCAATGCTTGTTCCCCAAGCATTCCTGGCACTTTGCTTTATGCTGCTACCCTGGCAAAGGACTATTTACTGTGTTTATGCAGTAAGACTGATGGATTCTGGGAGCTGAAGATTACACATCTCAAAGTTGCCAAGATTGAGAAACACTATTTTAAACTCAGTATCTACATCCTGAACTTTGAATTTAAAGGGGATATAAGGTGAGGAGAGTCTCCGTCCGCTCTCCTGATGCAAATGGCATTGGAAAGCCCTTTTGTTAGGTCTGAGATCAGTAGGAATAGTGACCTCGGGAAATGTGTTTCATTGAAGTTGAGGATTCCTAAGCAGGGCTGAAAAAAAGTGATTAGGTGAGGATCTTTCTAAAAAATAAAACAGAAATGGCCATGGAAGGACAAAGCCCCATGGGTGATCCTGAAGGGGTGAATTTGCAGGTCACCCTACTTTTTCTGGCTCCTACTTTTTTTTCCCTTTTATGACCCTGTAGTCCCTTAATTTGGGGTAGAATCAGGACAACTAAGTGGAGCTAAGCGTTTACTGGTCAGATGCCCTTCCTGATGTCTATATGGAGTTTGCAGCAGATATTTTTTCTTTGCACCCTAAGAGAAAAATATCTGCTGCTACCTAGGATTGAACTCTCAATCCTGATACGTCACAATGTTTGCATAGAAGGGTTTGTTCTCTTTATCCCATGGAAGGCACTACTTTCCACTAGATTGGTTTGATCCGGCTTCGTGGATCCCATGGCAGACATGACACATTTGACCTATTGCATAATGAAGTCTGCACTAAGTAAGCTTGCCTGTGGAATATCATAAGATGGCAGGGGCAGACACCTAGCATTGTATATTAACGTAAAGATATATATTTGGCAGCATGGAATATTTTTGTTCAGGGTTAGTTTTTATCTTAGTTAATTTTTTTCCCATCTGCAGAATTGGGAATTTTCCCAGGAATGTGAACAGATGCTTCTAGTTTCTCAATTGCTCTGTTTTGGCTACATACAGTAGCCACCACAATTCTGTCTTCAGTTTGCTATCAACAGCATAACAAAGGCTATCTCACTTAGAAGTACATTTTGTTTACTAGGAGTAGATTACAACTGACCTGCCAATATCCCTACAAAGGTCGCCCCCCCCCCCCCCCCCCCACAGCCTTCTGTTTGTGTCTGATGGCCGGAGACTGCTTGAACAAGTTCCTGCAGTTTTCTTGGCAAGGTTTTTCAGAAGTGGTTTGCCATTGCCCCCTACTAAAGCTCATCCTGCTGGCTTTGTGCCTAAAGTGAGACTAGAATTCCCAGTCTTCCAGTCTGTAGCTTAATGCCTTAACCACTACACCACACTGGCTCTGACATTTTTTATTGGCACGAAAATGTTCATCTTTTGTTGACAGTTTTCATTTATTCAGTCCAATATGCTTAAAGAGAATTTGAACAACTTGGTTTATTATACCTAAGAATAGAGAAACAGTAAAACGCTAAAGAATTCTCAAATTCAAAGAAAGCTAAATTCAGACACAGTTATTAGGACTGTTTTTTTTAATAAAAGAAAATGAAAGGATAATAATATAACCAATTATATAACCAATTATATTAACAACATACAAAAGTAGTGGAGTATTCAATCCCTGTGTTTAAAAAATGGAAAAGAGTGATGTGGTGGGACATGTCTATGATCCAGTTGTCCCTCAAACATTGCCCCCCAAAAAAGATTGTTTTCCTGTTACTGAACCGAACTGTAAGATATTTCGCACTAACCTTACAGGTTATTTATTACAGATCAGGTAAAACAATAAATCTGGAGCCATTTTAGAAAGTGTTATCTACTTCCTCAAAATCAGAATAAGGACAGCTTCATCAAATATATTTGCAGTGTCATTTTCACTGCAATTTGACCTGTTGCCATATGGCTGCTGTGAAAATTTCATCATATCATTTTATCGTTTCTTCTTTGTTTCTTTTTTGAGCTTCTTGTTCACCGAGATAGCAGTAAGTTTGGGTTTCTTGACTACTTCAGCACTTTTCGTTTCAAAGCTTTCAGTATCCTGTTAAGTTCATTAAGGAAAAGAGAACATTAATGATTTTGTGGATAGGTTTTAGATCTTTTTTATTATTTGCTGGTATATGAGAATGCTGGATAAACGTGCTCATGAATCATTTACATAATCAAAGGCACTGTACTAAGTACTGCATGTTTTATACTTATATCTTTTACACAGAAAATTTAATTAAAAAGTTTATTCAGGCTGACCCTAGGTATTTTTATTTGGCAGACATTTATATGAATGTCATTTTTTTTTTTAAAAAAAACAAATCTACAGTTTTAACATTGGACATTACCACCTGTATTTTGAGGTCATGAGTGCCTATCAGCACGGCTCTGTAGCCAAGTTGGGCAAAAAAAAAATTATGAAAAAACATAGAAGAGTTAAAATCTAACAACGAATAATTAGCTGATTGTTCAGAAAATAGCAATATTGTGCTAAAGCCATTGATCTTGAATAGGGAAAGGGAGAAAGAAATGCCTCAAAGAACATAAGTCAGAACTATATCAAAGAGAAGGAAAAGCAGCAAAGATGTTGAGAACAAAGTGAAGGGGGTGGGTGGGGGAAGGACTAATAGATGATAGTAATAAATGGCTTTACCCAAACAAGACTGAAAGGTTGTGGATTCTAGGGCTCCCTAAATCTAGAGACTGTCTACCTTTTTGGATAGGATTAAATTTGCCAGACAAAACTTGTGTGCAATTTGGGTATCCTCTTGGATTTTCCATTCCTACTTTGAGAACAGTTGGCAGTCATGACCAAGAAGGCCTTTGAACAAATCTACCTTGTGCACCAGTTTCTGAATCAGGAAGCCCTACTCATGGTTAGTCATGGCTTAGTCGCTTCCTGACTGGTCTGCTGCAAGTCATGCTGTATGAGGCTGCCCTTAAAACACTATCAAGAAGCTACAACTGGTCCAAAATGCAATGGTGTGTATAGTTATGGATCCATCAGGGTACCCTATACAATATCACTATTACACAACTGCATTAGGCATCTACAAGTTCCCAGGTGCACTTCACGGTGCTGGTTATCACTCATAAAGCCCTTCATGACAGAGGCTCTGTTAGTTGTGGGGCCACCTATCTCTGAGTGTTTCTGGTTTACCCATGGGATCCGAAGGGTGGACATACTTTGGATCTCCTCTATGAAATACTGCCATCTAGTGAGACCAAAGAAGCATGCCTTCTCTGTCATAGCACCTGCCCTTTGGAACAGCGTTATCACCTGAGATTTGGATAATCCTGACCATGTTGATTTTCTGTGAGTCCTTTAAAAATGTTTATATACTATAATCTAGTAATTCATGCTGCATTATTTGTTTTATGTTAACAAATATTAATATATGGCTGAAATTAGCAGAACTCTGAATACAGACTATTCATTTGAGACTGGTATTTTTAGGCTCTGTCCATGCAAACTTTATGACGTCAGTATCAGCTTTAATTTTAAATATTTCTTCCACCCTGTCTAGTCTACTTTGATACATAATGCCTGATAGGTTTACAAAAAAGTGGTGGGAAATTTTTGGAAACATATGGAGAAAACAGTTTTAATTGGAATCAAAGTATCATCTTGAGAAAGAAAGGAAAAAGGAAAAAGGAAAAAGGAAAAAGGAAAAGAAAGAAGAAAGAAAGAAAGAAAGAAAGAAAGAAAGAAAGAAAGAAAGAAAGAAAGAAAAAGATTGATTTATGACATTTTTAAAGGAAGCCAAATTCACAGATTGCTTTCCCTCATTAAACAAGTTTTGATATAAATATTTTTTGGATTCTAAAGATGTCCACAATTAATGTATGCCAACTGGAAAAAAAAAAGCACAAAAACTGGCACAGAGTTCTGTGCTGATTTTAAGCCTTTTAGAAAGCAATGCAAATTTTGCTCTGCCAGAACAGGAAAAGGCCTGCTACTGTCTTTATCATCAATGAACCTGGCTGAGTTACAGGATTATGGCAATTTGCTTATGTGTCCTTCCAAGAAAGGATAGTGGACTTGCATGCCAAGGTATGTGATTCACCCACAGGAAACACCAACCCTTTGGACAAACAGAAGCAAAGCATTTATCATTCAGAGACTTAAAGTGCATAGTTTAAATGTTCCTGAATAAAGAAAAGAAAACAGATAAACAGATAAAATTACTATGCTAAGTAAAGAATAGCCATGCTTCCTTTTAATAATCAGAACTGGAACTTTTTTCTGCAGCTCATTGACTCTTACAATCTCAAGCAATGCTATACTACTTAATTACAGGGTTAATTCCTATGTGAAAACGGGTAGCATATGGAATAAATTCCTGACATTTTAAAAATGTTACAGCTGCATTATATTCTGGCATTTGCTTTTCACTGAGGAAATCTGATGTGTTTATTATTTGCTGGAAAGTTGACTTAGTTTTTACATTCAAATAATAAAAGTGTTTTCTTTGCTACTAAATAATTCATAATTGCAAACTCCTCAGCTAATTGGCATAATACTCACCATTTGGGGCTAAATTAAAACAATTTATGCTTACTGAAGGCAGGTGCAAAGGAAGAAAAAACAGTCCTGGCAAAAACATGGACACGTAGAATAAATTTGAAACAAAAAGAGGGAAGGAGGCTATTTTTTAAAATTACCAAGTTACAAACACACAATTGTGCCACCAAGTCAGTCTTATTCAAAATTTGAATTCTGAAAATCCTGCTTTAATTTTGAGGAGGAAGCCCAGAGACTGGCTAGTCATACTTTAATAAAATTATAGAATAGTGATGCTGTCAGTGGTATTTTGGGAAATGAACTATAATCTCCATAACAAATAATCCATGATATGCAACTACTTTTTTTACAAGGAGTATATAAGAAAACATAACAATGACCACAGTCTTGCCTAACGCTCATGTGTCCACAAGTGGTTAGAACCCTGATTGTATTGACTTTGGTTGTACCCAATTCTGCCATGTGCTTTCTCCTGCAGCAAAAAAAGGTTCCACATTTCTATTCTAAGGAAATAGCTGCAATTGTTGGGATGCCATGGGCTTCCTATCATGCACAGAAATCCCTTAATAGATGAAATACTACCCAACTGGTGTCTCTTTGTCCTCTAAAGAATGAAAGAAAAAAAAGTGTACGTAGGGAACAAAAATCAGGTAATGATCAGATTGTTGCCAAACTGGCAGTTAGTTACAATGCCCGGTCATAGACAAGAAATGCTTACCATTTTATATGTCTTTGGAACAGGGAGGATTATCGCTAGAACGCAAATGAGCTGGAAAATGGCACCAAAGAAAAGGCCATAGTGTAAGATGTTCTCCATAAAGGTGGGCTCTGGGATTTCAGGGGGTGAAAAATCCAACTCAGCAGCCATAGTGAAGTCCTTAAGTTCTCTTCCAACAAAATTGGACTGGCTTGTTTCTGCAAGGAAAAGAAGTTCCGTTGAAATATGCATCCACCCCCACCCCCATAAAGTCATAATCCTCATTCAGGAACTCCATAAGGCACAAAATGCTGAGGCAAATGGTCAGAATGCTGTTGGTTATTTGAGTGTGATACTGAACCTCCACTAACTAGGTACCTTGCAGATGTGTTGGACTCCAGGTCTTAGAAATCTCACGTAGCATGGACTTTGAAGTTTAGTTCCGCAGGAGTCCAACAAACATGTGAAACAAGTCAGATTGACAAAGGCTATTCTATTCCTCTTTGGTTACTACCGGTCCATTTCTGGGAGTTATCAAAAATGTCAGCTTTAGCCTTCAAATTCTTCAGTGGTTCAGGATCAAGATACTTACAAGGTATTACTCCAGTCACCCTAATACAGATTTGCTCTTATATTAGTATATTATGCATTTCCCACCCTTTGGGAGGTTTGATTAGTGGGAACAGTAAATTGGCATTTCCTCTTATAATACATTTGCCCTAAGAGATTCATTTTGTTCACTCTTTACCAAGCTAAAAGTTTTGCCATTGCAGTGAATTTTTGATCTGATCACTGTCTGAATTCAGTGACTGTTGGAACTCTAATGATGCCTGTTTTAACTGATTTTTAATTCTGTATTGTATTTAAATTCCTGTGTAGATAGATTCCATTTAGTAAATTGTATAATAGCCTGTCTTTTGTCAATACAACTCCTATTACCAAAATTCAAATTTTGAGGCAACCATTTCAATGCATATATTAAAAAATATAAAGGGATGGTATCTGTGTCTATTTTTATACAAAAAGCAAGCTTCTCTGGAATACCTGCTTAAAAGTAGATCTAGGAATTTTAATCCAAACATTTAGAGGGTGAATAAAGCCATGATGTGATGAAGCAGAATTATCAAGCACAAACATTAATACACTAGAGAAGTACAAAAAATAATTAAACAGTATCAAATAGGAATTTGATAGCAGTAGAAGCCGCAGCAAAAGCTTCATTAACATTTACTCCTTCCGTGCTGACTCTTATTACATTTTCCTGTTCTGGAGGCGGGACAGCATCTTTCTAGGCTCACCAAAGGCAGAACTTCTGGTTTTGTAGTGTTTTGCCACTCAAGTATTATACATAAAAAAAACCCTCATTATTATTTTTAAAAATAAACCATTACATCTCCATCAATGGAAACCATTTAAATAGTTTTTAGCTACAGCGACCTTAAAACAGGAAGAGCAGAGCCAAGTGTCTACAACCAAAAACTAAGTTTAAAAAGTCATCTGCCCAAATGCCACATGCATTTAATAAATAAATAAATAAATAAATCTCTTGGGAGACATTTATTTACGAAGGGGTTGATTTTCTCCTCTCTTACTTTCAATCCCCCCATTGCTAGAGGTTACTTTAAAAAAAAAAACCATGTCTAATAAAATCACAGCCGTTGAGGTTGGTTTTTTTTTTTTTTTCCTTTTGGGAAGGCGATTTGCTAGCCGAAATTCAGGATTTCTTTAAGGCGATTAAGCGAAAAAAAACGAAACAAAGAAGGAAAACCATTAGAAATACGAAAAACTGGTTCTCGCACAGATCAATAAAGGCAGGCTGGCTGATTTAGAGCTAAAGTAGAGAGAAATTATAGAAAAGCCCTCATTTTTCTCCCTTTCAAACAGTCTGTCCCCCCCCCCACCCCCCAAATGACTTCCAGGAATCTTATTAACCTCTCCCGGCGCCCCTCTTACCTACCATTCAAGCACAACCTCGTTCCCCGGAAGCGCTTCCGATCCCCCAGGAAGTACTTCCTCCCTTAGCAACGCCTGGTAGCAACGCGTTGCCCAGATAGCCCCGCCCCTTATTCCATCGTCCTCTCGCTCGATGGAGTTGCGAAGTCTCCCCCACCACCTTACTTCTCACACCCGATGCATTCGGAACATCACCAACTAGCAGAGGTCTTCAAACTTGGCAGCTTTAAGACTTGTGGACTTCAACTCCAGCATAACATAGCTGGCTGGAGAATTCTGGGAGTTGAAGTCCACAAGTCTTAAAGCTGCCAAGTTTGGGGACCCCTGAACTAGGGGAAGCGGGTTAAGGGGAAGAACCAGGGTGAAATCCAGCAGGTTCTGACAGGTTCTAGCGGACATTTTGAGTAGTTCAGAGAACCGGCAATTACCACCTCTGGCTGGCCCCAGAGTGGGCTGGGAATGGAGATTTTGCAATATCCTTCCCCCCAGGAGTGGGGAGGGAATGGGGATTTTGCAGTATCCTTTCCCTGCCACGCCCACCAAGCCACGCTCACAGAACCGGTAGTAAAATAATTTGGATTTCACCACTGGGAAGAACCAACCCAAATATTATGAAACAGGGTTCCTTGGGGCTCCTACATTCACAGATGGGGGGGGGGGGGATCAGCTGTGGAACCAGCCTCCCTATGGATAGCCTTCATGTTTGCTTGTTTGGTCTTAAGGTGTTGTTTTGGGTTGAAACAGGAAACTCAGATCCTACGAAACGGCGAAGAATAGAGTGCAAATAGGAATAGATGGAGGCTACCAAGCCAGAACTCTGGGCAATGATTCTCCGTTATTCCTTGACAGATTTGGTTACGGAAAAAAAATAATAATAATGCAGGAAACACTAGAGAAGCAGGAAACACTAGAGAAGCAGGAGCTTGCAAAGAAGGTGGAGTGTTATCTTGCTTTCCTTATTCTGTACCCCTTACAGAATTATCAGAGAGAAAGATGGCACATTCAAGTCCTTTTGATGAGATTTGGAAGAAGAATCATCGTCTTTTCTGGAATCCTACATGGGGCGGACTTTATATTTAGGCAAATTGTGAAATCAGTCAAGAATGACTTATTTTTCTTTTTATGTTTATTCAAATATTACGTTATTATCTAGACATCACAAAATGCCAAGATTTATCCATAAGAGGTAAAAAGCTATAAGAAACATAAAATATATACACATGACCCAAGGTATTTTGTAGCTTTGACTATCAAGTGGCTATAAGTTGCAATAGATACCTTTATGGAGTGTGAAGGAATTCCTTTAAAAAAAATCTTATTTTATCAGGCCAGTCATGAACTTGACAAATTATATCTTTAAATGTCTTCAAAGCATCTGTTAAAAACAGGATACCAAAATGAGAGGTTGATATCATGATTTTGCTGACAGCTGTGGTTGAGATGTTGTGACTGATGCAAAATCCTGGGTAGATGATACAATCATTTCAATAATAACTAAAACCAAAAATACAAAGATGCACTCAGCCCAGCTAATACAACTTAGCTTAAACAAAATGTTACTGCTGGAATGGTTAAATAATTATTAAACAGTGACATCTGCTGTTAAACAGCAATAACCACTCTATACTCCACAAATTTAATTCTTAATATTGTTTACTATTTTTTCCTAAATAATTAAACATTTCTTGCTTTACTTAATTATAATTATGATGATTTCACGAAAACCTGTATCAGACAACAATAATCAAAATAACAATGTAAAGCTCTGCTAAATGAAAAATTTAAAAAAAATTAAATTGGTATTAAAAAAAAGACGATGGAGAATATAGAAAATATTTAAGAAAAAAATGGCCATGAAACAAAAAAGATTCTTGGAAAAGACAAGGTAATTTGGGAAACACAATTTATATTCCATAGCCTAACTCTGATCTCAGTTCTTGAGTAAACATATCTGGAATTTAAGAAGGATTATAGCACGAGGTGCATTAAACATCATATGCAGTATATTGGTTCTAAAAAGGCATGTCTCTGGAAAATGACAGAAAACTTGTTAAATAATACCTTACATAGATATTTCATATTGTATGATATTTACATTATTAATGGAAGGATACAATACGCATATCAATAAAAAAAGTTTGACCCAACAGTATTTTATTACAGAAATGAGAAGATTGTGTTATCACAGATTACTTCTTCATCAATATTTGACAAATATGAGACATAACTATTAAGTAACAGATGATAAAGGCTGAATGGGAGAATCTTTGTTGAATCTACAGCTTCAGGTATTCAAAATAACAGGTGTCTTCCTTTTCTTATGCATGACTTCCAGCATACAAGCAATTCTTGTATGACGAGATATGCTACTGATTTTTATGAAAGCTGTCCCATCCTAAATTAACTTTTCTTTGCCTCTTTTAACATGTAACATATTTGTGTTTTATTAAAACAAAGAAAAATCCTTCAGAGAATTGTTTAAAGATAAACTCTGTGCATTCAAGACCTCAGAAAGGCATGAGAGTCTAAGAATGTGGTTCAGTAATTGTTACATTAATGGTTTAACTAAAACAAAGATATACAGAATAATCTTTAACTTTCCAGGTTTGTTAGAGTTCCACTTCTATACCTCAAAACTATAGGTATGGTGAACTTATTCTTTTTGTCATTCTTGTGTTTAACTTTTAAAAAGAATTACATAGCCCTGGTATATATCTCTGTTATTAAATGTTCCTGTTTGGATAGCTTGCATATTAAATGCATATTAAATAGAAATCAGAAGACAAGAGGGTCAATTAGTTTATTTCTTAAATTTATACACCATCACAGTCCCAGCAATTCTGGGTAGTTCACAAAGATAACAATAAAACAGTACAACAATAAAGACAAATGAACAAAAAAATAGCAAAACCAGACAATGAGAATCACACAGACACTACTCAGAATGGGCTTTAACTACCATAGTCAAAGGCTAGAGGAAAAAGCCAGGTCTACAAGGCCTCAAAAACACTAGTTGGGCAGCACCACAGAGAAGTTACACCTCTGGAGTCCAAACAGATGTCATTGCTTAATCAACAGAATTTCTCAGAGTAAACTGGCCAGATCCAATGGGCAACAGGTGGTTCCACATGTTCTACTGTGACAACTAAAATCAATATATATATAGGACTTGACTTACTTTAGTTCATTTAGTAACCTCTCGAAGTTACAACGGCACTGAAAAAAGTGACTTATGATTGTTTTTCACAGTTATGACAATTGCAGCATCCCTCTGGCCATGTGATCAAAATTCAGATGCTTGGCAACTGACTCATATTTGTGAGGATGGCAGTGTCTGATGTCATGTGATCACCTTTTGCGATTTTCTGACAAGTAAAGTCAATGGGGAAGTTAGTTCACTCAAAAAAATGCCGTATTAACTTTATCAGAACTGCAGTGATTCACTTAACAACTGTGGCAAGAAAGGTCATAAAATTAATCAAAATTCACTTAACAAATGTCTCACTTAGCAACAGACATATTGGGCTCAATTGAAGTTGTAAATCAAGGACTACCTGTATATGCCTCCAATATTGCTCCAAAAACCTACAGAATCTACATGGAGGGAAGTATGCAGTGGAGTACCCCAAGACTCTGTTTTAGGCCCAGGACTCTTCAACATCTTCATCAATGACTTGGACAAGGGGATAGATGGGAAACTCATCAAATTTGCAGATGACACCAGGCTGGCAGGAATAGCCAACACTCCAAAAGATAGGCTTAAGATACAGAAGGAACTTGACTGGGGGTGGGTTCTACTTACCTTTACTAGTGGTTTGCAACGGGATCGCGCTCTCTCTCTCACTTTACTCACGTGCCTTGCTTCTGCGCATGCGCAGATTGCTTCTGATGACATCAGGGTAAGTATGCGGAGCCTCCCACCGATTTTACTACCAGTTCTATAGAACTGCTCTGAACTGGGGGCAACCCACCACTGATCTTGACAGACTTGAACATTGGGCGCTATCTAACAAAATGACATTCAATGGTGAAAAAAGTAAAGTTCTACATTTAGGGAAGAAAAACAAAATGCACAGATACCTTATATGTGGTACCTTGCTCAATAGTAGTAACTGTGAGAGGAATCTTAGAGTCCTAGTGAACAACCATTTAGATATGAGCCAGCAGTGTGCAGCAGCTGCCAAAAAAGCCAACACAGTTCTGGGCTGCATAAACAGAGGGATAGAATCAAGATCACGTGAAGTGTTAATACCACTTTATAATGCCTTGGTAAGGCCACACTTGGAATACTCCATTCAGTTTTGGTCGCCATGATGTAAAAGAAATGTTGAGACTCTAGAAAGAGTGCAGAGAAGAGCAACAAAGATGATTAGGGGACTGAAGGCTAAAACATATGAAGAACGTTTGCAGGAACTGGGTATGTCTCATTTAATGAAAAGAAGGCCTAGGGGATACACGATAGCAGTCTTCCAATATCTCAGGGGCTGCCACAAAGAAGAGGGAATCAAACTATTCTCCAAAGCACCTGAGGGCAGGACAAGAAGCAATGGGTGGAAACTAATCAAAGAGAGAAGCAGCCTAGAACTAAGGAGAAATTTCATGAGTTAGAATAATTAATCAATGGAACTTGCCTCCAGAAGTTGTGAATGCTCCAACACTGGAAGTTTTTAAGATGATGTTGGATAACCATTTCTCTGAAGTGGTGTAGGGTTTCCTGCCTAAGCAGGGGTTGGACTAGAAGACCTCCAAGGTCCCTTCCAACTCTGTTATTTTATTCTATTTTTGAATGAGAGGAAGGAAGCTCAGAAATTACCACAATCAAATAGAAAATATGGAGGAAGCATTCCAGGTATGTTTGAAGAAACTCTTCCGATGGTATTTTGTCCAGGTGAGGTTCCTCAAGCTAGAGACAGCCTTTCACATGTTGGGGTCAATAGCCTAACAATTAAAATGAAATTTTAAGATACATCAACATAATTCTGTCCAAATTAAACAAAATAATTATACTAATTAATTTTGCTTATGTCTTCCTTATGGAATATGTGGAGTAATGTCACTCAGAGTTTAAGAAAAATGCCCCCCAATGACAACATATGGGAGGTTACAAAAATGGTTAAGGGTTAATGATTAAGTAGAAAGTTGAGGAAATGAGTAAAATGTGATATTTGCCATGTTCAAATAGGTAAAGATTGCCAGATTTTGAAGCAGATTTTTGTTGATGCTGCTGTTGCTTAAAACATAGGATGAAAATTAATAGATTCAAAATTGTACAAAGATAGGATTGCAGCTAAATGCTATGAAGAAATTGTTGACTCTAGGAAGTATTTCAATAAAGGAACAAACTGTCTTGAAAGTTTTTTTTTTAATAGAGGTTAGATGCCCACTTTTCTAGAAAGTTGACTGGATAATCTCTAGTCTATTTTAATCCTATTGGATTTTTCCTTGCTCATATGCTGTTGATATTTGCAAAACACTAATGCATGTTCATATAACCACAGCACCAAGGCATAGAAAGGTAATTCTGATGATTTAGAGCAATACAATATATTATAGAAACAAATCTCTTTACAAAAAAAGGGAGGAGGTGATACTAATGATTAATTTTCCATCATAGTTGGCTTTCATGTTAAAAATGGGTGTTTTTCAGAAATGCAAAATTTACCAATAGCAAGTTATTTGTTCTATCTAGTGGTGATGATGATAATTTGCATGTCAGACACCTCAGCCCTTCTACCGGTGCCTGCTTGTAACTCTCTTTGTAGGGTAAGAGATGATAAATACGGCTTATTAGAATGGTTGGAAAGTAATTGATCCTCTGACGTTCAGGAATTTGCAGGTTGGATGAAGACATAAAAGTATAAAAGACCAGGAGACTCCTATAGTTCAAAAGAGCTGGACTGAGTTCTCTCCATTTCATCAAATATCACAAACAACAGAAAAATTTACAAGAAAGGACAACAATTTATAGACCTGAAAGTACATCATTCCCAAAGAAAACTGTAAGTTGATACAATTAATGTTATTATTTCTTCATAGATACAGTACCAGTTTCATGGTGTAAAAATGAAATTGTAAGAAATTTTGTAGACTGAGTAAGATTACAATTGTAGGTATACTGACTTGAAAATTAACTTCAACCAAATTTTGTAAAAATTGTTAACACTGGGAAGTAAATTAGAGACATGAATATTAATAATTGGATTCTGATAAATCTAATGTAAAGTCTCGGATAATATTTCCCAGAACAATCTTATCCAAGTTAGAAAGAGATACCATTTTTTTTTTTAAAAAAAATTGTCCCCAGATAATAAGTAAATATTTATGCTTTTATATTACCTAGAAGAAAATGCCAATGGGCAAAAAGAAAAGGAAGTTATAAATGTGTTATTTAGAAAGCAAAGTATGAAACTGACATTTCAGTAAATATACTCTGATCTGGTCATATAAACTTACCAAGCATAGGGAAAGCATCGTAGATCTCTCCTAGACCACATTTTAAAAAAGCAATCACCATTTATTTCAAAATAGATGCTACACTTGGGACTACATTTCTTATGACATGCATTTATTCACAGTGCAGTCCTAATATATTACACACTTCATGGGAAACAATTCCGATTGATTCAGCAGGGGTTACCTTTGAGTTACAGAAGTGCTTTGTAAAAAGTACAGAAATATTGTATAATGTCAGTGACACAATAATTTAATGACTTGTCTCATGTTTTCTTCCAGTCATGTTATTATTTGCCCCTACATTTACATTATGCAAGTTCTTAGAATGATGTCAGAAGTCAACTAAATCAACTAACAGGGTTAGATTTATCTTTTGGGGTATCTATTTCAAAAGAGGATTTTCTTGTTTATTGCATCTTCATACCACAGTAATCTCTTCTGCTTAAGGAATTTGGTAGCATCTTTTCTAACTAACACATTTTATTAATTTTGTGGGGTGATGATTATGCCTCTGATGAAAGGACCTGAAGCTTATGAAAGGGTATGCCTTTTAATGCAATTAGTTGGAAAAGGTTCCAAACTCCTTGTGCTTTTTGCCACCATGGACAAACATGGCTTTCTTACAATTTCTGTTACTTTAAATTCTCAAAATAGAAATAATACTATAGCATCTTTGGTTCTGAAAGGCAATAAACTCTTGTTAAGTTATCAGTTAATACTATGTAGGAAGGGAAGTATTTAAATTCCTCTTTTTATTTTCTGAAATTGCAGAATGATTGGATCAAACCTCCCTCCTAATAGAAGTCAATTAACTGCTTTTTGGAAAACTAAACATTACTTGTAGCAGAGGGCTGGGCAGGGGGGAGCTTCAGACATAGCTGTGCCTATCTCTTGAACTGCACAAATGAAAAGACATTAAAAAGTCTATAGTGTGAATCCTAGTGACTTTATGAAGATGTCTATGTAGTTTTCTTGGCTAAACTACAAAAGAGATTTCCTATGACTTTCTTCTGGGATACCTTTTCAACATCCCAGTCCTGCCTACATCCCTGAAAGAATTAAAAAACAGAAAAATGTCCTTCCTGGTGATTGCAACCATGCAGTTTGCTTGTTAGAGTTACAAAAATGTTTTGCTTTGTAGCAGAACTGTTTGTATATAGCAGCAACCATAAGGAATCTGATAGCACTTTTTAGACTAGCTGTTGCCTTTTTCTGAGACAAGGTTTTTCTCCCTAGTCAAGTCAATAGCCCTGAATTTCTCAGATGGTATCACATCCAAGTACTAACTAGGCCCAATTTAGGTCAGCTGTATGCTGCTACCTAGATTTTCTCAAACTGATCACAAAATAGTTTATTTTTCTATAGCCTTAATATAAAATAAGAATGAAGACAAGAATTGATGGTGGAAAGAGAGTACAATAGATTAAGCAGTTAAAAGCACAGGAGCCTGAAAACCCAAGTTTTAAATTGTTAAAATGATTTCATTAATTTGCATTCCTCAAATCCCTGTACTGAAAGCATCAAAAATACTCATGAATTTAGGGCAGGCTGCCTGGAATTTTGGGCTACATGAAGCAATGAGTTGCCTGAGAAATGATATTTTTCTTCCAATATCTGAACTAGCAGATATCTAGCTTGAAGTGAATTTGGCTTATACTTTAAAAAAGCAAAAAAAGGACATATGGATATTTTTGAGGTTTCACAGCATTGTTAAATTTCCCCCCCTTTTATTTCTGGTGTGACAGCAGTTTCCTGTGTTGCCAAAACAGCTAGAACCTCACATGGTGGAAGTTATAAAGGCTGGAAAAACAAGGAATTCACAAAGCAAAACAATATAGCTAAGGATGCTCAGTGACTGCAGAACTGAATGTATGTTCTTTGGATTCCATCTCATCTTATGCACTGTATTTATAGTGCTCCCATCACAACAATTCTGTGAACTAGAATATTGTTGATGATCCCATTTGCATTTATTAAATCTCTGGAGTCAATCACCTTTCAGTAGCTGTATTTGTCAACAAGAGACCCCAGTAGGAATTGATATCCTTTCTTTTCTCTCCACTCAAATGCTTGACTGAAGTACAGAAAGAATATTAATGTCCTGCAAGATATTGAATTTTCCTGGAATTTAAGATATTGAATTTAGATTACCAAGGAAAGAAGGCTCAGCTGACTTACAACAGATTTGAAAAACACGCAGAATTGTTATCCCTGTGGTGATTATTTTCAAGTGCTACAATTAATCCCAAATTCTTATTTTATTTTATATAGCTTGCTCTAGAAGACATTAAGATGTTTGACAGAGCTATTGCTTTCCTTTTCCTCCACTTTGTCATGTGTTCCCTTTCTTCTCCTCTCTATCCACCACTCAGGTAATTGATCATCTCTATTTTCTGCTAGTGAAAATGTAGGGCTGAGCCTATTGGGTTTCTTCTTTCTATTGGAAAAGTCTGTCTTGAGTAGTAGACTCCTTGCTGCTGGAGGAAACTAGTCCATTCCAAACAGAAGGATCATCTCTGTAGTAACATGGCATGTGCTAAACACTATAAGCTTTTTTGGAACGAAGTTAAAATGCTTGGACAAACCATTTGATTTTACAGATTAAAATAGTTTATATTTATCAGTGTTAATTTATTGACCTGTAGATTACCATGCTTTATAATGTATGAAATATTAACTAATGATTAATGTATAATGAAATATTAGCTAATGATTAATGTATAACCTTTTCTCTCAGATATCAATATGTAAATGGATGTGTTTCCCTTTATTTTATCCCAATATCCATAATTCTATGCAATTGATTGGGTTGACTGAAAAAGACGATAAGAATTTAAGAGTTTATTCGATAGACCTCAGATCACTCAATAAGCCCCAAAATGAGGATCTGTAGCAATATTTTCCTTCCTCCTTCCAGGAGTGTCTAATTCTTACTTCAACATGCCATAGAATGAGAAGTATTTTGCCTTATTCTGATTGTTTCTAATATTGTTGTTTGTTGCTTTAGATATAATCCAATATCCATTTCTGGCAAAGCAGGGAGCTTTCAACTACAAGAAATTAGTCCTGTGCATAGCCACAATCTTTCGGTAGAAGAACAAGTAGAAAACTTTCTCAGCCCTGTTGAAAAAAGGTGGATATATTAATGTCAAAATAAGTAACACAACCTTAGCTCTGCTCAATCAGATCTAAAATCCATCTACTTAAGTACCCTTGTTTGCTCCAGTAGTCAGAACTTCAACAGATTATGAGGACTGATTCCATGAAAGAATGCAGTAAATAGTATTTATAGTTGCGAAACAGAAAGCCACTAATTACATTATGTCAATTTTTTTTTAAGAACTTCAGTTAAAAATGTTTAGAGAAATGTTTATACTTTTTTTCTGCCTTTAAAATTTAGCAATTAGAAATACATGAATTCACAAAAGATCAAAATACATGATTCAAAACAAGGTAAGACATTGGAAAATGTGCTTTCTACTATCTGCCTAAAACTTGGCAAGATCTATTCGGCCTGTCTTGGGAGAAATTTCCAGACACAATACTCCTGTGGAAAAGATACTGTTTTGCCATTTAACCTCTTTAGGTGCTACAACATATAAAAAGGGCACACATTGGTGTTCCATATTTTGACTTCATAAGTTCCAAGAGCAAATTATACATAATATAAGAAAGTATGCAATGAACTCATTTTTATTTAGCATTTTACTTGTTGTCCAAAAGGGATAGAAATTGGAAATGCATAGAATTTTTCCTTTTGGATAGTGTAGCTTTGAAGGTATATAGAACTGCCTTTTCCATCAACAGGAACTGTTCTTATAATGATCTTTTGCAAGTGGGCACTGCATCAGAATGAATGCATTTTTATCTCTTTAGACTCCAGCGTCATGCAGATGCCATATTCACTGACAGTTACCGGAAGGTCCGAGGAAAGGTATCAATTCGGAAGTTATTACAGGGCATAGTTGGGAAAAGATTTAAGTAAGTGTAATGAATATACATTATTTACCATAACTTTGTAGCAGTTAAGCCTCCACTTGACTGTCAAATACAGAGACAGGATAACCCTAGTGGGGGTGACAAAGTCTTACAGCCGCAACAGATATTTTTCTGGTCAGACATGGCCAAAAATATAAGTTAGCAATAAAGAGTTAGTTATTATAAGGTGTGCTATAATAGGGCCTTAATTATTCACTAGAGGAAATTTGAATTTATATAGTATCTTAACTGGAGCTCTCATTTCACTCCGTATATCCTTGGAAAAATCTGGGGCTATATCTGATCTATAATACAAAAATATTCATCTTTCTAATCCAAATTTCATTTCATTTTATTAGATTTATATACCGCCCTACTCCCAAAGGACTCAGGGCGGTGAACAGTCAGAAAGATAAAACACACGAACTACAAAATTTAAAAGACAATATAAAAATCCATTAAATAATTTGGCCCAAAACAATTTAAAACACCCCTAATGTTTTAAAATCAATTTTAAAAGTTACAATTAAAAGGGAAGTTAGGCCAGGCCAGCCTGTTGAAATAAATAGGTCTTGAGGGCGCGGCGAAAGGTGTGTAAATCCAGGATCTTCCATATCTCCAGGGGGAGCTCATTCCAGATAGCAGGTGACCCCACAGAGAAGGCTCTCCCCCTGGGGGCTGCCAGTTGACACTGTTTGGCCGACGGCACCCTGAGGAGCCCCTATGTGTGCGTACTGGCCGGTTGAGAGGCTACTGGTGGCAGAAGGAGGTCCCGTAAGTACCCTGGTCCTAAGCCATGGAGCGCTCTAAAGGTGGTAACCAAAATCTTGAAGCGCACCCGGAAGACCACCGGGAGCCAGTGCAGCTCGCGCAGAAGAGGTGTCACATGGGAACGCCACGTCGCTCCCATAACCATCCGCGCAGTAATAAATAAATATTTATTACCTAGAACTATTTCTAGAGTATTAGGCTTTCCTATTAACAGGTTAAAAACTCCAAATATCTAAAGATAGCAAACTGTGCTCAGATGTGGTAGACTACAATGTCATCTATGAAGCTAGAAGGAAAACAGTAATTAGATTGTGGAATTTGCATTAGAAGAATTTTATTTTAGCTTAAGAAATTGCCTTCAAAAATAGCTATATTAAATATAATTTTTTCAAGGCCAATTTATGAGGCTGATAGTCAAACAGGAATAGCTCTTGCCTATGACCCTTGACTAATGCCTTCCTCTATAGTGTGTTTCTCTGTAGCAATCATTTTGGTCATTTTGTAGGGAAGAAAGCCTGGGAGATGAGCAACATGAAATCTTGACTAGGCGCCAGTCTGATAGCATTATGATGGATAGTCACTATCACCAACAGATGGTACTCAGGAATTTCTTGGGAGCAATGTTACAGAATCAAGGGTAAGTAGTTTTATAAATACATAACAATCACATTCTGTAACATAACAGTACATTTTGAATGTGCAACTGCTACTTTAGTGACTTGTATAGCTTATATAGTAATGACTGCAACAAAAACACATTCTAATGAGTTGTAATTTGTACATATCTCTGTTCACTGTACTTCAGTGCACATTCAAAAGTTTACTGTTTATTAACTCTGAGTAAACTTGCATATATTAAGGTGATTAGTCTATTAAATTCTGCTTGTGTTTGAACTGCTTCTAAGTAGTTTTTGACATGGAAAAACAATTTGCATAAATTCCTGGCATCATTAGTCAATGGAAAACATCTCTACCTAGACAACCTAGTTAGATGGCTTAAGTTCAAAACATTTAGAAGGAGAAACTGACTGAATACTCATTACTGTTCAAGAAAGGGACAAATAAAGAACAGTTTTTAAAATCTTGATCAGAAAAGTGCTCTGTTGCTGGAGCCTAGTACCTTATCTTGGAAGCAACTGTGTTCCACTGAAAGCAGCCACACTTTTGTCACACTAAGATCTCTTCTTTTCTTTCCCAGGCCTCAGTATGACAATTTAGAAGATTTTACCAGTGTTCTGATCAAAGGGATGGAACTGTAGACTGACTTCATCCCTTCCCTTTCTCATTTTGGTCACTGCCATTCTCAGGATTAGCATAAACTGCAGGAATGTGTGTGTGTGTGTGTGTGTGTGTGTGTGTATGTATGTAAGGCTTCTAAAGCTGTGGAAAGAAATGAATAGAACAACTCACTCATAACCAATATTACTGAAATCTCATCTTCTTCTATAAGCATAGGATAAAAATTGAAAGCAAATGTTTATATGTGGAATTGTTTCCTGTTTAATTTATGCCAGATAAGAATGCTTAATGTATACTAGCCTCATTTCAGTTTGAAAAATAAATGGCCACTGTAGCAAAATGCAATATCTAAATTCTTTTATTCTACTAAGACTCCATAATCAACAATGCCATTGAATTGTCTGATATAGTGAAAACATGGGGATTGTACTGCGAGTTTAAACTGAGAAGTGCTGAATGGAAAGCATTCATTGACTTCTGGTTTCAGCACCCTGGACAGTTTTGATTGCTATGCAGTCTTGATAGTATGTAAAGAATTTGTCAGAGGTTTTCTGATTCTTCAAAGTGTATTTTAACTGCTTTTTATCATCCAAACTTTTCTTGCATTTTCACACAAAATATGGAAATGCTCTTCTTGAAGCATAAGCTTGATAATGTTTGCTTTAGAGAATCACAATATAATAAAAGAAATTGCAGTTGGCTAGACCTTTTGTCTTATTCTCTTTATTTCATGAAGGAGGCGGTAGAAAAAAGATTTTAAAAAATGACAATTTGGGAGCCGATCTGTTTCTAAAGTTCTTACTGATTGACAAGGCGGTTGTACCACAAATCAAAGTACTTACACATTTAAGCAAACACAACATGTGGGGGTATTTTTCTTCTTAAAAACACTTTTTAATATTACAGGCAATTATTTTCCACACTTCAGTTTCTGGCCTTCAAACGGTTCTTTGGCTCCTTTCCTTTTTTACTTAAGGGTCTTTTTTTCTCTGTTCCTCTGTTCTTCTGATATTAGTGTGTTCTGGAAGGACACAAAGAAATCCCCTTAAAGTTAAAATTCTTGATGTTGAAGAGTTCTTCACTTATGAAGCAGTTATCTCTTTTTGGAATAGGAGAGTGGAATTTAATGTTTTAAATGCCCAATTTAAAACCTGAAGAATACAAAGAATACATAGTAAACTAGATTTTAATGCAACATACAGTTATTTATCATGCAAACTTGAATTTACAAGTCATACTATATTTGGAATATCTCTTAATGTGCATAATGCTACAACTTAAATTTAATAACATATTCACCTATGGATCCATTTTATTTATATCCTGCCTTTATCATTTTTACAAATAAGGCAATGAACATACTTAATACTCCTTTTTCCTCCCAGTTTCCCCACAATACCCCTGTAAGGTGGATTGGGCTGACAGAATGACTGGCCCAAAGTCACTCACCTGGCTTTTGTGCCTAAGGTGAGATTACAACTCACACATAGTCTATCAAGTTCAAATAATTACATTAAAATTGAATTAAAATAAAACTAAAAAGAGACACAAATCTTAGAAATATCTCCCGATTCTAAAATAAATAGAACATTCTTTTTGTAATACTTTAAATGTATAAAAATTAGAATCAGAAGGAAATGATGAGATGGTTATGACAACAGGATCTAAGCTCTTAAATTATGACATTCATAAACTCAATTCCATTACATAAATGATATATAAAGCAATATAGTTAGATGCTTATTTTCATCTGTAAAACTGCACTGAGATTGTATCTCCAAATATCTACTTACTTTTAATAAAGAGATAGTAGAAATAACATGATTCTTAGGCATTTTTCTTTGGAATATAATGATGAAAGAACACTTTTAAAAATTATCCGTAATCCCCAGTGTGATAAGAGCTTCAACTAAGTCCCACTAATAAATACTGGTTAAAACAAATACCACAAAATATGTATTTCTCTCACCACACTGTTTCTCACCTAATAGTTTCATGTTTTCTTTGCCAAATTAGGGGTATTGCTTTAAAATATATCCTGTTTTTAACTATTACAGTGCTATCAAACTCAGGGCCCACTGGCTGGATGCATCACGCGTTGGCCATGCCCACACCCAGTTTACTGAAAGGGAAAAAAGTCTCGATATATCATGTGACGCTGCGAGTTTGACACCCCTAAACTATTATAATCACTTAAGAGGGAAATTGTATCATTTATTTATTGAAGTGATGTCCCAGTGCCTGGAGGCTGTACGGATCTGGATGGGGAGGAACAGGCTCAGGCTCATCACTGACTATTGGGGGCGAGTCTTTGGCCCCCACAAAGAGGGCTCGCAATCTGGGAGTCCTCCTGGATACACAGCTGTCCTTGGAGGAACATCTGACGGCTGTAACCAGGGGGACCTTTTGTCAGGTTCGCCTGATTCGCCAGTTGCGGCCCTTTCTTGATCGGGATTCCCTGTGCACAGTCACTCATGCCCTCGTCACCTCTCGCCTTGACTACTGCAACGCTCTCTACATGGGGCTCCCCTTGAAGAGCACCCGGAGGCTCCAACTGGTCCAGAACGCAGCAGCGCGGGTAGTGATGGGAGCAGCATGGCGCTCCCATGTAACACCGCTCCTGCGTGAGCTGCACTGGCTCCCGGTGGTCTTCCGGGTGCGCTTCAAGGTGTTGGTTATCACCTTTAAAGCGCTCCATGGCATAGGGCCTAGCTATCTTCGAGACCGCCTGCTGCCACTGACGACCTCCCATCGACCCGTGCGCTCCCACAGAGAGGGCCTCCTCGGAGTGCCATCAGCCAAACAGTGCAGGCTGCTGACCCCCAGGGGGAGAGCCTTCTCTGTGGGGGCACATACCCTCTGCCCCCAGAGATAAGGAGAATCCATGACCTCAGTGCCTTCCACCGTGCCCTTAAAACCTTCTTTTTCCAGCAAGCCGGGCTGGCCTAATTTTTTAAGTGTTTTTAATTGTTTTGTTTATCGTTTTTAATTAATGGGGCCAAATTTATATATATCTTTTAACTGTATTTTAATATTTGTATTTGATGTTTTTACTTGGCTGTTCACCGCCCTGAGTCCTCAGGGAGAAGGGCGGTATACAAATTCAAAATAAAATAAAATAAAAAAATAAAATAAATTTAAAGCTGACCAGGTTTGTGCAGACAAGCTGAGAAGCAAAGATTTGAGAGTTTTTATAACATTTGTGTGGGTCTAGTGGAGAACAAAACTCAGTGTTTTAAGAGAAGATTAAACCTAATATTTAGCCATCTTTGGTTATCAACACCTGATGATTTCTACTACGGTATCTAGCAGTAGATCATCATCTTTGAAGTGTTTGGAGAAGACCAGTGGTGGGTTGCCCCCGGTTTGGACCGGTTCGCAAGGACCGGTAGTAAAACCGGCGGGAGGCTCCACCCACTGATCCGGATGTCATCATAGGTTATCTGCGCATGCGCAGAAGAGCGCGCGCAATGCGAACCAGTAGTAAAGGTAAGTAGAACCCACCCCTGGAGAAGACTATATATTAGCATAGTTTTAAATTTCCCATGTATTAGAGTGCATAATTATTTTTCTTCAATAAAAAGTAAAGATGAACAGTCAAGGGAGTTACATACCTTTTATGTGGGTATATTAATTTCTTCCCCAACTTTAATCCCATGAAATCCGATCTATCTTTAATGTGTTTATTCTCTCGTTCTCTGACACCCAGCTGGCTTTCTGCTTAAGATGGGACTAGAACTCATGGTGTCCTGATTTCTATCCAGATGCCTTAAACCAGGGGTGTCAAACTCACGGCCCATGGGCTGGATGCATCATGCGCTGGCCACGCCCACCCCCAGTTCAGCAAAAGGCTGTGATACATCATGTGATGACAACGTATTGTCGCATGTTTGGCGCCCCTGCCTTAAACCCATCCAGCAAACTGGCTCTCAATTAACTCCTAAGTCATTTCCATTCATTTATCATTTTAGATGACTGTAGTACTGCAAAGTTTGAAACCCTCCTTGTTATAAGCTTATATTGTCCTACAACATTTCTAATTCTTCATGTAATCTATGAAATTGACAGCTGTGTTTTCCAGAAAATTATAGAACTGGAATTCAAATACCTGTCTTTCATTAAACAGAGATTCAAAGTGTAAAACTTGGAATTTTCAAGATTAAATGCTTATATCCTTATTGCAGACAAGAATACATCAATTTATATTCTTTACTTTTATATCCATAATCTACATTACCTCAAAATATTTTTGTTGGTACATGCAAAATTTATATTTTTGTGTGACCACATAACTACAAAATCTGGAAATGTGATATTAAAATCAGTAACCTGAAAAACTCTATTTTAAACAAACATTATAATACTTTCTTAATGCAGAAATCAGAAATGAAGACAATGGTTGGTCAAAGTAATATCTTCTTACTCAGGTTCACCTATCAACCTACAATTTCTCTCTTTTGATTCCATCCAATATTCCATCATCATCATCATCATCATCATCATCATCATCATCATCATCATCATCTTTTAATGACCCCATAATCCCTTGTGGGGTGGACTCTGGGCAACTGAATGGAGCTGAGTGCCTACTGACTGGATGCCCTTTCTGTTGCCAGTGCAGAGTTATATTCGGCAGATATATTCTCATTGTGCCCAGAGGAATATCTGCCTCTACCTAGGATCGAATTCACACCCTCATGATTGTGAGGCGAGAGCTCCACCTCTAGGCCACTGCACCACTCTCCATCCAATATTCCATATTGTTGCAAAAAACAATAGACTTAGTCTGATTTATTAATTCATTTAAGCAGCACAACTTATTTTAATTTAGTATACTTAGCTTTCAAGGGTGTTCCTGTAATAAATAAATAGGAGATATCATAACAGTAATTCATGCATTCCACAGCGTGCAATTAGGCTACCAGAACATGTAAGTTGTTTTCTGAAGATAACTCAGAAACTATGCTTGGTCCTGACTTCTGGCTGATGTCGTGGTATTGGATGTGAGGAACGGGTCTCTGCGCTCCCACACCGAGTTTTTCCTGTTGGAGGGCTCCAAAAGGAGCTAAAACCACCCTGTAGGGGTGAAGAAAAGAGGGGCACCCTGTAGTTCGGGGAGAGGAGCAACTCTCCTGCTGGACTCAGGGCTTCTTCCCTCGACGAGAAGAGGCAGCCATCATGGCTGCCACGAAGCTGGGATAGCTGAAGCAACAAACAAACATGCACGAATGGTGCAGATGAACAATGTTTGGAGCTGGGTAAGAAGATTCCTTTTTATTTAGACCCTAACTTTAAAGAAAAAAAGAAAGAGGAAAATCTAGGAAATGAGACACTTAGAACTATTTTTTAAAGCGACAAATTACCAGAGAGAGAAAAATCCTAGACCCGAAAGAAAGGAACTAAGGGGAGAAAAGCTGAAGACCTTTTAAAACATAGAAAATTGGATTTTTAAATTGGGCAGGCGTTGTTTTGGAAAGGCATTAAAAATGCTGGACTATCTACTTGAATAGTTGACTTTGCTTCCATAAACTGAATTAAATTTGGATTAATTAAAATCTATAAGACTTGAAACTCTGAAACCTAAGCTGAGGGCACCATCTAATGGTGAATGGAATATACCACACCCCTACAAGTTTAGAAAAAGTTTTAGATGAGAGAATTAACATTCATCTGGAGGATTGTGGTGACACTGTTCTATAACTAGTTACTTTATGATTACTGGAGACTCTTATGAGAATAAGGAAGACTTTTAAGTAAAGCAAAGTGACTTTTGACTTGTAGAAGCTTCCTGGACTACTTAAATGGAATTGATTAATAATTCTGAGATGTAAAGTACTATGATTACTGAGTGGGACTTATTAAATTAAGACAAGATGCTTCATCAGGGGGAAAGGAGTGAGATTTCAAGAGAAATGGTGTTGATGTTTCAAAGCATTAGGGGTATTATGGAAAAGAGTCACAGAGAGATAAGTACTGAATGCAAGGCATATATGGGAAAATAGGAACTATCAGCTACAACTGAGGATGAATGAAGATCAAAGAGTCCAGGAAAGAGAGGAGATAGCAGAAAGAACAGAAGAAAGACAGAATGGACAAACCAGCAAACAAAGCAAGAAGATGGGAATAAAATGATAAAGATAATAATGACTGATGAAATAAACCATGGGAAAAGCACTTTAAGAGATTTAAAAATGGAATTGGATGTGGGAAGATACCTCTGAAAGGGAGATAGGGGCTTGGGTGGATATTCTAGAGACCTGGCAGCTTAGGAGGATAGAGATGGGAGAAATATTCAGTCTGAATGGTGAAGATACAGATGATAGAGATAAAGATCCAAGAGAAGAGTATGGGAGGCAAGCCAAAAAACGAATAAGAATTTAAGTATTAAAATGGGCGAGAGATGATATAGAAAGGAATTCTATCTAAAAGAATATATATTCTTTTTTTCTAATACCTTATAATGATGGTCTGATTAGAAATTTGAATAGAGGTAGAAATAAGAACACACACCTTTATATGAAGCAATAGTTAGATGGAAAGATTGGAGGTTGAAAAAGGGTACTACAAGGTATGTTTAAATAATGTGAAGACTGGTACTTGAATAGCGTATTGTGACTTTGAACAATTGAATAATGAAGGGCTATGCCTCATATAAACATGTGTATTAATATTAGGATTAGCAATAGTGAGATGATTAGAAGTTAGAATAGAGGTAGAAATAAGAAATAGAGGGAATATTAGCAGATATAATTTTCCCCCTCTTTATATAATAGAATATAAGGAATAATTTGATGGAAAAGATTAGAGGGGAAAGATGGTATTACCATATATGCTTACCTTATTATTGACATTAAAATGGAATATAGAAATATTGAATAACTACTTAAAAAAACCATGTATTTTAATACTAGGACTATATAAGTGTGTTTTTTTTTTATTTGATTTATATGCTGCCCTTCTTCGCCCTTCTCTGAAGACTCAGGGCGGCTTATTGCGTTAAGCAATAAGTTTGATTAATATAACAATTATTATGATTATCATTACTGAAGTTTGTATCAAAATGAATTGTGCCCAGGGACCACACTGTTCATGTATTGATTTTGATGTATATTTAAAAATAAAAAACTAATAAAACATTAAAAAAAGAAAAGGAAGAAACTATGCTTGGTCCTAAGTATCAAAGCCAGGTCCTAATAAGTATGAATTGTTTTAGTAATGGAACAACAGTGTTCTAGTCACTGTATTAGTTGCCAATCAGTTTCAAAATCCAATTCAAAATACAGGTAGTCGTTGGTTAATGACCACTGGTTCAGCAACCATTCAGAGTTATGATGGTGATCACTGAGATTTATGACCGGTCTTCACAGTTTTGGCTGTCACACCATCCCTGCCATCTCATTATGTAATTCAGGTGCTTGGCAATAAGGTCACAGTGTGTCCCACGGTTACATGATTGCCATTTTTGACTTTAGCTGCCCTCTTTTGACAAGCAAGTCAATGGGGAACCCAGCAGGAGATTACAAATAGCAATCTTATGATGTTGTGGTTAACAACCACATGTGATTCAGTTAATGATCAAAACCGGAAGCGTGCAGTTGCTATGTAAGTCAGTATAGTCATGTAACATTGCACTTTTTGACTGCATTGCTTAGTGGTGGAATTCATAATTCCAACTACCATCATTATGCAAGGAGTACCTACATTTGTTTTAGCCTATAAAGTTCTTAATGCTTCAGCTCCTAGACACCTTTGGTACCAGTTCCTCCAAACTGATTTTTTTTTCTGTCTAATGAAGTCTCGGAGGCACATGATGTTTTGAAAGGCAGAACAGTCTAGAAACTGATGCTGTATCTTTTTTGTTAGAGCCTTGTTATGGAACATTTTATCCACTAATGTGAAACTGGCCTGGAAGAAAGTCATGGAAACTATTTCATTTAAACATAGTTTTAATTGGTAATAGGATGGCTGGATGCCTGTTGTTGCTTTGGTGGATTTTTAGACACTGTATGTTTTAAATAAAATGTTATATTGTTTATGATGAATTTCTGCTTCCCCAAGTGCTGTATTCCACACTGTATTTGACTCTAGGCATAAAAATTTAACAAACAAACAAACAAAATATGCAGTATAAAAGCAACTGCAACAAACAGACAAAAATCCACCCAGCTCACCGGGCTCCTTTTTTCAAATAAGAATAAATAGGCAGAAAGAGAATATTCAAAATATTACATGCAGGGCTATAGGTAACATAGATTCAGATACTGTGACAGGCTACCCAACTTCATGAAACAAACTGAAACAGGCATGCCCAACAATTTGCTTCAATTTAATCCTGACTTACTCAGCCATGTTATTCCAAAATCCCAAGATGTTTCCAAGAATCTTGTTCCCAAGATTCTCAACTTTTTAAATTATACAAATATTGATTCTTTGCTTCTGGAAAAAATATTTTTGTATTGGTTGGGCTGGGAACAAAAGCAAAAGCAGCATATGGGTGGATGGATCAAGCAAGAGTTGTGGAAGACATAAAAATGAGAAGTCTAGAGAAATCTAGAAGTCTTAAGCATTGCTAGCAATTTCTCTAGCAATTGACTGTTTTTAATAATGTGGAACTGTAACTGAGTTAAACAATAAACTCAAAATATATAGCTAAATCATGCAAGTGTTCCTTTTGCAATGGTCAGAAGCATAATAGGTTGAGTGGCAGTGGCTCCTGCTAAGGCTCCCCTCTCAACCCCAAACAGTGAAAAGCATAAAATGAAGCAGCCACCATGCTTAGGAAAAGCAACAGCCAAAGACCCTTACTTCTAGGAAGGGCTGGTCACTAGTATACCCCCTTTTTACCGTAGCGTTCTATACTTTGCCAACCTACTGCTCTGTTCTGCAGCGATCCTGCCAAAAGGAGAAAGGAATTAAAGTTCAGAGCAGACAGTGAAGTGGAAAGAAGTATTACTTTAGGAACTGACAACACATTCAAAAGAAGCATGCAAACCAGGCTTCCAGAAATTCTACAGAGATTGAGTGAGCATCAAGAGAATTGCCATTTTTTCATAGGAGAATTTATGCTGCCATATTGGCTGAATTTTAAGCCAGCCACTAATGTAGGTAAAAACATGATTGTGCTAATTTCACCAAATAGTCATCAGAGAATAAATCAGGTAAGAGAGACAAAGAGCACAATTATAAAGTTAGCCCTGATGCATAACAGATATTAGCAAGAAGCATTTTTATTACAGGCAGTCTTCAACTTACAACCATTTGTTTAGTGACCGTTCAAAGTTACAACAGCACTGAAAAAAATGATTTATGGCCATTTCCCAAACACACACTTAAACCATTTCAGTATCCCCATGGTCAGTGATCAAAATTCGGACTCTTGGCAACTGCTTCATATTTATGATGGTTGTGAACTTCTGATGGTTGTGAATCAAAGTCAATAGGGAAGCTAGATTCACTTAATAACTGCAGCAAAAAAAATCATAAAATGGAGCAAAACTCACTTAACAACTGCCTTGTTTAACAATGGAAATTTTGGGCTCATTGTGGTTGTAAGTCAAGGACTACCTGTATTGGTTATTGCCACTAGAAGCCCTGGTATAACTTAGAAACTTTGCTTCCTCATTTAATAACTCACTACTACAGAAAATCCACAAGACAATTACTTCTCTATGATGACTTTTCCATGCAGCAAGAAATTTTACCTATATAAGGTAGATATACTAACTTGCTACTAACCTCATGGTTGCCTCAACCCTGAGAATGCCTAATGGCCATCAAGATTTTCTGAAGGCAAACCTATACATTTTTTTTCCAGAGTTAAAAAAAGGCAAGCATTTAGAAAGTAAAGTGAGGTTGTAGGTCCTGCAAATGATTTGAGTTACTACATTGGAAACTTTGTGAGAAATGACACTATCCAGAAAAGATATTCCTCATGTTACCGATGGGAAATCTATGGTTTTCTAGATGTCACTCAATTTATAAATGCATGAAGCCCTAGGTAGCATTGCTAATAGTGAAGGAAGCTGAAAACTAGAATGTAGAC
The DNA here is from genome assembly GCA_022577455.1 of Arizona elegans. Classification (NCBI taxonomy): domain Eukaryota; kingdom Metazoa; phylum Chordata; class Lepidosauria; order Squamata; family Colubridae; genus Arizona; species Arizona elegans. The sequence continues at coordinate 181,895,595 of JAKOOJ010000002.1, read as the reverse complement.
AAGCAAATTTTTTCTTTGCTATAGATGATTACAACACAGGTAGTCCTTGGGTTACAACAGCAACTGGGGATGGAATTTCTGTTGCTAAGCAATGTGATGTTAATACATGATGTCCAGGGGTGGGTTCTAAATTTTTTTTACTACCGGTTTTGTGGGCGTGGCTTATTTTGTGGGCATGGCTTGATGGTCATGTGACAATTCTTTAGGATTTAGCAGAGGTACTCGTCTACCAGGCTTTTAACTGCTTGAAGAACTGTCCCGGTCTACCCATTTATTTTTGCAGGCATTGGTCTACCCATTTATTTTTGCAGGCATTGGTCTAACCATTTATTTTTGCAGGCACTGATCTACTCATGTATTTTTGCAGGCACTGGTCTACCCATTTATTTTTGCAGGCACTGGTCTACTCATTTGTCTTCTTTTAACACTGATCAGCTGTAGGGCGGCCCTTTGAAGCCCTGCGGCAAGAGTTTAAACAGTTTTTTTCCCTCTAGCAATCAGCTGGGACTCAGGAGGCAGCAATAGATTGGGGGTGGGGCCAAATAAAAGGTAAGAATAATGCGGGGGTGGGGGGGAGCGGCAGAACCGATTTGGTGATGTCATATCGTCACTGCTACTAGATCGGCAGAACCAGGCCGAACTGGGAGGAACCCACCACTGATGATGTCATGTGAATCCATCGTTTAGTGATGGCAATCCCAGCAGTTCTTGTTACCACTAAAAGGCAGGAACAACTTACAAGGAATGACTTGTGACTTTTCCTGCCAGCTTCCCTAATGACTTTGCTTGTGTAACACAGGCAGAGGTGGTTGTAAATGGTAATCACGTGACTGCAGGGTATTGTGACACTGTAACTGCAAGCCAGTTGCCAAGCACACAATTCATGATTATGTGACTTGTGATTATGGAGGTACTGCAATTGCTGGATCTTCAAGGACCAGTTATAAGTAGCATTATTTCAGCGTTGTTGTAACTTTGAACAGTCGGTGAACAAGTGGTCGTAACCCAAGGACTACTTATACTAAAAAAGAAACCATTCCAAACAGTATCTCATAACTTGGACAGTTAGAATGCCTGCCTTAAATGACTGACTTCAAAAGTCAGAACATGGAATTAAAGCCTAGAATGTTTCAACTATTACATAAGGTGAGATATATTGATGAATCAGGAAAGAACAGCTAGGAATTTAGCAACGGATTTATTGCTAATAGCACATACTTAAGTTTTCCTTTACTATCACTACTAGGGTTTTGGGGGTTTTTTTGTAAAAAGAAAAAAGAAAAGGAAATCCAATTTTTGACTCTTACCTTTTCACTGCTTTTTGAGCCAACATTCTATTGCCTGCTAGGAAGGTGAGGCTGCCAAGGAGAGCCAGGTACTTCAGGGTTTGAAACATGTTGAGCTGAGTCCAGTAAACGTACATGAGCCCCAACATTGCTAGAAAAAATGGCCAAATAATACTTTGTAAGATTTGATTTCCTTAAAAACATTTCACAGTAATTCCAGTCTGTCAGTTCTCTGCACTATCTACTAAACTTTAACTAAATCAATTAAAGTACCCACATTACATATTAAGTAACTGTTGCAATACTTCACTAAGGTGTAGATAACAACCAAGGCTCCAAAATCTCTGAAAAACACTATTCTCTTCAAGTGCAAACATTTAATTATGTACCATAAGAAAACTGACTGGCAGAGAAGGAAGCTGGCGAAAGGGAATATGAGGATCTCGTTTACCAGGTGCAAATACTAAATCTTTCACCTGGAGGGATGGATTCATGATTCTTCCAATATGAAAAGCAATCCTAGCCACACACATACCTGTGTTTCCCCAAAAATAAGACCCTATCTTATATTTTTTGAACCCCAAAATAAGCACTTGGCCTTATTTTCGAGGTGGTCTTATTATTTTGGGGTGCGTGAAGCAAGATGGGGCTCCTCTTGCCATCTTACCTGATTTCCAGCTCTGTGTTTAAATATTTTTGGGAAGGGCTTATTTTTTGGGGGAGACTTATTTTAACGCATGCACTCAAAAGCCCGATTGGGCTTATTATCAGGGGATGTCTTATTTTCGGGGAAACAGGGTAGGCATAAATAAGGCAAGTGGAACAAAAATAATCCTCAAATGAAATAAAATCAACCTTTTAACACAATATGCTGACATTTATAGACAGAATGCAATTAAATGAGTCATACTGAACGCTGAGAAAAATTCAAAGGAACCAAAGTATAAATAACTTAACTTGGAATGTAAAGCTTACATTTACAACTATCTTCAAAAAGTACTCATTTACTGCAGTGGTATTCAAATTTCTGTGCTTGTTTTATTTTTTATTTTTGGCTCATTATATAACATGGAAGAAGAAAGCAAATATTAAAACAAGACCAACAAGAAGGAAAAAGTTTTATGTAATTTTTTTGTTGGCTAGTCTGTTAGATCTATAGAGAGACAGTTCATAAGAAAAGATGGTCATATGTTATCAGTTTATGTCTTACTTATTCTCTATTAAAAAAGGAAATATATACATTTACAGGCAGTTCTAAATATTCTCTATATACTGTACATATGTAAAACTGTATGTGTTTATGCTTTTCCATGTGAGACAGAGGTATCTCACCAAATGATTCTTGGAAAAATATGGTTCTGTGGTAGCCAGTATGTTTTTGGGTGTGAATCCCTGCATTTTTCTGGCACCTCTCATGTGCAGCCCTAATCCCATCACTTGACCAATTTCTTCATGATTCTCTGCTTTTCAACAAAAATCTGGGTACAGATGCATTCATATTATGTGTGGGCTTGCAAGTTGCAGAGAATCCAATCAACCAACCAGAGAATCCAATCCAACAAGAGCCTGTAGTTCAGTGGACTAAAGCACTGTTATTAACTTCTGCTGCTTGCAATTACTGCAAGTTCAAATCTCACCAGGCTCAAGGTTGACTCAGCCTTCCATCCTTTCAAAGGTAGGTGAAATGAGAACCCAGATTGTGGGGGCAATAAGCTGACTTTGTATAAATATACGAAAGTATGAAGGCTATTGCTTAATGCATTGTAAGCCGCCCTGAGTCTCTGGAGAAGGGCGACATATAAATTAAAGCAAAAAAAAAAAAAAAAACAAAAAAAAAAACACCACTTTCCTCTGAATGCCATAGGAATCCCATTTCAGTCCCAGGTGGAACATGCAGGCATATACTGTCTAGGTGTCACACTGAGAACACTTCTTGCTATGTTGACACATACCGCCACTATGTTCATCTAATGTTCCATGATATCCAATGTAGAAAATTACACAGATTGCAAGTGTGTGTCGTGTCTGAACACCACAGAAGGCCAAGAAAGCAAGGTCAGGCAAACAGGCTTGTAGACTGTTTCCAAAGCATACACATTCAAATAGGAGATGTACCTTTGACCATGAATACAAGCTCCCTATGATTATGAGCCCAAATAAAAACAGTCCTAGATAATGTGGACAGCTCTACTCAAGCAAACAGAAAGACAGCTACTGTTCAAGCCTCCCAACTGAACATATGGAGGTTAGAATAGAGGATAGCATCATATGGAATGCCCCATTCTCTCTCCTCTTTTTGCTAAATTGGTGAGTTATGGTAGAAATATCTTTTATGGTAGCTGCTGAAAACCAGGATGTCCTGGATAGTTAACAGGGATGCCTGCATTACACCAGTGGTACACATATAATAAAGTGAGAACCATTGATGAAAGAGTCAAATGAAAAATTTAAATATCTACCCTGTTTCCCCCAAAATAAGACATCCCCTGATAATAAGCCCAATCGGGCTTTTGAGTGTATGGCAATAAGGTCAAGCGCTTATTTCAGGGTTCAAAAAAAATATAAGATAGTGTCTTATTTTCAGGGAAACATGGTAATTGGCTAATTAAAGTTTTTTAAAAAATAATGCTGGTCATAAGGAAAATACGAAGTTATGAAGAAGATGAAAGGAAAGAACCTTTCTAAGATTAAAAGACAACAAAGAAACAATTCAAGATAAGAGGGCCTACAACTTTTTAAAATTTTAGACAATTTAGAATGTTAAAGCCAAGTGGCATATTCCAAGGAATGCAAGAAGTCAATAGCTGTTTCTGAACAAATTAACACACACTGACGAGAAATTTAGGCACTGATCAAGGTACATAAAGAAGAGTACAAAAATCAAAGCATCACAAGGTCATACATACCAAAGGACTGATGCCCAAAATACAAACTCAGAACATTTTGTACTAACAAATGTATCTACATACAAGAAAAGACATTGAAACTAATGACAGCTTTTAAAACTGATGGCAAACATGCATTTAGCCATTCCGGAATAATTCTGAAAGATGGGCTAGGGGAAAAATGGACAAAAGGGAGGGATGTAGTGTCATTATGTCCATTAGAGTTATTAAGCTATGAGCTTATCTGTCATCAGGCTCTTACCTATAAAGCCAACAGAAAAAAAGGATAATGGAGAGGAATTTCTCTGGCACTTACCTGCATGACCCAGATGGAAAATAATGGTACTTGGAGCAAAACTGAAGTTAGAAATATTGGCTCCAATCTTTATCCACTGAAAAATGGCAAAAATATACATTAAGGGAAGATAACATTCACCAATCAACTTCAAGAACATCCCAGATTGCTTTAAATCCTTTCAAAATATCTGACTCCTTCAGATGTGCAAATGAACCTTGAATTTTTTTTTATTGACTGTCTTTTAAAACGGGCCTCTCAAATTGAGGCAGGAATTTGGAGGAGGGGTAGATACCAATTAGGAAAATTTTAAACTTTCACTCTAGGAAATCTTTCACAAACCTATTTTATGAAAAATTAGTAATGTTATACTGTATTTAATATTGCTCTTCAGTTGCATGAAAAACCCAGCAGCTGAGTAATGGCAAGAAATTCAGTACTAATTAGAAAGTGTATATGAAACACTTACCAGTATAAAGAGCAAAAGCAGTGGGGAGAGTATCATCGCTGTGAATGTGTTTGATACAACAGTGGGAGGCCTCTTCTCAGGTTCTCTGAACAAATGCTAGTGAAGAGGAATTCCAGAAAAAAAAAATCAGAAGAACAGTGTGTCTCAGCAGACAACAAATTCTGGGTCAAGATATCCACCTATCATTGTACATATACATAAAACCTAGATTCTACTGAGTCATTAGTGTTGTTTTCCTAGTATCTGCGCTGCCTGATTGCAAACTCTGTTTTTATATTGTATTCACCTAGTTCTTATAGCAAAATTAATGGTGAATGATACAACAAGGGGTTTTATTTATCAGCTGACTTATGCAAGTCAGGCATTGATTTGGACTGGGAAAAGAATGATTGGCCCAAGGTTACCCAGCTGATTTCCATGCCTATGCAAGAACTAGAAGCGGGATTCTTGAAGACATTATAAATCTCTAGTGGGGAAATGACCAACGTTTCCTTTTGTCCTTTGTTGTCATATTCAAGTAAGGCTCTTTTCCATACATAATCAATGCTAATTTAACTGTGCAGAAAAGGATAGGTGTGCTGTAAGACGCTTCTAGATGCAAGGGCATTATTTTTCAACTTTCTTTAGCTAAAAAGTGATTCTTGAAGCAACAATAGAAAACTCAATATCTTATTCTTGAGTTTTGTAACCATCTATGGACACATGCATACTCAGGTTAAGAATTACCAAAAAAATACAGCTCTACTGACAAAAGAATTAATTATAGTCTGCAAACATATGGGTTTTTTTGTAATGGCAGATAATATTAATTTTAGCATTCAAATCCAAGTACAAAAAGAGCAAAAAAAGCAAAAGCATTCATGGACAGAAGAGATGGAAACTGGTACTCTTGCTCTACAACTACCCCAAGCTTGCTAACAAAGTTAAGTTAAATAAATCAAAAGCAGTGGTCTTCCAAATGGAGAATGCAGTGAAACAGAGTGCCCTAACGAGAAGTGTACCTGTATCTCAGGTTTAGGAGTGAAAAGGCTTTTTGACTGGACTGTAGATGGAGCATCTTCTTCTGGAAATTTGATGACAACATCAGCCTGGAAAGAATTTAAAAAGGTAGATGCTAATTGAAGGTTATTTATATTTGATTGTTTTACCTTTCCATAAATAATTAAAACATATCAATTCACTTAACCCAGCCTTAAGATTAAGACCTCAGATAGTTTGATAGTTGCTACCTTTATATGATTTGGGTCCTAGCTATATTCATGAGACTGTATTTCCTTGATAGAAATTGCCTACTCTATACAGTTGGGCAGAGATTCACAGCTAAAGGTGCCTTGTTATCAGAAGACACTCCCTCCTCTGGAACTGCTTGCTTTACCAGGCAAGACAGATCCAATCTTATGGCCTTCCAAAAGCTTGTAAAAATCTGGCTGTTTTGGAAAGCCTTTGATTATTGGTTAACATGGCTATTTCTACCACATAGTACTGGTAATAGGTTTTGTATCTGTATACCTCGTCTGAAAGGATTTAAATAATAGAAAGGATACATAAATAGGAATAATTTATCTTAATAAGGTTCACTATCAAGGTGGTAATCCTCTTTTGCCTTACATGATATCACTGATTTTCAGAATAGCCTTATATAGAAAATATCGATAGAAGTTTTTCTCCCTCTCTCAAGAATATCAGAACTCAAGATCATCCATTGGAATTAAATGGAAAAAGATTCAGGAAAGGCAGAGAAATATTTTTCCACAAGGTACTTATGTTTTGGAATTTGCTGTGAGCACCTGTGATTTTAATAGCCAAGTTGGGTGATTTTGGAAATTTGACAGGTTCATGATGGATCAGGTGACGAAAGCCTACTAATATTAAGGACTGACTCCTACCTCTTGGCAGTAACACATCTTAAATGCTAGTTGTTGCTAATTGTATCATGAAAGACAGACACTGCCCTCCAGTCTGGGGATATAAATCAGATTCAAAAGCTGGCCACTGGGTAAATAGAAATGGGCAAAAATTGATCCATGATGTTCTCTCTGTCTCTTTTATTTAGATCTTGATCAAGTTAATTCCTTGAGCCTACACAATAGCTAGCTCCTCAATTTCTCTAATTGACACCAATCTAGCAGGTAAAGCATTCTATGATTGGTCTAACATACCACATTCCAGAGGATTGGGTTTTCCAGGGTGGCGTCACCAATGATCAAATAAAGAGTGTATATTCCAGAGGCCGAATCAAACTCAGTTTTTCTCTCAGAAGTGTCCAGTTCAAATTTGTAGATGTTTTTGCTGTCTGGTTCTGCAACAAACACTACCTCTTGCCCAGTTTTTTGATTGTGAAGCCGTACAAAAGTCTAATTTAAAAAGACAATGAAACTTACGTTAGCATCCAATTTTATAAAAGCGCAAAAGCTTTAATACTATTGTTATTTCACCAGGATTGAAGGAGAATATGCTCCTTTTAACAAATGGGGAAAAATCCTTGGAAAAAATCCCAAGGGCCAGTCATTTTACAAATTATTACGCTCTTACCTCCAATAATTACAGAAATAATGCAAGGTTAAAGCGAGAAAAGTTGAAAATGTAATATTCTGTTTTATATATGATTCACATGCAGACTGTCACTATGCTACCCTATAACACACACTTTGCAAGATAGGAATTGTTTTCCAGATTCTGGCAAGAAACTGGAAAATTTAACATGGGTTTATTTCAAGAAAGAATATTTAAAAAAACCAATTCAGACATGCTGCACTCATGTAGCATTTTTTTAAAAAAATGGTATAATATTCTTTCCTTCTTCCCATCATGTTTCTGAAATTAAGCTGGAATAGATCTAGAACTATAAAGATAAGCTATTAGAGGCTTCCTCTTCACAGCGTATTGCAAAATTTTCATCCAGAATTGAACTATGTTTTTATATGCTTTATGAAAAGACACCAGCTTACCCTCAGTAAGCATGTGATTTGCACATTCAGCCTTCATTGCTTCCACATGAAATATGGGTAATATAGCTGGGGAAATATGGGTTGACACAGCTTCTTTGAATGCTGTACTGATTTTGTTAAACTTGGCAGGATTGGTCATTTTGACAGCATCACACAAAACATAGTCAATATTTTATTTATTTATACTCCACTTTTATTTATTCAAGCTGGCAAACATACCTAATTTTTCCCCTCCTCCTATTTTCCCCATAACAACCCCCTGAAGTGGATTGGGCTGAAAGAGAGTGATTGGCCCAAAGTCACTAGGTGGCTTTCATACCTAAAATAGGACTGGAACTCACAATGTATTTGCTAGTCTGGTCCTTTAACCAATCCACCAAACATGCTCCGGTCTGTACAATGGAGATGATACAAGCCAAACATTTGCTCTTTCAATGAAACATGCCTGATTCTGACAAGATTTCAACTTTCTTTGACGTTTTAAAGAGCTCTGGTTCAGAAGACTAAATAGCAATCAATCAGCTGAATATACAACTTATCTGACATAAGGTACTTTCATATATATATATATATATATATATATATATATATATATATATATATATGTATGTATGTATGTAGGTCTTTGGTTATTCGGGTCTTCTCCCACATAAAATTGGAAGTGTCTTGGCGACGTTTCGACGAAGTCTCATTCGTCATCTTCAGGCTGGTGTTCTCGGCTTCGTGCTTCCAGGAGCAATGTGAGATCGCAGCTGTCTCTTCCTTTTAACTGCTAGTGGGGGTGTGAGCTGATTGGGTGGGAACTTGGCTGTGTTCTGATTGGGTGGAGGTGTGTTCTGATTGGTTAGGGGCTTGGCTGTGCTCTGATTGGATGGGGGGGTTGGTTGTGCTCTGATTGGCTGGGGGTGTGTTCTGTTTGGGTGGGGGCTTGGTTGTGCTCAGCTTAGTCTGAGTTGGGCCAACACCTTAAAGACACAGGACATGATATTGACTTTAAAAAGACCAGAACTATCGCCAAAACTGAACACTTTAACAACAGAATAATCAGAGAAGCCATCGAGATAGAAAAACGCCCACACAGCATGAACAAACGAGACGATACCTCCCGCCTACCAGCCATTTGGAAACCCGCCCTTATTGACAAACAAGTCCCTAACACGACGAATGACACCAGACCCACACTCACGAGAGCCACACAGGATGTCACCACCACACATCCACGCAGAAAGCAGACTCAAACCCACACTGATAATGAGCCACGACCAAGGACCAGAAGCCAGACTGCAGCTGCATCATTAGCCACTTTAAACCTCTCCAATCCATACATGAAGCAGACTGACACCCACCATGAAGAGCTCGCACGGCCACAAACACGAAGCCAAACAACAACGCAGCTCACCAGCTCAAATCCCCCTGCAACTCAGACTAAGCTGAGCACAACAAAGCCCCCATCCAAACAGAACACACCCCCAGCCAATCAGAGCACAACCAACCCCCCATCCAATCAGAGCACAGCCAAGCCCCTAACCAATCAGAACACACCTCCACCCAATCAGAACACAGCCAAGTTCCCACCCAATCAGCTCACACCCCCACTAGCAGTTAAAAGGAAGAGACAGCTGCGATCTCACATTGCTCCTGGAAGCATGAAGCTGAGAACACCAGCCTGAAGATGACGAATGAGACTTCGTCGAAACGTCGCCAAGACACTTCCAATTTTACGTGGGAGAAGACCCGAATAACCAAAGACCTACATACAAACACCCGCGAAAATATCTATCTATCTATCTATCTATCTATCTATCTATCTATCTATCTATCTATCTATCTATATCTGTCTGGTATTTTGTCCATTAATTTAGACAAGAGAGGTAGCAAATTTATTTATCTATTAATTTAATTTGTCTACCGCCCTTCTCCCAGAGGGAACTCAGGGTGGTGAACAGCCAAAATTAAAAAACATACAAATACAAAAGTTAAGATAATTAAAAAAGAATTAAATCATTAGCTTCCCAATTTAAAACCCCCAAATCCATAAAATTTAAAATCCCAATTAAAAACCATTTAGGCTAGGCCGGCTTGGTGGAATAAAAACGTCTTCAGGGCTTTACGGAAGGTCCGGAGGTCCGGGATCAATCGTATTCCAGGAGGCAGCTCGTTCCACAGGGCGGGTGCCCCCACAGAGAAGGCTCTCCCCCTGGAGGCCACCAGCCAACATTGCCTGACCGACGGCACCCTGAGGAGGCCCTCTCTGTGAGAGCGTGTTGGCTGGTGGGAGGTTATCGGTAGCAGCAGGCAGTCTCGCAAATATCCTGGCCCTAAGCCATGGAGCCATCAGAAAGGCAATAACTTGTTCCTTGCCTTCAAGTTTGTTATGCACAACTGTCACATTTGCTTAATGTTTCTAAGTTTTTATAAACAAAAAACAAAAAGCAACCTGAACTTCTTCTCACAAGCCATTTTGCTAAAATGTTGCTCTGGATTAGTGTAGGCATGCATTAACTAACCTGGTGAGGGATTAATTCTGCTCCAGTGTTCACATCAACCAATTGAAAGGACAAGGCAAAATTTTGATGGCTGTCAGCTGTGAATGATCCTTTGGCTTTGGCTGGGTAAGTGACCCTGAAAACAGAAGTGAACTGTTGCTAAGAAAGAAAAAGTGAATCTGTGCAGAGGAAATTAGATGCAAGATGGATTGGGATCTACTCATAAATCTAGTGATTTGAAGTTAATCAACAAGGGCTTTCGATTGCTTATTATGTTATATAATGTAATACAGAAACAACTAGAAAGCTTCATATTCCCAGATTAGATTGCTAAGAGTATTTGTGAAAGCCCAAGATCTTTTTATATAGAAGGATTCAATTTAGGTCAAGCACTGACCCCAAATTTCTGGCAAACCAATACTTAGAAACACTCGAATTTTTAATTCTTAGTATGCATGTACTTATTTTATTGGTTATAATTAATTGGCCCTATTCTTTTAGGCAAATTAATTTGCAAGTCTAAAATCTGTTCATCCTTGAATAGAGGAGGAGAAAACTGGAAACTTGCAGGTTGTTTTTCTACCCTCACAAAGACAAATTACAAGAAGGCTGGTTATGCTTCAAATTCAATCCCATTTGTTGAATAAAATTATTGCTAAGTCAAAGTCATTGCTGAATCTCAACTATGATCTATTGGGGTCTAGCCCTAGAATTAACTTTTATTATATGTATAATTACTGAAGTCCTTTTTAGCATGAAGAGAGGTGGTTGTCATCTCAGAGGACATTGTTTGCCACCTTATATTACATATTTAAGATTAGGAACTAAAGCTTATACACCAAATGATCAGATTTCCAGTCATGCTTGAACCCTAGAATACCTGGGTCAATAAGGACATGGGATCATAACTTATTTGGAAGATGTGAAAGGAAAAAAAATGCTACAGACAGCAAGGAGGATTGCTTATGGAGAATTGTTTATGTTTCTCTTTATTCCCTAATATAATCTGCTTTGGAGGCTTTATGGCCCTTTCTAGCCAGATTACAAAGCATCATTAAAGACATCAGACAAAAGTCTTAAAAGATATTCAGTGCAAAGTAAGAATTAGCAATTGCATACTTGAATCACAAAAAAGAGAAAGATGTTAGGTAGGTTGATTGCAAAATGAAATTGTAAAAACAAACAAATCAAAAAAGCAGAAAGAACAATATCACTTTCTAGAAGTTCAAGAAGTGTAACCTCCTTTTACACTTTCATTTTCAAAGATAAGCAGGCAAGGATACAAGAGGTTCAGTAAAGAAATTAAAATAACAAATTCTGTTCAGTGTTCTGTTTGCTCTGGCTGACTGAGTGGTTAAGGAATTAATAATCTGATACTTGAAATTTTTAAAGGACTAATTGCTGCTAAGAGTGTAAACACCCAATCATCACATCTAGTATAAAACCTAACATATTAAATCTCAAAATACAGGTCAATTTGTATAATTTATTTCCTTGATAACATATTGGCAAAGCCTGGATTTAGAGTGATGACATTTAGTACTGAGTTGTATGTACTGGTATTTTACCTGGTAGTTTTGGGTGCAATGCCCTGGTCTTTATCCATAGTAAAGAGATCCACATTTGTAATACCAACTTCAGTTGAGACTTTGACTTTCAACTGCAAACAAGAAATAAATAAATAAATAAATAATGAGTCTCACACACACACACACACATTTACATATACAAAATATGCTACATTTTAAACAGACGATGAGTAATATTTTATTCGTGCTTCATTTTTGGAAATTAGGCTACTTCCACACCTGTTTCTTTTCTTTCTTTTTTGAGAATGTATTAAAAAGGAGTCCAAGAATCAGCTTTTGATTTTGGATATAATTACATTCACACATTAATATACTTCCATATATTAATCAATTATCAATCAACCCTTTCTTCTAAAAGACACTTTGTAACACTTTATTAATGATGGAATCTCCAGAAAAGAGATAGCATAATTTTATTCATGAAATGATTGAAAAGATAGTACAGGAGGCAAACCAATGTTTGATTGCATGAAGGAAATTTAAGGAAGCAAGAATATGACTAATTAGTGGCTGACAGCTCCATTTTCTAATCACAGGGAATACTTACCATGGTTCTCTATGAGGCACTCTGCAGGGTTATGAGTTTTTTATGTCTTTGCTTAAATTATACTGGTTGAGATCAATCAGCATTATGCATTTAAACAACAAAGGGAATGTCAGTCCTTAAAGTTCAATTTAATTTATTGTTATTTGTTAATTATTGGAGCTTCATTACACAAATGATGTTATCTTTTGCTCCCGTCTTCATTTCAATCTCTTCCACATTTCAATTTTAAAACATAGGTTTTAATTAAAAAAAAAATTGTTCATCCCTTTTCTGCAATAATAAGAATAGAATTGTACTTTACTATTCTATCTCATTTTACTATCTCATTGTATTTGGATATCTAATTTGTTTCTTAGATTCATGAACTTTTAAAATACATATACTGAAAGGCATATGACACAAATTTGAGCTCTTGGGCATTATATATTGTAAACCAAAATTGAGGGAATGAGCAGTATGTTTGGAAGATGCTCAGCTGAATATCATGAAATTAAGTCCCGACTGTTAGCAGTCAGGATACCCAAAAGAATACAATAAAATAGAATGCACAATGAAACGATCAGCAAAGCAATTTGAACTACGCAAAATATTCCAGGCTAAAAAAAAATCACTTGTTTTTGAATATTCCAAGGTCAGACCAGAACACCAAGAGTTTACTCATAAACTTAATTTAAGTACAGTACTCTGACACAGGGATCAATGGGAACTTGGAACAAGATTTTCTTCTCCTTTCCAGAGGCATAAAAATATGTGAACAGCAGTTTGAATACCGTTTCCTATTTGATCAACCGCACATTTTACTTTGATTAAAATTTCCCAGTAAATCAGGGAGGCAATTATGAAAAACATTTCATACACGACACTTTGAAGATGATGACATTTCGGAATATTTAAAATAAGGATTTATCTTTTGTTTTGCTCAGTTTGTCTACTGTGTTTGAAACATTACATTCATGCACACATATTAATGAATGCTGGAGAATATGGTATTTTTACTTATTTAAGTTTAGATCATAATTGTTGAAACTGCTAAAGCACTAAGTAATCTAATGACAACCTCTAATAAGCAACCCACCTGACAGCTTTCTCCAGTAATAAAATGCCTTATTATTAAAGCTGTATTGTTACTAAGCCATCACCGTTAATGCATGGCCACTAGTACTTACTTATGTAGCCAGAGTGCTTAAGCAGCTCCATAAATCCCTCTCTGATGGTTTAAGAGAGATTATTACTCCAATTACCACATTGATTTTGATATGTATGGCTCAGCTTGGCATATGCAAACAAGTGACTTCTAGCTGATGCATGCTGAGTGAGCAACAAGTCTTAAATCAGTGGTGAAATCTAAAAATTGTTGCTACCGGTTCTGTGGGCATGGCTTGGTGGTCATGTGACCGGGTGGACGTGGCCAACTTGACGTCACATACGTCACTCACTGTTAGCGCCAGGAGCTGCACATTCTGAAGTACATTCTGCCCTTCTGAAGCTTTGAGTTTCCCTCCACCATCTGGCTTGACTGGCTAAGCGAATCTCAGAGCCTTCTCTTGCCCCGTTCTCCATCCCAGAGGGCCACGCATCCCCCCTGCCAATCGTCCATACAAACTGCCATCCCCATTTCTGCAAAGGCAGAGACCCCCCTTGCAGGGTGATCCAAAGAGGGGAGGGGATACTGCTTCCACCTATGCCTCTCATGCCAGCTCCACGGGGCTTGGGGCTCTGAAGCAGCCCACTGGATTCTCACCCAGCCACCTGCCTGCTCTCTTTGACCGCCGGCGCCACTCCAGGAACTTGGCCCGTGGAGTCCAGCACTCCGGGGGAAGGAGGCTCAGCTGCGCCACCGCTTCCTGGCAACGAAGAAGAAGAGCAAGAGGGGAGGAAGCCCCCCGGGCGGGGAGAGGGCCAGGCCCAGCCGCACCACCGCAGAGCCCACGGTATGTTTGGTATGAACCTTTGTTTGCCAAATCCAGGGTGGATGTGTGCCATTACAAAAAAGCCAATAATTTGAGTATACATGTGCGGACAAGAAAATGAAGATGGAGAAATAAGACACAGAAGTGGAAAATAAAGAAGATAAAGATATTGTGATTAAATATGAACAAATAATTGAACATGTGAATACTAATAATAAAAAGGAGGTCTCTAGAGATTATATTGAGATTAACAATAACACAATGATGATTATACTGAAATTAATAATGATATAATGAGGAATATATGGAGATTAATACTGAATGATAAAAGAATAAAAGGTTGGAAAATATTAAGAAATTTAAAGAAGTCCAGGACCTGGATTTATAAAATGACTATATTGAAATAAACAAATATGAGAAGAATTATGTTACAGATATTTAGAAATGAAATAGGGATTGAAGCTAAAATATATGGAAAATAGATTACATTAAAAGAAATATAGCAATGGATATAATGAACCAATTTTTTATTAAGATGTTAAAAGATACTACTTGACGAAATTGATGGTTATAATAACTGGGATATTGTTTAAATACCTATAACAATTGTTATAATTTGAATATTTTTAATAATATAACTACAAAAGTAAAAGATGATTATGTTGGGAGTAACAGTGAGAAAAATAAAGATGATTACACTGGGATTAACAGTGAGAAAAATAAAGATGATTACACTGGGATTAAGAGTGGAATAAAGATGATTACACTGGGATTAACAGTGAGAAAAATAAAGATGATTACACTGGGATTAACAGTGAATAAGGATGATTACACTGGGATTAACAGTGGAATAAAGATGTATTTTGTACATTGGGATTAACAGTGGAAGGATAAAGGTTAAATTAGAAAATTGATAGCTATAATAATTGGGATATTTTTAAAATATGTATAACAATTGTGATAATTTAAACATTTATTACCTAAGTGAAAAAGAAAACTGAAACAATATATTATTATGATTTATAAACAAAAATTACTTAATTGGTGTTATATAAATGGTAAGATTTGATAGATAGAATTTAGGATAATTGGGAAATTGTGTTAAAGAGCATTATTTGAACTAAGAACTATGTTTAAATGTTAAATTGCTATATTTCTAAAATTAAAAAGATAAGATTTAAATTTGATAAAGTAATAATGGAATAAAGATTTAATGAGCATAATGAAATATAAATATGTTTGAATTGTATTGTTAATAGTGAGGATTTAGGGTAAGAATTGTTGTATTATGAATTAATTGAATTAAGAATTAAGGTGGGTTAACAGAATATATACCTACCTCAACTTTGTTTGCTATAAACCGACTATCTCCATTAATGCTGATTGTAAAATCATAATAACCGCTAGCAGGCTTGACACTCATGAAATTCAGCTCAAAGACGTCTCTGTTAATAAAAGCATAGCTGTAAAATTACAGAAAGTTGATGGCCATATACATAACAATTATTAAAAATGAGAGAAGCAAGATGCACTTTTAACAGTGACTTACAAAACCTCGAACAGAAAGGGAACAGAATGAAAAGTCACAAGATACTATTTGGAAACAAAAGCTATGAATTCCAAATGTCAAAAAGACTGAGCTATTCATGTGCATAACTGGATCCATACTTATTTTTAATCTCCACATGCTTTCCACATTCTTGGGGAGAATGGGGATCTTCCAAGCTGAAAATGAAGAACAAAAGTTTTGAAAAACAATATTCTACTTACCCAGACAGAGAAAAAGTAGATTGCTGAAGGACTGTGGCTTTAGTTGCAACAGACTTTACGTGATCCAAGGTTACAGTTGCTTGAGTTAGTGGCTGTGACATCACATTTGTCACTTTAAGCTAAAGAATGTAAAAGATTTGTAAAATTATTTTTCCTCCTCATATATGAAAACTATCAGAGAAATAACTAATTTCAGGGAAAGACAAAGTTATGGAGAAGTCCTGACAATCTTCTGTTTGTTTTACTTCAGATATCATTTCTGGCCATCTTCCAAAAACTACATCTAATTAATGCCTTGTTATAGCTTTAATTCTTGTTATTTAAATTTATACTGCATCATATAGTATAAACTAAGTATAGCCTATCTTTAAAAATACTCCTTTTCCATTTATCCATTAATTAAGAGGATATGTTGTACCTCAAGACTGTAATACAGTTTAGACAGGTGAGACACATAATTCAATTTTCCATGTATTTTTATTTTTCTGAAACAGCTCAGCTTCATTCTCTCACTCCTATAGTTCCAAGCATACATTTCGTTTATTTCAAAATTTTCTCTGTGATGAAATGGGAAAAGAAACCTAGCTTCCACATGACTTTTTTTTTACTTTTTTATCCCACCTTTATTTTTTTTATAAATATCTCAAGGCAGCAAACATTATCTAACACTCCTCCTTCTCCTCCTATTTTTCCTACAACAACCCTGTCAGGCGAGTTGGGCTGACAGAGAGTGACTGATCCAAAGTCACCCAGCTGGCTTTCATGTCTAACGTAGGACTAGAATTTCGTCTTCTGGTTTAAAGCCTAGTGCCTTAACCACTAGACCAAACTGGCTCTTCATGTATCACACCTTTAAGAAATTACCAGCTACCAAGAAACTCAGACCTTGGTATAATGTTTGATAGTAATAAAACAGTGCAGCTCCACTTTGCAGTTTTCTAAGAGCAGGGCTGTCAAACTCCCAGCCCACGGGCCAGATGTGTCGTGCACTGGCCACACCCATGCCTGGTTTAGTGAAGGGGAAAAAAGTCCCAATACATCATGTGATACTACCGTGACGTGAGTTTGACACCCATGATTTAGACGATCAACAGTTTTCTGATCTACCTGCCTGTCGCTTCATGAAGTTCATGCCTCTACTTCTCATTGCTGAACTGCCAGGAATGACTTTGTAATGGGCAAAGGCCCAGACAGCTGTGATGCTCCTAGCCTTTAACAATATATCTCCAACAGCTTAGATAATAACCTACAAAATGGATGATGAGGCTGACAGCTGCTTTCTTAATGCTCTATTTTGGTCCAAGGTCCACTGTTGTATAACAAAGCATTATTAACACTGCAGATCACTTCTGGTGCTGCTGATTGCACCAACCCTGGTTTATTCAAAGAAGATAGCAGTCTTTCTTAAATTTACTGGTTTGGTATTTTTATCCAAATTGCTTTGGGAAAACATGTTGAGAGGAGCTTTTAAAATTTACAATAGTGTTTTTAATAAGCAATACATATTAATTTTACAAGATTTATAAACTCACCAATCTAAATCAATATTAAAGAACGGACATGGGCAAACCAAAAGAATCTAGAATAACCCAAAAAATAAAAACAAAAAACTATTACAAAAATAGATAGGACACCTAAAACCACCCACCAGGTCATGGTTGTCCCAAAGGTGCTCTTTCAAGAGACAACTGGACTTCCTGTTTTTCCCCCCTTTGAAGACGTTTTGCTTCTCATCCAAGAAGCTTCAGAGCTGAAGAAGTTTCTTGGATGAGAACCAAAACACCTTCAAAGAAAAAAACGGAAAGTCCAGTTGCCTCTTGAAAAAGCACTTTTGAAACTTCTTAGTAATAGCCATCCCATTGTGGGACATCTTGACCCAGGTGGTTTGATTAGTCTCTACCCCCCTCTCATTTAGGAAAGCACTTATAATTAATATGCAGGAGCTGTTTTATAGCAACAAGCCTAAAATATCAACTGTATTTCTTCAATGGTAGGATGTATAACTCCTAGCATTGGTCATTCTGTCTGGGCCACTGGGAATTCAAGTTTAAAAGGAACGGGAGAGTACTGCTGTCTATTCTTATTCTATTTAAAGAGGAATTCTAAAGGATCATTGGCATCTATTAATTAACTATCCATTAACAGGCTTCTGAGTTTATACTTGGAATCATTAATCGTACTATGACCTATCTTTTTTACTGATCACCAGGCAGTGATCTATTAGCAGGGTACAGCACAAATCAATTTTACTTGCTTCTGGGTAGCTTTCCTAAATTCAGTTCAAGCTGTACTATAAGATTCTGCTCAGTTTAACTCCAAAGGGGGCAAGTAATAGTTGCATGGGAAAGACATACTATATTTTTAAGTCTCTCATTGGTTTTTTTTTAATGCAATTCCCCAGACATGACTTGGCATTTTATAATATGCATTCTATAAAATACCCTGAAATTAATTTTTGGTTCTGGAACCAATCTATCAGAGGATAGATTGGTTCCAGAAAATGTCAACCATTTCTGCTTTAACAATCAATTTTAGTATTATATTCCCAATGCAAATATTTTCATTTTCTGCTTCAGGCATTAAGACACTCTCGGTGCAGCCACTGACCGTGAGTATTGGCTGATGGTGAGAAACTGCAGCAGGTCCCTCAGTCACAGCAATGACCGGCAGATGGTAACGATTCTGGGAAAGGGAGGCTGCAGCACAAGCCACACTGAATGCTTCGGAAAGAATCTCAAAGTTTTTCTTGCTGAAAACTGCATTCATCAGCAGGATGAGCTGATCCTGAAAATAAAAAATAATAAGCAAAAATTGGTTTCAGCATTTTATTGTTTTAAGAGACCAAAAGAAAGGAATGATGGAAAAAGAGGAAAAATTAAAAAGCTATATTATATACAGCAAATCATTCAGCCAAATTTCTAAACAAATTAAATCTTGATTACATGAAATATTTATTATTGCTCAGTCTTTCCATTACCTTGATAGAGAGCTAGTTCATAAACAGAAAACAAGCATATACTGGTGATCCAGTATCAGTCTAAGAATACACTGAAAAATAATTTTGGGGGGGTGTTATCCCTTATGTTCAAAAAATCTATAATTCTTCATACAGTAGTAAGTTCAAAGTTTTTGGCATGTGCAGTAATTCATTTCTGTATTCATATTTTTAAACCCCATTTCAACCAAAATTAGAAACCAAGGAGACAAGTCCATGCCATATTTATAAAACGAGGCTGACAGCCAATCTCTCTAAAGTTTTTTCTGGTTTGTTTATAAAGTATGAAATAAACATTCTGTTGAATTAGTCTTATTTTAAAACCATAAAAAACATACTTAACATTTATTTAAGATCCTTAGTTATTGATAATATGGCATATTCCAATTCTTTATTCCAGACATTTAATGCCTACCTTAGCAATACTCTTTTAATTGTATATTTAAAAATATTGTAGACTTAGAATGACACAAAACTGGAGAGCCAGTTTGGTGTAACGGTTAAGATACCAGGCTAGAAGCCAGGAGACTATGAGTTCTAGTTCCACTTCAGCCATGAAACCAATTGGATGACCTTGGGCCAGTCACCCTCTCTAATCCCCAAGAGGGTGGTCATGGCAAATCACTTCAAAAAAATATTGCTAAGGAAAATGCAGGGACAAGTCCAGGCAGTGTCCAAAAATGGAGACTGTCTTGAAAGCACATACACATAAAAGAATAATCCGAAACAGTAAGACTGGGGTGTTCTAAAGAAAAATCTAGTGATAGAGCCGAAAACTAGGAAAAATCATCTTCATCTTAATAATACATTTAATTTAGAAAATCTAGGAAATTGTCCTATTAAAAATGAATGTCTTAATATTTTATTAATCTACTGAAAATAATGTAAGGTAATTATTGTTGGAGTACTTTTTAGTAAATCAATCTAAAAGTAATACCCATTTTTATAATTCAGTGGATTTTAATCATCTATTTTTTCTATTTTTATCTGAGATTAAAACTTTGAGATATGATATCTACAAATGAATTTTCTTTGAAATAATTATTCCTAGATGCTTAAAAGAATTTAAGCAATAACTGAAATTAAAATTATTACTAATATTTATAAAAACAGGGGAGCATATAGGAAATATATGAGATTTAACCTTAGCACAAGGGTCTCCAATCTTTCCAGCTTTACGGACCGGCAGGAGTGGGAGACGTTATGCTACCACAAAGAAATTTTAGTTATTGTTATTCTTGTTATAAAGGAAAGCTAGAGAGATTATTTTTACCTCCATTTTAGGTACCTAATCAAAGCATCACATCTCATTAAAAACATTGCAGGTTGTTTGAAAATTTGTCAAACTTAATTCTTTATGTGGAATCATATAAAAATATGCCCATATAAATAGGCATAGCCTTATTAAATTACAAAAACCTCAAGCAGTTTTAATTTCTCCAATGAAATAAGACTTTATTAACACAATTACTATATATAAAAAAATCTCAAAGTTCCTGACAACACAATGCATAACTCACACCAAATAATTACTTTTAATTGGACCAATTTGGGACTTTGGTATTTTTAAAAACACTTTATGACAAGCAGCCTATAACACATCACTTTAGATTCACCTGGGTAATGTTTAAAGCATGTGATTCTTAAAAAGGGGAAATAGACTTGAGACCTTTCTAGTCCATTACACATTCCCAATACTAATTGGAAATAATAGGCACTAATTATATTTTCAGTTCAGCAAAACACAATTTTGTGACTAGCCCTTAACTGTCAAGACCAGAGGTATTTTTTAGAAGATGACATTTAAAAAGTTTCATAAGTAACTTCAGTCTTTCTCTACATTATGAGGTCATCTGATGTAGTCCATTAATTAATGCTTTTACCTGAAATTTATTAAATTTCTTTTCTTTCAGTTTGTTAAACTGTTTCCATCCTGTCATTTTGAGTAGCCTAATCACATCTGACACCTGAGCCAGAATAACTCAGTATTCCTACAGATTACAAACACTTTCTAGTTTTCCTGTAATTGTTTTTTCCAAAAAATTTAAACTTAATGTCAGTTTTACAAACTACGTAACTTTTCAGTGCACACGTAGATTTGATATCTTTTTTTGAAACCTTTGCCTGCATAGTTTTTATGATTGCTTTATGTTTTAAAGATGCAGGAGGACCCTCAACTGTGATTGAAGATTGATGAAAATTCTCAGTCATCCAGATAGAGTTGTCTGGAAGTTGAATCATGGCAATTGGCTTTTCTTTTTGTGGTTTGAAACATTTCGCTGCTTCCAACCAAAAAGAAAAGAAATCCAGTTGCCATAACTCTCAGCGACTGTAGCAGTTTTTCCCTATATAATGCTGAAATTATTTAACTTCAGAATTAAGGTAAGCGCATAGGAATAAACTATTTATATTATGTGAAACCCAGAGCACAGCTTAACAGAGTTATTTTTCTCCTTTTTCACTCAAGAAGCAAGAACAAGAGGATGGATTTAAGATGCAGGTAGTACCATACACCATGAGGCCAATGCCTAGGGTTATTATGTATTTATATTGCCATCTTAACATCTTATAATGGTGTGTCTATTTGTTACCTATAGAATTCAGGGGAGGGGGTTTCACTATTTTCTGGACACAGTACTCATTTATTATTATTATTCTTTTTAAACCCTACTTTTTTGGTTGAGAATTTATATTCAATATGGGGATCATGCACATTTGTCTTACAATTGCTCTTCAATTTACAACCACAATCGAGCCCGGAATAATGGTCATAAGTCATGGCAGTCATTAAGTGATGTGATTATATCTGATTTTATTACCTTTTTTGCAGCAGCATTTAAGCAAATGCCACAGCTGTTAAGTGAACCTATTTCCCCCAATAAGCGTTTTTTGCCGGAATGGAAAGGAAATGTTCAAAATTAAGGCCACAGGAGCATGAGATGTGGCAAATGGTCATAAATGTGAATTGACAAGCACTCACATTATCACATGACCCTACAGGGTATGTGCGTGTTGTGTCTGTTGTAACTTTGAAATGGGGTTGTAAGTAGCTCTGGGGAGGTATGTTGTAACTTTGAGCTAAGCAACTGGACCTTAAGTTAAGCAAGGACTACCAGTATTTCAATACCATAGTGCTAGTAATGGAATTGGGGGGAAAAAAAGAGTGCATTGTTAAAACAGCATTCTGCTTTGATGCTGGCATTAAAAACTGACATTTCATTGTCACATAACCGAAACCGGTATAGTTAAATATAAATTATTACTAATTTATGAACCCATTCACATCTTGCAACAGTCCAAATTCAGCTTTGAATTTATAGTTCTTTATTCTAAACCATTACAATAGCAGGTTCCAAAAGCTACCTACTTCTTTTATTGCCGGCTCAGTGCCAACGTGATCTGAGAGTCTGTAAGTGGCAGCTACAAATAATGCAGTTGCTTCAAGCCCTTCTTCAAATTGTAGATACACTCCTCCTAGATCATCCAAGCGTGCAACAAGATCCTACAAAAAGATGACAGCAAATAATTTTACACCTATCTCATCCATCCAATGTACAGCATGTCCTCCCATGTTCAGGAGTTTTGCTGTCTTTTTTCTTTTCCCCTTATTAACCTTAGGATATTCTTTTCATATCTAGGGAACATGAAATGAAGAAAAGGGTGTTCCGATTCTAATGAATGAACAGAAGTCAGCACAGAAAAGAACCTGAATATTAAATACGAACACAGCAAGAAAATTTGCATAGTGGAACCTGGGAATAGGAGGATAGGGCAGCAACAGCCTTAAGCATCCTAACTCTGTAATGGATGGACTTTGTGAGAGTGAGAAGACAAAAGTAATTAAAAATGTGGATAATGAAAAGACAGAGAAAAGGAAAGTTTGCCCCCTTCTGACACTAGCTGCTACTTGTAAGTATCCCCACTTCCTTGAAATATAGCATGGATTCATGAAAAAAATAAGTATTTGAGGCTTGAGTGCCAGTTACTCTTTTACTGCTTTTAGAATATTGCTGGTATTTAAAATATAGTTACAGGTAGTCCTTGACTTACAATCACAACTGAGCCAATAGTTCTGGGGCTAAGTGAGACATTTGTTAAGTGAGTTTTGCCCCATTTTACAACCTTTCTTGTCACAGTTGTCAAGTAAAACACTGCAGCTGTTAAGTTAGTAATATAGTTGTTAAGTGAATCTGGCTTCCCCATTGACTTTGTTCATCAGATGACTGCAAAAGGACATTGCCCCCATCATAAATATGAGTCAGTTGCCAAGCATCTGAATTCTGATTACATGGTCAGGAAGATGCCATAATAGTCATGTGAAAAATAGTCATAAGTCACTTTTTTCAGTGCTGCTGCAATTTTGAACGGTCACTAAATGAATTATTGTAAGTTAAGGACTACCTGTGTATTGTTTTAAAAATTGATTTAATATATTTTATATGGTTAATTAGATGAGAATAAAAAAAAGGCACATTATAACAAATAAATCTAAAACAAACCTCTATTTCTTCCACAATACTTCTTAAATCTGCTTGCTGGGATAAATAGGATGCAGTCTGCAAAGCCTGAATTGTTCTGAAACAACATAAATCATACTATATGCTTCTACCAACTACAAGCAGATTGAACTCAGAAGTATGAAACAGGAATATCTATTAAAAATAGCATTAACAAATTGGGATTCATTTGGTAAAAAGGTTTGCATAAAATAAGATGTTACTAAAAAGTCATATGATTTGATTAAAGTCAATTTTATTTTCCTAGACTAGAAACTGCAGCGGTGTCCAAATTCTAACATCCAAGTATGATACATTTCTATGAATAGCTAAATCAGAAGTTCATCAATCAAAAAAGCTTTAACATACAGTAATCCAATTATATTCCCAATTCTGTTCCATGCTTATGGCTCATAAACCATGTGGCATAAGTTACATAAGTGTCAGTAAACTAGACCCTGTTAAATAACTCAGTTCATCTTAAGAGGAAATAACTATAATGCAGAAGTAAATAACAACACAGCCATCTAGCCTTGGCATTCCAAATGTTTCTCCAAGTGATCCTCAAGATAAACACTTACGCCAAGATGTTTTCTTCTTTGCTAAGACGAGAAGTGAGTGCAGTCAGGGCTTCTTGGGAAGCGAGAGGAAGCCCAAAACCATTCAAGGCTCCAACAGCATGATAAATCTGGGTAATTGAAGAATCTTCACTGATAGCTTCAAGTAGCAATTCCCTGGTTTCATTTGAAATACCAATCTAGGAATAATACACTAAATGCAGTACACATAAATCATTGCTGCAAGTGTTTAACTAATAATTGCTTCCTGATGGAAGTCAAGTCTTCAAACTCCTTCAAATTCAGAAACAAAAACCTGACATGCCAAATGTACTATTAGGCACAGTACAACTCCTGAATTTCAGGCAGAGGTCTTTCCTGTTAACTTTATGTAATCACTTTAACTGGAGGACAAGGGACTGAATCCAGGAACTTCTATTTATATTACTGCTTATATCATACATAAACTTTAGCTTCTTCAACACCTAATAATACTGTCCTCTATAAATAAATAATACTATTTTGGATGTACAGAGAGAATTGAGACTGATGTTCATACAGCTGATTAAATGAAATATCTTGAACAAAAGACATATTCCAACTATGATGCACTCCAGGTTATACTTGCAGTCTAAAGTCACTGCAAATTCTGCTTTAAGGCTAGTACTTAAGCTTAATCAATGTTTCAATGAGCAGAATGGAAGAAAATCTGGAAATCACAAGTTAATCACTTAGAGAGATCACTGGTTCTGCAAAAATCAGAAACCAGTAAACTGCCCTCCCATAAACTGAATGCATACATTTCTGCTCATGAACAGCTTAATTGAAAATCATCCAGAATCACATATGTCATTTTCAGCTATTCAGAAATAAAGTCAACCATGAGAATATTAACTACATAAATAGAAACTGTATCCAACATAGAGCAAAATTCTGCTTAACTTTATTTTGAAGCCCTGGTGGTTTAATTTGCACTGTCACATTGCTTAAAACAGGTTAAATAATCTGCCTTCTGCTATAGTGTTATTTAATATAACCTCAATAACTGCTTATTTTAGACTGCACACATATGTCTTGGAAACAGCTGTTGTCAAATTAATCATAAGACAAACAAATGAAACAGTTGTATAAGAGAACATATTTTTCCTATAAAAACTGAATTTACCTCACATCCAGCTAGTGCCTGACTTCCCTGTGCAGCATAGAAGAGGGAATCAATACTATCAGGGTCCAATTTAGATTTTATAAAATTGCAAGCAGCCTATTAAGAAAAAAAAAAGGTGGACATAAATAATTAAGCCAATTAGCACATGCTATATGTAGTGTTCCCAGTTATTTACCAGGGAAAATCTTACCAATGTAGATTTGTAAAAAAGACTAACTAATACCAGGCTAGACATACACAATGATATCTGGTATAAGATAGCTCATTTCATTTATTCCCCCTACTACAATAACAAAAAATAAAAAGGCAAGTTCCTGTTCTATTCCCTTTCTTGCTTATATTACAGGCTGCTTTGCTCCTTCATTCTCAAAGACAGGAGGCTTTTTACCTCTGGAAGCAAACAGAGGCATCTATAGAATATTTTCAGTACATAACAGACAAATGCTTAGTGAAACATGGAATACCTGATTTAGGAAGGTAACATAAAATAATACTGGATGTAAGGAAGGCAGGCAGGCATCTTCTAGTTCCTACAAGTAGTAGCCTCAAGGCAATTAAAGTAAAAAAAAAACCTCTTTCAATTTGAGTTCAATTCCTGGTGACTTATATTGCTCCCTGGGCAGCCACATAGAAGTAATTCACCATTACAAACTTTTCAGAAGTTTCTCATCTAATCTCTAATCTGGTATTGGAGGTCTCTCATCCAAATACTAAATAACAATGACTCTATGTAGCTTCCAAACCAGAGATAGTTAAGCAGGCTGAGACTTTTTTATGGGTTTAATTAAAATAACTGATGCAGGATGCAAATTGCCCTAGGTAGATCATACAAAAATAGGCAGCAACTGAAGTGTTAGCACCATCTATTGGACGAAATTTATTGTTAAATCCAGAAAGAATTATAAATCTTTGAACTCATACAGAAATTATCTATCTGAAATAATAGAATACATATAGCTGGATTAAAATACTTTGAAGAAGATATGATAATCAGGAACAGGCATTAGTCCTGCAGAGAAGAATATATTCTGCATGAAGAATATCAGTTTTAATTTCCAGAAAAATAATGTATGAAACCATGAAAGACTATTACCAATATAGATAATACTGATAAACTTAACCCTACTCTGACTCAATATAAGGCAGATTCATACCATTTTAAAAATAAATAATACATAGCCCATTCCTAATTAACCTAAATCGGGATGGTACAAAATAGTATATAACAGGTTATGTTGGTTCCAAAACCAGCAAGGACACCAGCGCATCTGAGCTTTTACTACCATGGTATTCAACAATCCTGTCATTCAATTTCATCTGTTGAGTATTATGGCTGAGCTGGGCTTTGAACCTTGATCTCCCTAATCAAACATATTGTTAATTACAACACAGTTCTTTTATATATACGCATTGGCTACTTCTAGATTTTCTTGCTTTTGCCTTATAAAAATTAAGATGATGTTTGTCATATGAACAAAGTTACTTTGTTAAGTTTCTGTACTCCACACTTATAGGAAGATCTCCAGGCTGTGATGTAAGGTGACTGATAATGAGACTGATGAATAAAAATATGGGCAATTCAATTCAAAGAAGCTAGAGAGGAATAAAAGTGAAACAAATATATTTTATGGGTGAATAATAAATTACATTATCATGTTAAAATGTGATACAGTTCTTTATTTCTTTATCTATATATCTTCTTTATTATATAATATACATAATTTCTTCTCTATTTTCTAAAATGTTAATAGAAAGGGTTCAGGTAGCCAATGATTTTAAGAGGAATTCAAAATAAACAATTGCTTATAAAAAATAAGACTTTTGTTTAGGTTTCATTGCTTCTCTTACTTCTGATGTCTCTCCCATGATCCTCTTCCAGAAGTAGAGACATTAATGTAAAGCTTATTAATGCTAATCCATGTATGTTTGTTAAAAATACTTGCAACAAAATTCAGTAACTTATTGAGATTTATATAAGAATAACAAACAGAATAAGGCTAAAGCATAAATAATTCCAGGCAAGAATTCTTAGGTTTTAAGAAATAAAAACTGTGTAAAAACTCTCCTGAATGCATTATGAGAACTGATTCTTTCTCAGTTTGTCCTTTTGTTGTACAATATTGTCAGACAGCAATTTTCAGCTTCAAGGGAGAGAGGATATGGTTTTGTGGGAAGGGCAGGCGTCTATGTGTGCACATGCACGCAAACACCAATTGCTCGCATGAGTAGGGCCACAAGTGGGTCTGCGAGAGCCCATGACGCTTGCAGTGACACTTGTGTGGGTGGGACTGTGCGTGCCCATGCCCATAGGTTGGGGACCCCTGAAGTACATGACATTTGTATACCTGAAAGAAATATTATTTGCCCAGAGCAAATGGCAAAATTTATGCTTACAGTAATTCATGTGTAGATAATCAGTTCATTCATCATGAATTCATCAATATTTTGAATGTCCAAAGATATATCCTCACCTTTTCATCAGCCACTTTCCCACCTAATTGATTCAATCCTACGATGGTATAATAACTTCCTTCTAAATCAGTAAATGGACGATCTAAAGAGTTTTGTAACCTCTGAACATCATGCAGTGTGAGATAATGACTAGGAGTCAAGGCTGCTATCTTGTCCACAGATATTAAGACCAAAATGAAAAATGTAAGATACCCTGAAAAAAAAGGAGAAAAGATAAATGCCTGTGAATATCATTGTTGAGTGCATATATTCGTTTTTGAATAATTTTCTTTATCTAGTTGGATCATTACACTATTCAGATATCCTTAGCCCAAGGAGAAAAGTATTAGAGTAAAAAATATATATATAATTAAAGAAATCAATCTGATGCCCATGCACAACATGCTCTTAACAAGTTTTATTAAAACAGGCTACCTTTCCAACATAAAGAATATATTTGCAAATATTAAAGTTGATTTGTTTAAAAAAATATCTGTATTCTTCTAGATATCTTGGAATGAAAAAAGACAATGTATTTATTAGCCCAAATCAAAATGCAAATAATTGGCTGAAAGGGGACAGATGGAGAATTGTTTTATCTCACTTGCAACCAATTTCCTGCCACCTATAATGCAAAGAAGCTTGTAGAACACAAAAACTAGCCATTCAGAAGTGACACTGACATTTTAAAAAGTTTGTCACAGGACTTGAAGAAAGGCAATACTATTCTGCCTCAAACACAAGTAGCTTCCCATTAATTTAGAATGACCACTGGAATCAATCAATCACTTTCCAATTTCACATTCACGCCATTACAACACAGAAATTAATCCATGCAAACAACCTTTCAAGCTACTTAATCCCAATTTTCTTGTCCTTCTTTAACTGTACAGAGATTGACTTCGTGCAAGAAAAAGTGGCAGAACCCAAGTAGTATGGAACCAGGCTTACTTATCAAAAGGCTGAAATTATGACAATCTTCTAATGCAATTTTCTATTCAAGAATGGGTTTTCGGAACCAGATTAAATGTACATCCAAATACTGACATGGAGATTAAAGGACATAATTTACCTCAGCACAATTACCTGACAGAAAGCATCAATGCACATAAAATAAAAACGTACAGGATGAAGGCAGTAGGGAAAATAAAAGCCTTTCCAGTATCAAGCCTGTTCAGTTAATGCTACAGTGGCGAACAGGCTCAGTTCTATTTAGAGTAAGTTTAAGGAACGCATAAAATTGCCACTTGCTTTAAATGACAACTAAGGCATTTCGCTCCAAACAAGGCTCCTTTGTGTTCCTCAACTGCTTGACAGGTAGATATTCAGCAGGTGAAGCTTTTTCTATCAGCCTTGACATGGTAGGTAAGATTCATTCTGATCGTGCCAAGGACCTTTCCCAGATTCCCTGAGGGCAAACTCACACCCCAGACTTCAGAAAGGGCTCCTCTACCCGCACCCCCCCTAAGCAGGACTGCAAAAGCAACAATCCCTTTCCACGCCGTCACCACCTCACCGCACTCCTTACCCGGGACCGCCATTTTCCCCCTCGCCTGCACACCAAGGGAAGACCCCACTTCCGCCCGGAGCTGTGGAATATACCATTTAGCCCGACGTAACACTCGCTCTTTAACGGCAAGACTGATATTTGGATAAGGCAGATCGATTTGCTCCTTTCAACCTGTGGGAGTGGGACGCAGTTTGAAGAATGGGAACGTCGGCTCTGGTGCTCATTTCCCCTCGGTCAGCACGAATGGTACGCTCCAACACGGTGGCTTTGGTACTGGGCGGAGCTTCAGAAAGGATGTGGCGTCCGCTGAATGGCTGGCAGTCGAATCCTTTATATCGAAGGAGGCACATTTAAACAAGCCTGTGGAATGGTTGGAGGGTGGTGAGGGGTGGGGTGTTCCAATTCTAAATCTGTACCAAGGAAGTTTTTGGCCAGGTTGGGAAGTTGCAGGCTGTCGGGGAGAGATTATTACAGGGCAATACAGACTATTCACACACGTCACTTAGAGACCTCATAACTAAAGAAGTATACAGAATATTTAGACTTTAGACACAGCGCTTAGAGACTTCATAGCTAAGCCAATGGAGCAATTTTGCATCCCATCTGTGAGGATTTAGAATAGAATAGAATAGAATAGAATAGAACAGTGTTTCTCAAGGTTGAGAAACACTGGAATAGAATAACACAATTGGAAGGGACCTTGGAGGTCTTCTAGTCCAACCCCCTGTTTAGGCAGGAAACCCTACACCACTTCAGGCAAAATTTAACTGAAATTCTCTTTCCCCATGGAAAGATTTTTAAAGCAAATCCTCTTTCACAGTGATGAATGAAAATTATTAACCCCATAAGGACTTTTTGCTGAAAGAAAGAAAGAAAGAAATGGACATGATTTATGAGTTTGATGACTAAAAAGGGGAGATTATGGAAACAGGGAAATTTAGATCTGAACTTTAGAGGACAAAGTATAAGTGTACCTATAAATGCATCAAAATATAAATGTATGACTGCTGTAAAGAAGACTGGAAGCCATTACTTCATTCTTTTTTTCTTTTCTGCTTTTTCTATATTTCTTTTTCACTTTTCTATTACTTTTCTTCATTTATCTTAAACTCAAAATTTGTATTATTTTTAATGTGTGGAAAAATTTCTTCAGTAATGTGTGGGGTATGTGTGTGAGAGAGAGAACTATTGAAATGCAGAATAATTTATTTGCTTAGTCTAATGAGGATACATCTTTCATAATTGGCTTTCTACCTGGGCATGAACAAAGGGGATGGAGCAGAGGTGAAATCCAGCAGGTTCTGGAGAACTGGTAGCGGAAATTTTGAGTAGTCCAGAAAACTGGCAAATACCACCTCTGGTTGGCCCCAGAGTGGGGTGGGAATGGAGATTTTGCAATATCCTTCCCCCAGGAGTGGGGTGGGAATGGAGATTTTGCAGTATCCTTCCTCTGCTTGGTGCCATGCCCACCAAGTCATGCCCACAGAACCGGTAGTAAAAAAACTTCGATTTCATCACTGGGATGGAGCTTGGATCACAAGACTATGCCTGCCATATTAACGTTTTGACCTCCATCTCTGGACACCACTGGTACTATTAGAAAAAGATGCAGTTTTGTCCAGCTTTTAAATATTCAAATCTTATATTGATAAAAAAAAGTGGGGGCTACATTTTTAAGTAGCCTATTTAGATAGAATTTAGCAGGGCTCCCAAGCAATTTATGGCTGGATTTGATGGACTGAAATTCTCTCTGATTCTCAGATTCTAAATAAATAAATATTTTCCAAGCAGTGATAAAAAGTAATGTATTTTGCTTATAAAACTTAAATCTTACCACTCATCATAGTAATTAAATAAATGGATGAACAAAAGCCTGTAAAAACAAAAGACTAGATGGGGAGGTGATGTAATTCTCAATCTAACCCACAGAGGGTGGTGGAATCATTTATTTTTTTGTTTCCTCTGGAAGAATTCAAAGCTCTAGGAGAAAATATAAATAAGCCCATAAATATCTTTTGAAAAGTTTGTGCTAATGCAGTACTGTACAATATTATACTGTAAATGAGAACCATCCTGTTGTCAAATTTAGACTTGAAGAATA
Organism: Arizona elegans; assembly: GCA_022577455.1. NCBI lineage: Eukaryota > Metazoa > Chordata > Lepidosauria > Squamata > Colubridae > Arizona > Arizona elegans. The sequence continues at coordinate 181,864,135 of JAKOOJ010000002.1, read as the reverse complement.
GGCAGCAATTACTGATTAGCTTTGTTATAGTTAACTCAGCTCTGTTAGATTTTCAATTATATGAAGAGAGCTAGATGCATAAGAGGTTCTCCTGGAAGTTAGCAATAAGGATCTCTTTTTATGTGATTGCAGATTTTATTATAGTCTGATAAAACCGATATCCAACAACTGATTCTATTGCCATAACACTGCTGAACCACCACTCAGCAAGCTTCTGTCTTTTAATTATTGAATATTATTTTTTTATTATTACACAAGAGAGCAAAATCCAAAAAGAGATAGCTGATGTCATTAAATATTTTGACTCAATATTAACTCCTTTTTAAAGGCAGGAGAATAGCATATAAAATAAGTACCAGATGACTGTTAAAATTGTATTTATTACATTTTAATAAATCCATGAGCTTGATCTGTATCCTATTACTAAACTGTTAAAGCTTTTGCATGAGAACTTTGGAGCTTTCTCAGTGACTGTAGATGATATCATATTCATGTTGCTAGCATCAATACTTACAGGGGCTGAGAATTATCTTGTACTTAAAAAAATTAAGCTCTTTCTATGCTCACGTGTGAACAAAAAGAAGATAATGTAGTATTTGCAAATGTGTGGGAAATAAAAGAGAGTTTACTTCTTGTTTGTTTAAAACAAGCATGGGAGGGGGACTCTTACTTCTAGCCAAGATTAAAAATCCTGGAACTAAATTGTGTGAATGTCATTTGCACAGAGAGGATAAAATACAAATAAATTTGCAGCTACTGTAAAGATTGAAAACTCCCTTTTATGTCTCTCTTCTTTTTCTTTCTTTTTTCTTTTTGCCTCTCTTGTCTTTTATTTGTTACTTATTCACTTACTTTTCTTTGTTTTCTTCTATTTTGTTTGGATTTGAATTATTTTATTCTGTAAAAAATCTTTTCAACAAACATTAGTTTTAAAAAATCATTCCATCGATTCCCTAAGTGCAATTTTCAGGATGTTTGCTCAGAAGTAAGCTGCAGTGGCACACTGCAGACACTTCTGTTTAAGATTGCTGTTGAGATTTCTTTTTCACATGTAAATTTGAGTTTGAGGGATAACTATGAAATTAGTGACTTGGACTGCGTGATTGTAGAATTATCCATCTGGCTATTTGTTTACCATTAGTGAACTTATCATGGAGTAATTAATAAATGACTAGAGACTTTAAGTATTATTAATAATAGTATAACAAACATTTCTCAATGTCTGAAAAGTTTTGCTCTGGCTTTGGCAGGTGACATAGAGTACTGCAATTTATGGAGAACTAGAGAAATAACCGAAAAAACTAAATTATAGAATTCTCACTTGTTTGGAAATGACAGATCCTACCTACAAACTAAAGGAAATTTCTAAGGACATCAGAGAAACAGATTCCAGCCTTTATATCTTTCTATTTCCCTTACTTTTGCTAGCAGGTTAAGTTAAACACCTTTTAGTCTTACCTAGAATGAGAAAAATTGGAGCTGCCATTCTAACATCTAAGGGGTCACCAGGTTGAACACCTTTGAGATATGCCTTCATGAAGCAGCTTTGATTATTTTTGAAAAGGTATTTCACAGAACTTCGCATCTCCTCTGCCACTTGTCATAGCTGGAAAAAGCCCCAGAGCAATGCAAAGTAAAGCAAACACTCAGGTTACTTTATTCAATCTGAGAAATGAAGTGGATACATAGCTTTGTTAAGTACATTGAGAGTTTCTTGCCCGAGAATATTCTCAAGAGATCCTTGACTACGACCCCTGTAATTGCAGTCAACATGCCCAGCAGCCATGCTTACAAAAGCCGAGAGGAATGGGTCTGACACATATATGTTATGTGCACAGGTTATAAATAGCTGCAGTTAAATTAGCAAAATTTAGCCAAGGAGCCATTTCCTTCCACTTTTTTTCTTCAGCCAGTCAGATGTAATTTCTCCAGATCTTCTGACTATTTATTTATAAGTATATGGTCACCCACTCACTTTCAGTGACTCACTTCAGTTACTTACAAAGAATAAAAAACCCAATATAAAATATATCTTTCTTTCCCCCTCCCAGCAACAACACACAATCAAATGAGCCACTTGATGGACTCCACCCCATTCTGGGTTCCATTTCATCTTAAACCACAATCCAGTCTTTGATACACAGTTGCAGGTTTCATGAAAGGGACATTTTACATCTGCAGAAGCATTAAGAATTCCCCCTTTTTGGATTTCTCTCTCTGTCTCTGTGGTGGGTCCTATAGACTTCCTTCTTTGGTTAAAAGATGTCTAGCAATGCCCTTTTTTGGATCAATATTGCATGTACTATGTGGAATGTTAGTTCATTTCCCCCTCCTCACTTGAGAGCCTTCCAAGGCTGAAAGGGGTTATGAAAAACACAGAACAAACATTGCAAGCATCTCCTGATATGGCTGCTAATGGGTTTCCACTAGCTAGTCTCCTTCTAAATAGCCAGAGTTCATTCTCAACAGTTTGCAAATGGATTTTCAAGATTGTTTTTTATTTCCCTTCCAAACACACTCAGACCCAAACACATCTTATTTTCCAGGATTTTGCTGTCTCTTGAGGAATGTGCTCTGCGCTGATTTTTCTTGGTGCCTTTTCAGCCTTCAAAGCAACTGCCAGGGTAAGGGGAGAGGGAAAAAACATAGAGAATGGGTTTGCTTAATAAGTAAACTAATGTAAGTGAGTATGAAGGACACCTTTTTGTTCTAAGATGGTTGAAAAAGAACTGTGTTGTTGACCCAGCCTACCTGCCGATTAGGGTGGTGGCCTTTTTCTGGTGCCAGTTGAAATCATTTTGATGCTGCTCATCTTACCTAACATTCCTTGTTGTATTAAAAAGCTTGCATTGATGAATCCCAGCTGGGTTATTTCTTTTGTGTTAAATGTTTGGTAGAAATGTATACATACAAATATACACACACAGAAAAGCCAGTATTCCCCTCTCTCGCAGCAGAGTGTCGGCTGAAAACTTTGCTTAGGAAACATCCTTTTCTTTGTTTTTCCTATATAGCCGTGATTGCGAACCTATGGCACACATGCACAAAGTGGCACACAAAGCCATATCACCCAGCATGTGCGGCCTTGCCTGTTTGTCTTCCGGGTTTCTGGCATGCATGCACATGCGACGATTAGCTGTCCTTTGCGCATGCGGCAGTGGTGAAAACCGGCTGCACGCCGGTTGTTAGACGTGATTGTTAGGTGCACATGCGTGCCAGAACCCAGAAGTTCGTCTTTTCTGGAGCGTGATCCCTTCACGTGCGCAGCAGTGCTGAAAACCTGCCTGCGCATGTGTGCTGGCCAGCTAATCATCGGGCACGCATGCGTGCTAGAACCCAGAAGTTCGGCTTTTCCGGAGCAAGACCCTGATGAGTGCATGTGCATGCACGCATCATTTTGCACAACCTTTTCTACACTCAGTGATAATAAGCCCAATCGGATGCATGCACTAAAATAAGCCTCCCCCCGAAAATAAGTCCTCCCTGAAAATATTTAAACACAGAGCTGGAAATCAGGTAAGACGGCAAGAGGAGCCCCATCTTGCCCCACGCACCCCAAAATAATAAGACCTCCCCAAAAATAAGGCCAAGCACTTATTTCAGGGTTCAAAAAAATATAAGATAGGGTCTTATTTTTGGGGAAACATGGTAGGTCCGGATAACATAGTGCCACTGTCAACAATTCAGCTAAATATATTGTGAACTCTGCCACTTTGTACAGTCTTAAAGAAGAAATTATGTGCAACAGCAAAGGTTCAAATATCATTATACACCTGCAATCTTTTTCCATCCATTCCCCTCCCAAGATCTTTTCTTCTATTAATCATCACCCAATTTATTGCACATCATCACCTGCTTCCTGATAACCTGGGCACATCTGCTGCACATCTGTATCCTTGACTAATGAAATATGGCAGAGATGAAAGTGAGAAAGGTTGGGGGCCTATACTCCTATTCCATGAAAATGTCACACCAAGGGGGACCCACTCCCTCCCACTCCTCCCCTATCCCAATATTAGGTGTTTCATGTGGTAAAATGCACTCGGCATCCTTTGATAATATTCTTGAGATGAAAGGAAACTCCTCAGAAGGTAGCCAAGCGTGCTTTCCAAAGCCTCCTGTTTTTACCCTCTGCACTAAGTCAGAGGCATTTTGGCAGTGCTTTTCTCTCTGTGTTTGATGAAAGAATTTGGAGAAAAAGGGAAAATGAATTGGAAATATAAATTACTTTGAAAAATTTGTTGGAATGATCAAAGAGAAAACAAACATGGTTGCATCTGGTGGGATTTTAGAGAGGGTCAATCTGTTCCAAAGTAGATAGTCCATTGCCCTCTGCGCCAAAGTAGTCTTTTGCTGGCGTGGCATAAATGCTTATTTTGGGACTGTAATCCTGCACATTGGAAGAAGACCCACTAAAACTCTGTAGGACTTAGTTCTGAAAAGACATGTCTTGGATTGATAGTGTAGTTATTTTAGACTGTAAAAGTAGTAGCCTTATTTTTTAAAAGGGGGAAAAAGCTAATTTTGGGAAAAAAACCCAAACATTTTTATGGACAATTGGAACTGATGTAATTGTTGCAAGATTCAACCTTTACACCATGTACTGTAGATGGTTTCTTCTAGAAATAGGAAGGACCAGCTGCTTAGGAATCTGAGTCTTCAAAAAGTGTAAATCTAACCCCCACAAAGAGTGAGCTGCATTGATTCACCAGGCCACATAATAGGTGATACAGAATGCGCATGGCCACAAATTACATGCCTGATTTTTCTTTTTAAAGAGGCAATGAGCAGATGAAATAGGTGATGCTACATTGAAAAATTATGTGGCTTTTGTTCCTGTGTTATGTCTGAAAGTACCGCAGAAAGTACCGCAGAAGGCTAAAGTGCAAAAAGAAAAAGAAAAAAAGAAAAAAAATATAAAGAAGTGACTTCAGAACTTCTTTACAGCAGTTATAAGTACAATTGTAGATTTGTTCTTTCCTCTAAGGTTGCATGGTGACTCTCTTCTTGCTAATTCATCCTACTTAATTGTCAAAACCATAGATCACATGTTTTTCTGTTCACATTTTTCTGATCACATTTTTTTCTGTTGTATGCAAAGTCCATAAAGGCTTTTCAGTCAGCAATAAGTATAGACACTGTCTTTTCGCTAATCAGACAGGTCAACTTGACCATCACGGTAAGTTCTATCCTCTATCCTTTTTACCGACCATCCCTCCATTGCAGATTGCCATTTTTTCCCATCTTTGTGCATACATATTGCTCAAATAGTATTATTTGTGCAATAATACTGCTGCAGTTATCATATATAAAAACAGAGTTCCATGACTTTTTTCCAACCGTTTATCCATAAGACCCAAGAGGAAAAGTTCTGTTTTCAGTTTAAGAATTTCATCTTTAAAATCTTCTGAATCTGCCTATACTTTCTTATTAAAGTCAAATCATATCCCTCCTTTGGTATTAATGCTATATCAGCCTCTTTTCAGGTCTGTCACATCTTTCCCTCTAGAATCCATTGCATTTTGTAAAAGTTTATCCTCAGAGCATCTGGTCCAGGCACCTTTCTTGCTTTAGTCTTTTTTTATAGCTTATTGTTATAGGTTATTGTTATGTCCCTTATTGTTATGGGTTCATCCATAATTTGTTTCTGTTTCTCTGTTATCTTCAATAAGTTTTATTTCTTTAAATATTCATCTCCAGGGAAATTTCTTGTTCTTTATATATATATATATAAAACCAATAATATTTCAAATACATTCTGCATCTGGTATTACACTTACATACATATCAAGTACATTATCTGTTATTACAGTATCTCTCTTTTGTAAATTTCAAAATCTTTTTTTGTTTTGTTTTCTTTTTTTAATTTGTAAACACATCACTTCCCTGGTTTATCTGCAAGCTCAATTTTGTTTTGTTTTGCATATTTCATTCTTATTTTCATTTCTCTTAGTGCTACTATAGGCAATTGTCACCATAGAAACTAAAGTTGATGAGATTAAAACTTCTTTAATTGTTCTTTTATTTTATGTAACCCAAATAGTTTGTGCTTTCTGTTGCCTCTTCTTTTGAATTCACTGTTAAGTAGTATAAAGTAATTCTCATGAAAACTTTGCTTGAATTCCAAACCATTCTTATATCTGTACTTTTATTAAGATTATTTTAAAAAAACCTCTTTAATTTTACAGTTCTCCTCTATTGCTTCCTTCTATTACAGCATTTCATTAAACTTCCATCTGAGAGAATTGTCAGGGTTCCAAGTAATACTCCCAAAGCAAACAAGACTCTGAGGCCAGTAGAAAGAATAGTTTTATTGGATATATCATATTGGCCCAGTTCTGGTGAAAACCGACTCTGAAGGTGTCAGGTATAAATGCCCTACCCGTGCCAGGGACCAGCTATAGCTCAGCAGTGCAAGGGTTAACCCAGACACCCACCTGGCCAGCTCCTCCCATAGGCCCCTCCTTACCTGAATCCCCGCCCACAGGTACAAAAGGTGGGCACACTCCTCCATGTTGCTCAGATCCTAATGTAACCAAGTGATGATGTGATGAACCTGCAAATAAAAGGAGAGATATTTTACTTGAAGTCTCAAGTCTCTTTATTGGGCCTGATCCACCAATCCTTGTAACAAAATGGTAGCAGAGGATGGTTGGTAAGGCCCAGAGATCCCAAGACACAAGACAAGGACCCGTACCTACATGCAGAATGGCGACACCCCCGAAGCAATGGGAAAGCAACCCATCGGACTCGCCAGGGAAGGCAGGAACCTCAACCCCCCCCAAAGCCTCCGCGACGGAAGAAAGGGGGGAGATCGAGAAAGGGAAAAGAGCCCACCACGACCAAGAAGAAGAGAAGCTACGACTCGATGTCCTGCAGCTGTTGAAAGAGCGAGCCGGCGACAAGAACCTCCTTGCCGACCTGCGGAGCTTCATAATCGACCGCGAGGTGGCAAGGAGCGAAGAAGGCTCGGACTCCGAACTCGAGGAGCTGGACTCGGTGAGTGGATCGCCCAAAAGGGCACTCCCAACGGCCACCGAGCCCCAAAGCCCCGCTCTAAATTTGAAACGGCGGCCATCTTTGTCCACATGGTCGGACAAGATGGCCGACCCCCAACCAATCAACAAACAGAATTCAAAATGGCCGGCGCGCGAAAAATGCCGGACCATGAGCCATGATGAAAGTGACCGGGGAGAGGGGACTGAATCCGACTCCGACCCCTGGTACACCCCCAGCGAGCGGCAAGTGGATAGGGCCATGAAGACCCTTGCTGCCGCCTTCGGCCCAGGCCTCAAAATCACTAAAGAGAAGCCGGAGAGGCCAAAACAAAAGGGAAAACGAGGAGAGGGGCAACGAAGCACCCACCCGAGAGCCACCGACGCCCGCGACAGCTCGCCAGCCCACCTTCGCACCCCAGGGACACCGCGCCTCCGATCGCCTAGGCTGCACACCCTGGACCGCATGGATTGGGGCAGCTACTTACAGCCACCGCCGGAGCCCCAGCGCCGCCAGGATCTTCGTTCCGGAGAAGCAGCTGCTGGACGACGCCTTCCGGAGCACACCTGGACCCCCAAGGCCGAAGCCGAGGCCTACCCGACCGACAGAGGCCTCTACAGCGGAGCCGCGATGAACAGGTCCTTCCACAGCGACGGCGGAGCTGAAATGGACTTCGCGCATGCGCTCTTCCGCCTAGAGGAAGAAAAAAGAAAAAAATTACAAAGCGGGACTTTTAAACTACCGGCAAGCGTTCCCATGCCTTACTGCTGCTATAGGCACATAAGAACCATGGACAACAGCCAGCAGTAAGTAATTTTACTAATAGTGCTGGGAACTTACCTGTTGACTTTCCCAAGTTGAGAATGGATGGGGGCAATATCCTAGAGTGGTCACAGCAACTCCAAGTGGTATTCCTAAAAGAGAATATGTCTCATTTTATTAATGATCCCCCAGAGAGACCATGGTCTTTAGAGCTGGATTGCATGCACCACAGGGCATTCTACCTTTTAGTTGCAAGCATATCACCCACTATTTACCACTGTATTGGACATAACCTCACTGTATCAGAAATTATAGGAAAAATGTTTGGGTTATTTTACAGTGAGAGTGTGTCCACCACCACCCAAATCTCCAAAGACTTCTTTTCTGCCAGACTTAAGCCAGGAACACCCATGAGTGAGCACCTAGTGTCCTTAAGCGGTACCAGGGCAGAGCTACACCTCAGGGGAGAGGTTATTTCCGACCAGATTATGAAGAGCGTAATAATTAACTCTTTAGATCACTCATGGAATAACTTCTTGACACACTTAGATACCGTTAGCCTGGGAATGCTATCCGTGGAGAAGCTATCCAATAAGCTGATCACGGAAGATAATCTGAGAAGGAGCCGCCCCGGCCCTCCCAGAGAACATAAGAGTGAGAAGAGAGTAGTCTTCCAAGAGAGACAACACAACATGCCAGAATGTTATATCTGCGGGTCAAGGGGACACATCAAAAGGGACTGCCCCAAGAACTATAGGGAGAGAGGCAGACCAGAGCACAGGCACAGACAAACGGAAAGGCACACATCGGAAGAAAGGTATAGGCGCAGGGACTCACCCAACCCCAGGGACAGGAGGGGGAACAGAGACAGCTCACGCGACAGCAGGACAGGGTCCTTATACGGGATAGGTGAGCGCACACACATCACATACCAAGACAAAGACACCAGCTCATGGCTCCTGGACTCGGGAGCCTCCAACCACACCACCTACAATCAGAAGCTACTCTCATCATTCAAGAGGGAGGACTTTTCGATCAAAGTCGCAGATCAAAATCAGGTTAGGGTGACAGGCAAAGGGACAGTTACATTGCCAGGCTTGGGAAAAATAGAGGGGGTGCTGCTAGTCCCGGGGATACCCCACAACATCCTAGCCGCAGTAAAACTTAGCAAGGAATCGGGCTGAGGTGACCTTTACAAATGGTTATGTCAAAGTTAGCAAGAATGGGGAAGATATAGGGAGAGTAACCGTCAACCAAGGGTTACCATACATAACTTTCCATGAGGATGACGCCCACAGCGTGTGCACCAGTTCAGAGGACACAGAGGGCACCGATCAGGGCAGGACTGAGGGAGAACAGGTAGATGGGAGAGAGGTAGATAGCGATGGCGACACGACACAAGAAACACGACACAACAGACACACCCAAAAGGGGCCCTCAATAGGCAAACCCATGCATGACGACTGTGCTCATCTGCTACACCGGAAGCTAGGGCACGCCAGCTTCCCCGTGGTCCAGAAAATGGCCAATTGTACCGAGGGTGTCAAAATAAAGAACTGCGAAAACTACCTCGAGTGCTCGGTGTGCAAATGTTCAAAATTAAAGGTAAAACCCAGGCCCAAGAAGTCGTTACGCACCGCCAAACAAATATTCGACCTAGTTCACATGGACCTGGTAGGGCCCCTAAGGCCATCCATAAATTACAAGAAAAGATACTTTCTCACCATAGTAGATGACTTTAGCCGATATGGCTTCGTCTATACTTTAAGGAAAAAGGATGAGGTCTTCCAGAAATTCAAAGAGTTTTACAAAAGAGTAGAAACACAAAACAACACACAGATCAAGCAAATCATGACTGACAGAGGATCTGAGTTTCTATCTAAGGACTTCTCCCATTGGCTCAGATCCAAAGGCGTGATTCACTTTACGTCGTCCCCGTTTTCCGCCTTTCAGAACGGGGTCGCAGAACGGCGCAACTCCACGCTCCAGACGATGGTCAGGTGCGCCTTAGAGGACGCGGGCATTGGCCAGCACTTCTGGTCTGAAGCCCTGGTCTATTCCAACTACACTCTCAACAGAACATGGTCCAGTGTGATAGACAAAACACCATACGAGCTCATGTATAACAAAAAGCCACAGATAGCACACTTACATGTGTTCGGCGTGACCGCTGATGTCCACATACCCAAACAGTTACGCAAAAAAGGGGACAAGGTATCCAGAAGACTGAGGTTTATGGGATACGAGCCAGGAACCAAGGGCTTCAGGTTTGTGGATAGCAATAATAGATTCGTGATATCTAGGACAGCGACTTTCCATGAGCAGGCCAACTGGTCCAGAATACACTTAAACGAGGTACTCACCAAGCGAGAGGATAGTCCAATTGAGCAAGCTCAAGACGAAAGCGAGGCAGTGGATAGACGGGAAGGGGATAGGCCCAGGCCCAACCTCCAAGACATCAAGGTTGAGGGATGGAAGGAGAATCACCCCAAGATAAGTGCAGACTCACTGACCCAAAGAGAGGCCAGACATCTGCATGACACTGAGCAGACGGTAGACAGACCGGTCAGGTCTACCAGAAACCAATTGCCAAGAAGACTAAATGATTACGTGATGCACGTGCACACGAATCACGTCACACCCAACTCCTACGAAGAGGTATTGAGACTACCCCAGGAAGAGAGGGCAAAGTGGGAGTTAGCCATGGCCAAAGAGCTGGACAGCCTGAGGAAGCTAGAGGTCTACACCCCAACCAAAGTCCCAGAGGGCAAGAACACAATAGGCACCCGATGGATCTTTAAGATCAAAAACTTAGAGGGTGGGCAAAGCCTATACAAAGCAAGATTAGTTGCCCAGGGGTTTGCTCAAAGGTTCCCGGAGGACTACACTGACACCTACTCGCCCACCGTAAGGACAGAGAGTGTAAAAAGCGCCTTGGTCATCGCATCTCTGCTAGGACTGGAGGTGCACCAGTTTGATGTACAGACTGCCTACTTGCACGCCAATCTAGATAAAGAGATATACATCAGAGCGCCTCACAGCAAAGAAACCAACAGGGGGGACACCTGGTTACTTCACAAGAGCCTATACGGACTGAAGCAATCGGGCAAGCGCTGGTACGAATGCTTGGTAGAGGCACTGAAGTCTATGGGGTTCATGGCGACCATAGCTGACAACTGCTTCTTCACCAGGAAGGGGGGGGACTCGCCAGAATACATCCTGGTTTACGTGGATGACATACTATATATCAGCAAGCACGAAGAGAACCGCGACACCTTCGCCAGCAGACTGAGCGAGCACTTCACCCTAAAATACCTCGGAAAGATAAACCGGTACCTGGGGGTGCAAGTCAACCAAACACCAAAAGGTTTCCAGCTGTCACAGAAAGAGAAAATAGAAGAGTTACTCCATAAGTGCAACATGGCAGACGCCAAGGGGTGTGATTCGCCCATGCAGACGGACTTCCTGAGAAACATGCATGATGAATCACCCGGATTTGAAGACAACACGCTGTACAGGTCAGTCATAGGCTCTCTCCTGTATATCGCTAACTGGACAAGACCGGACATTGCTCTATCAGTTAATTTATTGTCCAGACACGTGAGCAAACCCACCACATACCACTGGGACGCGGTGAAAAGGGTGCTAAGATACCTGAAACAAAGTGCCAATGCATGCCTAACCCTAGAGCCTGAAAAATCCAACGAACCCATCCTCTCCTGCTACGCCGATGCTGACTGGGCCGGAGACACCAAAGGCCGGAAGAGCACGTCTGGATACATATTCTACTTAAATAACAGTCCGGTGCATTGGTATACAGGCAAGCAAATCTTGGTGGCAACCTCGACTACCGAAGCTGAATACATATGCCTCTCCAAGGCCGCCAACAACCTCATCTGGTTCGACGACCTACTGGCCAGCGTGTGGAAAGAACCAGCTTACCCAATAAATGTTTACGAGGATAACAAGGCCGCTATAGAAATATCCATGTCCGACGCTGTAGGGCAAAGGTCAAGGCACATAGATATAAAGTATAAGCATGTGAGACAGCTCTCCAGAATCGGTTTCATAAAGGCCATACACTGCGATACAGAAGAACAGACTGCAGACATACTCACAAAACCTCTGCAGGGCAAACAACACTCACACTTAGTTTCCAAGCTCAACATTCGCCACAGGGTACCAACCAGTCAGTCAGGCCTACAGACACAGGTCAGGCATTTAGAGGGGGATTTGTCAGGTATAAATGCCCTACCCGTGCCAGGGACCAGCTATAGCTCAGCAGTGCAAGGGTTAACCCAGACACCCACCTGGCCAGCTCCTCCCATAGGCCCCTCCTTACCTGAATCCCCGCCCACAGGTACAAAAGGTGGGCACACTCCTCCATATTGCTCAGATCCTAATGTAACCAAGTGATGATGTGATGAACCTGCAAATAAAAGGAGAGATATTTTACTTGAAGTCTCAAGTCTCTTTATTGGGCCTGATCCACCAATCCTTGTAACAGAAGGTTCCCGCGGTTTTCCCCAAATTAAAAGTAAAAGTTTTTCCCCTTCTCCAAACAATCACATAGTCTAATCAGGGTGCCATCTGGTTGCCTGTTAATACCACCCTCCTCTCTTTCTGACCAGGTGTGAGAATGTCCTTGGTTTCCAAGAGAAAGTATTTTGTTTTGGCTACAAACCCCAGCTATCTCTATTCCCCCCTCCCTATCCCTCAGCTCCAGTGTGGCAATGCCAAAGCTCCAAAATGGCTCCGGTCAGGACAGCTTCAGGGTTGACAAGAATTGGGTTTCACTTTAAAACCAAACTCACTGGTTTATAATCTGAAAAGATCTTTGGTAATGTCTCAACTTTATGAACCTTAATAATCAAATTCTTCTAAATCCAAATCATGTGCATTCTTGAAAAAGATCTATATCTTTCAGAAAAATAAATACGCTCTCTTGAGGTGCTATTTTTATGACTCCAACAAGCAATAAATTGTCCTTCAATTTAAAAAATGTTTTTGGTAGTTTACTTTGTATAATTTTAATTTCTCAGAAGTTCTGTCTACTTATGGGAAGATCACTCTTCTTTATGGAATTTTGCTTTATCCTTATTTGGGGCCTAAATTCCCAGGATCAGAGTCTTAACCCTATGCAGATTAAGTTCCAACAAATGTGTCGCACTGATCACCCCAGATAACTGGGCAGACCCTATCTCAGTCTCTTCCATGGGACTTGCATGGCTGGAGTCCAACCCAAAACAAATTCAAGTAAATTCATTCATCAGAGGTTGAGAATTGTCCTCAAAGTGGCCTTACAGGAGCTTCTATGGCACTTTTTGAATATTTGCATTTCTAATATCTATTCATTTCTGTAGAGATAGGACCTAATTACAGGATTTGAGGCAGAGAGGGGGAAAGTGGGAGAGATACTCAATTAGACAAGTCATATTTGATTGTTTTTTTGCACATTGCTAGCTGTATATGATTGAAAACATTAATAAACTAGTAATGAAAAGAATTTCAGTCTTACTGACTTATTTTCACATTATATTTTCCACCACAATATATTTTTTTTCCCCCTAAAGCATCTGAGCACACTGTGCTTATAAGACGGAAATTCCACACATTTTGCAATCAGGACTTTCAGAACATATTGGTCATCAGAGTTTTTTTAAAAAGATGTCCCTATATCCTCCTCGCTTAAGAATGCATAATATTTTAAAGGCAGTGGAGCCAAGTTCCTAAAATGAATGTCTGATTTTAAATCTCTACATGCATGCATTAACTGTTGGAGCAAACTATCAGAGATGGCATTACAACATAAATTGTATTCAGCTGTTATTTCAGGAAGAAAGGTATCACTATGAGTCTGGGCAACATTTTTGAACTTTTTCCAAAACGGGTTTATTGGGATTGTGCTTTGCCATTTCTTCTGTTCTTCAGCCAAACACAGTATGGCATATTTTGCACTGTCTGCTCACCTGGGCAGAGAGCTCATCTGCAGTGAGGCACAATTTATTGCTCTTCAAAGTGTATCCTCAAAATCATATTTTACTTGGACAATTCTTTAATGGTACAGATATCAAGAAAGGGATTCTCAATACAGATTGGTAGCAGATCTCTATATACAAAACAGTTGTAAATTTTGAGAAGGGACTACTTGAGTAGACAGAAGATAATACATGGTCAGCTTTAACCACAAATCCAACTGGAAATCAATTTTAAATAAAGCTAAGTCTAAGAATGCAAGACAATTCCTAGAAGCCTGGCTTTCTGATAGATGAGCCATTAACTGACACATAGGGATAAACATAGTTTGCAAACTAGTTAAATAACAAAAGGCCAAGAAAGAGGCAAACAGTTTGGAGGGATATCCTTATCCTACACCCAGCAACCAGTTTATAAGGGAGAACCAACAAAATAGGTGTGAAACAATCTATACAGCAAATCAAGCCAGGGAGATCATTCAGAACCAAGCACATAAACTCATCAAGACAGGTATGACAAGTTGCCACACATAAAAAGCCTGAAAACGTCCCTCCCTTGTGTCAAAGCATTGACATTGTTTCATAAGAAAGTTATGAATTTTTTTTGCAAGAAAACCAAGCTTAGTTAATACCAAGCTCCCCATAAATGCATACAACCTGCAATAAAGACAAACTTTGCTTGTTACACTCCCAATGTATTTTATTTAGTTTTTCTGAGGAAAATGTGAAGTCTTTCTTTAAAAAAAAAAAACTCTGTCTTATGGCAAATGGGGCAAGGCAACAATTGTTAGGTATTTTTGTCGTTGTTTCCAATATTTTATATTTTACAGCAGTGAAGACAACCATAAATTAGCTTGAACTGTTTTTGAGGATTTGTTGCAGTGTCAAAGGGACTTACCATCAGCCAAGGAGGAATCTGTTATAAATTATTATATTTGTGCTTCTCTCTCAAATTAAGCTGTTTATTGTATCTGAGCTCTTTGAATATAAGGATATAGGAGCTCAGTAGCCATCAGATTCTAATTTAGCTAAAATCTTTTAATGTTCCACTGTTAGTTTTCATATTCAAAATCTCTGGGCTTTTCCAGCATGTGTGTTTAGTATCTTAAAAGTTTTGGACAGCCCCACCGATACTGAGAAATAGTCTGCTGATGTTAAACAGGCAGCTGAAGGTGCATTGCTTTTCCTAACTTTGATCAATGAGTACAGAAGCAGAGGAATGGCTTCATCTTATGAAAATGACACTGTTGGAGAACATTTCAACAATGATTATATAGAATAGAATAGAATAGAATAGAATAGAATAGAATAGAATAGAATAGAATAGAATAGAATAGAATAGAATAGAATAGAATTTTTTATTGGCCAAGTGTGATTGGACACACAAGGAATTTGTCTTGGTGCATATGCTCTCATGTACATAAAAGAAAAGATACGTTCATCAAGAATCATAAAGTACAACACTTAATGATAGTCATAGGGTACAAATAAGCAATCAGGAAACAATATCAATATAAATCATAAGGATACAAGCAACGAAGTTACAGTCGTACCGTCATAAGTGGAAGGAGATGGGTGGTGGGAATGATGAGAAGATTAAGAGTAGTGCAGACTTAGTAAATAGACAGTGTTTAGGGAATTATTTGTTTAGCAGAGTGATGGCATTAGGGAAAAAACTGTTCTTGTGTCTAGTTGTTCTGATGTGCAGTGCTCTGTAGCGTTGTTTTGAGGGTAGGAGTTGAAACATTTTATGTCCAGGATGTGAGAGGGTCTGTAAATATTTTCACAGTCCTCCTTTGTGACTCGTGCAGGTCCTCAATGGAAGGCAGGTTGGTAGTAATTGTTTTTTCTGAAGTTCTAATTATCCTCTGAGGTCTGTATCTGTCTTTTTGGGTTGCAGAACCAAACCAGACAGTTCTAGAGGTGCAGATGACAGACTCAATAATTCCTCTGTAGAACGGTATCAGCAGCTCTTTGAGCAGTTTGAGCTTTCTGAGTTGGCACAGAAAGAACATTCTTTGTTGTGCTTTTTTGATGACGTTTTTGATGTTAGCTGTCCATTTTAGATCTTGCGATATGGTAGAACCTAAAAATTTGAAGGTCTCTACTATTGATACTGTGTTGTCTAGTATTGTGAGAGGTGGAAGTATGGAATGGTTTCTCCTAAAGTCTACCACCATTTCTACGGTTTTGAGTGTGTTCAGTTCCAGATTGTTTCAGTTGCACCATGAGGCTAGTTGTTCAACCTGCCGTCTGTTTCATTTCAACAATGATTATATAGCGCCACTCTTCCCCAAGTACCCTCCACTTAGTATGGTACCATCCACAACAGTAGGCCGAACTCATCTCCCAGTAGGGAGTACACTGCAATATACCTCTGTCTTCAGCTTTTTCTGGAAGATAGCCAAGGTAGCAGCAGCAACAGCAGCAGAGAAATGTTGCTGCCATTGAAAATGACTGCCTTTGAGCATTGCCCCCTCGACCTTCTGGAAATGGGGAACTGTTAGAAAATTCTATTTTATTCTATAGAAATGGTAGCGGAAATTATTATATAGCCATATAGATTGGTAGCAGAGGATGGTTACATACAGATTAAATAAAATGTACAGTTACCATGAGCCTTGCTGGTTTAATGATTTTAACTGTCTCAGGAAACTCTCCTCCAGAACACAAAGAAGCATAGATTATAACCATAGATGCAAACTAAACACTGCCATCTACTGGCTGAATAATTCTGTAGTTGTTGCAATACAAAATACATTCTAACATTTATTCCAATCAGCTGTTAATCCAACCATGGTTGTGGCAATCAGGTCAATTCCAGTGGGGAGGGATGCTATAGGTAACTTGGAACCATACTTAGAGGTCTTTATAGTTAACACCAGAACTTTAAGGAGCCACTGTAAAGTAATCCTCCCAATTCCCAACACCTGCAAATAGTTCAGAAAGATTCCATAGTATTGAAGGTCACTGAAAAATCCAACTGGATCAGGAGACGTTCAGTATCCTTGCCAGAAAAAAATAATCTATAAAAGCATTTATTACTGTATCTGTTGTAGCCCTGAATTCTGACTGATTCAGGACCAAATAACTGCTTCTTCTAGAGTACTTTGTAACTGGACTTGAACAACCATCTTAACAACCTTTGCCAAAAAAGGGAAACTTGGAGACAAGTTGATAATTGGTCAAACTTGGATCCAGAAAGGACCTCTATAGAAGAAGGGGCACACCATAGCTCTTTTTCTAGCTTAATGTCATCATCTCCTTTCCCATAAGAACCTTTCAGATCCAAAAAACCAACCCCTTCCAGCTGCCTGAAGAAGCTAGGAAGGGCAAAATCCAGTAGGCAAGAATAATCTAGGGAGCTGTACATGAAATTAGCCAAAGGACCACTCCCCTCTTCTGATCTACACAAAGATTATATCCTGACATTTACAAGGAGGTGAAGGACTTTTTTTTAAAGAAGCAAAAGAACTTTGCTTTTTAAATACAGTATTCATCCACTTAATTTTTTTAATCTTCCATTCGGCAGGCCTATCACCCAATGCCAAGCTGATTCTCAAACCCGACTTCTATTTACCCACACATTATACCAACCAGTGGCCAATTTCACAACTGTGGCAAAAGGTAGCTACAATAAATGAACAAATCTCATGTAACCTAACTCCAGGGAACCATTTTGGGAGAACAACATTTCTGTGCAAGGAGATCCTGAATCATTTTCCAGCAATGCCTGCATGACGTTGAAGCACCTATAGGCAGCTTTAACATCAAGGAAGACAGAATTAGCTTGATGTAAAATATCGATATGTAAAAGATTGCCCTTCCGTATGTCAAAGGTGTCCTTAGATACCTTCAATGATAATTTCTAAAACTCTATGCTCGCACATGAACATGAAAATAAATGTCATTATTTGCAGTCATAGCAACCTACATGAGAAAAAGAAGCACCTACTGGGCCAGTAGGTCCAGATCTGGCAATCCATCGATCCATCCATACCCGTGTATGGTAAACAGGAACATCTGCACAGTGTATTTATATCAAATGGCACACACAGCATGATGACCCAATTTCTTTTGTACATGTGTGTGGATGCACATTAAAAAGGGGTTGTGCTTGGCTTGTGACATCACATTTGCCATCTTGTCCATTTTGACCTGTGCTCAATGGATGCTCTATTATGCTTTATGGATTAGGCACAATGAAGACTTAAATCCTGGGTTCCTTTTTTCCCACCCTTATGATGCAAAGGAGTGGAAGATGCCTTTTTCTTATTTATTATGACCACCTCCATAGTATTTAGGGGATGCAGTGGCTCAGTGGCTAAGACACTGAGCTTGTTGATCGAAAGGTCGGCAGTTCAGCGGTTCAAATCTCTAGTGCCGCGTAACAGGGTGAACTCCCGTTACTTGTCCCAGCTTCTGCCAATCTAGCAGTTCGAAAGCACGTAAAAAATGCAAGTAGAAAAATAGGGACCACCTTTGGTGGGAAGGTAACAGTGTTCCGTGCACCTTTGGTGTTTAGCCATGCCGGCCACATGACCACGGAGTCGTCTTCGGACAGCGCTGGCTCTAGCACATATATGCGAGGGGAACCTTTACCTTTACCTTTACCATAGTATTTCCATAACAAACTTCTTTGTTTTCAGCCTTCTCTCTTCCCAACTTCACATTTTCAACCCTCACCCTTTGGATAGTTTCTTTAGATATGCTTTAGATATTCAGGACTGTTTGTGTAGCAAATCTTTCAAGATTAACGTGTTTTATGAAACCAGCCCATTACTTCCCTTGAGATGAGCATGATGCTTCACAGTTTTGTCCTATCCTTTCCAACCATAAGCTCTGTATTAGAAAGATAGTCTGCTTTAGATTTCAGATGTTTCCATTATCAGGTTGTCTGCTTGTGAAGCTGATCTCAGCCAAGATATGAAGCAGTGTAAAGGCTACAGACTACAATGTCTATGCACGAGTCTTTCAGATTCCTGCCTAGAGAACATGACAACTTTTTCAGCTTGAGGTTTGTCTTATTGGCTGAACATGCCCTGACCCCTCTCTCAGCAGGATTCTCTTGGCCCTACAGAAGAACAATGATTATTATTCTTCGGAAAAACAATTCAACTTCAGTACCACGGTACCACAGATAATAGAAACATGTTAATGTATGAAAGTTGGACTAAAAGTTCACCAAAGAGACAAGGAAGAATTCATCAAAGACACTCTCCTGGTGGGATGCCTGTGCCAATAGCTCCAGGTCTTTGCCATAAAAGCCTAAATCACATGGAATCATCTGTAAAAGTTATTGTTTCTGGTTTTATTCCATTCTCACTACTTTCTTGGTCAGACAGAAACCAGACCCCAGATAGTTTCAGCTAAAAGTGTTGCTCACACTAGCAACTGCTAGCCATGAGAACAAGAAAATGCAATGTGTTTTGGAACAAAGAAATTAGAGGGATGCTACAGTAACCAGCAACAAACAACAATTTAGTTTTCTCCAAAAAGGAGTCCTATGGATCTAAAATCTTTAGAAGTCAAGATTGCAGTATGGGATAGAAAAATGCTAAAAATAGGAGTTTTCTGTCTTGTTTTTCATTTCTGGTTTTGTATGTATTGGGGACAACATACTTACAATACAAAATTCAGGATAAAATGGATCATTTATGTAATGGTAAAATCTTGCTTTCTACGTCTTTTATTAAGACAATGGGGAGGATACTAAGCCACGATCTGTGCCATCCTTCAGCTTTGATTGTGCTGATTGGAGCTATTGGAAGTTGTACCTCAGCAACATCTGAACTGTAGTTGGCTCCATATCAACCCTAGTTAATCTCCCAACAGATTTCTTTTGTAGATATTTGTAACTGCAGAAATCAATGACACTTTGTTTTCCAGCTCCTTAAATCAATGCAAATTCAAGCATATAATCCAGAAATATAAACCTGCCTGACAAACTACCCAGGTGAAGCAAGGATATTAAACAGTGTCATTATGGCTATTATGGCTTTGTGGAGTTTTGTCTCATACTCAGGACTGAATCCTGATTGAAAGGATCCAGATAATCCGCTTTGTCCAAGGCCCTCTGAAGTTGTTGTACAGCCACCTTCCCTAAGAAAGGGAAGTGAGATATTGGATGAAAATTTTTGGGTATGGTGGGATCCAGCAATGGCTTCTTGAGGAGGGGTGAATCAAGTCCTCTTCAAACAGTAAAGGGACAATGCATTACTGAAAGAACTTCCCTGTAGTTTCAATCCAGTGGTTCTGGTCTTGCCCCCAAGCATTTAGCAATCAAGTCTGTTCCATTCTTTATGCCAAACATTTTAGATATCTAAAAACTTCTATCACATCTCAAGTTTTCTTCTGCTGAAACATACTGATTCCTTAAATTGTTTCTTGTAGGACATAATTTCCAGTTTCTCTCATCATCTTGGTAGTCTTCCACTGAATTAACTTTATTGATAAGTGGCAAGAGCTAATGGAAGCAATTTAATTTTAACATGTATAATTTTCTTTTTTTTCCTTAACTATACATTTAAACAATACATTCAAGCTACTGTATATTTAATTAGACGAAACTTACTCATCATGCAACACAGTATCTCAAAAAGCAGTGAAATAGTAGTCACAACATTCTAGCTTAAGGGTTAAATGGAATACACAAGATAAACCTTTCCAGCTGCAGAGGCTCTTATTTTAACTGGGGACTCTCTACTAAGCTGGTGAGTGAATATTTTCCTAGACAAACCTGACTAAAGTAATAATAGTTTTGCCCCAATTTGACAGAACTTTGTAATATGTGTGTCTGGAAACTAGAATAAAAAGGATTGAAAATGTAAATGTTTAGCACTTGGAGGCATTGTAGGAGGAGAGGTATGTTAGGATGGTAGGCAAAAATCAGGAGGATTCTGGTAGCATCTTTTCAAACTAACAAATGTTATTAAAAGGCATACAGTTTTATTAGAAGGTATAAGAAAGCAATGCCTGCTTTCCCTTTAGCTTTAAACTTCAAACTGGAATTGTATACTGCACAGATGAATACTGTAAACATGCTCTCATACACCTGGAGATGCTCGATTTAAAGGAGACTTTCATGAATTCCTTAACAAAAGCCAATACAAGTTTCTGGCTTTCATCAAACTTGCTCTGATCTTCAGCCAATGAAATAATGGGAGGTAGAACTGGAGTTCAAGATATTACCAGCTTATAAAAATGTGAAAGTTTGTTAAACACAATCCTTGAAAGTCAACATTTTTTGTGTATGCGTAGCCAAAGGTCTTTGAGAATATAAGAATCCAGGCCGACAGAGTCAAGTCAAGGCCTCTCTAGTCCTTCATGGTAAACAACCAGATGCTAATGAAAAAACTATAGGACAGAGGTCTTCAAACTTGGTAGCTTTAAGACTTGTGGACTTGAAGACCTCTGCTATAGGATATGAAATAAGTAGTACTCTTTCAAAGTATTTATTATATGAATACAATATTTCTAACAGTACTTAACATACATGCACATAATATTAATAAAATCATATTTAAAATCAAGCATGATTAAAATCAATATGCATAATTGTCTCTAATGTTATTGTGAATAAATGTAATGGAATTTAAGAAATGATTTCACAGTTATGTAGCCATAATAGCCAACAACTCTATAGAACTAATATAAAACCGGTTATTTGTCTATTAATAGTTTAATCACAATGTCTGAGTTTATACTTCATTTTTACATGATATGCAAATCTGGGCCATTCCTTATTTATCAAATTGATATGTTATCAGTTTCATTGCAACCTACTTATAGCTTAGTGTTACGTACAGTAGTGGGTTTCAAATCCCGGTCTACCAGTTTGCTATCAGTAGTGTGTGGATTCACGGGCTCGCTTTGCAAGCATGTAGCGCTTCTGTGCATGTGCAGAGTATTTTTGATGACGTCTGGGCAGGTGGGTGGACCCTCCCATTGCCGTCGCTACTGGTTTGCCCGAACTGGGGTGAACTGGTAGAAACCCACCACTGGTTACTTGTATCGGATCGCTTTTGCTTGTTCAGTTATTATTTGTGTGCTTTACAGTAAATACATTATAGATTTACTGTAAGCTTCCTAGAATTCTGTTGTCAGGCATGGGGGCAGGAAACAAATGCTTCAAAACAAACCCTATTTAAGATTAGGAGATTAACATCCAAAAAGAATATCAAAACAACATACCCTATGTTCTGAAAGAATAATGACCACAAATGGATAATCAAGTATTATATTTGTGAAACCAGAGTAGATCAATGGATTAATGAATGGATTCTCTTAGTAGCATTTGATAAGGTTTTACCTTTTGGAAAATGTATTTAAAAGACTTAGCATGATTTAATTGGCAAAATTCATATATGCTGGTCTTAGTCCCTGGAAGAAAGGGTAGGATGTAAATCTTTTCAGTTAAAAGACAAATTGAAAAAGAGTTTTATTGAATGCTATAACAGCCTCTTCCGAGCTGATTTTTCCAGTTATATTGAACTGCAACTCAAATAATCATTAATCCCTATGGAAGGTATGGTCTTCCCTCCATACCAGTATGTATTGGTTAAAATAGTCGGTGTTGCTAAACTCTTTATTTCTTTTAAGGAAGTGTCTGAAAGCAGATACTTCTGGCTTAAAGTAATGTTTGGAAAGTATAGTCAAGTGGATGAGAGTGAACAAACAAATCTTAAAGCTGACAAGATAGAAAGAAATCTGTGAAAGGACATTTGTTGCTAGAGGCAAATGAGGTTCTTACTCTATTGCCCTGCTGAAGCAGATAAAAAATGTGAAGCATTACAGGATCCAGCCTATTTTTGAGAAGTCACCTGTGGGATTTAAACTTTTTTTTAAAACAACTGTTCTCAATCACAGAGGCCTTAGAACAGCTGTTAAACATTGTGCCTCCTGGTCACATGGCCACATTTCAGATGTTTGGCACTCTGTTTGCATCTGTGTCTGGCTGCCAACTGCCCTGCAGTCATGTGATTGCCATTTTCAATCTTCTTTGTGGACTTCCCCAGAAAGTCAATGGGGAAGATGACTGGAAAGTTGCAAGAGGAGAGAATGTTGGATTTGAGATCTGTTCCCCCAGCATGCTGAGGGATTTCCCTTCTCCTCAGTGCATATGGAGGAACCTGATGAAAATGCTAGTGAATGTCAGCATTTCTGTCCTTCTGGAAGGAAAATTCCTTAGTGCGCTGGAGGGATTTTTGTCAAACCTGGCAAAAATGCTAGCAAGCTCTTCTAAAAATGAAGGAAGAATTACAGATGGATGCTCTAGCGATCCAACAGCAAGAGATAGGTGTTGTAGCAGATGAAATATTTAGATTAAATAAACATGACGTAAGGAGTTGCAAGATCCCAAGGGAGAAGCATGAAAGATTTACCAAAAAGAGTTGAAATTCTAAAAAAGGCAAGAGATGATGGATAGATATAGAATAGAATAGAATAACATAGTTGGAAGGGACCTTGGAGGTCTTCTAGTCCAACCCCCTGCTTAAGTGGTGCAGGAAATCCTACACCACTTCAGACAAATGGTTATCCAACGACTTCTTAAAAACTTCCAGTGTTGGAGCATTCACAACTTCTGCAGGCAAGTTGTTCCACTGATTAATTATTCTGTCAGGAAATTTCTCCTTAGTTCTAGGCTGCTTCTCTCCTTGATTAGTTTCCATCCATTGCTTCTTGTCCTGCCCTCAGGTGCTTTGGAGAATAGTTTGACTCCCTCTTCTTTGTGGCAGCCCCTGAGATATTGGAACACTGCTATCAAGTCTCCCCTGGTCTTTCTTTTCATCAGACTAGGCATACCCAGTTCCTGCAACCATTCTTCATATGTTTTAGCCTCCAGTCCACCAATCATTTTTGTTGCTCTTTTCTGCATTATAGAATACTTCTTAATATGGTGCCTATTTTATTAAGTGTTAGAAAAAAGAGGTAGAAAGTAGATATTGGGAAAATAGTATTATGTGTACTGATATATAATAGAATACATTATAATTCTTAAATTGTTAATTATTGGTCTTAATATAGGGGTGTTTTAATTGTGGGCCAAATTAATTTCAATGGATTTTAATACTGTTTTTAAATTTTGTATTTTCTTGTGTTTTATCTGTTGGTTGTTCACTGCCCCGAGTCCTTCGGGAGAAGGGCGGTATATAAATGTAAACAAATAAAAATAAATAAATAAAATAATTACTGTATATACACAAATGTTAGAAGTTGAAAGATTATGATTATGTATATAAATATTAGTAGTAGTAGTTCTGTGTATAAAATATTTTGACCCAGACAATACACTGTTCACCAAGCACTTATGAATGTTAAAGAAAAAAACTATAAATAAAATTATTTTTAAAACTGCTAGCAAACTGCATCATTTTTATGATCATTCTCCCTATTGGGGGTGAGAGGGCTCAGACCTCCTGAGTGTGGTAAGAAGCCTAGACTCTCTTGTTGCTGACTAAGCCCAGGAGGTCCGGTGCCTCTCACCTAATGACTGTGCCACTGTTTAATGACTGCAACTGTGAGGAGCCAGGATTATGGTTATTGAGTGGTCACGTGGCTTTTACTTAACTACTGCATTAACTTAATGACTGAGAATCTGGGCTCTGTTTTAGTCACGAGTAGAAGTCTTTTTGTATAAAATAAAGAAAACTAAGGATGACAATTTGTACTTGTGCATGTATACTATAGAAGTATATTTAGGAAGAATTGTCATCATTTAAATAGAAATATACCATATTTTACAACAGTAGGGAATTTGTGACAAACGGACCATGGCCACATTCTGCTTTAAGCAAGGTGTTGGTGAAAAGGGTTTAATAATTTCAGCCCTATTTATAGAGCCCAGAAGCCTACTGGCAACCTGTGTAGCTATAAAATCAGCATTTTCTATTGAATAATAATCTCTGGCAATAATCTGGCTGCCAGTTATAGATTTCAAGTCATTTCCAATACATATATCTAATACATAGAGTGGATTATAACAGTCTAGCCTGACCTAGATAATGTTGTAAAGGTTTATCTTATTTTGTGGGGAAAATTTGATTTTCAGACTGAAAATTTACTTGTTGGAAAATAAATATTCTGCTGGAATCTCATACTCCCCCACTTCTGTGTATTTATTTCAGTTATAAGACATAAGCAGGTAAGTAAGCAAGCTGTGATTTTGGGTGAAAAAAGAAGCAGCTTGAGCATCAGGTACCAGCTGCTGGCTGGCTGGGGAATGCTAGGAGTTGTTGAAGTTCACACATTTTAGAGCTGCTAAATTTGTGTACTGTGAAATCCCCTTAGCTCCTTCCTTTTTCATCACCTTCTATTGATTGGTTGTTATTGAAAATGTATTGGTACCTCACTGTGTTTTCCTTTTTTCCTTCTCTTCTTTTTTTCCCCTTTATGTCAAAACTGTAACTCTAATGTTGGCTGGGATTATGTTTTCTGTTACTTATGATCATCTTTCAGAATTTCCCTCCTTTTTAAACAAAAGGCATTTAGAAAATAACGCAATGCTATGCAAAACCCGTTAATAGCCACCAGGGGGCAATGCCGCTGTGTCACCTGCTTTCAAATTCTTGCTAATTTAAAAGGAGGTTGCCAAGAGCTCTCTGCCTCTTTTCCGTTACTGTTCTTCACGGTTCTGAGAAGGCTTTTCAGCAGATTGAAAATAGTTTTCTCTGCTGCATTATTGATTTTCCAATAGGCTAAATATAGTTTGGGATGTGCAGTTCTGATCTCTTCTAATTCCACTTTCTCACACAACCGAAGGAAAGGAAATAAATCATTTTCATTTAGTTAGCAAGTAAATTGTCTCAAAATGAAGGCATTTGAACTTTAAAGGTGATTATGAAAAAAAACCCTAAACTAGCATAATGTCTCTTGGAATTATTTATTTATTAAAAGTTAGGACCATTTTTTTTTTGCAGATCTTTCTTCTGACCTTCAACAAAATTTCATTTTAATGTATGCCGATTAGCATACATTCAAAGTGACAATAAAGTTATTTTAATATTCCTGTCCTTTCATTATACTGACATCTCTTCAGCAGACTGCAGCTTGCATGGCTCCCCAAATTTTCATCAAATCTGCATGCTTATCTCAAAGGTGCTTTTTCAAGAGGCAACTGGACTTTCTGGGTTTTCTTTGAAGATGTTTCGCATCTCACTCGCTAAAAGAATGCAAATGACCAGCTGTCTGCAAGGAGTATAAATCCTTCCATTCCCCACCATCCAGTCAGAGCTGAAGAAGCTTCTTGGATGAGAAGCAAAATGTCTTCAAAGAAAAACCAGAAAGTCCAGTTGCCTCTTGAAAAAGCACCTTTGGGACAACCATGATCTGGATGACTGAGAATCTCCATAGACATCTGCATGCTTATGTGGGTAAAAAGAAAGTCCTGTCACGTTTTACATGTATCACACATGTGACTCATGTAAAATAAAGGGGTGGGGGTGCTTTGAAGATGCAGTCCTGGCCATCATTATCTTGATATTTTTGATATCACACTATGACCACATAGAAGAAGGCAGGAAGAAGCAGGGCACAAAGTTGAGTGGGGTTCTTTCCAGTGGTGAAATCCAATTTTTTTTTATAAATTATTTTTTTTTTGGTTCTGTGGGTGTTACTTGGTGGGCATAGCTTGGTAGGCATGGCAGGAGAAGGATTCTGCAAAATCTCCATTCCTCCCCACTCCTGGGGTGAAGGATATTGCAAAATCTCCATTCCCACCCCACTCGGGGGCCAGTCAGAGGTGGTATTTGCCGGCTCTCCAAACTTTTCAAAATTTCCGCTACCGGTTCTCCGAGCTGCTCAAAATTTCCGCTACTGGTTCTCCAGAACCTGTCACAACCTGCTGGATATCATCCCTGGTTCTTTCTCCAATGGCTTCAACCCTAATCAAATCCCTGGGGTTGTCTAGGAAATAAAAAACAAACAAAAATGGCAGAATTGTCAGTATTCCAGTAGGCTAAAGTTCCTGTGAAGATGGCTGTTCCTCAGCTGACCAGGCCATTCTTGATCACCTCCTGAAGCCAAGGTAAACGTCAGCCAACAAGAGACTGGGCGATTCCATTCATTTCCACTTACAATGATTTCTTTGTTGTCTGGAATATCTTACTATTTTCTAGCAGACACATGCATTCTGTTACTGATTCCAGGCATCACACCTTCATTGGATGTAAAGGAGAAGTCGGTTCTGTTCAGCTCTTTAATAGCTTAGATATTTACACTTGGATGATGACAAGTACAGATCTCTACTGGTCTGTCTCTTATATGCACTCACCTCCACTACTTATGTCCCTGCATTTGCTTTGTCAACCAGCAAAGGGAAAAAACAAAGGGTAAAACCATTTGCATTTGACTAAAAGTAAGTCAAGCATGGCTGGCCAGATATTCTAGTGCCCCTTCTGTAAATATAAATATCCTGCTAGGACTTAACAGACTGTCTTCAGGTTGGCAAAGGCTGTACACGCTTCCTTTATTTATTCAACCTATGTGCTGAATCTGTTTTAAGGGAAGCTGGATTGGAAGAAAATGAGAGTGGTTTTAAAATTGGAGGAAGAAACATCAGTTACCTGCACTATGCTGATGACATTTCTTTAATAGCCAAAAATGCACTCTATCTGCAAGGAGTGTGGTAAAAATAAAATGGAATGGGTAATATATAAAAAGAGGTTCAAAATAATGCCAACAAGCAGAAAAAGCAGCCTTAAAATTGACAAGGAAGAGATTGAAGTGGAAGTTAGCTTTTGTTTTTCCGGATCAATCATCAATAATAAAGGAACTAGCAGTCAAAAGATACACTGCAGACTTAGTAGAGCAACCATAAAAACCTTGGAAAAGATATTCAGATGCCATGATGTGTTTACACCAGGGGTTCAAACTCAAGGCCCGGGGTGTTTAGATCTGGTTTGTGGGGTCACCCTGGAAACAGTGAAGGACTGGCTCACAGTACCTCTGCCAGAAAAAACTCGGGAGAGCCGCAGATGATCCTCACAAGCTTCATTTTCGCTGGGAGAGGGAGTCGCAGCCCAAAACAGAACTCAGGAGCCAGTTTTCGCTGGCGGAGCACTCGGGCCACCACAGGTACCCCTGACACGAGTGACGTCAAGTTGGCCATGCCCACTCAAGCCCCCCGAGGTCAAACACAACCCTGATATGGCCCTCAATGAAATCAAGTTTGACATACCTGGTCTACACCTAAAAGATCAGAATAATGCAAAGCAGAGTATTCGTTGTAACACTCTATGGAACCAAAGTTGGATGTTGAAAAAACTAAATAAGGAGAATGTTGGTTCTTTTAAACTTTGGTGTTGGAGAATTTTTTTTGAGTTTGCTATGGACTGCCAAGAAAACAAACCAATGAACCATCAAACAAATCAACTCAGAGTTCTCGTTAAACTTTGTAGTGCTGTGTGTCAATTTCCATACAGTCTCACTTCCCAGGAATCACTTAGTCTGCCTTCTCATTCCATACCAGATGAGCTTTCCAGAATGTTACAGTGACTGATAGTGGAGACTGGAGAGATTCACTGAAAATCCAGGAAATCAAAAGGCCACTTCCATCATTCAGCATCAAGTTAGTATAGCAGAAGAGACTGAACTGGAAGGTGGGGTTAAACATGTCATCAGTTTAGAGTCATTGCATTGTCACAAAAGACCTAAGTCCAACCTCCTGTGAATTCTGTTGCCCCTTATCTAGTGCAATTTAGCTATGACCACTAGTTGATTTTTTGTATTAGAGGTAGCAATAATAAACTCTTCTGTGGTTTGAATTCAATAAATGCTTCTGGTTATTTGCCCCTGCCATTAAGTTTCCATTGATCAAAGCAATTTCACTGGTCATACCAACTCTGAAATTATGGTAACGTTGTCATCTGCTGACCTAAATATTCTCTTTCATTCATGGGATTCTCACGTTCTCTTATTTAGTACAAAACAACAAGGACCAATGATCAGAACTTATTAAAATGCATTTCAAAATATGATGCATTTTCAACAATACAACAGTTTTACAATCTAGCATATCATATATATCAGCTCATATGACTGGAAGTTGAATGTTACTTTACTACTAGAGAGCCAGTTCGGTGTAATGATTAGAGTGTTGGGCTAGCACTACTCATGAAAGAAACCAGGTTCACATCTATTCTAAGCGATGGAAGTTTTCTCTGTGTCAAAACTACAGGGTGGTTGTTGTATAGGGGAAATATTGGAGGAGGAAAGACTGCATTCTTGAGCTTCTGATGGAGAGATAGGTTATAAATCTAACTAGCAGTGGGACTACTTCCTGTAGTGCAGAGGTTGGCAACCTTAAACACTCAAAGAGCCATTTGGACCATTTCCCACAGAAAAGAAAACACTGGGAGCCACAAAACCCTTTTGACATCTAAAATGAAGATAACACTGCATATATAGTGTTTTTTTTTACCTTTATGCTATGTATAAAAAAAACTATAGTGTGTTGCATTTATGAAATCAATGA
This sequence comes from Arizona elegans, assembly GCA_022577455.1. Taxonomy (NCBI): domain Eukaryota; kingdom Metazoa; phylum Chordata; class Lepidosauria; order Squamata; family Colubridae; genus Arizona; species Arizona elegans. Next base: position 181,834,930 of record JAKOOJ010000002.1, on the reverse strand, counting down.
ACTGCTATAGAGAAAACAAATTTTTATATCTGCATGCAAGAAAAACATTTCGAACTCTGAAAAAAAAAGATGGGTCGAAAAGCTCAATAAATTGCATGCTGGCGGGTGTTGCACATTGACGGTTGTGATGCATATTTTGAGCGACAGGGAGCCACAGCAGAGGGATGAAATAGACACATGCAGCTCCAGAGCTGCAGGTTGCAGACCCCTGCTGTAGTCTATATAGGGGCAGCAAGTTTACCCAGGCTGGTTCTGTGACCCATGTTGTTCTATGCTACAACAAAGGGATGGATAAATAGGATCAGAGGGACAACTATGAAGTTCTACTCTTCCTGCCCCTTCACCATTTTCAGGTAATGGCAGTGATTCATTTGTTCAAATTGTACAGCCAACCCCAGTCAAGATGGAGCCATTTCATTTATGATTTATAAATGGGCCAATAATCTCCCCAAGGCATCTCACAAATAGAGAGGCAAGCTCTTAATTTTTAAGTTTAGGAGGAAGCCTGAATTGTGGGTATGATTCCAAGAAAAGTAAAATCTTTCCCTGGTTTTGCGTCCAATCACTTTTCCTTGTGCCAAAATACTGGAAATAGTACCTTCCGCTAAATTCTTATTTTAGTGATTGAGCCAATAAATGTTGGGTTTCTTATAACATTTGGCAAGGACTCTATTACTGCCTGGTGTTTTATTATTCTTTAACTACATTAATTATATCTTTGACCCCTTTGGTTGTGAGCTCACAGTTGGGCAAAATTGCTTATTGCAAACTGAAAGGATTTAGTCATTTATATTGACTTGTCAAAATGTTAACATTTCAATACCGATGGGAACTTCTGAGATGTAAAATTTAATATAATTATTAGCAAGCATGGCTAAAAATTCAGGCAATGAAGAAGAGCTGGGAGAGTCACTGGAAATAACTGAATTTGCAGATCCAGATCCCAGCACGGGGAACTGTTAAAAAAACTAACTTAGGCAAGACTATGTCCTCCGATTTTAGTTCTGTTATTTGATTCAACTTCTAAGCTCGAGCAGTAGTGAAAATTTGAATATCCAAAGGTTTCAAAGCACAGGTTGGATGGACAAAATCCTTCCATTGAAACAGAGCTTTGCTTGGTAGTTGTTTCTAAATATTATAGAAACACCTTAACCAGAGGTGGGTATCCTTTTTGTAATGGATTTTATGCTTTGTAATGAATTGTTACCTGGGAGGGATAGTAATGTCATGACATCTTGCAAGTGAATAGGTGTAGCAAAAGATTATGGAGGATTTCTGCTTTTTTAAAAAAAAACGTTTGGAGGCACAAACATTGGCATTCCTTATTTATTTCATTTTTTCCTAGTAACGGGGTGGGGGGGGAATTATGTCATCAGATTTGGACAATTCACTGTTGAATTTTGGTGGACCAATATTGTGGAATTTTGGAACCATCCAAAAAGTATTTTGAGAGTTGCCTAAAACTGATCTTGGATTTGGGAAAGGGTGCAGCTAGGCAAGGCTAGAAATAGTGTTTCTCTGCTTTTAGTCCAGCACTTTGGATAACTAGATCAAACTAGCTTTCACTGTGATTACAGTTGTATTAAAAGTATATAAAGAAATAAAAACTAAGATTACAGTTAAAACTAAGAATGTTAGACAGGGTTAATAAAAAGGTATTTAAAAGGCTGGAATGATTAAAAGTCCCAAATAGCCCACAGGACTCTGTAGGACTTTGTGACTAGGTCCTTTGAATTGAAGCTATTTCCTTCCTGTTATTTGGCAGAAGGCACCAAATAACACCTTTTTTTTCTGGGGGGAAAAAAGGAATAAGAAGATATTTTAATATAAACATGGTTTTTTAAAAAAGTAATCAGATCTTACACTGTATACTGTGTATTTTGATATTGAACGAAAAGATTCTGGGACCACATCTGATTCCTTTCTCCTGAGAGAAAACACCAATTTTGCCAGTTTTTATTTACTTATCAATAAATTAAGAAACATTCCCTGCATGCTAATCACCCTATTTTAAGAGCTAATGTAAAATTGTGCCACTCATGAAAAAGAATTCACACGTATCCTAAAATATGCTTCGGCCATGTTTGGTCTATGGGAAATGCCTTAGATTTCAAATCCTTTTGATGTAGAGATTATCTTTCGTACACACTTGAAGTCAATGTGCAGTCAGTTCTTCGCAAATGGATGAATTAATAAATAACAAAGATAGTGACTATGGCTGTTGGAAAGACTCTGATGTTAAGGAGCACTGAGCTTTGTAAGAATAGAACAACTATAAGGGTAAACATGCAACAAGCAAGGCTGATTTTTTAAACCACCCAACTGGACCATCCCATCTACCATTAGATAAACAAGAAACAGATCAGGACACACAGATTTTTGAGAATGTTTTTTTACAGCTAGTGCCAGATAAAATAAAAGTGACTGTGAGCCATAAACAAGCTTTATTCAGCATGTCTCACTGGGAGTTTGTCAGCCAACACTAACTGCAGACAACACTTCAAATTGCTGCCAGATAATTTTCCCTTGTCATGATTTCTAGGAAAAGAGCTCGTAGCAGTCTGGTTCCTGAAAATAGACTGGACCCTTGTTGGATCGTTCCACAGAATTACAGTCGCGTAATGGTTTTGGACAGCAGATTTGTCTTGTAGCAACTGCTCTCCCAGAGCATAGTGGAAATGCACAATAAACTTGGGGTGTGACCCACCACAACCTTTCCAATTTTTTTTTAATGTGAGAGGAGGAAATTATTAGATATATTGATTCTGGGCCTTTCTCCACTACTGAGTTAAAGTGCTACACAAGTCCATCCATGGAAAAAGAGAACAATTTTAAAGGTAAATTTACGGTCACCATTCCATTTTCTGTCTTGTCACCACTGCTTCTGTTTCAGTTCACTGCCTGCTATCCTATACAGTGGTGGGATTCAGCTGGTTCGGGCCAATTCGGGTGAACCAGTAGTTAAATTGCTGGCTGGATCTGCCCCTCCCCTCCCCCTTCCAGGAGTCCCCACGTGCCCCATTTTGGTTCCCAGGTAAGTCTAGGGAGGCCTGCTAGGCCCAAAATGGGGCAGGGCAGGGTGCAGCACCCCCCCCATGGCCCGTTTTCACTCCTAGGAGGCTTCAAGGAGGCCTCCTAGGCCCAAAACAGGGTGTCCCCCACCCCCCGCAGGAGATTGAGTGATGCCTGTCACGCCCCACTGGCCACACCCACCATGACCACGCCCAGTCAGCCTGTCATTAGGGCAGAGAACCAGTTGTTAAATTATTTGAATCCCACCACGTCTCCTATAGTACCATACTTTTATAGGATGATGGTGAGGTTGGGAAGCTCAATATCTGTTTAGTGGGTTTTTCATTGATTTTGGCCAAACTGTACCCAATATATTCCTTGTGCATTTTAAAAGAGCCTAAAATGAGACAAAACGTAATTCAGCCTAAACAGCAAATCTGCATAGCTCCTTGCCTCAGAGGAAAGACAATCACTAATCATTTCAAAAGTAGATAGCACCAGTAAAAATAAATAAATCCATTTCATTTAAATCTTATGTGCCAAAATAAAATGAATTTAAAACTCTTGCAAATTAAAGCTTCCCATATATTTCATCCAACTTTTTGTATTTTTACCAATTTCTCTCTATTCCAATCTTCCCCACATTTAAAATAAATAAATCTAGTAATTCAGACATACTTTTTCCTCAACAATCTGAGAAGAGGCTAGAAGCTGCTTTTCGGTAGGGTTACTAATCTTACTGTACAGCACAGCTGTGAAGAAGAAAGAGAAAATGAAAAATAGGGCATTCTTTTACCTTACTTTTCAAAATGGGGGTGATTTACTATATTATTCATTGTGATAATATTTGGGAAGTTTCTAAATGCTACCATTTGGCAGTACATTAGCACATTACTGGAATTCAAATTTTACTGGTTAAGGAGCCAGATGAGATCCACAGATTAGGGATTGTACATTTATGTCAGTGTTTTTCAACTTCAGCAACATTAAGATGTGTTAATCTCCAGTTATTTGAAATGAAATCTTTGAACATTGCTTGTATTCTCGAGCTACTCTTACTCAGCGATTCGTGCTATGTAATAACAACAGTGTGACAACTTTTGCAACACAGCTCTCTTAATAGGACCGAGGATCAAAAGGAAAGGGTTAGGAAATAAGTCTCAAACAAAGACAGGGAAAAAATGGCTTAGATTCATTCCATAATAAAGTGATGAGCAATTTGGCTCTACTGAAATATAGTTTTGGGCTGATCAAGTAGATTATGTAATCTTGTACTTAGAGAAAAGGCACTTGGAGAAAATCTAAGCACTGGCCCCTATTTATATAAAAGAATCCACTGGGGAAAATATAATTTGGGATTATTATTAGATTTTACAGTAGCATTTTTTTTTGCCAGAATTTCCAGTGCTTGCTTTGAAGCTAAATATAAATTTACTTGAACACTGTTTCTAATCAAACTACATTAATCCCAATGGAAGCATTCTGAGAAAGAAAGAAAAAATCTGAAATTGGGAAATTCTAGGTCAGTGCTTATAAAAATTGAGCTACTTTTGGGGAAAAAAAAGATTTCTAGAAATAGGTTCATTATTACCAGCTAGAAAACATATCTACTTTAGAGGTGATACTCTGCAGAAAGCATGCCAACAATTTAAAAGAATAATAAAAATGATAAAAAGTGGAGAAGCACAGATTATGAAATTTGGGAGTAGAGCAAGAAGTGAATTCATAATCAGAATAAAATAGTTTCACACAGAAAAACAAAGAAAGGGAAAGTGATAAGACTGAGTAAATTCTATTGTGTGAATGATCCCTGTCAAACTGAAGTGTCAAAGCTGGTTAATGCATTGGCAAAAATCGAGACCAGTGCTAATAATTTGGAATAACATTCACTGTTGTGATGGAAGTTTATAAATTATAAAAATAACTTTCATATTTTTATAATAGTCCCAACTCTTACATTTCATCTATTTAATTGTGATCTCAAAGACATAAAAATAACAACTCTTCTAATCTGACATAGCTGTAATATCACCATAGATGTCCTAGTCTCATGAGTGACAACTCATTATCTGGGCCATTACTGCATTTTAAATTAATATTGTAGCTGTAAACGCAGTCCAAGAGTAAATGCCAAGCTCACAAGAAACAGCATTGAAAGGAGTAAATTAGCAGTGAAGTCCAAGGATAAGTAAAACTTGAAATCTTCATAAGTAATTTGTGAAACTGAGTTTTATTATATATGCCTTATTTTTTTATTAAAAAACAAAACAAGAATAAATGAGATAATCCTATTTAAATGTAATATTAGATCCATGGAATTACATGTGAGGAATTCCTTTAATTTTTTTTACATGTCTAGCATCACATTTAAAGGGGGGCTTACATTAACTCTTCGCTTGTTTGTATCCCCTTTAAAACAGCTTATTTTGATTAGAATTTTATCAGGAACATTGTTTTAAGTGGATTCAGGCCCAAAAGCTTTAAGCCAACCTTTCCAACCAAGCACCCTCCAGATGTGTTAGATTACAATTCTGATCACTTCCAACTCATGTGTCTTGCTGGCCCGGAAGTCACAGATTTAATTGCCAATACATATGGAAAGCACCAGGTTGGAGAAATGTGCATTTTTCTTTGGTTTTAACCCCCCACCCCCATCCCATTGCTAATTTACCCTTAGTTCTTCCTTCATTCTGGTCTTGACTTTTATATAATCTTGGTCTTAGTGTATAAATTTACCTTGGATAATCTGAGAGCAGTCATCTTTAAGATTAAAACCAGATTGTTTTAATATATAAAATGTATTTATGAAATGTATTTATGAAATTAAATATGGTCCCATGGTGACCTGCTTAACAACCACAATAACTTACAACTAAAATAACATGCTCAATTGTGGTCATAAGTCAAGGACTACTTGTATGCATGTTTTGCCACCAAAATATGCCCTATTAGGGAAAACTACAACCTAAACTCTTCATAAATATAGCAAACACCTTAAATTGTTTAAAGAGATTGGGAGATGGGTCCTATTAAAATATCATGAGGACACAAAAAGCTCCAATGTCTCTCCATCTTTGACTTGTATACTACTAAACTCCAGTGTGAGAATTTGTACAACAGCAAAACAAAGTGCAGCCAATAGTCCTGCTGTATTATGATGGCAGGTTTTGTTTTCCTCTTTTGTCCAAATCTATCTCAGGAAAACAGGGACATGGTGGCTCAGTAGCTAAGACACTGAGCTTGTCAATCGAAAGGTTGGCAGTTCAGTGGTTCAAATCCCTAGTGCCGTGTAACAGGGTGAGTTCTTGTTACTTGTCCCAGCTTCTGCTAACCTAGTAGTTCGAAAGCACGTATAAATGCAAGTAGAAAAATAGGGACTATCTTTGGTGGGAAGGTAACAGTGTTCCGTGCACCTTTGGCGTTTGGTCATGCTAGCCACATGACCATGGAGACATCTTCAGACAGCGCTGCCTCTTCGGCTTTGAAACGGAGATGAGCACCACCCCCTAGAGTTGGGAACGACTAGCACATATGTTACCTTTTTATATCAAGAAATCAATTTCTGTGTGAAGAAGCAATGGGCTAAATATTTAGATTCCATGGTAACATGTGGCCTTAAACTTACTTGGGGCCCAGTCCAGATTTAAGGAAGTCCCTGAACAGAACGCTCTCTGGCAAACTCTGTCTTCCATTCATGGGAGCTGGAAAACGTATTTGGTGGTGGTAGCAGTAGTGCTTTAGACAGCTAGATCTATTCACTACAGGTAGTCCTTGATTTACAGCCATTTGTTTAGCAACTGTTCAGTTACAACAGCACTGATAAAAGCGACTTACAACCAATACTTGCAACATCCCCGTGGCCACATGATCAAAATTCAGGAACTTGGCAACTGGCATAGATTTACAATGATTGCAGTGTCCCAAGATCATGTGACTTTTCCAGCCAAGTTCCAACAAGCAAAGTGAATCTGGGGGAAGCCAGATTCACTTTATGATCATTTGATTCATTTAACAACTGTGGTGATTTGCTTAACAACTGTGCAAAAAAAGTTGTAAAATTGGGTTCGATTCACTTAACAACTGCTTTGCTTACCAGTGGATTTCTGTTCCAACTGTGGTCATTGACTACCTATATTTACATTCCCCATAGTACCTTCAAGATAGTTGCTTGAGTCATTGTAGGAAATAACATTGATCTTTGTTTGACTGCACCTAGGTGCCTTCTTTTAAAAACAGCTTACATTCTCTGAATTCTAAATGGGAAAAAATGGAAGTGTTACCATCACCCCCAGCTTTGATTGATTTTGGATTATGTGTAATCAAGTTATTGTTGATTCTTAATGACCACATAGATGGATTTTCTCAATGATAATGTATTTTTATCTGATCTTTCAGGTCTTCCAATGATGTACTCATTGCCACTGTAATTTATCCACCTTGCTGTTGGGCATCCCCTTCTTCTCTTTCCTTCTACCTTTTCTAGAGATCTAAGCATTCACATAATTTGTCCAAAGTAGGATAATTTAAGCATGGTGTTCATTTGTGCCTCAAATGATAATTCGGGTTGATTTGCTTGATGGTTCATTTAATTTTGATGGCTATTCATGTTTTGTTTTGTTTTTTTGCTGTCCAAGGAATTTTCAGGAACCTTCTCCACCACAAAGTCCAAAAGCATTACAGGAAATGCCATGCCTTGTATGATTCTGATCTTTGTTAGGTGTAGACACACTGCAACATTTGAAAAAAAATTTCTAAGGCCTTCATGGTTGCTCTAAGTACTGGTCTGTAGTGTTTTTCTTGACTGCTGGTTTATTTATTGTTGATTGATCTTAGAAGGCAGAAATGATCCACCACTTAAATGTAATTGTCAATTCTAAGTCTGGTTGTTGAGAAAATAATCCTTACTTATTTTATTAATTGTATGTATATTAGCTAACATGAATCCACAGTTACCACCATTAAGAACCAAAATAAAAAAGCTCAGCCATCTTCAACTTGGTGACCTCTAACAAGTTCCATAGTTCCAAGATAGGATATTGGCAATCATGGAAGTTGTAGTCTAACACATCTGGATGGCACCAAGTTGAACTTGGGAGAGGCTGAGGCAGTTACTCATAGTCGTTTTAACTTCATTGTTTTGGCACAGAAGGCTTCAAAAAATATTTATAAGCTCACAATTTAACACCATAAAAAAGCTGAGTAGTATGACTAGCAATCTGTAAAGAGTTAGGAAATATGGAGTATATTAGAAAACTCAGGAAAATTAATGTATAAGCTTTCATGAAGAAAAAAATGCACTACCTTGTTTTAGAAAAAGGATCAAAATTGATAGGCACAGAATTAAACATTTTTAGAAACCCAAACACTTTGGCTATTAACTTAACACAGGTGTTATCTGAATGGAAGCTGAAGTATATAAAAATGAATGTCTGCCATCAATGACTTACTGGAATCCATGGACTTCACCTGTCCAGAACCAGAAACAGCTGAATAAACAGATAAGGATCTGTAGGTCTATGACTGGATTAGGGTAGAAAATGGCATGGAAATAGCCGTTTTGTTCTTTTCAACCCAAAAGAATGTGGGGAAAAATAAATTATGTAAAGACAATCGGAACAGAAATGTTCCAGATTTGTAGACGAAGGATAGAAATTGTGAGAAAGAAAGATCTATTTTGAAAATAGGTTTGATCATTAAAAAAATACAAAAAGAATACCCCATGCATTCCTATGGGAGAGGCTGTTGGGCAGTAGTTTGAATGTTGATAGCCATTTCCCAGTCAGGTGACTCAGGGGAGGTTATATGCAACTCACCACATGCTTCTCAGAATACATTTATGATATTATAAGGGATTATAAAATATTTAAGACCCTGCTATCTGCATAATTTCCTACTTTTTTTTTCTTCTTCTTATGTTAGTGTGAGCCTCCCCTCCATATAATTCAGAGTCATTTGGTTGATTTGGGCGGCTGTAGAAATTGGATGAAATGTAAATAAAGTAAATAAATGAATAGTAAATAAGCAAAGAAATGAATAAAATTAAGTAAGTAAATGAATAAAATTCAGAAAACACCCTGTGTTTTCTCTGGTACTTCAATCGCTTTGGTCACCCAGTTGGGAAAAAAATATTGGATTGTGATCCCAATCCAATTCCTATCCATGGGAATTGATTTTGAAAGAGACAAATTATAAAGTGAATATAATCCAATAGCTGAAATCTCTGTAACCTTATTTCTTATTTTGCGCATATACAGTTGTAGTCTGCTGAGGTTCCTTCTGTTTCAAGCAATTAACACAGGTAGAAAAGGATATTTTGGATCAGTGTTTCTTAACTGTGGCAACTTTAAGTCATGTGGTTTTCATGTCCCAGAATTTCCCAGCCAGCATTCTACAGGGAGAAAAACAATATTGTATTCTTCCTTTTCTCTTTCTTCCATTGATAATCCTTGATTTACAACCATTTACTCGGTGACGAAAATTACAATGGTGTTGAAAAAATGGACATGCTCTCTATATCTGAATTTATGGCTGCTGCAGTGCCCCCACAGTCAATGGTGAAAATTCAGGTACTTCGCAGTTCAACCACCCTTATGACTGAGTGCAAATGGGCTGCAATTACCCCCACGAGTATCCTTTTCCAGGCCATGTGCACATACACACCGGAGGGAGTTATTTATTTATTTATTGAATTTATGTTGCTGCCTATTTGCCCGTGGCGACTCAAGGCAGCTTACAGAATATAAAACCACATTTAAAACAATAAAATTAATAAAAAGACTCAAATATACTATAATATAATAAAATCACCCCCCACCAGAGGTGGGTTTCAGCAGGTTCTAACCAGTTCTGGAAAACCGGTAGTGGAAATTCTGAGTAGTTCAGAGAACTGGTAGTAAAATTCTGACTGGCCCCACTCCCATCTATTCTCTGCCTCCTGAGTCCCAGCTGATCGGGAGGAAATGGGGATCTTGCAGTAACCTTCCCTTGGATTGGGGAGGGAATGGAGATTTTATAGTATCTTTCCCCTGTCATGCCCAACACACCCACCAAGCCATGCCATGCCCACCAAGCCACACCCACAGAACCGGTAATAAAAAATGTTGAATGTCTTTTTCAAAAGATTTGCTTAAGCTAAAAAAAGGGAAAAAAATGAGAGGCTCAAAAATGCATTGCAAAACCACAACTTCCTTATGTTCCATAGAATATGATTATAGAGCAGGAATTGGTTGAATGGTTATCCAAGCATAAATTGGAATAGTCAGATGAGAAAGCAAAAGTCCAAGCTATATATTCGGTTGAAGTTCCTGAACCTTAACAAAGTTTTAGACTGAGATTTCTGGGCATTCGAGAACTGTTTTACTGGGCAATACCACATTGACATCTGGACATCTCATTTTTTTTAAAATCAAAATTTGAAAAAAAAAGTTGCATTAAAAATAACCATTTTAAATGTTTAAAAAAATAGATTTGACTTGCTGAAAACTTATTCATTTTTAAATGTACTTGTGGGAAAAATTTCTTCTCCATAATTTCCCAGGAGCATTTGCCTTCTATTTTTCAAAGGGTTTTATAATATTAATGTGTCTTCGTACATTTCAACAGCTAGCAGATGCAACTGATCCTAACTGCTTCTTTGGCCAAGTTAGATGTAGTTGATTTCTAGCCTGCACATGTTGGTTAGATAGAAACCTTAGGCCAATACTGAATAAAAGTGTGGTTTGGGTCTATTTAGTTATTGGTGGGTTGCTGTGCTGAGCTCAGCAATCAATCTTCCCTACATTCGACTTTCATGCATCTATTTTATTTAGATTTTAATTGGTATAGTTTCCCATGCCACCCTATCTAGGAATTTGAGTTTGAGTATCAAGTTAGCCTTCTGGGACTGCTCAGTCTCAAAGTTAAACACAGCTGAAACTGACAAGTTTCACATTGCAATGAGCCAAAGCCAGGGACGGCACATTATTCCAACACAAAACTCTAAATCAGAGCAGAAGTCTCTTGAAACTGGGCCAAAATTTGACTGAAAGGTTCATGAACCTTAAAGAATCTTTTGATGAGTTTGATCTGAAAGTCTGAGTTGAAGTGAAACCCAAAACAAATGGAGTTTTATGGGCTTTATGTCAGTTTAGATTTGGTTGTAAATATTTTATGTGACTGGAGGGACTTGGCTGTCCAGCAAAGACCCAGTATGACTTCTTGATGTCAGTGAAACTGTTCTGGATTTACAGTAATATACAGAGAACTGCAAAAACTTAATATTTGTTAATATTAATATTAAATATTAATATTTAATACAAATATTAAAAACTTAATATTTGTTCTTATCTACATATGCTTTAGTAGATCCTAAAATCATTATATTATTCTCGTTTTCAGAATGCAATCTAGTTTTACATGACTGTACAGCGAACACATTAGCCATTTATACATTATTTGAAGCATGTGGGGCAACGGTGAAATCCACTTACCTTCGCTACTGGTTCGGGCGTGGAAGCACGTGCAGATGGCAAAAAAATGGGACATAATGATGTCCCGGCAGGTGGGCAGAGCCATATAGAATGGGGTGGGGGGAGAATTTCACTGCTGATGTGGGGATTTCCTAAGGACAGTATATTTTTTTGCTTAAAGAGATTGATAAAAAAAACACTCACACCATGCTTCTGATTGTAACTCAACCACCACAGGTGAAAACAATTTTTGTTGAGTTTTGTGTTCAACCCTTACAATGGAATGAACCTGATCAATCCAGCTGATAAGGGTACCACATGATTGCATTCTTGTTGCCTGCTGAGTCATAATATAATATGTTAAGTTTAAGCTAAAATTGTTAGGTAAATTTATGGAAGACAACAATTTTGGTTACATACTCTAATTTATTGCTTAGTTTTGAATGAATTGACCACTATTGCTTGTTAAAAAAAATATGGTAAAAGTATTTCACGTTTTGCCTGGTGCAAACACAGTCCCGTCTATAGCAGATAGGACTTACTTCCAGTGTACTTTTCCCAAAGTTTTGTCTTTGGCCATATATCATCTCATGTAGAAAAAATATCAGATCTTAGATAATATATTGCTCTCTTTTCCCTCCAAACACCAGACTGCAGCCACCTGGATGAGCTAGTCAAGAGGACAACTTGCCTATATTTCTGTGCTGCAGATGCAATAGTTTTGAAGACTCATTAATACACATTATTTTGCCATATCTTCTGAAAGTTCCACATTGCCATGAGACATTCCTCATTAAATTTGGTTAGGTTTTTAATATGGATGTAGATTGTCAATTTTGCCATTGCTGCAAATTCACCAATTTTGGTCTCTTGACCTAATATTGGCAGCAAGGTTCTTGTTTTCCAATATTGTGCCTAATTTGTTCTTGTAGTTGTAAGCACATATCTTAATAAACTGTGGTACGTTTCTTTTCTATTTTCTGGGATGATGCTTAAATATTTGTCCTTTCAGTTCAATTTTTAATTTTTTTTTTGAATATTTTGTGATTTATTTTTAACATAAGCTGCACATGTGAAAGAAATGTTCCTTCTTTGTAAATAGAATTTTCAACATTTCTTTTTATATGATTTGTCGATCTTGGCAATTATTGATGGAGTTATATACAATGATAGTCTGATAATTATTTTAGAACCAGCTCTTCTGGTTATTTACTATATGTAAAACATTTTGAACTAATTTTCTCTTAAATTATATTGTGGAGTAAATTTTATTGATTCCCCCCGCCCCATAATTATTCCCATTGTTGTACTGTAATTATTTTTTTGAAATTTTGTATCCCCTTTATTATACAGCATTTTGATTTCTTCGAGCCACCTTCCCAAATGTGGCCCTTTCTTTCATGGATTTGAACCCTGCTCCTTTACAGTTTTTATGAAAACCTGAGCACCAGTGTCTTCACTAAACTTGGCAATAAACAGGCATCTAATATAAAGAATTGATAGCAATAGCACTTATACTAGAATAGAATAGAATAGAATAGAATAGAATAGAATAGAATAGAATAGAATAGAATAGAATTCTTTATTGGCCAAGTGTGATTGGACACACAAGGAATTTATCTTGGTGCGTACACTCTCAGTTTACATAAAAGAAAAGATACATTCGTCAAGAATCATAAGGTACAACATTTAATGATAGTCATAGGAAACAAATAAGCAATCAAATCATATTAGGAAACAGTCAATATAAATCGTAAGGATATCAGCAACAAGGTTACAGTCATGCAGTCATAAGTGGGAGGAGATGGGTAATAGGAACAATGAGAAGATTAATAGTAATGCAGACTTAGTAACTAGTTTGACAGTGTTGAGGGAATTATTTGTTTAGCAGAGTGGTGGCGTTCGGGAAAAAACTGTTCTTGTGTCTAGTTGTTCTGGTGTGCAGTGCTTTATAGCATCGCTTTGAGGGTAGGAGTTGAAACAGTTTATGGCCAAATGTGAGAGGTCTGTAAATATTTTTACAGCCCTCTTTTTGACTCATGCAGTAATGGAAGGCAGGTTGGTAGTAATTGTTTTTTCTGCAGTTCTAAGTATCCTCTGATAGAGAATAATAAAAAAATCAATCTGACTGACTGATGAACCTAGCCAAAGCAGGGCCAGTCGAGATGATCCAATCTCTTAATGCAAAACTTTATTGAGTACATCATTTCAGCACTGATAGGGCAAAACCAGTTCTAGCTAATTCCCGCGCAAACCCAAATTATCAAAGTTCTCTTTCTCTCCCTCTCCCCCATTTGGTCACATTGTCCAATTGAGTCTCATTGTATTGTTATGAGAAAAAGTCTTTGGCTTTGGCAAATACCTGCTGAAATGTCCTCTCACTCTCGTCTGGAGCCTAGATTCCATCTCCCCCTTCCCTCCCCCAAGGTTTGTTGGCAAGCCAAAAAGAGATAATGGTTGCAACAGCAAAAGCACACTTCAAATCTTGACAATCCCTGTTTACCAAATGAAAGTTGGGAGGAGCCCCCCAAATAACACACAATGCCCACGCTCTCATGGCTTTGCCATTTTTGAAAAACCTTTAAAATTTTATTGTTATATAATTGTTGGCCCCAGATGTGACTGTTACCATTACCGGTATAATTACATTAGGCTACATTTTATGCCTTGCTGTTTCATTTCTTATTACACTGGCTCCATTGCCAACGCTCTTGTACATTGTGTAATATTCCTGAGATTGATTCAGTTTATAGATTTCATAAGTAGATAAAGCAGTTCTGTTTCCAAACATGAGTAGAATATTTACAAAGTCCTATCTGATGACCCAGAGATGTCTGCAAAATATGGGTGGGGGCAGAATCAAGAATGTGGGCAGCCCATTTTTGTGTGACCCACATAACAAAACAGCTGGAGCATTGACCACACCATTGTGACCAATGGTTCCTTGACTTTTTTTTTTTTTTTTTGCAATATCTTGCAGACAATCTTGCCTTCTACATTGTTTGGAAGGGCCTTTGAGATTTTACATCTAAAAGTCCTCTGTTTTATGCAACTGGAATAAAATTCATTTAACAATTATGTATTTGTTGGCCCTCTGTTCTTAATTTGCTTTTTCTTTATTGAACTGTTTTATTTTTCTTAACCAACTTCAATGTAATTGGGACGAAAACATGGATTATGATATTTATCTTTAATACTCTCCTTTTAGGAAAGCTATCAATATGATTCTTTAAGGCTTGAGAAAGAGGAAATACCTTCATTCTATTTTCTTTGAAATTGTTAGTCTTTCACTAATATCCTTATAATAATTATTAGGATCACCATGCTAGACACTATTTTAAATCTTTGCCAATACTACCATTGAGAAATATTAAAGAATCCATTTTAACAGACTAATTCTGGAACTCTATCAATAGGCAACATTAGCATTATTTAATTTACTCTGAGGTTTTTTTCTTGCAACAATACAAGGTTTTGCTGTAAGTACCAACACAAATGAAAGGTGGCATTCGTCTGCTTTTTTTAATTAATAAAGATGAGGGAAAGGCATCTTTACCTCCAAAACTGCCAAAACAAATTTTGGCAGTTTTAATTAAATTGTCCATCCCATGTTATTGGAAAAGAAGGATGAAAATTCGTTCTGGTCTATTAACTCTTAAATGTACCTCCTCCTCCTGCTTAGTCCACCTCAACACCCTCAAGTGATATGTCCCCCCATTTTTTGCCAACATGCTTATTCTAAAACCTGTTAGTGAAATAGAAAGGTCTCTCAAAGTAGCAGGTGTCCTTAAGACCTGTCAAAACACATCAAGGGTGCATCTGCAGTTCTGCAACCCCTCAGCACTCAGAGTGACCCCTACTTCCGGTGCCCCAAGGTTATTAGGACTTGTAGATGAAGTAGAAAAGAGGTTGGAATTTTGATGCCTAAACTAGTTTAAACCATTGTATTCCTCTTCCAGTAACCAGCTTTATGAATCCAAGCTTCACATTATTTCATGTGTATGCCAAGCAGGCCCACACTAGCCAGTTTTAATGCATATTGTGGCTGCTAGAGGGGACAATCCAGAAATATTTGCCATCAACCTGAATAGCCATCATTAATGCTGTGCAATACTGATAATTTGACTATTTCAAATTTTTTCAGCACCAAAAGAAGTACCAATCAGGAAGAACAAAGTTATATTATATCTCATCCTTCCAAGATGAGACCCAGATTGCTGGGGGTGATATGCTGACTCTGTAAACTGTTTAGAGAGGGCTGTAAACACTGTGAAGCAGTGATCAATACTCATTCAAGACAATGATGAATCCGCATACAGATGGGAGGTTGAACAACTAGCCTCGTGGTGCGACCAGAACAATCTGGAACTGAACACACTCAAAACCGTAGAAACTTTAGAAGAAACCCATGGTAGACATTAGGAGAAATCTTCTCATACTATCACCTCTTACAATACTAGACAGCACAGTATTAACAGTATTAACAGACCTTCAAATTTCTAGGTTCTACCATATCTCAAGATCTAAAATGTACACCTAACATCAAAAATGTCATCAAAAAACCACAATAAAGAATGTTCTTTCTGCACCAACTCAGAAAGCTCAAACTGCCCAAGGAACTGCTGATACAATTCTACAGAGGAATTATTGAGTCTGTCATATGCACCTCTATAAGTGTCCGGTTTGGTTCTGCCAAACAGACAGACACAGACTTCAGACGATAATTAGAACTGCGGAAAAAAACAATTACTACCAACTTGCCTTCCATTGAGGACTTGTATACTGCTTGAGTCAAAAAGAGGGCTGTGAAAATATTTACAGACCCCTCACATCCTGGACATAAACTGTTTCAACTCCTACCCTCAAAACGACGCTACAGAACAAAATGACACCAGAACAACTAGACACAAGAACAGTTTTTTCCCAAACGCCATCACTCTGCTAAACAAATAATTCCCTCAATTCTGTCAAACTATTTACTAAGTCTGCACTACTATTAATCCACTCATTGTTCCTATCAACCATCCTTCCCACTTATGACTGTATGACTGTAACCTTGTTGCTTGTATCCTTACGATTTATATTGACTGTTTCCTAATATGATTTGATTGCATATTTGTACCCTATGACTATCATTAAGTGTTGTACCTTATGATTCTTGATAAATGTATCTTTTCTTTTATGTAAACTGAGAGTGTACGCACCAAGATAAATTCCTTGTGTGTCCAATCACACTTGGCCAATAAAGAATTCTATTCTATTCTATTCTATTCTATTCTATTCTATTCTATTCTATTCTATTCTATTCTATTCTATTCTATTCTATTCTATTCTATTCTAGTATAAGTGCTATTGCTATCAATTCTTTATATTAGATGCCTGTTTATTGCCAAGTTTAGTGAAGACACTGGTGCTCAGGTTTTCATAAAAACTGTAAAGGAGCAGGGTTCAAATCCATGAAAGAAAGGGCCACATTTGGGAAGGTGGCTCGAAGAAATCAAAATGCTGTATAATAAAGGGGATACAAAATTTCAAAAAAATAATTACAGTACAACAATGGGAATAATTATGGGGCGGGGGGAATCAATAAAATTTACTCCACAATATAATTTACAAATTCCTTGTGTGTCCAATCACACTTGGCCAATAAAGAATTCTATTCTATTCTATTCTATTCTATTCTATTCTATTCTATTCTATTCTATTCTATTCTATTCTATTCTATTCTGAATGTTGATAGGGATCTTCAATAGGCTTTTTTTTTTAATTTGGAAGACAGAATCTGCGTAAGATTGGTGGTCTGTTAGATACTTAGGCATCATATAGAGTTTTATCTGTGTAATGGACTTCAGGAATAGGAGAAGAGCCACAGCCAAGAAAGTGATCAGATAAAAGAAATCTGAGTCCAGGGCAGAAATGAAATTTGAAAAAGTATCTCAGACATGATTCCCCCTAGTTCTTATAAAAGTAAAGGGCAAAGGGTAAAAGGCTGTTATTATAACTTTACAAATAATAATAGTACTATTAACTTCCATGTCTTTGGTTTCCAAATTAAATCTACCTTGAAGGGCTGACAATTGGTAAGAACCAGTGCCTTGAACCACACTCAGAAATATAACAGTAGCCAATAGAACTCCTGCTGAATCTGAAGTTGCATCTGAAATTAGTAGTGAGACTGCCCAACAAGCATATGGGCCCCCATATTTTGCATTAACTTAGGGTTGGATGGGCTCAATTACAGGATACATCATTAGGTGATTTGATGGGCCAGATTAGGGCCAGATTGTCATGGAGAAAATCCATTGATGTGTCCTCTAAAAGTTGACATGGACTTGACAGCACCTAATGGTAATCAATCATCAGATATGCCATTTGGCTCCAACTGACCATTTTACCTAGTTCCTCATTCAACATTAAATTGTTGGTTTTGCGAAAGACTTAAGACCTTATTTAACATCCACTATCTGGACACAGATTTAATGTGTTTTTTCTTCAGTCTGTGAGATGACATAGAATACCTCAGCATAAAATTATTTCATTCCCATAACCAATCTCTACTCTGCTGCATTAATTAAGTTAAGGTGCTCAGATTGGTGGATTTCTCTGTCAGCAGGAAAAACATTCACCAATCCCTTTCCCTGCTGTGAGCTGGGGAGGAGGTGAGTTTTAACAGATGGATAGAGCAGCAGGTTTAATCACGTGTCATAGCCTTTAAATATAAAAAGATAAGAAACTTGGTGAGATCTGCCTGTCAGATGCATGTATAAACAAGTGCCATAACAGGCAGATTGCGCTGCAGGGCATATTTTGCTTCTGCATACACTGGCAGGCAGGTCACAAAGGTCCTGGTTTACCAGCTGTGTCTAGGGCAGCACCAAGAGAGAGTCAGCAGCCCTTTAAATCATTAGAGAAAGCTACAGACTAGGACCTATCTAAAGTGAGCAGCCTGTCAATGCCACATAGAAACAAAGAAGACCCAACAATTTCATTTGCCAGTTGGGACTTTTCCACTGATCCCATGTTTGTTTTATGTACCATCCAGTTTAATGAAGAATAATGGAGGCACCAACAATTGTTCACCATTTTGTGATATTTTGGGTGGTAATAATAAAAGAATTATATACTATTTTGATGGGTTTTTCCCCCTTAACAGAACCAGATCAGTGGTGGGTTTCAAATTTTTTTACTACCAGTTCTGTGGGTGTGGCTTGGTAGGCGTAGCTTGGTGGGCGTGGCAGGGGAAGGATACTGTAAAATCTCCATTCCCATCCCACTCCAGGGGAAGGATACTGTAAAATCTCCCTTCCTACTCCACTCCAAGGGAAGGATACTGTCAAATCTCCATTCCCTCCCCAATCCAGGAGAAGGTTCCTGCAAAATCCCCATTTCCTCCCGATCAGCTGGGATTTGGGAGGCAGAGAATAGATGGGGTGGGGCCAGTCAGAGGTGGTATTTACCGGTTCTCCAAACTACTCAAAATTTCCTCTACCGATTCTCCAGAACTGATCAGAACCTACTGAAACCCACCTCTGAATCAGATGACTACCCTTTGCTTTTTCAAAAGAAATCTGGGAATGCTTCTTTCAGCACTGCAATATAAACTGTAAATTAAATTTAACCAATTTTTAATCTTACGATTTTTGAAGAGACTGAAACCTTACCAATTTTGTTCAAAGGTAAATATATTCCTGCACAAACTTTTTACTTCATAGAACACTGGATATTTCAGCATTGGACAACAACTTGTCCCTAATCACAGTAATATAGAAGAAGGCGCAGCTAAACACAATGAGAGTCTCCGGAGAAAGGCAGCATATAAATTGAAATAAATAAATAAATAAATAAATAAATTCACATTAAAACGTTTAATCAGTCCATTTTCTTCTATCATGATTTGCAATCACAGGCAGGATGGGAGAATGTCCTTTGAATTGAGAAATTCATTTCTTTGGGGGAAAAATAGCATTGTGTTTCTCTGCATGGAAGAGATCCCTTACTGTACAAACATCTAGTTCTCCAGTTCACTAATTTTATAAAATTATGATTCCCTTTTGCTGATCCTAATGTTAGGGATTGCTCCTGGATCACTAAGAGTGGTGAGGTTATGCTGCAATTAGCATTTCCACAATTGTGATTTTGAGGTTTCCAGATAAACAACTTTCATGCAATTGAACCCATTTGAAATATTTGGTGTGATATTTAAAATCTCTTTTGACATCATGAACTGAAATGGATTCAGGAATTTTCTGTGGTATGACATTGAAAAGAAAACTAACTATACAATGAAAGCAATACGGTATGCCAAAATACCAGATCTCATATTTATGAATTCGTAGATAGCCAAATGAGAAGTTCCAAACTTTGGATCTGCTTAATTCTGATTTCTCCATTTCTCCATTTAATATCTGTTACCATAAATGGTTTCATTATGTGCTAAGCACTTTACTACATAAAAAGCCTGTAACTGACTGAAGCAAACACATCTCGATTTACATACATGTATATCAAAGTACAGTGGCAAGTAACATCATGCTATTAGTAATAGTATACAAGAGCTTCAGTTTGGCCTGACATGAGCCAACAAAGTACTAGAACAAACCAGTAGTCAGATGTGAAGATTTATACTGAACATTTTTTTTTTGCCAAAAAAATAAATAAAAGTTACTAAACGTTTTTGTGGCTTTCCAAAAATTCTAGCATGAGTTTTCCAACTCCTGGAATATGCCATGAATTGTCCCTGGGTTGGCTTGCTTATTGTATTTGTAAACTTTCAAATCAACAAAAAGGATTCTTGGCATATCATGTGCTCCACAGTGAGTTATGGTCCTTCTATTGGTTGAGGAACTAGCCAGAAATCTAGGGCCAAAAATTCAGAAACACCCTAAGATATTATTACTCAAATAAAGCTCAACAGGAAGAGTAAACACTGCATGTATCAGAAAGATCCAATAGTCAACATGGACTGTCTAAAGCAGATCTTTTCAACATGGCTTCTTCCAGACATATTGGACTGTAAATCCAATATGTCTTGTTGTTAATGCTTGTTGTTAATGAAATTTATTAGTTGAAGACATGTGGAAAACACCAGGTTGTGGACACCCCATCGGAGAGAATAAGTTAACTCTGGAGAATCCTGAAAATCCCCACTGATCAATTGGCATCAGGAAGAAAGATAGCTGGGTTGAGAGAACCAGAGGAGTCACCCTCAGCTGTGGCAACTGAAAACCAGGGTGGAAACTGGAACTAGAAGCCTTTGCTGACCAGGGGGGACTAACCAAAGCACCACTGAGGGAGGATTATCTGAAGGGGCATATAATCCAATTGGTGATGGTGATGGAGATACCGGTGGGAAAGTTGGAAATACTTCGGTGAAAATCTGCCACCTACAGTTCAGTAACTCTACACATTTCAATAGCTCTTAGTAGGGAATCCAATCAAGGTTCCATGTGTGGATTTATAGCTCAGTTTTGAATTTTATTCAAAACATGTTTAGAGTATGTGTTCCTACCAAGGGTGTTATGATAAAGGCAACATTGAGTTTAAAATCTCAGTACACAGGAATAAGGGAGCCTTTCCTTGCAAGAGAAATTTTGTTGTCTCTATGAGTATAATGTATAGTTGTCCCCTAAGAGACTTGTATTCCCTTGCAGTGTTTTATAAGTTGTATGTCCTGAGACAATTTGGAGGGGCTTCCTTATTAAGTCTTATGAGACGCTACAGTTTTTGAGATGATGTTTCTGTTTTTTGTTTAATTTATGAGTATTAGGTTTGATGGGACCATGGAAATTGTCCTACATTCTTTCACTTAAATGAATATAATATGCCCTTTTGTAAGTGTATGTGTTCCAAAGTGCAGGTAATTCATATTAATCCTGACACCTGTCAGTGACAAATAATTATGTATTCTAATGTATGAATATTAAAAAGCTGTCATCTGTAGCTTTCCAGCCTGTATAAGTGAATTGATTTGAATACAATTTCTGGCCGGCAGTGGAATGAAAATTTAACAGCCAACTATGATTTGCCGTGCCATCTTTAATTCCAGGGATAAAATGTGCTTACCTTTCCTACCGGCTCGTTAATGTGTGTGCACCATGCACGCTGGACTTGCACGCATGCCATCATCAGCGCATAAGCTTGCTTCACTTGTGTGTGTGCCGTTGTCTGCGCATGCACAAAGCCTTCTGCACATGCGCAGAGGATCAAAACTGGGACGTGATGATGTCCTGGTTTGGGTGGGTGGAGCCTCCCATGCCATCAGTGTATGCGCTTGCTTCACTTGCGTGTGTGCCATCATCTGCGCATGCACAAAGCCTTTTGCGCATGCGCAGAGGTTCAAAACCAGGATGTGACAATGTCCTGGTTTGGGGGGGGCACAGCCTCCCACTGCTGGCACTACCAGCTCACCGAACCACCCACCACCGGCGCTACCAGCTCACACTAGCTGGATAGAGCTGGCTGCATTTCACCACTGTTTAATTCCCTAAAGTGTAGGTTTGCCTATTTCTCACTAGATACATTACTAAAAATCTTATCTCGTGGCACAATAGTTTTAAACATTAAATGAGCTGCTAAGCAGTCATAAATGTCAAATGGAATAATTGCAGTTTGTAAGTAAAGAGTTGATGAACCTTCCTAGGTATGTAGAATAATTTAGAAAGTGATAACAGGATCAGACTGGTTCCCTGTTCCAAGTTTTCAGCGTCTGCTTTGCTTGTTCAAAGTTATATGCAAATTCCTAGATATTGCAGGGAAATTATAAACGTTTGGCAACTGGGATCGAGCCCATTTGTTTCTCCTTGTAAACGTGGCAGCCACTTTATAATCAGCCTCAGCCCCAGTAAATGTAGCTTGGCCTGGTGTTATATTTCCTGCTTCTGCACACAGGCAGCCCGGAGCTGAGCAAATAGCAGACTTCAAAGCCATCTGACTCAAGGCACATCTCAGCCTTATTTTTCAGCCAGAGGAGGTCAGAAGCTATTGCTTAGACAGTGCTATTTTTGAGCCCCATGAGGCACTCCATTTTTTTCTGGTATAAGTTATGTAGGCCATAGCTAAAACATAGCGATGCCTGGTGGTCGGGTGTCGAAAAAGTAGAGAGAAATAGTATTAGCAATGTCAACAAGACTGAGAGAAATCAAATTGATAGTTCTGTGAAAAATTAAGCATGCATTATAAATAATATGAACTAGAACTTTTGACGTGCAATAAAGTAACTTCCTTTACCAGTGGTGGTATTCAGCCGGTTCTATCCGGTTTGGGCGAATTGGTAGCGGCGGCAGCGGGAGACTCTGCCCCCTCACCCAGACGTAATCACATCCCGCTTTTGACGATCTGTGCATGCGAAGTGCATGCTCACATTTGCAAATTGGTAGCGAAGGTAAGTGAATACCATCCCTGTCTTTTACTGTATATTTCCAATAATAATTCAATTTGAGAACATTTACCTCCTGCCTAAAACATATCAAAAATCTTTTTATTGCTAAAAAGCCATAGAAATGCACAGCCTTACAGCCTAGTTGAATGCTGATACCTGAATCTCACCAAAATCTAATCGGTCTCCCACACAAACACATTATGGATCTACAAGTAGTTTTACACAGCCTTCAGGCCAGTTTAAAGATGATTCTAAGCCAGATCAGCCTTGTTTCTTCATGTCTGAAGGCTTCATATCATCTCCAATAACATTTCACTGATTTGAGAGGCTTATGCAGAAATATGTAAGAGATGCCTGCAGCAAAAGCGGTGCAAAAGAAAAACACAGGAAAGAAGCCAAATTCTATAGCTGCAGTAGCACAGAACCAACAAATCATGGTAAATGCTACTCATATCAAAATCTTATGTGGATGGTTGGGTTTGGGTAATAATAGACTAACCAGAGTTTGTTTACTTATATTTTGCTAGAAAAAACTACAAAAAGCTAAACTATGGCGAACTGTTCATCATTTTGTGATATTTTGGGTGGTAATAATAAAAAAATTATAAGCTGTTTTGATGGGTTTTTTTCCCCTTACAGAACCAGATCAGTGATGGGTTTCAAATTTTTTTACTACCAGTTCTGTGGGTGTGGCTTGGTGGGTGTGGCATGGCTTGATGGGCGTGGCTTGGTGGCCATGGCAGGGGAAGGATACTGCAAAATCTTCATTCCCTCCCCACTCCTGGGGGAAGGATATTGCAAAATCTCCATTTCCACCCCACTTTGGGGCCAGCCAGAGGTGGTATTTGCCGGTTCTCCAAACTACTCAAAATTTCCACTACTGGTTCTCCAGAACCTGTCAGAACCTGCTGGATTTCACCCCTGCGAAGTGAAGAGGCACATTTTGATCATAGTCTTGCTTTCTATGATGAAAGATACTGTAGATTGTATTTGACAATATACTAATACATCTAGCATAAACAAATCCTTTTTAATTGTTTAATTTTAATTTGGATCTGTTCTTAAAAATAGGGGTGTTTTAATTAGTGGGCCAAATCTATTTAATATGTCTTTTAACTTGTTTTTTAAATTTTATATTATATTTGTTTTATTTATGGCTGTTCACCGCCCTGAGTCCCTTCGGGAGTAGGGCGGTATATAAATTTAAATAATAAAAAAATAATAATAAAACAATATGAGTTACATTGTGGTTAAGGAAAAGTGCCTTAATCATAATTTCAAACCATGGTTTGTACTGAATTTATTACCAACCCATAATCTGGCATGCAACTTGAATCTGAATGGAGGGAATTATGTGTTATTCTTTTTGGTCTGCCTTCTGATCTTTGTATATTGAATCCCAAAGATAATTTGCACTGTATTCTAAACTTCATCAATATATTTGCAAAAATGTGTTCTCTTTTGACATTTTTTGGCAACAGGTTATTCCATTCACATCCTACGTTCCATAATGTCTTGTTCTTACCATTGTTTCAGAAAAAAATGACAAATAAATGCTGTCTAAGCAATCCTTATTTTAGGATAAGCGGATGAGATTTTTCAGTAGATATGTATAGGATTGCACCATACAGGCTAAATTCTTTCTTAAATCTGATTTTTCTCTTACATAAAAACAAATAAAGTACATAAAGGATGAAGTAATGCATGTTGGCTTTATTTTTTACAACTTCTCCCATACCAGCTGCCCTACCTTCTGCATGCCCACTCTTTGTAAATATGCCAGAAGGGAAAATGACCTTGAACACAAATGCAACTTTCTAGGTAATCCAGAGTCTCAGATTATGCAGAGGGCTATACTTGCACTCAAGCCAACATAGATTCAATTTAAGACTTCCCAGAAAACATCATCAACTGATCAGGCAGAACAAGTTGTGAATTCTGTTTCTCTCTAATTTTAAGCTCTCATTTGAAATGTACCTATATATGTGGTAACTTCAAACAGTCACTAGATGTTAACAGTAACATCTATGTTGGAAGAGTTGGAAGGGACCTTGGAGGTCATCTAGTCCAATCCCTTGTTCATGCAGGAGACCTGTACTAGAGATTTGAACCGCCGAACTGCCGACCTTTCTGATCGACAAGCTCAGTGTCTTAGTCACTGAGCCACCTAGTCAGGTATAGTTGTGGTTTCTTTACATTCTTTCCTAATACCATTTTCCCTGGGCAGAAAACTGGCCCACATTTATTTTTCCTCTTGCCAATGAAATAAAAACCAGTTCCTAGGAATGTGGCCCATTATTTCTGCCCCAGCTTTTCGAAGAGCATTTTTCATTATCCTTCATCAAGATGGTGTTCTTCTTTGAGATTTTTACTATGTGGAAATACATTAGACTCCTACAAGGCAAGCAAGAGATGAAATGGAAGATCTTTGGCCTATATGAAGCTCAAAATGGTTTTGCCTTTTCTTCCTATATGAAGAGTTTAAATCTTAGATTATACTTGGTTTGTAGCAACTTATTCCAAACTGTGAATAGCATTCAACTCTGGCTCTCCAAAACGCATCCAAGGTTCTCTAGATGCTGGAGAAGACGCTCAAAGATATCAGCCAGCTGCTATTAAATTAAAAAAAAGAAAGAACTGTTATCATTAGGAACAATCCAGAAATTTCTTCCTTTCGTTTGGATTGAGAGTTTAGATATATACTGATGTTCCTGAATCTGAGCAGTCAAAGTGATGCTTTTGTATTCCGCAACTCATGAAAAACAAGGATGAGAAAAACAGCAGATGCTTTGTTTCTGTGTCTCTTCCAGCATTGCAGCGAGACCTGTGAAAGGAGCCATGAATAGCTCTGAAACTCCCTCTCCCTTTTTGGGGAGATTAGACCAAGCCTCTGGGTGGGCAGACCGAAAGTCCTAGTTTATATTAGAAGTTCATTCCATAGTTCCACTAGCTATTGCTGGCTGAAGAAGAATTCCTGGCCTGCACCAGACCTGCTGCTGAAGCACAGCATGTTCATTGGCAGTAGCAATTGCCAAAGGACAATTTGTACCACAGGCTTCAGTACGTCCAACCAGGATATAAGTAAAGTTTATAATGTCTAGAAACACATGCACATATTGTTCAACCTAGGCAGCATTTTGCATGCAACTTAAATGCCACTGTGAAAAATACAAGCCAGGAGCCAGAGGTGAACTGGCAATGTCTGTAGTTTGCAGATCTCCACTATTTGGTATTTTAGAATTCAACCCTGAGATTTGCCTAACTATAGGCAAATTAATAAAGTTATCCATCTATTTGTAATGTTTACATTTCGTTATATTTTCAAATAGAACACTTTAATCAATGTATTGCCTTTTCGCTAAGAGCTCATGGTGACCTCCATGTCACACGTCAAACCGAGGAGCATTAGCTGAAAATTAAATGATCTTACAAATTATTTTAGAAAACCATCTTAATGTAAATGTGCATAGAAATGAAGTAGGGATCAAAATCCAATATTTCTTTTTTGAATATGTATGGGAATAATATTTGATAGTAGGCCTTTCCTCTTTGGTGTTTTGCAAAACAGATGTGTTACCAATTTTTAAAAAAAAACAATTTCTGTAACTCAAGGTTGAATTGTGGAGTCCTTGATGCTCTCTGAGCTTGCTTGTAGATATTTCATTACCCATCTAGGTAACATCATCAGTGCAAGTCTAGATGATGTTTCCTCCCCCTGATGATGCTACCTAGGTGGATAATGAAATGTTTGCAAACCACATTTAAAGAGTATCAAGAACTCCATAAATAAATGTGTTCTTAAAATGTGGTTCACCAACACATCAACAAGTGATTCAATTAGACAAACGTAGCTCATTTAAAAGATATACTGGGTTGTATATCATAACACATTCAATATCTGAACATTTCAAATATTGACAATATGCATTTCATGAATTTAGAACTACACCTTGAGCAGAATCCCTGAACAGGAATATGCTGTTCAGAAGTAATCTCTAAGCATACAGTAGTAGCCAAAATTGTGGAAACCTTTTGGGAAAGGTGTATTTTTGAGCTTTGATGGCTAATAACACCACTTTTCTTTTGGAGTTTCAAGATAATCATATTCCATGCTGGAATGGCCTGGGAATAGCCCAGACTTTAACCAAATTGAAAATCTATGGAGCCGACTAAAGAAACTTGTTAGTCAGAAGTGACCCAGCAATAAAACCCAGTTCATAGAAGCAATCATTCAATCTTGGTTTCACATTATAACAGCTGCAGAACTAAAAGGTTTGGTTTACTCCAGGGGAAGACATTGTAAGGCCATAATTCATGCTAAAGGTTACCCAACTAAGTATTAACTGACGTGATACTTTTTGTATATCTCGTTTTTTCTATGTTTCACTTTTCTTCTTTATACTGTAATTGCTATTCTAATAGCAAATCCTTCATAAAAGTTATTGCATTACATTCGTGATTAAATTATCTTTCCACTGATATATAATTTTATGGTACTACTTCAAAAAATAAATGCGGTATTAGCTAGTTTTAGAAAATACACTTTTCCCAAAAGATCCACAATTTTGGCCACTACTGTATCTGTCTTGCTGTCTGTATCACATCATGGGGAGGAAAAATTGGATGGCAAAGGGACCCAAAGACTTGGGAGAGAGAAATGGAAAAATTAGAAAAAGAAATACAAGTCTTTTCTGTTTTCTTCTAGCAAGTTTTTGAAAATGAAAAAATAATGACAATGAAACATCAAAAGAACAAGAAAAAAAATCAGCTGATAATATCACTAATTCAGAGAAAAGAATGAGAAGAAAACTTTTAATGTGGCAACATGTACAGTTTATTGTAAATCTTGTTGTTCTCCACAACCCCTTTCCTCAGGTTTTTTTAACCTGAAAATGAACACTTCCTTCATTTCTTTGATATAGCAAAGGATAAAATCTAGAATAGATAACTTTGCTTTGCTATAATATTGATCTTTTCCTATTGTTTCAACATTAACATTTGATTTCTCTGTTTCTTCTAAAGATATACTGGAACAAGAAACAAAAATGAAAAGATGCTTAGAGCTTACTAAATTTTTGTAACAAAAATTTAAACCATACAGTAAATTAAATGTATATTACATTTAATTCACTTTTATTTGGAGAGTTGGGGAAAATCTCTTTAGCATTTCAGTGGCTATGTTCATAGGATATGCTGGATTACAAACTGGCCAAGACAATTTTAAACTCCCATGTATGGTCAATCCAGCTAACATTGTTTATTTATGTTTCAATGTGTTGAGCGAACTTAGCTTATTTGGTTAATGTTGTAAACCATGGCTAAATTAACCTAGGGAAGCATGTCATCCAAACATATCCATTAACAGCTTCAGGAATGCCTTCTTCACTGGTATTTATGTTCCAATATTAAGAACATAACCAACTCTACCAGCTTCAGAACTGAAGAAGAGAAATGAAAATCTTCACTTGGAAATTAGGGAAATATCATTGCTGTCTTTACAAAAATACCTGTTTCTCTCCTTGATTGCTCCTTGAATTATTTCTGCAATGACCTCTCTGGATACCCTTTCCAGCATACATGAAATTTCCTGGCTTCCCCTTTCCTCTGCTTCCTCCTCCATTCTCCATTGTCCTAGTGGACAACTACATAAGCATGTGCCAGCACTGTGTTGCAACTGCCCAAAAAATCAATGCATTCCTAGGCTGCATTGACAGAGTGATAGTATCAAGATCACATGAAGCAATAGTACCGCTTTACACAGCACTTCCAAGACCACACTTGGAACACTCCATCCAGTTTTGGTTACCACAATACAAAAAAGATGTTGAGACTCTAGAATGACTGCGGAGAAGAGCAAAAAAAGATGATTAGGAGACTGGAGGCTAAAACATATGAAGAACAGTTGCAGGAACTGGGTATGTTTAATGAAGAGAAGGACTGGCATGACATGATAGTAGTCTTCTGATATTTGAAGGGCTGTCACAGAGAAGAGAAGATCAACCTATTTTCTAAAGCATTTGGGGGCAGAACAAGAAGTAACATTGGAAGCTTATCAAAGAGAGATTCGACTTCCTCCAAGAGAGATGGACAGTTAAGAAATATGATAAATAAATAAATATATCTAGAATTAAAGGAAAATTTCCTGTTAGATAGAACAATTAATCAATGGAATAGCTTGTTTTCAGAAGTTATGGGTGCTCCTCCACCACTGAAGGTTTTAAATAAGATATTGGACAGCCACTTGTCTGAAATAGCACAGGGTCTCCTCCTTGAGTAGGGGGTTGGACTATAAGACTTCCAAGGTCCCCTTTAACTCTGTTATTCTGCATTCTCTTCCATTGCTTAGGACCATTCCTTTACTCTGCATAATTCCAGCCCTTCTTTGCTTCACAAGTGAGCATTTTCTGTCAGGTCAATCTTATTCCTTCCTCACTCCACAGTCCCTGTTGGAGAGCTGGAGTGAATCTGATGAATGGAAATGTATAGCCTGTCAATCATCTACCAGGGATAATTCATTCAATTTTCTGCATTTCCTAGACGAAGAACACCTCCTTGGACTAATCTGACACTGCAAACTGCCATTACTCAGGAAGAAAAATGGCAGAGAATGAACCGGGTAACCAGAATAATTTTTGCTCATAGGCTTTCTTTCCATCATGAATAGAAAGTATGGTGTGCCCCCCACCCCAGTAATTCCACTAGGATTATGTTGGGGCAAAGGTTTAAAAACTCCTCTTGCTCTCATTCTAAAAGAGGCAGACAGTTTATTTTACTTCTTTTTTTTAAAGCAGCATGCCAGAGCTAATTAATGTCAGCCTCCGGTCTGGCCCTCAGAACCCAGAGATGTTGCTAATGGGGAAAATATAAAATATAGTTATTTTCAGTACAGAACATTTTCATAGAATATGCAACACATGATCATTATTTATAATAAAAGTCCATTGCTATTTACATCTGAATAAAATTGGGCCAATAGAATCCTGGATTGTGTTGGCACACTTTTTATTTATGCAATCTACAGGCATTGGAAAGAAAATACTGGAAAAGCTCTTGAGGCCTATTTAAAGATAAGCTTACGTTATACTTTACTCAAAAGAAAAAGGAAAGGGTATTAAAGAAGGATTCTTATAGACTACTAAAAATCCCTAAAACCTAATACTAAACTGCTTTGTGCTAATTTTATATAGTTTATCTAGTTTTAAGATCAAATATTTTTCAAGTTATTTATGAGTTTTATTTTAGAACTTAATCCATGTGAAGCGGGATTTACTAATCCCAATCAGTACCTGTAAATAAGTCAGGAGACAAGACCACGGAGATCCAGAGAAAACAGGTTTATTGAGTATTGCTAGCAATAGGCTCAGTGCAGTCACCTGCCAAGGACTGAGCCCCGAACCACGCCCTAAGGCAGACTTTTATAGGTTCTTGAGATTTGACAGTGACATAGCATATTCAGTTCCGCTTATGGATAATACATTGTGCATACAGATAGGTAATTCTAAGGGAGATTCACTGGAAAAGTACAAAAGCAGAAGTTCATAGTTTTGTGATACATAGGGCATACAACTTGGTACATCTTGTGGTTACAACGGTTACAGCAGAAGATTACAAATGCCAAGTTCCCTTTTAGATGTACAGATGTAGGAGAAAGGGCCTTATGATTATATCTTTTATATAAGAGTGCAATGTACAGTATAAATGAGGTTATATACCATTTGGTTGAGGGGGCTCTCCTTCACATGTGATCAGAAGAGTCTGGAAAAGCTCTTTGAGGGTTAGACATAATCTATAATCTTCCAATTTTTTCCTTGCTTGACAGCAACTCTTTTGAGCAACCAAGGCTGGGTTCGGATAGAACATGAATCTATAAAGAAGTTTTGCTTGGTTTTGGCTTAACAAGCTTCAAACAATTATTTATTTTAGTTATTATAATTAGTATAGCTATTATAGTTGCTATTATTATCATTATAAACTTCTTATTTATTCCAATTTGCAGCAGTTTACAAGCAAAAGAAGATTAAATAAAATTATAAGGCTGAAACAGTCAAATAAAGCAATACTATATAAAACTCCTGCGAGTCCCTTGGACTGCAAAGCAATCAAACCAGTCAGTCTTAGAGGCGATCAGCCCTGACTGCTCTTTAGAAGGCCAGATCCTGAAGATGAAACTCAAATACTTTGGCCAGCTAATGAGAAGGAAGGACTCACTGGAGAAGATCCTAATGCTGGGAAAGATTGAGGGCAAAAGAAGAAGGGGATGACAGAGAACGAGGTGGCTGGATGGAGTCACTGAAGCAGTAGGCAGGAGGTTCAATCGACTCCAGAGGATGGTAGAGGACAGGAAGCTTGGAGGAACATTGTCCAGGGGTCGCGATGGGTCGGACACAACTTTGCAACTAACAACAACAATATAAAAGAATAATATCCTAATAATGATAGGTGTCAGCCTCAGTGTACTAAAGAGATATAATTATATCTCAAAAGCCTATGGAAAAGTTTCTTTTTGACAGTCTTCTGGAATGAGGCCAAAGTGGATGAAAGGCCTCAGGGGAGGCAGCTGTTCTACAAGGTAAAGCCTGTGATTGAGAAATATTGTGACTGAGTCCCCACCACTCTCACTTCTTGTGTCAGTCCTACATGGTGGAAGAGCATCACTTATTAGAGAAAACTACATAATGCCTGTGGGCTGCTTTTCAAAACAGAGTGGCTCTGCATGGATTACGTGTTCCTCTTTAGACATCCCGAAAAAGACCAGGGAAGGAACATTGTTTGTTCAAGCCTGCCCAATGAAATTGCTGAAGCATTGTCTGCCCAGTTAGTGGATCATGCATAAAAATCCTTGGTCTGAAATAATGCCAGCAGTAGAAAGAATATGTAGGAGGAATAACATAGAAAAGGAAAGTTGACTGTTGGGAACTCTGTTTTTTTGTTTAATTCACTAAAGAACAACATCATGTATTGCCCTTTTTCTGAACAATCATACTGAATCCAGTAAGTTAAGGACTTGGCAACGTTACTCTGGTTTAGAATTTTTTAAAAAAACTTTCAGGAGAACTAAATGAGTAAAAAGTGGGTTTTTAGACTGATTCCTGTGCAGAGGAAAACAGGAAAGACTGGAGAGCAACACATCAAGGAAAGACAGACAGTTGCATTAAAGTGATATCCACCAGTCCTTGAGCCAACAGAAACCGTTCTAGCATAAAATTTGCTGCCTTGATTGCCAAACCCTATTCTGACATAGTAGCAATGCAACTAATTGGTCTGTCCTTATTGCTTAAATGCTGGGCAGGTTAAAGAAAGGTTAAGGAAAGTGATGGTGGATTCTTTTGGCTTTCTTTCATTTCCCACCAGGGGCCACTTACTGATGGGAAAATGAACAACGATCATTCTAATGTGTAGTTGGGTATAAATTCAGGGGCTTGGAATATTGTGTAGCCAGATGTCCTGTTGCCTAACTAATGGCCAGATGTATGGGGGTATTTCAGACCTGTCAAACGGTTAGTCTCACTATTTTTGAAGATGGGTCTAGTGCAGTGTTTCTCAACCCCGGCAACTTTAAGACATGTGGACTTTAATTCCCAGAATTCCTTCCTCCACCCTCCAAAATGTAAAAACAGTTTTTTTTTTAAAAAAAGTACAACCACATAACCTTGCTGGCAACATTTGTTCTGCTGCTTCTTTTGGCAGAAGCAGTAGAAATCTTACAATCCTGCCTTGGCCATGAAAGCCAGCTGGATAACCTTGGGCCTCTCTCTCTCTCTCCCTCCCTCCCTCCCTCCCTCCCTCTCTCTCTCTCTCTCTCTCTCTCTCTCTCTCTCTCAGCCCAACTCTCCTCACAGGATTATTGTTGTGGGGAAAATAGGAGAAGAAAGATGTGTCAAACTCACATAGTCATGGCAGTATCATGTGATATATCAGGACTTTTTTCCCCTTCGCTAAACTGGGCGTGGGCGTGGCCAGCGCGTGACGCATCCGGCCCGTGATGGGACAGCCCTGCTTTAACCAGTGATGGGATCCTTCCAGTGTAAGGATCACCATGTCAGTGATCGTGTGCTTTGCACGCGCATGCACCAGAGGCGCACTGCGCACATATGCACAATTCAATAAAAAAATCACCTTCTGCATTAGTGCTAGGGAATTAAAACAGCTGAGTCACAACAATCTGCTCTGCCACGCTAATCAGCTGTGAATATAAAGGTAAGTAAAGCGCAGGGGTGGGCGGGTGGGCTCAGCTGATCATTGGAGCAAACTGGTTCGCTCCCAGCTGATCATCGGAGCTACTGGTTCGCTCAAACCATTCTTAAATGGTTTGAGCAAACCATTCGGTAGAATCCCACCCCTGGCTTTAACCATTCACCAAAGTGGCTCTCATTCATTGTAATAACTGTTACCAATTGACATCACACAATCACACAGTTTTAAATCCCCTGATGATTATTCAAGCCTGGATGACAGAAGAATGCTTTTCCTATAACAGTGGTCTTGTGATGTCTGCAACTGAGAACCTATCATCAGAGATCAAAAATTATCTATTTCACCTAAATCATAGTCTCTTTTTAACCATGCTTTTCTTTACATTTCTCATGATCTATCTATCATTTTAGGACCAGTTTGGTATAGTGGTTAAAGGTAGCAGTTGAGAAACAAGGAGACTGAATACTAGTCTTGTTTTAGACATGAAACTAGTTGAGTGATTTTTGTACCACTCATTCTTTCTCAATTGAAACAGGAAGGCACTAGCAAACCACTTTCACAAATCTTGTCAAGAAAATTGCAGGGAGTAGTCCAGGCTTAAAGATTTCTACCTATCCACCCCCTCAGCATCTGGCATTCTAATAATATAAAATAATTCATGTAGCTTGTACTGTATTTGCTACATAATGATTTTTTTTTAACTGTAAGAAAATGGATTGACATAAGCTGATGATGTTTGAAAGTGAGAGTCTAGGTTTCAGAGCCATATCTTATCTAGTGAGAAAGGAAGGTTTGTGGGGATCTTTAAGAGTTCTGAAGTTCTGGAGATTTTATAGCATTATCTATTTATTTAATTGGCCTTTTATAATGAAGACTTTAATTAAAAAAAACTAAAGAAAACTCAAGGGAAGAAAAACAAAATGCACAGGTACAGTACAGGTGGACAAACATTTGTCAAAAATGGTATAGGATTTTCTGCCTAAGCAGGGGATTGGACTAGAAGACCTCCAAGGTCCCTTCCAACTCTGTTATTCTATTCTATTCTGTTCTATTCTATTCTGTTCTGTTCTGTTCTGTTCTGAGATGTTAACTGAGTTACGAAAAAGATTGAACAATGAATCATCAGAGGAACAAGAGAAAGAACTGAAGTTTTGTAAATTCTCAATCTCCTTTATGTTTTCACTGTTATCAACTTATTTTGTTTAGTCATGTCCAGTAAGGCAAAGTAAAATCAAATTGCTTTTTTTCTTTGGAAGGAACCTTATGATTCACTGATTTCACTTCATTTGAGTGATACTTGTCATATGCCTTGTCAAGGTATCAGTAACTGTTAGATGTAACCTTGAGTGTGTCCCATTCTTCACAAAGAATTTTAGACCTTCATTGCTGGATCAAACCAAGAGCCCAGAAGTCTAAGATATTTTGGGTGAATCTTAGCGATTAGCAGGCAGTAAAGGCTAAGAGGAAAAAGCTCACAGCTGAGTTAAAAGAATATATATATATATATATATAATATATATATATATATATATATATATATATATATATATATATATATATATATATATATATATATGTGTGTGTGTGTGTGTGTGTGTGTGTGTGTGTGTGTGTTACATGATGATGGAAAATTGAAAGAAAAATACAAAAAAAGTGCAACTTATAAAGGGACTTCAAATGCAAACCTTGCCAGGAAAAAAATCAAATTGATTTTCCACCATGTTTTTGGATGTGCAACTGGAACTGTGTTTAGTATGGAAATTGGAATGATTATAATCATATCCTATAAAATAAATACATAAATGGCATAGTCAGAAATGAAGGAAAAATCATTCTTTTGGGACTCATTCAGAATGAGAGATTTCTTAATTATTCCATCATTTTTAAACATAAATGTTTTCTACACATAGAGAGGGGAGGCAGAAACCAACGGAAAAAAAATTCCTTTATCTTCCTCTTTCCTTTTTAAACGTGCAATCTTCACTTAGCTATACCTTTCTTTCTTGTCATTAAATGGGTTTAAAAATTTCCCAACACATAAAATAAACTGGCTGAAAGACATTATTTTCTTGGAGAGAAGTGCTATTGATTTGAAATTATAAAAAGCAGGAGACTTTTTTAAAAAAATATGAACATTTGAAAAGTGTATCATAGAAGAAAAAGGCTAAATAAAGTCTGATGGACAAAGTGCAATTTATGTGTGAGTGAACAATTACGGAGACAGAACCTCGCTGACTTAAAAGTGCTAGGAGCTGTCGATTTGCCCACAGATACTTCTCTTTTTTCCCATCAGGCTCTCTATAACTCTTCATATTTTTAAAGCATCATTTTAATTAAAAGCAGTATTACTGAATTGTTTTCATTAAAAGAAGCCAAGTATGCTGGCTGGGGAATTCTGAGAACTGAAGTCCAAACACCTTAAAATTGCTAAGAGTGAGAAACACTGTTCTAGAATTTTTTTTTTTTTAAAAATAAGAATGATCCTGAAACCTTCCCATAAGCTTTCTTAGAAAATAAAAACTATGTAGCCCAGTGATTTATTTGGAAGGGTGTCCAGCTTGCCTGGAAAAAAAAAAGAATAAATGCAGATAGTGGTATGCAAGACAGGGAACTAGAAGGGAGGACAGGATAATTCCTATAAATGAGTACTATATAACTAGTTTTATCCTTCCTACTTTTGTTGTTGGGCAAGTCCCCTCCCAGATGGAGAATAATTTAGCTGTGGCCTTGAGAAAGAGGTGGGAGAGATAATGCAGCCCTTGGAAAGCATGAGAAAAATCTCAGCCCCATTTTGATCTTCCTGCTCTTAAAAAGGGACGAGGAAGATTTCAAAGTAGTTTTCAAGGTTCTTTTAATATATCCCACTAGAAGAAAGCAGAATTTCCACAGAATAGAATAGCGTGTATTTCTTGACCTGGCTTACTTTAAAAGGCTGGCACAGAAGTCAGTTTGTGAGACTACCAGTGGCATATTCTCAAAATTCTAAATACCTATCAACTCAAAACAGCTGGAAACATTTGCTTACCCTCTTTGAAAAGCTTTAGGATTTGACTACTGAGCCAGTTAAGGATTCTCAAAATGGGTCATTGGTGATTCTGTAACCTCTGGCGATATGGTTCCTGAACTTGATTCATTTTTTTTTTTGACACCACAGATTGAAATCCATCTGATTCCAGCACAGAGTCATGACAAACTGGGGAGGCCTATAAATTAGACAGATAATTAAACAGGATAACAAAATTTAAAGGTATTTATTGTTTTAAAATGCTTTTATTATTTAGATTGTAATCTATTTTTTGAATTTTATTAAAGGTAAAGGTTCCCCTCGCACATATATGCTAGTGGTTCCCGCCTCTAGGGGTTGGTGCTCATCTCCGTTTCAAAGCCGAAGAGCCAGCACTGTCCAAAGATAGTGGTCATGTGGCCGGCATGACTAAATGTGAAAGGCGCATGGAACACTGTTACCTTCCCACCAAAGGTAGTCCCTATTTTTCTACTTGCATTTTTTACGTGCTTTCAAACTGCTAGGTTGTAATATATTTAATTGCAATATATTTTTGACTCTGAAGCCCAGAGTCACTGATTGAGATGAGCAGCTGAATGAATGAATGAATGAATGAATGAATGAATGAATGAATGAATACATAAATATGACATCCACTATAAGTAAGCTTTAGTACTGATGCATTCTAAGGAACTATTCTCAACCATCTGGTTCCTGATCCAGTTTATTAATATATTATTAACATATTATGTTTTTCATAACAGTTGCATCCTGCCTTTCTGTTCTGAGATTCTCAGAAATGTGATGGTGAAGTAGCAGGAATTGTGCTCCTCTGGCCTAGCAATGCCTGCTTTCTCCCTTTCAACTCTTTTTTCTGATTTAAAAAACAAGCAACTGTCTGTTTGGACAAAATCACAGTCCATTTGTACAAATTGGATTAATGTTGGGCCCCTAAATTTCTAGCTAAAGAAAGCCTATGCTGAAATATGTTGAGCATGCTCAGAAGTGTGTGGACATTCTTATCTGATGAGTAATGTAATGAAACAAATTCATTGTTGTGCTCAGACTAAGCTGCAGAGATCCAGGTTCAAAATTTTATTTAAGAATGAATTTGAGTTAGTCAGTTAGCCTAATCTACTTGATGGAATTGTTATGAAGATAACAATGGAAGGCATGTGCATCTCTAGCTGCCTGCAGGATGTATATAAATCAAAGGTATACAAACGTACGCCTTCCACATGTCCTACATTTCAACTTCAATCAACCTAGCTTGATCAGTGGTGTGGGACTGGGAGAGTTTTAGTTTGAAACATCTGCTAGATAGCCGACCCTGATGCAGATGAATGGGAAGAAGTGTGCAAACAAACTAAATGCAGAGAATTGGAGGCAATGTATTTGAGGCAAGACAGTATACAAGATGGCATGGCACTTTGTGTTTTGACAATGGTATTCACAACAAAAGATTAGTATTATACAGCAAAGCATTAATGATGTGAACTTATTCTACTTTGCATGTGTGTGGTAGTTACAGTAAAAGGCACATTTGGCAGCTATTTAATGTCAACAATTGTTTAAATATTAGTTCTTTCCCCCCATTGGTTTCTCAAGGAACTCCTTGACACAACGAATATGTTTTGGCTGAGTTGGTTAGTGGAGTCTTAAAAGCATCCGGAGAAGAAAACAGTAAAAGTACTTTTCATTCTCTTTCTTGTTCCATAAGACCTTGTATTTATATTTTCATTTTAAATATTTATTTAAAATTGGAGGGTCTGGCTGGAAAGCAGCAGATGGTCTCCCATCTGTATTTCAGAAGGGAAAGATGGATCCACAGAGTGGGTTTCCTCAGCTGCGTCCATCTATGTGTGGGAAGGGCTCAACATGTTTCCTCTTCAGTTTGAGTCATTTATTTTACATCTGCCATGTAGTTCTAGCCTGCCATGAATCAACATAGCAGTTATAGCAGTGTCAGTGATGGAGTGCAGTTGCCAAGAGGATAAAGAACCCACGTGCAGGTAGAGCAAGTTAATAAAGGGAAGCTCCGTTCAGTTGCTCAGGTTTAATTCTGTTGTAAGTCACAAATTATCTGTCTTTGGAAACTATCTTAAATTCAAGGTGAACATCATTATGAGCCATGGTGGCGCAGTGGTTAGAATGCAGTACTGCAGGATATTTCTGCTGCCTGCCTGCTGCCAGCAGTTCAATTCTCACCGGCTCAAGGCCTTCCATCCTTCCGAGGTCGGTAAAATGAGACCCAGATTGTTGTTGGGGGCAATATGCTGACTCTATAAACTGCTTAGAAAGGGCTGAAAAGCATTGTGAAGTGGTATATAAGTCTAAGTGCTATTGCTATTGCTATTATATTACTAATTCCTACATAGAGCTTCCTAGATAAGATCTCCATGATGTTGTTTTAACAGGCAGTCCCAAATTTTTTCAGTGTGGGGCTCAAATGTTGAGAGTCAACTATGGACATGCTTACACAAAAGTCACTAGTTGATTTATCATAAGAGAAACCCGTGAGAATGCTGTTTCCTACCAGACTGTGAAGTTGCTCCTTCACTGACTCCTTTATCTGGTCCTTTAGTAGATTCATAACAAAATACTGGGAACAACTCTATTTTTTTTCTAATTATGTGTATCCAGAAGCACTGTTATAAATAGCTTGAGGTTGGCACTTTGTTTTACTGCCTGCTAGTTTCCCATCATTATAAAAAAAAAAAAAGTGGGGCAGAGAAGACCCACAGATTCTGTGAGAGGGCAGATGCAAGATAATGAAATGTCTGAGCCATTTCTCTCACTGTGATCCTTTTTCTTGGGATCCTGCTCTGGGGAAATGGGGAGATGGTTCTTTAAAAAGGACTTGGCTGCTTCAGAAAATATTATTTTCTGTTGTTAGCATCAGGAGGAAGGTTTTGGTTTTATGGCACAGCACAAGAAAGAAAAGGAAAAAGAGAAATAATTGAAAAGAAAGACAGAACTGGAAGGAAAGAAACAAGAAGCTCTCAAGATACCAAACACTTGAAGATGGTGGCATGACATCATCTTGAAGTCACCAACTTAAAGCAACCTAAAGACCCCTGCAGAAGGGAGAAGAGGTAAATAAGGCAGTTTGCTGCAGTACTTTTATTGGTTATGTATTATAACCAAGAGAATCCTGCACATGTGATTATTGTGTATCTCTTGGCTTCTTTTTATAATCCAATGAATTAGAGAAGCACCTCCTGAGACTGTTCCCAGGCAACATTTTCAAACATGAGAAATCTTTTCCTATGCTTTCCCAATTTCTGATGTCACTTAGCTGTCTTTTTTTTTTTTTTTTGGCACAAAATACTAATTTCTCAGTTCCATGAGGGGTCCTTGCCACTGTCTGAGCTTGGTTGTTTTCTTGCAAATATTTTATTATCCAAACTAGGTAACTTCATCAGTCCTAGTAAGGAGTGGGATTTGTTCTCAGTTTATATTCTATGGCTTGCCCTGTCAGTTTTGGTGGGGGTCGTCTTAGGGTTCTTTGGTTACGTGGTTTTGACAGTTGACTTATTTGGCAGTTCCTTGCTTGGGGTATTGTTTATTTCTTGATTGTTGATCTGATGTTAATCTTGGAATTAATTTATGCACATCTGATGCTTGGTGAGGTGTTTTGGTCTTTTTATTCTCTTTTTGGCTTGTTGATTGTCTTTTTTGCATAGTATGTAGATAAAGGTTATGTCTATGTATCTATTGATGGTTAATTAATCAGAGTGCCAGGGTTTCTGTTCTTGAAAATGTTCTGCCACTCTTCTGCCCATTAATCTTTCATAGTGGCTGTTGCAATCATTACACTGTATGTTGTAGATGACTCCTGTTATTCTTCTGGGGCTGCTGGGTTTTTGGTTTACTTAGAATGTCTTGAATTATAGTTCAAACCACAGACTGAACCAGTTTCAACTGAGAAACTGTGACCATCTTAGACTAAGCTGAATCTAAGGACCCCTCATTTCAACCCTGAGTTACAAATATTCTCATTCATTGCTTTCAACTCTATGTTTTCCAGGGCAGACAGACAATAAATATGTAATAAATACATGCATACCTGAAAACTGTTCTGACTGAGTGGCAAGTAGAAAGTATGGGATGAAGTAGGAAGAAATGTCTGGACTCCTTCCTTCCATCGTGCTACATACTCAAGTGGCTCAGCAGACTGATAGCATTGTGATTAACACCAGCTGTCTGCAATTACTGTAAGTTCGAATCTCACCAGGCTCAAGGTTGACTCAGCCTTCCATCCTTTCTAAGGTAGGTAAATTGAGGACCCAGTTTGTGAGGGAATAAGCTGACTTTGTATAAATATACAAAAGTATGAAGGCTATTGCTTAACGCATTGTAAGCCGCCCTGAGTCTCCGGAGAAGGACGGCATATAAATCAAATAAAAAAAAAAATTGGTGGCTACTTTTCCTGGCAGGAGAAGATGCTAGGTGGGAAGAGCAAAGACAGCAGGGAATCTACCAATCACTGTCCTGAAATTGTCCGGTAAGAAAAATGGTATGGGTAGTAACACTCCCCAGAATCACTGCTGAACTGCAATAAAATGTATGCTGATATAAACATACTTTTATATCAACATACTTTTCTGCTGACTTAAGAATGGGAGGATGTTAAAGCAGCTGTCTGGATGAGCCCCATAATAGAAACTATTTAGAATTATCAGGTGGCCAGTATTCACATAATTACATTGATAGACAGACTATCAGCAAATCTACATATTGATGTGATACCAATTTATTATGGCTTTCCCCAAAGAATCCTAAGAGGTGTAGTTTGCATTTGAACATGGTGGGAGTACTCCACTAGATGTTTCCTGTCTTAGAACTATTTTTTCCTGGGGAAGAAAGTACTATTCCTATTTCTGTGTTACATTTATATCCACATTTTCTATCAGAAAGCATATTACAACACCTTACCTAGATTGATCATGAAAAAAGCTAAGCAGAGTTAGACCTGATTAGTACTTGGATATAAGATATGAGGAAATCCTAGGATCAAGTTTAAAAAGCATCCACAAAAAAAAAAATCATTGGCAAATTAATACCATATTTTCTCTAGAGAACTAAATGATCAAGTCTACAGAGTCATCCAAACCTATACTTGAGAGTCTTTACTTTTGTAAGAGCCTAAGGTGGCTATTCTAGTTTTGGCCCTCAATATCACATCTGTGAGGTAAGTTGAGCAGATAAAGTGAATACTATGCCAAATCGCCCAGTGGAATTTGAGATCAAATGGGAACTAAACATGATGTTATAGTGGCTGTCTTACATTTTTTATCTTTCCTCCAGAAATTCAACATACATAGGTCTTCTTCCCTGTTTTATTCTCCCTACAGCTCTCCAAACAGATGGCAACTGAATAAAATAACTGACTAGGACATGAACCTCATTCTGTCCAATTTTACTCTTCTATTGAGTCTGTTCTACAAATGAGCGGTGATTCACTTAGCTTACAGCAAAACCTCTGATTTTATGATCTTTTGAAGTATGCCAAAATGTTTTAGCAAAACGTATCTTGAGGAAATAGCATGCCTAGAATGATCTTTCTTTTTCATTCAGTCCTTGATGGGAACATATGTTGTCATGAAGTACAATAGCTGCTAGTGGCTATTATAAAGATATCTCACTTGCTTATAAGAATATATCTGTATGGAACATCGTTTGGAGATAATGGCTGAGAAAGTCCTATGACAAGCAGACGAAACAACAATGGATTACTGTAAGCAAATGCTAAGGGGCAACAGTTGACAAGATAGTGAATTTTGACTGCATAACCATACTAAATGGTCAGAAAAACTGTTGCCACAGAAAAGAGAAGTAAACACCCAATATATCTTGCCTGGAACTATGGAAATATTAAAAGTGCATTGTATTGAAGTTAGGATTTGGGAGTTACAACCATCATAAATTTGACTAATGGACTAATTAATTACAAATTTTGGCAGTCTGGCTAATTAAAACCATTTTAAATCTGTGCTGCAGATCTGGTTAGAATATCCCAATGATGCAATGTAATCCCATGAAACCACTGTCTCAGAGGCAGTCCTGTAATTTGGAAGCCAGCGTACTTCTTTCTAAACTGAGTGCTATGATTTATTTCTAGTTTGTTTGCTGGAGAGCGCTCTATTGCTGCAAGGAAATCAGGTTTCCCATTGTCAAATGTCCAGACAAGCACTTGAAGATCCATTAGGACAGGAGTAGGTAGGAGAAAGAAAAGGAGAGGGGAGAAAGATGGAGAAAGAGAATCTGGAGGGATGTTTTTTTATCTGCCCCCCTCCCCTGCTAATTCCTAGTAGTAATTCCTCTGTTTTAAGACACAGTTATAAATTATTTGAGGTAGACAGTCAAATATTGATTGATTTAGCCTGGCTTTCTGCAGAATGGCCCCTTTGTTCTTCATGCTTCTTATTCTCGTGAAAGAAGGAATGCCTGCTGAAATATATTTTACAGTAGAGTGGGGACAGACTAGTTTTGCCAGTTCCAAAAATAAGGAATACATGGTAGGATTCTAATACATTATAATGCAGACACCTACACATATTAACATAAAGAGCATGTTATTATAATAATATAATACAAGATATATTCTTGTATTATATATTCTTCAACCTATAGACATACAGAATACAGAATAGTAGAGTTCAAAGGGACCTTGGAGGTCTTCTAGTCCAACAACCCTGCTCAAACAGGAGACTCTATACCATACCATTTCAGACAAGGGGCTGTCCAGTGTCTTCTTAAAAACTCCCAGTGATGAAGCACCCACAACTTCTGAAGGCAAGCCGTTCCACTGTTAATTGTTAATTGTTCTCACTGTTAGGAAGGTTCTCCTTAGTTCTAGGCTGCTAAAACTGTATGACGTGTTTATTTCTTGTATTTAAATGATACCTTGCTAAACAAATTCTAGAATTCTAGATGACGCAACTAGCTTTGTCTCTCTACCAGCAACATCAGCAGCATTTTCGTGGAACCGAATCTCTTCTTCTTTATTCCCTTAAGAAAGCCATTACCTATTCCCTTCAGCTACTCGATAGAGAAGGAAAAAAGCTAACTCTAGCTAGCAATCTGTCCTCTTCTGGGGTCTTTTGTTAGTACATTTGCTTTGATAAGGTTAAAAGGTATTTTTTTTAAAGGCTCTTCTATGAGCATCCTCTAAACTAGCCCCTCAGGTTGTCCAAAAAGGCCAGGAGAATGACAGCAAGCCATCTTGGGAAGTAATTTCAGTTGTGAGATAATGACTAGTTCAGTGATGGTGAACCTTTTCGGCACTGAGTGCCGA
Organism: Arizona elegans; assembly: GCA_022577455.1. Lineage (NCBI taxonomy): Eukaryota > Metazoa > Chordata > Lepidosauria > Squamata > Colubridae > Arizona > Arizona elegans. The sequence goes on along the minus strand of JAKOOJ010000002.1, from coordinate 181,791,596 downwards.
AAAGCAAGCGAGCGCTTCATCTGGCCTACAACCCGGAAGAGGAGCTGCCCAGGGCACATGTGCACGCCCGACAATGAACTTTTGGTTTCCGACAAGCGCGTGCACGCCACCCAGCTAGTCTTCCAGGTTTCTGGTGCGCGTGCACGTACGACAATCAGCTGGCTGGCACGCATGCTCACACAGGAAAACGGAAGACCAGTTCTTCTAGTTTCTGGCACTGCCACATGCATGAAGGCCAGCTGATCGTCACACGTGCATGCACGCCAGAAACACGGAAGAGGAACAGGTGACTCTGTGCGTGCCAGGCGACATGGCTCCACGTTCCACTTTGGGCACACATGCCATAGGTTCGCCATCACGGGACTAGTTTATCATTACCAAAGGTACCTTGAACCTGGGTCCTCCAGTTCCCTGTTCCAACACCTTAGCCACCGAATCACATGGGTTCTTAATGAATGTTATACAATGCTAATTTGGGAAAATAATTCAGGAATCTCTTCCAAAATTAGACAATCCATGCCAATGTAAGCAGAGACCAATATACTATAGTTTTAGTGTATTTGCATAAAAAGAAAATATCAAGGAGAACTATTTACAGAATAGACAGCCAAGAGGATTTGCTTTGACTGCTATATTCTTTTTCTATGTTTTTACATAAAGGAGTCCAAAGCAGACATATAGAATTTCCAAAATAGAAACTTGCTATAATGTCCAAGGCATCCAAATTCCAAAGCGTTGTGGTTGCAGGAGCTGAGAAAGTCAATACGGCAGGCAAATAGTAGTACTCATTCTACTGAGGTGAAATAGCCATTGTCCTCTCTCCTTACTTCAATTAACACCTATAATTTCAAGGAGTTCGGCAAGGCTGTATAATATCGCCCTGCCTATTTAACTTATATGCAGAGCACATCATGAGAAAGGCGGGGCTAGATGAATCACAAGTTGGAATTAAGATTGCTGGGAGAAATATCAACAACCTCAGCTATGCAGATGATACCACTCTAATGGAAGAAAGTGAAGAGGAACTAAAGAGCCTCTTGATGCGGGTGAAGGAGGAGAGTGCAAAAGTTGGCTTGAAACTCAATATTAAAAAACTAAGATCATGGCATCTGGCCCTCTCAATTCCTGGCAAATAGATGGGGAAGAAGGAGGTAGTGACATTTTATTTTCCTGGGCTCCAAGATCACCGCAGATGGGGACTACAGCCAAGAAATTAAGACGCTAGCTCCTGGGGAGGAAAGCTATGGCAAATCTAGACAGCATTCCAAAAAGCAGAGACATCACCCTGCCAACAAAAGTGCGTATAGGCAAGGCTATTGTTTTCCCAGTTGCAATGTATGGCTGTGAAAGTTGGACCATAAGAAAGGCTGAGCACCAAAGAATTGAGGCCTTTGAACTATGGTGCTGGAGAAGACTCCTGAGAGTCTCTTGGAATGCAAGGCGATCAAACCGGTCAATCCTAGGGGAGGTTAACCCTGACTGCTCTTTAGAAGGCCAGATCCTAAAGATGAAACTCAAATACTTTGGCCACCTAAAGAGAAGGAAGGACTCATTGGAGAAGAGTCTAATGCTGGGAACGATTGAGGGCAAAAGAAGAAAGGGACGACAGAGAACAATGTGGCTGGATGGAGTCACTGAAGTAGTCAGCGTGAGCTTAAATGGACTCCAGGGGATGGTAGAGGACAGGAAGGCCTGGAGAAACGTTGTCCATTGGGTCACGATGGGTCATACATGACTTCACAACTAATAACAACAATTTCCAGCTCCACTGGATAACAGATAATGACATTTTTTTAGTCTCTGTTTTCTACACTACAATTGCCATGGAATCTGTACATCGGAACTTGAATTGCTCTATGACCAGTTTTGAAAATATATATAGGGGGGAGGGAAGTGGGAGATCCTTTAAGGCACAAAGATGAGAAGCTTTCCCATCACCCAGGTCTTCTATCTCACAATTGGCAAGTCATTATATTTCTAATATCTAAAGTATGCATAGAGAACAAACAGCTAAACTTAATCTTATCTTCCTCACCAAAGGATGAATTGATTGGTGGCTTAGTGAGTCAAAGCTTATCTGTTGGCCAGGAAGAGGTGCTTAATTCTACCTTACTAATTTCTGTATGAAAAGTTAAAAATGCCTTCTGCTCTTTAAAAAGCCGTAATTTTTTTTGAAATGTTACTCTGTTTTTTTCCTGAAACCTTGGATAGTCTGACCAGCATTTGATTGCCTTTAACAATTTTACTGGTCTAGATAACCCTAACACCATTTCATTTACCTATCTATCTATCTATCTATTACTTATCTATCAACAGATCTGATTTTCTTTTAATATCCTTTAACTTACTACCTATTCTAAACTGTTTGTTTTGTTGTTGTTGTTGTTTAATTCTATCACGCTCATCTGGAAACTAACAGGAAGGCAAAATAGATATTTCATGTGAACATGATACCATAAAGCTGGAAGATCAGCCATTCTATCTTCGAGACCACCTTCTACCGCATAGCTCCCAGCGACCGGTAAGATCCCACAGAGTTGGTCTCCTCCGGGTCCCGTCAGCTAAACAATGCCGGCTGGCGGGCCCACGGGGGAGGGCCTTCTCTCTGGCTGCCCCAGCTCTCTGGAACCAGTTACCTCCTGAGATCCAGACCATCCCCACCCTATTGGTCTTCCGAAAAGTGGTGAAGACCTGCCTTTTCTGGCAGGCCTGGGGCTGTTGATCTTGCTGTTGCGATCTGGTGAGATCCGGCCATGAATGGTGTGAATGGGTTTTAATTGTTTTTAATGTTTTAATTTTTAATGTTTTTATATGCATTGTAAGCTGCCTTGAGTCTTCGGAGAAAGGCGGCATACAAGTTGAACAAATAAATAAACAATAAATAAATAAATAAATAAATAAATAAATAAATAAATAAATAATTCTTCAGTTGTACTGTACAGCACTCTGAGAAGACCTTAGTCTCTTTCTATATTTGAACAAGCATTTGATTACTGTGAATCCTGTATGGAGGAGTATTTTGAAATCTAGGCTATATATACCAATGCATAGGCTTAACTTTTAGTTTTGGTTTCTATTGTTAAGAAAAAACGATTTAAACATTTTTTTTCATTTAATTGTGCAGCATGATACATGTGCAAGATTAATTGAGGAAGGGCAGAGTCTGGCAGGAGCAACAGACTTTTCCTTTCCCCTTGCCCCAGAAATGTAAGTTTGGGTTATCTGCATGATCTGTTCTTCTCTCTTTCTCAGTAGCAATACTTGAATTGGCACCAGAATCTCACCATTTGGCAACCTTTAAAAGCACTGCAGCTGTTATAGGTTCTTAAACTTCCCTTTCAACTTTTAAATGCCTTTAAGGTTTATGAAAAGGTGATGGACTCAGCGCCGCGGTTCTTCTGTTGTTTGGAATATGGATGATGTCTGGGCAGCAACTGCGAAGAACTTTGTGATAAACTGTCAGTAGTTTTGGGAAGATTTCATAAAAGAGACTGAAACTAAACAAAAGCAGATGCCATTTTGAACTTGAAGAGACTGATGTATCCACAATAGAAGATTGGATTATAAAACTGACAGAACTTGTGGAAATGGCAAAGCTGATCATTTTGGTTGGGGAAAAATGATTCAGACTTTTTTTCCTGAGAGGCTGGAAAATTTATATGGACCTGATGTATATGTCAGTTTCTTCTCGAGAGCAGTAGTATTCGCATGCAACTTTGCCATGTGTATGGGATACAGAAGATTTTTATATTTCTCTGTTGCAACTGCCATTTGTGCAGTTGATGAATCACAAATTTATACACAAGCTTTAACCATGTCTAAGCATCTCACTTTCATCATTTTAGTTGGAGATTGCAACCTTATGGGAAAAGATGAATGTAACTGATCCTTTACTGCATCTTCTATTATCAGGTTGAGATTCAAATCATATTTCCTGGGCTGTGATTTGGGTATACTAGATTTTGAAGCATTATTCTTAAATGTCCCAAAGGTTCTTTTTCAAGAGGCAACTGGACTTTCTGGTTTTTCTTTGAAGATGTTTCGCTTCTCATCCAAGAAGCTTCTTCAAGCTTCTTGGATGAGAAGTGAAACATCTTCAAAGAAAAACCAGAAAGTCCAGTTGCCTCTTGAAAAAGAACCTTTGGGACAACCATGATCTGGATGACTGGAGTAGACATTATTCTTAAACAAATTCTGAATGCTTCTCCACAAAATGCCTTGCTTTCAAGAATTTGTGCAGCCCAACAATAACCATAAGCAATCTCTCTTCCGCTGTGATACTGTAAGCAGGTTGCTGCTGAACATTCTGTGCACAATGATCTTGTACTGCAGGGAGTGTAGATTATAATATCTGAATCTAAAATGCATACAAGGTTAATAGTAATTTAGGTGATGCACCAAGTTGTGGCATGAATCAAATAGGTTCTATGCCCTAGGCAAATATGGACTCAGATATGATCTATGCTGCTTATGTGCAGATTTAATCTCCATATAAAGATCAGTCACTATGTCCTCTTCTACTGCAATCTTATCATTGAACCAAATTGGACACTGATGCTGTTTTAATTGATTGCTTTATGTTAAAATCACTCAAAGTAAATACATAATTTTCCTTTCCGATTATTAAAATTGACAAAACTGCTTTGTTATTGATTCTGGGGTGTTTTTTTTTTTTTTGGACGTCATTATACCAATTTTGTTGTATACATGATGTACAATGATAATAAAGGCTGTTGAATTATGTTACTTTATTATAACTTTTATCAGTTAGCTATCAGACAATCATTATATAGTCTTAAAAACAGCATGTCAATATTAACACAGTGATTTTATTATTGTTGTTGGTCATAAAGTTAGCCAGATATGTAGATTGGATTTAGCATTTTATCTGCCTATCAAGTCCTTCCCAAGAACTTAGGATAAACAGATATTGTTTGGTGGTGTTAAAGATATTGTTGCTGCATGAAGGCTGTTCCAAGTAAAGTGGCCTTTTGCAATTGACTAGTGGTAATCTTGTCAATGTCGGTGGTATTCAAGTGCACTCCAGATGTTTTGGAATTGCACCCAAGGCACCTTTTATTTTGGATGGATTTCCAAAAATAATAGGTCCCATAGTAACAGGCACCTTGGGTGAAATTCCAATTATTATGGTTGATTGCACAGTCAGCCAGATGTTTAGATTGGATTTGGCATTGCTATCTTTCTATTTATTATTATTTGCTTAACAAGTAATAGCTGGATAAGCTATATAATAATTGTCCTTTCTTTGGGTGGGAAAATTCATTCCACAATGCCATCATCATAGGTATCAAGTAAATCAGAGTAGAGCTGGAAGGGATCTTGAAGCTCTTCTAGTCCAATCTCCTGCTCAAGCAGGAGACCCTATACCATTTCAGAGAGGTGGTTGTCTAGTCTTTTCTTAAAAACCTCCAGTGATGAAGCATCTACAACTACTGACAGCAAGCTGTTCCACTGGTTAATTGTCCTCACTGTTAGGAAGTTTCTCCTTAATTCCAAGTTGCTTCTCACCTTGATTAGTTTCTATCCATTGTTTCTTGTCTTTCCTTCTGGTGCTTTGGAAAATAATTTGATCCCCTCTTCTTTGTGGCAGCCTCTCAAATACTGGAATACTGGTAGGTATCTGTGGATGGAAGAAGGGAAAGAAAAAGAGATAATGTTATCACTATCTAACCACAGAGCTGTGGTGGCGCAGTAGTTAGAATGCAGTATTGCAGGCTAACTCTTCCAACTGCCAGCAGTTCAATCCTGACTGGTTCATTGTTGACTTAATCTTCCATCTTTCCAAGGTTGGTAAAATGAGGACTTGGATTGTTGGGGGCAGAAGCTGTAAAACACTAAGAAGTTGTACATAAGTATAAGAGCTGTTGCTTTTGTTATTTTGGTTAGTTGCAATTGTATGTAGTCTCCAGTGGTCTCCCATTATGTAGGGAAAGTGAAGAAACAACAGCATTGTTTCTGACAGCAATTATGTGATCTGCATGATACCTGGTTCTGTCCTCAGAGTAGCAATACTTCATAGCTTGCATGATCATTGACTATGTATATATTTTATTTGCTCATAATACATCCATATAAAAAAAGAATAGTTTGTACATAAAAAGGGATTTCCAAAAAAAATACTGTGGGAATTCTAGGAATTTTTATCCTAAAAAGAAACATAAATTGTGCTGATTTTTGTTAGATTCTTTAGTTTGGATGTAATCCACTTAGTCTTTAGTTTCACGATCTTGATCCACAGCACCGTCAAGCCAGTGTATTAATATTACTCAGGACTGACCTATTAACTGACTTTGGAAATTAAATCTATCTAAAAGTAAAGTCAGACCTAAACACACTGACCTCCAAAATATTCTCAGATTTTTTTTTTGCCTCTTCCACCTACTCAACTACCCAAAAAGAAATCCTGCAAATTCCAGAATCTTGGCATTCAACCCATAATTTAGATTCCCCTTCTGTCACTACTTACAGCAAGAAGTGGGAGGTTTTAGTATCAATGGCTCATAAAACATTGTTTCTCATAAACATAATCCAAACCAAATAAACTGCTCCATATGCTCTTGGAACAGGCACTGTTAAGAGATTTGGTGTAATATCTATGCATATCTATGTTTGCATTTTGTGTGTGTGTGTGTGTGTGTGTGTGTGTGTATTTTAGATAGATAGATACAGTAGATAGATAGATGATAGATGATAGATGACAGACAAACAGACAGACAAACAGACAGACAGACAGACAGAGTGGCTCTGTCTTAGGCCCAGTACTCTTCATCAATGATTTCGATGAGGGAATAGTAGGGGAACTCATCAAATTTGCAGATGACTACAAGCTGGCTGGAATAGTCAACACTCCAGAAGACAGGCTTAAGATCCAGATGGATCTTGACAGACTTGAACACTGGGCCCTATCTAACAAAATGAAATTCAATGTAGATAAAAATAAAGTTTTACATTTAGGCAATCAATGTACAAGTATAGAATAGGTGGTACCTAGCTCAACAGTAGTAATTGCGAGAGGGATCTAGGAGTCCCAGTGGACAATCACTTAAATATGAGCCAGCAGTGTGCTGCAGTGCCAAAAACGCCAATGCAATCAGGGGTGAAATGCTCTCGGTTTGGATCGGATCACATGATCCGCTAGCGATGGTGGCAGGTGGTTCAGAGAACCGGTAGCAAAAATCCCTGCCCCCCCCCCCATGCCCAGCTGAGCTGCGCGATCTTCAGAGGCTGGTTTTTTTACTTTTAAAAGCATTTTTTTCTGCAACCCCTTCAGCTGAAGAGGTTGTAGGGAAAAATATGCCTTTAAAAGCCTCTGGCGATCCCAGCTGACTTGCCTGATTGTCAGAAGCTTCAAATCCAAAGAAAAAGATGGCCTCCATCTGACAACAATATTAAATTTAGAGTTGTCAAAATAATGCTATTTCTTTCTTAGTAATACCAGAAAGAGGTCTTCACAGGTATACAGATATGACCACAATTGAGCCCCAAAATTATGTTGCTAAAAGAGAATTTGTTAAGTGAATTTTGCCCCATTTTACCATTTTTTTTGCCACAGTTATTGAGTGCATTACTGCAGTTGCTAAGTTAGTAACACGGTTGTTAAATGAATCTGGCTTCCCCATTGACTACTATGTCAGTAGGTTGCAAAAGGTGATCACATGACCCTGGGACCCTGCAACTGTCATACATATGAACTAGCCAAGCCTCCAAATTTTGATCATGTGATCATGGGGATGCTGCCATGGTCATTAGTGTGAAAAACAGTCATAAGTCACTTTTTTCAGCGATGTTGTAACTTTGAACAGTTGCTAAATGAACTGTTGTAAGTCAAGGACTACCTGCATTTGTTTATTTCACACTTAGGTGTTCCAACTCGAATCTAATGAGGGAGGGGAAGAAGAAGTTATATTAAGGTATAATTATATTAAGAAGAAGTTATTAAGGTTATATTTAACCTACAAAATCTGAACTCAGATAGACTATAAACTATGGAATGGAAGGGGAAGAGACCAACTCCAGTTCATGTACAGAGAAGCAGTGCCTTGTTAAGTTTTTCCAGCCTGGTCCCTCCAGATGCATTAGACTCTAGTTCTGATCATTTCCAGACAAGTCAGCAGGTGGTTGGGAAACATCAGACAATTAAAATATGTAACATACACATGCTGAAGACAATTTGGAAGACAATTTGGAAACTGATCGCTCCACTTCAAAGGCACAATTTACAAGCCATGCTCCTAGCCAGGATTCGTGTTTGCATGGGCTCTGTGTTGGAGACTTCTTCATTTAGGCACGCTACTGAAATTGCTTGGGCAGTTTTCCTGAGTCAATGAGCAAATTAGCAACGTGACAAAATTAACGTGACAAGTGGAGCACAAGCAGGATAATTCCTTGTAAATAATAAAGGGGGACAACTCCTTGTGAAATTTTGATGGACCCCCCAAAAGTACTTAGGATCTAGTCATGAAGTTCTGACACCTCTGATCAGATGACTGCATTTTGGGTGCTCGACAACCAGTTCGCATTTATGCCCTGTTTGAAGCATCCCTTAGTCACGTCAGCACAATTTACAATGTTATTACCAAAAATTCCTATTTACTTCCAATTTTTGGCAAAAATGCCCCATAGCAAGCAAAGGATTTGCTTAACAACCACAGTGTTCACTTAATGACCCCCAGAGAAAAGGTCATAAAACTCGGCATGATCTGCTTTGCGACCATTACAATTTACAACTATAATGGATCGGCTACATTATAGTTGTAAGTTGAGGACTACCTGAACTCTGAAGAAACCAAAGCAGGCTCCTCCCTGATTCACAGGATTATAAAAGGAAAGAGAAGTAAGGCACAATCAGGCTTGCAAGATTCTTTGATGATAGTTTTTCTCAAAAAAGTAGCATTCTAGTCTTCATATGGTGGCTAAGTGGTTAGACTGCACTATTGCAGGCTAACTCTGCCCACAGCTTGGAGTTCGATCCTGATTGGCTCAAGGTTGACACAGTCTTCCATTCTTCCAAGGTGAGTAAAATGAAGACTCAGACTGTTGGGAGTAATATGATGGCAATGTAAACTGCCCAGAAGACTCTGTAAAACATTATGGGTAGTATATAAATCTAACTGCTATTCCTTTTGCTAAATAAAAACAATGAGGTATTCAATGAATAGAATAGTAGTTGCACCACAGCAAACTCAGGAAGGAACAATTGTTGAGAGTTTCCCTTCTCGGAGTTGTAAGTCTAGCAGTGGATGGAAATCCTTTCTAAGATAGCTCTGAAATTATGGCACAATCTCCTCTTCGTTTGTTTACAGGAAAATGAGTGCAAAAATTTTTGGTAATAATTTTCCTTTTGAAAATGATAGTTTTGGACAATTGGGACAGTCAACTTGACTGCTAAGTGAAGCAATGTTTAGCACTGCCCAGACAGTGCTATAAAGCATTATGGAGCGGTATATAAGTCTAAGTGCTATTGCTATCTACTCTGCCCCAAAGGGTGGACAGCAAGACAATTAATTGGTCAAAATAACTGTATAATAAATGGTTCAAACACTTCCCATTTACTAACTTGGAAATGACAACTTTCAACCACAGGGTAGCTCTTTTTTGGTTTCCCAATCCCAAATCTTCTTTCAAAGAATTTTACTGGCAGAGTTACTCAAAGTTTTACTATTTTAGATGGTAAATGTTGTAACGTTATATAGACTTAACTAATTTTTTAAAAAGTAAATATTCTGTCTAAAAAGTAAGCATGACTGTCAAATAAAGTCTGGATTAAATAGCAAATAGTATAAATATAGTCCCCTCTTTATGATGTATTTTATGTGCAAATGTTTAACTATGTGCACGTTAGCTGATGTGTAGATAATAAACAGAAAGGTTAGTGAAGTAATTTGGCAAACAAATTAGCCTTCATTTCCTCCAGTTCAAAACAAAACAACAGAAGAAATATTAACACAAGGTGATACCTCTATAATTTGTTTTTTTTAAGTGCTAATAACCATATTTGAAGTCCAGAAAAGCTACATTAGAACCCTGTTGTCTCCCTGAATTACACAGCACTGGTTTCTTTTAAGTCTTAAATTTCCAAATTATTACTGAAATAATAAAACAAGTGGCTGTTCTCAGTTACAAAATGATTGTCCCTGGACTCCCATCAGTACAATCAATATGCTTCTGTTACTTGGTGAGTATATGTTACAACTAAAGCCCATCTCTGCATCTTGCTTATTTTTGTTTCAAAATTTGCATAAATCCCATGACTGGTACCTTCTTGGAAGTTTATCCAATTTCCAGGACAGAGGTCAGAATATGCAAAGAAAATACGTCTGAAAGTATGTTTCTTCTTTTTAAACTGTATTTCCATTCTATTTTTCAAAATTCTTTTTGGAAAACACATGCCCAATTGACACTTCATTACAAATAGATTTTTCCAGACAGATTTTTTTCTAATTTCTAATCCATCAAACATGTCCAGAAATATTTCACAAGAAATATCCTCCGCTCGCAACAAAATACCTTATGCCACCAGACTTGAAATTTTGCTACAATGTCCTACCTGTCAATGACTACTTCAGCTTCAACCACAACAATACACGAGCACACAATAGATACGAACTTAAAGTGAACTGCTCCAAACTCGATTGCAGAAAATATGACTTCACAACAGAGTGGTCAATGCCTGGAATGCACTACCTGACTCTGTGGTTTCATCCCAAACCCCCCAAAATTTTAACCTTAGACTGGCTACTGTTGCCCTCACCCCTTTCCTAAGAGGTCTGTAAAGGGTGTGCATAATAGCACCAGCGTGCCTACCGTCCCTGTCCTAATGTTTCCTTTAATTGTATTCATTTTATGTATTCAATTCATGCTTATACTTATATATATTATCTAATATGTACTCGACAAACAAACAAACAAATAAAATTGCATCACTGTATTTCTTTGGTACACTTGAATAGACAATAATGGGCTATTCTGAGATATTAAGAAAATGAATTTTATTCATTGGTTCCTTGAGCCTTAATAACTTGGAACTCTACTTTGCTTCTTTTGCTACACTTGCTTTCATTTTGAAGGCCTCCCTGGGGAGATTATAGACAATTCCTCTCCATCACAGTTCTTCTCTCCATTTGTCCATGGTCCATCACTTTAGAATTCCTCCCTGTGAAAGCAGTCATGGAGGAATGCTGGTGTTTAGATACAAAGAACAGATAGTAGGTGAAAGGAAACGGTGATTGTTGAATTAACAAAAAATGGTTGCAAAAATTCTATGCAACTTTGGCTAACAGGAATCCATTGTCACATTCTTTGGAGAGAGCATATTAATGATTCCCTTCTTTTTTAAAAATTAAAACTGTAGTGCTAACAGATTCCAGATGTCCAGTGTTATGTAATAGAGTTTGTCTTGATGCATTCAACTTCCAGATGCAAAGTTTGGAAGAAAGAATTCTAAATTTTTCTCCAGGGCCCAGTAGAGAATAGCCAGCCTAAAGCAATTGCCTGCACTTAAGAGAAAGGGGAGCAACCAATATTACAAAGAGCAGGATCATTTTTGACTGGTCATCTTTTTCTGTGTCATAAAGCATTGCTTAGAGTAGGCAGCAATTTGAAGTTTTCTATTTCATTTTAGAAGGGTTCATTACAATGGAAGTATTATGTTATGAGTCTGCACAGTAGTGTTAGAGAAAGAAGGAGTATCAGTGCACTGAATTAACTAAGGTTACCATGAAATATAATATTGAGAAAAGATATCTCTTTATAATGCAGTCTAAAAGGCAAGTATAATTTATTATAGAGTTTAATTTAGGAAAATGGAAATAGCATTAGATTATAAATATTATTTTAACTTGTTATTTTATTTTAACTTTTTATCCTGTCTACATATTCCATTCCAGTGATGGTGCAGACACGATTATCTTCAGACCTTGATGGTGTTGATATGTAATGGTAAGCTGGAAAGGCTGAGAATTTTGACTTATTATATGTATTTCCCAAGTAAAAACAAAGCAGAGTTTGAAAACTGGGTTTGAAACTTCTTGGTTCTTCTCACCAACAGGAGAGACAAAATGTGGAAACAAACATTTCCTGTTATGATTAAATGTGAGCTCTTAATTTGCCATTCATTTAAACAAAGCAGGGTTTGAAACTGTTTTAATATTCCTATATTGCAGACATTACACACACACAGAAGAGTTCTGCAATGTCTTTCTTAACTAACAAATCTTATTAAAAGGAAGTGAGTTGCAGCTCATGAAAACGTATACCTTTTAATAAAACGTATTAGTTAGAAAAGATGCTACCGAGCTCGTGATTTTGTCCCCTATTTGATTAACGATTGTTGGAAAAGAAGTCATTGTGTGTTTAGATGAGTGTTCCTAAGAGAGAGAATCTAACCAGAGCCACAACTGGCAAAGAAGTTTTATAAATTGTAGCAGAAAGATGTCTATTGAGATTCTCAGTCATCCAGGTCATGGCTGTCCCAAAGGTGCTTTTTCAAAAGGCAGCTGGACTTTGTTTTTCTTTAAAGACATTTGACTCCAATCTGGATTTTCATATAATTATGGAGTGGGGTTGAACATTCCAGCCCTTACATTTAAAAGCCCTGTCTCTTGAAGCAAATACTATTCTGTGCCACAAATGGTTACAAATGTTAGCACAAGTTTTCAGGAACATATGGGGAGGTCAGGAGAACAGGAAAGGGAATAGAGTTCAGCTTGGCACAACTGGGATTTAAGGTGAGGGACATGACTATTTCCTCAATGACATGAAGACTCAATCTCATGGCTAATTCAGCTGTAAGAGGTTGGGAGAAAAAGATGACCAGCATTGCCAAAAGGATTGCTTTTCTCAGGGAAATGCGCATATCACCAGTTGCTTCCTGCAAAGGCAAATGAACTGTACCTCCTCACAGGAAACAGCTGGAGACAGTGTTGGCCAGTAATATGCAACTTGGCATGCAGAAGTTCCTTTACTTTAAAAGCACAGCATGATTACCATAGACTAGACTAGAGCATGGGGGGAAATTAAAGCAAACAAGAAAAATAGCGCAGGCGTTGGCAGTCTTCAATAAGATTCTATCCTTGCAGTGAAGGCCAGGACAGTAAAATAGTTAAAAATGATAGACTCTATTTCAAATTCTCCTTCAGCCATGAGGTTTACCAGGCAACCTTGGATCAATCCCTCTTTCGTAGGGTAGCCAATTTCATAAAATTGTTGGGAATGTAAAATGGGATTGGAGTTGACTTGAACTCCTTTGAGAGAAGTTGAGGTATAAATCTCACGATGTTTGGAGGTCAGAGATTTTTTTTATGGTCTCACAGAGATCTGTAACTTCAGCTCACCTTTGATATTTCTATCCATGGAAATGGTACCTTGTGAAAGGCTAGGAAGCAGCCAGAAAAGGCAAAGCCATTAATTTAACAAACAAGTTGCATTTTCCTACACATTATACATTAGAGGATTTCACATCATGTAACAGCTCTGAATTGCAAGTGTTTATTCCAAATTCAGTCTTCTTAAATAGAAATCATTAGATACAGTATGGGCAGTATAGCATTTATATGGTAGAAGGCCTGTTTCATACATATATGGGAGTTTGAGCTAGTCACTGTGTCTCTCAACTCCACCCAGCTTGCAGGGTTGTTGTAATCAGGAAAATAGGAGGAAGAAGGAGCATTAGGTTGGTTTGTTCCCTTGAGCTATTTATAAAAACAATAAAGGCAGGAAATAATTAAATAAATAAATATATTAAAGCTAAGGATAGGATTAGGGGTTCTCAGTGTTATGACACCTCCTTCCCCAAATTATTCTATTCTATTCTATTCTATTCTATTCTATTCTATTCTATTCTATTCTATTCTATTCTATTCATCCTATCCTATCCTATCCTATCCTATCCTATCCTATCCTATCCTAACCTTCTTATTCTACATTAGATTTTCAGACCAAAATATTCCTTGCAGGGCAGAAAATCACTTCTTTGCTTTCTTTTCATATCCAACTCAATAAAGTAACTTCTTCATATATAGAAATGTTATGTTCCACATTCATGAATAGTAGAAAGAGTAATCTTCATAACGTGCTAGTTCCTGTTGTACTGATTAGCAGATGCTAATCTGTTCAAGTCTTAAGAAACACTATTCCAGGACACCCCTCTACACCAGGAGTGTCAAACTCATGGCCCCTGGGCTGGATGCGTCATGCACTGACCTCACCCATCCCCAGTTTAGCGAAGGGGAAAAAAGTCACGATACATCACGTGATGGCAATGTGATGCTGTGAGTTTGACACTCCTACTCTACACTGATGGTTCTACTCACAGAAGTCTTTAGGAGTCGAAAATTGGGAATGTTCTGTCAGGAAGGAAGGAAGGAAGGAAGGAAGGAAGGAAGGAAGGAAGGAAGGAAGGAAATTTAATACTGCGTGTGTCCATTAAGCATAACTCTTTATATAGACACCTGAAATAATTCCCTAAGCAACATCTTATATCCATATTATATATAATATGGAAATCCATAGCCGTCTAAGAGCAGAGGAAAAATTGAATGACTGCCTTAATATTAGCATAAAATGGCTGCTACTCATGGACAGGATTTTAATTACAAAGCCACAGATGCGAGAAATGGAAAATGTAAGAGGACGCTGTGCACAGTTTGGCTTCTGTTTCTAAAATCCTTCTAAGCACGTAAGTGGGTGGAAAACTAAAAACTGGGTGGAAATATATGGGTTTAACAGAGCACATTCGAAAGAGCCAGTTAATTAGATTTAATCTAATTTTTGGCACACAGTAGGCTTGTTTCTTATTTATGGCAATGTATATACAGTATATTTATGACACGAATAAGCGGGCAACACAGGAATCTCAAAAGAGATTCAAGGAAAGAAGGAATAATATACTGTGAAAGTGTTTTTCTTTCAGTACACACCAATCCCTGCATCTCTTTCAAAGAGAGGTGTGATGTGGTCAGTGAAACATTGCAAAAACTATGAATAACTATCCCTCCCACATATTCTCCGAGAAGCTTCTGTGGTATTCAGTATTTAAAAGCAAAGCCAAAAACTTTCATGCTGGACAGAAGAATTGTTAAGGACAAACCTTTAAAATGTCTTCTCTGGTTGAAAACCAATCCAAACCAGACCAGACTGCATTATCCTAAATCAGTTTTCCCCAACAGCCATGTTCATTGAGAATGATGAGGAAGGACATCTTACATGGTTGGAGAGCTCTAAGTTGGGGAAGATTACCCACATTTGCTTTACAGTTATTTCTTGACCATTTCAACTTAATACATAGAAATACGCATCCTGGGAGTAATACACATCCCAATAGTAATATGTTCCTTTTGCTGAAATTAGCTCTCAGCCCAAGCATTAAAATGACTGCAATGGCACTCTTCCCTGGTTGTATAGTATGAATTGGGGACAAAGTTGTTTCTTTGTTGAAACAGCTTTGTTTGTTTGAATAACTCTGTGGTTCAAAGTTGTTGAAGTCGCAAACCCACGTTTCTCTTCCTTTTTAATAAATCAAATCTTGGAAACTGGAGGTAAACAGGACAATCTTGACCCAACTCGAGATGAAAGATAGCCTTTGCTAATTCAGAAGAAAGGTTCATTTAGTCTAGCTTCTTTTCCCTCCACAGCAGAAGTAGGTTTCAGCAGGTTCTGACCAGTTCTGGAGAACTGTAGTGGAAATTTTGAGTAGTTTGGAGAACTGGTAGTAAAAATTCTGACTGGCCCTGCCCCCATCTATTCTCTGCCTCCCAGCTGATCAGGAGGAAATGGGGATTTTGCAGTAACCTTACCGTGGATTGGGGATGGAATGGGGATTTTGCAGTAACTTCCCCATGGATTTGAGACGGAATGGAGATTTTACAGTATCCTTCCCCCGGAGTGGGGTGGGAATGGAGATTTTACAATATCCTTCCCCGGCCACGCCCATCAAGCCACGCCCGCCAAGCCATGCCACACCCACCAAGCCACACCCACAGAACCGATAGTAAAAAATTTTGAAACCCACCACTGCTCCACAGTAACGAATTAGGAATCTCAGAAGCAGAAACCTTCCTTTCAAGAGTATTCTTGTACTCCATGCAATGGAAAAAGTGTGGCTGTGAGAATCCTTTGAGTGTTACAGGAAACATTTTTTAGCACTTTGGTTGCTCATAAGCATCTGACACAGATCTATCCTTAGGGAGTAACTTCTACAAATTTACATTTGGCTTCTCTGAGACGGTATCAACTTCCACCAGAGATATGCATGTACTAAAAGCTTAATCCTATTGCAACCACAGATCTTAAGCTAAATCTTTACATGTGTCAGAAAGAAGAATAAGACTAAGAAGGTTACATTATTTATTTGAAAGGTACTGTTTCTGCAATATCAGCCTCTTCTCATCCAGTTTAATCAATCCTCTCCATCAGTCTATTTTTAAGGATGGGCATATCTGTCAGTTTCGATGATATCTAGTTTCTTATTTTCCTATTCTAATCTTTATTTGATTTCTGCATCAGTTTATTTTTTAAAAGCAACCAGTATTAAAATCCATATGCATTTTGTGCACATTTTTCCAAATATATATCACTGATGTATAATTTTGCCTAAAGTACACTTTTTGCAAGCAATTTCCACTAATATAGTGCAGTTTATATGTACCTTTCACTATGAATTTCATTACACAATTTTCTTTAATATAAACAGTTTGATTGGAGAACTGTATGACTAAGAATTGCATCAAAATAGCAGAACTATAATAGTTCACATGATTTCTAAGTTAATATCAAACACAAACCGAAAAGGACTCTATGAATAAAAAGTGAAATACAAAGTGAAATGAGAAATAAGCTAAAATTGCCCTAATTTCTTCTTCAACAGATCTTCCATTTAAATTCCAAAGTTGCAGAAACTAAACTTTAGAAAGTTCATTATACCCAAATGACAACTGTTCTATGAACTTGCCTACATAGTTTCTTAACACTATTAAATATTTTATTATTCGTTTACCTCATGCTTTTTATAAAGCTAAACTTATTTCTTCCCTCCCTTTTTAATACAACAGCTTAGTATAAATGCAGTATCTAGTCCAGCTCCATACACTAATTCAAGCTCATGCACTACAATCTCTTGTGTTCCTGCTACTGTATATTTGTTTAATTAATTTTTTTTTCATGGTTTTCAGCAAAACCAGATTGTTGGTACATGCAGACCTGCAAACTAATGGCAAAATATGATTGTCTGAAATTCGTAAACAAATATGCTAGGTTCATATAGTATGCTCAGCCATGTTTTAAGAATTTTGTGGAACAAGCCATGTTAGCCTAGTTTATATATAATGCTAAATAATGAACTATGGATTCATACTAACAATGTTTGTACAAGATGCTGAACCAATCAAATAAATCACATCATGGCTTAAGCTTAGTAAATTTTCCACAGGATGCTTAAAAAGTCAAGCAGTAACCTAGTCAAAAACACACATTCACTCACCCCTTAATGTCAGCACACAAGTCTACTAAGGAAAAGAGAAATGTAGTTAAAATTCTACCCAAACAGAACACAGAGTACAATACATTTTCTCATGATTTCTAAAATCATTTAGATAGCAATACAAGCTTGATATTGACAGTTTTGGATACACTGTTACTGTTTACTTTGCAAAACATAAAAGCAATTGTAAAAGAACTGCAGAAATGTGTTTTATGTATGAACAATGGGTGCTTCAAATTTTATTAGTAAAAAAGAGATGACTCTAAGAATGTAGCACGCAAACTCCCCTCAATTGAATCAATTTAGGTCTAGTATTGTTTACTACTTTGATGTATATTATGCTTTTCTTTCTGTAGGGTACTTCTGAGAAAAATTTAACAGACATTGTTGAGGTTTTCCTGAGCCAAGCACTGAAACAAACACCATTGCTTCTCTTTTCCCCAAAGCTTTCACCTACTCATAAAATTCACAACTTTTTCACAACTTCCATTGTTGTTTCTGTGGCTTAGAAGTAAATAAAAAGAAATGTGTCTTTGGGAGGTTGGTGAGATTTATCTCTGGGTATAAGAACATTAGTTTTCTTTTTTTTAAAAAAAATATCAAGGTAATTCTGAATCAATTCACAGTGAGTATTGGAGAAAGTTGCCCAATCAAGCTGAATTATTGGACATTCTTTTCTACATTTTCAGTGGAGAACAAGTTCTCAGAAAAATAGTACTTGCTTTATCATTCATTCAAGATAGAAAAACCTACATTCTAGATAAGGGAATTAGGAATTTGATGATTTATAAAGCCATATATTCATAAAGCCATATATAAAGATAGTCATTTGGTTCTGGCTAAAGCTAAAAACTAAAAGGACCAAGCTAAAAGGGACGCAGTGACTCAGTGGCTAAGACGCTGAGCTTGTCAATCAAAAAGTTGGCAGTTCAGTGGTTCGAATCCCTAGTGCCACATAACAGAGTGAGCTCCCGCTACTTGTCCCAGCTTCTGCCAACCTAGCAGTTCAAAAGCACATTAAAAAATGCAAGTAGAAAAATAGGGACCACTTTGGTGGGAAGGTAACAGCACTCCGTGTGCCTTCGGCATTTAGTCATGCCGGCCACATGACCATGGAGATGTCTTCGGACAGTGCTGGCTCTTCGGCTTAGAAATGGAGTTTAGCACTGCCCTCTAGAGCCAGAAACGACTAGCACGAATGTGTGTGGGAACTTTTACCTGTACTTTAAAGCACCAAGCTAGAAACCAGGAGACTGTGAATTTTTGGTTCTGCTTTAGGCAAGAAAGCAGAGCTGGGTGACTCTTTTCTCAGCCCAGAAGAGTAAGGAGTATTAGGTATGTTTGCCATCTTGAGCTATTTATAAAAATAATAAAGGTGGGATAAAAATAAATAAATATTCTCATTTCAATGCCACATATGATATAATGTGTTCCTGGTTCCACTTATCAGGCCACAATTACTTCTTTAATTTGGTGGATTACATCTGTGCTTCTCAAATTTAGCAACTTTAACATGTATGAATGTCAACTCCCCAGTCAGCCTCCCCAACTGGGAATTCTGGGAGTTGAAGTCCACACATCTTAAATTGCTAAGGTTGAGAAACATGGGCTTTCATGATCCTATAACACCATTGCAATTTTATAAGTTGAACTTACTGCTCACTCAAGATCACTTCTAACAAATCCTTTGCCCTTCCTTTAATCCGTTGTATCCCAACAAACATATGTGAACATTTGAATGTATTACAACACAGTGTGGTATAATCTGTATTTATTTAATTTGACAGGAATGGATGATTCGTCCAAAAATGTTTCTTTGAAAGAAAAGCACAAGTAGGGCAGGCATTTCAAATTGGGATCAGAGTTATAAATGTTTAAAGATGATAGCAAAAAGAGATGGCAAGCAAGAAGTGAGTGAATGCTTGTTTGCTTTATCTGCTTTTGCGGTGAAGTCAGGAATTAAAAGACAAATTAGCACATCAAGCCTTCTGCTATCATAAAGAATAAAGCAATATTCTGACAGAATGTTTGAGCTGACAAGGGCATCTAGAGTATAAGTAAAAGATAGATGAAATATGGGTTTGTATCCATGGATCTTTTCCCATGATTCAATTAAAATACTGCTTACTTGTACTTGGACCAGTTAAAAAAAACCTATGCCATTTTTTTTTTGCTGACCCCACTGCTGATTCCTATCTCACCTTAATCCCTGGATTGTCTCTGGTTGGTGGTAACCTGATTTCAAGCATTCAGGGCATTTTATTGATTTATTTATCTGATTTTTATTCCATGTTTTATATATATTCTCTGAGAATGATATGATTGGTACCTAAATTTAATAAATAAATAAAAGTAAAATAAATAACAGGACAGGGTGGTTTACATGATACCCCCTCCTCCTATTTTTTTTCTCCACAACAACCCTATGAGGTAGGTTGAGCTGTGAGAAAATGACTGTTTCCATGGCTAAGAGTGAAACTATAATGTAGGTCTCCTCCCTCCTAGTGTAGCACTTTCTTCACTATGTCACATTGGTTCTCCTAATATTAAACAAAGCCATTGGTCAAACCTTAAACATCACCAGCAAGAGGGAAATCATCTGCAAATCATGGCACATCATTGATTGGTGGATGATTTTGTCAGATGGCTCAAAGGGCTATGCAAGTGGGCACTTGTCAAAATTGGCCATCTCTACAAGCACATTGATCAATAAGTTTGCATAGATCTGGAGCTTTGAAAGTTCACTAAGTCTATAAGCCAAATCACCAATCAAAGTACCTACTTTGATTGTACCTACCCAGGTGAAGTGGCACAATGAATTTAAAAGTATGGGACACTGACACTCCCATATTACTTATTAC
Source organism: Arizona elegans (assembly GCA_022577455.1). Classification (NCBI taxonomy): domain Eukaryota; kingdom Metazoa; phylum Chordata; class Lepidosauria; order Squamata; family Colubridae; genus Arizona; species Arizona elegans. The sequence continues at coordinate 181,771,241 of JAKOOJ010000002.1, read as the reverse complement.
TCCTGATGTCTGTCAGACAGTTGATCCACTGGTTCTGGGAAATGTGGATTTGAAAGAGAAGATCTCTCTGATCCAAGTCCAATACATTTACCCCTAAATTTTATCCCAGTTCATCATCATCATCTGGATTGATCTGTGTCACCATTACAGGACAGATCAATCCAGACAATACAAGGAGTAGCTTGACATGTTTTCTAGAGATTTATCTACACAGTTTCAGATTCAAAGAACCCTCCGCGTGTCACAGAGTAAGAAATAACATCAGAGCAACAATGTGATCCAACTAGGCCACACACACAGACACAAAGGATGTGAAGATTGAGAAATCTCTTCTATAGACCTCATATTAGTTAAGGATACCTCATATCTGTAACAAAATCTTTGAAGAAAGGTTATTTAGAAAACTCCATACTTGTAAAGTGCAGAACAGATAAACACATTTTTTTGGGGGGGCGGGGTCAGTATTGCCATCAACCCTAACCCTAACCCAGCAAACCCACCTAAGAGAGCACATTTTAGCTACTTTCTTTGTCCACTGAAAGGTGGCAGTACCTTTACTGTTATTGAAACTTTGTTCATGTTTGAAATGTAAATTTAGGGTTGGGGAATTGCCAAGGAATGCAATTATAGTGCTTGGGTAGAAGCCAGCTTTCCAGTTATTAAACTATTATGTTCATGACATGGCTGTTGCAATCTATTCAGTATGTTCCTCATTCCTTTTTTCCCCCACATGGGATGTTCCTTCATATTTAGTGAGCTGTTAAGAAGTTAAACCAAGAGGTGCTATGAGTATAAACCTATATAATTTACAATCCCTTACACTTTTCTTAATAGTAAATAATAGGTGGATTCTTTTACACGCAGTTAAACACGCATGAAAACAACTACAAGTATGAAAATTGTATAGGCAAATACTGTATGCTATTATTAACAAAACATTAGCAATATTTATTATAAGATTATAATATTTAATTGTCATAGATAAAGGAAAGGAAGTATCAATAAGTAGACTTGGTCATATCAGCATGGCTGCTCCAAACTTTGCATACTTATAGTTCTTGACAGTAATTTCTGTTAAACACAGATAGTATTGGCCTGCCCATTTGGGCAGTTATTCAGGTCCATTCAGAGTGATTTAAAGCAAAGTAACAGGCATAGTCATTTGATAAGCCAAAAGGCTTAAGTACAGTTTTAACTCACAGGGGGGAAAAATGAAATTAAAGACTCACAGGGCTGAAAGAACTTCAGAGGATCTGAACCAACAACACTTCATCGTAGGACAACTCCTCCTATTTCAAACTTTATCTATTCCCTCTTTATATATTAAAATAAAATCTTTATTACCCAAAAAACCATTTAAGGCTCTGTATGTTTTGTTTTTTAGAAACACTCTAAAAATAGTACAGGTATGAATACCTGGGAAGACCTTAGATTAAGAGGCATAGCCTTTCTAATTAAGCAATATTCTTTTACTATAGGGGTGGGCAACTATTTTTTCTGTTGAAGGTTGAATTCCTCTAGGAAATATTTAGCAGTTATATGTCAGCGCTGGGTGAGGCCATCTGTCTTTCTGATATCTCATTTCTATTTTCTATTTTTCTTTTTAACCTTTTGGGTCTCTGCCTCTCTTTATCATCTCCCCCTGCAACAAGTCAGAACAGACAACTCATGCCAAAGGTGTGGCCTTGTTGTTTATAGATGTCTTTTGAAATTAGACCGAGGGCTGAATAAATTTGGGCAAGAGCTGCACATGATTCTTAGGGCCTTTCCCACTTGGCACCTAACTGTGGTATGTACATGTCCTGGCAATCACTTTTACCTGCCTTGTCCTCATAATGCTTCCCTCCTTTTATCCCCATCTCATACTCAAAGCAGCTTAAAGTTGTCCTTAGCTGTTCGGAGTTTCTGTTTTTATGAACCCTTTTCCAAAAGTTTCTATGGCCTCTCCAATTTAACCATGTCTTAAAATATGGAGAGCTTGGATGATGACTGTCTATTAGAACAAAAAATATGTGTCTCACTGTTAATTAATAGGACACAGAAGTGAAATACAAATCACACAGTGACAAGGAATAATTAACAAATGATTAAGTAAGAGAACTGGCCCAATTATGGGCAGTATTTATTCTGCTTTCATTGTGTTCTGCTGCATATTAAAAGAGTCACTCCACAGGAAATCCTTTTAAAAAATGTCTCTAGAAGAACATTCATTTTCTGGCTGCTCAGCTCATTTGATTTGCTTTCTTGGCTGTTCTACATTCACTGGAAGTTTCCAATTTCCAAAGGTTTTTTTTTTTTTTTTTTGGCCAAGAAGCTTCTGTATTCCTCATGATCCGATGGAAAGATCTATGTGACAGTTATTCTTTTATCCAATGAGTGTCCATGTTTTGTGACACCCTATTGTGAATATTTCCAGTGAAAACACATCACCATAAATCCACCAATTACTGCAGCTATTGGAAATCACATAATAGGATCATGCATAAACTCCAGAGTACTAGGTAGTAAATGAGTCCAACTAATTACACAATGGTTTCCTAATAGGTTTTGAAAATGTAATATGAAGTTGGAAATGGAAGAGAGCAGTACATCATCTGGGCCTAGAGAAGAAAATACAATTCCATTCAAGTCCTTAAATTTACAAATGTTCTTCAAGAGGCATTTTTGAGGGATTTTCTGTGGATTGATTCTTCTAGTACATAGCAGAATATAATGAAGCAATTAGAAATAATAGGAGACAAATGGCATACTTCTGAAAGTCACTTAATGTAACCAAAGCCATTTGTGTCACCACGTTGCACAATTGGCCCATCCAAGTGTTTAGTATTATATTGCTTCAGCTATTTTATTTTAAACTGGTTCCTTTATTTATTTGCCTTTTTCTTATGGTGTGTGGCCGATCTTCTTCTTGTAAGCCATCTAGAAAAATTCCTCCACATCCTGATCTTCCCTAAGTTAATGATTATTGTTGTAGAGATTACAGTATATACATGGATGTGTGGCATCCAAGGTCAAATCTCTTCTCAAAGCTATATTTTTGATTAGAGTTCCATAGCTGAAATGGCTAATATAAACAGAGTTTAAAGTGGTAACAAAAGAAACTGTAAAGGGTCAAGCCCTACTTTTTAGCCCATACAAATACAGAGATGGAGGCTTACCTGAAACTTTCAAATAAAGACAGAGAAAGCTTTGGGCTTCAATAAAACTTGATCTAGAATCCCCAGATTCTCATAAGTTATAACTAATGGGGATTTTAGAAATAGATATGAATAACAGAATGTTACCAGGTTTTTCATAGATATAATTCTGAAATGGGGGGATCGGTTTAAAGGTTGTGTTTGAAGGACACTGTTTATGCTGGAGTGTGTTCTACATGTCTAGAATTTGGGGTTAAATAAACCACAGATTGATTAGCATTGATGTCTCATCACAAGAGCAGACCAAGTGGATTTTTAATCAAGGCTGTTTTCTTAAAAATCATGAAAAACAACTTACTGTGACTCTCAGGCTAAAATATTATGAGTCCAGGCTTTATAAAATTGTTTGAGAGTTGAGGGGGTAAGGTCACGTATGACACGAATCATGGTTACAAAATATACCATAGATACCATTCACAGGAAGGAATCTCACTACTCTTACCAAACAATGTAGCATCAAGATGACACTTTGCTAGAACCCACCTTTCTTCAATCAAATCAGCCCAAAAGTGTATCTGAAAAGAAAGGTAGAGGACTGAAAAATGCATAAAATGTGATTTGCCTTAGCCTAGATTGGGGAAAAAATTAATGTCAAAGATGGGAAGTACATGTTATCTACATGAAAACATTCATATGCTATTTACATTATTTAAAAAGCATGAGGGTGATCCTTGCTTACCGACAGCCTTGTTTACTAACTGTTCAAACTACAATGATGTAAATAACATAATGAAGAATGCAGAAGTAAAATCTCAAGCCACCGTCACATAATGTCTCACTTAATGACTTCAATCAATTAAGTGATTCCCTTAACAATTGAATGGGAAATGTTGTTGTAAGTTCATCATGGTCATGTGACTTTCTGCTTACTGACCAACTGAGTTTCTGGGCCTAATTGAGGTCACTAGCAAGGACTACCTGTATATGTATGTATATGTATGTAATGTATGTTAAGATACACACATACAGTATGTTAAGAGGGCAGCAAAATCTAAGATACTTTTTTAAGTTTCTTGAAATTTACGTTTCTTACAGTTTCCTTGATACTGACTACAGAATTAATTGATACATTAAAGCTTTCTCATTTACAATGAATGACAAAAAGAAAGTATTCTATTTCCATCTTATTTCTATTTCCCTTGTTTCTATTCTATTCATAATTACAGTACTATTAATGGGACAGTATTGCCCTCAAAGTAACAATCAAATATTTCTGTCTTCCCCATGGAGGACAGAAATGGATCTTAACAGAAAGGTGAAGATTGCTTCTTTCACTACACATATGGAGTCTATCTCATTCAAAGAGAATCTGACTGCTGTATTTCCCCCTTTTGGGCCAAACTCACTTCATATGTCCAGACCCCAGTTTTACTCCAGCTGTGAATAAGGAACAAAGAGAAAGGGGGTAGTTTTCACTGGGCTCTGTAGAGATGCTTCATGATAACAAGGAAAAATCTGCCTTCTGAAGTTTTATAACAAATATGCAACAATTTTGGCCACGGGATCATATGTGGCCCCCCCAAAACCTTAGGTGCGAACCAGTGGTGGGTTGCTCCCGGTTCTGTCCGGTTTTGCAAACCCATAGTAAAAGCGGCAGGAGGCACTGCCCACCTGCCCAGACGGCATAAGGTATGATATGCACATGCACAGAAGCTTCTGCACATGCAAATGTGCACGCTCCCGTTGCGAAGGTAAGTAAAGGTAGTAGAACCCACCCCTGGTGCAAACCCAGGGACCTGCCTTCTCTGACTGGAATTGGTTAATTACCAATTGCAAGGTCATAAATCTAGCAAACAAAAGCAGAATCATAAATACAGTCCAAGTTTAAAGGAAGTAGAGTTCCTAATAATATCCACAGGCTTCACAAAGCAAGGCAGTGTTTAATATTCATCTTCCAAGTGAAGCTTCATAGCAAGAACTTGATATTGGAACTATCTGGAGCAAAATTGATATAGCACCCAACACATAGCATTTCAAATGGGCCACCATGGAGATGCATTTTTTGAAAAAGGTCTATATTCTATGGGGTCCTGAAAACAGGAAGTTCAAACTGCCCGGTGCTAACTAGTTCTGATTTCTAGCACAAAACTGCTCCTGAGAAGATCTTCTGTATCAGATGCTTTTCTCTGCAACTTTGCCTTCCTATTTATATATCCATGCCTACAACCTCTTCGGCTGAAAAAATGCTTTTAAAAGTTAAAAAAAAGCCTCTGATGATTGAGCGGCTCAGCTGGGATCGTCAGAGCCTTTTAAAAGCATTTTTTTTTTTACAACCTCTTCCGCCGAAGAGGTTGTAGAAAAAATGCTTTTAAAAGTAAAAAAAAAAAAAAAGTTGGCCACGCCCACCCAGTCACATTACCACCCCACCAAGCCACGCCCACAGGTAGTAACAAATTTTACATTTCACCACTGGTGCATTTACTCTATTCTTATAGGTATTTTTTATGATTTTCCTGTTTCTGCCTTGGGAATCACCTAAAGTCATGATTGTGATAGCGTAAAAATGGTATAAAATAAATACAAATGTGATTTAATTGTAATTGCCAGTAAATGAAATCTAATTTCATTTGCTCAGTCAAAAGCTGCATCCCATTACTTTTTAGAGTACAGCCCCCATATGTCATTCTCAGGCCAAGTATGGCACCCAGCCCAGAAAATTTGTCCAGCCCTAGTTTATGAGAATTGCAGGACCGTTGCTGATTTATTTCTTAATACCTCCATTAAATATCATACATGGAGATCAGTGGCTCCAGAAAACTCCAAAAATAGATCAAATAAAAAGGGCATTCTAATATTAAGGAAAACATTTTGATATTTTGAACTCTTTGGCAGTAGAACAGACAACCATGGAAAAATCTTGACTAATCACCGGCAATGTGCACACAGGGGCCGGTTGATCATCTACATTGGATATTGCAGCAGCCATTTGCTGCTTTGGCAAAGGTTGGTCTAAAACAATGTTTGTCAGCTTTGGCTACTTGATCTGTGAGCTTCACCTCCCAGAATTCTGGGAGACGAACTCCACAAATCTTAAAGTTGCCAAAGTTTAGGAACACTGGTCTAGATAATGGGAGGGCATGCTGGATGTGGCAAATGACTGCACTTTTAGATTCTCTCCTTACTTTTTCACAGAACTATAAGGAACATGGCCAACGGCACAGTGACATCATTGGAGTGGGATGAATGGTTTGGCCGACATTGCTGCAGGCTATTTTTCTGCAGATTTTTGGGATCAGAGCTGGGTAGTAATCCAAAATGATGATAAAATAAGTGCATTAAACATCCTGGACTTGACTAAAATTTCTGACCCTATACACAAATGGTGAAATTCAAGCTGTCCCTATGCTGAATGGTTTTCCAGGAGAAAAATAGATTTTTCTAATAATTCAGGAGGAACCTGGAAAGGGAGGGGGAAGAGAAAAAGAATATGCATTTGTTTTTTTGGGTTTTTTTCCCTGAGAAATTTCAGTCTTATTGTTAACCTTTGGGTGTTCACCACAAACAAAATTCAAATATCTTTGGCTTTCCTGAACGGTTCTCACAGTAATCTAGAAGAACCAGAAACAAGACATCTCTGTAGATCCATATTGAGTAATAAATATATCAAACATATCACAAGGTTATACTTACATTCTTTTAACTAAACCAGTACATTAACATTTAATTTTTTCCTCATATTTCCTTATGAGAAATATTCCTTACAGAAATAAAAAGAACCATCAAAATTATGAGGAGAAGATGGGATTTAAGATGGTAAAACTTCCTGAGCTTTATGAAAAAAAGCAAAAACTGCAAATATTTACATATTTATTGGATATCACCAGTTGTATCCATTTAAGAAATTCTTTTATTTTTCAAAGACGAGAGAAGGTAAGACAATTTTACTTATTAAAGAATGTTACTCTGCCTTTCACTTATGGCCTATATATATCTCTCACTAGGCAGCATAGGGCAGCATAAGGCCTGCTGGCTGCCACAAGAAAAAAAAAGCCCAGAATCGAGTGGATGTGACTCCACTGAGCTAGGGCTGTAGAAAAATCTTGGTTACGTAGGAAAAACCTGACCAGTACCTTCAAAGTTTTTCTTTCTAGCAGAAAGTTTTTCTTTCTTGCTAGCAGAAAGTTTTTCTTTCTTGCTAGAAAGAAAAACTTTTAAGGTACTGGTAGGATTTTAGCTAAGGTTTTAAAGGACCTTGCAGAGTGCTCTGTAAGGATTTTTGGAAGATTTTAAACTAGGATTTTAACCAGAATTTTAAACATTTTAACTAACTTATTTAACATGACGCGAGAAAACATCTGAGATTTTAATTTTTTTCGTATATATATATATATATATATATATATATATATATATATATATATATAAATTCAGAATTATAATAAAATCTAATACAAATTAAAGAAAGAAAAGTGAATAGAAAGAGTAAAAATTACAAGTAAAAATGAGAAAGAAAGAAAGAGATTAGGAATATATAAAGAAGTGACTTCTAGCCATCACAAATGTAAACAAATGTATTAACACCAACCTCTCTAAAGTTTCAAATGTGTAGCTTTCATCCTATACCCATCTTTTATCTACAAACATATGCATAAAATATTATATTTTCAGTCCTGTCATCAGAAAGTCCATAAAGAGTAGTAAAAGCATGTATTAAACTTGATCAAGCAAACCAACTGTATATTCTTTTCTTTTATTTCTAACATCTTAATCTTTGGTTCATTCAAATATTGTCGTAAGATTTGATTGTTTTTTCATTTCATTTCTTCTTTATTCTATTGCTCAGAGTTCTTCAAGGCTTTAACAACTGTCTTTTGTAAATCCTACCCACAGGCCAGGGAAGCATGCATTTTTTCTACATTTCCTGGCTGAAGCAGTGGTTGGAACAATAAGCAAAATTCCCAAGACCAGACAAGAAACTTCCCTTGGGTATCTTTTCCTTCATCTCTTTTAGCAGTCTGCTATGCAACTAAGCTCTAAACCTGCAAAAACCCTGGATTACACCAGTAGGAGAATAAGAATTGTCTGCCAAGCAAATTAAAATTCACTCTACACTCCACAAGTTCAAGTTAAACTCATTGGTAGTTTCCAAATCCCAAACCCATTTCATTTTGAGTCCCCCCACCCCACCCTCTCTCTCCCTGTGCATTGCAGAATGACCCAAATGCTTCAGATTTGGCTGGATTCTCTTGGCTGAATTTATATTACAAAAAGTTAGTAACACACACACACTCTCTTTCTCTTCTTCCCCCACCCCTTGTGTGTGTATGTGTAATATTCAGCTATACTGATGGAAGCTAACCAATATATAAACATTATTTTATTGTCTGGCCTTATCCTTATGCTCTATGGCAGCTTTTGTAATGTGTACTTCTAAGCAGAGAAAGAACAAATGAAAAGAGAGAAGAGAAAGAAGTCATGACATAAAATAGCAGAAATGAAAAGGAGAAAAAGCCTTAATGGGTTCTGTAAAAAGAAGAAATTAACAAAAATATGTATTAAAGAACCTCAAAGGAGAATGAAAGCTACTATGTGGCATTTACTAAAAGGACAGGAAGTGAAATTTAGTTTGAGAAGGAAGAGGGGGAAAAACTCAATTCAGAGTTGAAATAACAAGGAATTCATTGTAAATCTCATTAGAGGGGCTTAAATTTATATTTTGGAATTTGGGGTTGTATGCTGATTCTTAGAAGCATTTCTTTGTCAGCCAATTAAAATGATGGTTTCTGCAAAGTTAACAAGACCCATCTGGATCTAAACTGCAGTCAAGAGTGTTAAATTAGTGTGGAAGATGCAGAAGTCAACTGCAGATTTCTTTTCAATAATTTCAAGAATATATTTGTCACTATATCTAAAAGAGACATTCTATTTTCTTCCTGGCATGAAAAGCTGTCAAGTCAATGCCTATTATTTTTCTTAAAAAGACATCCAGTAAGGATTGAGTTCTCACCTGCAAATCACAGCCAATAAGAGTCTTTAAAGTAAAGTCAAAATGCTGTAAAAATTATTTTAAGATTTCCAGAGCTTAGGCTGTAAATATCAAGATGACAAGCAGTAATGAGTTAGAAATTGTTCACATGTAGTGGCTATTTCAATTTTTTAAATTCAAAACTGCTAGTTGTATATTAATTGGTGCTAATTCCCAATTAAGGCCCAGTTCTGGAGGCAGGATGAAGCTGGTTTAGGATGATCTTGGAAAAAGTTAAATAAATATTTGAATGGGAGACTATTTTGAAATCTTAGTGCTCTAGACTAGATTGGAGAACAGAATAAGCAATATCATTATTTCTTATATATATTACACCTCTTTCTCCTCTTGTATTAAGTCTGTTTCTTTTAAACAATTTAAATACCTCTCTAGCTGTATATTCTATTCATGGGTTTCACCCCACCAAGTTTCCATAATGGCAACGATCTCATATTTGCCGCAACTGTGCTTATGGTGTTACTTTAGCTTTCCTTTCCTTTACAGACCTGCAAAGGTAATCAATGTGAGGATTGGTTGCAAAGTTATTTTTTCATCAGTATTGTAATTGTGAGTAGTTGCTGTATGAGGCAGAGACAATAGGAGCAGGACAGGGACCAGCCAACAAAGCTTGTAGTGTTTTGCTGAGGATGGCTGGATCCAGGGGTGAAATCTACTTATCTTCCTTACCGGTTCGGAAGTGCACGTGCCGTGCGTGTGCGAGCGAAGTGAGAATGCATGCATGTGTCACGTGCATGTGCTCACCTTCTGCACATGCGCAAAACCTTTTGCGAATGTCCAGAAAGTAAAGATACATTACTTCCTGGTTAAAACCAGGAAGTAATGACACCCAAGCAGCAATTGCTACTGGATCGCCGAACCACAGGGAAAAATCGCTACTGGATCGGGCGATCCGGTCCGATCCAGGAGCATTTCACCTCTGGCTGGGTCGCACCAAGGAAAAAGTTAAGTTAAAGGTCATTTTATATTTTCAGTGGACAGCATGGGTTGCTGCAGATGAACTTCCACTTCTCTGATGTTTTAAAGAATGCGCTAGTAATTCTAATTGGCAAAAATAAAACTAGAAAAATGAGACAAAGCATTTTTTGTCTGCCACCTTGTTAAGTGACTTAACTTGATTTGAGGAAGTAGAATCATTTAGCTACCATTTGGTTATAGAATCTTGCATGGAACCAAACTGACTTAGGCTAAAAGAAGACTGTTCTAATATACATTCTAATATATTCAGGGTTATCTGCATTCTAATATAGGCAGGGCTATCAGATCTGGCCTGCAAAACTTGACAATCACATAAAAGCAGCATTTTAGAGCTGAACTAAACAATATACTGCTTAAAGTTAATTATCTTAGAAGGAAAAAGAAAATTACAAATTTAAAAATACCCAGGATGGTAGGAATGCCAGATTGATGGAGAAAATTGAGTTAAATATCAATACTACTTTGGAATTGCACTTTCTGTTTGTTATGAGATGTTGATAAAATGGACCATGTGTATCTGTGCATGTGCATTAAATAAATAAATAAATAAATATTCTGCTTTTCAAAGTGACCAATACTTTCATAAATTCCAGAAGAAAAGCAGGAAAATGCAAAAAGTCTATTTGAGTGTGTGGTATCTAAACAGCCAAAACTTCTGTACCCCTTTTTGGACCTCTTAGAAGCATCTGGTTCCTTCCATACCAAAGGAATAATATTTATTTTATTTTATCTATTTATGTAACCACCATCCTCTTTCCCCTTTTTGGCCCCACCTACTTTTCTAGACCACAAGCACATTTTGAGTGCAGTCTTTGGCAATTAATCCAGGACTGAATGGGGCTTTCAGTCCGCAAAATGTTAACCACCCCCAGTTTAAAGAGGAAGTTAAGTGATTAGGCTGGGAAGTTTGAGATTTTTGGTTTTAACTCAATAAGAGTGACACATTTACATGTGTGTGAGAGCTAAATCTGAATGATAGATGGCAACATAAAGTTGCTCAACATTTTGTCATCTAGTAATCATTTGGATCTTTGCCGACCAGATATAAGTCAACTTGTCACCTACCTAATGCCTATTCTGACTACCAGCAATTAAAACTTGATTATTGTAAATAACCAAAGTAGCAGAAACAGAAGGCCTGCCAATTACTGCTCTTTCATTGATTCATGATCCTCCTTCCCATAATATCAAGGTTAAAAAATAATGATGCTGTGGTTAGGTAGAGCAGGTACAAAATACGATGAATCCAGAACTTACTTTTTAGTATTCAATGGCTACAATTACTACAAGGAAACAAAAACCTGCATTTTCCCTCTTACTGTAAGTTCAATTTGATGAAAGACAATTTGCATTCAAAATGTATGAATCAGTGTATGGGCATAATGAAAGCAAAATAATTTCCCTGGTTAGAAATGTATAGAGTGGTACAGTGGTGGGTTGCCCCTGGTTCCGACCAGTTCGCAAGAACCAGTAGTAAAACCAGGGGGAAGCTCTGCCCACTGACCCGGACATCATCATAGGTGATCTGTGCATGCACAGAAGAGCGGGCGCGGGCACGATGCAAACCAGTAGTAAAGGTAAGTAGTAACCATCTCTGGAGTGGTACAATGAATTGTCTTTTCTTTCTTTCATTTCTTTCATTTTTTTTTTTCATTTCTATGTCTTACTGTTTGTCTACACTTTCCATAACTTTATTTTCCAAGAAAGGAAGCCTATTATAGCTCTATGTACATGTTTGCATATATTTTAAAAAAAGAAGTTAATTTTACAAAATTCTCACAGAATTTCTCATGGAGCTTAGTGTTTTTGAACATATTTAATCATGAAGTGGCCAAAGATTGTTTGTAAACATCTTATCTTTCACTGTAAATAATATGTCCCATGATCTGTATTCTTCCTAACTTCCCATGCTTCAATTAAATCCCAAGGGACAAAACTCCTGCTGGGTACATCACCACTGTAGTCAAAACAGCATGTCTGCCTACCAGACAGTGTGATTTTGTATTCAGATATAATGTATTCATCTTTGATAACAGTTTGTACATCAGGAGTGGGTTCTCGCTCACTTTGCTCATGTGCGCACCTTGCTTCGGCACATGCACAGATTACCGACAATGACATCCGGGGTGGTGAGCGGGGCCTCCCACCAGTTTTACTACCGATTCTTGTGAACCGATCTGAACCGGGGGCAATCCACCACTGATGTTCATGAAAAATCAGTGACACAGCCATGGATACATACATGTCCCATCAATATGCCAACATCTTCAGGAAACAAGAGAAAGAAAACTAGTTCAACCATTTTCATGGCTGATCCAGTTTTCTTTCTCTTGCTCCCTGAAGATCTTTATTTACAAGATATTCATTAATGACATTTTCACCATCTGGGCCCGTGGAAACAAATATTTTATCAAATTCCATCAGGACTACAATAACTTCTACCCAGAACACACCAAAAATCTATCACCTAGAACAGCCGATAGGAGCTAATAGAGTAGGGGTGTCAAACTTGATTTCATTGAGGGCCGCATCAGGGTTGTGTTTGACCTCGGGGGGGGGCATGGGGCGTGGCCAGTGTGTGCGTGATCAGCTCGATATCATTCATGTCGGGGGTGCCTGTGGTGGCCTGAATGCTCTATCAGCGAAAAAAGGCTCCTGAGCTCTGTTTTTGGCTGTGATGGCCTCCTGCAACCGTCTGCCAGTGAAAACGGAGCTCTGGGCTGAACCTTCACTGTTTCCATGTCGGCCCCATGTGCCAGATCTAAGCACCCCACGGGCTGGATCTGGCCCACTGGCCTTGAGTTTGACACTTGATCTTTATGCTACTAACTTTATACTACAAACACATTCGTTCTAATTCATTTGGTGACACGCTCAACCGATGGAATTAAACCAGACATTCAGAAGACTGAATAATTCAACAAGATCGACATACAAATCAATTGAGTCAGATCAATTCCCACGGAGGGTCTATTGAAAGTCAGACTACAAAAACAGAACAACAGAACATCAGTGGTTATTACCTGCTGCCCAATACTCAAATTACTCAAATGCATTATTAATAAGTTAGTGTCTATATTAGACATCGATGCTGCACTTTCTCAGGAAGGTCCATATTAACATATTGACCTCCACCCAATCTGATATTTTCTACCCAGCTGCAACCCAGAGACTCTCTGTGACTTACATGACTTATAAAAACTAGGTAAAACATCTATGGTACAACATCTATACAAACAGAAAACAACATCAAACTACAAGACAATAAAAATAGAAAGGGAAAAGTGGCATGATAAAATCAAGAGAAGACCCTTGGCAATCACTCCATCTTGAAAGGCTTCTGAAATATCAACCATGACAAGGTTCTCAACCAGGAGGCTGCACCACAATACCTACAGTATATTGCCATGGAAAAGTAATAACTTCTCACTTCAGCTTTCTGGACCTCCTGAAACTTGGGGTCAGTAATGGCTTATCTCTATTTGATCTGATTGGTCGATCCAGAACTGGTTTGACTAGGTAGTCCTACAACTCTTCAGTTAGCAAGACATAAAAGGCTTTATAGGTTAGAACAGAGGTTTTCAACAAAACAAAATTCTGGGAGTTGAAGTCCACAAGTCTTAAAGCTGCCAAGTTTGAAGACCTCTGGCTTAGAACCAGCAATTTAAATTGTACCCTGACACCAAATGGCAACCAATGCAGGTATGCAAAATCAATATTGTATGTTTCCAATAATAGAAGCCAAAAAGTATGTGGGCTGTTATATTTTGGACCAATTATAATTTCCAAGTTATTCTTAAGGGCAGCCCTCAAATTAAGTGTGTTATGATAATCTTAGCCAAATGGTGATAAGGGGCAAAGCTGGGTGCTCTTCTCCCCTGGGTAGGGTTACAACTGATGACCAGCTGAATCTGGCATAAGCCCCTTGAGTCACAATTTCCAACTGCTGTTCTAGCAGGCATCTCAAGTCTAGAGCAGGGGTCTCCAACCTTGGCAACGTTAAGACTTGTGGACTTCAACTCCCTGAATTCCTCAGCCAGCAAAGCTCAGCAAAGCTGGCTGAGGAATTCTGGGAGTTGAAGTCCATAAGTCTTAAAGTTACCAAGATTGGAGACCCCTGCTCTAGAGGATTCTCACAAGCAACAATGATCAGTAATACTAACATGGATCACCAGACCATGCAACAACCTCAGATAGGCCTGAAGATTAAAAATCACCACAAAATACAACACAAATATTAACTAAAACCCCTGGCAATGAACTCAAAGTGGAAAGTGAAAATGCTTGTGACTCTTGGAAATAATTAATTGTAATTACTTAATTTACCATGAGTATTGGAGTTTTAGAATTTTGTGTGGGAGAAAACTCCTAAGAATACCATGGACATTCAAGAAAACCAACATATGGAGCACAGAACAAATCAGCCTGGAATTCTCACTTTAGGAACAAATGACTAACTCAAATTATCCTACTTTGGCAGATTATGTGAAAACCGAGCTGTTTATAGAAGCCTTTAATGCTGAGAAAAGTGGAAAGGAAGAGAAGAAGAGAATGACATGCAACACAGTGAATGGAGTCAATGATAGGGACAATGGGGCAACATCAGAAGATTTGAAAGACCACATTGGGAACTGATTGTTCTCAAGAAAATCTATCTTTTTGATTGCTAAGAGCTGGCCTGATTTGATGGCATAGGAAGCAATTTATTTATTTATTTATTTATTTATTTATTTATTTATTTACTTACTTACTTACTTACTTACTTACTTACTTACTTACTTATTTATTTATTTATTTATTTATTTATTTATTTATTTATTTATTGGTTCGATTTATATGCCTCCCTTCTCCGGAGACTCAGGGCGGCTTACAATGCGTTAAGCAATAGCCTTCATACTTTTGTATATACCTGCTGAGTAGGGCTTTCGGGGCCCCCCCTAAGCAGTGTTCTTTTTTTATACGAAGTCAGTTTATTGCACCCACAATCCGGGTCCTCATTTTACCTACCTCGAAAGGATGGAAGGCTGAGTCAACCTTGAGCCTGGTGAGATTTGAACTTGCAGTAATTGCAGGTAGCTGGCAGCTAAGTGCTACTTAACAGCACTTTAGTCTGCTGCGCCACCAAGGCTCCTTATTTAATGAGTTATTTAATGAGCAATGCAGTCACGATTACAATACAAGGCATTACAATACAAGGCAGCATTTTAGGACCCAAACTCTTCATACTTTATATAAATGACCTTTGCGATCATATTATAAGCAACTGCGTTCTCCTTGCGGATGATGTAAAATTATTCAACACCACTGACAATGCTGCTACTCTACAAAAAGACCTTGACTATGTATCAGAATGGTCAAATAATTGGCAACTCCAAATCTCAATCAACAAATGCTCTGTCTTACACATTAGCAAAAAAAATCAGAACACAAAATACAAACTGGATGGATACGACCTAACAGACGACCCTCACTCTGTCAAGAGTACTCATCTCGAATGATCTAAATGCCAGAGCTCACTGTAACAGCATTGCTAAAAAAGCATAAATAGTTGTTAACCTAATCTTGCATGGTTTTTTCTCTGGTAATATTGAACTGCAAACTAGGGCATACAAAACTTTTGCCAGACCAATTCTTGAATACAGCTCATCTGTCTGAAACCCGCACTGCATATTGGACATTAATAGAATCGAACGAGTCCAGAGATATTTCACAAGAAGAGTCCTCCACTCCTCTGCTCGCAACAAAATACCTTATGCCACCAGACTCAAAATTTTGGGCTTAGACAACTTAGAACTTCGCTGTCTTCGGTCTGACCTAAGTATAGTACATAAAATCATCTACTACAATGTTCTACCAGCCAATGAATACTTCAGCTTCAACCAAAACAATACAAGAGCACACAATAGATACAAATTCATGGTAAACCGATCCAAACTAGACTGCAGAAAATACAACTTCAGTAACAGAGTGGTCAATGCCTGGAATGTACTACCTGACTCTGTGGTTTCTTCCCCAAATCCCCAAAACTTTAACCTTAGACTGCCTACTGTAGACCTCACCCCATTCCTAAGGGGTCTGTAAGGGGCGTGCATAAGCACACCAGCGTGCCTACCGTCCCTGTCCTAATCTTTTCTTTTATTTGTATCCTTTTCAGGTATTTATAATTATGTTTATACTTGTATCTGTCATAAAATACATGCTTGACAAAATAAATAAATAAATAAAATAAAATAAATAGATATTATGAAACTTTTAGGCAGGTTCGTAAGAATCTTTTGCTTTATTTATAACATCACTTTACTATTTTACTACTAAGACTGTAGGTATAATCCAATAAAGATGAATGTTGCTTTAAGATGTTGAAAGCATTTCAATACACCCTATATAGAATCCATGATTTCCTGTCTTGTGTACAATAGTAGTCTAAAATGAAATGTAAAGAAAACAAATCTGTTCATCAGTGCCATTCTACAAAATTCAGACATACACAGACTAATTGAGAATATCTTATTTATTTATTCCAGTTTGTAGACTGTGCCAAGTAATTCAAAAGCCCATAATGTAGGAAGCCTCTTGGAAGTTTCCTTTCCAGTGCTTTCCCTTCTCTGGAACATTAGCGGATATATGATATATTCTTCTTTTCCAGTTCATAGTTCCAAGAGTTTCCCATGTCTCCTATTGACAGGCCAACCAGTCCAAGAGCAATCACCCAACACACTGCATGCCTGCTCTAATTCTATTTGATTTGATCATCTATTGAGCAAGAATGTTAATGAGTCCCCCTCTTCCAAAGATAGAAATCTCTGGGGAAAGTAGGTAGGGGAAGAGTTGTAAAAAAAATAATCCCAAACATAATTATTTTTATTTTTATATTCCTCCTGCTGGCTCTGTCCAAAAAACTCACATTAAGGGTCAGTGCCTGGTGAGGACAACACCCGGAAGTCACTGGGGTCCTTTAGTTCAGGGTGGCCAACTGACATGCCTACTTATTGAGGGGCTGTAGGAAACCTGTGACATAATAGGCAGAGATACAGCAAGGAAGGAGCTAAGTGCTTACACAGGCAAATTAGACTTGACAAATGCTAAGCAGTTCTTCCATTATTGAGAATTTTTCCACCCTCTCTCGCATTTTAAATGTAATGCATGATGAAAGACCCAGCAATAATAAGCAATGGCTTTATTGGCTATTTCAATGAGTTCCACTTTCCAGTATTCCAATATTATATGTACTCAATGGCAGCATGAAGGTAGATGAAGAACTAAGAGCATTCTTGTTTAAAGCTCTTTGAGAAAACTATCCCCTTCCCCATCTCAAAACGTTGCTTTGTTTGGCATCCATATCAATTGGATGGAAGCGACCTTTCTGAAGGCCAAGGCAACCAATTTGTGGCTGAAGCTGGATTTTATATCAGGAAAGAACCAGCAATCTCTTCTTTTGGTTCCTCCCATTGCTATTTTCAAATGTGTCAACCCTTAAGTGAGCCAAACTGGGGCCATTTTCTTTTTCATAACTTTCTTCTAAGGTTTTTCCCTGCCTGGCTTCAGGGGTGACACAGCTTGGAGCTAAGGGGCTAGGGAGGGAGGGTGTGTGTAGAGATAGTTGGGGCTGTTGTAGCCAAAATAAAATTATTTCCCTTGGGAGTCAAGGACGTTTCTGCGGGTGTTTGAGCAGAGAAGATGGAAGAAGACAGTAACTAGACTGTATGCTGATTGGGACATGTGACTGGTGACTTTGGGGGGGGAAGTGGTAAAGTTTTACTTTTAATTGGGTGGAAAACCGGCAGGAACCCAGAGCCAGTTTTCCACCAAGTGTGCCAATATGATATGTCCCAATAAAATGTTCTTCAAGGAATATGCCTGCCTCAAAGTTCTTCTTTTGGGGACCTTGACAAAATGAATGGCTTGTTCTGTTTGGATGTATTAACAGCTGTCTCAAACTGCGCTGCTAAAGATGATTTGTGGGAAGATAACAGTGTTTTGGGCACCTTTGGCATTTAGTCATGCCAGCCACATGACCACAGAGACGTCTTCGGACAGCACTGGCTCTTTGGCTTTGAAACAGAGATGAGCACTGCCCCCTAGAGTCGGGAACGACTAGCACATATGTGCAAGGGGAACCTCTACCTTTTTATTCCCTATACACATGACATTAACAATCAACGATGAGCAAAAATCTACCGATGATCAAATTTAAAAAAGAGTATTTGAATCTGAATGGCAGCTATAAAAATTGTAGAAATGAACATGATGAACAAATCTAATCAGGATAATCCTCACCTGTGTCGTGGCCATCTTCCATGATGTATTAGATCTAGGCTCAATGAAAAATTGGCACTAAAAACTATATTTTCAAGAAATCCAGATATTCTGAACTAAGTATACAATGCAAATTATTAAACCCTTTAATTCATGTGAAATATACAATGGAATGTAGTATTATCTATTGAGAGAGATATTTAGGAATATGTTTCTAATGCTAATGCTAATGCTGAGTCCTTGATTTACAATGGTAATTGAGCCCAGAATTGTAGTTGTTAAGTCATGCCAGGCATTAACTAGGTCACCATTTGTCCAGGCCCAATTTTACAAACTTGTTAAGCAAATATGGCTGTTGTAAAGCAAACCCCTCAGTTGTAAAGTGAACACTATGGGTTGTTAAGCAAATTCATTGTCCACAATGGGCATTTTGTTTTGCTGCAAACTAGACTTAAACATCAGTTTCTGGTAAACAAAAAATCATGACCATGGGACCACAGGACACTGCCAATGGTCATAAAGGTGGACTGGTTGCTAAGCACCCAAAATGCAATCATGCGAATGGGTGGGGGGAAATTAGGTGTTGTAACTTTGAAGGCTGGGGATGTCTGTCGTATCCTCAAGGAGTCGCTAAATCAAGGATTACCTAATCCTTCACTTAGTATTAATTAACCAATTGATAGCAGTGGTCCCTGATGAATAGAATTTTTGAACAGAAAAATAATCAAATGATAAGTCTGTCTGTCTGTCTGTCTGTCTGTCTGTCTGTCTATCATCTCTGTCTTTCTCTCTCATCAATAAAGTCTGTTTTATATATAAGCTGATGAAGAGAGGAGAACTAGTGGCTCAGAGGTTAATACAACTGCCTAATATGCAGGCAGCCCAAGTTCAAATCCAAGTAAGGGTATGGCTAACTGATGAGAGCTAAATAGCTTGAAATAGATCTATATTAGTCTCCCTTTATTTCTTTATCAGCAAAATATAAATCGTGAATGTGACTGCTTGAGGGCTCCTGGATTATAGCTGAAAGGCGAAAGGAATGCAGTATGCTCCCTCCCACATGCTGGGGTAGACCAGGTGTCTTGATAGAA
Organism: Arizona elegans; assembly: GCA_022577455.1. Lineage (NCBI taxonomy): Eukaryota > Metazoa > Chordata > Lepidosauria > Squamata > Colubridae > Arizona > Arizona elegans. The sequence continues at coordinate 181,751,736 of JAKOOJ010000002.1, read as the reverse complement.
AAACACTACACACACACACACACACACACACACACACATATATATATATATATATATGGCAGTTGCTTTCACGGCAAACCATTTTGCAAATCTCCCTTTATTTCTTTGTCAGTAAATATAAATTTGCAATATATATATATATATATATATATATATATATATATATATATATATATATATATATATATATGTAGGTCTTTGATTATTCGGGTCTTCTCCCACGTAAAATTGGAAGTGTCTTGGCGACGTTTCGACGAAGTCTCATTCATCATCTTCAGGCTGGTGTTCTCGGCTTCGTGCTTCGAATGAGATTTCGTCGAAACGTCGCCAAGACACTTCCAATTTTACGCGGGAGAAGACCCGAATAACCAAAGACCTACATACAAACACCCGCGAAAACACACACACACACACACATACATACATACATACACACACACACACACACACACCTGTATATATGTACATATATTTAAATAGATAAACAGATGTGTGTGTTTGTGTGTATCTATTTAAATATGTCTGTTTATCTATTTAAATATATGTATCTGCATGGATGCACATACAGATATAATTCATCTCTGGTGCTAACTTGAAATCATCAAGAGCACCAGCCTAGAAACTGGGAGACTAGGAATTCTAGTCCTGCCTTAGGTACAAAGTCATCTGGGTCACTTTGGGCCAGCCCTAGGAAGGAGACAAGGGCCAACCATTCTGAAATTTTTGCCAAAAAACTTGCAGGAACATGTCCAGGTAGTCACTAGGAGTCAAAACTGACTCAAAGTTCCTCTCCCCACCTCCAATAAAAACCTCTTGAAATCATCCTTGGGATATAATAAATATAAATGCTGATCATTAGCATTTGGCCTGCATCATTAATTACTAGTTCCTTACAATTTTTCTGATTATATTAATTTATTTTTCTTTCAGTTGATTTATTTGACCAGCCAAGTTCCAAATGTGACTCTGAGCATGTTCAAATATTGACTAAATTTAATTAGTTTTGGAGATGTGTGCATGTGTGTATTTAGATGAAGGAGATTTGTCACAGTGGGATGATGCAAATGAAGAGCACCAAAGAAGGTGTTACTGTCCTAATTTTCTTTTGTTTCCTGTAGTTTCTGAGAATATTGTCTTAGAATCTTTTTCTATATTTCAGTGTTGGCTTTGGTAATGGACAAAAGAGTTCTCACTTCTGGGTATCCACTGGTTTTCTGCGCAGAGTGTGGAACAACAGCTGGTAACCAGCTGTTCTTTAACTGCAGTTCCATAAGTCTAATCCATAAGTGATTCAGCCTGGTTTTTCAAACTAAGCACATTTAGCAACCAACATGACACAATGCTAACATCATATTTCTCCTAGTCAATATGTACTGAAGAAATGTGGATAGATTACAAAAATGAGTGACCACTACAAAAGCAACATGTTGAGATGATTTGGTTGTATTAAAGAGAATGAGTGGGTCAAACTTGTATAGAAAGAATGAATTGGTTGAAAAGAAAGGGAAAACTGAGAAAGTTATGGTTAAGTGGACTTTATGAGTTCTCAGAAAGACAGAGTTGAGAAATTAATAAAAAATAAAGACAATGTATGAAATTGTGTGTGTGTGTGTGTGTGTGTGCACGTGCGTGTGTGTGTGTGTAGGCAATACAATATCATCTATCCTTTTCTCAGCCTGCCTTGAAGAAATATTTCACAAACTAGACTGGGCAAAAGATGGAATAAAAATCAATGGCACCTATTTAAATCACTTCAGATTTGCAGATGATGTTCTCTTCTCACAAGACCCAGAAGAGCTACAAAGATACATTCAAGAGCTGCATGAAGCAGGAGAACCATTTGATTTAAAAATAAATCTGAAAAAGAGCCAGGTTATGTTTAATAAATCCTCTAAAGAAAGAAAGAAAATATCTGGAGAAGAACTAGATGTGGTATATCACTACATATACCTTGGCCAAAGGATCTTAATGGATGGTGATACAATAAAGGAAATTGTTAAATATGATTGGCAGGCATTCGGCAAGCTAAACATCATTTTCAAGAACAACTTTCCCCTTTGCCTAAAGAGAAAAGTGTTCGATTAGTGTGTGCTATCTGCTCTAACATATGCTGCTGAAATGGGCGTTGACTTACCTGAATGCTTCATCTGGTTGTTCTGGGTCCGGTGGTCAGACTGGGGATCATCCTCACTCCGATTTGATTGATTGAGTCTGCTAACTGAGAAGCTCCGCCCTTCCGCCTTGCTTCCCAGCTTTTTGACGAAAGACGATATAGCAGACCAACACGTAGAGCTGTCAGAGATAAAGGGAGATCGACAGGCCAGCCGAACCGACGAGGATTCAGCCAGGGAGGGGCTGACCACCGGACCCAGAACAACCAGATGAAGCATTCAGGTAAGTCAACGCCCAATCTCGTTGTTTCTGGGTCCGGTGGTCAGACTGGGGACATGCCCAAGCAAAGGCCCTATAGGGAGGGACCCACCCGAGGAGGAGAGGCTCGAGCCCTATGGACCTGTTGGAGTACCCTACGTCCGAAAGCCGCTTCTGCCGAAGCAAAGCGGTCCAGCCGGTAGTGCCTAATGAAAGGTGTGGGAGACGCCCAGGCAGCCGCCCTACAGACCTCCTCAATGGAAGCTTGAGTAGCCCAAGCCACAGAAGTAGCTGCGCTGCGAGTGGAATGTGCTGTGATATGGCGAGGAACAGGAAGAGACTGGCTTTCGTAAGCTTTGGCAATGGTAGCCCTGATCCAACGCCTGAGAACGGACGCAGAAACCTTCCTGCCTAGCGAGGCAGGTTGGAAGGATACCAGGAGAGATTCTGATTGCCTAATCGTGGATGTCCTCTTGAGATATATACGTAGAGCACGCCTAACGTCTAGGATGTGCCAAGCCCGCTCTAAGGGATGGGAAGGGTTAGGGCAGAAGTCGGGCAGTGTAATCTCCAAGGCCCGATGGAAGGGGGAATTGACCTTAGGGAGAAAGGTAGGGTCAAGTCGGAGCACTACCCTATCTGGATGGAAAATGCACAGGTCAGCCCTCATAGAGAGGGCCGCCAGCTCTGATACCCTTCTAGCCGAGGTGATGGCTAGTAAAAAGGCCACCTTGTAGGAAAGGAAACAAAGCCCCACTTCTCTGAGAGGTTCAAAGGGGGCCTTCGTAAGGGCCTCCAGGACCTTGGGAAGGTCCCATGAAGGGTACCTATGAATGGGAGCAGGGCAGATGTTAGATGCCCCCCGGAGGAACTGCCTAATGAGAGGACGACTGGATAGAGAGGCCTTGGAGCCACAACAAAGGATGGATGAAAAAGCTGCTACTTGCCTGCGGAGTGTATTGAGTGCCAGGCCAGCATCCAGGCATTCCTGAAGGTATATCAGTACGTGTTCTGTGGATGCAGCAGCTGAAGCAATGGAATTCCTCTGGCACCAGGAAGAAAAAGTCCTCCAGGTGGAGTCGTAAATACGGGTAGTCAAAGGACGACGAGCTGCTTGGATGGTGGCGACGACCCTTGGAGGTAGCCTCCGGTTAGTCAGCAGGCGCCGCTCAATCTCCAGGCGGTGAGTTGTAGCCATCCGGCGTCTGGATGGAGAAGGAAGCCTTGGCACAGAACCAGTCTGTCCCGAGGAAGACGCCACGGGTGATGAACTGATAGAGCCCTCAGGTCCACGAACCAGGGACGCCGAGGCCAATGGGGCGCGATCAGCAGCAGTTCCGCCTTCTCTTGAAGCATCTTCCGAATGACCTTGGCTACCAGGGGAAGAGGTAGGAAGGCGTACAGGAGACCAGGAGGCCAGTCGCTGTGCAGAGCATCGACTCCCTCCGCTTCTGGTTCTGGAAACCTGGAGAAGAATCTCCTCACCTGGCGGTTGGCTCGAGTGGCAAACAGGTCCACCACCGGAGTTCCGAATAGCAGCGTGATCTCTGTGAACAGAGCTGGATCCAGGGCTCACTCCCCGGGGTCCACAGTGGCCCGACTGAGCCAGTCCGCCTGAGTGTTGGCTACTCCCGAAATGTGTAATGCTCTCAAGGATCTCAGGTGGGCTTCGGCCCAGTTCCCCAATCTCTCGGCCTCCTGCATGAGATGTCGAGACCGAGTCCCCCCCAGACGGTTCACGTGGGCCTTGGCGGCCACGTTGTCGGTCCTGACCAGAACATGTCTGTCCCGAACTTCGCGGGAGAACACCCTCAGGGCTAGGTGGATGGCCCGAAGCTCTAGCCAATTTATGTTGGGTGTCAGATCGGATTTGGTCCAACGGCCCTGGGCGAAGGCCGATGAGACGTGGGCCCCCCAGCCATGAAGGCTGGCATCTGTGGTCAGGACAAGGTGTTGGGGTTCCCTGAACTCCCTCCCCCAAAGGAGGGCATCCGAACTCCACCAATGCAGGGACCTGAGGACCTTTGGGGGAAGGCGGACCACCCGAGGGGAAGTCCCCAACTGCCTTTTTTGGTAGGGAAGGAGGAACCACTGTAGGTGTCTGCAGTGGAGGTGGGCCCAGGGAACAATCCCGATGCATGACACCATCTTCCCTAGGAGTTTCGATAGTGACGCCAGGGAAGAGCCCTTCCCTGCTGTCACTGACCTGACCAGAGACCGCAGGCTGGAGAGGCGGTCTTGAGAGAGGTAGACCCTGCTCTCCTTCGAATCTATGATGGACCCCAGGTGTTGTATGCAGGTGGCAGGGCTCAGGTGGCTCTTGGCAAGGTTGACCGAGAACCTGTGTTCCCTCAAGACTCGAAGGGTGGTGGCCAAGTCCTTGTGCGCTGACTGCACTGAGGTGGATTGGATCAGAAGATCGTTGAGATAAAACTGCATCCGAATGGGTAGCGTTCTGAGATGGGCCACCAGGGCAGACATTAACTTTGTGAACACCCGGGGAGCATAGGAGAGGCCAAATGGAAGAGCCCTGTACTGATAATGGTTGTTGGCAAAACAAAACCTGAGGAAGCGACGGTGGGAAGGAAGGATGGGAATGTGTAAGTAGGCCTCGGTCAGGTCTATGGAGGAGAGGAGGTCCCCGATCCTGATGCCCTCCAAGATGGTCTGGAGGGATTGCATCTTGAATCGCCAATAAACGATCCGGCGATTCAAAGATTTGAGGTCGAGAATTGCCCTCCAACCCCCCGACGATTTCCGAATAACGAACAGGCATGAATAGTAGCCTAGTCCGCGCTGCCCCTGAGGCACTGGTTCGATGGCTCGAATTTCGAGAAGATGAAGGATGGCCGAAGTCACCAAGAGCCGAGAGGATTCGACTCGAGAGATGGGGCAACGTAGAAATCGGTCTGGGGGTGTGGAAGTGAATTCCAGAGAGAGACCATACCTGACAGTCCTTCTGACCCACACGTCCGATGAGGTAGCCTCCCAACGGCTGGCGAAGGAAGCCAGACAGCCGCCGATGGGAAGCCCTACCAAGCCGTCAGCGGGATCTGCGGAACCCTCGCCCCCGGCCTCCTCGAAAGGAACGTCTGGGCTGACCCCGGGAGGAGGAATGAAATTGACGATCCTGAGATCGGGATTGGGCAGGCTGAAAGGGTTGCTGCCTACGGGAACCTGTGAAATCCCCCTCCTGGGAGCGAAAAGGCTGAAAAGATGAGTGTGACCTAAATTCCGACCTACGGGACAAATTTGGAAGAATGCGGCGTTTATCTTTAGATTCCACTAGCAGAGGTTCTAAGGCCGCTCCAAAAAGTTTAGGGCCCCCAAAGGAAGACGAAGCTAGTCGCCACTTAGACTTGGAGTCAGCTTGCCAGTGGCGAAGCCAGAGCAAGCGCCGGGCGGCCACGGAAGACCCTATGGCTTTGGCCGCAAAGCGGGATGAATTTAAAGTGGCATCCGCCAAATATTCTAAGGCCACAATGACCTTACTAATGTCTTGCTGAGAACATATATCTGAAATAGGGAGTCTAGCCTGAAGCTGGCGCAACCAAAGGATGGAGGCTCTGTTGAAAAAGGAGGCAGCCATGGCAGATTTAACTGACCAGGCTGTAGCTTGGTGAGACCTAACCAAGGAATTTTCTAGTCGCCTGTCCTCCGGGCGGAGGCTATCCTCTGGGGGTCCAGCTATGTTGGAAGTGGAAGACAACTCGGCTATTGGTTGATCAACAGAAGGGACCTGCAATAGAGAAGACAGATCAGGAGCCAAATTATATAAACGTCTATCCACTGCAGAGGGGCTGGGACCCGAGGCGGGAGATGACCACTGTCGTTGTAAAACATCCTTAAAAAGACCAGGTCCAGGAATCTCCTCCGTCTCAATAGAGGGTTCCTCGAATAAGGGAACCGCTGAGGAAGTTCCTTCCTTCGGGTTGGACTCAGAAGGGCGTGAAATCCCCAAACCCGTCGTGATCTTGGCTTTGTGTAGGAGAGAGCGAAACAACTGGGGCTTGAAAAGTCCCACAAATGCTAGTTGGTCAGGGGCTAAATCCTCATCTTCTGACATCTCTTGATCTAGAAGGTCAGCTCCAGTCAAGGAATCCTGGTTTGATTGATAGGATGAAGTGGCTCTGACCTGACCTGGGTCCTGTGAGTCCTTAGGCTGAATGGTGACCTGATCAGCAGAGACTAAGGAACCCTCGACATCTACTTGAGAGCAGGCCTGCTCTGAAACCCATGAAGAGGTTCTCTGAAGTAGTTCTTGTCTAACCCCTTCCTTAATAGCCTCCCTGATATAAGAGGCTAATATGGGGGTTATGAGTGCCTCAGGAGGTGCAGGAGCCTGTTCAGAGGAAGAGCCAGGCTGATCAGGGGCCCCTAGAGTAACAGTAGGGTTGGGGTTGGAAGGCACCTCCGATTGAACCCCAAATAGAGAGGTATTGACCTCTGCTTGTTCTTCAGGTAGTGGTGGGTCACAGTCCAGAGAGAGAGCCAGAACAGAGGCCTGAGGAGGAGGGGAGGTAGGCCTGGATGGAGGGGGGGCCTGAGGGGAAGCAGGGGGGGCCTTGTCCTGAAGGGAGGCAGTCTTAGTGGCCTTTTGAATGGCCTTCTCTATAGCCTTATGCAGCTTCAATTCCTCTTTAGCCAAGGCTGCTGAAGATTGAGGGACCTTAGAAGACCCCGTAGAATGGTGGGTTTTTCTGCTCCTTTTAGAGGGGATAGCAGCCTGTCCCTGAGACTCCTCGCCCTGAAGGCGTTGTTTATTAGCCCTGGAGGATCTCTGCGATGCCATCCTAAATAGAGGGGCAAAGGTAGCAATCAGTATAGTTGGTACATTACCCCCCTGTGGCTGCAATGTCATGCCCAAAATGGCCGCCAAGTGAAATTAGTCAGAGGCCCAGTTCCAGCTAGGCCTCTAATGCTATGTGGACTTTCCAAAATGGCCGCCAAAAAGGCCCCAATGGCGGCCTGAAAGGGCGCGCCCAAAAGACTGCTCTTAGTACCTTTAGGGCCGATCCGATCATCGAGAGGGAGAAAACCAGCCGACCTGGTCCACCCACGGAGTCCAAAACTCATCTGGGAGCCGTTTGTGCCGATCGGAATAATGGTGATAAAAGCGGCTGCGACGAAGCTCCGAAGCCGCTGGGTCCTCGAGGGAATCGCCGGTCTCGCCCAGACGAATCTCCTGCAAAGGGAGATATGGCTCGCGCAAACCACGGGAAGGCTCCAATGGACTCCAGCAGGAAACCCCCGAAGGTTTCCAAGCCTCGCAATTGCGAGCGGTTTTGGGTGTTACCCCTTCGCGCTAGGTGAGAGCCAGGCTCAACCTACTGGGAACCTCCAGCCCTCACCCAAGCCAAAAAGGCCTTCAGCGGTCTTGGGTGCAAAGCCCTTCTCGCTGGATGCTTACCAATACAATCTGAAAGAAGTGGAGAAATAATATGCAAAAGCGATCTTTGCAAGGAGCTCAGCTCAAACGTGTCCTTCTCAATCGGATTGAGTCAGAAAGCTGGGAAGCAAGGCGGAAGGGCGGAGCTTCTCAGTTAGCAGACTCAATCAATCGAATCGGAGTGAGGATGATCCCCAGTCTGACCACCGGACCCAGAAACAACGAGATCATGGACGTTAACATCACAATCAATACAAAAGCTACAGGTGGCGCAAAGAGCCATGGAAAGATACATGCTTGGTGTCACAAGGCAAGATAGAAAGTTCTGCACATGAATTAGAGAACAAACTAAAGTATATGATATCATCAAGAGAGTAGAAGAATTGAAATGGAAATGAGCTGGTCACATAGCAAGAAGAACTGATGGCAGGTGGACCAAGGCAGTCATCGGATGGATTTCACTTGACAAAAAGCATCGTGAAAGAGACCTAAAACAAGATGACTTGACGACATCAGCAAGTATTGTGGGCCCAATTGGCAAAAGAAAGCTCAGGATCCTATATTGATTGGAAACATGTGGAAGAGGCCTTTATTCTGCAGTGGATAGACAACAGCTAAACATATATACATATGTATATATTTTATATATGTGATAGAAGCAAAGATTGGTTGCAAGCAGGAAAAGGTATGATGTAGTTAAATTTCCCATTTTTCACCTTTATTTCTCTATCTTACTATTTATTACTCCTCTATGCTTTGCATAATGTTTCTTAGCCCGATGGGTGATTTTGAATGTATGTATGTAGTACGTATGTTTTTCTAACTCAGTTCTGTAATGTTTTCTCTTTTTTTCCCATTCTTTCTATAGAGAGATATCTGAAAGTTTCATTCAATTTTATGTTTTCCTTTTTGACAATATATATACACTTATACAATGGCTACATGGAGATTATTGGCAGCATCTCTCCAGAAATTCACTGGATACTATCCATTGGCTCAAAATCAAACACATTTTCAATAAGCTATGTTTTCATTATATAATAAATAGATTTAGTGTATGTTAGACTGATCTCTCACTTTACAAATGGATCCACATGGGTAAGAGACATGTGATCTCTTACTTTCCATGCCAATCCATTGACAATATTGTTGCTTTAATTAAAATGCCTTAGTTGCAAACAATCAATAATGAATATGTTAATTGTTTTGCCTAAGTAAATGGAACTTGGCCATCCTCTGGGTTGGCAGTTGTATAAAATAAACCAAGTTGTTTTGGTGTTTTTGATCAGTGGATGAAGTTTACATTGTATTGAGATCCACATGCCAATATCTGCAAATCAAATGCTATTAAAGATACAGTTACCATAGCTGCAGGTTAAAAAGTTAACTCCTTTTTAAAACAAATATAGATAATTATGCGCAGACTTGCACAATAACCAGAAAACCAGTTAAACCACAATATACAATAATAAAATATTTTAACAATGGAAGGATAGTGTTCCAAGATTTTACACTGTTGCCTTTTTATTGAATTTAACTACAAAATATACCAAATGTTGGACATGAAGATACAGAAATTGGAATTAGAATTGTGGAGGAGAAACATTAACATCCTGAAAAATGCTGATTTTGAAGGACGAAGCAAAGAAGATTTAAGGAATCTTTTATTGAAGGAGATGAAACACAAAGCTGGCTGTTCTTATTTTATTTATTTATTTATTTGTTTTAATTTCTATACCGCCCTTCTCCAATATAGGACTCAGGGCGGTGCACAGCCAAAGTAAAAAACCAGACATAGAAAAATTAAAAACTGATTAAAATCATTAGATAATTTGGCCATAATTAAAAACAATTCCAATTTAAAATAGTTTAAAAATTTGACTCAAGCCAGCCCAGCTAGTTGGAATAAATGGGTTTTCAGGGCCCGACGAAAAATCCGGAGGTCTGTTATTGTACGTAACTCTGGGGGGAGGTTGTTCCAAAGGGTGGGCGCCGCCACAGAGAAGGCTCTCCCCCTGGGGGTCACCAGCCGACATTGTCTGGCGGACGGCACCCTGAGGAGGCCCACTCTGTGCGAGCGTACTGGCCAGTGGGAGGCTATTGGTGGCAGAAGGCGGTCTCGTAAATACCCCGGCCCTAAGCCATGGAGTGCTTTAAAGGTGGTCACCAACACCTTGAAGCGCACCCGGAAGACCACCGGGAGCCAGTGCAGCTCGCGCAGGAGAGGTGTCACATGGGAGCGCCTCGTCGCCCCCATAATCCCCCGCGCAGCCGCATTCTGGACCAGCTGGAGCCTCCGGGTGCACCCCAGGGGGAGCCCCATGTAGAGAGCATTACAGTAGTCCAGGCGGGAAGTGACGAGTGCTTGAGTGACTGTGCGTAGGGAGTCCCGATCTAGAAAGGGGCGTAACTGGCGTATCAGGCGAACCTGATAAAAAGCCCCCCTGGCCACAGCCGTCAAATTATCTTCCAAAGACAGCCGTGCGTCCAGGAGGACGCCCAAGTTACGAGCCCTCTCCGTGGGGGCGAGTGATTCACCCCCAATAGCCAGCGATGGCATCAGCTGGCTATATCGGGACGCCGGAAGCCACAGCCACTCGGTCTTGGAGGGGTTGAGTCGGAGCCTGTTTCTCCCCATCCAGGCCCGCACGGCCTCCAGACACTGGGACATCACTTCAAGGGCATCATTGGGGTGGCCTGGGGTGGAGATGTACAGCTGGGTGTCATCAGCGTACTGATGGAACTCCACCCCAAAGCCACGGATGATCTCACCCAGCGGCTTTACATAAATGTTGAACAGAAGGGGCGAAAGGACCGACCCTTGTGGCACCCCACAAGCAAGGTGCCTCGGGGTCGACCGTTGCCCCCCTGTCAACACAGATTGCGACCGGTCAGAGAGGTAGGAGGAGAACCACCGCAGCACGGTGCCTCCCACCCCCAACCCCGCCAACCGGTGCAACATGATACCATGGTTGATGGTATCAAAAGCCGCTGAGAGGTCTAACAGGACCAGGATAGAGGAACAACCCCTATCCCGGGCCCTCCAGAGATCATCCACCAATGCGACCAATGCTGTTTCAGTGCTGTGCCCAGGCCGGAAGCCGGACTGGAGCGGGTCTAGATAGACAGCTTCATCCAGGTACCGGGGAAGCTGTTGCGCCACCACACTCTCAACAACCTTCGCAATGAAGCGAAGGTTGGAGACTGGACGGTAGTTAGCCAAAACAGCCGGATCCAGAGAGGGCTTCTTGAGGAGGGGCCTCACAACCGCTTCTTTCAAAGCAGCCGGCAGGACCCCCTCACTCAAAGAAGCGTTAACAATCTTCTGGAGCCAGCCTCGTGTCACCTCCCGGGAAGCCAGTACTAACCAGGAGGGACACGGGTCCAATAAACATGTGGTCACATTCAGCTGTCCCAGGACCCTGTCCATGTCCTCGGGAGCCACAGGATCGAACTCCCCCCAGGTAACACTCTCAAGACCTGCCTCAGTCATCCCATCCGGACATACCCAGTCAGAGGCCAGCCCTTCCTGAATCTGAGCGATTTTGTCATACAGATACTGCACAAAATCCTCAGCACGGCCCTGCAAGGGGTCATCCCGCACCTCCAGATGAAGGAGGGAGCGGGTCACCCTAAACAGGGCAGCTGGGCGATTATCTGATGACGCGATAAGAGCGGCAAAATAACTCGTTTTCGCCGCTTTTATCGCCACTAGGTAGGTCTTAATATGAGACCTCACCAGTGTTCGGTCAGATTCGGAGCGGCTGGTCCTCCAACTACTCTCCAGGCGTCTTTTCCGGCGCTTCATCTCCCTAAGCTCCTCGGAGAACCAAGGAGCTAGGTGAGTTCGGTGCCGGGTCAGAGGCCGCAAAGGCACGACTCGGTCCAAGGCCCCGGCAGCCGCACTATCCCAGGCGGCCACCAGTCTTCAGCCGAGTCATGAGCCAGAGTCTCAGGAAATGGCCCAAGCTCCGTCTGGAACCTATCAGGGTCCATCAGGCGCCTGGGGCGGAACCACCTGGTCGGTCCCGCCTCCCTGCGGCGGGGTGCAGTGGTCAGAAAGTCCAGTCGAAGGAGCGAGTGGTCAGACCATGACAAGGGTTCGATGGCTATATCCCCTATATCAAGGCCACTCAACCACTGACCAGAGACAAAAACTAAGTCCAGAGTGTGTCCCCCCCGTGTGAGTGGAGTCATGAATTAACTGAGTAAGGTCCATGGCCGTCATGGAAGCCATGAACTCCCGAGCCACCTCAGACGTTTCACCGATAGATGGGAGGTTGAAATCCCCCATGATGACAAGTCTGGGGGTGTCCACCGCCACCCCGGCTATAACGTTAAGCAGCTCAGGCAGGGCCGTCGCCACGTGGCAGGGAGCCAGGTACGTGACCAACAAGCCCATCTGTACTCCACGACCCCACTTCACAAAGAGGGACTCACATCCGGCTATCTGTGGAACAGTGGTCTCCCTTGGATCCAGACCTTCCTTTATAATAACCGCCACCCCCCCCGCCCCTGCCCTGAGCCCTCGGCTGATGAAATGGGCGGAAACCTGGTGGGCACATATCCACGAGGGGGACCTCCCCCTCCTGGCCCAACCAGGTCTCCGTAATACCCGCCAGGTCCACCTCCCCCTCCTGAATAAGATCGTGGATGAGGGGGGCTTTATTAACAACGGACCTGGCGTTGCATAACATCAGCCGAAGGCTCTGGCCCTGAGAATCTGGACAACCTGGGGAACAAGAAAAGCATTGGGGACCGGAGTGCGCAATCGCTCTGAGATAACGAGTGCGCATTCCCCGAACATGATATGGTCCCCAGCTTCCGCCATATCTGCCCCTCCCACTCACTATGCTGATGGAACAGCCCTCTTCAAATCGAACTCCACCCCCCTCCCCGACCTCCGGTTCTATGTCCCTAATGTCGTGGCCCTTCGCTAAGGCTGGTCTTGAACCCGGTGGATTTCCCCCAGAACCCACCTTAATCCCCCCCGAACCCCTTAAAATTTTTGTTAAAAACCCACTAAAAAACCCACTTAAAAAACCCCTCAAACTCTTCTTTGCTGCATGCCATCTCTCGGGGCTCCAACACCCGTCATCAAGATAGGCCCTCAATAACGAAGAGGGCCAGACCTGTGAGAGGGGGGAATCTCGCAGGGCACGAAGGTCATTCACCGAGTACATCTGAACATCAAAGGGGGGTGATAGTCCATGGCCAATAACCAGGGGCCAATTTGATGTTATCACAGTCAGAAGGAGTGAAATGCCGGACTTCAAGAGAATTCCAATGGAGCATGTGGGACCTCATTGCCCTCTCACGGCAATGGCGGGAGTAAAATGCTGCTACGATCCGGCAGAGGGTGATCCAGCCCCCCTCTCACGGCGGCTGGTCAACCACGATCATCCAAAAAGCCGGAAATGAGGCAGCAGTTATAGACCCACTCCACCAAGACTTGAATCCCCAGATGTAAACCTCCATTCAACGGAGGGAAAGAATGGGATCAGGTCAGTCCACATAGTCAAACAGGCTCAAACAGTGAAGATCATAACCGTCATTGCCTCCGGGAAGGTCAAGATAGCACCTAGACCTGGAGATGATTGTTCAGCAGGCATACGTGGCATGGCATCCCCATATTCAGGGGGGTTCTTACTCTTCAGATGATGCATCTTATTTTGGTTAACCTGGTCTGTACTCAAAAGGTAAAGGTTTCTCCTGTCCAGTTGTGTCTGACTTTAGGGGGAGATGCTCATCTCTGTTTCTTAGTCAAGGGAGCCAGCATTGTCCAAATACACTTTCATCATCATATGGCCAGCATAACTATACAACAAGGTGCATGGAATACTGTTACCTTCCCACCAAAGTGGTAGCTATTTATCTATTTGGATGCTTTCAAACTGCTAGGTTGGGAGATGCTGGGGAGAGTAATGGGAAATCATTCTGTCATGCGATGCTCGGGTCTCAAACCTGAGCTGTCAGTTTTCCAGATGACAAGCTCAGCATTTTTAACTACTGAGCCATCAATTTCCTCAAATGTGTGTGGGGGGGGGGAGAGGAGAGGAAAACTAAATGGATTTTATACCTATTTTTATAATCCCGAAAGTGGAATCTTAAATGTACTTGATGGGCAAATCCACTGTACAATATGAAACTTATATCTATGTAATGCTATTAGTTTGAAAGTAAACATTTCAGCATTTAAAAGAAGTTTAGAAATATGGATTAGAAACCTAACATCATGCCAAATCTCACCAAGCAGGTATATGTAGTTGTTGAACATGGGTAGCAGGGAGAAAGTTGACCCCCCCACAGTGGTTAGACCTCTCTTCCCCATCAATACTGACAGGAACTGACCCCTGAGAAAGTATCGCCCCCCCCATACCCAGCCCCTTTAACTTGTCCAGAAATATGCTAGAGATCAAGGAGGATTAGCATGGTGCACTACCATCATCCTGATCTCATCGACGACCGTCCACAAAACACTTGGGATTTTATTTGGTGCTACCCTCAAAATCCAGATGGCATGTTCTGAGAGGAGCGTCCATCCATATCTCTGGACGCCCTTTGCATCCATCCATATCTCAGTAATCATGCCAGAGTCAGACTAACTTTCTCTTCCATAATTAGGTCTTGGATGAGAGAGGCCTTATTAAAAGACAGATTGGCATTTAGCAACAGCGAGATTCTCAATATAGTTCTAATCTTCCTTTGAAAACTGTGTCTGCCTCAAAAGGCGGGTATCAATCTTGAAAACCTGATTGCATCTTACCTCCTTTCTGTCTTATATTGCTATGAATCAGGGAGGAGCTTGCTTTTCTGAGTTTCTTCCAGTTATTATTTTGTTTCCCAGGACTTAAGGAATGTTGCAACATTCTTTGCTTATATAATTATTCTTGCCTATTTTCCTTAAAACCTTTTCCATGACTGTCTACATTGTACTTCACTCTAAGGCCTCATCCAGTATTTCTAGCATCTGGAAGCATCATTTGCAAAGGCTGAAGGAGGCCTCAAAATGATACTAAACATTTCATCTCTTCATCATCCCCCCCACTTTTCATTCAGTCCTTATTGGCCATAAATATACAACATTCTTGAACATTAAATATATGTCTGTGCTGTGCAGTTTTGTGTAGTCGCTACTCAGCAAGTAATAGGCAGTCCTAGAGAATTGCAAAAGGAATTCTTGCCTTCCTTTTTTACTTTGTGCCTCTTGAGAGCTGCAAATCACAATGAAAATGATGTTGAAGATTTAGCTCATCTACTTGTATAATTATTGCAGTCGTATGTTGTTCTTTTACAGGATCTTGAGGTAGCATATGAAATGTCAACACTGAAAATGAGTGAGTGAAGAATGAGACACAAACGAAAAACAAAATCAAGCAAACAGCAATTGCAGGATCAGGGGACAGTATGACTAGGGATTCGAACCGCTGAACTGCCAACCTTTCGATCGAAAAGCTCAGCATTTTAGCCACTGAGCCATCACGTCCCTTTTAAAATGACTTTGCATTATCACTCAGCAGGGACTTTCCATGCTGTAGAAACCACAGAAGGCTTCTATGGAAGATCTAAGAGCCCTAGCATGCATCTGTAGAGGAAACTGTGTTTTGAGAATCCCAGTTAGCTGGGCCTAATAGGCACAAGATAAAAAATTTGCAGCAACATTGGTGTCCACAGGTATTATACTTTTGAAATTAATTCTATGCCTGTTTCTTCCCAAATAACTCCTGCTATATGGATTGACGTTTACAGCCTAATGCATGCAATTAAGATTGTGTTTATTTCTGAGTGACAGAAATAAAACACAATCTTAATTCCTTATTTCTGGGTGACTTTGAAAAACGCAGCCAGATGCATGGATCAAAATTGCTCACAAGGAGTTGTTAGTTTTCTAATCAAATTCAGAATGTCAGAGTTCTTTCAGGAATTCATTTTTGTACATTTGCTTTCTAATATCAATTTTTGTTATATATCATGGAGACACACACACAAACACAACCAGATTATGTTTGTTTCTTTTGCAAAGTAAGACCTTATTATTTTAGTTTCCATAATGTAGGTTTCCATAATGTAGGTCCATAATGTTAATATTATTTATATACCTAGATTCACTATTTTACCATCATCAGATTAAGTTATCTACTTGTGACATATAGGACCACTTTTCCTAAATTCAGTTTATTATTTTCATAGTTTAATTTGCACTAGTTTTAATATGTCCCAAATCCCAAATTTTTATTCCTTATTTGCAGAAGGTAAATTCTATTGATATCAAGGACTTTCACACAACTAAGCCAAAAACATCTACTGGTCTGTGATCCTTCTTGAACATAATTACTCCTTGGTAAAGGCTGACATAGGCAACAATAACAACAATAATTTATTATGGCTGCCTCATTCCAAAGGGATTATGTAGAGCCCTCCCTCTAACATCAAATGAATGTCATTTTGCGGTCATGCAAGCAAGGGCTGATTGAGTTGCAAGGATTGTGATACAAGAAGGGAAAATGTCATATAGGAAATCTCAGAGATACCTCAGAGATTTATTGTATAACATGTTTTTTCCTTTTAGATGCCTATTGATTAATAGTGTTTAGTCTTTCTGGTCAATGCTGCCTTGGATCCAATACTATATAATATTCCAGAGCATCCTTCAATCTTCATTCTTGCAAGCCCAAAATCAACATATTCTATTCATAGAGTGTATTATGATTGTCTCTGTGCCATTGGTTGGTTAAACTGCTCTGCCAAACCATACTCTTGTGCAGGAAAGCAAGCTCTCTACCTGATTTTGGGGGGGGACCACTTCCAAAAACGATCTGCATTCATGGATTTATTGGTGTACATTTATGCAGACATTGTAACTGACAAGTATATTTCCTGTGATTGTACCCATATATTTAAACTGTAATCAATCGCATTTCAAGAGAAGGAGGGAAGGGTTGATCACCATTCCCATGAATACGTGCCAAATGTTTGTGTGTGAGAGTTACCAGTTTCTCTAACAGAGTAAATATCTTGAAAAAACATATTAGAAAATAAGTGTATTATCTGTTGTAATCAGTTAAATTCAAGATAGAATAAATGAAAAGACAACTTGAAGCTTTTGGATAATACTTCGTATGAAATAAGAAATGTTCCTTAATAATTTTTAAGATTTAAATTTCAGATACAATTGCCCAACAGACTTATTATTGATTAAAAATAGTTATTCTGAGCATGTTTTGCTGATTTAAGTATGCACCTTCTCAAGTAGTGTAGTCCTCTCATAGGACTTTCCCAACTCCATATTCACATTGTCAAGAGATTGTTTTAAAACAGCCTTATGTGAAAATTGCAACCTACATCGAAAACCAGCACCTCAGAGAAGTGCTTTAAAGATGATCTTCTCTTTTAACTGCTAAATTTAGATCCACTGTGAGGTTTTCATGTGAAGGTGTGCACTTCTTTGTATATAAATGTGATGCAGTCTTTCAAGAAGATTGTACTGTGGTGAGAAACATTTTAATCGAATGCATTTGGTACTCACAACAATGGGTGTACTAGAATGGGTAGATGTAGGGTGATTAGCATTCCTACATGACATATCTTTTGACATGTTCATTTAACTCACCTCCTGTTTGTCCATGTAGCAAGAGGCCACTTACAGAATTTCTTATTACAAATTATGGGGCAGCTCAAGGAAATACAAGAAAGCTATTTTGGTGTAGTAGAAAGACTAGACACCCGGCTAGACAGCAAGAGGCTGTGACTTCAAGTCCACCCTAGCTATGAAAGCCAGCTGGGTGACTTTGGGCCAGTCACTCATTTACAGGCCAACCCACCTCACAGAGTTGTGTTGTGGGGAAAATAAAAAGTAGAAGCAGGAAGGTGTATTCGCTGCCTTGAATTATTTATAAAAATAATAAAGATGGGATACAAATACATCAATAAAATACATGTTAAATGGGTAAATGAAGAATGTAAAAATAAAATAAATGGCGCACTTAATTAATAAATATGTAGAAATCATATTAAGAACCTAGGAAGAATTGGCAAGGACTGCACATAAACGTCAACACTGGTTAAAGTCATTGGTTTATTCTATGAAATAAAAGACCTGGGATTTCTCATATGGATTTTCCAGATCAAAATTTCAGAATAATGCATACTATACCTGTGATGTTCTGAAATGAAGGATGCCATAACTGTGAAACTCTGAGATTCTAGGAGAAAGAACAACTTGGCATAAGTCTCTATCTACAAATTTGATTTCTACCTTGCCATTTAATTTCTTGGATGCTGAATAAAAGGTCTATCTCAGAACAATTATTTCACCTCTGAATCAACAGTGGTCATGATGAAGCTAATGGATAGATATGATGTATAGTTCTTTGGGCATGAAGCAGATATACTGCCCAATTATCTGTTGAACAACCATATATCTGAAATGGTGTAGGGTTTCCTGCTTAAGCTGGGGGTTGACTAGAAGACCTCCAAGGTCCCTTCCAATTCTTTTATTCTGTCGCCACTGAGAAAAATGGTTTGTAAGCCTTTTTGAAGTCATGAGATTGATCCTAATGGATGCTACATATTTTAAGTGGACCAGAATCAGATTTAGAGCCCTATTTGTATTTATTCAGACATACAGTATTCTATTCTGTTCGATATATATCCTAATACTTAATTAATTTCTTAATATTTATACCTGGCCATAAGATTTATATCAGAAGATAGCAAAATTCCTCTAGAATCAAATAGAGATGAATAGAACTTCAGTACAAACTATAAGTTTGAATGAACCCTTTAACTAGAAGATACAAGTAACGTAATAAAATCTATGTAGATAAAATTAGTAACTGTATTTATACATTATATTATGCTGTAAAATAATTGTCTGATGTTGCCATAGCTTGTTTATAAACTCAACAATTGTTTTTCTATCATGATTTATAGTTCAATGCAATATGAAAAGCTAGTAAATTGTGGCTCAATCATCATCATACGTCACTGGACACAGATGATAAATAAATTTAATAAATTATTATTGTAATCAAACCATTTTTATAGAACCGATACCTTCGAGCCTTATGTGAACCCTGTCCAAGCTGAATCTCAAATAATTCTAGCAATACAGTACTTAATTCTCATTTAAATCATTGTGCCAGATTAGCAATGGTTTGTTTCATTGGTATCACTGGGAAACAAGTTAAATTAATTTAGTTTGGAATGTACCGTATCTTATAATATTATTGTTTTATGCCTGTTTCTCTTCTGAGTAACTGTTAACCATACAGCCATTCACAAGACAATTCATTTCTTAGATGCTTTTGGGAAGCATTATTATGATGAACTATTTCTCTCTCTCTCTTTCCCCCCCTCTCTCCCTCCCTCCCTCTCTCTCTCTCCCCCCCTCTCTCCATTACTTGACCTTTTTCCTTAAACGCAAGTCTATCCGCAGATTATTCAATCCAAATGATATTCCATAGCATAACTCATTTATTACACAGCCCTGCAGTCATTCTACTTTTTCCTATTAATCTGGAATCTCTTTGCTGCTGCTTATACTCAGCCTCATATTTCAAATTCTTCCTGAGTGTATCTGGTTTTCATTTAAACATATTGCAAAGTTCTTTTGAAAGGAAAAATGGAACAATAATAACCAGGATGGATTTTTAAAAAAACTAATAAGTGGACCATGCAAGTCCACTTATCCAGGCTTATGCAGTGCACTTTAGCTAAGTCGGTCACTTGTTTATATTGGCTGGATGAATATAAAGCATTATTGGATACGGTCATCAGTCTTGTATAGTATGTATATAATACATACATACACATTGCCAGGAACTGCAGAGGTTCCATGAGTTATGAAGTCTTCCTTACTTAAGGAATAAAAATGGTGGATAGTATTTCTGGAAGCAATCAAAATGCCTCCATCTTAGTAATTGTAAAGCAGCCACATTTAGTGAAGCAGAAAGTTAGTCGAGAACTTTTATTATGTCACAATAAAAAAAACAACCTCCAGTTCCACCACTACAAAACTATGGATCAAGTTCAGCAAGTCAGAAAGGGAAGAGAAAAACATGTTACGGTGTTTTAAATGAAATGATTGAGAATAGCCATGAAGAGTCTTTGGCTTCTAGGAGAAATAAAACATCAAAATATTACTTTAATATTGAATAGTTCCAAAGTTGATTCCAATGCACTTGCATCTCAGATATCAATGTAGAATATTGCAAAATCTATAAAGGAAAAAGTTTCAACATTTCTTTTCACGGAAGAGAATGGAATCATGTGGTGCCTGCAAGACTGAATAACTTGCAAGCTGTTGCCAAAAATATGTCAGTCCAAATAGGATATTTTAAAACATGTATAGAGTCAGGCTGGCACAAACACAGGGCATAAAAAGATTAAATATTAAGAGTAATTATGTCCCAAAGGAAAAAAAATCAGAAAATAAGAGAATTATGAATTATGAGATGGTTACTGTGAGCTCTGCAGGAAAAACCACTCAGTTATCCCTGGGCTAAATAAAGACTAATTTATTGTTTTGAAGCTAAAAACTCATATATTTGGTGTATGCAATTGTGACAAGACACGTCAGGGTAATCAGTTGTAGGAGCTAAAGATTTTCACATAGGCCCTAAACTGCACTGAAATTTTTTGTGAGAGGTAGAGCTGAGAAGGTTAAGAGACATTAGGAGAGTTTTTTTAGGTGCATTTTGGAAAAGAAAAAAACAGAGATTTGTTGGGAGAGTATGAAAAAGCTTTGAACTATGCTTTGAAAATGCTCCGAACTATGGTGCTGGAGAAGACTCCTGCGAGTCCCTTGGACTGCAAGGGGATCAAACCGGTCAGTCCTAGAATGCTCTTTAGAAGGCCAGATCCTGAAGATGAAACTCAAATACTTTGGCAACCTAATGAGAAGGAAGGACTCACTGGAGAAGTGCCTAATGCTGGGAAAGATTGAGGGCAAAAGAAGAATGAGATGACAGAGAATGAGGTGGCTGGATGGAGTCACTGAAGCAGTAGGCGTGAGCTTAAATGGACTCCAGAGGATGGTAGAGTACAGGAAGGCCTGGGGGAATGTTGTCTATGGGGTTGCAATGGGTTCGACACAACTTCGCAACTAACAACAACAACAACAATGAAAATGCTGCTCATTGGAAAAGAAAAGCACAATGGTACGTCTGTACAGAAAAGATAGAAAGGTTCATAGCAGCTGGACCAGCTTTTTCTGGACATAGCAGTCCAGAAAAAGGACTGCAGCTGTTCAGAAATCTGATGATCAAATATCCAGAAGTGAAAAGAGAAAAGAAAGGAGATTAATTGGCAAGTCTATGTTTTTAGAAAGTTACTAAGTTGAGAAACTGATAGAGAGAATCGCAGGGAGGAAACAAAAGCATGTTGAGTTTACTGGGAGTTAAGAGAACTTTCCAAAGTGGTAAGGAGGAACTGGAAGCAAGAAAAAGATTAATAGGGGTTGAAAAATGAAAGCAAGAAGAATTTAGAGATAAGAATGGGAAGAAAATGACAATATTTAAGAAAAGTTGAATTCTTTGAGTATCATTGATCAACTTAACAAAAGTGTTTCTCGAATCTATGACAGTGATGTGAATGAATGTTGTACTATGAAAAGCAATTGTGCATGTCAAGATGGAAGGAATTATAAGAAGGGGATGACAAGTGATCAGATGAATAGATGAAATTAAGCTGATCACTGAAATGACCTTAAAAGTTTTAACGTATTACTAAGGATAAGTCAAGATGGTGAGCATTTGTCAATAGTCAAATTCAACTCAAAACATCTAATTATCTGTTAGTGAATTAAAAGGGCTGCATGTTGTAGATTTTATAAAGTCTCTGTATGGTTTGCCAATAGTTAAAGTATCAGGTTTTCCTCATTGCTATAGCTGGTATTGTTTATTTGCAAATGCTAACTGATTTAACTGCATGTTCATTTCTAAGTTTCAATGCTAAATTGATTTTTTTTTTTTAGAAAGTTGTTTACACTCAGATATGGTTTAAGTGCATTTGTGGGATATTTCCCTCATCTAACACTTGGTTCAAAATGTTCAAATGACACAGCTAACAAAGACTATAATTGCCTCCTTTTCACTGGTCACCTTTTACGTGGCAGAAATGAAGAGTTAATAGTTTGTTTTGGCTCTTTTTCTGCATCTGGAAGAAAAAAATACCAAAGAAGGGGTGAGAGAGAGAAGAGAGATTGGAGCTATGCGAAACATAAATAATAGAAGCAATACAAGAATATATTGTATGGCTGAAGAATATATTTCAGATGCTTAGAATGCAGATCTCTGATTAAATCCCATCTAACTAATGGGAGGATGAACATTTTAAAGTAACTTACTCAAAATATTTCAGTCTAGCAAAGGGTAGCAGCAGTCACAAGGGTAGTCTGAAGGAGGCCCAACTGTTTATTTATTCAACTCCAAAATAGTTTACATGTTTAGAAACAGTTAATATGAAAGGAGGTGTTTGTCTATGTATGTGTATATATCTGTGTGTGAGAGAGAGATGGGAGATAAAGTTCCAAAAGACAAATCTTCAGGGAGGCCCTTAAATACAGAAGGGCATTTTATGAGTAATAACACAGTATTAGAATTCTCTATAAAACTGTAGCCAAGTGAGGCAAAATTAGAACATTTATTGATCATTGGCCAAATATTTGGGTCATTAGAGAGGGCAGGTATTTTTGTTGTGTATCCCCTCTAAACAGTTCCAGATTCCCCATTTCTCTAAGTTTTGTTTGCTGTTATAGGAGCAGGAGATTTAGCTATAAATGTATATTCATTCTCAACAGGAATTTTCTAAAAATGCTGGGACTTTATGGAAAGTTATAAGCACTTCCTCCCAGAGCTCAGTCATAGTGGGCATGCCTCCTTAAATTAACAGTTGGTCTATTGTCTACTGCAGTATATGGCCAGAAGAGACAGCTGCATGCAATCTAAGATGCCATATCAGTTTACAAAATACATGCCAAATAAGCTAACCTCCCAGAATTCTCTCAAAACAAAGGGATTGTATGGAAAATATTGAGGTGGAGTAGAGCATCAAATAAATTAGGGGTGGAAAGTCAGTCACAGTTGATAAGTTTGGAAATCAATGATATGAGAAAAGTCTTGGATTGGGTACTATCAATCATCCAATAAAAGTCAGCTCTTTACCATCTAGTTCTAAGAAAATAATCAGTACTATTATTTATAGTCTAGTTTTGGTAATGGGCTGGATAAGGGAGAATAACTGAAATTAAATTAAGATAACTGGGGAGTTGCTGGCAAATAGAAAAGTGGACTTAAGGACAGAGATGTAGTTTTGATAGAGCTGCAATCTACCTGAAAGACCAGACTTGCAGTCTGAGGGTGCTTCTTGATGTTTAGCTGTCATTGGATTATCAGGACACAAAAATAGCAAGGACACTCTTGCATAGTTATGTCTAGGGTACCAGTTGTCTCCTTTCCTGAACTAGTGGAAATGGTCATCTAATGGTTTACAATGAAAACTTTGAGCATACTCAGTTTTATTCAGCTTTCAACAATAGGTACAACTGAAGGTGGTTTTGAAATCTCTTGACTTGATGTGGGACAAACCATGCTGAAGATGAACTCAAGCCAGATAGAGTTGCTGTTTGTTCATTGCGGTCCTCTATTAGTTCCAGTGTTGTCCCTTGAAAAGCTGCCCCTGTCCCTGAGGGAACAGGTCCAAGACTTTGAGGTCTTTCTGGATTCATTATTACTGCTGGATGTGAAGCAGCTATGGTATTGTAGCAGTCCTTCTTGGAATGGGAGAACCTGGTTACATTGAGTCATGTTCTTATTACTTTTTGGTTGGATTTTTGCAATGCACGGTGCTACCTTTGAAAACCATATTGAAGCTGTAGATTCTTAAAAATGCAATTGCCAACTTCCTGACTGGTGCTTGCTGCCATTATAATATTACAGTCTATTTGTGGATCCAGCTTTGACTAACTATAAGTTTCCAGGTAAAACTTAGAGAGCCCTAATGTGATTTGGTACCAAAGTACTTTTAGTACCTGTACTAACCAGGGTCCATCCATCCAAGATGAGCCTCCCAGAGGAAATTGCTATTGGGTACCCCATTTTAATGAAAGAACCAACCGTCTCCATTAGCTCCTCTCTTGATGGTCTTCCAGAAGACAGGGAAAAGTGAGCGATTCCAGACAGTCTTTTGAGAGTTTTTAGATTTCTTAAAGAAAATTTTATATTTTTTGTTTGTTTGTTGGAATCAGTGCTCTATTTTCTTATAGTTATTTCTCTTTAACCTTTACTCACATTTTGAACAAAAGATGACTTCAGATAGATACTGTAGCTCTGTAAATAAGACATACTGTATATTCATATTTATATTATATTTATATTCCTAATGCTTTTTTTCTTTTCTGTCTTTTGAAAACTTTCACAATAGAGCAATTCTGGTTATTTTCACACATCTCAAAGTGTTCTTGATCATTAATTTGTACTAGAGTTGCTTCTCTCTAAACCAGAGATCTTCAAACTTGGCAGCTTTAAGACTTGTGGACTTCACAGTTGAAGTCCACAAGTCTTAAAGCTGCTAAATTTGAAGATCTCTGCTCTAAACTCTTTTCATTTCAACCTCACAATTTAATGTCATTCAATTGCTAATTGTTTTAGCACCTGGCAATATATCCCATAATACATATCAGCAGATGAATTCAGTGTTAGGGAAAAAAATAAGATGAGACCATAAGTCAATCAGTGACAAATTCAACCAGACCATAACTTTGCTTAACAACTGGATAATTAGTTTAGCAGAGAAAAGAAAGAATGACAGTATAACACTATCAAGAAAGTTGTCATTAAAATTTAACCTAAAATGACATAAACTCCTTTCTCCTAGACATTTCTGTGGAATGCACACAGACTTTTTAAAGCAAATTTGGATTGTGCAGGTTTAAAAGGTTAAGCTCAGCACACTTAGATATTTAGAATAACAGATTAAATTTGCATCCAGAAATACTTTTAGTGCAGATTCCTTCCTTCCTGATCTTTTCCACAATTACTTTATAGATAAATGGGGTGTCCTTTGAATGACCCCCAGTTCTTCTACCAGTATTTACAGCTGTTTATAATATTACAGAGTGACTAAAGTTTACTTATATTTTCATTAAAAGCTTAATGTTCCTACTAGCTTATTGTTTCAGATTTTGTAAGAACTATGGACTCCAATTTACTATTATTAAGCTTTGATGTTTGCAATTTCAACAACAGAAATTTTCTTTTAAAAACTTCAGATATATTCTAGTAATCTTGCAACTTTTTTGGAGAAGTTTATTTAGGGTAATTTAGAAGAGCACTCTTTGGAGTAGGAAGAATGAAAGAGACAGAAAGGTATTATTGCAGAATTTGTTTAGTGAAACTGCTTAGCAAACTTACTAATGTGTCTCTAAATTTGGGGAGTCCATGCATCTTGTTTGTCTTAGCCACATTTAGTCAGACACTGAATCAACTGATTTTAGTGGGACTTGCCAAACACAGAATAGCTCCACTGAAATTAAAATTCCCTGTTGTAGAGGCAATGCTATGTTCCAGTCAAACAATAGGCTCTCTTTCAAAATAAAATATTAGGGTTCTCAAGATTTTATAAAGCCTTTAAATGAATTGTGTTCAATTTCAATTTTTTTTTGCTTACCTAAATTTTATGTGTCCTGGTTCTTTATCCAAAAGATAAAGTCTTTCCAAAAGTACTGTAGAAGTTATATACAATCCTTTTAGTGGTGGGTTGCCCCCGGTTCGGACCGGTTCTATAGAACCGGTAATAAAACCAGTGGGAGGCTCTGCCCACTGACCCTGACATCATCAGAAGCGATCTGCACATACGCAGAAGCAAGGCGCACACACGAGCAATCCCGTTGCGAACCAGTAGTAAAGGTAAGTAGAACCCACCCCCAAGCCCTTTCTTTGGCTAACCAACAACTGGCAATGTTCATCATACATAAAGAGATGGCTGAACATCTTTTTATTTCCTACTAACAATCTCTTGCAACTACAAAAAAAAAAAGGTAAATTTATCCTGAAACCAATTTCAGATCAGATTGAACCTAGTTTGGCATGTTGCTTAATCCTTTTCCTTTCTTTCCACGTGTACCTTCTTTCTCTCCTTCCTGTAGGCTTACTTCAACTTACTATAGTACAGTTATTTTTACTTTAGGTAATGAACTTCATCACTTTAACTTTTATTTAATTACTTACTCAAATATGAAATACATTTAATTAATTTTTTAAAAAAAAATTGAAAGAAGAATTATCTTCATTTATTTAGAAGTAAGTCAAACTGTAATCAATGTGATTCTCTCAATACATTCACAGATTAGCTCATAGGTGCAACAATCTATTGAGCTTAATAGACATTGCTTCTTACTGTGCCGCTATATTACTAAAGCACACCTTTAGCAATGATTAAAGTGTGACTAAATGAGAAATAATTCATGTTTATTCAAATAAAATCAGCCCTGGCTCTCTGTTATTCAGAAAGTCCTATATATGACAGTCAATGCGGCTTCTGTATCTCTAATAGGCAACTAAAATTATAGCAACTAATAATACAGAAACCTTATCTTCTCTCAGATATGGCTAATTTACTGTAATATTTATTACATGGAGCAGCAAAGTGGTTTATCTGATCTGTTTTGGACCAAAAATCCCATCACTCCAGCTCATGTAGCTAATGATCAGGGATTATAAACAATGTTATCCAAAGCATCTTTCTAATCCTTTTTAAGCAGATTTCTTCAACATATGCTTTCACTAACAGAGAAAACATATTGGCTGCTGTCTGTTGATTTCAGAAGAGTGATCATCATGTGAGATTGCTTATTTTGTCTTGATCGTTTGTTTTAATTCACGGGGGTCGTTGCAGCTGTTGAATTTCCTCAACAAGATTTGAACTCCTCTCAGTTCCCATTGAGATCTGGCAGAATTCAGATGATCCTGTTCCATCTTTGAATAAATATGCTGGTTTTCCAAAGGTCAGAGGAAGGTAATCTAGGAAATTAAATTAGGGGCAAAAATAGTGTACCTGTCCTGTTCTAGGAAAACTTTCACTGGAACCGAATGCTGATATGGCATTCCATTTGGAGAGGAGAACACCAGGTCCATTTGGAAGGATAAGCAAATATAACAACAATAGATATTGCTTGTTTCCATACCTTTAGTCTTATTATAGAACCAAAGCATTTAGCACCAGTGATACACATGCTTTTTAAGTACAGACAGTGGTAAGTATCAAATAAGTTCCTATCCTTTTCTTCCAGTGGGAAAGTAGGAAAGTAAAAGTGACAAAAATTAATGGCAAAAATAATAATTATTATTATTAGTGTCAATGTATTTGTGTCAATGATATTTATGATACATTTTTAAATGTTCACTTGACTGAGTTTCATGTCTAATAATAATAATAACCACAACAACAACATTTAAGAATTCATTTTACCCTATGCATCTCATGCAGATATATTGCATGAGCCAAGAAGTGTTACAGTTTTAATGAAAAATTACCAGTATGGAGCTGTATTTCACAGAACAGCATATACAACGTTACTTAATATTTTCCTTTCCAGATTGGCTAATTCTCCATGGAGATCCAAATCATGCATACCCTTGAAAATACATCATGCTCTGAGTTCTTTGTGAAGAAAGTCTTTATAGTCTATAAATTAAATGGTCAACCCAGGGATCTTCTCTCTGAGTCTTTGCTTGGGTTCATAAAACTTGCTAAGACATCGTAGAGTAAGTTTCATTTTGCTCTAATGTGTTGAATTAATGCATCCTATAAACCTTTGCTCTACATAATGAGAAAGGTTAAAAATAGTGCCACACAGAAAATGTATCTTACTTTTATTGCCACCAGTTTTCATTCAACTGATAAATGAGAATTTGCTTCCAAAATATTTTTGGAAGAGAAGAGAATTTGGGTGAATGTGTAATGAACCAACTGTGGCATCCTTCCATTTGAGATAAACTTTTTATAACCCACTCTTACTATTTCACAAAGCCATCCTCAAGAAGTCAGTGCTTAAAAATAGCACAGTAGAAAAAAGCAAGTTCCTTGTATATATGCAAGAATGCTTATAATCTGATGTGTCAAAGGAAATCTGCCTGTCCTTTTGATATACTTTCTCTAAAGAGAGAAAGGGGAAAGAGAGACATTCTTCAGCTATTTCTTCTAGTGTGAGATACCATATGGGAAAAGGCATTGGATTCCTGGTCCCTGCATCTCTCCCACAGGGCAAATTCAGTTGAAAGCAATGCAGATGCAGCTATTGGCTCTGATATAAAGAACGGTTTCTGGAATTGGATATGTCTAGTTTGATGAAAAGAAGGATTAGGGGTGATATGATAGCCCTAATTTAGTGATCATTCAAAGTCAAATGGCACTAAAAATGACTTACAACTGGTTCGCACACCTTTGCAGCATCACCATTTTCAACTTTCCCAGCTAGCTTGGACTCTTTTATTCAACCCTGATTGCCTCCAGGATCACTTACCGTACTCTAAACTGCAATTGTCCATTAAGTGAGATCTGAGAGGATGCTCTACTGAAAGTCCTGTCTCCAAGAAGTTCTATATAGACCCCACAGCAAGGCCTTCTTAATGGTAGCATTCCATCCTCACCCCTCCATTAAGGGGTTCATTAAGAGTGAACCTTGTTCTCTTCACAAAGGAGTGTATTGTATGAGATCTAGATAGAGAAAAAAATATGCGGAAAGTGGGATGTGAATATAAATTCTGTAAATATTTTCTTTAAGTCACTACGTGTGATCCCAAGAAACAGATCTAGTTTCACTGTGGGGGAAGGCAATTCATTTTCCAGTTGCCACAGGTTTCTCTGAAACTAAATGTTTTATCCCTTCAGGGATTCTTTAGACATTCTTTAAACGCTGCTCAGAGTTGACAATACACTTGAAGAAGTGAAAAGAAAAAAAGAGTGTCAGTGTTTTAAAAAAAATATGTGAGAATAGTTAATATACCACTCAATTTTGCTCAAATGAAAATGAGGGCACTGTTGTCTTCATTCCTCTATTTACAAAGAAGGTATAAATTGATCATGATAAATTCAGGATTTTTCAATGGAAGCACACCAGGGAATGGATGGGAAAAAATAGCAGCAAGGCCAGTAGCCCTGAACATGCTTGTCATAGTCCCAACCCACCTGAGTTTGTAACTACAGACAATTTTTAGTTAAGGTCTGTTTATCCAGTTCAAGTTTCTCTACTCTGAATTTCCCAATGAACTTCTGTAATAAATAAGAAAAAAATGTTTGAAGAAACAATCTGATATGTAGCATTATACAATTACAGTAATTGCCTGGTTTGCTTTTAGTGCTCCAGCTCCAATTATGCAAGTGTGTTCTCCACCTGTTGTACATTAAATTGTCTATAATTAAGGCTTTTATCAAATTAAAGAGAGGGCTCACAAATGTTTCACTGAATATATACTCTTATTCGGGTTCATAAAAGTGATGCAGTTGTAAGACATTTAGAAATATAACAAAGAATATGAAAGAAAAGCCACACAGGAATATTTTATTAAGGGTATACAAAAGTTTAATTATGGAATATTCTGGCCCCCAAATGAGCTGCTAGCCTTTAATTGGTTCCAGGCGTCACCCATCCTTGGAATAAGCCATTCATACTTCAGAATGTATCACGATCAGATCACTCCTGGATATACTTGGAACAACCTATTCCAAGGTCAGAACAGTTCTTGACATTTATTCACTCCTAATTGTGTTGTGTTTATGTGCATACAAATAGTCCTTGACTTACAATTGTTTGTTTAATAATGGTTTGCAGCATTTTGCAATCACATGATCATGACTTGCAAACTTCCCAGCCAGCTTCCAATAAGCAAAGTCAATTGGGGAAACAGGATTTGCTTAACAACAGTGTGATTCATTTAGCAACCATGTGTTTTGCTAAGTGACCACAGTAAAAATGATTGTAAAATTGGTTCTGGTCATGTGATGGCTTGCTTAACAATCACATGGCTTAGCAATCAAAATTCCAGTCCTAATTGTGGTCATAATTCAAGGACCAATATAGGTACACTAATGAGGGCCATGTAAGATGGACTGTAATACTTGCAGTATAGGTTTTGTAGAAGCCTCATTTGGCTAACACTAAGCTCAAGAAGCCCTGTATTATGCTATGTTGGCTGGGGAAATCTGGGAGTTGAAATCCACACATTTTAAAGTTGCCAAGGGTGAAAAACACTGATCTATAGAGT
Organism: Arizona elegans; assembly: GCA_022577455.1. Taxonomy (NCBI): domain Eukaryota; kingdom Metazoa; phylum Chordata; class Lepidosauria; order Squamata; family Colubridae; genus Arizona; species Arizona elegans. Next base: position 181,721,715 of record JAKOOJ010000002.1, on the reverse strand, counting down.
GTGATAGGAATTGTTTTAAAAGGAAGGCAACATGCTTACAATGGATATATCTGTCATTTTTCAGAACTAATATTTCTTAAATCATAAAGCAGGAACACATGAAAGGTAGTCATTAATAAAGGATAAGTAAATGAAATAATGTATCTGTTACATAAGCATTGCCTAGGAATAGTTGTTCAGTTAGGGCAGTGAGACCTTATGGATGCAGTATGAAAGAGCTTTATGATCTCTTTGATTTTCTTCAATTATTAGTATCAGGAAGTTTGCATGTCTGTTTGTATGTGGTTAAATACTTATATATGTTAATCATGCATTGCTGTCTGTATTCCCAAGACTTTTCTGTTCAGCCTAAAGGAGATGATCAAAAGGACAACTTTCCCCATCTCATTTATTTTAAATTCTTTTCTTTCATGAAAGTAGATGAATACATTAGTTGTATATAGTGCATTAAAGAAAATTGCTCTGCCATGGAACATATGGAAACTCAGTAAAGATATATGGAATGTGTCCTATATAAGAGATAAATAGAAGCTCAATAAAACACAATAAATTCTTCCAAATTTCAGTGACTGGGAGTGGGGGTGAAAGGAGGGGAGACCTATCTGTTCTATCTCCTTTGTGTCTTAGCACCATTCAATAAATGTTGCTAATGAAAATTTAATCGAAACCTAAAGAGCATATGCTTTATTATTATCAATCAGATGTCGCTACAGTCTGAAAAAGCCTCTGAATTGCTTGTTGCTTTCCAACAACACTGAAGGGATCAGGGACATCTCATCTTTCATGCCTAGGTTGGGTTTAGTTGCATTAGGCCACAATGTTCCTTAAAAACATGAAGCCAAACTGGAATTGTAAGCAGTCCACCATGTCATTATGATCAGCCTATTCTTGCTAGAACTGATAAAAAAGGAAAAAGGTTTTAATCATAAACTTACAAGTTTGGAGGTAGGATGTTTGTTTTGCTCTTCAAAATGTGGTTTATTTTGTACTACAGCTTGTCAGTACTTTGTATTGTCTCAGGAACGGACCTGGCAACTTACTGACCACATTTTCCTGCCAGTTGTAGGAAGATGGGACAGATAGGAACAAGTTAGGAAACTGCAATTAGACTTCTTAGAGCTCACCAGGTTTCCTGAAGCTGGATTCCTGCACAGGGAAAAGTGGCGTACATAAGTGCACCAGCGTGCCTACCATTCCTGTACTAATATTCCTTTTTACTTACTCTTTTCATGTATTCAAATTTTGTTTATACTTTAACCTGTTATCTTATACATTATATGCTTGACAAATAAACTTATGATTATGACAGTAGCTTTCAGTGCCAAGAAAATATGTATTTTGAGTTAAGGAGGCTTTAAGGAGGTGGTAGTAGTGTAAGACCATATGTACCTTGTGTCATACACACCCAGGTGTTCTCTCGGGAGATTGTGCAAAAGCCATTTTAGCTATATGTTAAATTCATTTCATTCTCAAAAAGAGAATACCTAATATATTTGAATGTATTATCTTAATATTAAATCAAATGTATCAAGAAGTTTCCCAAATGCCTGAACTGCATTGCAGCTGTATTTTCCACTAAGGACACTTAACTTTATGTAGAACTAAACTGGCTAAAGGATAAAGCCAAAAGATGACAATTAATTTTGAGGGATTCCTTTATTGTAATCCAGCATAATTCCCAAGTCAAGAAGTTAAGGAGACATATGAGGTCTTGAGAACATTATTTTCTTTTTTGTCAAATGCCATAATATGTTTGCTCAACTAAATGGAATAAGGACTTACTGAAAATGACCTCTTGTATAAGATCATTCTGGACCACTTCAACAGTAATCATTTTAAAATATAAAATCATTTACATTTTAAAAGCAAAGAGAATCAAATGTTACAGTAAAAAGTATTGTCACTAAGGCAACACCGATTGATTTATTAAAATGATTTATATGGCTGCTCATCTCAACACAGTGATTCTAGGGAGTTTGTTTATTTATTTATTTATTTATTTAGCGTATGACAAATACATGGACTTATAGTAGTTAGAGAGCCAGGAGTTCTACAAAGATGTCTGCCTGCCAACTGTTGTTAACTGCCAATTCTTCAGTGTAGTCTGGCTGCCACTTGTTGCTAGTCATTTGGTTCACACTGCTGTGCTATCCAGGGTGCACCATGAGGAGGCGAACTAGCATCACAACCCTTCTAGGCAGTTAGTTGTATATACAAGTGTTGAGTATTCAGGTTGACTAGTGCTGCTGAGTGTTGATTGGAGCAGCCGCTAGCAACAAAAGTAGCAGGAAATATCAGCTGTCGGATTGGTTACACAACCTGGCAGCTAGCTATAAAAAGCCGGTTAGAAGTTATTTCGTTGCTCTCTGTTATGTACTGTTACTCTTTCAAGACATGTTAGCCACGAGCTTGTTGTGTTAATAAACAGTTGTTGCAGAGGTCTGCCTCAGTGTGTGTGTGTCCCTCCGAATACACAACAACTGGCGACGAAGGTGGGATGTCGCTTAGGCGGCTTGTTAGTTCATAATTCTGTGATCGGTCGATTCGCTTGGCAGCCGAGAGGAAGAGCGTCCCACAGGCCATCAATCCTGAGGTAAAAAAATGGCTTTTGCTCTGCCGCAATTTACACAGTTTGAACCTGCCTCTGAAACATGGGATGAATATGTAGAGAGGTTCGAATGCTTCCTCCAGGCCAACGATCTAGCAGATCTATCGAGTGCCAGAAAGAGAGGCTATTTCCTGAGCTCGTGTGGCCGGGAAATTTTTGGAACGGCCAGGGCCCTGGCCGCTCCGCAACCCGTTTTTTCGGTGCCGTGGGAAACGTTACTAGCCAAATTGAAAAATCATTACTCTCCTACGCCCTCTAAAATCGCCTGGCACCATGCGTTCCACCAGCGAGCTCAAAGGGTTGGCGAGTCCGTGAACGACATGGCCTCATTGCGAACAACCGTGCTTCACTGTGAATTCCGTGAGCTGGACGATATGCTTTTGGACCAGCTTGTGTGCGGCGTCAGAGACCTCAAACTGCAGCAGAGATTATTGGCTCGCTCAGACCTGACACTGCCAATAGCCATGGACGAGGCCAGAGCTGCCGAAATGTCAGCTCAATCGTCAGCGGAAATCCAACGTGCCCAGCCCACGCGGGGGCCTCCACCTGCACCCCCACACGCAGTTCACTATGAGAGTTCGGATGCTGAGGATGCTGCCATGCCAGAAGGTGAAGTGGGACGCCTCAAGACGGTGCGCAAACCCCAGCAGCTCGCTCTGCCCAAACCGTTTCAGGGCAACTGCTTAGGTTGCGGCAGCCAGCATAATTGTGCAGACTGCCAATTCAGAACAGCCATCTGCCGGCGTTGCAGCAAGCGTGGTCATCTGTCACGCGTATGCCGGGCTGGCCTCCCCCGTTCTGAAGAGCCGGGGGAGCCCGTGCCGAAGCTGTGGAAAACGAAGAGGATCGTCTGCCGGGAGAATGCTGTTGACCTGTCCCAGGACTCCGAGGTCGATGCTGTTGGCGTCAGTCACGCGTCTGCAAGACAATCGGGATCCAAAATCTACCTTGAGGTCCTTCTGGAGTCCGCTCCCTGCCAAATGGAGGTGGACACTGGCTCTTCCCGGTCACTGATTGCTTGGTCCACGCTCAAGGCTCTGGTCCCCGCCTTTCCGAGGAAACGACTGCCCTGCACTGTCAAACTGAAAGATTATCAGGGTCGCCCTATCCCCACTCTGGGCTGCGGGTCCTTTTCTGTGTCTTATGGTTCTTTTGCAGGTTCTCTTCCATTGATCGTTGTTCAAGATAGTCTTCCCACATTGCTGGGCTTAGACTGGTTTGCTGCTCTCAACTTAGGGGTGTCTGGCGTCCATGCCACCGGCATGGACATTGCTGCGGAGCTGACCCAAGAGTTTGCTGAGGTGTTTAATGGCCAATTGGGTAAATACAAAGGGCTACCCATTTCGTTCTCCCTAGACCCCCAGATAGCCCCAATCAGACTTAAGCCTCGCAGGGTGCCACTAGCTCTGTGGGCCAGGGTAGATCAAGAGCTAGATAAATTAATAGCACAAGATGTCCTGCAGCCAGTTGAATATTCAAAGTGGGAGACCCCTATAGTAATCCCTTTGAAGTCCGATGGATCAATCAGGATCTGTGCCGATTACAAGGCGACCCTCAACAAGGCCCTGCAGGCTAACCATTACCCTGTCCCGGTTGTCCAGCATTTGCTGCACTCGTTGGGCAAGGGCAAAGTCTTCGCGAAGCTGGATCTGGCCCAAGCCTACCAGCAGCTCCCCGTTGACGATGCCACCGCCCTTGCTCAAACAATAGTTACACATCACGGGGCATTTAAATGTACTTGTCTGCAGTTCGGGGTCTGTGTGGCCCCTGGAATTTTTCAAAGCCTCATGGAGCGCTTGCTCCATGGGTTGCAGGGTGTCGTACCTTATTTTGATGACGTCCTGATCGCGGCTGCGGATCAGGCAGATCTCGTCATCAAATTACGAGCAGTCCTTTCTCATTTTAAAGAAGCTGGGCTCAAGCTCAAAGCGGAGAAGTGCCACATAGGGGTGCCCCAGGTAGAATTTTTAGGATTCCTTATTGACGCAGCCGGTATCCGGCCTGCGCCCTCCAAGGTGGAAGCAATTAAAAAGGCACCTGTGCCTACCTCCAAGGTGGAGCTTCAGGCTTTCCTGGGGCTCCTCAATTTTTATGCGGTCTTCCTACCACATAAGGCTTCTTTAGCGGAGCCACTCCATAGGCTCCTGGACAAAAAAACGCCCTGGGTTTGGTCAAAGGAGGTGGCTGCCTCCTTTCGGGCTATCAAGGACATGCTCACTTCAGATGCCGTCCTTGTGCAATATGATGTCACCTTGCCCGTGTCATTGACATGTGATGCCTCCCCGTTTGGGGTAGGGGCGGTCTTGAGTCACCTATTACCTAATGGGACCAAAACCCCAATTGTGTATTATTCCCGTACGCTGTCTGCAGCGGAAAGGAATTACAGTCAAATTGATAGGGAGGCTCTAGCGGCCGTGGCCGAAATCAGGAGATTCCACAATTATCTGTATGGTCGTTCCTTCTTCCTTGTAACTGACCACAAACCCTTGCTGGGTTTGCTGGCCGCAGACCGCCAAACTCCACCTATCTTGTCCCCACGTATGTCAAGATGGCTGGAGTTCCTGACTGCATATTCATACCAGCTGTTGTACAAGCCCAGCAAGGCCACTGGGCATGCTGATGCCCTTAGCCGTTGCCCTCTCCCTTCCCAAGTTCTAGATCCTGCCCCCGGGGATCCTGTATTCTTAGTTGATGACTTCCCTTCCTTGGTGACAGCTCGGGAGGTGCGGACCCGGTCTGCGGCAGATCCGTTGCTGTCTCAGGTATTGGATTGGGTTCGCCAGGGCTGGCCGCAGATTCGCCCTAGTGATGAATTTTTACCTTTTTTCCACAGACAGCATGAGTTGTCTGTTCAAGCTGGATGTCTTCTGTGCGGGCATAGGGTTGTGGTTCCCCCTGACCTACGGAAGGGTGTTCTGGCTTGCCTCCACGATGCCCACCCAGGCGTGGTGCGCATGAAGGCTTTGGGCAGGGGTTATGTTTGGTGGCCCGGCCTAGATAAGGAGATTGAGGACTGGGTAGCTAGGTGCCATACGTGCCAACAATCTAGGTCTGCTCCTCCCGCTGCCCCTGTACAAGAGTGGGAGTCGCCCAGGTCCCCTTGGGCGAGGGTCCATCTTGATCTTGCTGGCCCCTTCCAGGGCCGCACGTTCCTTATATTAGTACTCTAAATGGGTAGAACTGTCCCTTATGACTACTACAACCACAGAAGCTGTAATCAGGGTCCTGGAAGGGTTGTTCGCAACTCATGGATTGCCGGACACGGTAGTCACTAATAACGGCCCACAGTTTACATCTGCACCATTCCAGGTGTTTCTGGCCAGACTAGGCATCCGCCACGCACAAACGGCCCCGTCTCATCCGGCCGCGAATGGCCAGGCGGAAAGGGCAGTGAGGTCAGCTAAAGAAGCCTTGCTGCGTTTAAGGGGTTCTGATTGGCATCATAGGGTGTATCAATATCTCCTGGCTCAACACACTACACCTACACCTACACCTACCTCTAAACTCAGCCCTGCCGAGCTCCTGATGGGCAGACAGCTTCGAATCACTCTGGACCGCCTACACCCTAATTATAACCTGTCGGGTTGTACGGGAGTCCAGCTGCCTGCTAGATCTTTTGCTATAGGCGATCTGGTCTATGCTCTCAATGTTAACCAGGGTGAGAAGTGGCTACCAGGGCAGATTGTCCAATTAACAGGCCCCTACTCTTATAGGGTCCAGCTCACTGATGGGAGAGTGTGGAAGCATCACATTAACCAACTAATGAGATGCGTGGCAGATGCAGGCGACCCCCGAGAAGCCTCAGAAGCACAACCTTGTCCGTCTGTCACCACGCGAGGTTGGCCAACGGCCCAACCAGACGACGCTGGTCAACCACCTCCTGACCCACCGGCCGTGTGTCCCTCCGAATACACAACAACAAGCATGCCAACTAGATACCACAAAGTAAAAAACAACTTACTGTACATATCTATAACCCCCAAATCCAATATAATTAATTTATAATTAAACCTACATACAAAGACAATATTACTGAGTCTCTTCATAACCCATCTGACAACACACACATGGTAACACACACACAAACACAAACACAGACTAACCAACATAATACATCAGATTCAACTAACATCCTAAATCCTATCAGCAATAGACAGCTCCAAAATTAAGGAGGGGATTGACTTTTATCTGTTTTAAAAATCTTGCTGGCAGGTGACACTTTGTGGAAGGTGGAGAAAGTGAACACAGGGAAATCTGCCAGTCTCTTTCCTTAATTTGTCTTCCATTAAAATGGTCAGAAGAGCATCATTTACTGGCCTTGTTACTGAAGCAGAAGGGATATCAAAAATGAATTTATAATAATGCATTTTTCTATCACCACAAACATTGAAGGATAGCTCTTAGATTGTTTATACAAAACCCTCCAACAAGAGGTCTGTGTCACTTTGGAACCTTGTTCCAGATCTTCATGATTATTGGTTTTAAGAGCTTTTCTTTTGGTTTCCCTCAGTGCTCAAGCTCTGTAGAACTTGTTGTAGTCTGTTTTTCATGAGCAGAAACTCTTGTTTAATTTTGATTCCTTCATCGAACACAGATCTCCAATTCTATTATTCTACTCTGATTCTTGGTTACTGGAATCAATGCAACAGCTTGCCTCCCAGAGCTTGCCTCCATCACTGGAGGTTTTCAAGAAGATTGGACATCCATTCGTCCTGGATGGTATAAGCAATAGCATTAGTGCTTAGGCTTATATACTACCCCATAGTGCTTTAAGCACTCTCTGGGCAATTTACAATGTCAGCATATTGCTTCTAACAATCTGGGTTCTCATTTTACCAACCTTGGAAGAATGGAAGGCTGAGTCAACCTTGACCCCATTAGGATCGAACTCCAGGCTGTGGGCAGAGTTTGCCTGCAATACAGCATTCTAACTACTATGCCACCAGGGTTCCTCAAAGACTCCTGCCTTGGGGAGGGGAGTTGGATGTTAGAAGACCTCCAAAATCCTTTCCAACCCTGTGACTCTAAGATTACTCATAGAACTTCAGCTCTTACAGCCTGCCTCTAAGTATTGTTTATAGTATACGTAATTCCCCTACTCCGGCTACTGCCAGATCATGCAACTATACTTGCAACTATTGGGAAAGCATCAACGTATAGTCGCAATATATTGCAGTATGTTATTCTCAAAATCACAATACATCCATCAATAATTATATGATTGGAATCTGGTACAAGCTACAAGGGTGTCATGTGTGCCAAATCCATTGGCACTTGCCTCCCTCTACACAGATACCCATGAAACATTCCTCTGCTTTTCACACCAGTGTGCCTTCCATTTCAATTAAGTGTTTAAGAAAGAAAATCTGATACTATAACTTATCTGTTAAGAAATGAGGGATTATCTTCCAGAGTGGTACGTGAGATATTTTAGAAAATCTCCTTGTTTTTAATTATCCAAACTAAGCTTGTTCGCAGATTTGCCTATTATTCACCATCTGTTTCACAGACAAATTATTTTAATATAAGTTTTATTATTTTTTTAAAAATGGCTTTTTACAACCTCTACTATTTTTTCTTTCTGTGGCAACATTTTCTTTAATCTCCATGAAAAAAATTAGACTTTATTAACCAAAGTCACAGAATCATGATCTGAAAAGTCTTTGGTACTATCTCTATGCTAGAGATAGGAGCCAAGTTCTTTTAAATCCAAATCATGTTTGTTCTTGAAAAGGATCTATGCTTTCAGAAAAGTAGGTACACTTTCTTAAATTTCCATTTTTCTGTTTTATATCAACCAGTCACAAATTGAGCATCAAATCAAAGAAAACTTTTACTAATTTGCCTTGAGTGATTTTTCTCAGAAGTTCTGTCCAGTCATAAGGAGATCACTGCATTCCAATCCACCATCAAATACCAAGTTTCAGAAGAGAAACCTTTTAATTTTTCCGTAAGACTTTTATAAAACAATATTTTGTTCTCCTTTAAGACATAAATTCCCAGTATGAAACTCTTAATTACATACAAATTAACTTCCAACAAATCTATCATGTTGCTCAGTCAATATAAATTTTCTTTTTAGTTGGGGAATTATTTACAAAATAACTCCTTTTTTTTCTGAAATAAATTCCTCATCCAGATTTTTATAAATCAAATATTCTATATCCTTCTCTCTAATATGGGTCTCAAATTCCATCTGGTTTTATTTTTATCAAATAATGATATATTTCATGTTAAGCATTTACAAGCCAAAAATTTAGGAAAATCGATACTTTGATCACCTAATTCAGTATCATCACTTTCCTGTTGCACCTGTTATTTTTGTTTAGTCGTCTCTGACACTTCTCCAATTTCTCTTTTTCTAGAAATTCACCTTCTCTCGCCTTCTGTCTTGGCTTGGTTTCAGTCAAACCCTTTGCTGTTTAAAAATAAGCATCACACCTTTATTTGCTTGTTTGCTTGTTTGTTTGTTTGTTTATAATATTTATAAAGCCGCCCATCTTACAATCAACTTTGCATTAGCTTGTGTTATCTGTTGATAGCACTTTTTCAAAACCTCACATTACTTGCATCACTTCCTGAACCAGTGAAAATGGTCAGAGTCCAATTCAGATTGGAAGAGATCCACACACATGTTTATAGATACATTTAGCATCTTGGAAACTATAGACAGAATTGGATTAATTTTCAGATGTATAACAGATGCGTGTTAAATTGATTCATTTTTGAGATTAATATAGAAGCAGTTGTGGAGCATCCACCTAGAACTTTTTAATAGATGACAAATGAATATAAATATATATGTTAGAAATGTTTACTTATTTTGAAAACTATTAGCACATATATCTCATTATCCTGCACCTGATGTGTTTATTCATGCCACATAAAATCTTATTTAATTGAAAGCTAATTCACCATGATTTTCCTTTGTAAAATTATTTAAACTGGTATAATCAAGTGCATAAGAAATAACACAAAGTTTTCAATAAAAAAAATGTAATGTGAATTCTACAGAATTTCTAATATATATTTAATTAAAATACTAGGCACCTGCACTTTTATAGATGTATACTTTATTAAGTAATACTTTACAATGCTTTCCTTAATTCCTAAGATGGTTTATATAATATTTTTATGTAAGTTGCGTTTGTTTAAATATGTGCTCCATATGCCCTGGCAGCTGGATGTCTGTTTTACTTTAATCAAAGTCATTCACTTTTAATAATTGAGAATTAATAGATGAAGTCAAAATTGATTAAATATACAGTACTGTCAATGAAGGTATCTATTTAACAGCAGTAAATGAGAAAAGGAATATGAGTCATCCAAAAGCCTATTTGAGTTGTAAAAACAAAAACATCTCATGCAAGACATGGAAATTAATAGTACTGTTCTTAATACTAATAGTACTATTGATATTGGTTATGGCTGCCTATTGGTCTTGTGCGACATATGGAGAGGGAAGTTGTTTAGGCAAGAGCAACTCAATATGGAGAAAAATGATAGAATTTAGCATGTCAGACTTCAATAGTATTTCTTTTTTAGGGCCTTTTTCATTTTAAGGATAACAGTACAGTTTCCAGCAGAAGGAAGAGTTTGCTGGGAAAAAAAAACCTTTGGAAGCAATTGTTGTAGATCAGTAGCAGAACACTTAGTTTATATCTAGAAGAACCTGTGTTCAATCCATGATTACAAACCCTAAAACCCAATCTAAATCTATGACTCCATTGATCTATTGATTTCTATGTCAATCCAATCATATATGGCTTTGAAAGACCGATACTTCTGATTTCAGAAATGTGACTAAACATTATAAGTAATGTATAGTACTCAAAGTAACCAATTGCACAATGAATCAAGGCTCAGTCAAGTAAGTAATTAGCAAGCACTTCCCCTGCAGGAAGAATCACAACTCTAAATACGTTAGCTTCAGAGGTGGGTTTCAGCAGGTTCTGACTAGTTCTGGAGAACCGGTAGCGGAAATTTTGAGTAGTTTGGAGAACCGGTAGTGGAAATTTTGAGTAGTTTGGAGAAGCGGTAGTAAAAATTCTGACTGGCCCTGCCCGCATCTATTATCTGCCTCCCGAGTCCCAGCTGATCAGGAGGAAGTAGGGATTTTGCAGTAACCTTCCCCTGGATTGGGGATGGAATGGAGATTTTACAGTATCCTTCCCCTGCCACGCCCACCAAGCCACACCCACAGAACTGGTAGTAAAAATTTTTGAAACCCACCACTGGTTAGCTTCCAAAAATGTTGATGGCTTTCTAAAATCTTAGCAGAAATTGCAACTAATCTGACCTCAGAGGGGAGAGAAAATGCTTTTCCAGAGAAAAGGAGGCAGTAACTGAAAAGACCTCCCCTATCACCCTGAGGTAGGAATCTGGAGGGAGCCTTCCCTTTCATATTTTATCTGATAGAAACTAATGAGATGATGCAATCCTGAAGAAACTGCAGGTGCTAAGCCACATATGGCTTTTAAGATGACAACCAACACTTTGCATTATACTGGAAACCTGGCAGTAACTCAAGCAATTATCAGACTAGGCCTATTACATAGGCAAATAGAATAACTTAGAGTGATAGAATAACTTAGATCACTTTATTGTTCATACAACAATATTAACAAAATTAAATGCCATCTTCATTGTACATTATAACTATAACTATAAAACTATAACTATAAAAATAAAACACAAAGACACATCCTTCGCATTCTATACAATTGAATTGAAAACTCCTGATATTGCATTAATATTGCACTATACAGTAGAATTCAATATGGTTACTGCTCTGGGGTAGAAGCTGTTTTTCAGCTTATTTATCCTTGTTTTTATTATCCTGTACTGTCTGCCAGATGGTAATAGTTCAAAAAAAAAAAAAAGGTGCCCAGGATGAGATGGATCTTTAAGAACGTTTTGAACTTTCTTAAGGCAGAAGGAGCTATAAAGCTCTTCCAAAGAGGGGAGGGGGCAACCAATGATCCTCTGGGCAATGAAGTTGACCCTCTGGAGTGCTGTCCTATCTGCCACTGTGCAATTGGCAAATCATACACAGGTGCACTAAGTTAAAATACTCTCTATGGTGCAGCAGTAGAAGATCACCAGCAGTTTTTCATTCAGTTGTTGTTTCCTGAGAAGTCTCAGGTAGTATAATCTCTGCTGGGCCCTTTTGGCCAGTGCTGCAGTGTGAGCGCTCCAGGTCAGGTCCTTTTTTATGATAATACCCAGAAACTTAAAACTGGCCACTTGCTCCACTCGGTCTCCATTGATAAGCAAGGACTAGATGTCATAACTTCTTGATAGTCATAACTATTTGAGCTACTGTATTCTGGGACAAAAACGTTAGTTTCTGAATGGTCTTCAAAGGCAGCCCTATATAGAGTGAACTTCAATAGTCCAAACAAAAGGTGACTAAGTGATTAAAGACTGTGAGTAGAGCTTTCTGATTGAAAAAAATGACATAACTAGTATAAAAGATATTCAGGACAAAAAGTAGTCTCAATGTGAAATAGTAACTACAAAATCTCATTCCAGGGAAGTAACTCATAAATACATTTTAACTTACGAAGCCAAAAGCTGCTTGGATATCCAGTAGAAGCATTAGATCTTCTCTGGTACCAAAGTAATCAAAGCCATACTTTTCAGTACTAGAACTGGCCATAAATTCTGTAATGTGGTAGATTTCATGAAAATATTTTCAAAACCAAAGTCTAACCATTGCATTGTGGTATGAAAGAATGGTTTCAAAATGGGAGTTGTGACTATTTGCCATAGGAGTTAAAATGGGCCAGGTATTATAATCACTGGGCTTCAATAAACCATAAACATGGTTTAAACAATAAACCATAACATCCACTTCAGCATATACATGAACACTTTTATTTCAAAAATATTATACTCTCTTGGTGGTTTTTACTTTCCTTTCACTGACCTTTCACAATATAATAGCCTTTTGTTCACCAAAAAAAGCTCTTTGATCATTCTGAATGTGGTGAAGAAGTATTTATGTGTACTGTCACTCCCATAGTCTTAGCCCTCCAATGAATTTTTGCTTATATTCTGTGGGGTTTGCTTGGAGTGCCCTGTCATTCTCTTTACATCACAGCTACCAGCAACAAAGCTTGTTTGACTTTACTCTGTGGGAGAGACTGCTCAGAAGCCATTGCCGAGGCCATTTCCCCATTCAGAGGTGAACTGTAATTTCAACACAATCATCTATCAAGAATTCTCACAAGACTTAAAGGAAACCATTCAGATTCATCAATCTCTTGGGGTGAACTATTTTAATTGACCCAGGAAATCTAAAAACCTAAAAATCCAGACCTTTGCCACCTTTGTTGGCTTCTCTGCATGTATTCTAGGGTTTCAGCATGTTTGTTTTGTATCATGGTGATCAGATCTGGACACAGAATTCCAAGTGTGGCCTCACTAGTGCGATATAAACTGGTACTATAACTTCCTATAATTTTGATGTTATCCCTATGTTGATGCAACCTAGGACTACATTGATTTTTTTCGCAATATTAATGTATTCAAAATAATTCGCAGCTACAGCATACTGTTCACTCATACTTAAATGGTGGCACACCTACAGTAGATCCCTCTCACAGGCACTACTGTTAAGCCAGGTACTGCCTTATCCTGTACCTGGGCATTTGTTTTTTCCTGCCTAAGTGCAGGACCTTACTTTTTCTCACCACTGAACTGCATCTTGTTGGATATGGCCCAATGCTCAAGTCTGTCAAGAATCCTTCTGAATCTTGAGTCTATCTTCCAACTGATAGTAGATTCAGAACACACTGTAGTAAGTATGCTATACTAAGTACTTCACACAAAGGAATTTATTTTGAATACATTAATATTGAAGTTGCAGTATGGTCCAAGAGGATGGTCATCATTCTCTTATATGGCTTTTTTTTAAAAACATAAGAATATTTTTTAGAACTTAAGAATATTAGTGCCTGTAGACTACATTAGCAAAATGGAATCTCTGTGAACAGATGTAAACTGTTTAATTAAGATGCAACTTCTTTTTGTTTCTCTAATATGTTTGTTCCCAATTGCTGAACGTGATGAACTGTCTGAAAGTTTTTGCTGTTGTTCATCCTGTTTTTGTAAACATTTGGGATAGTTAGATAGCGTACAAATACAGAAGTAACAATACAGTAATAGTAGCAGTGATGGTAACAACAACAATAGGAGCCATTGTCTGGAACATACAACTGTATGTATAGCTGCCACCTTGTGGGTTTTTATCAAAATGCTTCTTGAATTCTTATATTTTTATTGGCAGACGCCCTTGTGGCTGAGAATCTCATATAAGACGGAGAGCTGGGATGAGTAGAGTGAAACAATACAGAGCCAGAACAGTGATATAAAAAGCATTTGTCCCAGAAGCTGTAGCAGATGAGAATCAAGTTTGCCAGAAATGTATCAGGCTTTTTATTTTATTTCATTTCTATTGAAAGCATCTTGATCGTGGAGATCCTGTTTGCTGGGGCTGTGTTTTGAAGCAGATCTGGAAAAGAGGAGTTGGAGAAGAAAGACAACTTCCTGATCTGAGAACTGATAAAAGGAGGAGGTGAAGATAACCAATTGACTTGCCTGATCTTTCTTTTATTTCAGTTCAGACCCTTTGGGCTCTTGGGCCGTGTCTCAGCTTGGAGTCTGGCCAGCATTCCGAGTTGAGCAGGAAATCAACAACCCTTAAACATTTCAAATCTGTGTGACAGGCAGAAGTCCAATACACGATGCATTCCTTGTCATGGGGATGGAAAATTAAAAAGGATTTGTCTCTTGAAAGTCTGCCTGTTGTACAGCTGATATATGAGGAGGGGGGACAAGTAAGAGAAAAGAGCTCAACCCAAACCAGATTGGCCAACTTCTGTATTTTTCATAATGCCTCCCTGTTTTCTAAGCTTAATTCACTGCATACAGCATATAAAATGCACAGGAAGTATTTAACAATTAAACATTGATATACTTTACATTTTGAATGACCTTTTCTTTTCCAGATGATCAAAATGATGAACAAATATTTTACTGTACTTGGAGGAGAACATTTTAGAAGAATCCTTAAGGGGAAGATGGACAGATTGAATTTGAGAGACAACAATTGTTGAAGCCTCCCACTATACTGTGTATGTGTTTAATTAACAAATGGATTTAGACATCTGGTCATATTCTGAGCTCCTTCAACAATCCAGACAATAAGAGACCATATATTTCCCATGAGTACTGTATACTTACGTCTTCCAAAGTTATAAAATTTAAATGCAATATTCCCATTGCCAAGAGTGAAGGATTTTTCTTTTCTTTTCTTGTTTCTTACTTGACAGTGAAAAATTGTTTTGACTGATAACTTCTCTATAGATTTGGGATTATATGCCTTTAATTGTATATGAATCCCTTTTAAGCATCTTTTTGTGCATTGTTTATTTGTTGTAACATGACAATGCCTGTGATGGAATGTGTATGCAATTTTGCTCTGGCATTAACATGCATTCCAGAACAGATATGATTGTCTTGTTGTATATATTTTTAACAGAAATGTCATTCATCTTTAAAGATTGCTTTCAAAATACCCAGGTAATATGCCAACAAAAGAATTGTAAATTTTAAGGAATTTTGAAAGATGCAGTGAGATAACCTGATCAAAGAGGGCCAAGAATTTAAACCATGATGCACTAACCTGAACTTTGCATTCTCTCATAGGACTGAATAGAAAGCATTTTATGGATGGAAACAGGTGAGATGTTTTCCTAAGATGAATGATAAAACAGTCATGAAAGGTGAAGACAGAAATACTTTCCCTATAGGAGTGAATGGCAAGTGGGAACTGAGTTATTTTTCTCCATATAAATTAATGCCAAATATTCACTAAGTGTGAATGCAAATATATTTTCTTCATGGGAATTATGCCAAAATTTTACTATGAGTGACGACTCATTTAATTTTCCTCAGTGGAAATGAATGGTAGTCAATTTTAACAATTAAGACAGGCATTATGTAAAGAAGAACTCAAAGCACATATCTCAAATCAACTTTTACTCAATTGCCAATATTATCTTTCAGTATACACTGATTTGTGTGTGAGAGAGTATGTTCAAATCAGTGGTAACTCTTGATTAACAAGTCCCTGCAGTTTTCTTGGCAAAATTTCAGAAGTGTTTTGCCATTGTCTTCTTCTTAAGGCTTAAAATAAGTGATTGGGTGAAGGTCACCGAGCTGACTTCACGCCTAGGGCAGGACCAAGAATTTACAGTCTTCCAGTTTATAGCCAAGTGCCTTAACCACCTGCCAATCTTCCCAGGAAGACTAGACAGATGAGTTAATTCTACTTCATTATAAGCCTACACTAACAGAATCTTGAAAGCCTAAAAGTATACATGTCCCACCCATTATGCCAGCTGCTGGTTCCACCCACTTCCTTATCTGATCATTCCTTAGACAGCATCTCTTTTCTTCCTGTCTTTCAAGGTCATTTCCACATACCATGATATCACTATACCAAACTGGTTCTCAATATATATCTGTATTTCTTTATTTTTACTTCATTTAAAAAGTGTCCTGTGAATGTTCATGCATTAGTTTATTAACCTGCATTGTCATATTATTAAAGAAATCTGGGGTTTATTGTTAATGCAAACCAGCTGTGAAGATTGAGCGTGGAGCTTTTTTTTTAATGATGTCAAAGGAAGGAATGACAAAAGCTAATGTTAAGCAGCCATAATCCTTTACTTCTGGATTTTACCCTGGAGAAGTAAGTTATGGTAGGACTAAATGCAGCAAAGCTGCTTCCAAAACAGTTCTTCGATCTTAGATGTTCCATCTTTCATTATTCTTATTGGAAAGAACACATTGGAGATAGAAATTCTATTTCATCCCTTGTAATCTGAGTTATTCAACAAGAAGCAAGTATGTTCCTAACTGCACATCCCCAACAGGTTTTACTTTATAGTCAGAGCAGATCATTTTTATACATTTTACACAGGAAAGAGGCTTTTAAATAATGCCTCTATATGAGGGGTGTCAAACTCAAGGTCCACGGGCCGCATCTGGTCCATGAGGTGTAAAATCTGACCCATAGGGCCGCCTTGGAAGCAGCGAAGGACTGGTCCACTGTGACTTTACCTGAAAAAATGGAGCTCAGGAGCCTGCAACAGCTCGCACACGGCCTTCTCGAGCTCCATTTTCACTTGCAGAGGGTTGCAGGAGGTTGTTGCAGCTTCCTGAGCTACGTTTTTCCTGGCAGAGCTCTCAGGCCACCACAGGCACCCCTGACACAAGTGATATTGAATTGGCCATGCCAGTGGTGGGATTCAAATTTTTTTACTACCAGTTCTGTGGGCGTGGCTTGGTGAGCATGGCATGGCTTGGTAGGCATGGCAGGGGAAGGATACTATAAAATCTTCATTCCCTTCCCATTCCAGGGGAAGGTTACTGCAAAATCCCCATTTCCTCCTGATCAGCTGGAACTCAGGAGGCAGAGAATAGATGGGGGTGGGGCCAGTCAGAAATGGTATTTACCGGTTCTCCAAACTACTGAAAATTTCCTCTACCGGTTTTCCGGAACTGGTCAGAACCAGCTGAATACCACCTCTGGGCCATGCCCACCCTGGCCATGCCCACCCATCCCCCAAGGTCAAACACAACCCTGAGGCAGCCCTCAATGAAATTGAGTTTGACACCTCCGCTCTATTGGCTCCACTCCACTCCACATCTGTATAATCAGACCGTTTTAGGACCTGAGTCCCAGGATTTCTGGCTGTGTTGTAATTTATTGGAAATTGGTCATTTGTCAGCTGTGGTGAGCCTTCTTGTGCATGTGAACTCTTCCACATGAGTGCGAATCTTTCACAATTAAAGTGTACATAGTGGTGGTTGCATATAGAGCTAGGCTCTCTGCTCCAGACAATCTCATTGACTTAATTCTACATTTATATCACAAAAAGAAAAGGGGAAAGATTGCTTGCTGTTCCACATATTTGACTTGAGCATGCAAAGATAACTTCCAAAGAGAGGTAATCCCTGAAGACAATTTAGAAGAAGGGCAAGATAGCAATAAAATATCTGTCACTGCAAATTCAAATATAAGAATTCATGCAAAAGTGCTACAAAAACAGAAATTAGGGCTTAAATGTCTGAGAAAGAAAAATCATTGAACATAGAACTTTCCAGCAAGTTTTTTTTTTTCTGGCATACAGCCATGGTGGGCTTTCCTTCTAATTTTGGGGCATATTTTAGAAACTTTTAGGAATTTCCTAGGGATGCAGTTAAAAATTTCCTGTGAAGCCAAAGAACTAATGAACTTTGGCAAACACAGAACAGTAGTAGCATTTCTGAGACTTGCTAGGTGGCTCAGTGGCTAAGACACTTAGCTTGTCGATCAGAAGAGTCGGCAGTGCGAATCTTTAGTATATGTCTCCTGCCTGAGCAGGGGGTTGGACTAGATGGCCTCTAAGGTCCCTTCCAACTCGGTTACTGTTACTTTTTCCTCACACAATAATTGTGTCTAGCCATTGTAGTTCCTTAACTAGTTTTCAACAGGAAAAACAAATTATTTCATTAATACTTATTTATATACCTGACATTCTGTGTACAACACTCCAGTGCTAAGAATGCTACACAAAACAACATGTAAACCATGATGTGTTTGTTTGTTTGTTTTGAAAAAAACGAAAAAAATAAAAGGTAACATCATCTGATGATATTACCTAGTTTGGCTAACTAGGATAGCTCTGCAGACTAAGCACTGTAATTTAACACCAGCTGTCTGCAATTAAAGTAAGTTAGAATCTTGCCAGGCTCAAGGTTGACTCAGCCTTCCATCCTTTCTAAGGTAGGTAAATTGAGGACCCAGTTTGTGGGGGCAATAAGCTGACTTTGTATAAATATACAAAAGTATGAAGGCTATTGCTTAACGCACTGTAAGCCGCCCTGAGTCTCCGGAGAAGGGCGGCATATAAATCAAATTTTTAAAAAAGAAAAAAAAATGAAAAAAAAAATGAAAAGCCTGCAAGAAAACAACCAAGCTCAAGGATCCCTCATTTCAACCCTTAGCTACAAATATTCTCCTTTATTGGTACTAAATAGCCCAGAACTGGGAAACCTATAAAAGCAAACACCCACCTCCGAGAGAGAGAGAGAGAGAGAGAGAGAGAGAGAGAGAGATACATACCACTCCCTCAGTTCAGAGACTAATCTTGGGTAGTTCCAATAAAGATTTTTTTTTTCTTGAAGGCAAAAGTCCAAGTTATTTTAAGTGATAGCCTGATCTGACATTTTGAAGCAGTGTTTTAATGCAGATGTCTCTCTTCTGTCACATTTACTGGGGACATTCTCAACTTTCTATAAATGAGATTTCTCGACCATCTGTCCAGATTTGCAATTAGATATGGAGCAAGAGCTGCTGAAACAGGGAAGATATTGTGCACCTTTGGCTTCATCAGCTGCAAAATTAACCTAGAGGATAACTAAACAAGCCAGAGACAAATGTATCTTCAAAGCAGCAATTTCCCTGCCTGCCACACGTGTTCATACTGTTTTTCTTTCTTCTAAACAGCCCTCCCCCTTTCTCATTCTGCCAAGCTTTAAAAGCATTTGTGATGTCCCTGAAAAAGAGAAAACTGTAGGAATTGCAAGAAATTCTGGCATGAATTGCCAGAAATGCAAAAAAATTCTTGCCAATGGTACTTTCCCCCACCCCAAGTCCATAATTTCCTGTAGTATCTTGAAATTAGTAAATATTTTCCTTAATCTCAGTGAATGCATGAAAGAAGATAGAGATCCTTGCTCCTAATCTCAGTGAAATAACTTTCAGGTTTGACTCCAGCCAACATATAAATAGCACATGCCTAAGCAATCTCTATAGCTGCAAATCACGCAAAAGGCATGGTCCTCAGCTAATATTTACAAAACTCACAGAAATAGTATGCTATAAACATTTTGAATTATATAGGTCTTCCTGTAAGCTAAATGATTGCATTGCAAGGGTGTTCTGATGTATTTATGTGCAAATGCATTTTAGTCCTTTGCATTTTGCTTAACATTATCCAGAAATCTTGGCTCAAAATTCAATTTTGTTTGCATTGTTTTTTTGTGGATAAAATGTGGCCCAGCTGAGAGAAAGTGAAGAAACTGCCAGGAGCAAAGATGTTGATTGCTTTTGTTTGTGTAACTGTGTGCATAATGAAATTAAGAGATGCCTACATACCTTTGCTGACTAGATTGAGGGGAATTTTCCCCTAGGATAGGACAATCATGTCTAGCTTTCCATGTCTAGTTAAAGGTCACTTTTTAAAAGATGAAGCCCATAGTAATGAGTCTTTCAATAGGGCAGGGCAGAGTTTTAATTCATATAGTGAAGGACTGCAAATTCTTTGCAAAATACAAAAATCCGTGGCAAATCTGTTTTTTGTTAATGAGATTTGCAAACAATCAAATAATTACAAATGTCTATACATTCATCAGTCTGGCATAGGAAACTCATCACCATAAAGGTCACAAGTGTTGCACAATGACTAGTTCAGTAGTCAAAGGGTGGCAATGTTAAGGCTTTTCATACATACTGTAGAGGCCTCTAGTATGTCCGAAGGGAAGAAAGCAAAGTATCAGGGCCTGCCATTAACAAAACAGATTTGGTTTTCATCATATTACTTTGGTCAGGCTAGAGGTGGTATTCAGCTGCTTCTGACCGGTTCTAGAGAACCAGTAGCGGAAATTTTGAGTAGTTCGGAGAACCGGCAAATACCACCTCTGACTGGTGCCACCCCCATCTATTCGCTGCCTCCTGAGTCCCAGCTGATCGAGTCCCAGCTGATTGGCTGGGTCTTCTTTTGTTGCCCTGCACAAGCAGGTTAGTGGGGTGGGAAGGGAAGGGAATGGAGATTTTACAGAATGGATGGACTGAATGAGTAAGGTGTGGGAGAACCCTAAGAAAGCCCTAAACCAGATGGCTACAGATTACAAAAAGCAGGCGGACAAAAGGAGAAGTGCCCCATGTTCAGAGTGGGTCAATCGGTGTAACTTTCTACCAAGTACCTGAAACTTCACGTACCTTGTAAGAAACTAGGCCCTAAATTCATAGGGCCCTTCCCAATAGTATGGATCATTAATCCAGAAACTGTGCAACTCTATCTTCCCCGATTGCTAGGGTTCATTTCCGCTGGAGTGGGGTGGGGTGGAAATGGAGATTTTACAATAACCTTCCCTTCCCTTGGAATGGGGTGGGGTGGAAATGGAGATTTTACAGGATCCTTCTCCTGGAGTGTGGTGGAAATGGAGATATTACAATATCCTTCCCCTGGATATGGGGTAGAAATGGAGATTTTACAGTATCCTTCCCTTCCCCTGGAGTGGGGTGGAAATTGAGATTTTACAGTAACCTTCCCTTCCCCTGGAGTGGAGTGGAAATGGAGATTTTACAGTATCCTTCCCTTCCCCTGGAGTGGAGTGGAAATGGAGATTTTACAGTATCCTTCCCTTTCCCTGGAGTGGGGTGAGGTGGAAATGGAGATTTTTCAGTATCCTTCCCCCTGGAGTGGGGTGGAAATGGAGATTTTACAGTATCCTTCCCCTGCCATGCCCATCAAGCCATGCCCACCAAGCCATGTCCACAGAACCAGTAGTAAAAAAATTTGAATCCCACCACTGGGTCAGGCTATGCTGATGACTAGGCTGTGATACAGCTGCTGTAGGTATGGTGGATGACAGTTACGTGGACTAGTGGTGTTGAGCCCATTGTGTCTGTAGAAGAGACCCTGATACCTTTCCTGTGATGTGGAAGTCCTGGTAATGCAGAGTTGGGCTTGGGCTATTACCCTGACATGGGCTTACAGATCCTTCCACTGACTACCACCCCTCTGCCTTCTTAATAGCAAGGAAGTACTATTGTGGTGCTGGTGGGAGGAGGAGGCAACTGCTTGGTCTGTTTCTTTACCATGATGGTAAAAAAAAGACCTAGCAGTGCTTTGTCCAGATTTGAAGTCATTTGACATGGGTATCTGCAATGAAGCCTTATATATCTCTGACAGTCAGCAGACAGTCAGCTATGGCTCTCAGGGACCATCTGCATATCTGGTTTAACTACAAGAAGAGTGAGCAGAACCATAGACATTGTCCATTAAGTACACCTGGACTGAGGAAAGCTTTATGTAGGTCAGGGAATAGCATGGAAGCCCATCTAGTCTATTGTTTTATGAGTACTTCCTTCTGACTGCATTTTTCAGATGAAGCTCCTTCCTCATTTTGCAGCTTAAGCTCCCAATGTACAGATGCTCTGACTGATATTTCATACAGAACACAAATGTTCTCATTTTAACGAATGTAAATATGGATGCCTAAAGTAAGATTCTAGTCCTGGTATTCAGAGACAGACAATTGTCTAACCACTGGATTCCGTTCTAATTGGTCATCCTCTGACATAATCAAAAGGTTTATCATTTTCATTTCAATTTTTGGTTCTCTGCAGCGATATTTGGATGAAGTTTCTTGAACACTGAACATGCAATCAACCAATAGCCCTATAAACTTTGTAGATCTGGTGCATGTTAAATGTGCAGCTGAAACCAATGTTTGCTCTAAAACAAGCTATCTAAGAATGTTGATACCACTGAGAACAGAGCTTTTTCCTGTCCAAATTGTTTCCTCTGTTACCATAATTTATACTATTGCAGCGATATTTATGGCCAATGTGAAGCAAATTCTATATTTGGCATATTCCTTAGATCAGGAAATTCCTTGAGAATTGGGAGCTTCTCCAAAACTCAACCAAAGTTATTCTTTACCCAGTGGTGTGTATGTTTCACTATAGAGATGATCTATTTCTTGACATAAACAAAATGGAATTTTTAAAACAAAAAACACAGAGAAAACAGCCAAGAGCAGATGTGCTACCTATGGAAAGAGCTGCTTTCACAGGAGAATCAGTTCATTTATCAGTTATCTCTTGGGGACACATTGGGAAAGAAATTAATTCCACAGTCACAAAGAACAGGGCTGAACTGCATGGAGAATATTTTGAAGGACCAAAGGAAATACCTAGAAGTTAAATTTTAATTTTAGTTGTTTTCCTTCATTACAGTTACCAAATGCTTTTCTTCCACATAAGCTTTCTAGAACTACTGTTCACCTATTCTGCTTGGGCTGTTTCTACTTAATCCTCCTGCTAAAAATACTCTGCCCTTTCTGTTTGCAGAGCAATACACCTCCCTTTACCAATACTTATGTCCATAATACTAAACATTTATTGCAGATATAGTTGCTCTCAACAATTTGTTGCATTCAAATCAGCCATGCTTATTCAGATACAGTGGGCTCATCCTCACTTCCTCCTAATCATGGCACAAATATTCTCATGAAATTGTTTGTTTGTGCTGTATCCTCATGGCATTGCCTTTGTCTCATCTCCAGCCTGCAGATGAAGTGACTTAAAGTTGCCTTTAATAATTTCAATTTTAGAGTAGCATTTTCTCTCTTCACTAATATAGGGCATATTCTAGGTTGCTTCCTTGAAAGTGCATCAGTGATGAAATACATTCAGCACTTATGGGCCACTGTAGGCTGTTGGCCCACCAAGCCACACCCACAGAACCGGTAGTAAAAAAAATTGGATTTCACCACTGATAATTTCCCATATTCCAAGAAAATGTATTTAATTAATTATTTAACTTTGTATGCAGGCAGCTCAAATCTCAACAACTCTGAAAGCAGTTCAGGAAGGGAAGGGAAGGGAAGGGAAGGGAAGGGAAGGGAAGGGAAGGGAAGGGAAGGGAGGGAGGAAGGAAGGAAGGAAGTGTTAGATCGGCGCAGGAAAGGAAGACGTGACCAGCTCGTTACATTAGTAACTTTTATTGAGTACAAGAAACAGTAGCAAGACTGGCCGTGCGCTGCCGGAGCTCTCCTTATATTCGCTCCGGCAGACGCACCGCCCCCTGACAGGGATTCAAACTTTCCCGCCTGGTGGCTGGCAGCCAATCCGGGCGGATGTCCTTATAAGGACATAACACTCCTCCCCCCTAGTCCAAAAAAAACGTTCAGAGTTCGTCAATCAACGTGACGTAGTCCCGCAGGTACGTAGGACGCCTAGGCACCCTACTTGACCTGCGCAGTCTCATTTCTTCCGCGTCCCCGCCCTGGACGGACGGGGTTCCTGTTGCTCCTGGCTCCCTCCCCGGAGCCAGGCTCGGTTCGGCTGGCGAGTGTGCGGGGTCACCCTCAGCGCCTCCGGCCGGACCGCAGACCTTGGATGGCTGGTTCTGGTGGTCTTCCTCCTGGCCTGTGGATCTTTCGCCTCGGTGGTGCTGTTCGGTTCCGACCCGGGAAGAGCGTCTGAGTCTCGGTAGGACCCCGGCTGTCACTTGCTCTTCCTCGGTCTCCCGGTGGCTGCGGTTCTGCTGCGGCCCGGTTCGCTGTGGTCCGGAGGGTGGTTCGGGCCGGTGCCCTTGGGTCTGGTCTGCTCGCTGTGGGTGGTGTTGGCCCGGGTGGCGGTGTCCGACCTTGCAGGGGTGGCGCAGGTCTCCTCTGCCGGGCTGGCGTTGGCCTTCCCCGTCAGGTTGGTAGTGGTCGACCCGGTCGGGGTGTCGTTGAGGGGATTCCTCCTCGGGCTGGTGGAGGTCTCCCCTGCCGGGGTGGCGCAGGCCTCCCTGGCTGGGTTGTTGTCGGCTTCCCCTTCCCCCTAGTCCCTGGTCTACCGCCTGTTGGTGGTTGGGGTCATCGGGGTTGGGTTGTTGTTGCCGGTTTGTTTCTTGCGTTGGGCGGGGGTCCCTCTCGCCGGGGAGTCGTGTGCCACCCTCGCCCATGTGCTGCGGTGTGCCCATCTGCGAAGGTCCCCGGTCTACTCGCATTGCGTTGAGGTCTCCCTGGTAGGGCTGCCGTGGGTTGCCTTCACTGGTAGGGTGCGGTGCTTCCCTTCTGGGCAGGTCCCGGTCTACCTGCGGGCTGAGTCGGGGGTCCCTGGGCCTGCTGTGCCGGGTGCCCACCTGGTCGGGTTGGTGTTGCCATCCCCCGTGTGGTTGGCCCCGGTCTACCTCGCTGCACTGCCGACGTGACAGTGCCTGGTAGTGTGCTGGGCCCACCTCGTCGGGCTGGCATTGCTCTGCCTCGCAGGGGTGTGGTAGGCCTACCTCGTCTGGGTGTTGTAGGCCTACCTCGCCGGGGTGTTGCAGGCCTGCCTCGTCGGGGTGTTGTAGGCCTACCTCGTCAGGCTGGTTTTCGTGTGCTCCCCCCCACCTTTTCCGGAGTTGGTCGATGTGACGTCTCACGACCTGTCCATCTTCCAACTCGACGGTGTAGGATTTGGGGCCGGTTGTGCTGGCAATCTTCCCCTTCAGCCACTTAGGAGAGCCGTTGAAATTCAGCGCGAAAACTGAATTTCCTTTGCTGAAGGCGCGAAGCGGGCGGCTGGCGGTTGCGGTCACTTCCGGGCTGTATTGGGGGTGTAGCTGGTCCAAGGGTGACCTCAACCTTCTGCCCATCAGGAGTTCGGCCGGGCTCTTGTGGGTGGTGGCATGCGGCGTGATGTGCTGGGTGAGGAGGAAGTTGTCAATGCGTTCTATCAGTCCCCCGGGCCCATCTTGGTGAGGGCTTCTTTTGTGAGCCGGACCATCCGTTCCGCTTGTCCGTTTCCGGCCGGCCTGTACGGGGCGGAGAGGGCATGGCGGATGCCCAGTCCTGCCAGGAAGGACTCCATGGCCAGGGATGTGAGCTGGGGGCCGTTGTCCGAGACCAGCACGTCCGGTAGTCCGTGTGTGGCAAACAGGCGGCGCAGGGCTCAGATCGTCGCTTCTGTTGTGGTAGATGCCATGGGTACCACCTCGAGCCACTTGGAGAAGGCATCTACCACGATGAGGAGGTGCCGCCCTTGCATCGGGCCCGCGAAGTCGATGTGGACCCTCGACCATGGGTTGCTGGGGGTCTCCCAGTTCGTGACTTCGGATTGTGGCGGTGCTGGGCGGACTTCTTGGCACGGGTCACATCTGGAGACCCATTGTTCAATGTCTCTGTCCAGTGAGGGCCACCAGACGTAACTCCGTGCCAGGGCCTTCATGCGGACGATGCCTGGGTGCCTGTTGTGCAGTGTCTCAAGCGTCTGCCGTTGCAGAGTGCTTGGGATCAGCACCCTGTCTCCCCATAGCAGACAGCCCTTAATGGTGGACAGCTCCTTCTGTTTCCTGGTGAACGGGCTGAACCTCTCTTCTGTCTGTTCCGATGGCCACCCCCTGAGGATCCAGGACTTTACTTGGCGGAGGGTGGGGTCTTTCTGGGTGTGTGCGGCCACATCTGCGGAGGAGACTGGACAGCAGGCGTCGTCATCTATGTGGAATAGATGGAGCGTGGGGGCTGGGTCTTCCACCGGTTTCTTCGATGGGCATCTACTGAGCGCGTCGGCGTTTCCTATGGCTGTGCCTGGCTGGTGCACGAGCCTATAGGAGTAGCCGGCCAGGAAGATGGCCCATCTCGTCATCCGCGGGGACATGAAGGTTGGGGTGGGTTGGTCGCCTGCGAGCAGTCCCAGGAGTGGCTTGTGGTCGGTGACTATGGTGAAGCGCCTTCCGTACAGGTATTCGTGGAAGCGCTTCACTCCTGCCACGATGGCCAGGGCTTCTTTGTCCAGCTGACTGTAGTTCCGCTCTGCGCCGGACATGGTTTTCGAGAAGTAGGCGATGGGGGCTTCCGTGCCGTTGGGCAGCTCGTGGCTGACGACTGCCCCCACCCCGTATGGCGACGCGTCGCAGGTCAGCTTGATGGGGAGCGTCTCGCTGTATTGGATGAGGACGCTTTTGGACGTCAGTAGTCCCTTGATGGCCCGGAACGCTGCTTCCTCTTCCTGGCCCCACTTCCAGGAAGCCGATTTCCCCAGCAGGCGGTGGAGTGGCTTAGCAACTGTGGCTTTCTGTTTTAAGAAAATGGCGTAGAAGTTGAGCAACCCAAGGAAAGCCTGAAGCTCCGTTTTGTTTTTTGGGCTTGGAGCTTCATGGATTGCTTCCACTTTTGATTTGGTGGGGTGGATGCCTGTGCTATCAATGAGGTAGCCCAGGAACTCGACTTCCTGTACTCCTATGATGCACTTGTCCCGCCTGACCCTCAAGCCCTTGGCCTTGAATCGCTGCAGGACAAGCCTGAGCCTTTCAAGGAGTTGAGCTCTTGAGTCACCGGAGACGAGCACATCGTCGAAGTAAGGCACCACCCCTGGAACGCCTTGGAGGAGGCGTTCCATCATGGATTGGAAGATGCCGGGGGCAGCGCTGACCCCAAATTGGAGCCGGTTGCATTTGAATGCCCCCCTGTGCGTGACAATTGTTTGAGCCTCCGCCGTTTTTTCGTCCACTGGCAGTTGCTGGTAAGCCTGGGCCAGGTCCAGTTTCGCAAAAATTGATCCAGATCCCAGGGAATGCAGCAGGTGTTGCACCACTGGGACTGGGTATGCGCTCTGTGCCAATGCCTTGTTGATGGTACAACGGTAGTCGGCGCAGATGCGCACAGACCCATCATGCTTCAGTGGGGTCACAATGGGGGTCTCCCATGAAGCATGATCGATCGGTTCCAGGACGCCCTGGGCGATCAGCTTATCCAGCTGCTCATCTACTTTGGGCCGCAGGGCAAATGGAACTCGGCGGGGCTTGAGCCTAATTGGGGTGATTCCCTTGTCCAGATTGAAGGAGATTGGCCTCCCCACAAATTTCCCCAGCTTACCATCGAAGACTTCCTTGAACTCTTCGATGAGGTAGTCGAGTTCGTCCCTGCCAATTTGGTTGATGCCCTCGATTGAGAGCCCCAGCGGCTTGAACCACTCCACTCCTAGCAGGTTCGGTCGGCTGTCCCTTACGACGGTGATGGGAAGCTTGCCTTCGAACTGCTTGTAGGTGACCCGGATGTTGGCTCTTCCTAGCACTCCGATGGGGTTTCCCCCGAAGTCGACGAGCTTGGAGTGTAGTGGCTTCAGCTCTCGCTTGGTGATGCTGGGTTGCAGGCGCTTCAACTGCTGCCAGTCCATGATGGAGTAGACCGAGCCGGAGTCTACCTCCATTTTGCATGGTGCTCCTTCCACGTGGATGGTCACATGGAACTTGGTGGCACTGTCTGACGTCGTGTGAGCGATGGTCGTCTGGTGGACCGCTCCGCTCCGGGGAAATTCGTCGTCTCTGCGTCTGGGAGGGCCAGAGGACCGTTTGGATGACCTCTGGTAATCCTTCCGATTCTCGCGGGGACGGTGGCTGGAGGGCTCTGGGGCTGGTTCCTCGGCTCTGCAAGCTTCGGCGATGTGACCCCTTCTGTTGCAGCGTCGGCAGGTCGCATCTCTCCACTTGCAGGTTGCTCTGGCATGGTCCCCTCTGCAGCTGGCGCAGCGCTCCCCTTTGTAGTTCCGTTGGGCGGTTTCCCGCCTTGGGGGTCTGGATACCTTGTGGACGGTGGACTCTCCCTCCGACTCGGATCCAGCCATGGAATCCTCTGTTGATGATTGCTCTGTGGAGCGAATCTTGTGGATTCCCTTGGCTCTGCTTACTGCGGCAGCTGCTTTCTCCGAGATTTCGGATGCGGTGGCTTCCTCCACCACATCCTTGAGCACGAGCTTCTTCCTGCTCAGGAATTTCTTTTGCAGGCCTCTGTCCCTCATGCCGAAGACCACGCGGTCAGCGATGGCATTGTCCACGTGGTCGAACTCACAGCTGGCTGCGATCTGGCGTAGGGCGGCCACGAATTCCTTGATCGTTTCACCCTCCTTCTGGTCCCGTTGGTGGAAGGTGAAACGGTTCGCCACCGGTGTTCCTGTTGGGGCATAGTGGTCCTCCAGGATCTGCAGCAGGTCTGTCCATGGCACTTCTTCGATGTCTCGTGGTGCTACGAGATCGATTGCCATGTCGAGGACCTCGGAGCCGCAGTTGGCCAGGAAGATGCCCTTCTTCCAGTCATCATCGGCATCCCTGATGTTGTTGCCTCTCAGGTATTGCCGGAATTTCACTACGTAGGATTTCCACTTGTCCTTCCCTGGGCGGAAAGGAGCAAGGGCTGGCAAAGTGACTTCAGCGGATGCCATGCCTTTGGAAATGCCTACTGTAGTTCCCGGTGCCGGAGTCTTGTCTTGTTGGCTTGGTGCCGCGGGGTTCGTTCTTCTCTCAGTCCTTCGTCGCCAGTGTTAGATCGGCGCAGGAAAGGAAGACGTGACCAGCTCGTTACATTAGTAACTTTTATTGAGTACAAGAAACAGTAGCAAGACTGGCCGTGCGCTGCCGGAGCTCTCCTTATATTCGCTCCGGCAGACGCACCGCCCCCTGACAGGGATTCAAACTTTCCCGCCCGGTGGCTGGCAGCCAATCCGGGCGGATGTCCTTATAAGGACATAACAGGAAGGAAGGAAGGAAGGAAGGAAGGAAAATACAATCTAAGACTCAAATCTTCAAGCCCATTCAAAACACAAGTGGGGGGGTGTGCTATTTGAATATGTGGGGGAACATCATTCCAATATCAGCAATGCTCCAAACTCCAGTGCTACAGAGAAGGTGGGCTTCTGGAGTCCCTATATATGACATTGTTTAACCAAAGGAATCCAGAATGCACCAGCCCTGCCTGGTGAAGCACCAGATAAATTGACTAGATAGAAACTATGGAAGATGGCAGTCCCTCAGATAACCAGCCCTATGCCAAAAAGGCTTTATAAATAACAACCAGCACCTTGAATTGTAGCTAGAAGCAAACTGGTAATCCGTACAGCTCACAAAGCATGCCCCTCATTGTCACACTAAAATTACTTAGGCTTTTTGGGTGTAGGAGGAAGAAACAGACAGTAGGATTTTCCCCATCCAGAATTTCTCCTCCCCACCCCAATTGAAAGATGTTTATTTTGGTTGCACAGCTGGATTTTTATTTTTTGCTATATTGACACAATCTGTAAATAGAGACTCTGGCATAAAAAGAATGGAGAGGTATATTTGAACAGCAAGGTGCTGAGAGGAGCTTCATCTATTTAAGTGGTATGGAAAGAAGTGAATTATTTCTGTAACATATGACATCATATTTTCCTGCTGGAAGGCAGCCACTTCTTGGTTCTAACATCTTACAGGGGGAAAAAATTGGCTGAAGGCAAAGACCAGAAAATGGTTTTGTATATAAAAGCTAACAAAAAAGCAACAGGGTCCTACATCGCATCTGGCTTGTGTACAACTGCTATTTGCTTTAACCAGGTAATTGCAGACATTTGGAATAGCTTTTATACAACTCATATCCATAAATCTCAGTTCAGTTTTATGGAAGATCTGGAACTCTGTTTTATAGGAATAGGAAGGAGAGGTATCAAAAAGTCATGCAGATGTGCTCACACGGATACACCTGTCACTACCAACTTGAATACTATTCATCTGGACATGATGACCATGATAACGTGTCATCAAGACACTGTTCATTCTTAGCGGCCACAAAGGTAGATTTTCTCCATGATGATTTATCTCTAAAGTATTGTTTCAGGTCTTTCCTGAAAAGCCAAGGTGGCGCAGTGGTTAGAGTGCAGTACTGAAGGATACTTCAGCTGACTGCTAGCTGCAGTTCGGCAGTTCAAATCTCACTGGCTCAAGGTTGACTCAGTTTCCATCCTTCCGAGGTAGGTAAAATGAGGACCCAGATTGTTGGGGGCAATATGATCACTCTGTAAACTGCTTAGAGAGGGCTGTAAAAGCACTATGAAGCAGTATATAAGTCTACATCCTATTGCTATTGCTATTGCTTTCAATAGTGCAGCACAGTAACTGTAAGCTTACTGCCGATTGTCCTTCTCTCTGGCTGGTTTCAAAGAGACTAGCTGACACATATAATTTGAGGATAGACACACAAATTGGCAAGCATGGGGTCCTGAGCTTGGTTGTTTTCTTGCAGATATTTCATTACCCAGCTAGGTAACTTTATCAGTACTAGAAGGGAGTGGAGTTTGCCCTCTTTTTATATTGCTCATTCAATTGGCAAGTTTAGAGAATGGGTTAACACGCAGTGAATAAAGAATTGTCCTGTTTGACACATTCAGCCTTTCCATATCATTCCTATGTTATAGATGTATTTTGCAGAGTCAATGATGTTCCATTTGAAAAACTATTGTGACCAATGGCAACCACTAAAAGGAAACAAAAAGTGAGATTAAGTTACATCTCTTTCTTACCACTAAGTGATCGTCTAATTTCTGCAGCATAGATGTTGAATCTCTATTCTTCACACATATTTTTGTACTATAGAAGTGTTTTTTAAAGTATTGAATGGATGAACTCAATTAGAGAAAAATAATACCTCTGAAAACAAAGTTTCCTTTCCAACATTGAAATGTGGAAAATAATGTATTTAGATTCTAGTAAATAATCAAGATCATAAAGTCAAAATTCATAGCATAAGAACCACAACATGGCATTCAATAAACCAAAATAAAGTATTTGAAGAGAACATCCTACTCTACAAAAGATAAAGTTCATTTAATATCAAACTTGTAAAATTTCCCTAAAGAAACCCAGATTACTCTGTAGCTCTGGAAAAACTCATTTCAATGGGTAGCTGGACATTTGGCCTATTTCAGTATATCCCCATTACAAATCTTAATAAAATGTAAATGCATGGAAAATGGTATCGTATGTGCATTCCTGAAATGGTGCAATGACCTTCCTAGCTTGTAATTCTGGCAGTATAACAGATAAATTCTCAACTGTTAACAAATTTGGGCAGCCATAATATTACAAAGAACTATTCAAATATTGACTATATATGTTAAAGCATGGATTTTGTCATTTTGAAGTAGAAATAAGATGTGCTTGACTATTGAGGGGTGGTATCAGGGGTGAAATTCAGCAGGTTCTGACAGGTTCTGGAGAACCGGTAGCAGAAATTTTAAGCAGTTCGGAGAACCGGTAGCGGAAATTTTGAGTAGTTCAGAGAACTGGCAAATAACCACCTTTGGCTGGCCCCAGAGTGGGGTGGGAATGGAGATTTTGCAATATCCTTCCCCCAGGAGTGGGGAAGGAATGGGGATTTTGCAATATCCTTCCCCCAGGAGTGGGAAAGGAATGGGGATTTTGCAGTATCCTTCATTTGAAGTGGGGTGGGAATGGAGATTTTGCAGTATCCTTTCCCTGCCACGCCCACCAAGCCATGCCCACGAAGCCACACCACACCCACCAAGCCATGCCCACTGAACTGGCAGTAAAAAAATTTGGATTTCACCACTGGGTGGTATGAAATGTTTCCTTTGCTATCTGCATGCTATGAAAAGGGGTCATGGTTGAGAAATCACCAACCCAATCTCATCCCTAAATTCATATTTCTGCATTGAAAGAGAAAATCATGCATGATTATTTCCATGTGTCCATTCAACTTTCCCCTCATCATGCTAATAACCATTTTCATGCTACTGCAACCAAAAAAAAAAAAAAAAAACCCACAAAAAAACCCCTTAACAGTCATCCCACCTTCTCATTGTTGCCAGCCAATGGGATCATTGCTTTGTTTTGACTGTTTTTGACATTACCATTTCAGAGAAAGGCAACAGAAGTTAAAGAAAGGAAAAATAGACAAACACCATGAGAGAAGCATCAAAACCCTTTCCTCTATTCACAAGGGAAAGGGTGAGAAAGAAACCAAGGCTCTTCTACCAAGTCATCTCATCCTGTAGCCTGGAAGGAACTGCTTCAAAACTGTCATAGGGAAGCAAAATGGAGACTGTGCATAATGTCTACACCTTAAAATCAAAATTGAATCAGTGCATATGTAACTTGGTGAAGGATCAGTCTTAAGCCGCCATTGGTTTTGTTCACATAGGGTGCCATCAGTTCTGCAAGATTTCTGGCAGCCATTCCCAGCCATAGCTGGAGATGCTGGGGATTTAACTTTGATCTTCTTGCAACTGACATATGCACTTTGCCTCTGAGCAATAGTTCTTCCTCTAATTGTTAATCCAAGAAATAGAAATAAGACGTGCAACGAAACCAGAATTTGTTCCAAGTAAAATCTTAAACAAGACACAACTAAGGATGTTTCTTGGCAGTTGGTCTTACTTTTGGCACAGAGAGTTGGCACTCAGGTAATTTGCTTGAAGGTAATGCAGAATTTCTGGCACTCTTCAAATAAAAAGAAGTTTGTAGGCTGTAGAAGTTGTGCAGGTACAGATGTTTCCATGACATCCAAGAGCTGTATATTTTGCAGTTTGTCCTCTTCAAAACTGCTTCGTGGAAGTTTCATTAACACTGCTGATTCCACTCTGCCTTGCTTTCTTTGACAATCTTCTAAACTGTGCAAGGGAAAAATCAGCATATGATCATTTCTTCACTGCACTTGAAGAACAGTATACTTTTCTTCATGCTTCTCTGTCACTATCATGTCAACTTCCCTCAGGAATGACCTAGCTTTGGGGACAAAATTTGAGACTTCAATTGGAAGCATTCCAATATTCTTCATGCTATATCTACTGAAAATGATATACTTCTGGGTTTTTTTCTTGTCCAGTTAACAATTCCTTTAATTTAAAAAAATCTAACTAGTCTTCCTGATGCTACGTTTTTATTAGCATCCCCATCATTGTGTAAAGACTAGTTCTTTCTCCACACTTTTCTTTGTTATGTTAATCATTAGAGGAAGTCCTCTTAAAGATATATTTAGGGAGAAAACATAATTGACATTGGATGTATTATTAATAATTCAAAGTCAATTATTGAACTGTCAATCAGCAGTTTCCAGTTATGAAATAGTAATTTGTTGTCAGATCCAAGCAATAAACCAATAGGTAAAGAATTCAAGTGGAGTACTTTATTGCAATTCCACCTATAATGCAGGAATCTCTCCAGAGTGCTTGCCTTCACTTGGGAACAGATAGATTAGATTCCATGGAGCTTGGTGGGGGAGAGGGACAGGAGATCAGTCCTGGATCTCTTGCAGTTGCACAATGATTCAAGGCTAACTCCTCACTTGATTCCTCTTCCCTGCCTGGCTGGATATTTCCCAATATCTATCTACCTAGTGATGTCTTAATACTTTCACAGGTAAATCTACATGAAGATGTAGATTTCAGGATGGTCTATGCTGAGACTTTGGTGGCCACAGTTGCAGCCAAAACGTAATTTTCTGAATATGCTTGAGAGACAAGATGCACATGCCCCCTCAGCTTCCTAAGACTTTGGAAAGAATAAATAGCAAATCTAACAACCTACACACATGCACACAATTATAAAGCATTCCCAAGGAACCAAAATATGTATGAGATAAGAGGGGAAGTCTTC
Organism: Arizona elegans; assembly: GCA_022577455.1. Lineage (NCBI taxonomy): Eukaryota > Metazoa > Chordata > Lepidosauria > Squamata > Colubridae > Arizona > Arizona elegans. The sequence continues at coordinate 181,687,872 of JAKOOJ010000002.1, read as the reverse complement.
CAAATCAGTATTTGGTGTGATCTTTTGTATCATCAATCCAATTGCTGCCTGCTGTTATCCCAGCTTATTCTATTCTATTTTAATGTTAACACCAGAAGGTCTGCAAATAGATTTTAATATTACTATGGAAAAATTCAATCCCTATTAGGACACACAATTAATCTTGACAAATGATAACAGAGAGAGAGTTTGACGAGCCAGAGATAGGGATGTGGAACCACTTTAAGCAGGCATAGTTTTCCCATGAACAAGTGACTTGAGGGACAAGTGACTTCACTTGTCTGATGAGCTACTACTGTGGTGATTCTTGGATTGATTTACATGCCATTGCAAATGACACAAGATGAATGTTCCTCTTGGGAGAGGCAGACATTCTGCCCTCAGCTGCTCAGGGAAGCTTTGTGGATGACTGTGACTGTGTACATTCTTGAGAAACAAAACAAGACATTCAGAAATTGGCCACAAATTCTTCCTTCAATTTCTGTTTTAATCCTTCTTTTGTCTAGAACTTGAGAATGTGTCTTCCATGTTTTCAAACCAGAGATGCAGATCAGTGGTGGGTTTCAAAAAATTTTATAACCGGTTATGTGGGTGTGGCTTGGTGGCCGTGGCATGGCTTGGTGGGCATGGCAGGGGAAGGATATTGTAAAATCTCCATTCCTTCCCCACTCCAGGGAAAGGTTACTGCAAAATCCATATTTCTTCCCGATCAGCTGGGACTTGGGAGGCAGAGAATAGATGGGGGCGGAGCCAGTCAGCATTTTTTACTACCGAACTACTCAAAATTTCCGCTACAGGTTCTCCAGAACTGGTCAGGACCTGCTGAAACCGACATCTGATGCAGATGGCTTGGAATACATTTTTCTCTCCTACTATCTATAACCATATTTGCATCCATAGAGGTTCTAAGAAGAGTGTTGAGTGCATGTCACCAAACACTCAGTTGCAAAGCTGGACATCAGTAGCAGCTTTATTCACATGCAATTCCTTTTTAAAATATATACATGTATTTTCTATGAGTATACTAAGTTCTGTCTGTCCAAAGAGTAGCTCATAAGAATTAATTATTGTTTTTATTTACCAAATGTCAATGCCTTGAGGGAGGGGGATTCAATATAGTTCCCACATGTTTTTTCAAGGATGTAAAACTAATATCTCGTTTGAAATTTTAGCAATTGCAATTCTGGAGAAAACAAATCTCATTAAGGAAATTTACATAATAATATTAATTTCAATTTAAATGTAGTCATCTTTGTATCAAAATTAATGAGGTCTAATTTAGAAGTCAGCATCCAAAGATTAAATGCAAACTTTAATGCTTGACCATAAATATAACAGTACTGAAATCATTTTTTGTTGCATTTACAACAAAGTAAGTTGTCATGGAAATTTCCCCATGTAGTGGGCAGCATTTTAGGAGAGGATTTTTGTACATAATATTGTTTTATGATTATTATATACAAAACCCACAACAAATCACTACAAATAATTTTCCCTACTTCTAAGAAATGGGTGACACACAAAATATCATTTAATTGAATTAAACATTGCTTGCTGTTACATCTGTCATCATAATTCATTATTTTTATAATTGTTCAGTGAAGTCCAGATTTTGATCCTTATTTATCTGGGAAGTTGGAATTATTGGGCATGCTTCAGTTTCGCATGAAGATGTGAAACATAATGCTCCTTCACTGACAAATAAGGAACACTAATGAGGGACTGAGGGAAGAAGAGAATTTTGGAACCCAAACTGTATCTTTTTCTTCTTCAACACCTGGTGTAAGACAAACAACTCAGTTGTTCCTAAACTCTTCACCTTCAGCATAGACATGCAAGGAAATCTCTTACCCAGATGGGAATTCAGGTCAGAATTTGCTGATTTGTTGACTCTTGAAAAAAGGCGTTTATTCTGCCAATTACTCTACACCAATGCAAATTAAGAAGGCAAAAGAGAGGAGGTCACTGTTTGATGTCAGCCATGTGTTAATTTTAGTCTCTAAGTAGATGAGTCTTATTTCAGAGAAAGTAAAAACTCCTTGTCAAATCCTTGCACTTACTTAACCATCACTAACTATAGACCAAACCATAATTATATGAAGTTACGTAGAACACATGGGTTTTAATGGCCAAGTTTCTTTAGGATCAGGCTGCTATTCTACCACATCCCAAGAATCTGGAGCGGGTGGGGGTAGGTGGGAATATTGGAAGCTTTTACTAGAGCTCACAATTATCCCTCTAACTAAACAGTCAAGGGGATTTTAAAAGCTTAGTCTCCACACAGTTTTCAGAAAAATATCAGAAGTTGTTAAAAACTGCCTAAAACACATAATGTAAAAAAACATATGAAAACAGATAATGATAAAACAGTTAAAGTTGATTTACTGAGTTATTTCAATAAATTGAATAAATAATTAAATCACGGGAGCAAGGCCTCAGGAAAACAGCTAGGATTTACCACATGGGTATCAAACTTGAGGCATCATGTTGCTGTCACGTGACATATCGTGACGTTCCCCTTTTGGGGAGCTGGGCTGGGTGTGGCCTATGTGTGATGCATCTGGCCTGCAGTTTGACACCCCTGATTTTACCACTCTCTTCTTGCAATTGCTTCATTCTTCACAAGTGTTTAACCATTGTCTATTTTCATATGGGGGTGCATCAGGGGTGAAACCCAGCAGGTTCTGACAGGTTCCGGAGAACCAGTAGGAGAAATTTTGAGCAGTTTGGAAAACCAGTAGCGGAAATTTTGAGTAGTTTGGAGAACTGGCAAATACCACCTCTTGCTGGCCCCAGAGTGGGGTAGGAATGGCCCACCAAGCCACGCCCAGGTCTTCACCGCTTTTCGGAAGGCCAATAGGGTGGGGATGGTCCGGACCTCAGGAGGTAACCGGTTCCAGAGAACTGGGGCAGCCACAGAGAAGGCCCTCCCCCGCAGGCCCGCCAGCTGGCATTGTTTAGCTGATGGGACCCAGAGGAGACCAACTCTGTGGGATCTTACCGGTCGCTGGGAGCTATGCGGCAGAAGGTGGTCTCGAAGATTTGGATTTCACAACTGGGGTGCATCTCAGCAAAAATTGGGAAGAATTCTTCCACTACAAGATAACATCTCCCATTTGGCTTTTTTAAGATCAGGAAATATTATCAAGCAGGGAGGTTCTAAACTGGAGGCTCTGCTGATAGTGTCAAATGAAGCAGAAATGATGGATAGATGAAAGTGCCTAACACTTGTTTTTTGTAAGTGTAAATTCAGAGATTGTAAACCATATAAAATTTAGGTGTCTTGTTGCACCAATGTGAACCCCAAACAATCTCTTTCCAAAGCCTGAATCTAGAAGAAACACTAAGATTGCATTCAGCAATAAAGCAAATGGAGATTATCTTCCTTAAAACAACAAATACAAAATACAGAAAAAGAGGAATGGATTTCTCTAAGTGGGAAAGGATTATAAGATTAAAATGCAAAAATCACCTTATAATATTTAAATAAACTTTAAGGAGCCATTCTGCAGTTACTATATGCCAAAGATAAAAATTGGTGAACACAAGGACTAAACTACTGTGTTGAATAAAATACTGCAGCCTTCAATTCACTAGTCTGGTAAAATTCTGCAGCTCTGCTTGATGGACAGCCAATCACTTGATCTGTTTCAGCTTATTTTCAATGTGTGCTTTAATCCAAGCAAAGCGTCAGACATGTACATGATTTATATTCTTAAATAGTGATATTTTTTTATGCTGCTCAAAGAATTGGATTTTTCCCCCTTTTCTTTTCTTCTCTCAAGACTTCTGACCATGACAGACCTGCTTGTAGAAAGCTAGGCAGGAAAAACATAACTCCCCCCCCCCCCCCCGGCCTTCTTCTTGTCTGTTGGCCACATCTGGCTTCTTCATATAATACAATATTCATACATCAAAAACTTCCCTGCAGTAGGAATTAGATTGAAATTCAAATAATCACATTTTATAGTGTTCCCCACACATGTTTCCACTGAAAGTTTATATTCAGTTGGTTAGTTAAAGGACTAGTTGTTTAAAAGATGAACATATACATTGCCTTATAGTACAAAATGGCTCAAGAAGATTCTGAATCACACAGAAATGTTTCAAGGTTTTTAAAAAGAAACTAACAATCAGAAGCGGGAAAGAAAAGAGAGTAAACATTAATTCAATGCCCAGGAAGCTATCTATAAATCAAAACTGGCTAAATGAGAATCAGGAAACAAAACCATAGATAAAGTTGAATTAAACAGGATCTAAAGGCTGGCCCACTCCTCCAGCAAATAAGAAAAGGAAGGAAGGAAGGAAGGAAGGAAGGAAGGAAGGACACTACTGTTGGAAGAAATATCCTTCTGGGTTCAGTTCCAAGTGGGGAAAAAGACATTGGATTCATGGAAGTTGCTTGGAAAGAAGGTTTATTGATGAACAGGATCACATGCCTTGGAGATCTTGGGTGAAAAAAGGAAAGAGATGCTGAGAGTCCCTGGGTTTTATACCTTCTCTGACTTTGAACTTCCTGGGGCATAGGAAGAGTATTCTGAATGGTTGCTGTCAGAGATCATGGCTAGCTTTGAAGGTTGTCTGTGTGCTAAGTTTGGTTGAATCTTGTTGGGTGATGCAATGAAGGGCAATTAAATGGCTCTGCCTGAAGGAGGTAGATCTTTGTTATGTAGAATGGACTGGCTCAGGCCTTAATGGCCCATTAACAAAGGTGGGGGAGCTGAATTTCTGCCTCCCTTTTAGGGGAAATATTCTGCCTTTTTAATATTTCCTAAAATTTTTCATTTTTCTAGGAGAGGGGTGGGTAGGTACACTACTAGTTAGTGTAACTTCCTACACTACCTAGTACCTAAACCAGAATTTCCCAATCTTGGCAACTTGAATTCCCCAGCCAGCCTTAAGTAGTTGAAGTCCACACTTCTTCAAGTTGTCAAAGTTAAGAAATACTGACCAATGTAGACGAGAGTGATCTTGGAACAGAGGACTGTTATTAGGCACAGTTACAGGTAATTCCACCAAGCATCCCTCTACAGGAAAGGAAACAATCTGGACACAATCTTCAGGCCTGATCTCTCATTTCACAGATTTGCAGAATGACTTAGCAGTTTCTGCCTAATGACAAAAAAACATTGTATATGACAGTGATGGCTAACCTTTTTGCCATCACGTGCCAAAAGTGGGGGGGAGTGCAGGGGGTCGAGCGCACGTGTGCCGACACCCATAATTCAATGTGCCCCCCCGTGCATGAATGTGCAACCCCCCTGTGCTCCCCCCACTTTTGGCACACGATGGCACGGTGGGCCCACTAGGCCTGTTTTTTTGCCCTCCCCAGGCTCCAGAGGCTTTCTAGGAGCCTGGGGAGGGCAAAAACAGCCTTCCCCACTTCCCTGGAGGCCAGAAACTGCCCGTTTCCTGATTTCCGGTGGGCCCAAAAGGCCCAAAAATCAGCTGGCTGGTGTACGCATGCATGCTGGAGCTGAGCTAGGGCAATGCTCGCGTGCCCACAGATATGGCTCCATGTGCCACCTGTGGCACTCGTGCCATAGGTTCGCCATCACGGGTATATGAAATGTAAATAAATTGTGATGACATGTACTTTTTCACATGATTTGGAGATTTTACCCATTATAATTTTTTTTGAAATGAAAATTGTTTATAATTATCTTCTATGGTTCATTCTGAGGAGCAACGTTGAGGTTCCATGTTATACCTGGCCGAAGCTGAGAAATTTGCCCTTTCTTGGCACAGGAGAATTTTTGACCTTGCTTTTCCAAAGGGCTCACCTTTCTGGAGATATGGAGTGACCTCTGCTGGACAAAGGTGGTGGTGGTTATCTATCTGTGGTTTGTCCTGGAGCAAAATATTAAATAATAAACCTTAAACTATCCATGTAATGCAATAGCCATTGTTCATAGAGTTACTATTTACTGAGCATGATCATCAGTTCTTAGAGAAGTAGCAAAGATCTCTGTAATTCATTGGAATAAACTGGACAGTCCTCCAAACAGCTATAATCAATGTTCAACTTTAACTAAAATGAAGAATAAAAAGACAATTGCTTAAGCAAAGAGTGATGCAACATTTCACTGTAGCATTTCTCCCCCTGCTTTTAGCAACTAGATTAAAGTAAGGACAACTTTTCAAAGAATCTGTCATCTTAATTTATTGTTTACTTAATCCTGCCATTTTAAAAAATATTAAAATGGCATTTTTAAATTTTGTCTCTGGATAGTAGACAGGCAAACCTATAAACAGATGACTGTCCCCATTAATTTTTGAGTATCCCATACTAAGAAAGATGGAGAGATAGCAATAGCACAATAGCAATAGCAGTTAGACTTATATACCACTCCATAGTGCTTTACAGCACTTTCTGGGAGGGTTACAATGTCAGCATTATTTGCGTACTGCCCCCAACAATCTGGGTCCTCATTTTACCGACATCAAAAGGATGGAAGGCTGAATCTATATATATATATAGTCACAGTTGCAGTTTAAGGTAAATTCTCACAAATGTCTTTTTTTTAAAGCATTCCATTGCAAAATGTGCAGTACCATACCTGTTCATCATGAAAGGACATAATCAGTCTAACTCTCAGCTCTTGTACAGCCTATATCTGGAGAAATAAAGTAAATATCCTGGATCATTTTACAAATTATATTTGCTCTCCTCTGCTTATTACTATTCTAGACTGGGATTTATCAAGGGATTCCAATGATCTCCAGTTTGGAGTAAAGATGTGTACTTCTATATTGTGTGGAATATGTGTTATTGCCATGGCTGTTAAATCCATAATAAGGAGTGAGACAGTAAATGGCGGAATGGAGGAAAATCCATGTACAGAAAGGTTTTTGGCTGCATACATTTTCCAGATTAAGTTGATTGAGTTGGAAAAGTAAAATTTGTCTCATAAGGAAGAATTTCTTTAATGAAGTATAACTAAATGGCTAGATTAGTGACTTCCCAAATGCTGGGCAAGTTGAAAGGAAAGAGAAGAAGAAGATGAACAGTAGCAAGGCGGAGGGACCTAGTTCAGAGGTGGTATTCAGCCGGTTCGAGCCGGTTCACCTGAACCGGTAGCAGAAATCACGAGTGGGCCTGCCCACCCACCCACCCACCCTGGCTCTATGCCATCCTATTTAGGCAAGTTTTTGAGGCCAGGCACGTGCGTGAAAGGTGTGTGCGCCAGGAAAGCACATGTGCACACGCTCACATTTGTGAACTGGTAGAGAAAGTAAGTGAATACCACCTCTGATCCAGTTACATTGTCAGTGAATACACTGTTGGGAGACATATAAGAACATGTTAGGGAGAGATTGTTATGGAAAAGATCTATCTATGTGTCTCCAGGAGTCAAAATGAGAACCACTGTGATGTAGTGGTTAAGGCATCAGGCTAGAACCGTGATGGCGAACCTATGGCACGGGTGCCACAGATGGCACACGGAGCCATATCAGTGGGCACGCAAGCGTTGCTTTAGCTCAGCTCCAGCGCGCATGTGTGCGCCAGCCAGCTGATTTTTGGGCCTTTCGGTCCCACCAGAAGTTGGGAAATGGGCTTTTTCTGGCCTCCGGAGGGCCTCCAGGGGAGTGGGGAAGGCCGTTTTTGCCCTCCCCAGGCTCCTTGAAAACCTCTGGAGCCTGGGGAAGGTGAAAAACAGGCCTACCGGGCCCATTGTGCCATCATGTGCTAAAAGTGGGAGGGCGCATGCGCAGGAGTGGGGCACATTGAATTATGGGTGTGGGCACACATGTGGGCGACCTCACTGCACTTCCCCCGCTTTTGGCACGTGACGGCAAAAAGGTTAGCCATCACTGGGCTAGAAACAGCTTTAGGTACAAAATCAGCTGGCTGATCTTGAGCCAGTCACTCTCTTCCAGTCCTAGGAAGGAGGCAATAGTACTTTTGAAAAACCTTGCCAAGAAATCAGCCGGAACTTGTCTGGAAAATTTCCAGAAAATTTCCAGTAAACATTGACTTGAAGGCACACACACACACATACAAGAGTCAAAAAATGACTTAATGGCACATAGTCAGTCAGTCAATCAATCAATCAATCAATCAACAGAAAGCTAAAACTTGCCCTGATTTCACAGAGCCATTCAGAGAATATTTAACAAATTTGGCAAGGAGAGAATAACAGTGTTTGGGCTGGGATTTTTATTTATTGTAATGCCTTGAATTAATTTTCTTTTAACAATGTTCATTGATCTTAATTGGATAATATCTTGGGTTTGTGACATGTTTCCAATGTCAGCATCCATGGGAAATCTTAATTACATTTTGCATTTTGGATTCAGAATCATGTCTTTAGAACTATGGCACTTTACCACATAATTTTGTGCCTCAAAATTAGATGAGATTTGTTAATGCAACTTGATATGGAAGCTATGAGCAGCATGCACGTTTATGCATATTTCAGGAAAAGGATGAGATAAAAGTTAGTACCACCATTAAAAAGCTCCTTCAGGTTGAACTTGTCTCCTTGTGACTTTATACAGCAGTATTTCTCAATTTCAGGAACATTAAGATGTGTGGACTTCAATTTCTAGGATTACCCAACCATCATAAAACACCATTGTAGATTCTTCCTTGTCATTTTCTTGGCAGTTGTATAGAAGTGGTCTGCCATTGCCATCTCCTGAAGTGTTCTTTTTTTTTCCTTCCCAATCTAGCCTATAGCCCTCTTATGCCCTGGCATTTGCCCATCCCAGTTCTAAGCAAGCCTGATCCAGCTTAGCTTCTGAGTCTAGACAAGGTTGGCTGGTGCTGCCACCTGCTGAAACAATACCAATACTAGATTTTTAACATTTAATGCAGCAACCTTCCCAGGTCTGCTGTCCTCCAAGTGAAGGGAAATGTTAGGGCTCTAATCCTAACACTCTTAGAGGGCATCCTGTTGGAAAAGGCTGAAATACATTTTCAATGCATAAAATGGAAATATAATTTGAGTGTTTCAGTTCCATGTGCTGAAACTCTAAGCAGTCTTCTCCAATCTGCTGACTTCAGGAAGTATTAGAAGTACCATCGTTGGAAATCTCCAGCAAATACATAAATGAATAAATATTAACTATTCAATAGTTTTTTCTGAGAAGAGGCCTAGAGTTCTTGAATGCACATTTCTTTATATTCTCATCAAACAGAGCTTCCAGGGTTCTTAGAGGGATGCTATGAACATTAAAAGGGACATGGTGGCTCAGTGGCTAAGACGCTGAGCTTGTCAATCGAAAAGTCGGCAGTTCAGCGGTTCGAATCCCTAGTCCATGAAACGGGCTGAGCTCCCATTATTTGTCCCAGTTTCTGCCAATCTAGCAGTTCGAAAGTATGTAAAAAATGCAAGGAGAAAAATAGGGACCACCTTTGGTGGGAAGGTAATAGTGTTCCATGAGCCTTTGGGGTTTAGTCATGCCGGCCACATGACCACAGAGACATCTTCGGACAGCACTGGCTCTTTGGCTTTGAAATGGAGATGAGCACCGCCCCCTAGAGTCTGGAACAACTAGCACATATGTGCAAGGGGAACCTTTACCTTTACCTTACCTTATGAATGTTAAACAGCTAGAAAACTGGCTGTGAGAATGGCTGCTGCTTCCCATGGGAGTATGGATTGCTGGAGCCATCATTAGATCATAAAGCCAAAAGAGCTAGTTGCATTGTTGTCCTGTTGCATATATCTATCTTGAAGAGGGAAGAAATAGAAGCAATGGCTTCATGATCATGACAATGAAGAGATATGAATTTCTAAATCAACATAAAATTTAAGACACCCAGAAATCTGTGGGAATGCATATAGGGTGCTAGAATCTAGAACAGGGACCAGGAACATGTGTCTCTTTCTCAGATACTGCTAAGCTACAGCTTCCAGCATTCATAATGCTAGAGTTGCTGAGAGTTGTTGTCCATCAGCATCTGGAAGGTTACAAGTTATTTGTCCCTGGTCCAGAAACTTCAAAAAGCTAGGGAGTCTAGTGCAGATTATTCTTTGTGGCTGAAGAAAACAAGATTCTGGGGGAAAGGAAAAGGATCTGGGTTCCATAAATCTCTTTCTTACAGGAAAAGCCATCAGTGATGGGATTCAGATTTGGTATGAAGAAGATCAACCTAGTGTCACACCTAGTATCACATGACATCCCCGACACTAAGAGCAGCTTTAATGGGGCAGGTGGAGAAGTAGCCCTAGTTTGAATAACCCATTGTCTTCCACTCTGTTTTCCTGACATTTGGGGAGAAAGGTGAATACATAAGTTTCAAAAATACAAGTTTGAAGCAAAAGTGTATTGTTTCTCATCCTTTAGCTATAATGTTTTGAAATGTGCAGTAAAATGTGATTTCCAGCATGATAAACCATTACTGGTAGGAAATTTGTAAATGAATTTGGTCACAAGTCATTTTGTGTGTGTTAAATATCATAATGAAAGAGTTACACAAAGGGTTTTTTTTTTAATTTGATTTATATGCCGCCCTTCTCCGGAGACTCAGGGCGGCTTACAATGCACTAAGCAATAGCCTTCATTCTTTTGTATATTTATACAAAGTCAGCTTATTGCCCCCACAAACTAGGTCCTCAATTTACCTACCTTAGAAAGGATGGAAGGCTGAGTCAACCTTGAGCCTTGGCAAGATTCGAACCTGCAGTAATTGCAGGCAGCTGGTCTTAATAACCAGCTTAATAACAGGGTGCCTTAGACCACTGTACTACCAAGGCTCTGGGTTGGAGCATTATGACTTAAAATTCAGTGGAATTATCTTCTCGTACCCATGCACAATTCCCAAACTATCCTGCAATTGGAATACATCTGTGAGGTGCACCAGATTACATTGTATGGAAAACAGAGACCAAGCATAGCTGCTTAGGAACTGCCAGATATGTCCAATATAGCTGCCAGATATATTATTAAAAAGGATGCTAGAAAGCTCAACAAATTCTTCAAAGATTTTGCTCATTTTATTACAGATAAGAGAAAGCAGTAGTCTGTACCGGCAGTAAACCCATGTAAAAATTTGAAACAGAGTTTCAACCATTTCTTTCTGTATCAAATGCTGCTTTGCATGATTATACATTCTGAGCATGTAAAGCTTTATATACATCCAGCTGATAAAAATAATTCTTCCTATACTGTATATTTTCTGCACATGTGGGTTTGATCACATTTTGGGCAATAGGTTCAATATTTAGAGCAGTTTATGTGATTTTGTTCTTGCATTGTGAGATCTTCTATATCCTGTGTGTTCTGTCACTTGTTTCTGAAATTTATGGATGTTCCATATTATGGGCATTTTCAGACCATGTGCGTGTTAGCCATTGCATTCTTTGCACATGCATCAATTAAAAATAAGTATCAGTAACTTTTTAATGGAATATATTTTCAGTTGTCCATATTAATGTGGCTTTCTACAAGCTTTATAAATGCCAAAAATGTAAATGTCAATCTTCATTGGAGAAACCTGATCCAATACACTTCTAAAAATAGTCCTTAATCATTATTCACACACACACACACACACACACACACCATTCAATTTATGTTAAGAGAAATGGGTCCAAGACGTGTCCTAATCTATACCTGGAATACTACTGACAAGAACAGAGTTCGTGCTTCACATGGGAATATTAACTTCAACAGCTTCAGTTACAAGACACTATTTTGAAATCCTGAAAAGCTTCTCCCAGTATTGGCTAGATAGATCAAAAATGTTCTCTGGGGCTATGAACTGCATCCACATTATTGGAACATAGATCATTCTTGGATCAAGGATATTCAAGGGTCTTTGAAGGCCAAATTGTCTTTGAGGGATCAAGGAGGAGAAGAATGGGAGACAAGGTCAGTATTCCCGGCAAACAGTTGTCACCTGTCAGAGTGACTAAGCAGGTGTGTTTCAAAATAAAGGCTTTTGGGATCTTGCCCGCTTGAAAAATGATACTTTTTGACTTGGAAACCTCCTCTATCGTCTTACACAGGAGTTGTTTGAGTTCACTTGTTCCCACTATAAGTCACCTTTGGCTATACTAAATATATCACTACCATTCCTTAAACATCACAATGATTTAAAAATGGGAAGAGGGGCTGAGAGTAAGATCTCAAATCTTAAGCTGCCGTATATAAGCAGTGGATTCAAAGTCGCTCATTTAGCACTGAGCTTTTCGACTTGGGTAAAGTACTATTTAAGTTCCATAAAACAATCTGAATGAACCAGGCCTTAGACCTGCAAGTTTATATGATAAACTCTATACTGCACACGCCTGCAGCAGATGACAGACCATAAACTTAATTCTGTTTCCTTGCCTTGAAGCTGCTGCTACTTTTCTCATTAAAAAAAACCTAAACCCTAAAATGCTATTATTCCAAAAGTGAAATATGCAATTATGTACATTCCTGTGGACTGCAGCTACCACAACTCCCTGTGCCTGTAAACTGCTTGATGTACAGGGATACCCAGAGCTTTATGAAGATAAGAATCAGAACAGGGGAGAGGTTTGAGAATTGATCACCTCCTCCTGCCAACATTCCTGAAAGAGGACATTCTTGAATCTGGCACAGTGTGGTTTTCCTTCTTCCCTCTCCCCTTTTCTTTGGCCTCCCCACCCCCTCTAGTTTCTCTCATCCCTGGTTTTGTTTTCCTTTTTCTCTTCCCTCGGAGTCAACCCAACCATCACCCGACCCATTTTCCTTCCTCTTTTTCTTCCCTCTCTTTCCCCCTTTTTTCCTTCTCCTTCGGTTTTAAAGATAGTGTCTGATGCAGCGCTGCGGGGGATTGGACCCGGATTGGCTGGGCCAGCATTTCAAAGGCCAATCGGCTGGAGGAGACGATGGAAGGAGTATTATGCTAATCGAGAGAGAGAGAGAGAGAGAGAGAGAGAGAGAGAGAGAGAGAGAGAGAGAGAGAGAGAGAGAGAGAGAGAGAGAGAGAGAGAGAGAGAGGTCCCGCCCCTCTTCCCTGCCGTACTAGGGACCCGAGCTGCCTGGAGAAAAGTGAATGGCAAGGAAAGGTACAAAAGAGCGTTGAACTGGAACCAGCAGCTCAGGCGCCAGCGGAGAGCGCGCTTCCCTCCCTTCCCTGGGCAGAGATCTCCTCGCCCGGGTCTCTCCCTCTCTCTCTCTTTCGGCAAAGAATCCCCCACCCCTCCTATTTCGTCGAGGGCTTGGAGAAGAGCAAATCGCAGCCCACCTTCTCTCCGGAGAGACTTTCCGCTCTTCCAGACTGGAAAGCCGAGACCCAAGTAGCCTCAAGCCTAACTCCTTCAGCAGATCTTTTGGGAGAAAGTTGACCGCGCGATCTGCGGGGAAGGGATCATGAACCGGGCGAAAGGATTCTCCAGAGAAGTTGCCTTTGGCACGTCGATCTCTTTGCTCTGCGCTGGGACCCTGGTTTGCCTTACCGAGGCCAAAGGGACGTATTACCGCCATCCTCTGCCCATCTCTTACGGCAACAGATACAACCTCTATACCTCGGGATCTAGCCCTCAACTCACTCCGGAGAAGCCCCTGGCGAGACATAAGTAAGGCATCTTAATTTTGTTCGCGCGGTCTTCCCGTGTCTTTGCAAATCCCTCGGGAAGCAGGTATTCGGTTACACACCTTCCCATCCATTTTCGGAGGCAGCTTCGGTGTTTCTTACCCATTTCTCCTTTTCTCCTTTTCTGGTGGTTTAGTCAATTTCATTCTTGGGTCAATTTCATTTGTCCCAGAGGATTTTCCCCACCCTTACCCGGGGGTCCCCGGGATACTACTGAGGTATATGAATTGGGGAGTGATTTCCACATTAAAAGGACGACGCGTGGAAAGAGAAATAAATGTTTTCTACTCCCTTACGCTGAGTTTCTTCTGAACTTCTTTTCCCTCTCCTCGCTGCCCGCCCCCATACTGCTCCTCCTTGCCTTCTCTCCAAGAAGATCGTAGAACTGCAGAATTCCTATGGATTTTAGCAATCTGGAATGCTCCGCAGTGAAGGGCTGGAAGAACGGGTTGGTTTATGGAGAAGCATTTCATTTTATTTACGGTTGCTCCAAAGGGCATTCAGTAAACAGGGGGCCGCTATTTCTGGACGGATTTAAGGCAGAAGATGCAGCACTGCGAGGGGGCGGGGGGATTTCTCGCCTGCCCTGCAAAGTTCTGGACTTGCACGCCAGAGATCCAATCCATCATAAGAGGTTTCTTTCCCCTCCGAAACACTCGGAACAGATCGGGATGATGAGTCGGAAGGGAAGGAGGGGAGGTGCGGGTTATTCGTTCTCCGGCCGGCCCGCTCCCACACCCGGGTACCCTTTCTCCAGTTCAGGGGCAAGGAATTTTCCCTCCGAATTCCTCGAGCTTGAACGCGCCTCCTCGCTCGCTCGCTCGCTCGCTGGAGAAAGGGCGGAGAGGTGAGGGCGTGCCCGAAGGGAGGAACCGCGGAGCTTTGAGCTGGAGACGGAGATCACCTGCTTTGGCTCCCGGACAAGTGGGGAAATGGGACTTCCAGGCAGGTAGATTGGTGGATGGCCATATAGAGAGCACACGCCGAGATCCTGCTTGGGAATAATCGTAAAAAAAGGCTCGCTATAGAAGGAAGCAAATCTAGACAGCATTCTAAAAAGCAGAGACATCACCCTGCCAACAAAAATGTGTATAGTCAAGGCTATGGTTTTCCCAGTTGCCTTGTCTGGCTGTGAAAGTTGGACCATAAGGAAGGCTGAGCGCCAAAGAATTGAGGGTTTTGAACTATGGTGCTGGAGAAGACTCCTGCGAGTCCCTTGGACTGCAAGGCGATCAAACTGGTCAGTCTTAGAGGAGATCAACCCTGACTGCTCTTTAGAAGGGCAGATCCTGAAGATGAAACTCAAATACTTTGGCCACCTAATGAGAAGGAAGGACTCACTGGAGAAGAGCCTAATGCTGGGAATGATTGAGGGCAAAAGAAGAAGGGAACGACAGAGAACAAGGTGGATGGATGGAATCACTGAAGCAGTCAGTGTGAGCTTAAATGGACTCTGGGGGATGGTAAAGGACAGGAAGGCCTGGAGGAACATTGTCCATGGGGTCACAATAGGTCGGACACAACTTCACAACTAACAACAACAGAAGGAACAATACATTGCAAAGAGAGAAATCTTCCAAATTAAGCATCTAGATGAACAGGACAGTGTGCAGCTGGCTGCCTTCTAAAGGGTTTAGATTCTAAAGCTAAAGGGTTGTGGAAATTACAAAGTAAAAAAGGGAATTGTGACAAGCAGCTCAGGCACTCCCGCATGCCTATTTCAATGTTAGATCCCTTCTTTCTTGCAATAGCTAGAGAAAGTTTGTGAAGTACTCCAGAAATATGGAAGGTACATTACACAGAGAAATATGGGGGACGCATGAACCAGTTAGTGTGATGATATAGCTAGAGTTCCAGACTGGCTCCCAAGAATCACTCAGCCAGTTCCTGCTAGTGGGTGCAATACTTAAAGCATGGGACTGGAACTAGGGATACTAGCAATAGCAATAGCCCTTAGACTTATATACCGCTTTACAGTGCTTTTTTCAGCCCTCTCTAAGTGGTTTACAATCTGAGTCCTCATTTTACCCACCTCGGAAGGATGGAAGGCTGAGTCAACCTTGAGACTGGTGAGATTTGAACTGCCAAATTGCAGGCAGCCGGCAGAAGTAGCCTGCAGTAGTGCACTCTAACCACTGCACCACCGTGACTAACTTACTCTCTTTCATCTCTCCTATTCCTGTGCACCAAAATAACCCTCTGAAATAGGAGGGATGAAAGAGATCAATTGGGCCTAAATTAGTTAGTCTCCCTAGTTCTATTCCCATGCTTTAAGTATTACACCCCACTAACAGGAACTGAGAGATATTTGGGAGCCGGTCTGCAGCCCTAGCTACATCATCAGACTAACGGGTTTATGTGTCCCCCACATTTCTCTGTGTAACTTGTCTTCCCTATTTCTGAGGATGCTGCAGGGAAACTTCAACCAAGATTGGAGACATGAGTAAAAAGCACAGGCCACATTCCTGCAACTACTCAGGATCCTGCCACAGTATTAATGCTGCTATACTGCAATTCTGAGAAGTTTTATTTATTTAATTTATATGCTGTCCAGAGTTGATTTGGATAGTGAGGTGGGCAACATATACATTTAATAATATGCTCAGAATTACAGTCTAATAGATAGCTTATTGATGAATGATGTGTGTCATTCATCATCACCTTTGCATCTGTTGAATACCGGTCATTGCCTGGATCAGTCCCTGCAGTTTTCTTGGCAAGATTTTAGATGTGATTTGCCATCTTTCCAGGGCTTAAGAGACAGTGACTGGCTGAAGGTCACTCACATTTTAGCCTGACACCTTAGCCACTGCACCACACAGACTCAATAAATCCTTATTTCTGTTCAGTTGATACCATTGGATATTTATTTGGAATTTAAGTTACATTCCTATGTCATCTTATTTACTAAGAGTCAACCCCTTGAACTCAATGAGACTTATTACTGCTGAGTAGAGTTTTGCATTGTTGTTGTTAGTTGCGAAATCATGTCCGACCCATTGTGACCCCATGGACAACGTTCCTCCAGCCCTTCCTGTCCTCTACCATCTTCTGGAGTCCATTTAAGCTCACGCTGGCTGCTTCAGTGACTCCATCCATCCACCTTGTTCTCTGTCGTTCCCTTCTTCTTTTGCCCTCAATCTTTCCCAGCATTAGGCTCTTCTCCAGTGAGTCCTTCCTTCTCATTAGGTGGCCAAAGTATTTCATCTTCATTTTCAGGATCTGGCCTTCTAAAGAGCAGGGTTGATCTCCTCTAGGACTGACCGGTTTGATCACCTTGCAGTCCAAGGGACTCACAGGAGTCTTTTCCAGCACCATAGTTCAAAACAGTGGTGAAATTCAGCCGGTTCTATCTGGCTCAGGCGAACCGGTAGCGCCGGTGGCAGGAGGCTCCGCCCACCCACCTGGGATGTCATCACATCCCATTTTTTACCTTCTGCGCATGCGCAGAAGGCTCTGTGCATGCTCACATTTGCGAACTGCTAGTGAAGGTAAATGGATTTCACCCCTGGTTCAAAAGCCTCAATTCTTTGGCATTCAGCCCTTCTTATGGTCCAACTTTCACAGCCATACACTGAAAGAGTTTCGCATAGGCTTGCATTTTTCATTTTGTTCCAAAAATCCATTCTTTTTCTCAGATGTGAAGCATATCATTATTTACAGTCTTTTTTTTTTCTTTTTCAAAAAGGGAAGCAAAAGGCTTCCCCAGACTTCAGTGAAAGCCCAAGGGAGGGGGTAGATGGAAGAGGAGATAATCTTTTTTTTAAAGCAAAGTTTGAAGGGCTGCTGACAGGTGCGTTCAACCGTGAATTGCAAATAGTTGTTTACATCAGGTGCATTTTATATACCATCTGCTGAATGAGACTGATCCATTTTTTCACAGCCTCCCCTCTATCCCTCTGAAGTGCTCCGTAGAGAGCTTTGAAAGAGGTAGACGATTGTGTGGGTAACAGAAAGGTTGAAAGACAAGGGGACATTGTCCACAAATTGCATGGAGACAACTTTTACGTGTGGTTCTTCATGGATGAACTTAGTTTTCAGTGATCCCGTTTCTATGGTTAGTGCACTCCAGCAGAGTCCTTCGGTTATGCAGGATTACAGTGAGAAGAAAGATCCCAAACATCCCTAAATCTTGATTCAGCAGGTTTTATTTTTTTAAATTTTAATGTAGCACCATTATTTGTTCTGCATTGTTATATGCAGTTACATTATTATTATTATGGTCTATTTATCCAACAAATTCCATAATAAAAAAGAGCCTTGGTGGCGCAGCAGACTAAAGCGCTGTTAAGTAACACCAGCTGCCTGCAATTACTGCAAGTTCAAATCTCAACAGGCTCAAGGTTGACTCAGCCTTCTATCCTTTCGAGGTAGGTAAAATGAGGACCCAGATTGTGGGGGCAATAAGATGACTTTGTATAAAAAAAAGAACACCGCTTAGGGGGGGCCTGAAAGCCCTACTAAGCAGGTATATACAAAAGTATGAAGGCTATTGCTTAACGCATTGTAAGCCGCCCTGAGTCTCCGGAAAAAGGGCGGCATATAAATCGAATCAATCAATCAATACATACATACATATATACATTTTTAGACTGGGTATTTTCCAATGATTTGGGTTCCATGAACCTAGATGTCATGAGTCGTCATCTTCTCTTTCATCTTCTTCTCCTCCTCCTTCCTCTTCCTCCCTCCTCCCCATCCTCTTCCTTCCCCTCTCTCACCCCCCCTTTATTTGTTTGGCATACAAAGCCAGTTAATTTTAAATAACAATCTACTACCATTATGAAGAATAAATGAAGTGGGGCACATTCTTGTGTTCCTGCAGAATAATCACAAACTGGCTGAAGTAGAATTGGGGTCAACAATTCCACCCAGAAATGGCACTCCTGAGAGACAGGCTGGGAAATTATTGATTCTCCTAAGAGGACACACAATAAAACCGAAAAAATTAAAGAATGGTGTGGAGCAAGTAGATAGAGCAGATTTTCCCCCTTTCCATAATACCGAGAACTAGGGGTCACCCAATGGCCGGAGATTCAGGACGGACAAAAGAAACAGTGTCCCACGACCCATAATTAATTCATGGAATGTACTGCCAAAGAACATTATTGGACTGTATTCCAACCTGTCTGTTAGGCTAGGAAGTTCAAATCAGGTTGATTTGCTTCAAAATATGAGCTTTCTTAATGAAGAAAGGTTTCACCATGCATTAAATTGTGTGATCCATCCCACCCTCCCCTCCATCCTCATAAACCAGCCCACAAATGCATCTTCTGTTGGTTCCAAGGCAGGTTTTACATCACACGCCAAGAGTCATATATCAAAAGTGGGCACAACCAAGGCCTATTTTGGGAGAGAAGTTCAGAAGTTTTAAGGGGTCAAACACAGCCCCAAATGTAAAACAAACAAAATAGAGGTAGTCCTCGACTTATAACAATTCGTTTAGTGACCATTCAAAATTACGACAGTGAAAAAAGTGACTTATGACCATTTTTCACACTTATGACCGTTGTAGAATCCCCATGGTCATGTGACGTACATTCAGATGCTTGACAACTGACTCACATTTATGACGGTTACAGTGTCCCAGAGTCTTGCAATCCCCTTTTGTGACCTTCTAACAAGGAAAATCAATGGGGAAATCAGATTCACTTAACAACCATATTACTAATTTAACAATTGCAGTGATTCACTTAGCACCTTAAATTTTGGGCTCAGTTGTGAGTTGTGGTTGTAAGTTGAGGACTACCTATATTATCAGTTCTATCCATGTTGGATGACCCATAAAAAGGATGTTAGGGAAACTTGGAACATGAGCCAAACCTTTGGCACCCCAGTCATAAGCCAAGTGTCTTCTGAATGTAATGCATAACTCTTGCTACTAGTATGACAGTCCCAAAGATGCTGTTTCAGGAGGCAACTGGACTTTATTTTTTCTTTTGAAGACATTTCACTTCTCACCCAAGAAGCTTCTTCAGCTCTGAGAGGATAGTGGGGAACGGACCCTCTAAAAGGATGCAAATGACCAGCTGTTTGCAAGGAATATAAATCCTTCCATTCCCCACTATCCTGTCAGAGCTGAAGAAGCTTCTTGGATGAGAAGTGAAACGTCTTCAAGAGGAAAAATAAGAAAGTCCAGTTACCTTTGCGACAACCATGACCTGGATGGCTGAAAATCTCTACGGACATTTAGCTATATAATTTGGGATGAACCCCCTTTGAATGGTGTGGGAGTAGGAATGGATTTCCAGAGAAAAAACTGCAGACTACAGGAACCAGGAGCACTACACAGGTGACCCTGAGGACACAGATAAACCTCCAACTTCTTCAACAACCCTCTGGAAGGATGCAAATGACCAGCTATCTGCAAGGAATAAAAAATCCTTCCATTCCCCACTAACCTGTCAGAGCTGAAGAAGTTTCTTGGATGAGAAGTGAGCCTTGGTAGTACAGTGGTATAAGGCACCCTGTTATTAAGCTGGTTATTAAGACCAGCTGCCTGCAATTACTGCAGGTTCGAATCTCACCAAGGCTCAAGGTTGACTCAGCCTTCCATCCTTTCTAAGGTAGGTAAATTGAGAACCCAGTTGTGGGGGCAATAAACTGACTTTGTATAAATATACAAAAGGATGAAGGCTATTGCTGAGCACATTGTAAGCCGCCCTGAGTCTCCGGAGAAGGACGGCATATAAATCAAAATTAAAAAAAAAAAAGAGAGAGAGAGAGAAGTGAAAAGTCTTCAAAAGAAAAAACAAGGAAGTCCAGTTGCCTCCTGAAAAAGCACCTTTGGGATAACCATGACTTGGATTACTGAGTATCTCTACAGATTTATGACAGTATGATAGTACACTTCATTATGGAGGAAGGAGTTGCAGGGGACTGTTTCTTAGCACAGCTCAGAGTGCATGAGGCTGAATGGAAAGCAAAAAAAAAAAAATTAATGAAAGACAAAATAGCATCTCCTATACAGATGCTGGTAAGAGCATCTGGAATATGTGTTTCCTATGCTCTTGAGAGATCCACTGGATGAAAATTGAAGGCTGCGTCCTCCTGCTGAGTTATGGGGCCTTTCCAAAAATGGACTAAAGTGGAGAGGAAAGACAGGCAACATGTGTGAACTGGTGGGCTCGTTTGGAATTTTAAGAATATTGCAGGGATGGTGACACTGCTTTTTTATTAGATTTATAATCTGTTTTCCCTCTGGAGCTGGAAGTAGTTTACCTTGGAATTCCCATTCATTTGATGTTCTTCGAGATAGGTTGGACTGAGAGAGAACAACTGGTTCTTCGTGGGCAAGAGTGACACAAATTGAATGAAATCAAACCAGGTGAAGTTAGGTGGGGTAAGGAACTTGGCAGGTGCCCCAGGAGAGGTCTGCAGGCATGTTGTGGCCTGCTCTGCTCTTGACACAAATAAGGTTAAAACCTCTGATACTTTAAGCACGAATCATTTGTTTTCATCCAAAGATTCTCAGGCCTGGGCTGACAGAAGTGGTGGTTGAAGTAAATTAATAGAACAGTTTGAAAGCTTTTAAGAAGGAATCAAAGGCAGAGCCTCACAAGCCTCTTCTGCAGGATCTAAAAGGGTTAATCATTATTGTGCATTACATGAGACTCTGTGTTGTCATGCATGTATTCCAGCCTATGTATTTCAATCCAATCTGGTTTGCACTTAAATGAATTCCACCAAGCTTCTTGCAAACATTTGCCTAAACATTTTGTTTAATCAAGTTTCTTTTTTTTTTTAAGGGCATGCCCTTAAAAAATGCTACTGATGAGTTACACAGGGGCTATTTCTTCAGTCCATGAAAAGGACATTGTATGCACTTTTTGTAGCCAAACTTCTTATAGGAGAGTTTAAAAATATTATTTCTTAAATAAAAGCCATTCTTTAAAAGAGCTGGTCATTCAACCATTTATCCTTTGGCTGTCCCTTTCATTGTCAGGAGAATTCTCTGTCCTTGGCATAGAAAACTTTAGAAACATATCAGAACAACCCCCAAAGGTTTATTATAGCTTTTCCCCAACTTGCTACCCTCCAGATTTTAAATTTATAATTAAATTTATAAATTTAATTTATAACTTTATTGTCATTGTACGTGTATACACAGTATACCCATACAACGAAATTCACTTAACACCCAAAGACCAGGTCCAACACACATAACAATCCCCAAACACACTCTTACCCACCACAATTCCCCACCCCCAAACCACCCAAACATCCACAGAACAGACCAAGTAATGCTGTCCAACAGCTCACTGATGGTGGCCCTTTAGTTCATTGTTGAGTGCAATTATAGCTCTGGGATAAAAACTATTCAGAAGACGTGTGGTCCGAGTTTTAATTGTTCTGTATCTTCTGCCAGAAGGCAACAGTCCAAAAAGATTGTAAGCAGGATGGGAAGAGTCTCTGAGAATGTTATGCAACTTTCTCAAACAGCGAGATTCGAAGATGTCGTCCAGGGCTGGTAGCTGGAGTCCGATGATATTCTGGGCAGTTTTAATGATTCTCTGTAGAGCATTTTTGTCCGCTACAGAGCTGTTTCCATACCATACCATGCAAGAATGCCGTCAGGACACTCTCAATGGTGCTGCGATAGTAGGACAGAAGTAGATGCTGAGATAGATTTATCTTCCTGAGCATTCTCAGGAAATGCAGCCTCTTCTGTGCCTTCTTCATAAACATGTTAGCATTCATAGTCCATGAGAGGTCCTCCGAGATATAAATGCCCAGAAATTTAAAACTACCCACCCTCTTCACCTCCTCACTATTTATGTACAATAGTAGATGTACATCTCTCTTCCTCCTGAAGTCAATTATAAGTTCTTTAATTTTTGATACTGTAGATAGCCTCCAGCATAATATTTGGGAATTTCATCACAGGTAAAAGACACAAAATTTGAGGGTTTCTCGTCCCTAAAGGCAATAAATGAAAGCAACAGCAGTGGCTAGCTATAACTGTTCCATATTCTACACAAGTTTTATAGTGCATCTGGTTAGCTACTATGAAAAACAGGATGAGAAACATATGGTTTTTTTTTATAGATGCAACTGAGATTTACATTTGCAGTTTTCTAAGCCATCTGCTGACCTTTTATGAAATTATTTGGCCCCATAGAATTAATATTAACATAAATAGGCATGTTACTGAAATATACATATATACAATTTGAGATAGTGAATGCACACAAAATGCATGAAAGTAAGCACAGACCCAGTCATCATTCTTGCATATAGGTAATCCTCAATTTACACTGTAATTGAGCCTGGCAATTAGAGTCATAAATTGTGACATTGTGACAATTATAAAGCAGATGATCACATGAGCAGACCCCATTTTATGACTTTTTTTTTTTGCAGTGGCCATTCCACGAATGCTACGGTCGTAAAGTGAACACCGCAGTTGCAGAGTGAATGCTGCAGTCGTTAAACAAACTCATTGTTGGCTATGGGGCAGAAATAAATGGCAAAAACACCATAAATCATGATCATGTGACTGCAGGACACTGCAAATGAATATATGTGCAGGCTGACTGCAGAGTGCCCAAACTGTGGTCATATGACCTAGGGGAGGGCTGATGTCATAAATTCAGAACTGAATCATAAGTACCTTTTGGGAGTCGGTTGTAACTTTGAGCAATTGATGAGTAAGCTGATCATAAGTTGAGTGCTACCTGTACTGAACACTGCTATGTATTTTCTTTCTCCCTGATAGCTAGAAGGTCAACAGATTCTGCAAAACCGGAAATTTGATTAATTCAGTAGCCAGCATGTTTTGCTACATCCATTCAAAGTTATGCGTCTGCTTAAGTATTTAGAAAGAAACTCACATCAAAAAGGGAAAGGATCTATTTAAGTACAGGCATGTAGGACACAGGTCCATTCGCTCTCTCTCCTCTCTCTTTCCTGCCTCCCTTCTTCGAAGCTGCTGTTTCGGCTGAAAATGCTTGGATTAACACAAAAAAGAAAGGCCCAGGATCCATGTCTACAGTGTGAGAATCTGCTATTCTTTCTCCTGGGAGAATGTGTAAACACAGAAAGAGATTTCAGTGTTTGGCTGATTGTTTGGATGGATGAATAGAATAACTGACTGATAATCTGGAGGGAATTTTAGGCTCCCAACAACCAGAGGGATGGAAATTAAGCATCCCGGAGACCTACCACATGGCAGAACTAAAGGGAAGCTGGCTGCATTTGCAGAACATGCTTCACCAGGTCTGTTAAAGGCGGAGAGGCTCCATTTGCATAATGAGTGAAGCTTGGTTAGTTTTAAGTTTACTCTGTTGTTTTGCGGCTTAGCGCACTGTGTAAACTCAATCCGTTTTGTTTGTTTATAGGTCAACGGATTCTGCAAAACCAGAAATTTGATTAATTCAGTAGCCAGACTAAGCGGGTTGCATTAACGCGGGCAATCCATCATGCTGATTCAGGGAAATATTCAATATGTATTATGCATGGATACACTGAAATAGGTGACTGTACATCTCCAACTGCAGATGGGAACTCATCTTACAATTTGGAATGTTTCCCATTCATTCAAAGTTAATGCAGCAAAGGGAACTCTTCAGAATAAAACCTCTGTTTTGCCTGAATAGTGTAGGCCATTCCATGGAAGCCCAAATCAGCCAGCTGAGAAAATTTCTTTGCCTGAATAAAATACAAAATGATCTCTCTTCCCCAGTATCCATCTGGATTGGGAATTTCGCCTTGCCATGTTCAAGGGCAGCAGGTCTGCCTGCCTGCCTGACTGCCTGCCTGCCTGCCTGACTGACTGACTTGGGTGCTGCCTGGAATAAAAAACTAAACAAAAAAACCTATTATTAATCTCATACCACATTTATTTATTTGTTCGTTAAATTTGAGACTTCCTATGCAGCTATGGGTGGCTTAACCTTTTGTTTACAATATATTAAAGTACTGACCAGTAGAGTAAAATATCAACCATAAACCTCCCAGAAATGAAATAACGATTCCCCCTGTCCCCAAGGCCTAGAAGTACAATTAGGTCCTTAATGATTTCCTAAAAGCTATCATAATTGGATTCATAACAGATCTTTGGGGAAAATCATTCCAGAAGGCAGGATCTGCAGGAATACATGTAGACAGACTTCCTAGTCCTGTGAGATGACATTGTATGATTGGCCGGGCCTAGTATGTATCCACCTTACTGGATCACAAAACTAGTGTGGGGCTGTCCAAAAAGAGGGACTAGCCAGGATGCTGAGGGGGAGTGGCTAGGGGACTGCCAGTGCTGTCTCATCACCTGCCTAGAGATGCTCCCACCCCACTAATTCTCCAGTATTCTGCCTTTCTCTTTCTAATGGCAAATTTAGGCGGTGAGGACTGATTGAGTGGAATAGAACCTCTGAGAAACAAAGGGAGGTATGAAGAATTTCAGAAGAACCGGAACAACCTATAATTTCTAAACATTTTAGAAATTCTGAGGGACTACGATCATGTCCAAAAAAACCTAATGAGTGTCCATTGGAGAAAAAATGAGGGGAGAAATAGAAAACAGGATGGAACAAGGAAATACAACAGAATATAATGGAGAAGTGCATGGAAAAGCCCAAAACTCTGAACAGAAATTCTTCTATTGGCAATGAGGATACATAGCAGCTTTTTGTTGTATCTCTTCCTCTCTTTTATTTATTTATTTATTATTAAATTTATAGACCACCCTTCTCCCAAAGGACTCAGGGCGGTGTACAGCCAAAGTAAAAAACATGAATACAAACATTAAAAACAGTTTAAAAAGAAATATATAAATTTGGCCCCAAAGTTTAAAAAAATAACAAAACATATTAAAAACATTTAAAAAGCATTAAGCCAGCCCTGTCTTTAAGTCACCATCTTCAGTATACCTATTCTCTTTATTTCGTAGTAGTGATTATATTAGAAAATAGTGCAATAGATTACATTAGAAAATTGGAAAATCATCTCAGAAATAATATATTGTACTATTTCTATACGATTACCACGAAAACCCCATGGAGGTGTCCATAAAGTCACCAGGGGTTAAGACTAATTCAAGGAAATTATTACTTCTTTCAGAGGTGGAGGCAAGTTTAAGTCTTCAGGAATACAGAATAACAGATTTGGAAGGGACCTTGGAGGTCCATTACCTGCTGAAGCAGGAGACCCTATACCAGATTTCTCCAACCTTTTTGGCTTTGTGGACCAGCGGGGGGAGGGGGAAGAGGGGATGGTTCCAGTGGTCATCCACTGTTTGTACACATGGGGGATGCATGCGTGTGCTCTCCTGCCACTTTTATGGCCTAATTCCTGAATGGCTCAAGGCTCTGAAATGGGGTGCGGCCTGGGGATTGGGGTCCCCTGCCCTGTACCATTCTGGACAAATGGTTCTATCTCTTCTTAAAAACCTCCAGTGATGGAGCACCCACAACTGCAGGAGGCAGTTCCCCTAAGTCTTCAACTTTTTAGCTAAAGTTAGGTATGAGCCTGTTATGACCCAAAGAGCTCAACAAATAGCCTTCAAACCAGTGGTGAAATCCAAATTTTTTTACTATTGGTTCTGTGGGCATGGCTTGGTGGGTGTGGTGTGGTGTGGCTTGGTGGGCATGGCAGGGAAAGGATACTGCAAAATCTCCATTCCCACCCCACTCCAGGGGAAGGATACTGCAAAATCCCCATTCCCTCCCCACCCCTGGGGGAAGGATATTGCAAAATCCCCATTCTCACCCCACTCTGGGGCCAGCCAGAGTGGTATTTGCCAGTTCTCCAAACTACTCAAAATCTCCACTGCCGGTTCTCCAGAACCTGTCAGAACCTGCTGGATTTCACTCCTGCTTCAAACCCCATAATTGATTTTTCATTGTGATGTATTTCATTTTCAATTCAGGGGATGCAGCTTTTTGATGATGAAAATATAAGGTGCGCCTTAGTGGATCATCTCAAAGGTTGAAAGTTTTCAGCACTTTGTAGTGTCAGAGAGATGTTCAAAAAGTTTGGGGTGTTTAAGTGCACTTTGATTTTTTTTTGTATTAAGTGATTTTCATTATTATCAAATTGCAAACAGATGGCATTCCATTTGCAAATTAATGCAGCCATTATTTCAGAATTCCAGCTAGTGCTGCAGTGGATTTTGGAGAAGACATTATCTGCCAAATTCTCAAAGTTCATAGCTCAAAGTCTCGGTTTCAGATATGATATGTATCAGCTTTGATAAAGATAATATTTACATTGCCATTTAACTGACCTCAGATAGAATATCTGTAATGTCTTCCTTTATTTCTTGTGGCATAAAAGAAACTAAATGATCATATCAGCCTTTCACAACATCTTTAAGCAAATCTCCCAGTAATCCAGGCATACTCCTTACCTGTGATTCTGGCAACACATGATTGCGCTAAATATCACTGTTTTTGGGAATGCTGAATCCTCATCCATTTTCTCCAGGAAGTGCTTGGTATTCCTTGCTTCAGTTTACCGGTAAGATGTCATTCATTGTGTTGTATGCCCATCCATTTGCATTTTGTCTAGAAAGGTAGAATTAGACTTGGCTTGGCTGTTGTAATCAGACTTTGGAATGAATTCTGGGATGCCAAACCTTAGCACTGATGGAGGAAATTGCTTTTTCAGTCACCTATCTTCTAACTCTCCTACTACTACTACTTCCCCCTCCTCCTCCGTCTTCCTTTTCAAATGCACATTTCATCCTTTTTTAAATCATTGTGGTTTTGTAGTGGGCATGTATTGCTCCCTTACCCTTAATCTGATTTACCTTCCCTTATCTACCACATAGTCTGTATATTTTATATCTTCAACCGAAGATTTTTTTATTTTTTTATTTATAATTTAATTTATATACCACCCTTCTCCCGAAGGACTCGGGGCGGAGTACAGCCAATTAAAAACACAAGGTACAAACAACAGTTTTAAAATAGTTAAAAGTATTAAACAATTTCGGCCCGAATTTAAAACCCAAAATTTAAAACACCCAATTTAAAATCATTTACATAGATAGCACTGCCTGGCGGAACAGCAGGGTCTTAAGGGCACAGCGAAACACATGGAGGTCGGAGATCTTGCGTATTTCCGGGGGCAGTTCATTCCACAGGGCAGGAGCTCCCACAGACAAGGCCCTTCCTCTGGGTGTCACCAGCCAACATAACTTGGCTGATGGCACCCTGAGGAGTCCCTCTCTGTGGGAGCGAATTGGCCAGTGAGAGGCTACTGGTGGCAGAAGTCGGTCTCGAAGGTACCCAGGTCCTAAGTCATGGAGCGCTTTAAAGGTGGTAACCAACACCTTGAATCGGACCCGTAAGACCACTGGGAGCCAGTGCAGCTTGCGCAGGAGAGGTATCACGTGGGCGCAACGAGTCGCGCCCATAACCACCCGCGTGGCCGCATTCTGGACCCGTTGGAGCTTCCGAGTGCTCTTCAAGGAGCCCCATGTAGAGAGCATTACAGTAGTCCAGCCAGGAGATGACAAGGGCATGAGTGATCATGCGTAAGGCGTCCAAAAAGGGCCGCAACTGGCAGATCAGGCGAACCTGATAAAAAGCCCCCCTGGCCACGGCCATCATATGTTCTTCTAAAGACAGCCGTGCATCCAGGAGGACACCCAGATTGCGAGCCCTCTCTGTGGGGGTGATGATTCACCCTCAATAGTCAGCAATGGCACCAGCTGGCTATATCGGGATGCCGGAAGCCATAGCCACTCGGTCTTGGAAGGGTTGAGTCTGAGCCTATTTCTCCCCATCCAGACCCGCACGGCCTCCAGGCAGCGGGACATCACATCAAGGGCATCATTGGGGTGGTCTGGGGTGGAGATGTACAACTGAGTGTCATCAGCGTACTGATGGACTCTCACCCCAAAACCATGGATGATCTCACCCAGCGGCTTCACATAAATGTTGAAAAGAAGGGGTGAGAGGACCGACCCTTGTGGCACCCCCCCACGTGAGGTGCCTCAAAGTCGACCTCTGCCCCCCTGCCAACACAAACTGCGAATGGTCGGAGAGGAAGGAGGAGAACCATCATAGCACGGTGCCTCCTATTCCTAACCCCCTCAACCGCTGCAGCATGATACCATGGTCGATGGTATCAAAAGCTGCTGAGAGATCTAATAGGACCAGGACAGAGGAGCAACCCCTGTCCTGAGCCCTCCAGACATCATCCACCAATGTGACCAATGCAGATTCCTGATCTGTATCCATCAGTTCTAGTGCAGTGGTGGGATTCAAATATTTTTACTACTGGTTCTGTGGGGGTGGCTTGGTGGGGGTGGCATGTGGCTTTGTGGGCATGGCAGGGCAAGGATACTGTAAAATCTCCATTCCCCACCCCATTCCAGGTGAAGGATATTGTAAAATCTCTATTCCCTCCCCACTCCAGGGGAAGGTTACTGCAAAATCCCCATTTCCTCCTGATCAGCTGGGACTCGGGAGGCAGAGAATAGATGGGGGAAGGGCCAGTCAGAGGTGGTATTTACTGGTTCTCCGAACTACTCAAAATTTCTGCTACCGGTTCTCCAGAACTGGTCAGAACCTGCTGAATACCACCTCTGTTCTAGTGCTATACAACTGTAAGGATTCCTGCAGCTTTCCTTAAAGACAGGCATTCTTTAAGCAATCAGTTCAAAGATTTAATGGTAACCTACTCTCACTTTCCTATGGTTGAGGAAGCTATTACAGACCAAGTATTCACACTGATCCCAAACAGCAAGTAGACTATAATCAACTGCAAGCAGAGCAATGAATTTCTTCTTCTGTGATTTGGTGCCTCTTCTTGACCATTTCCAGAAGCCTTCAAATAAAGGAGAAAAGGGCTGTATTATATTCTAGGTATACAGTCCTCTCAAGGCTGCTATTGGTTTCTCATGAACAATTCCAGCTATAAACACTTCCAGATGTAGGGTGGGCCTTTGCTCAGTCCTCCAAGGAACTAGAATAGTTGCTTTTCAATTTATTTATAAATGATCAGAAGATATAGTTGAGCAACGAGATATCCAAATTTTGAGATAGAATAAATCATTCAGGGTGGGAAAAAGCAAAAGAGATGCTTGAGGGAAAAAGGCAAGTGCAGTTCAGTATAAATGTAAACCAATGGGAGCAAAATGGAAATGATAAAAAATTCATCATAAAAAATATCACAGATGGGGGTGGAGAGTCAGTTAAAATATCATGGGAGTATGGCAACTGTGAAAAGGTGAATGTTATGCTGGCTTTTATTAAGAACTAGATGGAAAGCAGTCAATACTGTCAATACTTTATACAAATCAATAATGAATCTAGAATCTGGAATAACAAGAGTTGCTACAAAGGAGTATCTAAAACAACCAGGAGGAACGGAGCAACTGCTACTGTGTTTTCCGCTTTATTTCTTCCCACCTTCAGCTAATCTTTATGAGAAATTCATAACAAACAGTGGAAGAACTTAATGCCTGGTTGAATGTTGAAAATAATTATTTTAAGATATGGTAACAGCCAACAAAGTAACAGCTTTAGAATGGAATTAAATAAATTCATAGATATTAAGACTATTAAGCCATGCTATGATGGCTCTGTGTGTATTTATAGGATCAGAGGCAATATGATTTGAGGTGGCAACTGATGGGAAACAATAGGGATGTTGTAAGTTGTTCTCAATTCCACTCATCTGTGCAGTTTGTAAAAAAGAAAAAAAACTGCTTTTAACATGCAGTGCCAAAAAAGAACAAGGAAAGCTCAAAGATAACAATCAAAATAAACAACATGATAGCAATAGCACTTAGACTTATATACAGCTTCACAGAGTTTTACAGCCCTCTCTGAGCGGTTTACAGAGTCAGCATAGTGCCCCCAACAATCTGGGCCCTCATTTTACCGACCTTGGAAGGATGGAAGGCTGAGTCAACCTTGAGCCGCTCAGAATCGAACTCCTGGTGTGAGCAGTGAGTTAGCCTGCAGTAAGTACTGCATTCTAACCACTGCACCACCACGGCTCTATGATAATATTAAAGTATAGTAGGTAGGAAGACAGGTAGGTAAATAAATAATATTCATGCATGGAAAAAAAATCAGTTTTTTAAACAACTGATTAACCATAGATCATGCAGAAGAGAATTGGTCTTCCTTTTCCCCAAAAGAAAGTGTGCTTGAAGAACACAACTTTATAACTTCAAAGTATTGTATAAACATATTATAAATTCCAAGATTTTAATGTCAAGTATGGAAGGTCTTTTCATCACAGTAAAGCAGTCTAATTAGCTATAGTCCATGCACAATAAATCCAGAGCACTCAGTGCAATAATAGGTCCCACATTTTTGAATATAGGTCAACATTGCATTGACATATTTAAATCTTACTTCTTTTGCCAGCATTATAAGTTTATAAATATTAATCGAGAAAGAAATAATCTTGGAATAGCCCCAGAACACGTGTCAATATCTAATCCACTATTGTACTGAGTTTGATTTCTAGCCCTTACTAAACATCCTCAGTCTGAAGTATCCAAATCACTCAATGTGGGATTTGTTGTTGAATTGCAAAAGTGCATCTTAATAGCAATATATAGAAATTTTAAACTCCTAATCCATTGATTTTTAAAAAAAATGGGAGATTCCAATTTTTATTCTATTCCAATTCTATTTTTCTTGCAACTTACCAATATTTGTCTTTATAAAACTGCTCTGTTGTCTGTTAAAAATAAATTGTAGGCTTGGAATCATTCAAAAACTCTTAGTAGTGATCATAATATTTGAGAGGTTTCATATGCTTCTCATATGTCTGGTCCAAATTATGCAATATTAACTGAATATATTACCATTCGGCAGTTTTCAACAATCTGAACATTCCTGCAACATCAGAAATGTTTTAAAATACTGATTAACCATACAACTGATATAAACTATTTATTCTATTTTTGTTCCATGAGCGCAACATAGAAAGAAAACAAAATCAGTTACTATACCAGAAATTCTGAAACAGAAATTGTCTCAAAGAGTTGGTTTTCATAGAGACAGATATCAGGCTTAAGTTTCTTACTCGTCAACATCCAAATATGTCTTGCAGATTTTTAATGCCAGAAATACAACTGGTATGGGCAAAATCCAGAACTAGCATTTACTCAAATTTTAAGGGTATTAAATAGTAAGCTAGTTTATACCTTTGCACTTGATGGACAGGAAAATGCCACAACCTCGGCTGAGACAAGGGCATTCATAGCAGATGTTATCCAGGGGTGGGCTGCGGTGGGACCGCAGAGGTTCAGGAGTACCTCTAGCTAAAATTCTGTGCAGTTCAGAGAACCCCCAAATCCTACTCCTGGTTGGCCCTGCCCACCCCACCTTGCCCCTCCCAGGAGTCCCCACATGGCCCATTTTGGATGCAGGTAAGTGCAGGTTGTGTGCAGAGGCTTGGGGAGGGTGAAAAACAGGCCTACCTGAAGTTTGGGAAGGCCAAAACCTGGGGATGCTGTTTTTGCCCTCCTGGAGGCTCGAGAAAAGCCTCTTGAGCCCAGGGAGGGCAAAAACAACCCCCCCATCCCGCCATGGTGCAGGAGGCTGACTAGGCCACGCCCACCATGGCCACACCCATCCAGCAACCAGGCTAAAATTTTTGAAGCCCATACCTGATGCTATTCTGGCATATGCTAGATATGAATTGAGGAATATAAGGAAAATCTAAGTCAGAAGAATGTTCACCTTCATTTATAAAAAAGAAAAGACTTAGAATGCCAGTAAAGAGGACTGTGGGGATGGTATTTAAAAGCTAACACACAATAAGGAGAATGTAAATTTCAGTGTAAGTTGAGCAAACTTAGTTGAGCAAACTCCTGGAGACAATGGAGGACAGGAGAGCCTAGCTTGCTATGGTCCATGGGATTGCGAAGAGTCAGACATAATTTAGTGCCTGAATACCAACAAGAAAAGTTTCAGTAGCTTTTGGTTTGTACGCAGTGGATAAAATGGGCAGATTCAGAGGAAAAAGATAACCAAGTGGATATATTCGCTTCCTTTGGAAAAGCCAGTTTGGTGTAGTGGTGAAATCAGGAGATGGAGTTCTTGTCCCACTGTAGACATGAAGCCATCTGGCTGACCTTGGGCCCTAGGAAGGAAATAATGGCAAGCCTCTTCTGAAAAACCTTGTCAAAAAAACCAGCAACTTCCCCAGTCAGTTTCCAGGAGTCAAAAAGACTGCAAGGCACACACAGTGGAAGGAAAATACCCTTCCATTCCAAAAAAAGTTTTGCATTCTATTCCTTATAGTCACTTTAAATACATCAAAGAGAAAAATAGATATGTACATTACAGATTTTTTCCCATCACACAAGAATCTATGTAACTTCATAGACCATAGAAATCCATGCTGTTTCTTGGTAACATTATAGAAATGGTTTGCCTTTTCAGGAATGTTGTTCAACTTTTCACATTCTATGGCCCCAGTATTCCCTGGAGTTTTCCCCTCCAACTATTAACCAGACCAGATCTTGCCTAGCTTCTAAACTCAAAGTCAGACATCTACTAAGATATATGAAGGGTAATAGCTATGTTCTAAGGCAGGGGTCTCCAACCTTGGCAACTTTAAGACTTGTGGACTTCAACTCCCAGAATTCCTCAGCCAGCAAAGCTGAGTTGAAGTCCACAAGTCTTAAAATTGCCAAGTTTGGAGACCCCTGCTTTAGCTGTTTGCCCAACTGGACAACTGCAAAGTCTGGCCTGGAGGTTTGAGAGGGGCTGGGAGATCAAATCTGGTTGTCAGATGTTTAACCAAATCTGACTTTGCTTCTCATGCAGGATCTATTGTGCATATGTGGTGCAGAGGAATGTCACGTGCACTCTTCAGGATGGAGTGGAGAGCTATGTGAAAGCTGAGTATCACAAGTGCAGCTGGGGACCCAAGTGCCCTGGAAAAGTCGTGTGAGTATAGCCAGGGATAAAGGTGTAGACATCTCTCAACATCATTTGACCCAGTAGTGGGTTTCAGCCAGTGGTGGGTTGTTCCCGGTTCGCACCGGTTCTATAGAACCGGTAGTAAAACCGGCAGGAGGCTGCGCCCACTGACCCCGACGTCATCAAAATGTTTCTGCGCATGCGCAGAAGTTTCTGCACATGCGCAGAAGAGCATGCACGTGCAGCCCCACTGTGAACCAGTAGTAAAGGTAAGTAGAACCCACCCCTGGTTTCAGCAACTTTAAAAAGTTTGGAGAACCGGTAGTAAAAATTCTGAGTGACCCCACCCCCATCTATTCTCTGCCTCCCAGTTCTCAGGGTGTGGCTTGTTGGGCATGGCATGGCTTGATGGCCGTGGCTTGGTGGGCGTGGCAGGGGAAGGTTTCTGTAAAATTTCCATTCCCACCCCACTCCAGGGGAAGGTTTCTGCAAAATCCCCATTTCCTCCCAATCAGCTGGGACTCGGGAGGCAGAGAAAAGACGGTGGCAGGGCCAGTCAGAGGTAGTATTTACCCGTTCTCTGAACTCCTCAAAATTTCCATTACCGGTTCTCCAGAACTGTTCAGAACCTGCTGAAACCCACCTCTGATCTGTTTCTTATAAGTTATAATTTTTAAATCCACCTTAGAATTTACCTCTGTTATCTCCAGAAGGACTTGTTCAGTAAAGATTTTTGTTCCAATACAGTTCAAATGCTTCACAGGCCCAGAGATCAAACAATTCCTTTAAAGTAGCCAACATGTGCACTAGTAATCGATCTTTAAAGTCTTGTTTGTAAACAAGATACAGTATATTGTTCCCACACAAGAAACCCTTTCTAATTAACTTCAAAGCCTTTCTTTAAATCAATTTCACAAAGCTTTTAGTATTTGTAAAGTTTTCCAGAAACCACTCTGGGATCACCTCTTTGCTGTATATTACAAGAAGTTACCAAAAAAAATTAAGATCTTTAAAAGCTAGAAAGATGTTATGTTCTTTCTTTTTAAATGGATTGAAGAGAATCCCACTCAGTGACCGAGACTCCTGTGATTCTGAAAGTTTTTTCAGTCTTAAACAAACAATAAGAAAGGTAAAACTCCAAAGTGATTTAAAAAAATGAGGCTTGGTCAAACCGAGTCCTGAAAGGCTGCATTTATGGCTCAGAGCATGATGGAACCTTTGACTTCCAGTTGATTGCAAGTGGCTGTAAAAACAAGGATTTCTGTAGTCTGCTCACAAAAATCAGCCATACAAAGGACATGTGGGCAATATATAGCAATAGCACTTAGATTTATATACCGCTTCACAGTGCTTTCCAACCCTCTCTAAGCGGTTTACAGAGTCAGCATATTGCCCCCAACAATCTGGGTCCTCATTTTACCAATCTCGGAAGGATGGAAGGCTGAATCAACCTTGAGCCACTCAGAATCAAACTCCTGGTGTGAGCAGTGAGTCAGCTTGCAGTAAGTTCTGCATTCTAACCACTGCACCACCACGGCTCTATGATAATATTAAAGTATAGTAGGTAGGAAGACAGGTAGGTAAATAAATAATATCCATGCATTTTACTGACCTCAGAAGGATGGAAGGCTAAGTCAACCTTGAGCCTGGTGAGATTCGAACTGCCAAATTGCAGGCAACCAGCAGTCAGCTGAAGTAGCCTGCAGTACTGCACTCTAACCACTGCACCACCATGGCTCAATATCCAGTTCTCTCTTTCTTCCAGAGAGAATTTTGATATATCCAAATTTGACCATAATGCCAAAAAATGTGGGGATTGGTTCTCGCATATCGCCTCACTACATATTGTCTCTATGAATAATGGGAGTTTTCTGATGAAAAACCACTCAATAGAGAGAAATAGATAAGACTTTCTCCATATATGAATGTGATGCTTATGTTGGGACCATTTAGGCATCCATTTCCCATGCCTCCTTTGCTTTCCCACATCATATTTTAAGTGACAGAAGTGCTGTTGTGCTTAAAAATTGGAATGGATGCAATGCTTGCTTGCTTGCTTCCAACAAAGGCTCACACTAGCTAAGAGTCCAATAACTGCTCAGCATGATCATGTATTTCTTGGAAGTTGACCCAAATATAGCATAAATCTTTCTTGTATTATGGACTGGATCCAAAGAATTGTGAGTGAAAGGAAAATAGCTGTCAGCCCCATTCCATACATGCTTTCAGAGACCTTTTATATGATTCTATTGGAGGTGGGTTCAATAGCAGTCGGTCAGTAGAAGCCTGGTTTGCAGCCAGGCTAACATTTTTGGAGGTAGCTTTACTTTCATTACGAGCCAGAAAAGCAAATGTTTTTAGATGCTTTCTGTATTTTTTCAATGTTACTCTGTGATTTCAGCACTGAAATGATACAGAGATATATGATGATCATGTTGCTTGCTGTATATTGTCCATCCATACACACAATTTTCAGAAACAAAGAGAAAATGTAGACAGAAAGAATACTTACAGTTTAGAAAGAAGGATAACAGGAAAAAGATGTGGAAAAGGAAGGAAGATTAAAATCAGGGGTGAAATTCTACCGGTTTGCATCGGTTCGGGCAAACTGGTAGTGATAAAAGCTACCAGTTCGTCCAAACCGGTATTTCTAACAATCAGCTGAAAATCCTGCTTTCTAGCAATCTAAATCACGTGGCACAGCTGTTTCCCCCCCCCCCGCCCCCGCTGTTCTACTTACCTTGTCAAGCCTTCTTTTTCCATGCAAAGCATGGGTTTGGCATGCACTGCACATGCACACACGCACAGCATGCTTTTGGCACACACTGCATGCGTGGGCAGCGAACCAGTGGCAATCCGCAGAATATTTCACCACTGATTAAAATGTATATGCAAGTTGTTACTATAGGAGAGGAGCTTTTTCTAAGCAGCCTCTCTCCAAATATACAGGTAGTGCTCGACTTACAACAGTTCATTTAATAACCGTTCAAGGTTACAACAGCACTGAATAAAGTGATTTATGTCCATTTTTTACAGTTACAACCTTTGCAGCATTCCCATGGCCATGTGATCAAAATTCAGATGCTTGGCAGCTGGTTCGTATTTATGACGGTTGCTGTGTTCCAAGCAACTGTCATAAATATGTGATCCCCTTTTGCCACCTTCTGACAAGAAAAGCCAATGGGGAAGGCAGATTCACTTAACAGTCGTGTTACAAACTTAACAGCTTCAGTGATTCACTTAACAACTGTGACAAGAAATGTTGTAAAATGGGGCAAAACTCACTTAACAGTTGTCTCACTTAACAGAAATTTTGGGTTCAATTGCGGTCGTAAGTTGGGGACTACCTGTATGAGGTTACATGGGGCTGATGGGAGCTGTCATTTACATACTAGAAAGTGTCAAGGAATTCTAGAGTATAATCCTGAGAAAAGTGATGATCATGCCAAGATTATGCAGAAAGGTGTACCAGGAATAATTTATTTATTTATTTATTTATTTATTTATTTTTATTTATTTATTTAGCTTGTCAAGCATGTATGAGAAAACAAGTATAAGTATGAACATAACATATAAACATATAAGTATAAACAGATATAAGTATATACATGAGAAATGAGTATGAATAAATGGAAACAGTAGGACAGGGATGGTAGGCACGCTGGTGTGCTTATGCACGCCCCTTTACAGACAAGTTTGACAAGTTTGAGATATAATCCAGGCAATCTATGCCAGAGAAATTATGTGTTTAATTTTTTTTAGTTGAAATTGGTAGAATTTGTGCATTCTTCCTATATGTATACAGATGGTGATTCCAGGGGTGGGTTCTACTTACCTTTACTATCAGTTTGCAACGGGAGCATGCACACGTGCTCGATTCGCTCACGTGCGAATTAATTATGATGTCTGGGTGGGTGGGCGGAGCCTCCCGCTGCTTTTACTACCGGTTCTAAAGAACCGGACAGAATCGGGAGCAACCCACCACTGGGTGATTCCCTAAATTTCTAATCTAGTTCTGTTATCTACCATCAAAAGTGTCTTGTATCAGGGTTTCAAGTAACAGAACAGACCCAACGCAATCAAACCTCTGAGGCCTAGGTGTTCCTCAAAGTACAGATTTATTAGGCATGTCATAATACCTGGCTCTGAAGGTCCTGCGGTTTTCCCCATCCAAATAAAAAGTCAAAGACCTTTCCCCTAATCCACATGTCCATCACACGGTCCAATCCGGTCACATCCCCAACTCCAGTTGATTTCAGTCCACACCTCCTCAGCACCTGGTCAGAACGTCCTTGATTCCCAGAAGAAATAATTTTATTTTGGCTACAAGTCCACAACTATCTATATACCCCCCTCCTGTTCCCACAGCCCCAACCAGTGTAGCTGTGGCAGCCCTGAAGATGCTTCCAAAATGGCTTCAGGGTTGACATCTTGCCTATAAAGCAACCCAGCAGGTTATGACAGGTTCTGGAGAACTGGTAGCGGAAATTTTGAGCAGTTCGGAGAACTGGCAAATACCACCTCTGGCTGGCCCCAGAGTGGGATGGGAAGGGAGATTTTGCAATATCCTTTCCCCAGGACTGGGGAGGGAATGGGGATTTTGCAGTATCCTTCTCCTGAAGTGTGGTGGGAATGGAGATTTTGCAGTATCCTTCCCCTGGAGTGGGGAGGGAATGGGGATTTTGCAGTATCCTTCCCCTGGAGTGGGATGGGAATGGAGATTTTGCAGTATCCTTCCCCTGCCACACCCACCAAGCCATGCCCAACAAACCATACCACGCCCACCACTCATATAGAACCGGTAGTTTAAAAAATTGGATTTCACCACTGCTATAAAGTCACTATGTGGGATGTATACAAGATCACACAGGATCACCCAGCATCCTGAGAGTATGCTTCTGAAATCTGGTAGCAGAATGGCTGATTTGCAGAGGTGTGATTTTTTTCTCTTCTAAATAAAAACGAGAGGAACCAACTCCATTTCTACCCTTAGTGCCTCCATATAGCTGGAAATTTAGCAGAAGTGTATTGCTAAGTTCAGAAGTGCAAAAACTGGGTTAAAAATCAAGTTTATGTATAAATTTGATAGGCTAGAAAAATTAGAAAATCTACTTTGATGGGATATTTTAACTTGACCTTCATCATTCATACAAAGATGATCAATTTTCACTTATGGGACTGCTGCTTGCTTACTTGAACATTGCCAGTCAATACACTCTTGTAGGATATCATAGTTTCCCGGCCATGGATATCAGCCCTATTTTGTTCTTTTCCTAGCTTTCTTGAAAAAAATTATAAGCGCTGTTTAAACATTACTTCCATATTACTGTTTATATTTCCAAGTCTTTAACATACAAAGCACTTTGCAAACAATTTTTTTTTTTTTTAAATTTGATTTATATGCCGCCCTTCTCCGGAGACTCAGGGCGGCTTACAATGTGCTCAGCAATAGCCTTCATCCTTTTGTATATTTATACAAAGTCAGCTTATTGCCCCCACAACTGGGTCCTCAATTTACCTACCTTAGAAAGGATGGAAGGCTGAGTCAATTTGTGATTGTCATCAGGTTTAGACAACCTCAAAATGTTGAGAATATGCAGTGACCACCATGTGATACCATGAATTTTTGTTCCAGCTGAGAAAGAGAAAAATGCAAGAGATACTGTACATTGAGTCAAAACCCTGGCCTCTAAGCTATTTTTTCTTGCCATGCAAAAGAAAAAATAAATGTAAACTCTGTGGTGAGGTGTATATTGGGGGAGTGGGTGGGTAAGAATAGAGTGATTGAGTTCAAGAGCCAAAAATTGGGGAGAGCTATGACCAATGGAAAAACTGATTACTTACAAACTATATTGCTGCACCATTGCATAAAACAGTAGCTTTATTCTAGGTTCAAATAAGCCATTTTGGATCCAGGAAAAAATGCTTTCAGGAATACCCAATATACAGCCACACTGGTTTGGAGTGGTTATCAACCATGGCAAAACCCTGATGTGGAAGAGGATTTTCCACGAGGCAATTCATATGTGGCTTTGAAAAGTTAGGAAATTGACTAGTTTTAATTATTTTTATTGCTGCAGTGAAAAGCTATTCATTAATTTATTTGACATTTTTATAAATTGCTTCTCTAGCCATTGAATTCTTAAGGTGGTATAAAAGTTCAGATGAAACAGTTCTTTACTTTAGCATAGGAAAAAATACGTTCTAAATCTTAGGAACAGTGGTGACGCAGTGGTTAGAATGCAGTATTGCAGGCTAACTCTGCCCATAGCCAGGAGTTCAATCCTGACTGGCTCAAGATTGACACAGTCTTCCATCCTTCCGGGTCAGTAAAATGAGGACCCTGACTGTTAAGAATAGTGTGCTGACTATGTAAGCCACTTAGAGTGGACTGTAAAGCACTATGAAGTGGTATATAAGTCTCAGTGCTATTGCTAAATCTTACAGATTTCAGTGAGAGAACTAAAACAGGTGATTTACTAGCTCTGTTAATGGACCTTAGAATAGAATAGAATTTTTTATTGGCCAAGTGTGATTGGACACACAAGGAATTTGTCTTGGTGCATATGCTCTCAGTGTACATAAAAGAAAAGATACGTTCATCAAGAGTCATTAGGTACAATGATAGTCATAGGGAACAAATAAGCAATCAAATCATATTAGGAAACAGTCAATATAAATCGTAAGGATACAAGCAACAAAGTTACAGTCATACAGTCATATGTGGAAGGAGATGGGTGATGGGAACAACGAAAAGATTAATAGTAGTGCAAACTTTGTAAATAATTTGACAGTGTTGAGGGAATTATTTGTTTAGCAGAGTGGTGGCGTTCGGGGGAAAACTATTCTTGTGTCTAATTGTTCCGGTGTGCAGTGCTCTATAGCGTCATTTTGAGGGTAGGAGTTGAAACAGTTTATGTCCAGGAAGTGAGGGGTCTGTAAATATTTTCACAGCCCTCTTTTTGACTCGTGCAGTATACAGATCCTCAATGGAAGGCAACTTGGTAGTAATTGTTTTTTCGGCAGTTCTAATTATCCTCTGAAGTCTGTGTCTGTCTTGTTGGGTTGCAGAGCCAAACCAGACAGTTATAGAGGTGCAGATGACAGACTCAATAATTCTTCTGTAGAACTGTATCAGCAGCTCCTTGCGCAGTTTGAGCTTTCTGAGTTGGCACAGAAAGAACACTTTTTGTTGTGCTTTTTTGATGACGCATAATCCAGGTAACCTCTGGCTTGATCACAGCTTTATTATAAATCATTCTACCTTTAACATATCTAGGCAGTGCATGTCCCAAATTTTGATGACTGCATTTATTTCTGGCAGTGTTCTTAGAAAAATAACTAGATTCCAATTTCAACCAGAATTTTGTGACCACTTGATGAGATCTGACCCAACTTTGCACATTTTACTATTGTCAGCAGCCTCACTAATGACTTCCTCAGTATGTTTGCTTGGCTCTTGAAAAGGTTCTTTGGAAGAAAGATATAAAAGATTTATTCCAAGTAAATATGCCATGAATCATAGTTTTAAATATGACTGAATCCAACTGGTGAGTCTGTCCTAGTATATAGAAACAAATTATTATATGCATGTAAATTATAGTTGTATGGACACTATCATAGGGTACTCCTGTAGGTAGATACGTGTTTGATGCGTTTTAGTATGAAATATTATTACTATATGATTCTCAAATAATATTATTGGACAACATTTTGTATCTATAGTGGATTTTCTGTGTTTCTGCATCTTGATAAAGGTACAGTATATAAATAATAACAATAACAGCAATAATACAAAATGTGATTTGCAATTTGGGTTGAAAGATTATGCTCATCATACCAATTATAATTGACTATTTTGGTTCATCAAATATTTAGAAATTATTATAAGTACTGAATGTCATACCACTCATTTTGCAAAAGTTCTATTTGGAAAAGCCACACATATTATCGCAGTACCCCCATAATTCTTAAGTTGTTGCCTGAATCATTGGTGTCAGCACCAAGCTGATTACACTGTGATGTTCATTTTAGACAATTAGAATAATAATAAAACAACAGTGCTGTTAACCGGATCAGCCAATTTCCATCTCACATTTATTACTGAAAACTAGTTTTGTGTAGGGGTGAGGGTACTGGCCTAGAAACCAGGATACAGTGAGTTCAGGACCTCCCTTAGGAATGAAAGCTGGCTAATCATTCTCTCAGCCCAATCCACCCCACAGGGGTGTTCTTTGAGAGAACATAATAGGGAGGACATCCTTGAGTTTGGAGGAGGAGGAGGTCGTCTGGATAACAGATGTTGTGGTATCTGGAGACAGCAGAATAGAAGAGAAAGAACTGGGCAAAAAATCATGAAGCACAAAGACCTTCAAATAGAAGTAGAACACCGATGGCAAAAGACAGCAAAGGCAATACCAATAGTAATAGGCAC
Source organism: Arizona elegans (assembly GCA_022577455.1). Classification (NCBI taxonomy): domain Eukaryota; kingdom Metazoa; phylum Chordata; class Lepidosauria; order Squamata; family Colubridae; genus Arizona; species Arizona elegans. The sequence goes on along the minus strand of JAKOOJ010000002.1, from coordinate 181,646,081 downwards.
TTTGTGTGCAATCCCAAAACATCTGGAGCTCAACTTGAACACCATCAGCACTGACAAAATCAGCATCACTCAATTGCAAAAGTCAGCTCTACCTGGAACATATTGCTTAACGCATTGTAAGCCGCCCTGAGTCTCCGGAGAAGGGCAGCATATAAATAATTTTTTTAAAAAAAAATAATACATCCTGCAAATGTACATTTAACGCCATTAAATAACATCTGCCTACCCCAAGTTCTTGGGAAGGATTCAATAGGTGGACAAAAATGTCAAATCTACTCTAAACATTTGGCTGACTGTGTGACCAATATAATTTATCTTTATTTGTTTATTATAGATTTTAATAATTAGATTTTCATCCTGCCTTTATTACTTTGTGAGTAACTCAAGGCAACAAACACAATGTGCATAATCCTCTTTCCTCCTTCCATGTTCTCCACAACAACTATCTTCTGAAGTGGGTTGGACTCAGAAAGAGTGACTGGTTCAGCATCACCCGATAAAGTTGTTAAGGAAACAACAACAACAACAACAATAACTAATAAATGAGTTTGGATTTTAACTCGAAATAAATAAATAAATCTTAAATTTCATCAGGAAATCCCTTCAAATCAAGGATTATCCTTTTCCAGGTAGGGTAGAGAGCTAGGCTAAATGAGGCTATGCTCAGCAGTCTCTCAGGGTTTAAGGCAGGAATCCTCAAACTTTTTAAACAGGGGGCCAATTCATGGTCCCTCAGACTGTTTGGGGGCCAGACTAGCTGGGTGGGCGTGGCTAGGTGGTCTTGTGACTGGATGGGTGTGGCCAATTTAGCAATCCAAATAATACAGACAAATCAAACTTTAATTTGTTATGCTCCTGAGGGTAGAAAGCAGGATAGTGAAGGGATGTGGCTGCCTTGGGGTGTGTATGAGGGACTTTTGTGTGTGTGTGTGTGTGTGTCTGGAGGCCGGGGAGGCAAAAAAAGGGCCCATTTTTGGCCTCCAGAGGCCTTCGCGCGTCCTGTTTTTGGCCTCCCTGGCTTCCAGAAGGCGGGTGGGGGTCAGTGGGTAGGCGGGGTGATGTGGGTGGGGCAGCCTCATGGTCCTGTGCGGGCCAGATTACTGGCTTTGGCAGGCCATATCCAGCCCCCAGGCTGGAGTTTGAGGACCCCTGGTTTAAGGGGATCAAGCCTCAATCATGAGATCACAGGTGCCGTCTCGACATTTTTGAGCCCCTCCAAGGACACCCCTGATTCTGCCATTGGTTGAATGTAGACATTGTGGCTGGCTACCGCTGATACTTTTGATTGAGTAGTGTTACCTTCTCAAGTAATAATCTGATGGTTTCATGAGGAAGTAGCAGTCTTATCTTTTCAGACTAAGAATAAGGCTAGAAAAGGGGAATGTTTTCTGAGCTAAAGCAATCCCACCACGATTTCTATCTAGCTTGGGAAACTAAAAAGTAGACGGAGCTTTTTTTTTTTCAACATAGGGGCCACGGATAACTATTTATGCAGCTGCCATAAATACTTCCTGTTATTGACATGTGAAGTGGAGGTGTTTTGTACTTTGAGAAGATATATATATATATATATATATATATATATATATATATATATATATATATATATATATATATATATATATATATATATATATATATATATATATATATATTTCCCTGAAAAGAAGCTTCTAACTGGAAATAGCAGTAAGGGCAGCATAGCTGTTAGAAGAGATGATCTGATGCCAGCTGTTTTCCTCCTTTGGTCTGTGAAATGATTTGCTCTTTTTACAACTCTGACCTCTGGCCAAAACAAAAAGTCAGGCAATGGCCCAGATGTCTGCGGGGAGCCAGAGTGATGGTTTGTGTGCCAGGCAAGCAGTTGGCAGTGGTTCAAGACAGCAGCTTTTTCTAACCCATCTCCAACCCATCTAAGCTATTTTGTGGTGTATGTTTGTGTGTGTGTGTGCCACACGCACCAGAGTTGTTCATCACAGCAACCTAGAGATTCCTTTGGGGAGCAAATCTCTTCTTAGATCTTCCACCTATCATTCAACAAAATAGAAGGCAAACAGAAGCTTATGGCAAATTCAACAGACTTAGGGCAGAATCCCAAGCAGAGGCTGCCAGAAGCTGAGGATTTTTCCAGTATCCTCCATGCCAGAAAATAACAGGGGAATTGCCAAAAACATTTGTTCAGCAGAGGTACATGCGTACAGGAACCTCATTATATTTAGTGTTAACACAGCCCATCGATTAGAGATGGTGCCTGCCCAATGAGTCTTATGACAGAACTGACAATGAGATATAATAGCGGGAGTCAATCCATGACGCTCTTAGCTATTTCGTAAAACAACAGGAGGCTTTCATTTACAGAACAGAATGACAGGCTAGGCCTCAGATCAGGGCTACATCTAAAACTAATCCATAGCATTTGCTTGAGGATTATCTTTAGCCTGGCAGATATGTACAACATTAGCTTAATAGCATGAAGTATGTATATGTGACAATAAGCGGTACAGTATGGCATAATCAGGCTGTGCATTGAGAATTACGGCATCTGCTCACACAATCGCATAACTCCAAAGCCTTGTGACTTTCTCTCAACCAGCATGCATACCTCTATACCTCACCAGAACTTTCTATAATTGGTCTCAACACACGGTATTGTAACAACCGGTGGGAAGGATGTCAAGAATCAATGTCATTCTATGGATTATAATGGATGAATGTAAAGATTTGAGCATCTCCAAGGATCCGTTTATACATTCATCTAACTCACTGCTGTAGCAATTTTACTAAGTGTTTCTGTTACAAGTCTCACCAGCCACATCAGAATTTCTGAGCGAAATTGTTATGGATTGTTATGCTCAGGGATCTTTCACTCAATGTCTGGCACCAGAATGCACGAGCTGCCTCTAGAGGAAAATATGATGCTGGCTCAAGTCACGTCAGGTGATTTGGAAGTGTTTATCTGTGCAATCTGATTAAACATTGTACTCATTAGGCAATATGGAACATGGATAACTTCCGCATAAAGTTCATTTCATAATTCATTCGTTCTGTTTGAAGTTTAGGGAAAAACTCCAAAAGTACAAGCAGTTCAAACACTGAATCAATTATCCAGAAAGATGGTGGGCTCTTCTTTACCTGCTGTGCTCAAGTAAAGGCTGGCTAACCATCAATTAGGGTGCTTTCGGTGGCTCAGTGGCTAAGACGCGGAGCTTGTTGGTCGAAAGGTCGGCAGTCCAGCGGTTCGAATCCCTAGTGCCGCGTAATGGGATGAGCTCCCGTTACTTGTCCCAGCTTCTTCCAACCTATCAGTTCGAAAGCACGTAAAAAATGCAAGTAGAAAAATAGGGACCACCTTTGGTGGGAAGGTAACAGTGTTCCATGCGCCTTTGGCGTTGAGTCATGCCAGCCACATGACCACGGAGGCGTCTTTCGACAGGGATGGCTCTTCAGCTTTGAAACAGAGATGAGCACCTCCCCCTAGAGTCAGAAACGACTAGCACATATGTGCAAAGGGAACTTTTACCTTTACCTTTAATTTGGATTTCTGCACTGGGTAAAGACATAAATAGCCCCTATCCACTATAGGAGGATATAGTGCCTCCAGAGATAAGGAGAATCCAAGACCTCATTGCCTTCCGCCGTGCCCTTAAAACCTTCCAGCAAGCCGGGCTGGCCTATTTTTTTAAGCGTTTTTAAGTGTTTTGTTTATTGTTTTTAATTACGGGGCCAAATTTATATATGTATATTTTTAACTGTATTTTAATATTTGTACTTGATGTTTTTACTTGGCTGTTCACCGCCCTGAGTCCTCAGGGAGAAGGGCGGTATACAAATTCAAAATAAAATAAAATAAAATAATAAATATAAACATCTGATCATTTAAATACTGTTTTTTATTTTCAAATTCTGGCATAATATGGGCTACGGATAGTTTAACAATCTTGATACAGTGATTTGAGGTCCTGTATTACAACCCAAGCAGACCAAGGTTGCACACTCTATATATGGAAGTTGCTGCCCTCTAGTGTTAAAATACATTTTGAAGTTATAGTAAAATATATATATATATATTCATATTGATTTACCTACCTGGTGTATGGAGAGTCTCAATCATCCAGATGATCGTGGTTGTCCCAAAGGTGCTTTTCTAAAAGGTAACTGGACTTTCTTGGTTTTTTTCCCCTTGAAAACGTTTTGCTTCTCATCCAAGAAGCAAACATCCAAGAGAACTGAAGAAGCTTCTTGGATAAGAAGCATTTCATTTGTTTCCAGTCAGAAGTTTGTCAAAGTGTTCCAAGACATAACTATGTACTTTAAAACTATTCTAAACACTATGCAAATATTCAGTATGTGAATTCATTGTCAATCCTCCTTGGAAGGCTAACGGTTCATATAATCTTAATTTAATCTAAAATAGAATAGAGTAGAGTAGAGTAGAGTAGAACAGAACAGAACAGAACAGAACAGAACAGAACAGAACAGAACAGAACAGAACAGAATAGAATTCTTTTTTTTTTATTGTAAAAGTTTTACAATTACATTTTCACCCCATTTTCACCCCCTAACCCTCCCCAAACTCCCCAACCCACCCTCCCAAACCCCCCTGACCCTCCCCTCCCCCCCAGACTTCCATAGAATATCATTATCCCCTATACAAAAACCTTAAACCCCCCCAACCCCCATGTCATTTTTCATCTTCACATAGTTCGACTATTTCTATTTAATATAATATAATACTATCAATGAAAAGCTATTTGATACTTCTTGGTTTGGTATTTGTTCTGCACATAATCTATCCACTTTTTCCATCCACATTCATAAGTCTCTTGTGAGCGATCTTTTAAGTATGCTGAAATCTTCGCCATCTCCGCAAAGCTAGCCATCTTCAAAATCCATTCTTCTACGGTGGGCAGAGCTTCATTTTTCCAATATTTACCTATCAACAATCTCGCTGCTGTAATCATATACAAAATCAACTTTATTTCATCCACTGTAAAACCCTCAACTATACCCAATAAAAGCAATTGTGGAGAAAATTGGATTTTTTTCTTTAAAACATTCTGCATGACCCACCAAATTTTTATCCAAAAAGCCTTCACTTTCTTACAAGTCCACCAAATATGATAATATGTAGCATCTAAACAATCACACCTCCAACATTTTGGCTGAACATTAGGGTACATACACGACAATTTCTTAGGATCTAAATGCCATCTATAAAACATTTTGTAAAAATTTTCCCTCAAGTTCTGCGACTGTGTAAATTTAACATTCTGAACCCAAATTTTTTCCCATGTTTCCAACATCACTGGTTCTTCAAAATTTTGTGCCCACTTAATCATACAATCTTTAACTAATTCAGTTTCCGAATCCCTTTCTAACAAAACATTATAAAGCCTTTTAATATGCATTGGACCTTTCTCTTTTATATGTCTAACCAATTCTTCCTCATGCACCATAATACCAGTTCTTTGGTCCTCTTTCCATCTCAATTGCAATTGATTGTATTGTAACCAAGTTAAATTAATCCCTTCAGCCAACAGTGTCTGTAATGTCTTCAGCTGCCATCTGCCCGCATCTGTAAAAAGAACCTCTTTGTATAAAAACCCCCCGAGTGACATTATATTTGTATTCCACAAAATATGACCAAGATCCAGCCATAACGGTATTTTATAATCCCATTTGAGTCGGTGCTTCTTCCAAACTCTCAGCAAAGAGTCTCTAAGTATATGGCTTTTAAATACTTTATCCACTTTGCTATCATAAAATAAATAAGCATGCCATCCAAATTCCAAATCAAAACTTTCTGCGTTTAGTATTCCAGTCTTTTTTCCTCCAAACCAATCACTTGTTAAAGTCAAAGCTGCTGCATCATAATATAACTGTAGGTTTGGAAGTTTAAGACCTCCCCTTTCTGGAACATCTTGCATAATTTTCAATTTTACTCTTGGTTTTTTCTCGTTCCAGACAAACTTGTTCACTCCAGTTTGCCATACTTTTAGTTGTTTATCACTTTTAAGCACCGGAATCATTTGAAACAAAAAAAGAAATCTTGGCAAAATGTTCATCTTAACTGCTGTTATTCTTCCAAGTAAAGACAGCTGCAGTTTTTTCCAAGTCTCCATGTCTTTTTGCACCTCTCGCCACAACACCTCATAATTATTTTGAAACAATTTCATATTTGATTCTGCAACCTGAACTCCTAGATATTTTACCTTTGGTACAATCTCAAAACCTGCCCTCCTTTCAAGCTCGTGTTTACGATCTTGTGTCATATTTTTGACTATCATCTTAGTTTTTTTCTGGTTCAGATTAAAACCTGAAACTTTACCATAGTCTTGTATAATGTCCTTCATCTGGATTATTGATTCCATTGGCTGTGTTAGGGTAACAACCAGATCATCTGCAAATGCCTTTATTCTGTAATCCTCTTGCCTTATCGTTATACCTTTCAAGATATTAGAGTCCCTTATTGTATTTAGCAAGACTTCTAGTGTTAAAATAAACAACAATGGGGACAATGGGCATCCCTGTCTTGTTCCTTTTTCGATTTTAAACTCTGATGTCAGACTTCCATTAATAATAATCTGTGCAGATTATTGCAGAATAGAATTCTTTATTGGCCAAGTGTGATTGGACACACAAGGAATTTGTCTTGGGGCATACGCTCTCGGAGTACATAAAAGAAAAAATACATTTGTCAAGAATCATAAAGTACAACACTTAATGATAGTCATAGGGAACAAATAAGCAATCAAATCATATTAGGAAACAGTCAATAAGGATAAGGATACCAGCAACAAGGTTACAGTCATACAGTTTGTGTCTGTCTTGTTGGATTGCGGAACCAAACCAGACAGTTATAGAGGTGCAGATGACAGACTCAATAATTCCTCTGTAGAACTGGATCAGCAGCTCTTTGGACAGCTTTCTGAGTTGGCACAGAAAGAACATTTTTACTGTGCTTTTTTGATGACATTTTTGATGTTAGGTGTCCATTTTAGATCTGAGATATGGTAGAACCTAGAAATTTGAAGGTCTCTACTGTTGATACTGTGTTCTCTAGTATTGTACAAGGTAGTAGTATGGGAGGGTTTCTCCTAAATTCCACCACCATTTCTACGGTTTTGAGTGTGTTCAGTTCCAGATTGTTCTGGTTGCACCACGAAGCTAGTTGTAAAATTGTATTTGATTCCATAGTCCACCACCCTTGTGTTACAGATATTGATATCCACATTTTTAACTCTCAATTTTCCTCTACCTTTCTTTATTCCTGGCTATTAGGTATCGCACATTCTTCAGACCCAGGTACAAGATTGGATACAAGACAGTCACTGAAATAGCGTGGAAATGCTGCCCAGGTCTCGTGGGAGAAGGATGCCATCATGATAATCCCACTAATCAAGCAGGACTTCCATCCCAACATCCCAGCCCCAAGATGCCCCCAACTCAGAAGATGTTTCCAGGTCCCAGAGCTCCGCCTCATCCCAAAATCCCTGTGGACTCATTTCCTATACCAAAAAAGAATAATTATGGTGAGGATCCAGATCTGAGTTTGTCACACCAAAGATCATAAAGAAGGTCTTTATGATCTTGCCAGTGCTTCTTGTTCTTTTTTTTATCCAGATATGTTGGACCTGCAAAAACAAGCCCAGGCTTACAATTTTTATTGCCCAGCCTCTGAATGAAACTCATCACACGCTCGCATGTTTATTTTTTTATTTATTTATTTTAGTTTGTCAAATACATATAAGATAACAGAAATAAGTATAAACATGATGATGAATTTAGGATAAGGATATGAATAAATAGGGACAGCAGGACAGGGATGGTAGGCATGTGGGTGCACTTATGAATGCCTCTTTCAGACCTCTTAGGAATGGGGTGAGGTCAACAGTTAAAGTTTTGGGGGTTTGTGTGTTATAGAATCTAAATCCTTTCCCACTTCAGCCTTGTGAGGTAGTCCAGGCAAGAAGCATACTCAGAAATACTAGCTCTAAAATTATAAGGTTACATTAACAGAATCTTGCATGTCTCAAAGTACATCTCGCCTCTCCCATCTTTATGGTCCTAAAAGCTAGGGAGGGTCCCTTCTCAGTTGTTTGGCATACCTCCAGTTCTTCTGCAGACTGCTGCCACTTGTTTAACACTTTGTCTAATTTGTGGTTCTTCTACAAGGTCATTCCCATATACCAGTGATGGCTAACCTTTTCTGGACCGAGTGCCCAAAGCTTGCACCCAAACCCGCCAAATGCAATCACATGCCCCCCATCCACATGTGCCCCCCCCGCATGTGCCCAGAGCATATGCACACTGCCCCTGCATGTGTCCCGCCCCCTGCGCATGCACAGCAGAGACCCGAAGACCAGCTGGCTGGCGGGAGGCATGCGCCCATGTGCAGCAGAGCTGAACTGGGGCGACGGCTCGCGTGCCCACAGAGAGGGTGCTGAGTGCCACCTCTGGCACGCATGCCATAGGTTCGCCATCATGGCCATATACCATTACACACACAGGCTTAATCCTTTGCTTGAGAAGACATAATTTGCAGGGGCTTTTGGTCCCCTGATGGATAGCATGGCCAGAATCCAGAAAATTACCATCTAAGTGTACCTACAAAAGGGTAATAATCACATCATTTCTGTTTATATCTTGTTCCTAGGTCGAAAAATGCCTAATGTGTTTGGAGACAGACTGGACCACTTGGAAGAGGAGGTCAGACGTCTCTCACAGTCTTATGATACCTTATACAATATGGTGAGCGGCTTGGGGGATCATCTGCGACTTGCCATCCAGGAAGATACTAGTAAAATGATTGGATCCCTCATGAATAGTCCAACTGTTCCTGATTCAACCATGGGATTCGGAATCATTCCTGATGGAATTGTGGATGCTGCAGACAAAGCTGAGCTCTCCCCCTATCCACCTGTGGGTGAGATTCTAGGCAAAGTGACTGAGATGAGTGATTCACTGAAAATCAAGACTAACCTACTTGAAGAAGTGCATGGCATGGTGCTAGATCATGATGGGCAAATCAAACACTTAATGGAATCAGCTCGGCCTTCACCACTCACCTCGATCGATATGTTAGAAGAATATATAGACAACAGGCTTAGCAACCTGAGAGTGGAGCTTTTGGATGGCTTTGAGAAAAAATTGATAAATATTCAAAGTACATGTGATTACCAGATCAAGGAAGTAAAACAGCAGTGTGAGGAAGAGAAAGCAGCCAACTTCCGACTTCAACAGATCTTGGATGGCAAAGAACTAGAGATCAAGAAAGACATTTCTCAACTGGAAACACAGATCCAAGGACTGACAGTTGTAGAAAACTGCTGTAGCAACTTGAACTACCTCATCGAACGGATGGATATTTTGGAAAAAGGCCTACATAGTATTTCTGAGTCTCAGAAGAATCTGCATTCTAGGGTAGATAATGAATTGTCCCCCGACAATTTGGGGATCCTCTTTGAAGGACACTTTGTGGAACTTGAAGCTAGGCTGAATTTTACAGAGAGGGAAATAGGAAGTTGTTGTTCTAATGTAGAAGACAGCATGAGAGGTTTGATGGGATCAGAGCTAGATGGCACAAAAGCTCTTTTTGAAAACAAAATGAGAACCTTGGAGGAAAGACTCATAACTATTGTAGGAGATGTGAATAATGTCAGTTCTGCAGTGGGACTAGATGGAGCTGTAATGCCATTCTTGGAAGGAGAGCTTGCTACCATAACAAGGGAAACCGATGAGAAGATGGAAGTACTACAGAGCCAACTGACTAACTTGGAGAGCACTTGCTTGTTGGGTTGCACTTCCAAATCCAAAGATGTAGAAATCTTCCGTACAGAAATAGAAGACTGCCAAAACAAGAATCAAGATTTACTGTTAAGGATGGACAGCAACTCAGATCTGCTGCAAAAACTCAATATTACTATCTTGGAGATGCAGAGACGGATTGAGGAAGAAACAGCTGGAACCTTGCAAGGTGAGATCACATTATTAAAGATCAATTTGAACACCATGACTAAATCTCTCACTGGGCTGAAGGATTCTGTTTCCCAGTACTCTGACTCAGTACTGCATGTTAACTCATCCTTGGATGATCATGAGCGCAAGATAGAAGATGAGGTCCATTCACTTCAAGAAATGATCAGTAATCAAGATTCCCAGCTTTTCTTCAGTAACAAGCGTGTCTTGAACCTAAAGGGAGACCTTGAAAGGCTGAGATCCAGGATCATCAATGACTTGAGCAACTGCAAAAGTTTGGCTCTCGGCCTGCAAAAAGAAGTGCTCCAATTCGATGACCGTGTGGCCCAAATAGAAGATACGTGTGGCAAACTGGGTGCTGTGACAGGAAGCCTGGAACACATCAGAAATGAACTGGAGAACAATGCAGGAAGTATGTGGGGTTACATGAATCATATTAACAAAACTTTAGCTACACACTCTGAGGAAATAACTGTGCTCAAGAATAACTTGTTGGATTGCCAAGCAAAAGTTACAGAACTCTCTGAAGATGTTGGTCTCCTAGAAGGCAAGCTGACAAACAACCAACATTAGTTTATATTGGGTCCAAAGTATACCTAACTTATATCATACAGACTCCAAAGAGATGGTACCAGGATTTTTGTTTTATTTTGGTTTTCAAGAGGGAGAAGGTCACTAAACTTTAAAAGCTGCTATAGTCCTTTCCCTGATTTCTTCGGTATGTTTTTTTTAAAACTACATTTTAAGTATGTTTGTCGTTAACTGTTCTTTCTACAGATATTTAACAACTATACTTAAGTAGCAAAATGCCTTCCCATATTTCAGGTCATACGGTATTTAGGTTACATTTCCAATACATAGTTCAGTTCAAGAGGAAACTGGAGACAGATCTTTTTTTTAAAGAATGGTTTCTTTGCTTTGGGAATAAATCAAAATCTAATATTTAAGGACTGAAACAAAGAAACCCAGTATCTGCCAGATTTATTCATCTACTGGAAGAGAAACTCTTTTCAGAGGCCATAGTACAATACCTAGAGTCATGTGAAGGCTCTGATTTAAGATAAGACTTCCTCTGCCCATTTTATATAAATCCCCCCCCAAAAAAATCTCCAAAATATGGGCTTGAATTCTACATGATAGCATCAACTGATACAAACTTATAGGGTATTTATGTAGGTCAACGGCATGATAAGAGTTGTAAAAGATAAAAGAATGCCCTTCTACAGAACATACTTTCCCTTTTGCATTGTCCTACAATAATCAAATTGAATTTTTCAAGCTGATATTCTCAAAAACTGTGCAATCTGACTTTGCATGAAGGATGATAAGGTCACTAAATTAGATCCAATAGGTAGTTTGTTGCAATTCTAGGAACAGAAGAAAAGAAAGCACACATAATATAGTGTTGTAGCATTACTATACTGTTGCTTCCTATTTTTGTATAAAAATGGAAGAAGTTCAGTTGCACAAGATAATTATTATTGTACCCATTGTATTTTAATCTGATTTCTTCTTGGGCACTCTTGAACAACCAGTTCCTCTTCTATTTATTCTCACTTATTTATTTTTGAGAATGATAGCCTTCGAGAATGATTCTTTTCAAAGGAATTGCTCTTAAGATAATGTAACAGCAATGGCATGTAACAATCCAATTTAGTTTAGTTCACATTTACTTCATTTCAAATCAATCTACAAGTAGAAGCAAATATTCTTCAAAATTCATATTATTCCCCATTCAGCAATGCAGAATGCTTTTGTGTGTGTATGCATGTGTGGAAAACATGCATAAAAATACATACATTAATTGAAAGTATCACACAAATATATTTTAAGTTATAATGCATAATGTCATGTAAAAATTGTAAGCAAGATGGATGAAAATATATTTAATTTTAAAAGGAATTTGTTTTGACCCAAACTGAAGAAATAAGAAAAGTCAAACTTAATGTATTAATCCATTGCTATGTGTGACTACCGCTAGATGCTCAAGAGAATGTCAGAAGTCCTCAGCTGTAGATAAACCTCAATAAGAATATTCTGTTCTGCAGCTGAAACTCTCTTCTATGCTTTTCTCCTATGATTGAACCCATTTTTACATTTTTGCTCCCACATGAAGACTACATGAAATTACTGGGCAATTCGCATAACATTACATAGTGGCTAGAGAAAATATTTCATATGAAGGGCTTGCCATGCAGTAATTAAGAGCAAATTAGATTGGCTCCCATGTGATAGTTACAAGTCATTGGGTTCAGAGTAGGAAAGTGTTCTGGATCCAGCATGGGTTTTCTAATAGTACCTGTGACTGTGACTATTTTAAGGAACTGATGACACACATACAGCCCACACTAGGTACCTGAAGGGCCCTTCCTCCTTTGGATCCAAAAAGCTGCCCTTCAACTTGTGACTCCTAAAGAGCTAGTTCCTACATGTACCTTCTTCCCACAATATACAACTATATGTTTGGTGGATTGATTTTGTGCGATCAAGCTGGCCTCAACTGTTAGCAGACACATAAATTAACATTCTCCAGAATGAGCTGTCACTGACCTGGTCCTTCAAGATTTTCAACCATTACTCCTATAATCAAGTCCACCCACTTTATTGTTGGTTGTTCTCTTTCCTTCCACCTCTCCCAGCATTAGAGATTTCTGAAGTGATCTAATCCTTGCATAAAGTGTCCAAAATATAATTTGAACCTGGTCATTTGTGCCTCAGGTGAGAACTCTGGATGGAATGCTATGCTTGTGTTTATATGAAGAAATGGAAGCGTAAGAAAGACTGTATATAGTTACTGCAGCAGGATGTATTTTTTCCTTTTCAGCTCATTTCCTAACCCTTCCCTTAGCTAATTTGCAACCTTTAACCTAGTCAACTGCTAATGAAGATGATCAAGAGATGCTTTCCTAGTATAGTGTATCATTCTTCATAATTAGGCTGCCAGTTCCTTTTCTTGTTCTTCCCTGGACAAAATGATAATTGTGTCACATTTTTCTTTTTTGGTTTAGCAGCCCAAAGGGCAATCGGGAATGATCTACTCTTACTGATGAATGGTACCTAAGAAATTAATCCAAATTAATAATTTTATTTCAGTGCACAAAAACAAATTTTAATGCCCCTTCTGAATAATGAAATCAGAGCAAAATTAAAAATCATTAAGAAACTCTTAATGAAAATGAAGAAATTATCCTAGTGCATCTTGTATTTCTCTATAGGAATTTATGTTTATTGGGGGGGGGGAATCTTTCCAGCTTAACCTTTGCTCTAAACCAGGGTATTCCATTCACCTTTTCCTTTCTTTTACCTTGCAGGGTTGATGTAAAGATAATGTGCATGAAATGCTTTGAACACTTGAAATCAGCTATGTAAATGTTGCTTTTATTAAACTGAGAAAATATATCACATTATGTCAGACAGTATAAACATATGTACTGAAAGTTATCCCACCCAGAAAGAGATTTGAAACCTTTATGTTATTTGTCTTCAAATTCCAAGTCCCCCAACAGAGCAATTAAGTGTTATATTGCAAGGTTGTTCTGCAAGCAGAACAGGATGGCCCTATCATCAGGGAAGATTCAATGGCTGCTTCAGGCAGCAGATCAGGGCATTAATGTATTGATCTCAGGACTTCATCCAATGCCCTCTTGATGCAAATCTAGGAGACATCCACTATCTCAATGTTACAATCTTAAGAGCTGAGATGGTGCAGTGGTTAGAGTGCAGCACTGAAGGCTACTTCAGCTGACTGCTAGCTGCAGTTCAACAGTTCAAATCTCACCAGCTCAGGGTTGACTCTGCTGTCCATCCTTCCGAGGTGGGTAAAATGAGCACCCCCCTCAGAGCAATATGCTGACTCTGTAAACCACTTAGAGAGGGCTGTAAAAGCACTATGGAGTGGTATATAAGTCTAAGTGCTATTGCTATGTTCTGAGGGCTCCTCAGATAAAGGTGAGATTGCAATTCCATAGTGTGGTTTGTTGCCTTGGTTCCTTGCTCTGAGAAGCCCCAATATGGCATCTAATAGCTTTTCTCCAGCAACAGCAACCCTGTAGAGCATGGCTGTCAAACATGCATTGTCACGGTGCCATCACATGATGTATCGCAACTTTTTTCCCCTTTGCTAAACTAGGTATGGGTGTGGCCAGCATGTGACGCATCCGGCCACAAGTTTGATAGCCCTGCTGTAGAGCATACGCGAGACCAAATAATACATTAAAAGTAAGTTTAAAAATGCATTCAGTAGGTGACGTGTGAGTGAGGTCACTATGGCAATCCATCTAGGATGCTGAAGAGTTCACAGTGTCTTGATGAGATGGGAGGGAGAAATTGGCAAGCCTTGTGGCACAGGCCAGTAGTTCAACAAGACCTGTATGTTCTGGGCCTCCCCTGAAATAGAACTGACAACTTTTCCACTCTTCTCTTTTGTTTGAATTTAGTGGCATTAGTTATGAGTGATATGTCCTGAACTCCACCTTTTTCTGAACATTCTGCATTCCCTGTGAAAAGGGCACCTCTCTTTTGTGTAACAAATTCTCATGGGGTGGTGGTGTGGAGAGGTTGGAAGTTATTAGTGGTTTCATAATCAACGTTTTTGGGCCTGGCAATTGCTCTTTTTGTATATACATTTACCAGACGTAACTGTAACTGGTTTCAATTAAACTTATGCTTAAGTTATCTAGGATTTTGAACATGAACTATAGTTCAGCATTCTGCATTGAAATGTCCACATTCTATGAAAAAAAAATTAGAGGTACTTATGAAATTATAGTTGCATCCTGTTTACTTCCAGGCATTGGAGGTACAACATTTCTAATGTGGAGGTTGCATTTGGTTTGTTATCATTAAGGAATAGGCCAATTTGACAGTTATGTAACCTCTTCCCTTTTTCTTGGAAGTATTATTACGTTACTTGTTTTCCCCAAAATAAGACATCCCCTGATAATAAGCCCAATCGGGCTTTTGAAAGCATGGCAATAAGGCCAAGGGCTTATTTCAGGGTTCAAAAAAATATAAGACAGGGTCTTATTTTGGGAAAAACATGGTAGTTTCTATCACATGCTATTGGAGTGACCTCTAGTAAGTATTACAGTACATTACAGTACATAATATACCTTCCATTTGTCAATTCCAGACTCCAAACTTGTAGTTAATCCGTTTTCAGACTGCCAATTTACAAACTTTTTTTTTTTTTTTTTTTTTTGCTGAGGTTTTCAAGAAACAGGGCATTATGTCAATTGTGAAGGTTTCAAATTTATTTGTTGTTTCTGGTAGGTTGTGGCCATAAGTGTAACAATAATGATAACATTGTTTAGTCTAGTTTTTTTTAATGTACATTTGTTGATGGTTAAATCCAAACTATTGTTTCTATTGGGTGTAGGGGAAGAGAGGAAACTCTCACCAAGGTTTTCCAGAATTGTATTACTCTAACATCTTTTAAAGATAAATTCTCAGAAAACTATATAGACATTTAAGATATTGAGAAAATGGAACAAAACTGACCAGCAATGTTGTTTTCTGGATCATTGGTAAAAAAAAAATGGAAGAGATGTGTAGATACAGATATGGTCTGTACTTTACAGCAGTAACAACGTTTCGATTTGCAAAATCCACTCACGCCATTACCAAACCAAGAGGGAATTACACCACTAAAAGGAAGTTTAGGTTTGTATAAAATTCTCATATGTGCACATTTGGAATCAATCACTATAATTTAAAGAACATCTCTTCATTATGGGCAAGCCCATGACCAGGTATTTTGGATGCTTCTCTTTTTTTTTCCCCTCTGGGAATTCAAAGCCCCTCCATTCTTTGATTCTTTTAAACTAAGGATTAGATTGGACAAAGCTTTCAAAAGAAGATCTTTTTTCCCCCTAAACTAGAATACATCAGCTTTCAGTTTTGGGGACAATGTAAAATTATAAATGTAAAATCTGAAAATGATATCTTAGGTCCTCCAGTCTGCATAGATCTACCATGGCAATTGGTGTTGATTCTTTTATTTAGCTCTTCAGTCTTCAAACCCAAAATCTCAATTATATAACTGTTTTTTTTGGGGGGAAACCTAAATGCTGTGCCTCTATAGTCTCCAGGAGCTGGGTTCAGCCCAATGATATATTAACCATTTAATATACAATGCAAGACCAAAAACAAACAAACAAATCACATTATGGTTTAGTATGCTAGACACCTATTTGTGCAAATCAGGTTGATAAACTCAATAATGTTCAAATCCAAATTCAGTAAGTGCTGATAAGATTCTGAATGTTACTACACACTAATTTAGCATATTAAAGACTAAGTTATCAAATAAGATACTGTAGCTACTGGTAAGTTTTCAAATGTACAGGATCCTTCAAGTTAAATATGTACTGTATCTCCTATTCACATCACATGTGATATTAAAATGATGTTTACAGAGTATGGAATTAAGAACTGGAAGTCATTGTTGCTTAGGATACCACATAGCAACAGGGATGACAAAGAGAACTCTTTATGTCACCTGCTATCTGATCCTTTAAACTGATGCCAAACTTTGAGGTTTGGAATTCCCACATATCTAGCATATATTTCATAATGAGAAATCATCTCCTCTTGATAGAAAACAAGGTATGTATAATGAAGACCATAAGGAATTCATAGAGTGTTGCAAAAAGATGGCTCATAGGACATAAGTGAAATATCACTTTTGTTCACTGTACCCCCACCTATATTTAATGAAGGAGGAAATCATGTGTGAAGTAGAACAAGAACTGGTCCCCTGAATCCAATTTTCATTAAATTCACAGCAAAAATTATAAATGGTGGGTGGGGGGAGAGGATCTGGACAAATATTACAAAATGAGTGATTTTTGCTTATTGTATTGCACTTTTCCCATCTTTATTATTGGTGCTCTTGTGATAAAGAATATATAATCTTGATTTTCAGAACTACCCGTGCTAATGGACATTTGGTGTTTTGACTATATATCTAACAAAGACATTATAAAAAATATCATCATAGTTCATAAAGTATAGCATTTGGCGGCCATTAATTACCATAAGGTCAAAGACTACATTTTTCTTTATCGTCATGATTTAAAATATCCCATTGCAGCAAGTCACAGTATTCATGCCTGTTGCTACATTCAAGAGACAGAGTACAGGATTCAGAAGAGGCTCTGTAAAACCAAGTTCAAAGCAGCAGTAGAGAATATTTTTTTAAAAAACGTCATAGTACTTAGAAGTAATGTTTAAAGAATGTTCTACTCACTTCAGATAATACTGTAATCAACAAAAGCAGTAGAGAACTGAAATCATTATGGAAAGGGTATCATTTCTTTTAGAATACTAATATCTAGGTGAAACGTGGTTTGGTAGGTATTAAAGCACTGTACTGGTGAGTAGAAGAAAAATGTTCTGTATAAACTGCTTATCTTCAAGCCCCTGAGTTGTGTTGACCCCCAAACACTGGGGGATGGAAGGCATGGAGACTTTCAGCCCTTATTAACATCATGAAGCCTATTTGCAATCTAAGAATCAAGACTAGAGTATAATCACTTAAAAGACATCACAAATACACGTTTCTTGAAAATACAGCTTATAAATTAAATCTTGGGTTGAAAGATCACATTTCCACATGAAAGGCTTCTTGCTACAAACGTACGTCTTTTCTAAATGCTAAGCACCTTGCATAATGGATGAGAAACAGCAAGCTTTATTTTGCTGCTCATCCATCACCTGGGAGGACCAAAAGTTAAGGATTCTTTGGGAAACAATGTTGATTCTGAACAATCAGACGAAGTCTTCAAAGTCTACGGTAGGCAGGGTTGATTTCCAGTAAGAGAATTGGCTGAAGTCTGGAGAAGCCATGGAAGCAACCACATCTTTGCCAATAGGTGGAAAGAGAAATTCTACCACCTCACCCAGACGCTCATACCTTGAAGAAAGAAGACAGGGACAATTAAAAAGAGCAAGCATCTTTTCTTGCACATTTGTAGTTTCAGCATACTCAACTGTCCTGAATTTTATTGAAGGAGCAAATACAGGGAGTCCTGGTATAACTGGTGGCTTAGCAACTGTTCAAAGTTATGCTGGAACACCCCCCCCCCCCAAAAAAAAAAAAAACCACAGGCACTTATGATCTGGAATTGAAGTTAGGATGGCTGGCTCCCTTCTGAAGTGATCACATTTTGAGCGCTTGGCAATTGGCTTGCATTTATAGCTGTTTGCATCATCTCACAGAAACATGACTGTGATTTACATTTTTTGCCAGAAACCGGCTGACAGACCTGGAAGCCATCTTTTACAGTTAGGCCTTTCAGGCCTGCCATATTTTCTACTGTGGGAAAATGGGAGGGGGGATTGTATAGAGTATGAGTGATATATAGTCAAAATAACATTCTTTTCTCAGAGACTCAAGGTCACGGTGCCCTACAGCTGCCATGAGGGGACTGGGAGGCATCTCCAGTTTTGGATGGTGCCTGATTGGATCATGTGATAGACATGTGGGTGCTGGGCAGGGACTTGAATTTTCATTTGGGTGGGGAAAACCTGGAAGCTTTCAGATTCGGGTTTTCCCAGATGTGCCAATATGACATCTTCAATAAAATGGAACTTTGAGGAAACTTAAGCCTTGGAGTCTTCTTTCATTAGGGGTGTTACTTGGAACCCTGACATTGGCATTTACTTCCTGTTTCTGGCAAAAAAATAACAATAAACACTCACTGCTAATAACTATTGCAAAAAACATCATAAAATTAGATCAATCTCGTGGTGACCCATTTGATGACCAGCATTATCTATGACTATAACGTTGGGTTTGATTACTCTCATAAGTCAAGGGCTGCCTGTATTTATTTATGTTATTTATTTATTATTTTAATATTAATAAATGCATTTAATTATACCCTTATGTCCATTCCATGCACATACTCCTGAACTATGGATCTCCCATTAAACCCATTACAGAGATTTCCAGTAATAGTGGTAACCCATAACAAGCTTTTTTGGTTGCACTATCGTTTTTAAGAACACTTGCCATATAATGCACTGACATCGCCATTAATGTTTCCATAATTTCCTCTATACATGCTGGTGCACAGTCTTGAGGGTCCAGGCTACATGTGGCCTTTGAAATTACATCCAAAGTGCCTTCAAAAGTTATAAAAATTATATCTGCAAATGCAACAGAATAGGGAAATAGTACTCTGTTTAAGTTTAATAAAATCTGAACTTATAAAATATATGTTTAAATTCCA
Source organism: Arizona elegans (assembly GCA_022577455.1). Lineage (NCBI taxonomy): Eukaryota > Metazoa > Chordata > Lepidosauria > Squamata > Colubridae > Arizona > Arizona elegans. The sequence continues at coordinate 181,626,867 of JAKOOJ010000002.1, read as the reverse complement.
CAAATTTTATTTTTGCCCTGGCTATTTCTACTTTTTAGAAATAGCCAGGGCAAAAATAAAATTTATGCAATTTAAATGTAGATTACATTTTATAAGTTCAGGTTTTATTAAAGTTTTCTCCCAATTCTGTTGGATTTGGATGGAGTGCTGTGGATACTTTTTAGAATGTATCCAACAGGATTGCATTCAAATCCAGCACAATTAGGAGAAAACTTTTAAGTCTGTGCTGCATATGATTGAATGATGCTGGTAGAGGTGAAAGAATGTTTCAGTTGAATCACATGATGAAAAAAGAAACCCTTTCACTGCATAGTGTTTGCCTATATTAGCCACTTATATGTTTTGTTAAAGCACATTGTTCTTTACAACCTCAAGGTGCTTTACAGACTGAAAAAGAATGGGCTGATTTGCAGACTTACGTGGACTTGGTAATTTTTATGAGTTCCTGAGTCAATTCCCCTTTGGGGTTTACAGTGAATATGCGGGATTCTGGCAATGCCACTTCCTTGTAGGCATAGACATCCTGTTGAAGAAATCACAAGCAGCATATATGTCAAAATCATCATCATCATAATCACCAAAGTAAGAAATTCCCTTCCCTTTACACATGTTCCTCATTCAGCTGATACTCACAGTTAGTCTGTTCCCAAAAGCAGCATGGAAAGGTCGGCTATTGGAACCAAATAAATTTCGGATATCTGTCAGACAGGCAATTTTGAACACTTCTGGCTTCTTTTCAATCACTTCCCTATAAAGTGGATAAATAGTTTAGAAAGGTGAACTGCTTTTCCCTCTTCTTGATCAAGTACTGCATTCAGTTTTGGTCACCATGATGTAAAAAAGATGTCGCAACTTAGAAAGAGTGCAGAGAAGAGCAACATAGATGATTAGGGGACTGGAGGCTAAAACATATGAAGAACAGTGGCAGGAACTGTGTATGTCTAGTTTAATGAAAAGAAGGACTAGGGGAGATATGATAGCAGTGTTCCAATATCTCAGGGGTTGCCACAAAGAAAAGGGAGTCAAGCTATTCTCCAAAGTACCTGAGGGCAGGACAAGAAGCAATGGGTAGAAGCTAATCAAGGAGAGAAGCAACCTAGAACTAAGGAGAAATTTCCTGACAGTTAGAACAATTAATCAGTGGAACGACTTGGCTCCAGAAGTTGTGGGTACCCCAACACTGGATGTTTTTAAGAAGAGATTGGACAATCATTTGTCTGAAATGGTATAGGGTTTTTTGCTTGAACAGGGGGTTGGACTAGAAGACCTCCAAGGTCCCTTCCAACTCTGTTATTCTATCTATTCTATTCTATTCTATTCTATTCTATTCTATTCTATTCTATTCTATTCTATTCTATTCTAATCTATGCTTCAGATTTAAAAAGAGGAAGAAGTAATGATAAAGTATTAATTTCCAGCATCTGTTTATCAAGTAGGTTGTAATTCCAAATGAAATCCAACATTTTAATTTACAGCTTTCGTCTTTCGCCTTATGTGGAATCATAATCAACGAATTCCAAGTGATACTTACTCAAACATCACATCCTTGTACTACCAGGCATCTCTATGATCTCTGAAGAAAGCAGTAAAACAGTGCTCACACAAATTAAGATACCCACCCTCTACCATTACATGGAAATACTTACCTGTGAAATGCCGAGAAGAGGCTGCTAGGTGCAAGCAGGATCGGTCCTTTGGGGAGCATCCAACCTTGGTCATTGACACATTCTAAATATCCTTTGGTGATGTGTGCCATGCCAATAGCTCTGGCTGAACAATAGAGAAACTTGTACCCGTTGCTAGAATGGAGATGATACCAAATGGAATGAAGCCATTTTGCTGAACAATCCCCTCATCTGACCTCCCCCTCCAATAGGAATGGTACAACTGCTTTTGTTCCTGATCAGCTCTTACAGCTGGGTCAAAGGGACACACATTTGAAAGCAATAGAACAAAGTAATATTCTTTGAGTATTTCTAAAAGACCTCTCCACATGCCTGGCTAGGAGGCTCAATGGCTAAGACGCTGAGCTTGTCAATCAGAAAGGTCAGCAGTTCGGCGGTTCGAATCCCTAGTATAGGTCTCCTGCATGAGCAGGGGGTTGGACTAGATGACCTCCAAGGTCCCTTCCAACTCTGTTACTGTTGTTGTTATTATTATTATTAAATACAGGTAGTCCTCGACTTACAGCAGTTCATTTAGTGACCATTCAAAGTTACAACAGCACTGAAAAAAAGTGACTTATGGCCATTTTTCACTGTTACAACCTTTGTAGCACCCGCTTGATCATGTGATCAAAATTCAAATGCTTGGCAATTGGTTCATAATTATGACCGTTGCTGTGTCCCAAGATCAAGTGATCTCCTTTTGCAACCTTTTGACAGGCAAAGTCAATGGAGAAGCCAGATTCACTTAACTGTGGTGTTACTAACTTATCAACTGCAGTGATTCACTTAACAACTGTGGCAAGAAAGGTCATACAATGAGGCAAAGCTCCCTTAACAAATGTCTCACTTAACAACAGAAATTTTCAGCTCAATTCATTTCATTTTCATTTCATTTTATTAAATTTGTATACCGCCCTACTCCCGAAGGACTCAGGGCGGTGAACAGCCATAAAATAAAACATATAGATACAAAATTTAAAATAGAGATAAAACTAATTAAATAAATTTGGCTGAACCATTTTAAAACCCCAATAAATTAAAACCAAATTTAAAATTCCATTTAAAAAGAGGAAAAGTTTAGGTCAGGCCAGCTTGATGGAATAAGAACGTCTTAAGCGCGCGACGGAAGGTACGCAGATCCGGAATCCTCCGTATCTCTGGGGGGAGCTCGTTCCAGATCGTAGGTGCCCCCACAGAGAAGGCTCTCCCCCTGGGGGCCGCCAGTCGACATTGTTTGGCCGACGGCACCCGGAGGAGCCCCTCTCTATGGGAGCGTACTGGTCGGTGGGAGGCTATTGGTGGCAGCAGGCGGTCCCGTAAATAGCCAGGTCCTAAGCCATGGAGTGCTCTGAAGGTAATAACCAAAACCTTGAAGCGCACTCGGAAGACCACCGGGAGCCAGTGCAGCTCGCGCAGGAGAGGCGTTACATGGGAGCGCCACGTCGCTCCCATCACCACCCGCGCGGCCGCACTCTGCGCCAGTTGGAGCTTCCGAGTGCTCCTCAAGGGGAGCCCCATGTAGAGAGCGTTACAATAGTCCAGACGGGAGGTGACGAGGGCATGAGTGACCGTGCGTAACGAGTACAATTGTGCTTGTAAGTCGAGGACTACCTGTATATTTGTTCTTTCAAATGAATATTTCCCTATTTCCAGTGTCCTTGCCTGGTCAGCATTAGGCCACTGTCCTTCCCCTTGCAAAATCCCAACAAATCCTATAATAGATATAATGTTGCCAATCAAGTTTGATTTCCCACCACAATGTCACTATAGGCAAATAAGGTGAATAAATTACTATGAAGACAATATTCTATGTCATATTGGTTATACAGGCAAAGTCTCCTGCAAGTTAAACTCAACTCCTGGAGAATTTTTGGACATATAGCTTGGAGCTTATAGAAATGGTCTGTCATAATCATCTTTTTTTGTCAATTTCCCAGTCTAATCTAGCCCTGGGATTTCCTGTTGGCATCCCAACCAAGTACTAAGTAGGTCCAACCCTACTTTGTTTTTGGGAGGATTTGCTCAAATCAACAAAATGTTGCAATTTGGCTAATTGTTTTAATCATATAGTTGATACCAAAAGCAATATCTTCAGGACAATGCTTCCGAAATAATTGAATAGCAACAAATGCTGTTGTTGAAGGGATTTTTAATAGATTTTAATAATCTTGTGCGAGCAGCGGGCGAGCATGTGCACATGTGCTCCATTTGTGTGAGTGGTGGGCGTGTGTGCTAGCCGCTTGTACAAATGGAGTTGCGCTTGTTTGTTGGCCACTCACGTGGAACAAATCCCTCCCCCCCCCCCCCTGGTCTGCAAAGCCAGAAAGATTGGGGAACTCAGACTTAGACTACATAACTGATTAAGGCAGGCAGATGCAGGATTTTCAATGGCTATGCAAGAAGATTCTTTAAACATTTTTAATAGTTAAAGTTTCAAAACAGCAAAAGAAAAAAAATATTTCAATCTTCATGAGATATGCATCACAAGTCATCATTCAGTTTCAGTGGTGGGATTCAGCCAGTTCGCACCAATTCGGGAGAACCGGTTGTTAACTTTCTAAGCAGTTTGGAGAACCAGTTATTGGAAGAAATCTTATTTTGTTTTTTCCACTTTACAGGGCTAACCCCTAAGAAAGGCAGGAAGGAAATATTCTGGTGTTGTTTCTAGCCTAATCTTTATTGCCCTGTTTACAGAAACTGCCTCTCTGATTAACCCTTATTACATTGTAACAGCTAAGGCGAAGCGCCAATCGACGTGAGTGACATTGAGTTGGCCATGCCCACACGGTCACATGACCACCGAGCCACACCTACCCAGTTGGTCATTACGGCAGAGAACCGGTTGTTAAATTATTTGAATCCCGCCACTGGTCAGGTTATATAACAACAGCCTATCTAAAAATATTTTGCTTGCTGGCATATGAATAACTAAACGACAGCTAGCTTGACCTGCCTTGGAACAGGGAATTAGGATCTAAAAGTTTAAGCCAATTGGCAAGTTAATAGACCTATTGTTGCACATGGACTTTTATCTTCATATCTCTGAACTACCAATACTTACAAATGGATTTTATGGAAGAGCTTAGCGATGCCTTGATGAGTCCAGTCTTTCCCAAGATGTGGCAAGATATGCCCTAGAGCATCAGACCTGATGAGGGGGAAAAAGGATATATATGATGAACTCTGCACAATGTAACTGCAAATTGTCCTATAAGTAAAGCAACAGAGATAGCAGAATGTTCATAACTGGACATGCAGAGACATGTTTCAAGACCACCTATTCTAACAGGGGTGTTTTTGGTTTTGGTTTCAGCCCTCTAAGAGCTTAAGCAAGCCAGCTTGTTCCTATTTTTCCCCAGAATGATCACTGAAGCCACAGAACATGTTTAGTACATATAAGCCAGTGGTGAAATCCAACTTTCTTTACTACCGGTTCTGTGGGCGTGGCGTGGTGGGCATGGCAGGGGAAGGATACTGCAAAATCTCCATTCCCACCCCACTCCAGGGGAAGGATACTGCAAAATCCCCATTCCCTCCCCAGTCCTGGGGGAAGGATATTGCAAAATCTCCATTCCCACCCCACTCTGGGGCCAGCCAGAGGTTGTATTTGCCAGTTCTCTGACCTGCTCAAAATTTCCACTACCAGTTCTCCAGAACCTGTCAGAACCTGCTGGATTTCACCCCTGATATAAACTATGTATTTTGAATTGAAACAGGTTGACCCTTAGATTTTTGTTTTTGATTTTGTTTAACTTGCATAAATCCCTATGCCAGTCTAATTTTTTCTGCAATCCTTGCCATGTCCCAGGAGCATTCATGACATCTATTGCTACCTCTCTCCTTCCACTGCCTAGAGCAGCAATTCTCAACCATAGCAACTTTAAGATGTATGGACTTCAACTTCCAGAATTTCCCAGCTAGCTAGTCTACATATTAAAGTTGTCAAGTATGAGCAACACTGGCTGAGATTTTCAGTATCCTCTTCTTCTTCTTCTTCTTCTTCTTCTGTAGGCATAGGTGAGATGTATCTACTCCTTTCTCCCATTCTAGCAATTATAATAACTTGCAAACACATTTACAGTTACTGGAAAAAATACTCGGTTTTTTTCCGAGTAGTAGGTAGTACTACTACCTACTAGTAGTACTAGTAGTACTAGTACTAGTAGGCTAGTACTAGTAGGCTAGTACTAGTACTACTAGTAGGCTATTCTTTCACCATCATAAAGCAATTGTTAAACACTCAAGGAAAACATGCGTTATAGCTAGAAAGCTTTCCCTGAAAACAATCATTCACGTGTCTTTTGTAAACTGTGAAGTTGGGGAATCTGAAGTTCAGTTAGATCATAGATTAAGTAACTAGTGGACTCTGAGAGATTTCTGCACATTCTCTACAAGCTTGCAAGGCTGGCAAAAGTATAGACAACTACAGATCAATTTTAAACCCCTTTGAGGAAATGGTAAGAGGAAATAATGGTGGCATGGAAGAGCCCACAGTCAAGTATTACAGGAAGCATTGCCAGTGGGAATCTACCTGGTGATGGTGCCGTCAATATCAGAGATCACCACCTTGTCATACCAATTCCATAAGTAAATGTTAGCTTCACAACGACATGTGCCCTGGTACTGAGTGGTCACACTGAACACAACCTCATTGGGGCCATCCCTCAGGTTCAGCTTTTTCTACAGCAAAAGAAGAGGAAAAAGAGGCAATTACAATCTCTTTATTTAGAGCATGGCATTTCTCAGAGCTGTTTTGTTAGTTATACATCTAATTTAGAGGTGCCACAGAATTCAGTAATGTTTGCTTTCAAATAAATGTGAACACAAGGAACTCCAAGCAATCAGACATAATATAGCAACTCATCTGTCCATCGCAAATTTGCTTCTCTCAAATCTTTGCAAATCCTTTAAACTATTTGGAAAAGTGAAGCTACTACACCAAAGAGTCTTCTTTGTGGCTCAAAAATTATTTAATTTACAAAGTCACAATTTAATTGAAATTAGGATTTTAAAATATCTTGATGTTAAAATATTAAATGCATATTAGAATAATTCTCAATTGAAATTGATGCTCATATAAAAAGAACAAAAGGAATTGATGCTCATATTTGGTCATGCCCCTAGTGACTATCTACTTTTCACTGAAAATGAATTAAACAAAATGGTTCATCTTGAGAAAGACTTCGTTATATATTATCTCTTCTTAATAAACTGTGAATTTCAAAATAGGAGGAGACATTTCTTTTAATCTGACTTTTTAAAAAAGTAGAGCTGTATAACCACTTCCAAATCTAAGTATTGTAGTACTCATGCCCTATTTCCAAAGCACTGAATGGCGCCTTCAGAGTATTACAAAACCAATATTGACTTTTCATATTGAAGTATTATTTTTAATTCCATTTAAAGCAAATTCAGATTTGGTCTTGCTTCTTATTTTGGAGGTTGTGGTCAAACTTGCCATTCAGATATGGCCCCAAATTGTGCACGCTTAAATTATTTTAGTCTTTACTTCACTGATATTCTCCCCATCCTTTAAGATCTCAGAGTGACTTACATGGAGCCATCATTTATTCTATCTGCATGATGCAATGGTGTGTTACATTAGGTTAAGAGAAAGTATCTGGCGCAGAGGTCCCCCATGAGCTCCATAATTGATTGAGGACTTGCACCTGGATTTCGGTCATCTCAGTTCAATGTTTTACCTACTAGAGAACTGGTATGATGTAGTAGTTAGAGCAAAACTAGGGAGATTCAGTCATGGAAGCTCATTGGTGACTTGACTTTGGGCCAGTCTCTCAGTCAGGGAAGCTCACTGGTGACTTGACTTTGGGTCAGTCACTTTCTCTCCAGTTAAGCATCTTCCAGGAATGGAGAAAAATTGGAAGAAAGAGTTACAACATTCTTTTAGGCTCTTGGATCAAAAAAGAAATGTACATTTTATGAATAAATAAATAATACTACTGTATATCACTCTGGAAAATAATTACTGATGATCAGCTCTCTACATGGGGCTCCCCTTGAGGAGCACGCGGAGGCTCCAACCGGTGCAGAGTGCGGCCGCGCGGGTGGTTATGGGAGCAACATGGCACTCCCGTGTAACACCTCTCCTGCGCGAGCTGCACTGGCTCCTGGTGGTCTTCCGTGTACGCTTCAAGGTTTTGGTTACCACCTTTAAAGCACTCCATGGCTTAGGACCTGGTTATTTACGGGACCGCCTACTACCACAAATAGCCTCCCACCGGCCGGTACGCTCTCATAGAGAGGGTCTCCTCCGGGTGCCATCAGCCAAGCAGTGTCGACTGGTGGCCCCCAGTGGGAGGGCCTTCTCTGTGAGGGCACCCACTATCTGGAACGAGCTCCCCCCAGAGATACGGACGATCCCGGATCTGCGCACCTTCCGCCATGCTCTTAAGACCCTCTTATTCCAGCAAGCCGGCCTGGCCTAATTTTTCTCCCCTTTCTTTTAAATTTTAAATTTTAAATTGAAATTTTAATTTGTTTTAAATTTATTGGGATTTTAATTGTCGTGGGCCAATATTATTTAATTTGGTTTTAAATTGTTCTTAACTTTTGTATTTCTGTATTTTATCTTGTGCCTGTTCACCGCCCTGAGTCCTTCGGGAGTAGGGCGGTATACAAATTTAATAAAACTAAAACTAAAACTAAACTAAACAGAGAAAAAACTTGGCTCACAAAATTTCATCACTCATATTTTAAACTACACTTCCAAATGCTCAGTTTGCTGCAACATTTCTTAACTTTAAGGGCCAAACTATGGGGTTTTTTTTTCCCAACATGCAACTCATAACTGAGAAGTTTGAATAGTAACTGTGAAGTCCACCTAAGAGGAATGCCAATTAGATAGTGTGCTTTGGCAGCCCCTCTCTGAACAGAAAGTTCTCTTCTGAATCAAACAGGAATATAAAGAAAAGAAAATTCAAAGCTACATACAATTTCATCAGAGGAGAGTCTTAAGGACTTCTTGTAGGTTGGGAGAAATTTCTGTGTAATAGCATCTGGTATGGATCTGTCTCCTTGATGGGAGGATACAGCATCTTCATCACTGGAGGAATCATTTTGTCTCCTATGGTTCACAGGACCAAAATAAATTGTCAACATAAAAGAGGGTAACGGCCAAGAAATATGGGTCAAGTCCAGTGGTGAAATCCAAATATTTTTACTACCGGTTCTATGGGCATGGCTTGGTGGGCATGGTGTGGCTTGGTGGGTGTGGCTTGGTGGGCGTGGCAGGGAAAGGATACTGAAAAATCTCCATTCCCACCCCACTCTGGGGCCAGCCAGAGGTGATATTTGCTGGTTCTCCAAACTACTCAAATTTCCCACTGCCGGTTCTCCGAACTGGTCAAAATTTCCGCTACTGGTTCTCCAGAACCTGTCAGAACCTGCTAGATTTCACCCCTGATCAAGTCCCATTGTGTGAAATAATACTCATTGAGGAAATAAATCTTTCTACAGTACCTATGATTTTTAAAGGAATAAAGGTTATCACCTAAGTTACCATAATTGATTTCTTGCCAAATATCTTTATTTTACCACTAAACTACCTCATCCAAACATCTTTAAGTCATTCAGTGCAAAATAATATGACATAGTTCCATGACAACTCTAATATTCCAAAGACCAAAAACTAGCAGGTCTAACAGGGAGGGACAGAAATCAATAGACTGGCTCCCAACCCTGGACACCAAAGTAAACATTCTCTTAATGTACAATAAACTCTTAATGTACAATATTCTTCCCATTTCCCATTTATCTATAAAGAAATCCATTAAACATTGTCATTTCAGTCCAAATGTCAGAAAAACTCCGTTACGGCCAAACTTAATGGTTAGATTAGAGATAGCAACATGTCTATTTTAACTTGAAAGAGAAGCTTTAACTGGAAGAGAGCCTAATTTGGAACGCTGACACTTTGATCAAATAAACTAACTTTGTATTTCTTCCTCTTACTTCTAATAATCTTGAACATTAGTCCTTTTAAATCATGTTGTAGAACTTGATTTCTTTTCATTTTTTTCCCTTCTCACAAAACTCTTCAAATGTTAACAACTCTCCTTTGTAAATCCAATATAGAAAAATTATCCAGGTTACTCTGCTGGTTTGCCATTTATGACAAATTCAGATATCTGCCAATTTCTTTTGTTTGTTCAGTGTAGCATCTTTTTCCATCTAAATCTTGTAGCTTGTCATTTTTAAATCCACTTTCAGATCAGTCTCAGTCTTGTCTGGTTAAATTTGTTTTTTTTTTCCATAACATCTTTGAAATACCCATGTTTCCCTGAAAATAAGACTGGGTCTTATTTTCTTTTGGGTCCCAAAATAAGCACTAGGACTTATTTTCAGGGTGTGTCTTTCCCCCCCCCTCCCCATGTACAGGAGGTCCACAGAAATGGACCTGTGGCCACTTGGGCTCCTGCTGCACTTATGTTCTGACCCAGCTCCCAAACATGACAAACCCTCTGTAGTTAATTAAATGTTCCCTTTATTAGGAGTGCCAGCAACCCTGGCAAAAAGTCTTTCACTCTCACACAGCAGGCTAACAAGTCTTTCAGTCCCTATGGAAAGCAGAGCTCACTCCCTTTCCCCATGAAATGGCCCCACACACCAGGAGTCTCTCTCTCTCCATGCTTATACAAGAAGTACTGAAAAGTGCGCTTGCTTTTTCCCAGCAGCAGACACACACACACACACACACACACACTCAGAAGGCACGCCCAACTCTCAGCACTGCCGAATCAAAGGAAGGAGTCTGATAAGTCCCAGACAGGATTCAGAAGTCAGTGGCTGACCAAGGAAGATGAATAGCTGTCTACCACACTGATTCTTCTCTGCCCCCTGCCTTTTATTCCCAGAGCCAGGGTGGGGCTTAGCTAGCAGTGGTGGCTCTTCCATCCCAAGGATCGGCCCATAGATTCCCACTGCTCTCCTCTCCTCTGCCTTCTGCACATCCATGCCTCAGGCACTGGACCCAGCTGTTCCTCCTCTTCATCAGCCACCTCCAGACCTGGGAGCTGTGGCCTCTCCATCTGATGGATGGAGGGCTGATGAATGGCGCAGGTTCCGCTTCTGTCTCTATCTCTGACAGCTCCATTCCTTCTTCCCCCTTGGAGCTCTCAGATTGCCTTGACACTAACCCTGACTCCCATGCCTCCTCCTCATCTGATTCAGCTGCTGGTGGGGCCAGCAGTCGACAGGCCACAACAACATGGTTGCTGCTGCTGCAAGGCAGGTATCAGGGCATGGATGGCCTGGCTGCAGGGGCCCTGAGGTAAACCAGTGCGGGGTGTGTGAGACAGCTCCACCACCCCACGTCACCTCATGGCCACTGCACCTTGAGCAACCAGACAGAATGGGCAGGTGGTGGGCTGCATGGGTTTTTTAGGGCTTATTTTGGGGTTAAGGCTTATAATGAGGTGCATGCATTAAAAAAACATGCTAGGGCTTATTTTCTGGATAGGTCTTATTTTCAGGGAAAGATGGTATATAGAAGCAGACTTTAAAATTAACTTCTGGGTCCATTGTTCAAAAATATCCTTCAGTATGTCCAATGTTAAATATTTTGCTTCACTGTATATTAGGAAGTCATTTTTTTTTCTTCTTTAAATATAATATTTAGTTCCTTCTAGTTCCCTCTAGTATCCAACCTTCAAAATCTCATACTATCATTTTTATGAGAATTTAAAACAAAAACATTTTCTAATGGGAAGAATTCTTATAATTAACTCCAAAATCTTACTTCAAATCCATCTGGAGGCTTAGTCTACTTATAACTTTCCAAAATCAAAGTTGTAATCAAACTTTGGCTGTTTATTCCAAATGATTATTTAAGTTCTTAAGCTTGCTTTTTTTTTTTTTTTTTTTTTTTGATAAAGGATAGAAGGAAACTCATATGGTACTGTAAAACCTGTTGATCCAAAGGTTCCTAACAGCTGAAAAACACTTAACAATTTTCAAAAGTTATTAGTAAAGAAAGTATGCAAATGCAGTGTCCTTTTAAAGGCACCAACTGCAGTTTGCGCAAGATGGCTATTCCCTTATCTCCTAGAGCTCTAAACCCACTGGAGACCACATCTTGTGGCCTCACCATGAGAAGCAATTGCATGGAGCACCTGTGGATGATCTCAAGTCCTCCCTTTGTCTGGAGAGGAATTATAAGGAACTGGTTTGTTTGCTACTCACTATTTCTTCCCTGGAAGCCTGTTAATTCTTGAGGACTGACATATTGAAATAGATTTGAAAGAGATTCTACGTTACAAAGATCTAAAAGCAGATAATTGAAATGTCCAAAATGTCCTCTCTGAGGTTTTCCAAGGCTTTTAAGAAAAACTTGCATTTGGGTCTGATGAACCGAGCTGCAGTCTCAAAAGTGTATATACCTTTTAATAAAATGTATTATCCTGAAAAAGTGCTACAAGGTCCTTTTGAATCAACTCATTTTAATTTGTAGGCTGCCCATCTCAGATACATAATTCTTGGTTGCTAACAAGTGCTAGCTTAAAAATAGAATAGAAAAATCAACAAACAACATAAATGGCAGCTGAAATTAAATAAAAACAACCAATATAGCATTTCAAATAAAATTCTGGTCAAGGAATGGGATGAGAGGGGAAAGAGGGCTAATTATTTATTCCAAATTGTTCAGGTAAGTTTTAAATGTGGATTTGTACTAATAAATATTATTTGTCATGTTGAGTTAAGACATTTCAATCAAAACTATTAAATCTCCACTATAATTATTTATTGAAAATACAGCCATGCCCTTAGTTATGCCAAATTCAATACAATATCAATAAGTCACAACTTACCTCTGAAGAGAAGCATCCTCCTGATTCTTGCCTTCTTTGTTGGACTTCCTGGCACTGATTTCATGCTACAGATACATAAAAATACCTTCAATTGATGTTCCTTAAATACCTATTCAAGCAGTAAATCATCTTTCTCCCATTTGATGTCACCTAGATAAATTGGGATCACACATCCCAGATTTCCCAGTCAGAATGGGAAACCTACCATGTTACAGAAGGTTTCATTAAATTAAGGAACTCATCTCTGCTACAAAAATTGGATACAAAGATCATAGATTTGGCCGAATCTCTATAAAAGGAGAGATGTGTTAGTACCTAATTTGACTAGGGCTAAGTACATCTGACAGAAGTCCATTTCAACTGCAACATTTTGTTCTGGAGATCATAGAGGGATGTTTCCTTTCTATATTGCAATATATGTACCTCTTTTCGCCTCCAAGAAAACCACCATCTTCCAACTTTCTTGGGCATCTTCTCTTTCATTAATCTATCAACAGTATTCTGAAATCACAAGAAAGATGAAGAAATGTTATGGTGAATTGGTTTGAATCCAAAAACAGTTCTTTCAATCTTAATTAAGAATCATAATAGTTCCACAATTATTGCGTAATCCCTAACCTCCAAACATGTCATCAATACCAAAAATCTAATTCAAGAATGAAGCAACCAGCCCACAACTTTCAGTGTTCCCAAGAATAAGATGTCATAGACGGATATGAATATTGCTGCAATTGGTTCAACAGCGTGAAGAAATTCAGAACAACAAAAAAATGGAAAGTCAGAAGAGATTTTCAAGCTTCAAGGAGGATGAAGGATGGCACTGAACTACAAAGTCTATTCTGTGGAGTCCTTGGCGCTCTCTCAGCTTGGTTGTTTGCTTGCAGATGTTTCATTAAGAGACTAGATAATATCACCACTAGTACCGTATTTTTCAGAGTATAAGACACATCTTTCCCCCACCCCAAAAAGAGAGTGAAAATCTGGGTGCGTCTTATACTCCGAATGTAGACCCGCCCAGCTTCTCAAATGGAGGTTTCAGAGGCTGAAAAAAGCATCAGAAACGAAGCTTCAGAAAAGAAGCCCCCAAACAGAGCTTCAGTAAAAAAGCCCCCTAACAGAGCTTCAGAGGCTTTTTTTTCTGAAACTCTGTTTTGGAGGCTTTCAGAGGCAGGAAAAGGTTTTTCCTGAAAAAGCAAGGCACAGAGCTCACAACCAAGGAACCTGTTGCTAAAATTCCCCTTTGGGAACAGCTGATTGGGGGTATTCCGGGAGACCGATCCACCTGCCAATCAGCTTTTTTCTTATTTTCCTCCCCAAAAACTAAGGTGTGTCTTATACTCCAGTGCGTCTTATACTCCGGTGCGTCTTATACTCCGAAAAATACAGTAAGTATGAGATTTGTTCCTTGTTTACATACAGTAGTTTAAGATCCTATTCTGTGGTGAAAATAAGTCATTTACCTGAGAAGGAGGCATATATTTTGAAGTAAAGTAATAAGGTCTGCTTAAGTTGTATGTGGAGAGCTAACAGGCTAGATATTTTCTCTCATTGAAGTCATAGCAAGGTTTTTTAAAAAATTAGACATATTGGGTACTAATTTAAAAGCCAAAATTTTCCAAACTGACAACTTGCTAAGAGGCAGCAGACTTTACATTGTAGAGTCTGTCCCACTGGGGTGCTTTCTAACTGGCAGAGGATGTGTTCTAAAATATTAATTTGCCATGAATTTGAGCGTAGAGCAATTTTCCTCAGAAATGGTTCCTGAAACACAGAGGGTTATAAATCTTTATATGCTCAAATGGATATATGCCAGTAGTCTATAATGTTGTGTTACCAATTAGAACTTCCTATACTGGACTTAAGCCTAAGTATCTCTTTTTATTACATTTACTTCTGAACTGTTTTTTTTTTTTTCTGAATACCTGTCAAACACCTTTAACTTGAATTTACAACTATTTTCTCTCTGTTTGGGAAGACGTCCAATTGCATTGACTAACTTTCTACATTGACTTTCAATAAATCTTTTGTGCTGTTGAACAGTATATTGTCTTTATATTAATAATATTGTTTAGAATTGCATTTTTAATTGCAATAAACTCTGAAAGAGACAATTGTTTGGTCAACAATATATAAGAATTTTTTCTGATTTTTTTTTCCTTTCAAGAACTTCAAGGAAAATTTTCCATTAAATTTGCTTTTCCTGCACAGCTAGGAATTTTATTAAAACAGTTATTGCCATTCTATTTGTTTTAACTACGTACATTTTACTTCAACCAGTCCAAGCTGGTTCTCAAACAATGAACTATGTTTCCTTCCTTCCTTCCTTCCTTCCTTCCTTCCTTCCTTCCTTCCTTCCTTCCTTCCTTCCTTCCTTCTATCCATCATTTATCTCCTAAAGCCTGAATGTATTTCCTTATATCAGAATGTTTTCCGGTACAATATAATACATTGGCATTGTATCAGAAATCACACATTGAGGAGATAAGATTTAAAAATAATCCAGGCAAACTAAATATTTTTTTCTGACCCCTATTTCATATTAAGGAAAATTTTAAAAAGAGTAAGGCAACAACCTCTGTTGTGTGGCTGTTACCTGGTCCATGATTTGGAAGATGAACAATAAAAGAGATTTTGCTATCCAAAGTTGATGATATCATCCCTGACAAACTCAAATACAAGGCAATAGATTTTGGAAAGACTAAATAGAAATGAAGATTTTGATGAAAAGGGTTACGGTGGGAATTGTTAATGGTAAGACTATGTTGCTTAAAATTTACTATTATATTTTTTCCCCAATAAATGAAAGGAAAAGTATTCAATGTAAACTACACAATAGAAATTTAATGAAATTTGCAATGTTAAACTTTAATCTATAAACCATATCTTAACTATTAACTACTAAGTGTTTTCTATTGTTAAAATACAAGAAATGGCAAAATGATGAAGGCAGAACTATGAACACCAATGTAGGTAGAAATACTTTCTTTGTAATTTACAATGATACCAAGTTTAACTTGTTTTGCTACTTTATTATACAAATACATACTTTGAACCATAGAACATTTGCAGTAGAGCATCTTACTTCTTTAGTTATCTTACTGTAGTATTTGTTTTTACAGATAACCAATAGCTTATTCACCCTCTTGGTTTATGCAATTCTGTCCTACTTTTTAAAAATATATGATGAATAAGTTTTATTTGGGGAATAAATCTAATTCATATGTTAACAAGTAACAAGAAAAAATAGTTTGAGCATTATCGTCAAATTCTGGGAAGCTGGTCTATTTATCACATAATTTTATTAGGTCACCCTCCATCAACCTTTTCCTCACTTTCTACTATTATTTTCATGGTTATTAATTTTGAAGATGTATCATTAATACAGTTTGTGTATGTTTTTCTTCTGTTAAGTAGTTTAGCCATCTAATTTGAACATTACAGTGACAAAATTCAGATAGCAGACTGCATTTCACAATTTAGCTAATTATATTTCCAAAAAATATAACTATCATAGTCTCATAGTAAGCTGTCCTATTAAATGTTTTAAGAACTTGTGGGAGTTCACAATATGTAGTTACATTTGGATTGGTAAAATGGAATATGGAAAATGGAATATAACTTCCAATCCTAGCATCTAATGTTTGAACAGAAAATTGACATCATGTCCATAAAATATAAGTATCTATCTAGGCAAGTAAATTGTCATTTTTAAAAATTCATCTTACAATGTGATTATCATTCTCTGGAAATGAGAGAACAAGAATTCATAAAAGCCGTACAAAAAGAAGTTAATTTTGATAAATGATTGCTGTAATAGCATTCAAAAGCATTAAGGTAACCTGAAACTTTGGATAAAAGGTTTTCTTCTTAATAGGCCTGATTAATTAGTCTGGTCATTTGGAGAGATAATACCAATTAGTTTATTAGGGTAAAAATTGTTTACCTTACTAGAGGTTAAGAAACTATATTACGCCACTCTTTAAATGTTGAAACATCAAAACCTAACTAAGAAATTATACTTCACTAGCTGGACACCCATGCTTCGCTACGGAACTATGTGATCAGGTGTGATAAATTGACACTTAAAGCCTGAAACTTAATGTAGAATGTGTAACTCGGTAGCATCAGAGCGTCTTAATATAAGGCAACTGGTAGTTGAAACAGAAGGGGAGGGGGAGTAGAATGTCCCAGCCCACAGGCCAGATGAGTCACACGCTGGCCACGCCCATGCCCAGTTTAGCAAAGGGGTAGCATCAGAGCATACGGCAACTGGCAATTGGGACAGAGTTCCTTTCAGTTGGGGTGAGGGAGTAGAACATTTAACTCCTTAGCATCAGCGTGTGTGAATATAATACTGTATATGAAATACTAATGACCTGATGGTCATTTCAAATAATCCTTTCTTAGCGAGCACCTAGAAGCCAAGAGGAACATATCAGGGGTGGGTTCTACTTACCTTTACTACTGGTTTGCAGCGGGGCCACGCGCGCATGCTTCATGCATGCACATTCTCTTCTGCGCATGCACAGAAGCTTCTGCACATGTGCAGAAGCCTTTTGATGATGTTGGGGTTGGTGGGCGGAGCCTCCCACCAGTTTTACTACTGGTTCTATAGAACCGGTGCAAACCGGGGGCAACCCACCGCTGAAACATATGTGCCAAATTTCAAGTTTGTAGGCTTTACCGTTCTGGAGATTTCATGATGAGTGAGTGGTATTTGGCTTTTATATATATAGATTACTAAACACAAATTCATATTAACTTACTTTGGGAAGATTTTTTTGGAATGCCTGTAGGGAAAGAATCATAGGAGCTGCTACTGCCCAATTGTAGTATCTGCAATTAGAGAGGGGGAAAAATTAATCTGTATATAGTGGCATGAGCCTGATAGCAAAGTAATACATGGAAAATGATCATCAAGATTTCAGAACTGAAAGATGACACAGTACAAATGGATGAATGTATGTAGATGTTTAAGCACTGCACCAAATTATTTGCTTAAGCATATAGTTACACCATAACAATACCACAAAGTAATGGCAAAGCCCAATTTTCAACCCAGCCAGACCCAACTAAATCTCATTGTTTCATGAAATATCTGGGATATTTGTGACAGGCAGCTGAAACGTACTATCAATCTGCAGGTATATGTGTGTCTGCTTCATAAATATATAACTGAAATAGGTTTCATTATATGTTTTCATAAAAATCTAAATCTGGTTTCCTAGCTAGCCTCTAGAAGGAAGGCTTAGCCTACAATAACATTTGCAGTCCAGTGCATGACAAGCCAATTCGAGCTACAATATATTTTCTGCTGTCATGGTTGCTGAACTCAGTTTATGAAAGTGTATGAGCTTTTATTCCCACATATAGGTCTTTTTAAAAAAGCTTTTTGGGGAATGATTGGAAGCCAGAATACATAAGAGGGGAATGCAAGTTCTACCTTCATACAAAATTCACTAACTTAGCAAAGCAGACTTTAAGGCCATAGACTAACATTATTCTCGCAGAATACAACTAGAATTCACTCATGTATACACATCAGTGGTGGTATTTAGCCGGTTCTATCCGGTTTGGACAAACTGTTAGCGGTGGCGGTGAGAGGCTCCACCCACCCGCCCAGACGTCATCACATCCTGTTTTTGACGCTCTGCGCATGTGCAAAAGGTCCTGCGCATGTGTGGAGGTGGTGCGTACACTCACATTTGTGAATCGGTAGCGAAAGTAAGTGAATACCACCCCTGATACACATACATGGCTACACAAAGCTCCTTTGGGGGACACGAACACCACAAGTGAAAATGGCATTTCTACTTACTTCTTTTGGATCTGTATTACCAAGTTTGGGTCTTCAAGAATTGCTGGGTTCTCTGCAAACTCCTGATAAGACACTATATGCTTCATAAACTTCTCTGCTGAAATGGAAGGCAATATATTTATATTCACATTTCATATTTCTAAACTGCCCATCTCCCTCAAAGAGGAGCTCTTCGATAGATAATTGTCTTCTAATTCATTCGATAACTGGATGCTATTTTTCCCACCCAATAAATATCTCCTTTAGAATAACTTTATCAGATAGTACTGTAGAATGCCAACTCAAAGTCAGATCGTTATAAAAACAGTTACAGTATCAAATCGAATTCCCTCCTTTGCCTCTAAACATACCATGAGTTAATTCTCCATCGTCTCCAAGACCTCCACAGAGAGACAAGAGAATGGGGTTATTTTCTATAGGTTCCAGCAGATTATCTGCATTGCTGTCACCTGTTGCACCGCCCAGCACATGGGAATGAGAGAAGATTCCAGGGTCAGATTGTGCTCGTGGCCAATTCAGTTCAGCATCACTGAAAACCAAATAATAACAACATAAATTGCATGGTATACATGTTGTTGTTGTTGTTGTTGTTAACGAATAACAACAATATCTATACCATGTGAATCCCTATTATTCCTTTAAGGCAAGAAAAATGATGACATATTTTACTTATTTGCTGAAAGTTCCCTGTTATTCTTATCTCTGAATCCTGGATCATCTGTTCCAGTAAGATTTGGGAGAAGCAATTTGCGTACTATAGAAAGTTCTTTGGAGTGACTAAATTATGACTCTATCTTTTAAATTATGACTCTTTCTTTTAAATTCGGGTAAGAAACCTATGGCCCTTGGACTCCAACTTCTCCCTATAATCATTATTCACAGCTCTTGGACTGGTAGAATTTGGAGTTCACTAATTTTTGAAAAAAACCACAAGTTTCCTTATTTTTATTTTATTTATTTATAAACACACACATCTAAAATGTCATCTTACTTGTACCGAATTAATATTAATCAATCCAGTACATATATTAATCTGAATATAGACATGTTGTCTCACATTTTCTGAAATAGTTTGCACATAAATCATAGTTTTATGCCGAATACATGCATTATGGACTTATGGAATCCAGATTTCATCTTCTCTAATGTGGTAATAAGATATTAAGAAACCAAACTATTAGTTGCAAGGTTTCTGGAGTTGCCAGTTGCATATAATAACCTTTAACTATTGGCAGATTGTAGGGCAGATTGAATATCCTGTTCATATTCCCACTTTTTAAGGACTTTGCTAAATTGTGCTAATACACAGAAGCTTCAATAGCATCTCTGGTGACTACAACTAAATTCTTTAGGCTATGTCTTAACTTGAAGGTTAGAAAAAACTTTGTCACAACAACGAAACATTCTACGCTGGTATATCATGGGCTTCTTTTTGATGAATAATTTTAAACAAAGGTTATGTGGCCGTTGATCATGATTAAATTCCTGCATTTTGTTTTGGTCAAGACATTCAAGGCTCTTTCCTACTGTAACTTGAATTCAATCATTCTAATTTCTCATCTATAGTTTCTCCAAAGAAATCAGAAACAATAGACATACCTCTTGGGGAAATAAAGTGCTAATTGCTCCGCATCCAAGTTTGAAAGATCGTCTAAATAAATATCACTAGGTCCCAGATGAGGGTTTTTCTTTATGGAACCTCAAAGAGATTAAGAAATGATTACAATGGCCCAGATAATTTAATGAAGAAACTGTATTTCTGTAGACATTTCTGTAATCACTCACCCTAGTAATGAAGGCAGTTCATCCCCCGCCCCCCAAAAAATCTCAGTGAATACCCTGTTTTCCCCAAAATAAGACATCCCCTGATAATAAGCCCAATCAGGCTTTTATGCCCATGGCAATAAGGCCAAGCGTTTATTTCAGAGTTCAAAAAAATATAAGACAGGGTCTTATTTTTGGGGAAACTGTATAAATTATTTTTTTGAAAAAAATCCATAGAACAATTTCATAGAATTTAGTTAGTAAGGTGATATCAAGGTGGTTTCAATTTCTAATGACTGGATTAACACAAAATGGTCAGAATTTTATGTGATGACACATTGCCCAAGGTCAGGTTATCCCCCACTCTTTTATCCTTTGTAAAAAGCAGCCCTCTTGTAAGAAGAAATATTTTTAACTGGAAGTCAGCAACTGATTTTGTTTTCTTTGGTATTTCATTATACATTTCAGTACTTTCAATATTGTAACTTGCAAAGAGTCTGACAAGAAAGCCGCATAAATATTATTGTAATTAATCCCCTTTCCTCCTTTAATAACCAGGGCCATGGACATTCTAAACTCACTTGTCTCACTGTCTGCAAAATAGACTTCTGAATTCAGACTGAATATTCTAAAGTGGCATTTTCATTTGGAGGGCTCTTTCTTATGGATACAAAATGTAAACAGACCTTTTGCAAGCACAGATAGTTCTCGTCTTACAACCACAATTGGGATCAAAATTTTTATTGCTAAGCAAGGCAATTGTAAAATTAGTTGTGCCCAATTTTACTTTTTTGCCAAGTTCTTAAGCAAATCAGTGCAGTTATTAAGCACATCATATGATCATTAAGCAAATCCAGCTTCTCCAATTGACTTTTTTCTGTTACAAACAGAGCTGGGACAAACAGAGCTGGGAAGGTCATAAATGGAGATCACATGACCCTTAGGATGCTGTCACTGTCATAAATATTTGATACTTGCCAAATGCCTGAATTTTGATCATGTGACCATGGGGGATACTGCGATGGTTGTAAATCACTTTTTTCAATGCCATTCTAACTTTGAATGGTTGCTAAAATAAAAGGTTATAAGTAAAAAAACTACCTGTACTTGATTTAGGACTTTTGATGGTTTCTATAACTGGGTATGGAAAAGGGTTGGGAGGGACAGAATGTACTGAAGAAGATTAAAAACAGAACAACTTCTCCTATCCTCTAACTATAAATAATGTTCAAGATTCTTCAAGAGAATGGGAAAAGATTCCTTGGTGAGTTCCAAGTACATTTGGAAGGCTCCATTCTAGGTTGATCAACATAGCAAAAAGAAACATTCCTCTTAAAGTTTGAGGATGCCCATTACACTTTGTTGACAGATTCCTCAACTATATTGTAATAGCTTTCCATCTCCACTTACTCCTTCTCTTCTCCTGGTTCATCTCTGGATCACTACAGGGTTCTATGCTTGACAAAGGTTTTTCCAAAGAAGGCATTTCCAAATCTGGATATGTAGTCTGCACATCTGTCTCCTTGATAGAATTTGATCTGTTGTCTTCTGCAACTGCTGCTATTACTTCTGTATCTCCTGAAAGTCCACGATCAGGGTACACTTGATCTATAGCCATGCATATGGAAGGACAGGGGTCTTCATCTCCCAGAAGTCCATTTCCAGAAGGAAAAACAGGGGTTGGCTTAATTATGGGAGAAGATACTGTATCATCAGAGTCTGCTGTTCCCAGATCACTTTCTGAGCCAGCTGTAATAGCCACAAAGTGAGTTGTCTCGTCCGTAGGGATAATAGTAGTTGGGTCATTGGCTGGTGTTGCAGAGACATTTGAGACAGGTTTGGTTGCTTCTACACGGTCTGATTTGCTCATCTTGAAAAGGAAAAAAGTCTTATGAAACATCTCGCAAAAGAAATAAAACAAAACGATTTTGGTGACACAAGGTTTTTTTTCCCCTAACCCTACAGGTCAGGCCTGTCAAACTCTATCTAGGAGACAGATGGGCCATGGGCCAGATAAGTGATATGCAGGCCACACCCACCCAAGCACAATCCAGCCCGTGATGCAATCGACTTTGACACCCGTGCTACAGGTGTTCATTATTGCATCATGCATGTGCATGTATACAAGATACTACTGCTGCCAAATGAATAATTTTACTGGAATTCAAACCAAGATTGCAGAATATTAAAACAATGCAAAGAAATGAATTAACTTTTTTAATTTTTTATTTAATTTTATATTTTTAACTTTTGAATATTTAAAAATATTAAATATAAATAACGTTTTCTTGAAGTATCTTATTTGTATAAAAAAGAGATAAGGGTTTTCATAAAGTCACACCCTTTGGTTTAAATTACTTTCAGTTGCAATTATTTGTTAATTTATGATATATTGATATAATTCAGAAATACACAGTCTGAAGTCACAAGTAAATTCCAAACTTCTGGTCTCATTGATCCCTGTTGAGTAATGGTTGCTGAAAAGTTTTGCAACTCTGAAGCAAGGACAATTCCAAAATTGTAGTATAAACCTTAAATAACCATAGTATTGATTGAAACCACTTATTTCTAGTGGTTCCTTCCTACCACTAAGAACTAGAAAAGTGGAATTTCTATCGATATCACTCCTTTAAGCAGGTCTGTAACCCAACTACAAATTGGGGTGGTATAAAAGTCTAGTAAATCCATCCATCCATCTATCTATCCATCCATCCATCCATCCATCCATCCATCCATCCCCAGGAAAATACTAAAATACTGAAAACCCTGTCCTGGTCCATCTATGAGATACATCCCTGCCTATCTTCTATCATTTATTTGTGTATTTCAGTTCCTGTCTCCACCCCTCTGAAATATTATGTATATTTTAGACCATCCTGTTATAAAGGCTATAAAAGGGAGTCTTACACACACATATAAACATGTGGGTATTCTTTTCAATGATTACTATAATAATGGAAAACATTTTTGCATCTATTCATACGAGACATGAAGCTATGCATCTCAGAGATCCTTCCTTTATGTACACCCACCTCTGGCAGTCTTCCCCAGGACCATTGTATCTGGGATTCAGAACCAAGAGGTAGTTCAGGATTTCTGATCTCCAATTCAGAGTCGCTTTTTGGAGCAGATGAACAACTTTGAGAAAGGCTGGGGAAGGGAGATAAATCAGAATACTTTTAGTATTGATAGCAGAGAATACTTGTGATCTAACCTACTGCATGATAGAAATCAGCACAATCAAGAAATCATTGTAAGAGTTGATATAATAGATCAGGAAAGAGGAGTTTAGGAATACCAGTAACTTCAGAGAGTAAAATCAATTGAAGAACTAGAAAAAGAATCTGGCTATTTTATTCCTGTCATCTAGTCTCTCCTAAGAAGAGACAGCTTCAACCTTCAACCTTCAATTGTCTACCATGGACCTCACCCCATTCCTTTTTTAAAAAAATGTTTTTAATTTTTATTTCTCATAGACACATTTACATGTACAGTCATTTCCATCATTTTTCATTCATCTTTTCTTTTAACTTTCATTTTTTATTTTTACTTTTTCAGGGCTGCTCTTTTAGACCTCACCCCATTCCTAAGAGGTCCATAAAGTGGACGTGCATAAGCGCACCAGTGTGCCTACAGTCCCTGTCCTACTGTCTCCATTTATTTGTATTCATTTCCTTCATTCATGTCCATGTTCATATTTATACCTGCTATCTTGTACATGTTTGACAAACTAATAAATAAAATAAAATAAGTAATAAAAAATAAGGAAGAGTGCTTATCCTTTTCTTTCATTAAGTTCCACCATTTCCTTTGACTTGAATCTCTTGATTCCGAATCAATATTACAGCCAAAACTGATTCAATCCTACTATCTTCAAACAAATAATATTATCACCACTTCTGTATTAGCTTCTGGGACACTTGAAAAGGCCACATGTTCTTTTCTATAGACATACAAGCAACTGGAAGAGAGTTATCCAAGATCACTTTTGTTCTTTGACCATTGTGCTCCTTGAAAGCTCAGTATGATAGCCTTCCTCTACTTACTCTCCAGAAATGCTAGATATTAATTAAATGTCAACCATAATGTCCAGCTAGGCCCCTTAGATGTCGTGAACCTCTTCAAAGTGTGCCAAGTTTGAGAAACCTCTAATACTACCATGGTGACTCCATATTCCCATACTAGCCAAGATCCAGAGCTCTTCAAATATATCCAAAAAGTTTGGATGTCCCAATAGGAACTGGATTTTTTTTCTTTCTTTTTTTTAAAAAAGCAGATATATCATATCAGAAATGGCAAACAGATGGGATGACCCTGGATCCATAAGTACAACCATTGCATTTCCCAAGTCATATCTTATATTCAAACAGGTAGAACTGTTTGGCTCCTTTGCATCTCTGCTATATTTACCTCTGCAGGGGAGCTAGCTCTCCATCAGAGTACGGATGTACTTCTTGAAGTTGTAGAGTCCCATCTTCTTGTTGTTGGACATCTCCAAAGGAGTAGTACATTGTGTTACTGATAAGGAAAGATAGAATGAAGTTAGGTACAAAGTTAGATGATATTCATGTGCATAGACCAAAAAGTACAGTGCTGGCTACCTGCAGGCTACCTGCCTTCAAAAAAGGGTTAGACCAACTCACAGATGTTACAGAAATCAACAACCATTAGCCTTGTAACTGCCTCTGAAAGCCATCTTCCAGGAGACTAGTGAGTTCCCTTCTGCATTGATTGGCCAGTGTGAGAACAGATTGCTGGGCTAGATGGACCAGGGATCTGATTCAACAGGATACTTTTATATTCTTGACAGGAAAGAGCCTTGTACTGACTTGACAGCACTAGCGATAGAACTTAGACTTATATGCCGCTTCATGATGTTTTACAGCCCTCTCTAAGTGGTTTATAGAGTCAGAATATTGCCCGCAACAATCTGGGTCCTTATTTTACCAACCTCAGAAGGTCAGAATCGAACTCCTGGCAGTCAGCAGAATTATCCTGCAATAGTGCCTTCTAATCACTATGTCACCATGGCCCTTGTGAGCACTGCATAGAAATATTTAAAGTGATTTGTGACAGCTTCAGTGCTGGGAAGCTCTGTGGGTTACACCAGACTTTTAAATAACCAAATGATGATTGCAGAACGGCCATTTGCAGACTACGCAGCAGTGGTGGGTTCCTCCCGGTTCAGCCTGGTTCTCCCGAGCCGATAGCGGTGACGATATGATGTCACTGAACCGGTTCTGCCTCCCCACCCCCCTGCGCCCCCCATCCCCCGTGTTATTCTTACCTTTTATTTGGCCCCACCCCCAATCTATTGCTGCCTCCTGAGTCCCAGCTGATGGCTGGAGGGAAAAAACGTGTTTAAACTCTTACTGCGGGGCTTCAAAGGGACGCCCTACAGCTGATCAGTGTTAAAAGAAAACAAATGGGTAAACCAGTGCCTGCAAAAATACATGAGTAGATCAATGCCTGCAAAAATAAATAGGTAGACCGGTGCCTGCAAAAATACATGAGTAGATCAGTGCCTGCAAAAATAAATGGGTAGACCGGTGCCTGCAAAAATACATGAGTAGATCAGTGCCTGCAAAAATAATTGTTTAGACCAGTGCCTGCAAAAATAAATGGGTAGACCGGTGCCTGCAAAAAATAAATGGGTACATCGGTACAGCTCTGCAAGCGGTTAAAAGCCTGATAGACCAGTACCTCTGCTAAATCCTAAATAATTATCACATGACCATCAAGCCACACCCACAAAATAAGCCACGCCCACAGAACCAGTAGTAAAAAAATTTAGAACCCACCCCTGCTATGCAGGAGGCAGAAATAAAATAGTAGAGGCAGTCTTTCACTTACGACTGTTCATTCAGTGATTGTCGAAGTCATGATGACACTGAATGAAGGGATCTATAGCCCCTGCCTGAAGTTACAGCTGCAGTCATGTGATAAAAATACTTACTAAAAATGTAACTGAGTCACAGAAGAAAGAGATAGAAGAAACTTTGGGCCTACAAGTAGTCCCAAAAATAAAATACCTAGGAATTTGGTTAACCAAAAGGTGTTCTTCCCTAAAAGAAGATAATTATTCCCCACTAATTAATAAATTAAAACAAGATTTGGATAGATGGAAAAAGATTAAATTATCACTTATAGGCAAAATTGCGGCAATCAAGATGAACATTCTCCCCAAGATTTTATTTTTATACCAAAACCTACCAGTAATTTTAGAGAAAAAAATTTTTTTAGAATTAAATAAGACCATTAGGGAATTTGTTTGGGAAGGGAAAAAATCAAGGATCTCACTTAAAATTCTACAGGAAAAAAGGAACGTGGGAGGATTTGGACTCCCAAATTGGGAAACGTATTATAGAGCGGCAAAGTTGATATGGATAAAGGATTGGATCACCTTGGAGAATAAGAGAATTTTAGTGTTAGAAGGTCATGACCTACAGAAAGGGTGGCATGCATATCTATGGGACAAAGACAATAAAAAGAAAACTTACTTCCACAGGCATAAAATCAGGGACTCCCTAATACAAACGTGGGTGGGGATCAGGCAGAGATACTATACCAAGGTCCCAATTTGGCTTTCCACGGTAGAGGCAATGATTTACCCCAACAGGTGGGGAATGGAGAAACTGTACAGATACAAAGACATTGTCGATGGAGGGGGAAACATTAAATCAAATGAAGTTCTGAGAGATCAAGGTATAACCTTAGACTGGTGGACCTACCTACAAATAAAATCAAGATACCAGAAAGATAAAGACGAGTATGGCTTAGAATCAGGATATAATGGATTAGACAAAATTTTGATGGGACAAGGGAATAAAGTGTTGGCCAAGCTGTATAACTATTTATCGGATGAAGATAGAGATGAGGATATAATTAGAAACCAATTGAGAGCATGGGAGAGAAATATTGGACACAGTTTGGACCTTAATGAATGGGAAGAAGCCTGGAACAAAAATTATAAATTAACTAGAGCAGCCACGTATAAGGAAAACCATTACAAAATGCTTCACAGGTGGTATTTAGCACCTGCAAGATTAGCAAAGATGTTCCCCAATGCACAGCCAAATTGTTGGAAATGTGGCCATGGTCATGGCACCTTCTTTCATATGTGGTGGACATGCCCCGAAGCAAAAAGGTATTGGAGCAAAATTCGGAGATGGTTGAAAGATATATTCAAAGAAGAAATTGATTTGAATCCAGAAATATTTCTCCTGGGAATGGCAAAGAAAGGGCATGGAAAGGAAAAGGTCCATCTCCTAATACACATAGCTACAGCTGCCAGACTAGCATACGCTCAATATTGGAAAAAGAAAGACCTACCACCAGATGACCTTATAATTAATAAAATATTAGAGTGTGCAGAGATAAGTAAATTAACACACGAGATAAATGATGACGAAAACTCTGATTATGATACTGTGTGTGGAAGATGGTACGAATGGATAAATGATAGAATTAAGAAAGGAATAAACGGTGCAGAGATTAATTAGAAATGTGCAGTATAAATGACACCAGATACTTACTTATGTATATATGTAAAAACACTGAGAATCCGATGTTAAATAGAATCGTGACTATATTTTATTTGTGTAAAAAAAAAACCAATAAAAATTGTATTCAAAAAAAAAATAAAAATTTGGGCACTTGGCAACATGCAGGCCGTTATAATTGGGCACAACTAACGACCCAAATTCCAGGCCCAATGGTGGTTGCTGTAAATTACAATTCTTTGCAGACTTACTAAAGAAAAAAGAATGGAATGACTAGAAATTCCTCCAATTCACTTTTTAATGCAAGCTTAACTACTTTATTCTTCTGAAATCTATAGTATATGCAAACTAAGCTACAATTATTTGTTTGTATCTGGATTATTCAGTGCAACTTTCTGAATATCCCAAAAAATTATGCAGATAAAAATGTATTATGTTGCAAGAACTTGCTTGCAAAACATGCTTGTTAGAAGAATATATTCAAGAATTTCATATCCTGAAAGTAAAAGGTATGAAAATGTATATGAATCTTTTCTGAAAAATTTAAACTAATGGAAAGACAGAATGAAAATAATTTTCAAACAGAAAACTGAGAAACTAGTCAGAAAAATGAGAAATGGGATCATACATATATACGACAGACCTTGCTTTTCTAAGCACAAGGACTACACATGTCATTCGTAAGAGGTTGAATTAATCCTGTTACTATTGCTTCCATATTCTTGTATAAATAAGAATATTTTACGCAACACTGTTATTCATACACTAGCTTGTTTCTGATGTTTTATAATCATGGAAGGCTGGGATGGGAAGAAGTTGCATGTTTCAAAGGCCAGGCAAAATAATGTATTCATGTTTTTATTGCTCCCAAATGATTTTGACCTAGACTTTTCAGGTGGCTCTTATAATCTAAATAAGGAGTTTTGTCAAGCACTCAAAATGTCTCAGTGTGTTTTGGGAATAGAACATGCTGCTTATGTACAAATATATTCAGCTTTAATTAACCAACTATGCTACTGTGATATCTTCAATCAGTTGTTTACCAGAATACAGAAGTCTCACTGGGCTCCAAGCTCAAAGGTTTCTTGACTGATGTGGCAGGCAAGCTTGCCAGCGGATCAAATTCTGATTCATGACTGCAACCTTGTTCATTTGTTCACTTTAAGCAGTTATAATCCATATTTTGACAAGTTTCCAGAAGACCTTGATTTCAAATTATAAATATATAGCAGTATAAAGGCAGCCCCAAAACAAAACAAAAAGCTCACTGTATATATTATGTTAACGAAAAAAAACATCCTGGAAAATTAAAAACGGCCATTATAATAGCTTCAAAGTAGATGCTAAGCAAGCTTTCCTGGGAAAGAGTTCTGCAGCCAAAGGCCACGTTCCCCGTCACCTCCTTTTGCATTTGAAATGCAAAAAAGAAAAACCGCAAACTATTGGAACCTTATTTGCAAGGCTGATATTTCATTAGTTTAGCATTGCTTTCATTGGGCAAGGCAAATCCTTAGCACATACCAAGTGTTATCTGACTTACATCTTTGTTTCCATCTCATTCATGAACAGTAACATCTATCTTTGGAACCTTTAAACTATTATGAAAATTTGAACAGACTTGTTTCCAAAAGCCACAGAGCCAGTTCTCACTTCTTGTCTTTTGTCTCAGCAAATTCAAAGTTCGCACCTGAGAAGTTGTGCATGAGCAACCTTGAGAATTTCATCAGCATGAATTCATTTGGATTGGGAAAAGGACACAAATAGGGAGGGTGTGCCTTCTTATTTGCATTCAGAAAGAAAACACAAAATCTGAGATATTATTTCGCTTAAGTCCTACTTGAAAACAAGAAGGCTAAAGAAATGCCACTCTGCCACCCAGAGACACAAAGCACATTTCATTACATTACAGCAAAATATATTAAATTGCAAATGCATAAACACTGTGGGAGAAATTAAGATTTTGAAGTGCTACAGACTTAAAAACCTTAAATTCAGCATCCTCTCTCCTTGTTGGGCCTCATTATTCCGAAATATAGAAAAGACAATCAACCATGACACGAATGCTCATTAGACAAGATCAAGTAATCTGAAATCTGAACATCTGGACAACCTGAACATGGTCCTTTAAAATTCAGTAATATATTTCAAGAAAGTTTGATCCATCAAATTAAATACAAACTGATAGCTATTTCAAGTTGTCAGAGTTTTAGCCATCTTCCTGTTCCCCCATCAGAATAGGTAGAAAATGAAAGATTTTCATAAAACCTTTGAAGAATCATAATATATGGAGGACTGATTATACTCAGTTTGGTTGAACATAAATTAGATAGGTTTTAGGGCAGCGATGGCTAACCTTTTTGCCGTTGCATGCCAAAAGTGGGGGGAGCATGGGGGGGTCATGTGCGCGCGTGCCCACACCCATAGTTCAATGCGCCCTGTGCATGCGCACGTGACCCCCCCACACTCCCCTCGCTTTTGGCTTTCTAGGAGCCTGGCAAGGGCGAAAATGGCCTCCCTCCCACCCAGAGGCCCTCCTGAGGCCAGAAACGAGCCATTTCCCGACTTCCAGTGGGCCCGGAAGTCCTGAAAATCAGCTGGCCAGCATGCGCATGCGCACTGGAGCTGAGATAGGGTAATGCTCACATGCACACAGATATGGCTCTGCATATCACCTGTGGCATGTGTGCCATAGATTCGCCATCACGGCTTTAGGGTATTAATATTGAAACCACATCTTATAAAGATCACCAAGTGTACAGTGGTTTTCTATTGATTTCCTTTCCAATAAAGCTATGCAGATTTCATAATTAAAATCAGGGAAGAAATTTCTATCTGCATTTAGGGCAAACAACTAAACTAAAACTCTTACTGCCATTGAAGCCACTCTAATTTTAGAAGAATTGTTTTGTTTTGGTATGTTATCTTTACATCTTTCATTCATTTATTGACTTCAGATTAGAAACAAACCCTTGGAAGTTAACTGGCCAGTTTATTTATGCATTTATTTTCACAGAACTAACAGCTGCTTCATACTTCCCTCTTAACTTGCTTTTTCAATATATCAGCTGAAATATTGAATATAGTTAGTCCTCGACTTATAACTGGTTGCTTAGCGATTGTTCTAAATTACGACAGACTTTGGTACTTATCACCCAATTCTGAAGTTCTGACGCCTGCCCCAGCCCTGCAATTATGTGATCATTTGGCAACTGGCCTGCATTTATGGCCATTTGCAACATCCCGTGGTCCCATAACCTTTTTTGACACTTTTGCCTAAAACCAGTACTTACTTCTGGGTTTTGAAAAACTGGACCATAGCAAACCATTGGATCGCTTAACTGCCACAAAAAAAGATAACAAAATTGAGTAAGTCAAAGGGTTAACCTATTTTATGACCATCACAACTTACGATCTTGATGTGCAGGCTTCATTATGGTTGTACCTAGAAGACTACCTGTATAAGTAAAGCAAGGATACTGGGTGTAGCAGATCAGCAGCTAAATGAAAAAGGGGATAAATTCAGATAAAAAAGATTCC